>OX940898.1:26195216-27510719 GCA_954871355.1 Cabera pusaria | reverse complement strand
AAATTTCGAAGATCCGATCACGGGAACCTGAGATATTAACTGAAAAAGCAGTGACAAAACCACGCGGTCACCACGTGCTCGCATGTGCTTCAAAAAGCGAGGTTAGTATCTCAAACAACATCGGACCACCGTGACGACTTCGAAGACGGCCCTAAGACTCCTCAACGCATTGGCAGAGCAGCTGAGGACTTCGCCCTCCTGAAGAATTACCATCATCAGGTAACCTCGAGGGATCTCCTTAACCGCTCCTCCTAGACCCACCGTGTTTGGGTTCGCCTGAACCGGGATCACCAGCCCTCTTTACACCCCTCCTCTTCACAGCCATCCGCACCCCCTCGACACCCCCCCCCACCCTGCCCCCGCGCGTTGGAAGCCAATAGGTCGAGTCGATCGACCTGACCTACCCCAACACCCAACCTCTCTATCCGACCAAGCTCCCCGCACCCCCTACGCCTTACCCCACCGCACCCCTTCACTCCACAGCAACCCCCCCTGACCCGTCGACCCCCCCGACCCCCAACCCCCCCGACCCCCCCAACCCCCCCGACCCCCCCGACCCCCCCCGACCCCCCCCAACCCCCCCCACCCCCCCCACCCCCCCAACCCCCCCCCCCCCACCCCCCCAACCCGCCCCCCGAAATTCCCCCCCCCCCCCCCCCCCCGAGGTTGACCTCACCCCCGCGAGCCATAACTCGGTAACCGTTCAACATACACCCCCCGTGTTTGGGGTCGTTGGAATCGGGAGAACGAGCACAACAAATTGGCCCCGGCAGAATAGGCAATTTCCGTCATCGCACCAGGCAGTCCCCCACCGAAGAAACCCAGAAGCACCACCACGCAGAGCCCAACATCTCCAGGCTCTGAAGCGCGTTGTACTCCAGCATCAAAGGACAAAGTCATCAAGTGAGTCCATAAATTAAAAAAAAAAAAAAAAAAAAAAAAAAAAAAAAAAAAAAAAAAAAAAAAAAAAAACTTACTGTTTTTATCTCTTAAACTGTATTAACTGTGTTTAGAATAAGCTAGGAGGTAAGCTCTCCTAAGATTGGTGATCGCATTCACATCGGTCAAGCTCACCAGGAAAAGTTTCGGCAAGTGGTGGCATTGTGTACCGGGTCGTCATCTTCCCAAACAACGGTTGAGGAAGGCGAGGCTGGTGCATGTGTCAACTTGTGAGCAGGTGCTGCTTGCGGAAACTGGTCCGTTTTGGATGCGAACACTAATCTCTTAGATAAAGTCCCTCTTTAAACTAACTGCATTTCCTAATTGTATTAATCTCTTAAACTGTATCAACTGTGTTAGAGTAAGCTAGCAGTTAAGATCTCCTAAGATTGGTGATCGCATTCACATCGGTCAAGCTCACCAGGAAAAGTTTCGGCAAGTGGTGGCATTGTGTACCGGGTCGTCATCTTCCCAAACAACGGTTGAGGAAGGCGAGGCTGGTGCATGTGTCAACTTGTGAGCAGGTGCTACTTGCGGAAACTGGTCCGTTTTGGATGCGAACACTAATCTCTTAGATTAAGTCCCTCTTCAAAACAAACTGCATTTCCTGTGTCAATAATCTTGTTTAGAGTAATCTACCTTTTAACGTGTTTATTTGTGCCATCCTTCCTTGCTGTTCTTTCGACTTCTGCTGTTGTATTCTGTCCCTCCCCCTACACCATGTCTGGAGTTCAAAAGAAGGCCTCAGACTCCGCTGCGCAGCCTAAGACGTCACGATCTCTTCGGGAGAAAGTGTTGTCAAAGGTTGCCGCGGCGACGTCGCTGGCTTCGGAGAAACTCGGAAAGACATCGCCCCGCAACACGGACGCGCCCAAAGATAAGTCCGATGCAGCCGTCAAGGACAGGTCCGCGGACCCGCCGAGGAGGAGGCAGAAACAAACCTCTGCAACAGAGGGATCTGTTTCTGCTTCCTCCTCGGTGGAACACGTCGCGGCACATCTTGAGGCAGCAACCGAGCTGAGTAGGCGCTCCGCCACACCCAGCATGGCAGACTTCGGGGATGGAGAAAACTCGTCCGTCAACTCGGACATTCACCCAAGTAGGAGACACAGCCTCATCTCGTCTCCACAAATGGGGAGAAGAATGTCCGGAGCGTGCATGAGCGAGGAGACCCGGGAGGCGAATGAATTCTTGCAGCGGGGCAAGGATGCCATCGAAGATGGGGGAAACATAAGGCGGGACATCAAGGCCACGACACTGGAATGCCTTCAAGGCCTTTATGAACGGGTGTTGTCCCTCGCTGACTCACGAGCCCGCCATAAGTTCAACTTGGAGAGAGCTCTCTCGAGGCACGCACAGGAGCTTCTGAGTGCCGAGAGAGCTCACACCAAGGAGATGCTAGCCCTAAAGCAGGGCTTGGCGGAACAGGTGAGAATAGCGAGGGAAGACATCTCGGGTACCCTGGAGGAGACCAAGGCCATACGCAGCTGGCTAGGCTACGAGACCGAGGAACCCTTCAGGGGGATAAAAGAAGTAAAAAAGGCCATTGAAGCACTGGGCGCCGGGATTTCCCACGATAAAGCACAACCGGAGGTATCAGATGCCAAACAGTGGGTCGACATAGAGGCGGGCATAAACAGGCTCGACACCCACACGAAAAGCATCTCTAACCAACTTGATGCCCTCCGGAGAACAGTGGAAAGTCTCGGGGAAAACATAAAAGCCCCACCGTCAGTGCCAGAACTCCCTGCCCAACACCAACTCCCGGAGCCGTCAGAAGTCTCTGCGCTTAGAGGGGAGATCAAGGAAGTAAGGAACTTGATCAAAAAAGTCCTTGAGAGACCGACGTGCGTCCCACCACCACCCCAACCTCCACTGGACCTAGAGCCCCACCTCAAGCCGATCTCTGAAAACATAGAGATAATGAGGTCAGACCTCCGCTCGCTGCAAGATAAGTGCTCGAAAGAACCGGCACCTCCAGTGCCGAATATCGAGACAGAAATGGCGGTGGAGGAAGTGAAACAAGCACTGGCCTCAATACAGAAGGGAGTGGCAGACTTGAACACTACGGACCGGCCACTCCCAGCTCACACCGAACAACACCAAAGAGCATCGGCAGAGACGAAACCCACCTACGCCAAGATGGCTGCCAAGCCTCCCTCACCCAGTCTAAGGCCTAATCACACCCTCATTATCTCCTCAACAGACCCCAAAAACACCGGGGAAAATGTAATTGAGAAGATAAGAGACGCCATAGACACCAAGACCACAGGCGCCAGGATAGACAGGGTGAGAAAGGCTAGGAACCAAAAAGTCATCCTCAGCTGCGGTACGAGGGAAGACCTGAACCTCGTAAAGCAGCAGGTCCAGAGGAGCGAAACCCTCAAGGTGGAGGTGGCAAGAGCCATGAACCCCCTAGTAATCATAAGGGATGTGCTCAAATATCATTCCGACGCAGCGATAGTAGAGAATTTGCTATCTCAAAACAAACATATACTGCGAGGCGTCGGAACGAAGGAGAGCACAATCCGGGTGAAATACAGGAAACAGGCTAGGAACAATCTGGAGTGCCATCCGGTGCTGGAGGTCTCCCCGGAGATCCACAAGCGCCTTGTGGAGGAGGGTAAGGTATATATTGGACTCCAACGGCGGCCAGTATATGACCAATCCCCTCTGGTCCAATGCACCAAATGCCTTGGCTACGGACACACAAAGGCCATCTGCCAGGAGAAAGACAACCTCTGCAGCCACTGCGGAGGTAAACACTCCTGGGAGAAGTGCAAGGACAGGCAGGAGGGGAAACCCCCAAAATGCAAGAACTGCACAAAGGCGCACGGTCCAGCAGCGGACACGGCACATAATGCGTTCAGCGCAAGCTGCATGGAAAAACAAAAGTGGGATGCAATAGCGCGAACCCGCATCAACTACTGCTAAGGGCGACCAAGAGAACAACCAAAACGGCTCAACCCTCCCAGATGCTGGCACAAGCAGGTTACGAATCATCCAGGTTAACCTGCGTCGGTGCAAAAAAGCAACCCACGAACTCCATCAGGTGGCAAAGGCAAAAGGTATTTCAATCGCCCTAGTACAGGAGCCATACGTTGGCGCAAGTGGCGTATTGAAACAAAACCCAGGCACTCAAGTCATCCAGTGCACCTTAAACCGTCAAACACCAGTGAAGGCAGCGATCATCGTCTTCGGCGATCGGCTGGAAGTCATTCATGACCCACAGCTGGTGACGGAGACGGAGGTCGCTGTGCTACTGGTGGCGGGCCACCTGAAACTAGGAGTAGTGTCAGTCTATCTGGACGGGAAAGAAGACATAGAGCCATACTTGGATCGCATAAAGGCAGCGAGCGGGAAACTGCCGACCAAAAACATCCTGGTCGGCGGAGACGTGAACGCCTGGAGTCACTGGTGGGGCAGCAGAACGGAGAACGCCAGAGGAGAAGCCTATAATACCCTCCTTAACGAAATGGAACTGCAGATCCTCAACACGGGAGATATTCCAACCTTCGAGGAGTACAGGGGAGACAGGCTCTATACAAGTTGTGTAGACGTCACAGCTTGTAGCTTGTCACTGCTAGACAAGGTCGAAAACTGGACAGTAAACCGAGATCTAACCACTTCAGACCACAATGCCATTACCTTCGAAGTACGTCTGAAAGGGCGCCTGCAGCCGCTAAAGCCCATCACGACAAGAAGGTACAACACCAAAAAGGCAAAGTGGAAGGATTTCGAGACGCTGTTCAGGACAAAGCTAGCAGAAAACAACATAACCCCTGACACCATACGGAATATCATGTCCGGAAGGGATCTGGAAGCCATGATCGACGCCTACACGGATATCATCCACAAGACCTGTGATGAATTAATCCCGAAAATAGGCGCAAGGAGGGAAACATCACTACCTCCGTGGTGGTGTAAAGAGCTTGAAAACCTCAAGAAAGACGTTCTTCGTAAAAAGAGACGTATCAAAAACGCTGCTCCATCACGAATAAAGGCGGTCATAAAAGAATACCAAGACGCGCGAGTGACCTATGCCGAAAGAGCTAATGAGGCCGAGACTAAGAGCTGGAAGGAGTTTTGCACAACACAAGACGGGGAAAGCCTGTGGGATGGGATATACAGGGTCATCAGGAAAACGGCCAGAAGACAAGAAGACATGCTTCTTCGAGGCGCCGATGGACAGACACTAAACCCTGTCCAGTCGGCGAATCTTCTGGCGGAAACGTTCTATCCTGACGATTCTGTATCAACTGACAGCCCACACCACACGCTAATCCGAGAACTGACTCAAGATAAGCAACCTGAGGAGATCGAAGGCCTGTCGGACGACGATCCACCATTCCAATGGGCAGAATTGGAATTAGTGTTGAGATCACTGAATTCAAAGAAAGCCCCGGGAATGGACGGATTGACAGCCGATATATGCACAAAGGCCATCCACAGTGAAAGGGAGGTGTTTACGACGATAGCGAACAAATGCCTGTCGCTCGCGCACTTCCCCAAACAGTGGAAAATCGCACATGTCGTGATCCTCAGGAAACCGGGAAAGGAGGACTATACCCACCCAAAGTCCTACCGACCGATAGGTTTGCTTTCAGTCCTCGGAAAAATCGTCGAAAAACTCCTGATATGTAGACTTCAATGGCACATACTACCCACTCTTAGTCCAAAACAGTACGGCTTCATGCCGCAGCGCGGCACCGAGGACGCCCTGTATGACCTGCTGGGACACATACGATCTGAAGTGAACAACAAAAAGATCGTCATAATAGTCTCACTGGACATAGAGGGCGCATTCGATAACGCGTGGTGGCCAGCTCTGAAGCACCAGTTGATAACCAAGAAATGTCCAAAAAATCTTTACGCAGTAATCAACTCCTACCTTAGTGACCGAAAGATCGTGGTCAACTATGCCAGAGCAACAAGCGAGAGATGTACCACGAAAGGATGTGTCCAAGGCTCCATCGGTGGACCGACTTTCTGGAACATAATTCTAGATCCGCTGTTGCAGAAACTATCTGGCGAGGAAGTATACTGCCAAGCTTTCGCGGACGACGGGGTTATCGTATTTTCCGGACACGAAGTCAGCGCCTTGGAGGAATCAGCAAACTCAGTACTCGAAACAGTGGCAAACTGGGGGAAAATGAACAAGTTAAACTTCGCAGCGCACAAAACAAACGTGATGCTGATAACGAAGAAACTGCGTTACGACCCCCCAGTTATTCACATGTCGGGCTGCAGGCTGAACCTCGTCGACGAGGTGAAACTCCTAGGCCTCATAATAGACCGCAAGTTGAATTTCCTCCCACATGTAAATTCAACTTGCAGAAAAGTCTCCGGAATATACAAACAACTGGCATGTGCAGCAAAAGTCACATGGGGCTTGAACACCGAAATAATCCGAACCATCTATGTCGCAGTCATTGAGCCGATAGTGATGTACGCCTCCAGTGCGTGGTACAAGTCAACAGAGCTTCAGATGATCAGAGATCGTCTAGAAGCACTGCAAAGGGGCTTCGCACAGAAGATCTGCAAGGCGTATCGCACGGTATCGCTCACATCGGCACTCGCCTTATCGGGAACTTTGCCGCTAGACCTGAGAATTCAGGAAGCCGCAAGTCTGTATATGGCGAAAAAAGGCTTGTCTACAGACTACATTCCACCTGGAAGGGAACTGGAGAAAAATGTGAGCTACCTCGACCAACCTCACCCCTCGACACTCGAAACAACTGAGTACGAGCTCCTAGAGGACATGAACCAGGAAACCCTGAACTCCCACCAAATTACCGGTCCACAAATCTACACGGACGGTAGCAAAATTGAGGGAAAAGTTGGCGCAGCCCTCACATGGTGGGAGGATGGCCAGGAATCATGTTTCTCAACCTTCAGTCTGGACCCCTCATGCACAGTATTCCAGTCGGAACTCTATGCACTCTTCAGGGCGGTACAATCGGCGAAATCCAGCAAGGCCAAAACAGTTAACATCCTGAGCGACTCAAGATCGTCGCTCGACTTGCTGGCAAACCCCAGATTGACCCATCCCCTGACAAAAACGATCAAAGAGTGCATAAGCGGAATGAAAGCAGAGGGGAGACAAGTACGGCTATTCTGGCTGAGAGCGCACGCAGGCACCGCGGGTAACGAGAGAGCCGATGAGCTAGCCAAATCCGCGGCCCTGCATGCAACCTCAACCATGGACTATGGCAAGATCCCGTTATCCTACGTCAAGAGAAAGATCAGAGAAGAGACGGTACGCAGATGGCAAGACAGGTACGACTCTTCAAGCACAGGTGGGGTCACCAAACTATTCCTACCGGATGTCAACAAGGCATACCGAATAGTTAGAACGACCAAGTTGACACCCACCCAAGTGCAAGTCTTGACGGGGCATGGCGGGATAGCCGAGTATCTGCACAGGTTCAGGTTATTGGAAAGCCCAGGTTGCGAATGCGATCCCACAATCAGCGAAACAATATGGCATGTAGTTCTGGAGTGTCCACGCTTTCTGGCAGCAAAATATGAGTTGGAGACACAGATAGACTCAAATGTCACCAGAGAAAATCTGTCAACCATAATTGCAGACCCGAGAAGCAGGACCCACTTCCTCAACTACGCCGAAAAAGTGTTCACCATAGCAGCAAAACGACACCGCACCCTAACACCCACACGACCCACACCAATCACCATCCCACCCAACACCAGCACCATCACCGACAACCCACCCGATGAACGGCGAGCCCCGCAACACCGAACCCCAATACACCGGTTATTGGAGCTCGGAGAGAGGGGTGAGCCTGGCATCAGTATAAGGGGAGTGGCTCTTTTCATGGACAACAACACGGAAAGACTTGGTATCAGCTACTGCAACGTAAACGCAAAGAACCGCGTCGCAATTTCCCCCGGACTAGCAAATCTTCTCAATGGGAGCACCACAAAGACCACCATGAAATGGAATAGGTACAAAGAGCTGGCATTAACAACAATAGCCGGATGCCAATGTCGGTTAGTGCGATCACAGAACAAAACGATCGTACTAATCGACAAAGACACAAGAACACCTTTTTCACTGGCAAACGCGGTGCTCTCAAAGATTGGACAGGCGGTCAACGAAGAAGCTTTGACACCTCGCATAATCAGCGTAGACGCGATGGTAGTCGAGTACGAGAGAGGGGAAGTGGGGGATCACATCGGGTGCATAAAAGCCTCAGCACATCACCACGTTGTTGCTTACGAGGACAGAGGCGAAGACCTAAGTTACCTCAAAGCACCCACCCCCACCACTACCCCAAACACCAGTGAAAATCTCCACTCGCTCTCGATTACACAAACAGGGTCAAAGCGTCTTCAGGAAAAAGTGCAAGCCGGAAAAACCATCGCGAGAAAGAGAGCAGACCGGGGCGCAGCAGCTGGCCAAGCGGGACGCAAAAGGGCTCTCACGAACATTATAAGCGCAGTCTTCCAAAGCAAAAAAGACAAAGTCTCCAGGATAGCGGAACGACAGGCAGCCGCTGTCCGAGACTTCACATCACCTCGCTCAGAACCCGAAAAGACGAAACATCCCAAAAGGACGAGAGCAGACAAAGGGGAAGTCAGCCCGCCCAGCTTCATACCACCAACGAAACCAACGGACAACGCGACCAACGCACTCCTCGAATTCCTGGCGATCGAAAAAGCAACAAGGGAAGTTAACCTTAAAACTTGCAAAAACATCCTGCAAGCATATCGCTGGGAAAACGAGGGGTTGTTGAACGTGCAACTCGTGGAGGCGGAAGCGGCCATATACGACAATGACAAATCCCAAATCATCAAGGGAAAAATGTCAGGACAGTATATGGCTGCGTTCAGCTCGACGGGTGGTTTCGTTCCCCTGAACGAAAGGGAAACACAGCGGACGGGCAAACTAACATTCCTGACTCCCCCTAACGATCCCATTGTCGTAACAGCCCGGTGCACAAAGATAATGCTGCAGGAGAAAATTCTCGAGATGGCGAAAACCATCTCGGGACCACATGAACCTGCAGCGGGAAGCGAGCCCTGGACGATGCCAAACGTCACCTGGATCAACGGGGTACCTGGATGCGGCAAAACATCGTGGATTGTTGACAAATTCGACGCTGACAACGACATCATAATCACCACAACAACCGAGGCAGCCAAAGACCTGAGAGGCAAGGTAGCGCAACGCATAGGCGATGGAGTCAAATCCAAAGTGCGCACCATGGCCTCCGTACTAGCCAATGGTTTCATGGAGCGGAGTGAAAAGCGTCTGCTTATAGACGAAGCTCTCATGAACCACTTCGGGGCAATAGTAATGGCATCACGGTTGTTGGGGGCGGAGGAAGTCGTCATCGTGGGAGATGTCAACCAGCTGCCTTATGTCGAAAGAGAGAACCTCTTCGACATAAGGTACAGCAGTCCCGCTATACTGGCATCCATCAGCCAGGAGATGTTTTGCACGCACCGAAACCCCATGGACGTGGCATACGCTCTGAGCGAAGTGTACCCGGGCATGTACTCATCAAGATCCCGCATTCGTTCCCTGAAGCTGAAAAGGTATACAGGTGCAAACATACCAACTGACCCTCCGCAAACCCTATTCCTAGTGCTGACACAGGAGGAAAAAACCTCCCTAATCAGCAAAGGATACGGGTCCGGAACGGGGTCCTGCACCTTAACCGTACACGAAGCTCAGGGACTGAACTATGAATCGGTGATCATAGTACAGACGAGGGAACGGTCGACTAAGCTCCGAAACAGCGTCCCCCATGCTGTGGTGGCAGTGTCGCGACACACAGCCAGTTGCACCTACTACACGGACGACAGCTCGGATGCCATAGGCAGGTTCGTGCGGCGGGCGACCGAAGCCAGTGAGCGGCACATAATCGACCACAACACGAAAATGGCCATTAAAAATAGAGACGAAGAGATCGTGAAATCTCTATTAAATACACCAAGGCCAGCGGAGTCTGAGGCAGGGACATCGGGACAATAGCTTGTAAGGAAAAAATTTAATGTTTACAAATGAATGTCGTAATACTAATATATAGTTATATATAGTTAATAAACCAATAACACAAAAAAAAAAAAAAAAAAAAAAAAAAAAAAAAAAAAAAAAAAAAAATATTATGGACTCACTTAGAATAGGCAACTAACACTAGCTTTAGAACTTGATGTATGGAGTAATAACATGAAAAATAGAACAAACTGCACTTTGAATAAAAAACAAATCCAAAAAGAGTACGGACCACAGGGTCTGTAGACATGAAGTTTTACTTATAAAAAAAAAAAAAAAAAAAAAACCTAACCTAACCTAACCTAACCTAACCTAACCTAACCTAACCTAACCTAACCTAACCTAACCTAACCTAACCTAACCTAACCTAACCTAACCTAACCTAACCTAACCTAACCTAACCTAACCTAACCTAACCTAACCTAACCTAACCTAACCTAACCTAACCTAACCTAACCTAACCTAACCTAACCTAACCTAACCTAACCTAACCTTTACACCACCACGGAGGTAGTGAGGAGGGAAACATCACTACCTCCGTGGTGGTGTAAAGAGCTTGAAAACCTCAAGAAAGACGTTCTTCGTAAAAAGAGACGTATCAAAAACGCTGCTCCATCACGAATAAAGGCGGTCATAAAAGAATACCAAGACGCGCGAGTGACCTATGCCGAAAGAGCTAATGAGGCCGAGACTAAGAGCTGGAAGGAGTTTTGCACAACACAAGACGGGGAAAGCCTGTGGGATGGGATATACAGGGTCATCAGGAAAACGGCCAGAAGACAAGAAGACATGCTTCTTCGAGGCGCCGATGGACAGACACTAAACCCTGTCCAGTCGGCGAATCTTCTGGCGGAAACGTTCTATCCTGACGATTCTGTATCAACTGACAGCCCACACCACACGCTAATCCGAGAACTGACTCAAGATAAGCAACCTGAGGAGATCGAAGGCCTGTCGGACGACGATCCACCATTCCAATGGGCAGAATTGGAATTAGTGTTGAGATCACTGAATTCAAAGAAAGCCCCGGGAATGGACGGATTGACAGCCGATATATGCACAAAGGCCATCCACAGTGAAAGGGAGGTGTTTACGACGATAGCGAACAAATGCCTGTCGCTCGCGCACTTCCCCAAACAGTGGAAAATCGCACATGTCGTGATCCTCAGGAAACCGGGAAAGGAGGACTATACCCACCCAAAGTCCTACCGACCGATAGGTTTGCTTTCAGTCCTCGGAAAAATCGTCGAAAAACTCCTGATATGTAGACTTCAATGGCACATACTACCCACTCTTAGTCCAAAACAGTACGGCTTCATGCCGCAGCGCGGCACCGAGGACGCCCTGTATGACCTGCTGGGACACATACGATCTGAAGTGAACAACAAAAAGATCGTCATAATAGTCTCACTGGACATAGAGGGCGCATTCGATAACGCGTGGTGGCCAGCTCTGAAGCACCAGTTGATAACCAAGAAATGTCCAAAAAATCTTTACGCAGTAATCAACTCCTACCTTAGTGACCGAAAGATCGTGGTCAACTATGCCAGAGCAACAAGCGAGAGATGTACCACGAAAGGATGTGTCCAAGGCTCCATCGGTGGACCGACTTTCTGGAACATAATTCTAGATCCGCTGTTGCAGAAACTATCTGGCGAGGAAGTATACTGCCAAGCTTTCGCGGACGACGGGGTTATCGTATTTTCCGGACACGAAGTCAGCGCCTTGGAGGAATCAGCAAACTCAGTACTCGAAACAGTGGCAAACTGGGGGAAAATGAACAAGTTAAACTTCGCAGCGCACAAAACAAACGTGATGCTGATAACGAAGAAACTGCGTTACGACCCCCCAGTTATTCACATGTCGGGCTGCAGGCTGAACCTCGTCGACGAGGTGAAACTCCTAGGCCTCATAATAGACCGCAAGTTGAATTTCCTCCCACATGTAAATTCAACTTGCAGAAAAGTCTCCGGAATATACAAACAACTGGCATGTGCAGCAAAAGTCACATGGGGCTTGAACACCGAAATAATCCGAACCATCTATGTCGCAGTCATTGAGCCGATAGTGATGTACGCCTCCAGTGCGTGGTACAAGTCGACAGAGCTTCAGATGATCAGAGATCGTCTAGAAGCACTGCAAAGGGGCTTCGCACAGAAGATCTGCAAGGCGTATCGCACGGTATCGCTCACATCGGCACTCGCCTTATCGGGAACTTTGCCGCTAGACCTGAGAATTCAGGAAGCCGCAAGTCTGTATATGGCGAAAAAAGGCTTGTCTACAGACTACATTCCACCTGGAAGGGAACTGGAGAAAAATGTGAGCTACCTCGACCAACCTCACCCCTCGACACTCGAAACAACTGAGTACGAGCTCCTAGAGGACATGAACCAGGAAACCCTGAACTCCCACCAAATTACCGGTCCACAAATCTACACGGACGGTAGCAAAATTGAGGGAAAAGTTGGCGCAGCCCTCACATGGTGGGAGGATGGCCAGGAATCATGTTTCTCAACCTTCAGTCTGGACCCCTCATGCACAGTATTCCAGTCGGAACTCTATGCACTCTTCAGGGCGGTACAATCGGCGAAATCCAGCAAGGCCAAAACAGTTAACATCCTGAGCGACTCAAGATCGTCGCTCGACTTGCTGGCAAACCCCAGATTGACCCATCCCCTGACAAAAACGATCAAAGAGTGCATAAGCGGAATGAAAGCAGAGGGGAGACAAGTACGGCTATTCTGGCTGAGAGCGCACGTAGGCACCGCGGGTAACGAGAGAGCCGATGAGCTAGCCAAATCCGCGGCCCTGCATGCAACCTCAACCATGGACTATGGCAAGATCCCGTTATCCTACGTCAAGAGAAAGATCAGAGAAGAGACGGTACGCAAATGGCAAGACAGGTACGACTCTTCAAGCACAGGTGGGGTCACCAAACTATTCCTACCGGATGTCAACAAGGCATACCGAATAGTTAGAACGACCAAGTTGACACCCACCCAAGTGCAAGTCTTGACGGGGCATGGCGGGATAGCCGAGTATCTGCACAGGTTCAGGTTATTGGAAAGCCCAGGTTGCGAATGCGATCCCACAATCAGCGAAACAATATGGCATGTAGTTCTGGAGTGTCCACGCTTTCTGGCAGCAAAATATGAGTTGGAGACACAGATAGACTCAAATGTCACCAGAGAAAATCTGTCAACCATAATTGCAGACCCGAGAAGCAGGACCCACTTCCTCAACTACGCCGAAAAAGTGTTCACCATAGCAGCAAAACGACACCGCACCCTAACACCCACACGACCCACACCAATCACCATCCCACCCAACACCAGCACCATTACCGACAACCCACCCGATGAACGGCGAGCCCCGCAACACCGAACCCCAATACACCGGTTATTGGAGCTCGGAGAGAGGGGTGAGCCTGGCATCAGTATAAGGGGAGTGGCTCTTTTCATGGACAACAACACGGAAAGACTTGGTATCAGCTACTGCAACGTAAACGCAAAGAACCGCGTCGCAATTTCCCCCGGACTAGCAAATCTTCTCAATGGGAGCACCACAAAGACCACCATGAAATGGAATAGGTACAAAGAGCTGGCATTAACAACAATAGCCGGATGCCAATGTCGGTTAGTGCGATCACAGAACAAAACGATCGTACTAATCGACAAAGACACAAGAACACCTTTTTCACTGGCAAACGCGGTGCTCTCAAAGATTGGACAGGCGGTCAACGAAGAAGCTTTGACACCTCGCATAATCAGCGTAGACACGATGGTAGTCGAGTACGAGAGAGGGGAAGTGGGGGATCACATCGGGTGCATAAAAGCCTCAGCACATCACCACGTTGTTGCTTACGAGGACAGAGGCGAAGACCTAAGTTACCTCAAAGCACCCACCCCCACCACTACCCCAAACACCAGTGAAAATCTCCACTCGCTCTCGATTACACAAACAGGGTCAAAGCGTCTTCAGGAAAAAGTCCAAGCCGGAAAAACCATCGCGAGAAAGAGAGCAGACCGGGGCGCAGCAGCTGGCCAAGCGGGACGCAAAAGGGCTCTCACGAACATTATAAGCGCAGTCTTCCAAAGCAAAAAAGACAAAGTCTCCAGGATAGCGGAACGACAGGCAGCCGCTGTCCGAGACTTCACATCACCTCGCTCAGAACCCGAAAAGACGAAACATCCCAAAAGGACGAGAGCAGACAAAGGGGAAGTCAGCCCGCCCAGCTTCATACCACCAACGAAACCAACGGACAACGCGACAAACGCACTCCTCGAATTCCTGGCGATCGAAAAAGCAACAAGGGAAGTTAACCTTAAAACTTGCAAAAACATCCTGCAAGCACATCGCTGGGAAAACGAGGGGTTGTTGAACGTGCAACTCGCGGAGGCGGAAGCGGCCATATACGACAATGACAAATCCCAAATCATCAAGGGAAAAATGTCAGGACAGTATATGGCTGCGTTCAGCTCGACGGGTGGTTTCGTTCCCCTGAACGAAAGGGAAACACAGCGGACGGGCAAACTAACATTCCTGACTCCCCCTAACGATCCCATTGTCGTAATAGCCCGGTGCACAAAGATAATGCTGCAGGAGAAAATTCTCGAGATGGCGAAAACCATCTCGGGACCACATGAACCTGCAGCGGGAAGCGAGCCCTGGACGATGCCAAACGTCACCTGGATCAACGGGGTACCTGGATGCGGCAAAACATCGTGGATTGTTGACAAATTCGACGCTGACAACGACATCATAATCACCACAACAACCGAGGCAGCCAAAGACCTGAGAGGCAAGGTAGCGCAACGCATAGGCGATGGAGTCAAATCCAAAGTGCGCACCATGGCCTCCGTACTAGCCAATGGTTTCATGGAGCGGAGTGAAAAGCGTCTGCTTATAGACGAAGCTCTCATGAACCACTTCGGGGCAATAGTAATGGCATCACGGTTGTTGGGGGCGGAGGAAGTCGTCATCGTGGGAGATGTCAACCAGCTGCCTTATGTCGAAAGAGAGAACCTCTTCGACATAAGGTACAGCAGTCCCGCTTTACTGGCATCCATCAGCCAGGAGATGTTTTGCACGCACCGAAACCCCATGGACGTGGCATACGCTCTGAGCGAAGTGTACCCGGGCATGTACTCGTCAAGATCCCGTATTCGTTCCCTGAAGCTGAAAAGGTATACAGGTGCAAACATACCAACTGACCCTCCGCAAACCCTATTCCTAGTGCTGACACAGGAGGAAAAAACCTCCCTAATCAGCAAAGGATACGGGTCCGGAACGGGGTCCTGCACCTTAACCGTACACGAAGCTCAGGGACTGAACTATGAATCGGTGATCATAGTACAGACGAGGGAACGGTCGACTAAGCTCCGAAACAGCGTCCCCCATGCTGTGGTGGCCGTGTCGCGACACACAGCCAGTTGCACCTACTACACGGACGACAGCTCGGATGCCATAGGCAGGTTTGTGCGGCGGGCGACCGAAGCCAGCGAGCGGCACATAATCGACCACAACATGAAAATGGCCATTAAAAATAGGGACGAAGAGATCGTGAAATCTCTATTAAATACACCAAGGCCAGCGGAGTCTGAGGCAGGGACATCGGGACAATAGCTTGTAAGGAAAAAAAAAAAAAAAAAAAATTTAGTGTTTTTACAAATGAATGTCGTAATACTTATATATAGTTATATATAGTTAATAAACCAATAACACAAAAAAAAAAAAAAAAAAAAAAAAAAAAAAAAAAAAAAAAAAAAAAAAAAAAAAAAAATTATGGACTCACTTAGAATAGGCAACTAACACTAGCTTAAGAACTTGATGTATGGAGTAATAACATGAAAAATAAAACAAACTGCACTTTGAATAAAAAACAAATCCAAAAAGAGTACGGACCACAGGGTCTGTAGACATGAAGTTTTACTTATAAAAAAAAAAAAAAAAAAAAAAAAAAAACCTAACCTAACCTAACCTAACCTAACCTAACCTAACCTAACCTAACCTAACCTAACCTAACCTAACCTAACCTAACCTAACCTAACCTAACCTAACCTAACCTAACCTAACCTAACCTAACCTAACCTAACCTAACCTAACCTAACCTAACCTAACCTAACCTAACCTAACCTAACCTAACCTAACCTAACCTAACCTAACCTAACCTAACCTAACCTAACCTAACCTAACCTAACCTAACCTAACCTAACCTAACCTAACCTAACCTAACCTAACCTAACCTAACCTAACCTAACCTAACCTAACCTAACCTAACCTAACCTAACCTAACCTAACCTAACCTAACCTAACCTAACCTAACCTAACCTAACCTAACCTAACCTAACCTAACCTAACCTAACCTAACCTAACCTAACCTAACCTAACCTAACCTAACCTAACCTAACCTAACCTAACCTAACCTAACCTAACCTAACCTAACCTAACCTAACCTAACCTAACCTAACCTAACCTAACCTAACCTAACCTAACCTAACCTAACCTAACCTAACCTAACCTAACCTAACCTAACCTAACCTAACCTAACCTAACCTAACCTAACCTAACCTAACCTAACCTAACCTAACCTAACCTAACCTAACCTAACCTAACCTAACCTAACCTAACCTAACCTAACCTAACCTAACCTAACCTAACCTAACCTAACCTAACCACCTCACCAAGATTAGGGAAACTATAGGACCAAGGAGGTTGGTCATAGGTGGTGACGCAAATGCGAAGAGCAGCTGGTGGGGTAGCGTAAAGGTAGACAACAGAGGGGATGAACTAGCAGGGACTCTAGACGACCTGGGCCTTCAAGTAATGAACATCGGAGTGATTCCGACATTTGACACTATTCGAGGAGGACAAAGATATCAAAGCCACGTTGACGTAACGGCCTGCTCTGCGGACATGTTAAACCTGGTGGAGGGCTGGAAAGTGGTACAAGATCTCACGAGTTCGGACCACAATGGCATAATTTTCAATCTATTGCTGCGGAAATCAAAGGGAATAAACATTATTAGAACCACAAGAATTTTCAATACCAAAAAGGCAAATTGGGAACAGTTTGATGACAAACTGAACCAACTTAAAATAGAACACAATTTAACCACAGACAACATTGAAAATATTAATAACGTAGATCAATTAGAAATAGCAATAGATAACTTCACAAAAATAATCACAATAGCATGTCAAAATACGATTCCCTACAAGAAAAATAAAGAGATACTTACCATTCCATGGTGGTCTGCCAAACTCGAGGAGATCAAGAAAGAAGTCACCACCAGGAAACACAGGATACGATGTGCAGCGCCGGTCCGTCGAGCGAAGGTCGTCAGCGAATATCTGAAAAAGAAAAGCGAATATGAATTGGAGGCACAGAGGGCTCAGGTCGAGAGTTGGAAGGAGTTTTGTCGAACACAGGATAGGGAAGGGGTTTGGGAGGGAATTTACAGAGTGATAGGGAGAACCATGAGTAGGGAGGAAGATCTGCCATTAGAAGACGATGGAAAGGTGTTAGATGCTAAAGACTCTGCCAAGCTTCTAGCGGATACATTCTATCCAGAAGACTCAAGGGAAAGTGATAATACCAAACACCGTCTCATAAGGGCACTAGCGGAAAAAGTGAACAGTGGAGATCAAGATAGCTCTTGCGATCCATTGTTTACACAAACCGAGCTCTTAATGGCAGTGGATTCATTCAATCCGAAAAAAGCCCCTGGATTGGATGGTTTCACGGCTGACATTTGCAGTCGTGCCGTAAAAACAGACCCTAGGGAATTCCTTGCACTAGTCAACAAATGCCTGGCACACCACCACTTCCCCAACAGCTGGAAGGAAGCCACGGTGGTTGTGCTCAGGAAGCCAGGCAAAGACAAATACACTGCTCCTAAATCCTATAGACCAATAGGCCTCTTACCTGTCCTAGGCAAAATCTTCGAAAAGATGATAATGGCTCGCATCAAATATCACATTATACCGAAGATCAGTACTCACCAGTACGGATTCATGCCCCAGAGGAGCACCGAAGACTCCCTCTATACACTCATACAGCACATCCGACTAAAATTGGATCAAAAACGGATAGTAGTTCTTGTGTCATTGGATATAGAGGGGGCCTTCGATAGCGCCTGGTGGCCGATCTTAAGAGTCCGACTGGCGGAGGAAAATTGCCCGATCAACCTAAGACGGATCATAGACAGCTATCTTACTAATAGGAGAGTCAGGCTGAGATACGCCGGAGAGGAGTGTGTTAGAAGAACCAGCAAAGGATGTGTTCAAGGATCCATAGGAGGACCCATACTATGGAACCTGATACTTGACTCACTGCTGAAGGGCCTTGCTATGAGAGGAGATTACCATCAAGCCTTCGCTGATGACGTTGTCTTGGCATTTGATGGGGAAACAGCAATGGAAATAGAGGGTCGTGCCAATGCTGCTCTCGAGTATGTGCGGGCGTGGGGTGTCGACAATAAGTTAAAATTCGCACCGCAAAAGACTAATGCCATGATTATAACGCGGAAACTTAAGTACGACACACCACGCCTGAGCATGGGAGGGATAGGCATTGGCATGTCCAAAGAAATAAAAATACTGGGTCTCATAATTGACGATAAACTAAGCTTTAACACCCATGTTGCAAACGTCTGCAGAAAGGCGCTAAATTTGTACAAGCAGTTGTCGAAAGCAGCTAAAATAAGTTGGGGGCTACAGCCCGAAATAGTCAGGTCGATATATATGGCGGTAGTAGAACCGACTATTATGTATGCCGCGAGCGCATGGGCACCAGCGACCAAAAGGATTGGGATCAGAAAGCAGTTGGATACAGTGCAGCGAGGATTTGCGCAGAAGATCGTGAAGGCCTACAGGACTGTCTCTCTAAACTCGGCGCTACTATTAGCCGGGTTGCTTCCCCTTGACATAAGAGTCAGAGAAGCAGCCTCACTTTTTGAAATAAGGAAAGGTTATTCCCGGATGATAGTAGGAGACCGAGAGATGGAGAGGCCTGTAGCCTTCACGAACGTATCACACCCCGCAAAATTTGAAAAGTTGCACTTCACCTGCTTGGGGAACGATGCAGCATTGAACCACTTCGAGAACAATTGCCTTCAAATTTACACCGATGGCAGCAAGCTCGAGGGGAAAGTTGGCGCGGCGCTGTCCATTTGGAACGGCGACGCGGAGACAAGTACCCGAAAGCTTAAGCTGGAACAAAGCTGCACCGTTTACCAGGCGGAATTGCTGGCTCTTTTTGAAGCTACGGAGGTAGCGTCGCGTAGCAAACAAACCACGTGTAACATATATAGCGACTCTAGATCTGCGCTAGAAACGATAGTTAGTAACGTTTCCCTCCATCCCCTAGCAGTGAAAGCAAGAAATAATATAAGCGAAATAAAATATAATGGTAAACATTTAAACCTCTTTTGGGTCAAGGCACATGCAGGATTGGAGGGGAATGAACGGGCAGACGAATTGGCTAAAAGTGCTGCGCTGCATACAAAAACGAAACCCAACTATGACAAGTGCCCCATATCATTCGTCAAGCGACAAATCCGCTTGGGGTCGCTTGACGAATGGAATCAACGCTACAAAGACGGAGACACTGCCTCAATAACAAAAACATTCTTCCCGGATGCAATAAAGGCTCATTCTGTAATAAATAAGCTTAACTTGGATCCCATTGTCGTTCAACTCATGACGGGCCACGGGGGGTTCTCCTCTTACTTGTTCCGCTTCAGGTGCAAGGACAGCCCCGCGTGCCCCTGCGACCAACAGTTAGAAGAGAGTGCCCTGCATGTTATTACAGACTGCCCCATATATAATAAAAATAGGTTTGATATTGAGCAAGAGCTCAACGAAAATGTTACGATAAATAATTTAAGTAATATTGTAGCAAACAAGTACAGTAGGGATAAGTTTATAAATTACTGTAAAACAATAGTAAGCAATGTAATATGTAAAAATAAAAAGTAGAAATAAGCTGTAATATCATATATTTAAGTATATAGATATGTACACATATAATAGAATAGTAATAAGTAGTTATAAGCATGATATAGCACTTAATTGAACCCATTTGAAATAAAAATTAAACTAATATCAACAAAATAAATAAAAAACTAGAGAGAGTAGGAAACCAGCATTGGCTCCCACCAATGAAAAGTGTGAAAGATTGATGGATGTTAGAAAGATAAAGTATGCAGAATGAATGTTGACATAAAGCACGCGAGAAATAGTATGAAAGAGGAGATAAGAAAAGGCTCCCATCTCGTGGGAGGGTCTAGGTACACAAACAAAAAAAAAAAAAAAAAAAAAAAAAAAAAACCTAACCTAACCTAACCTAACCTAACCTAACCTAACCTAACCTAACCTAACCTAACCTAACCTAACCTAACCTAACCTAACCTAACCTAACCTAACCTAACCTAACCTAACCTAACCTAACCTAACCTAACCTAACCTAACCTAACCTAACCTAACCTAACCTAACCTAACCTAACCTAACCTAACCTAACCTAACCTAACCTAACCTAACCTAACCTAACCTAACCTAACCTAACCTAACCTAACCTAACCTAACCTAACCTAACCTAACCTAACCTAACCTAACCTAACCTAACCTAACCTAACCTAACCTAACCTAACCTAACCTAACCTAACCTAACCTAACCTAACCTAACCTAACCTAACCTAACCTAACCTAACCTAACCTAACCTAACCTAACCTAACCTAACCTAACCTAACCTAACCTAACCTAACCTAACCTAACCTAACCTAACCTAACCTAACCTAACCTAACCTAACCTAACCTAACCTAACCTAACCTAACCTAACCTAACCTAACCTAACCTAACCTAACCTAACCTAACCTAACCTAACCTAACCTAACCTAACCTAACCTAACCTAACCTAACCTAACCTAACCTAACCTAACCTAACCTAACCTAACCTAACCTAACCTAACCTAACCTAACCTAACCTAACCTAACCTAACCTTACCTAACCTAACCTAACCTAACCTAACCTAACCAGTCCCGCTCCAACCTCCGTCCAGAGCGCCACGAAAATAAGCCGCTCCGCGGTCGAAAAATCGTAAAAATAGGCAAAAGTGCGCGAATATATAAGTGCGATATATCGTTGTG
Organism: Cabera pusaria; assembly: GCA_954871355.1. Taxonomy (NCBI): domain Eukaryota; kingdom Metazoa; phylum Arthropoda; class Insecta; order Lepidoptera; family Geometridae; genus Cabera; species Cabera pusaria. The sequence goes on along the minus strand of OX940898.1, from coordinate 27,489,607 downwards.
TGCGTTACCGTGAGTGCTACAAAACAGTGCAAAAACGAAGAAAATCGGACTGTTTTCCACGAAGTTATTAACGGAAAACCGAAAAATAACCTTGAAAATTTCTTCGGAGCTGAACGCTGCACGATCAGTCGCGGTCACCCCCACTTTTTATTTCACCTTGGGGTGCGCCACGTGGAGGACTACATTTCAGCTGAGTTTCGGATTTTTCCGGTTGAAACTCGCTTAGCTACAACTGAAAAACCTGAAACCACGTGGCCACGTGGTCTGACTTCTGAGAAGATTTTACCACATCTGACAACAGGACCTCGTGCGCCTCGAGAAGCCCTATCACCAGACACCTCGGACACAAAAATTGGACTACGCACCAAGGAGATACAGGTTTTTGAAAATTTTCCAAAAATTCAACATTTTTTATCTGTGAAAAGAGATCGGTAACACCCCTATTTTTGGACTTTAAAAAATTAGTTATATTTAGTTTAACACATATTCAAAATTTCAGATTTTTCTTATTGATAGTTTCGGAGTTATAAATTTTTCTTTTATTTTTATATATTTATTTATTTAATATCTCAGTAAATATAAAAGATAGCTTAATTTTGACAAAAGAGCGCGAGGTAATTTGTTTTTGTGTTTAAAATATTTTAAAATTTTTTCCGTTAAATTCCGATAAATTAAAATTATTATTATTAAAATTCAAATATCTCGGAAAGTATAATAGATAGCTCAATTTTGACAGCACTTTCAAATCCAATGATAATTGGATTTGAAGGCAATTTGTTTTTTCATATTTAGAATTTTAAAAATTTTTCCGGCGAATTTCGAGACATAAATATTATTATTATTATTATTCAAATATCTCGGAAACTATAAGAGATAGGTAAATTCTGACGGCACCTTTAAAATCCAATGTTAATTGGATTTTTAAGACAACTCTTTATTAAGTTAGGAATATTTTGTAAATTTTTTGGATTAATTTGGACATTTTAAAATTTTTTATAAAATCGAATAAAATAATTTTGGAGGTTTTTTCGGCTTATTTATTAGTAAATTAGCATTTGTGGATATAGTTTGAACTAATTAAAGTTTTAAAAATTTTGGAAAAATTTTTCAAAATTTTGAAAAATTTTCAACTTGTCTATTTGGACAAACAAATGTATTTTGGAACATCTCTAACATATTATTTCGACAAATAAGACAGTTTTGTCTCATTTAGGTATAAAAATATATTTTGGAAAAATTTTGTGTGACATAATTTAAGATAATAAATTGTAAAACGTAACATAGGTACTTAGTTGGTACCTTTAATAACTGACGTAACTTAAAATATTGTACATAACTGTCACCTCTTTTGTGACAACTCTGCGGATACGTCGTGAGCACTCTCGGAATTTTGACATTCCCTGTGGGAAAATATATTTTACAAAATTATTTATAGTATTTTATTGTTAATTTTATTGTTTATTTTTGATTTTTGTTTTATTTGACTACTGTGTTTACAACTTTTACAATCTTAAATTTATTAATACGACCCCCAACTGACAACCGACTATGTTTGCGGCTACTCGCACCCCGGTTAAGAAGTCCTCTGAAGTTGAAATACAAGTAGAGCCCACTCAGACTAATGTCAGGACTAGCATCAGCGAGTGGGAGACAGGCAGAATATCCCCAGCCTTAGACACAACGGTAACTGTCCCACCAAAAGTAGATGCAAATCCTGCGCCTTCTGAGCAAGGTACTATAAACGTAGTGCCGGGAACTTCAAAGAGCGCAGTAACTTACCGAGTAAGTAGAGTTGCTGAGGGAAGAGCTGCCCTTACTAAAGGGAAGATCAACCTCAGCAGCTCAAAAACTATGAAGACAGAAAAGAAGGAAGCCGCGTTAGAGGCTCTCGACACACTCTTTCGGCTCCTCAAGGAGTCAGAGGCCGAAAGAACGGGTAAAGGACAGCCCAAGGGGCAGAATTTACCAGTGGAAATAAACGCCAAGCCTCCACCTCCCCCTCCTCCTCCATCCACTGCGATGGAGCCCTCTGCTCTTCAGGAAGAGCTGTACTCGATGCTGCAGGAACACAGTCGCCTTATTAAAGAGAACTGCGCTGCCATGGCAGATCTGAAGAACGATCTAGGGAGCCATCAGAGAGCCCTGGAGAGGACCACTTACGCGAGTGTAGCTGCTGGCGGCAGCGCGAAGGAATTCGCGCAGCAGACAGCCCTGCACTCGGTGGTGGTCACCTCTAAGGACGACACCGAGAGTGGCGAGGAGGTTCTTGAAAGAATAAGAAAAGCAGTTAACGCAACAGATGGAGAAGTAGTAGTAGATAGAATAAGGAAGGCTAAAGACCGAAAGGTAATAGTGGGATGTAGGAACGCGGAAGAAATAAAGAAGGTAAAACAGCGAATAAATGAAAAAGGGAGCCATCTAAGTGCCGAGGAGATCAAAAATAAGGATCCCCTGATTGTCTTATACGGTGTTCTCCAGCACAATACTGACGAGGATATCCTTAAGGCAATCAAAGTACAAAATAAGGAACTGCTGCGCGATATCAAGGACGACGACAACAGAATCGAGATCCGCTACCGACGGAAAGCGAGGAACCCGATCACGGCTCATGTCGTGGTAAGGGTCTCGCCCATCATCTGGCAGCGTCTGACCGGCGCGGGGTCAATACGCGTAGACTTGCAGAGGATCGCGGTGGCCGACCAGTCCCCCCTAATACAGTGCTCGCGCTGTTTGGGGTACGGACATGGTCGGAAATACTGTCGTGACACAGTCGACATCTGCAGCCACTGCGGCGGTCAACATCTGCGGACAAACTGTCCGGAATGGCTTGCGAATGTGCCCCCAAGCTGCGTGAACTGCATTAAAGCAAAGCTATCTAAAACAGACCACAATTCCTTCAGTAATGAATGCCCTGTCAGACAACGATGGGAGAGTCTAGCCAGGTCAGCCGTAGCATATTGCTAAAGGCACCATATACAAAGTCCTGCAAGCAAATCTTCAACGGAAGAGGCTAGCGACCACCGAGATCCTGGTTGAAGCAAAGCAGAGAAAAGTAGCGATTGCACTTCTCCAGGAACCCTATGTGGGAGGGGCAAAATGTATGAAAAATTACCAGGGCGTAAGGGTCTTCCAGAGCTCTGAGCAAGGAGAAGGGTCAGTTAAGGCAGCTATAGTCATTTTTGACAACAGCCTAAGCGTTACACAGTACCCAAAACTCACCACGAACAACATCGTCGTGGTGGGAATCCAAACCAGAGCCTGGAAGATCACGCTGGTATCATATTATTTTGAGCCAGACCAACCCATAGGGCCATACCTGGAACATATCTCAGCAATCATCAGCAAGACAGGATCCCGGAGGCTGCTGATCGGTGGCGATGCCAATGCGAAGAATACGTGGTGGGGTAGTCCAAAAATAGATTCGAGAGGCACAGACATGGCCGGGATACTGGACGAATTGGACTTGCAGGTGCTCAACACTGGCATCATACCAACTTTCGACACCATAAGGGGAGGCCAGAGGTATCACAGCTTTGTTGACGTGACAGCCTGCACATCGGATATGTTGGCCCTGGTGGAGGACTGGACTGTAGAAGAAGGTCTTACTAGCTCGGACCACAACGGAATTGCCTTCAACATCTTATTTGAAAAATCAAAAGGAATAAAAATCAAAAGAACTACGAGAATGTACAACACCAGCAAAGCAAATTGGAATGAGTTTCATTCGAAACTCAGCCAATTGAAGATAGAAAACGAAATTACACTAGACAAAATTACCAATATAAATAGCAACGAACATCTGGAACTAGTAACAGTAAAATTAACAAAATCAATTACAATAGCATGCAATAAATCAATACCTAAAAAGAAAAGTGAAGGGGTACTTACAATTCCGTGGTGGTCTGCAAAGCTGGAAAAGATGAAAAAAGAAGTCACCACCAGGAAGAACAGGATCCGATGTGCTGCGCCAGTACGAAGAGCCAAGGTTGTCTCAGAATACCTGAAAAAGAAAGCAGAATATGAGTTAGAGGAACAGAAAGCCCAAGTCGAAAGTTGGAAGGGGTTCTGCGGAAAACAGGATAGGGAGAGCGTCTGGGACGGTATCTATAGGGTTATCGGTAGAACAAAAAGCAGAGGAGAAGATTTGCCACTTGAGGAAAATGGAGTAGTACTGGATGCCGAAGGATCAGCGAGACTACTCGCGAATACCTTCTACCCAGAAGACACCACGGAAGAGGACAGTGAAGAACATCGATTGACAAGGGAGCGTGCGGAGAGAGTAAACGACGGAGAGCAAGGTGAAACTTGCGATCCGCCGTTTACGCAGACCGAGCTCCTCTTGGCAATCGATGCTTTTAATCCCAAAAAAGCTCCTGGCGAAGACGGTTTAACCGCAGATATATGTAGCCGAGCAATTAAGAGCGACACTGACCTATTCCTGGCTCTACTAAACAAATGCTTAGAGCGCAACTACTTTCCAAAAGTATGGAAGATAGCAACTGTAGTGATACTGAGAAAACCGGGGAAAGATAGATATACCGTCCCAAAATCCTACAGACCGATAGGTCTCCTGCCAGTGTTGGGGAAAGTATATGAAAAAATGCTTGTGGCACGTCTGAAATTTCATATCGTACCAAGAATGAGTCCTCGCCAATACGGCTTTATGCCTCAGCGATGTACCGAGGACTCCCTCTATACCCTAATACAACATATAAAAATGAAATTAGACCAGAAAAAGATCGTCACGTTGGTCTCATTGGATATAGAGGGAGCCTTCGACAGCGCCTGGTGGCCAGCCGTTAGGGTACGTATGGCGGAAGTAGACTGTCCAATAAACCTGAGGAGAACGATGGACAGTTATCTCAGTGACCGAAAAATAAAAGTCCGTTATGCAGGGTGTGAACACGAAAAGCCAAATAACAAAGGGTGCGTTCAAGGCTCTATTGCTGGACCTATACTATGGAACATGATTCTGAACCCACTCCTGGAAGAACTGGACGAAAGAGGAGTATATAACCAGGCGTTTGCGGACGATGTAGTTTTAGTTTTCGATGGGGAATCGGCTTCAACAATACAAGAATGTGCCAACGTCGTTCTCGAACATGTAAGGGCGTGGGGTGTCAAAAACAAACTGAAATTCGCTCCACACAAAACAAGTGCTATGGTAGTTACACGAAAATTGAAATATGACACACCACGCCTGACCATGGGCGGGATCAACGTCGCCATGGCTAACGAGATTAAGCTGCTAGGGCTTACCATCGACAACAAACTCACGTTTAACACGCACGTAGCAAACGTCTGTCGAAAGGCTGTCAATCTTTTTAAACAGCTTTCTAGAGCCGCAAAAGTTAACTGGGGTTTGCAGTCTGAAGTCATCAGATCAATCTACGTAGCGGTAGTAGAGCCGACGATAATGTACGCAGCAAGTGCGTGGGCGCCGGCAACTCATAAAATTAGCGTCAGGAAGCAACTAGATGCAGTGCAGAGAGGGTTTTTACAAAAAATCATAAAGTCTCATCGTACAGTGTCACTAAACTCAGCGCTACTGCTTGCGGGGTTGCTTCCCTTGGACATTAGAATCCGGGAAGCAGCTCTCCTTTATGAAACAAAGAAAGGGTACGCCACGCAAGTAGTAGGAGACCGCGAGGTTGAGACTTCAGTAGCATTTAGTGAAAATGTACACCCAGCCAAACTGATAAAGATGCAATTCATATGCCTGGCGGACGGTGCGGCACTGCAACAACATAACCACAATGGCTTAAACATTTACACAGACGGCAGCAAACTTGAGGGGAAAGTCGGCGCGGCATTGTCCTTATGGGACAATGGCGTTGAGGTGAGTACCCGCAAGTTTAAGTTGGAGCAGTGCTGCACCGTCTATCAGGCGGAACTGCTTGCATTGTCAGAGGCCACTGGTCAAGCACTACGCAACAAGTCGTCAGAATGCAGTATCTTCTGTGACTCAAGATCTGCTCTCGAAACGGTGGTAAACAACGTTTCCCTCCATCCCCTGGCAGTGAAAACAAGAGCTAATATCGGAGCAATTTATGAAAAAGGAATAGACCTGAAATTGTTCTGGATTAAGGCACACGCAGGAATGGAGGGAAACGAAAGAGCAGACGAGTTAGCCAAAAATGCAGCTCTGCGCTTGAAAACCAAGCCAAACTATAACAAGTGTCCGGTCTCATTCATCAAGCGACAAATCCGTATGGAGTCGCTTGATGAATGGAACCGGCGCTATACAACAGAAGATACTGCATCCACGACGAAAGTGTTCTTCCCTGACGCAATAGCTGCATATCCCCACGTTAAGACACTACATCTCGAACCCATAGTAGTTCAGTTTATGACCGGGCATGGTGGGTTCTCTTCGTACCTGCATAGATTCCGGTGCAAGGACAGCCCAGCATGTGAATGCGATCCAATATCTGAAGAGAGTGCTCTACACGTAATCACGGAGTGTCCTATATATGGCAGGCAACGATTTGACTGCGAACAAGATATAGAGATAGAAATAAATGTAAATAATATATGTAAGATAATGGAAAATGTAAAAATTAGAAATAAGTTTTTAAAGTATTGCAAATTGATTATAAATAAGGTAGTAATAAGAAATAAATTGTAAAAATTAATGTACTCACATATATTTCAGTATATATGATAAGTTCATTAAACCAAAATTAGTAAGAAAATGTAAAAATAGAAATAGTTATAAGAAATCTGCAAAAACAAAAAAAAAAAAGACTTTGTGTTAAATTATTTTCAAACATGTCAAAACCCTAAATAAGTAAGAATTTAAAAGAAATAAAACATAGCTAGTATAGAGTAGGGCACTAAGTATTGGCATCCCACCAATAACAGCATGTATGATGATGGATAAAAGAAAGACTTGTATGATGAATGAAAGGTCATCGGTACACAGCGTAAAAGCGAGAACTGGTATGAAAGCGTCAATAGAAAATACAGGCTCCAACTTCATTGGAGGGTCGAGTAGGAAAAAAAAAAAAAAAAAAAAAAAAAAAAAAAACCTAACCTAACCTAACCTAACCTAACCTAACCTAACCTAACCTAACCTAACCTAACCTAACCTAACCTAACCTAACCTAACCTAACCCAGTACACGTCGAAACACGACCGAAATAACATCAGCTCCGCGGAAAAAATTCCTAAAAATAGGTTTTTTTTGAGCTACGCGTCTAAAAGTGATTCTGTGGTCTAAACAAGTGTGTGACTCGCCAGGATTCGTGTGCGCAAGTCTGTATAACCAAGGGTTCAGGAGCAGGAAGGCGAAGACTTTGACCCTCAATAGAGCCAAGCAAAACAGTGAGTCCAAAAAGCCGTTTTAATATCCACGCAGTCGTCATAAAGATCTGTCTGGAGAAGAAAAAATTTCCAAGATCCGATCACGGGAACCTGAGATATTAACTGAAAAAGCAGTGACAAAACCACGCGGTCACCACGTGCTCGCATGTGCTTCAAAAAGCGAGGTTAGTATCTCAAACAACATCGGACCACCGTGACGACTTCGAAGACGGCCCTAAGACTCCTCAACGCATTGGCAGAGCAGCTGAGGACTTCGCCCTCCTGAAGAATTACCATCATCAGGTAACCTCGAGGGATCTCCTTAACCGCTCCTCCTAGACCCACCGTGTTTGGGTTCGCCTGAACCGGGATCACCAGCCCTCTTTACACCCCTCCTCTTCACAGCCATCCGCACCCCTTCGACACCCCCCCCCACCCTGCCCCCGCGCGTTGGAAGCCAATAGGTCGAGTCGATCGACCTGACCTACCCCAACACCCAACCTCTCTATCCGACCAAGCTCCCCGCACCCCCTACGCCTTACCCCACCGCACCCCTTCACTCCACAGCAACCCCCCCTGACCCGTCGACCCCCCGACCCCCAACCCCCCGACCCCCCCAACCCACCCAAACCCCCCCCCCCACCCCCCCAACCCCCCCCCCCCCCCCCACCCCCCAACCCGCCCCCGAAATCCCCCCTCCCCCCCCCGAGGTTGACCTCACCCCCGCGAGCCATAACTCGGTAACCGCTCAACATAAACCCCCCGTGTTTGGGGTCGTTGGAATCGGGAGAACGAGCACAACAAATTGGCCCCGGCAGAATAGGCAATTTCCGTCATCGCACCAGGCAGTCCCCCACCGAAGAAACCCAGAAGCACCACCACGCAGAGCCCAACATCTCCAGGCTCTGAAGCGCGTTGTACTCCAGCATCAAAGGACAAAGTCATCAAGTGAGTCCATAAATTAAAAAAAAAAAAAAAAAAAAAAAAAAAAAAAAAAAAAACTTATTGTTTTAATCTCTTAAACTGTATTAACTGTGTTTAGAATAAGCTAGGAGGTAAGCTCTCCTAAGATTGGTGATCGCATTCACATCGGTCAAGCTCACCAGGAAAAGTTTCGGCAAGTGGTGGCATTGTGTACCGGGTCGTCATCTTCCCAAACAACGGTTGAGGAAGGCGAGGCTGGTGCATGTGTCAACTTGTGAGCAGGTGCTGCTTGCGGAAACTGGTCCGTTTTGGATGCGAACACTAATCTCTTAGATAAAGTCCCTCTTTAAACTAACTGCATTTCCTAATTGTATTAATCTCGTAAACTGTATCACCTGTGTTAGAGTAAGCTAGCAGTTAAGATCTCCTAAGATTGGTGATCGCATTCACATCGGTCAAGCTCACCAGGAAAAGTTTCGGCAAGTGGTGGCATTGTGTACCGGGTCGTCATCTTCCCAAACAACGGTTGAGGAAGGCGAGGCTGGTGCATGTGTCAACTTGTGAGCAGGTGCTACTTGCGGAAACTGGTCCGTTTTGGATGCGAACACTAATCTCTTAGATTAAGTCCCTCTTCAAAACAAACTGCATTTCCTGTGTCAATAATCTTGTTTAGAGTAATCTACCTTAATAACGTGTTTATTTGTGCCATCCTTCCTTGCTGTTCTTTCGACTTCTGCTGTTGTATTCTGTCCCTCCCCCTACACCATGTCTGGAGTTCAAAAGAAGGCCTCAGACTCCGCTGCACAGCCTAAGACGTCACGATCTCTTCGGGAGAAAGTGTTGTCAAAGGTCGCCGCGGCGACGTCGCTGGCTTCGGAGAAACTCGGAAAGACATCGCCCCGCAACACGGACGCGCCCAAAGATAAGTCCGATGCAGCCGTCAAGGACAGGTCCGCGGACCCGCCGAGGAGGAGGCAGAAACAAACCTCTGCAACAGAGGGATCTGTTTCTACTTCCTCCTCGGTGGAACACGTCGCGGCACATCTTGAGGCAGCAACCGAGCTGAGTAGGCGCTCCGCCACACCCAGCATGGCGGACTTCGGGGATGGAGATAACTCGTCCGTCAACTCGGACATTCACCCAAGTAGGAGACACAGCCTCATCTCGTCTCCACAGATGGGGAGAAGAATGTCCGGAGCGTGTATGAGCGAGGAGACCCGGGAGGCGAACGAATTCTTGCAGCGGGGCAAGGATGCCATCGAAGAGGGGGGAAACATAAGGCGGGATATCAAGGCCACGACACTGGAATGCCTTCAAGGCCTTTATGAACGGGTGTTGTCCCTCGCTGACTCACGGGCCCGCCATAAGCTCAACTTGGAGAGAGCTCTCTCGAGGCACGCACAGGAGCTTCTAAGTGCCGAGAGAGCTCACACCAAGGAGATGCTAGCCCTAAAGCAGGGCTTGGCGGAACAGGTGAGAATAGCGAGGGAAGACATCTCGGGTACCCTGGAGGAGACCAAGGCCATACGCAGCTGGCTAGGCTACGAGACCGAGGAACCCTTCAGGGGGATAAAGGAAGTAAAAAGGCCATTGAAGCACTGGGCGCCGGGATTTCCCACGAGAAAGCCCAACCGGAGGTATCAGATGCCAAACAGTGGGTCGACATAGAGGCGGGCATAAACAGGCTCGACACCCACACGAAAAGCATCTCTAACCAACTTGATGCCCTCCGGAGAACAGTGGAAAGTCTCGGGGAAAATATCAAAGCCCCACCGTCAGTGCCAGAACCCCCTGCCCAACACCAACTCCCGGAGCCGTCAGAAGTCTCTGCGCTTAGGGGGGAGATCAAGGAAGTAAGGAACTTGATCAAAAAAGTCCTTGAGAGACCGACGTGCGTCCCACCACCACCCCAACCTCCACTGGACCTAGAGCACCACCTCAAGCCGATCTCTGAAAACATAGAGATAATGAGGTCAGACCTCCGCTCGCTGCAAGATAAGTGCTCGAAAGAACCGGCACCTCCAGTGCCGAATATCGAGACAGAAATGGCGGTGGAGGAAGTGAAACAAGTACTGGCCTCAATACAGAAGGGAGTGGCAGACTTGAACACTACGGACCGGCCACTCCCAGCTCACACCGAACAACACCAAAGAGCATCGGCAGAGACGAAACCCACCTACGCCAAGATGGCTGCCAAGCCTCCCTCACCCAGTCTAAGGCCTAATCACACCCTCATTATCTCCTCAACAGACCCCAAAAACACCGGGGAAAATGTAATTGAGAAGATAAGAGACGCCATAGACACCAAGACCACAGGCGCCAGGATAGACAGGGTGAGAAAGGCTAGGAACCAAAAAGTCATCCTCAGCTGCGGTACGAGGGAAGACCTGAACCTCGTAAAGCAGCAGGTCCAGAGGAGCGAAACCCTCAAGGTGGAGGTGGCAAGAGCCATGAACCCCCTAGTAATCATAAGGGATGTGCTCAAATATCATTCCGACGCAGCGATAGTAGAGAATTTGCTATCTCAAAACAAACATATACTGCGAGGCGTCGGAACGAAGGAGAGCACAATCCGGGTGAAATACAGGAAACAGGCAAGGAACAATCTGGAGTGCCATCCGGTGCTGGAGGTCTCCCCGGAGATCCACAAGCGCCTTGTGGAGGAGGGTAAGGTATATATTGGACTCCAACGGCGGCCAGTATATGACCAATCCCCTCTGGTCCAATGCACTAAATGCCTTGGCTACGGCCACACAAAGGCCATCTGCCAGGAGAAAGACAACCTCTGCAGCCACTGCGGAGGTAAACACTCCTGGGAGAAGTGCAAGGACAGGCAGGAGGGGAAACCCCCAAAATGCAAGAACTGCACAAAGGCGCACGGTCCAGCAGCGGACACGGCACATAATGCGTTCAGCGCAAGCTGCATGGAAAAACAAAAGTGGGATGCATGGATCTAGCTCAAGAGTCGCCAACAGATCTCTCCAGGCTTGAGCTTTTGACTCAGTAATCGCTGTTCGGAGAGCTATTGCCACTTCTCTATACGCAGCGTACCGCACGTTGGACTGCTCAGTCTCCTGACGTCTTCTTCTCCGGTAGCGCTGGTAGCGTCGGCGCCTCGCTATGCACTGCCGGCGCAAATCCGCGATCTCTTCCGACCACCAGTACATTTGGCGTTTCGTTGGATGTGTTCGTACGCGAGGCATGGCTGCATCACAAATGTGGGTCATTGCCTCGCACAAACTGTCAGCCTGCTCGTCCAAGGTTACCGACTCAGTTGGGGAATCATTCCAGGCCTGAACAATCGAAGCCTCTTGTAGTAGCTCCAAATCTAAGCCTTTAAGGGCCCAGCGCGGACCGAATGTTGACGCTGCCTGCCTATCGTGGTTTGCGGACGATGCTGAAACTACAAACTGAATATATCTGTGATCAGAAAGAGTTTCTTCATCTACCAGCACTACCCAGTCCCGAACGCGCCTTGCGAGCTCTGGTGTGGCAAAAGTGACATCAATCACTGACCCACCCGATCGCCGCACGCACGTGTCCGTTGATCCCCGATTCAGGACGCAAAGACCTATTTCCGCCAGCCATTCTTCAACTATCCTACCCCTGGCATCAGTCATCGAAGACCCCCATGTCGTAGACTTGGCATTGAGATCTCCAACAACAATGACAGATCGGGGGCGACATTGACTTACTAGGGTACCCACTTGACCAAGGAATATTTCAAACTCAGCGAGGACCCTATTTGGCGAGAAATATGTCCCCACAACAACTGTTTCGCCGATGACAGCACTGACATATCCCCTTCCTCTTACCACATTTTCTAGAGAAGGAGAGCGGGCCGGTGATTGTGTCGTAATTGCCACAAGTCCATCCCGGTCTGCGATCCAATCGCAACGTGGTGGGATAAAATATGGCTCCGCAACCACAGCTACGTGAATTAACCGCTCCGCCAGGCACTGCAGGAGGAGATCCTGAGCACGAGCGGAGTGGTTAATATTTGCCTGAAGAAATTTAAGGGCCATACCTATACCTCTTCCATATGTACCGCCTGCTCAGCCTCAGAGCCTGTCAACTGCGTCTTGGCCTTAGCCTCAGTCGCAGCCTTCTTTCGACGCAGCTCTTTTTGGGTCGGGGGCTTGGTGCATGCCTTGCCCCCGGATTGTAACACAGTTGGTCACAGGACACGGTGGGTTCTCTGAATACTTGAATCGTTTCAAGTGTAAGGAGAACCCATCGTGTATCTGCGAACCAGGAACTGCAGAGTCACTGCAGCACATTGTCTTTCAATGCCCCGTATTTAGTTTAAAAAGATTTAATTTTGAATGTCAATCCGATTATAAAGTAACAATAGAAAATGCTTAAAACATAATGGCTGATAGAAAAGTTAGAAACTTATTTTTAAAATTTTGCACAGAAATTGTAAAAATCGTAAATAAACGAAATAAATAGAATAGGAAAAATATGTTGAATATATATAACCAACATAAAAAATTTAAACGAAATAAATTATTAGAGCCATAATAAAATAAACATCTAACGTAACGTAATATTCAGAAGAAACAAGAAAGCATATAAATCCACATAGACGAAAAAACCATATATTACATATAATACATTAAAAGCAAAACCAAAATAAAAACGAAAAAACAGTCTCTGCTCACACAGAGGGAATTAGAAAAAAAAAAAAAAAAAAACAAACCTAACCTAACCCTTCGCAAAACTTTGTGTGCAAAAGCAGCTGAATCTGGTCCAAAGAGGATTCGCTCAGAAGATGACCCGGGCATACAGGACCGTTTCCCTACACTCTGCTCTGTTATTGGCTGGGATACTCCCACTTGATCTCCGAATACAAAAAGCAGCCGCTCTGTATGAGGCCAAGAGGGGGGTGTCACAGCCGATGTCAGAGGACAGGGAAGTGGAACGGAGGGTATCATTCACTGAGAATCCTCAACCCGTTGAAAATATTCGCCTTGAGTTCATGTGCCTGGTAGACGAGCAAGATATAGTTCAAAATAATTTGCAAGCAGTAAGAATCTTCACGGACGGCAGCAAGATTGAGGGTCAAGTCGGTGCATCCCTATCACTGTGGGATGGTGATGTAGAGACAAAGACCCTCAAATTAAAACTAGCCCCATACTGCACCGTTTACCAGGCTGAACTCTTGGCAATATTTAAAGCTACGGAAGAGATCCTCAAAAGACCAGAAACCAAATTCGGAATTTATAGTGATTCACGATCGGCTCTTCAATCAATTGTGAATCATGGAACCACCCATCCCCTCGCTGCCGGGACCCGACAAAATCTTAGGGCTATAAAATACCAAAATAAAAATGTATCATTATTTTGGATAAAGGCCCATGCTGGGCTAACCGGCAACGAGTGGGCTGACCAACTCGCAAAAGATGCAGCGCTCAAGTTGAAGAAGAGAGCAGATTATGATGATTGTCCGGTTTCATTTGTCAAGCGAAAAATCCGCATGGAATCGCTTGACAAATGGAACCAAAGATATAAAATGGGAGAAACAGCTCAAATTACAAAAATCTTTTTTCCGGACGCTATTGTAGCCTATAAAACTATAAGGAAAATTAAATTAAATAATGTCATTACAAAAATGCTAAAGGGACACGGTTGGTTTTCCGAATACTTGAGTAGATGAAATGGCCATCAAAAATAGAGATGAAGAGGTCGTGGAATCTCTATTAAATACACCAAGGCCAGCGGAGTCTGAGGCAGGAATGTCAGGACAATAGTTTGTAAGAAAAATTGTATTTTATCGAATGCGTAATAAATGAATGTTGTAATAGTAATAATATTAATAAAAAAATAAATAAATAAATAAAAATAAATAAAAAAAAAAAAGTAATATAAAAAAAAAAAAAAAATGGACTCACTTAGCATAGGAATTTAACACTAGCTATTAAGAACTTTGATGTATGGAGTAACAACACTTAAAAACCAACTGCACTTTTAATAATAAATAATTCTGAAAAGAGTACGGACCACAGAGTCTGTGGAGCTGAAGTTTCACATTATAAAAAAAAAAACCTAACCTAACCTTTTTTTTTTTTTTTACTTGGGGAATCCCGGTCGGGTACCACTCCTTGTGGGGTCAATGAAGTGGTTATGTCCGACTCCAACGGACTAAAACCCCAAGGTGCTCCCTCTCGACACCGAGTATCGGGGCTACGGGTACGCTTTCGCACTCGCCCGCGGCCCCGACGGCCCTCGTCCACAAGGACTCCTCCTCGGGGGGGTCAACAGGCTTTCGCCCCTCCCCCCACGTCACGACGTACCAGAACACATGGACGTCGCAACCTCCTTCCCGGGGACCACGCCAGCAAATGGGCGCCAGACAACCACATGTCTTAACGCCCTTGGTCCCCTGCGGTGGGTCAGATCAGTGGCCCCACCGCCAGCCACTTCGGTCGCAGAAGATAGGGAGAGTGGCGCATCGCCATACCAACACTCCTCCTCTTCTGCGACCCCGCCACGTCCGCCATCTAACGGTGGCGGCCCCGTCGGGGCCACGAAAGGTAGGGAGGCCGGCGCACCGCAATACCAGCACTCCTCTCCCGCCGCGGCCCCTCGCCTACAGCTGCAGTGCATCCCATACTGCACCGCAGCCCGCCTCAGTCGCAGAGCTGCCCATACGGCACTGCCCACCTCCCGTCCAGGATGAGACCCAGATATTTCATCTGGGTCCCAACCCGGACTGGGACCCCATCCAGTAACACCCGCGTACCTGGAGGGGGTCCCCCTCGAGGCCCATGAAACAGTAGGGCCTCGGTGTTGGAGAGGGCGACCTCCAGCCCCAGGGCGCGTATTCGGCTGACCACAAGTGTTGTGCCCACTACGGCCGACCGCACCACCTCCCCGAGGTCCCTTCCCTTGGCCACGACTAGAGTGTCATCCGCGTAGCACGCAACCCGCACACTTGCGGGAAGCGAAGCACCCAGTCGTAGCCGACGTTCCACAGGAGCGGTCCCAACACCGACCCCTGCGGAACACCGCAAGAGACGCGACGTTGCCTCAAACCGTCGCGTCCTTGCACCAGGACCACGCGTTCCTGGAGGTAGTCAGCCAACAGCCTCCGCAGATACAGGGGCACCCCATGATAACGGAGAGCCTCCTGTATCGTTGCGTGCGGGAGGCTGTTGAAGGCGTTGGCTATGTCGAGCGAGATAGCCAACGCCCTTTCCCCCTCGTGGACCGCTGCCTGCGTCCACCCCTTTAGCCAGAGCAGGGCGTCCATTGTGGACCGCCCCGCCCTGAACCCGTACTGGGCCTCAGACAGCCCAGGCCCAGTCCCCTCTAGATGCCGGATGACACGGGAAGCCACCACTCTCTCAAGCAGCTTACCCGTGTCCATCCTTCCTTCCGCAACAGGCACAACCTGCCCTCTTTCCACAGCTTCGGGAATCGCGCAGACGTGAGTCACGCGCTGAACAATTCCCGAAGCCGATCACCCATCTCCCTAAGGGCGATTCCCAACACCCGGCCCGGAATCCCATCCGGGCCAGGCGCCGTCCTCCTGCCCCGCAGGCGGCGGACTGCAACCTCCATCTCCGCCTCCGAAACAGGCGGGATGGAGGCCCCGTCAAACTCCTCGACGACGAGGGAGACGGCCATCGTTGGAGGGGTGTGGTTAGGGTCTCTGTCGGGAAAGAGCCCCCCCAACACCCTGTCCAAGAGACTGGGATCCATGGACTCCGCAACCGGGGGCGTCTGGTGCCGGAACTTATTCCGGGGCTCCCCCAACCTTTTTTTTTTTTTTTACCCAGGAAAATCCTTTATGGATACCAACTCGCCCCGGGGAGCGAGATGATTATGTGGGACTCGCTGCCTAACAGGCAGCATACCGCACTAAAAACCTGGGGTGAGCCGTCATCCACCGTGGTGGGGCAAGATGGGGTTGCGCTAGCATTCACCAACTTGCCCCGGTGGCAGACCCAAATGGGCCTCTGCCGCTGCGGAGGGCTGGCCTTACTCACCAAAGTCAGCCCTCAACCATCATGTGGGGAGTGCAAGCCGTTGGAGAGTCCCCCGACCCTCCAACAGTTACCCCACAATGACAGAGGAGTGTGGCTCGTCTTCTCGTCAAACTTACCACACCCTCCGTCCCTCTGATGACAGGTGTGCGAAGAGCAAATACCCCTACTCGCACACCGTCCGCTTTTCGACTCGCATGCCAGTGCCAGTGGCATACGAGACTCCACTCACGGCCGTCACCGGCCCCACCACGCGGCCCGAGCATGTCGGACCCACAGCCTAAGAGGAGTGTGGCTCGTCTTCTCCTCAAACTCACCACACCCTCCGTCCCTCACATGACAGGTGTGCGAAGGGCAACTACTCCTACTCGCACACCGTCCACCGTCAGGCTCGCATGACAAAAGCATGCGAGCAACCCTCTTGCAGCCGTTACCGGCCCCGCCACTAAGTCCGAGCATTATGCTCGGACCCACCACCGGGCAGCTCCCACCCCCGAGCCCGCCCTGCCCCGTCACACTGTGCCCTCTGCTAAATATCAGAGGGACACGCGGAGGAGCCCCTCACGTCGGAACTTCGCTATCGGTCGGCAACTTAACCCAGTAAACTAGGAAAAGTTGTCGGCCGATACCCAGGGTACACCACGAGGAGGTGTTCCGACCCGCACCCCAACCTAACCTAACCTAACCTAACCAGAAGAGATCCAGAGACGTGCCAATGCCGCACTCGCATATGTTCAGGAGTGGGGCGTGAAAAACAAACTTAAGTTCGCACCGCATAAAACCAGTGCTATGGTTTTAACGCGGAAACTTAAGTTTGACACTCCACGTCTGAGCATGTCGGGGATCGACATTGGCATGTCAAAGGAGATCAAGCTGTTAGGACTGACTATAGACGATAAACTAACGTTTAATACACATGTTAGCAACGTATGTAGGAAAGCTGTAAACTTTTATAAACAGTTGTCTCGAGCTGCTAAAGTCCAGTGGGGTCTGCATCCTGAAATTATAAAGGTTATTTATACGGCAGTGGTAGAACCGACAATTCTATATGCGGCAAGTGTGGACCACAGAAGCTTACAAAATATGCGTTCGAAAACAGTTGGATGTGGTGCAGCGCGGCTTTGCCCAAAAAATAATCAAGGCTTATGGACTGTATCCCAAAACTCGGCGCTAATACTTGCTGGGCTGCTTCCCTTAGACATACGGGTCAGGGAAGCAGCACTACTCTACGAAGCAAAGAAAGGTCAGTCCCAGCAAGTACTAGGGGTGACCGAGAAATCGAGGAAATCACAGCCTACGCGGATATGGAACACCCAGCTGAACTTAGTGTACTAAAATTTGAATATTTGGTGGACGATGCAGCAGTGGCACAGCATAACAACGTAGGCATTAACATATTTACAGATGGCAGCAAACTCGAGGGGAAAGTTGGTGCGGCATTTGCCGTATGGGAAAATGGCGAAGAGACGAGTACCCGTAAAGTTCAAACTGCACCAATACTGCACCGTCTACCAAGCCGAGTTGTTGGCTATATCGGAAGCCTCAAATCTAGTCCTGCGCAAAAATGCCCAGATAAATAACATATTTAGTGATTCCAGAGCCGCACTCGATACAGTTGTGAATAGCGTCTCCCTCCACCCCCTCGCGGTTTACCGCGATGGTTTTTCTGGTCTAAAGACCAGCCAAATAGCCAAAATCAAGCAGAGTGGCAAAACTATTAATCTTTTCTGGATTAAGGCACACGCGGGGTTGGAGTGAAACGAGAGGGCGGATGAACTGGCTAAATCTGCAGCAAAATTTATAAAAACTAGACTTATCTACGATAAGTGCCCTATCTCATTCCTCAAGCGACAAATCCGGCTGGAGTCGCTTGACGAATGGAATAAGCGATACAAAAATGCAACAACTGCAGGCACAACCAAAGCTTTCTTCCCCGACGTGATAAAAGCATACCCTCTCATCAAAAAAATAGTATTCAATCGCTTGATCGTACAATTCATGACAGATCATGGTGGGTTCGCATCCTATCTACACCGATTCAAGTGTAAGGAGGACCCGGCATGCAATTGCGACCCAAATAAAGAAGAGAGTGCCCTGCATGTCATAACAGAGTGTCCAATGTGCGGTAAATTAAGATTCGAAGTAGAACAAGAACTAGACATAGATATTAAGATTGATAATATATGTACAATAATAGAAAATAAGGACATAAAGAATAAGTTTATAGAGTTTTGTGAATATGTAACACGTAAGGTAGTAAATAGAAACAAGAATAAAAATTAGGATGTACCATCATATATAATAAATATATAGTGATAGGTACCCAGAACATGTAAAATAGAACAATAATTAGAATAAGATAGAAAGACAAAACAAGCTTGTGTAAAAATCTATTTCATAATGTAAGAAACACTGTACCAAAATAAAAAATTAGAAATAGTAGATAGAGGCTAGAATTGGCAACCCACCAATTGATTAATGAAAGAGAAGAATGCAAGAAAGACCACGTATGAAGAATGACTGAGACCGAGAAAAAGCGAGAAATAGAATGAATCTGAAACGTAGAGAAAGGCTCCAATTTTGTTGGAGTGCATAGGTACACAAAAAAAAAACCTAACCTAACCTTTAGGTGAGTTTACATTTTTTTATGTGTTAGGTGCGTTTTGATGGTAGCCATTTTTATAGTTAAATTCATCATTTAGGTAGATTTCATTCTGCCTTTTTATTACTTTTAGTATTTAATCAAGCATCTTAGATTGTCAACTAGAATGGATCATGTATAATATTAAATCGGATTATAACGTCAAGCTTGATATGGCAAACTTGACGCCAACCTTATTGTCTATGACCATAGATAAATATCTATGGTTATAGACAATACCGATCCTCACCAAATTCATAGTGCTCTGTCATTGGGTTGTCAGTGACAGATGGGCTAGGATTGGCCTAGGACGGGGAAACGCAGTTAACTTCATTGGAGAGAAAACATGGCACATCTAGAATTAAGCGGAGGTACTTTTTCTCGAGGGCTGGAATAGGGCGGTCGAAGAGCTAAAACCTTAAGCCGAACACACTGGAAAAAGAAGAAGCTGGTTTCATTTACCCTCGATGAGGTAGGCATCTTACAATCAGAAGTGGTACGTTCCTATACCTTATTTTATTTAAACTGAGAGTTATAATTTATCCTTGTAGATAATCTCATAATTACTTTTCGTGAAATAATTTCTGCTAGTCTGTTTCATACAAATACCTTTCAAGTTGTGGTAGTACCTACATATTTCTATTATTCCAAATTATATTATTTTACCACACAATGAAGGTAGTTAACTACTAGTACTAACTACCTACTAGTTATCTCAATAATTAGCTAAGCGCTTAAATACCGTATTTCAGATCTTTTTTTACGATATTTACTTAAGATGCCTATGAACTAATAATTTAAAGTGTATAATTGTTATCGTACATATCTTTCTTCTTATTATTATTTTTTTTTTTACCATCCTTTTTGTTCGAAACTGAGTTTAAATATTATTAACATTTCTTTTTTTTCTCGTGTACACCGAGTACGATACATTGGGGACGGAAGACTGACGAAGCTGAGCTGACTGAGCATCCCAGAGGTTTCAAGGCCGTCAGGAGAAAGAAGACTCCGTCAGAGAGAGCCACGTCGCGGTGCAGCCGGTGGGGCGCGCGCTCCAACGCTTCGACCTAGAGCAGCATGTCGCCGAGCCACACATCTACAAAATCCTGCTACGCTAGAATATTGTAGGTCAGAATTATGTTTTTGTCTAATGACTTGATTTTTAGTCTTTAAATGCTCATAATAGTAATACTGCCATCAACTGGTAAGGGCACCCATGAATAATATTAATAACGGTAATACATAATATTCTACCATAGTTACATCCCAAGTGGAATAGACTTAGGGCTCAGATGATACGAGTGAGTGCGCTTAAGTTCATGGTTGGAGGAGAGAATTACTATTGTTCTTAAAAAAAAACAAAAAAAAATGCTGCGATAGGACTGTCTGTTCTATTTAATATCTGTTTAATAATAAGGTCAACATTCTATTTCCATATCGTTGGAGTTTTAGGCCCAAATAGACGATTTATATTCATTCATTCAAGCCGATGTAAATAAGAAACCTACAATGAACGGATAATTTCAATTATATAAATTAGGTCTCTTAAACTCGAAATGCCTAAAATTTTACGATATATACAATGTTTTCACAAAATTCACAAAGCTCAAACTTTCTCAGATCAGTATCACACATCGTATTTTATAAAAATGCCGATAATTTTGTTTTATTGAGCAACGAAAGGGCCTTGCGTTTGTGGTATAAAACAACCGACCTAGCCTTTTATATACCTCAAACAAAAATATATTACTACTGCTACTACATTTAAGAATAAGAAATATTTATTGTCACTTCCAGTAATGCATTATCATGCATTCATATAATCATTTAAAAAGTAAGCGTCACAAATCTTACGTTTTTTTTACGGCTTGTAAAAAAAACGTAAGATTTGTGACGCTGATTTTCAAATTGACCCGTAAATCGGGCTTAAATCGTCGCCAAACCCTCGATGAGGTAGGCATCTTACATAATATGTGAGGGTATTTTGTTATATAGTTGAGATCCTTCAAATGTTATCATTTTTTTACCTTAGTTCTAGTTTTAGATAGATAGATAGATGATAGATGAACTCTTTATTGCGACACCAAAGATACAGACACATATAACTTTTACAGCTTAAATTTAACGTGTAGCAATGGGCGGTCTTATCGCTAACAGCGATCTCTTCCAGACAAACCTTTGTATGGATAGGATCGAAATATTAGCCTAATGCAGGGTGCGCCTAATTTAAATTAAAATGAAAAGAATAACAATAACATATTATACCTAAACTAACATAATCATACCTACTTACCTACAACAATAAACACAGATTACTTACATAAATTCCTAAACACGCATTCTATAAATTTTAAACAGATTGACAGAACAGACAGAAGCAGCTTAACACTATTTATAATGAAAGATAAGCTTTTAAACGGCTCTTGAAAATATGAAGGGATTGTGAAGATTTCACAGGTTCGGGAAGAGAGTTCCAGAGCCTAACAGCCTGGACAGTAAAAGCCTTATCATAAAAACTGGAACCATGTGCGGGAAAGTTCAGGGTTAAGTTTTCTGATGACCTTAGAGAAAGAGAGTTAGAATTGTGGAGGAAGTTAAAGCGTCCTTTAAGATATCGCGGAGTAGAAGGATTGAATAGAATGTTATAGAGAAGAGAAAGAATATGAGTATTCCGGCGAAGGCGAATAGGAAGCCACTTGAGCTTTGTGCGAAACTGAGATACGTGATCATATTTACGCAAACCAAATATGAATCTAATACATAAATTTTGTAGACGCTCAAGTTTATCTAGCTGATCTTCCCTAAGATCTAGATAGCAGACGTCAGAATAGTCAAGAATAGGAAGTAGGAGAGATTGAGCGAGTGCAATTTTAGTGGTTGTAGGAAGAAAGTTGCGTAGTCTTTTTAGTGACGCCACAGCTGCATAGAGCTTGCGACTGGTGTTTTGTATTTGTAAATCCCATGTCAAGCATTGATCTATTATGAGACCAAGATTTTTCACAGACTTGCTAAAAGGAATATCTATTCTACCGAAACTAACTTTTGGAAGCATTTGCCAATCAACTTTGACAATAAGTCTAGAACTTCCGGTAACCATGACCTGCGTTTTTGTTGGATTGACTTTGAGTCCAAAAGCTTTCGTCCAGTCTAATATGCGCTGTAAGTCTGTGTTAATGGAGGCAATAGCATTGGGTAGATTATCAAGAGGGGCTTGACAATATATCTGAAGGTCGTCTGCATACAGGTGGTAGGAAGAAGAAAGATTTTGAGTGATAGAGTTTATAAAAACAGCAAAGAGAAGAGGAGAAAGCACGCCGCCTTGAGGAACGCCAGCTGACGTGTCACACCACAATGAATATGTTTCATCAAGGCGAACACGCTGCCGGCGCCCGTACAGATAACTGTGAAACCAGTCGACCACCATTGGAGATATGTTAATAGAACGTAGTATTGCTAGTAGGATATCAAAGTCGACAGTGTTGAAAGCATTGCTAAAGTCCAACAGTGCTAGTACCGTAAGGTGCCGGTTTTCCATACCCAGGCGGATATCATCTGTAATTTTAACTAACGTGCTAACTGTGCTATGGCCTGGGCGGAAACCGGATTGAAAAGGATTAAGGAGATTGTTAAAGGAAAGGAATTTACTAATTTGATTATGGACAAGACGCTCAAGGACCTTGGATAAGAAAGGAAGAATGGATATAGGACGGTATTCGGAGAGTAATTTAGGGTTCGCTTTTTTGGGTAAAGGAATGATCTCGGCATCTTTCCAGATAGAGGGAAACACACCATTGTTAAAGGAGTTATTGAAAATAAAACATAGTACAGGAAGAATGGTATCAAGGATTGGTACTAGCATGTTGCGACTTAAGCAATCACCACCTACAGCATTAGAAGTAATGGACAGTACGCTCTTCTTAACATCACAAGTGGATAGTCGATCAAAAATAAAAGAAGGATAGTCGGGAATTGGTAAATTTGATAAATGATCTAAAGTTTTGATTTTATCCGAGTCAGAAATATCAGATGAACAAGAAAAATGAAGATTAAGTGAATCTATGTCTAAACTAAGAGGGACAGAATTTTGACGAGGCTTACCAATTCCAAGGGATCTGAGGAACTTCCAAACTTTAGAAGAATCCTCATTATTAACTGATTCGTGAACATGACGGCGAAAAGCATCCCTACACACTGTATTGCAGCGATTACGTGATTTCAGATATTTTGACTTATTTAATTCGGTTGGACGGCATTTATATTTATGTTTAGCGGTTACTTTTTTATGCATTAACTGTCGTATTTCATCAGTTATCCAGGGTGCAGGCAAGTGCTTTAATTTAATGGTACGTAATGGAGCATGTTTATCATAAAGCTGCAAAATAATTGAGTTGAACAAAGACATTTGATCATCTACAGTTTCAGCTTCTAGTACAGGAGACCAGTCAATTGCTAAAGCATCAGCATGAAAAGCATCCTTATCCATTCCACTAAAATTGCGCTGAAGGATTGTCTTTGGCTTGTTTTTGAGAGGACGGATTTTATAAGAGAGGAAGATCAGATCATGATAAGAGAAAGCATCAGCTGGGCACTGACCGTGCTTAGCAACGTGAGAGGGAGAAGAAACAATTAATAAGTCAAGAAGAGATGGAGTACAGTTAGGTAGGTGATGAGTGGCGTTTAAGGGAAGCATATGCATATTACAAGATTTAACGACAGACTGCAAAGAGAAGGAACGTTGATCATTTTTGAGAAGGCAAGTGTTAAAATCACCCATCATAATGGAGTGATTATACAGAGGAAGAATATTTTCTAAAAGAATTTCGAGAGAATTAAAGTAATTTATGTGTAAAGAAGGGCTATAATAGACTCCGAGCAGGATCTTTGTATGCGATAGCTGCACTTCAATTAGGAGATGTTCGCCAGCGTTAGAGGCGGGCGGTTGAGGTGAGGTACTAATTACAGAGTAAGGAATGTGAGCACGGAGGTAAATAGCGACCCCACCACCGCCGCGTCCGATACGATCGTTACGGATGAGATTAAATCCAGGAAGGGAGTAGGAAACGGTAGACATACAAGGTTTTAGCCATGACTCGGAGACTAATATAGCATGAAGATTTGTATTGGAAAAGGACGCCTGCATATCAGAGTAATGGGCCGGAATACTTTGAGAATTTATATGAATCGCATTGAAGTTTTTAGGTACATCAGAGAACTGGGAATAAAGATGGTCATCAAGGGTAGGAATACTTTGAAAGCTTAAGTTACTATCACTGCTAGAAGAAGAAGAAGAGCAAGATAAGAATGTATCAGTATCACTGTTTTCGGAATTAGGCATATTATTGATTAAAAACAAATTAGTATACAAGTATAGGCTTATGTAAGTTTCAGTTGTAAGTACCTATTAATAATGTACTATGAGTACCTATCTTAATATAACCAATGCCAACAAAATAATTATTTATTCACTTACGGCAGAAGTTATACATACATATGTTCACCTGCCACTTAAGTGCATACAATAAATCATAAATTTTCTACTTTTACAACACATCGTAACAAAAAAATATAAACGAAGACAACAAAAACGAATAACAATCACATTCTAAGAAAAAATAAAAATTAAAACGAGACAAGTTTCAATCTCGTATAGCCTTGGCTAAATACACTAAGCGTGTGGAGCCAAAGTTTAACTAAGAAAAATAGCGAAGTTAACTGACAAGTGTCAAATGTCAGTCAAATGTCAATGACAATATTATTTTTATTTAACCCTACAAGCAATTCGTATTTTAAAGTTTAATTAAAGAAAGAAAGAGGGGAGTAATAAATAAGATGAATTACGGTGTAGATAAAATGATATAAGTTGCGGAAATGTGGGTATTGAATTGCGAAAGACGTAACACAATCATACACGAGATAAATATGTATAAGGCACGAATGATTGAAATTTAGGTAATACTAAGAGACTAGCTCTGCGATTTCGGGCGTTTCGTTTACTAATTTCTTTTAGCTTTGTGAATTTAATATTAGTGTGAATATTTCTGTGAAGTGATTTACGAATGAACATACATACGCTGCAGATATATAGTTGCCGAATTGTCATAATATTTGTTTCGGAGTAATTTTTTTTAGTAGATGTTAGAAATGGGTAGTTTAATATAATTTTTATAATTTTATTTTGTGCTATTTGTATATCAGATAACTTGGTTTTTGGGGCACTTCCCCAGACCTCAATAAGGTAAAACAAATGTGGTTTAACCAAGGTATTATAGATGGTGTAGCGTAAGTTTTGCGATATACATCTAACTATGCCACGGAGAGATCCTAGGAGTGCTGACAATTTCGTTTTTATGTGTTCCATATGAGAGTTCCATGATAGTGCGCTATCAATCCTCAGTATATCAAGAAGCTCGAGATTGTTACTTATCGGTACGGACACATCCCGGAAAGTAGGAGCCAGTAGAAATGGGCTCCGTTTAGCGGAGAAAAGACACGCCTGGGTTTTTGCAGCATTGAACTTGACCAGATTGGCTTCGCCCCAATCGGGACTGCCTTCAAAGAAAAGTTCAAGCGCTCGACCATCGCTTCTCTATGAGACTGGATTTAATGCACTGGTTCGTGCGTTGGATGCATAACTACAACTATACATAACTACAACAGTGCTGTCATCTGCGTACCCAAAGATACCGGGTTTAAGCAGGTCATTAATATGCAGCAAAAAAAGTGTTGACTCCGGCATTTATGGCCAATTGGTCGGAAGAACAGCCACCGATGACCACTCGAATCGACCGATCCCTCAAGAAATCTCAATCAATTGTCAAGTCAGCAAAATATCATTTAAAACAAATCGCCGGGAACACGAGCCTCACATTTGAGGAATTAACTACTCTATTCTGTCAAATCGAGGCAATTTTAAATTCTCGTCCGTTAACACCGTTGTCAGCGGACCCATCAGATTTTTCACCTTTGACACCGTCTCATTTCCTTGTTGGACGACCTTTAACGTCATTGCCCGCGCCGAAGACCGAAAAGATTTCGGTTAACCGCTATGAGCTTCTCGAGCGTCTACGACAAGCCTTCTGGACACGTTGGAACAAAGAATACATCTCCGAACTTCAACAACGCAACAAATGGAAACACACAGGGCGTACACCCAAAGAAGGAGATCTTGTCATCGTAATCGAAGAGCATGTACCTCCCATGAAGTGGCACATGGGTAGAATTACAAAGATGTATCCAGGGGCAGACAATGTATGTAGAGTCGTAGACGTGAAGACCAAGGGTGCCATAATCAGGAGGGCGGTGTCCAGGCTATGCCCTCTTCCAATTGGGGAAGATGGGCCTTGAAAGTCTTTAAGACTTTCCAGGGGTGGGAGGATGTTCACATACAAACCAACTTAATCGTACCCTCTCACACCCGAAATTACAATCGACTATCGACCGATTCATCGACTACGGTCATCTCACTAATTTACGGGCGCATCACTAGAATATCCGCCATCGTCTCGGTCACTTACAAGAAAAATCTCAAGAAGCGCGCACAAGCATCGGCGTAGAACGTCGTCAGCCTAAGAAGAGGCGAAACTCGAGCCACAAACTCCAAGACTAAATCAAGGTTCAAGAGGAACACGCATTCATCATCAAAAGTAAGCTTTCCCGCGCCAACAAATATGCAGCAAAAAAAGTGTTGACTCCGGTATTTATGGCCAATTGGTCGGAAGAACAGCCATCGATGACCACTCGAATCGACCGATCCCTCAAGAAATCTGCTTTCCAAATACATAAACCAGTGGGAAGGCCGTATGAAGGAAGCTTGCTAATAAGGCTATCGTGCCAGACCCTGTCAAAAGCCGTCGAGATGTCAAGAGAGACGGCCAGCGCCTCGCCGTGGTTCTTGATGGCCTCGCTCCAGATGTGAGTGGCATACGCTAGAAGATCCCCAGTAGACCAGTTTCGGCAAAACCCGTATTTTCGGTCACTGAGGAGATCGTTCACTTCTAGGTATGCCAGGAGCCTGTGGTTCAGTACACGTTCCATAGTCTTACAGAGTATGGAAGTGACTGAGATAGGCCTGTAATTGGCAGGGTCTGCCCGACTACCCTTTTTGGGCACGGGTGCACGGTGCACGTTTGCTTGCTTCCAGGACTTAGGCACTTTACCAGTCGTCATAGACAAGCGAAAGAGGCGTGTCAAAATAGGAGCCAACTCAGTCGCACACGTCCTCAAGACTACAGCTGGTATACCGTCTGGACCACTAGCTTTATTCACGTCTAGATTGCGCAACGCTTTGCGTACTTCAGGCTGACGAATGCGGATTTCCGACATAAACGTCCCACAAGTCGGCAGACTAGAAGGTACAGTATTGCCAGCATCTAAACGTGAAGACTCCGAAAACAGAGTAGCAAATAAATTTGCTTTCTCTTCAGCAGTGTGCGCTAGTGACCCGTCGGGTTTCAGCAGTGGAGGCAGTGAGGGACAGCAGAAGTTCTCTTCGATGGACTTCGCCAGGGACCAGAACGCTTTGCTACCAGAGGGGTAAGAAGCAAGTTGTTGTTCCCTGTTCGGCGTATGTGATCGAAGCGAGCCTTTTTGAGAGCCATTTTGCAGGACTTGGCGGCTAAGTTAAAGGCTTTATTCTTTTCGCGTACATCTCTAGTCTTGCGGGTTCGAGCATCAGCCCAGGCTAAGTAAGCTTCATGTTTTGATGCTTCTGCATCTCTACATTTGGCATTAAACCATGAACGAGCTTTGCTTGACATCGGAACGTCAGAGAATGGAGTGAAATATTCCATACCCTGACGTAACACTTCTGTCACAGCATCCGCGCAAGCTGAGGGATCGCTGGAAGAAAAATATACCTGCCGCCAAGGATAAGACACGAAAAAACAACGCCTCTCATCCCATTCTGCTGACCTGTATCGCCACACCCGCCTGGTGCCTTTTTGGCTGGGATCGGGCGAGGAGTAGACGGAGACAGACTTCTCTCAACCAGCGTGGTCTGTGCTCTGGTAAGGGTATAGCCAGTCTTGATGATGGGCGTTGAAATTCCTCAGAAGCACTAATTGAGCAGAAGGTTACCTCTGTTGGGCCACATCAGCCGCCTCACTGAGGTGGTTTGTGAGCCTTTTTGTCTTTTCATCTCCGCTGTGCGAACGGTAGACACTAGCTTAAAGAATTTTCTCCATGCCAGTGTCCACCAAAATCCACAAGACGGAAAGTTGAGGGTCATCAAGGTTGCGGAGACGCCGATAGCAAATGTCATCGAGGGCATACATACAAACTCCCGCCCTCGGCCTAAAGTTATGTTCTAGAATATAGCCTGGATAGGCACGGTACGCCGCGTCAGCTGGACATTTGATCTGCGTCTCCGTGAGGAACAGATATGCGGTTTTTCGGTCTCAAGATGGTGGTGGACCGAGAGGATATTGGAGTGCAGTGGAGTATTTATTCTAAGGATTTTGTATTTGGTACATCTAACACAGTTCAACGACAATTACTGCTAAAGCTAAAGCTTTTCTTTAAAGTTCAAGAGATGCACTATTATTACGAATTTTTCCAGATTTTTTAAGCCAGCTGTTTAGCTTTTAGAGGGGTTGGGGGGGGGAGGACGCCCAGCCAGGAAAAAAAATTTGCACTCTAAAGTTTAATATTTCGTAAATGGAGTATTCAATCGAAAAATAGTATTAGCAACCCTTAAGTCATTTTAAAAGACCTATTCAACGATACCCCACACGATGCGGTAGACGACGGAAAAAAAATCATCCCCACTTCTCATGTAGGGGAGCTACCCTAAAAAAAATATTTTTCAAAAATTTATTTCACCACTTTGTCTCATAGCAAAACCTCGGACAGACAGACAGACAGACAGACGGACATGACTATAAGGGTTCCTTGTCAGGACTACGGAACCCTAAAAAGGCAGACAGATTCGTGCCGAACACCCGACTGAACGCAAGTTCAGTAATACTAGATGCTTGAGTAATACGCTTCCGCGTTTACTACCAAGCGGCAGCAGGGTCGGACGCTTCAGTGCAGTATTACTTCGCAGTGTTGCTTACGTAGTAATCATGCCGTATTGACAATGCCGGACTGAGCGCGGAAACTTATTACTCAAGAATTTAGTATTACTGAAGTTGCGGTCACTCGGGTGTTCGGCACGAATCTGTGTGCCTTTTGTATGATAGTCTGAGGTACTTGATTATTGTATTTTTATTAATTTTTCATTCTATATCTGTATTGCCATAATACATTACTAAACTTAATATCTCTTTTGTATTCATCGTTTATTAAAACCTTAATTAGGTTCATCTGAAAGGTAACACGACATTCATTGTCTGTTAGGTAGTACGAAGTTCGCCGGGCCAGCTAGTATATAGATAAAACAAAAATGATTGTTTGAAGTACCTATTTCTTTACATTAAATCATTTTTACATTTTATACAACGTCAATGATAAGTATTCTCAGGTACATGGTCTCACATATAATGAACTAAGAACTACAACCCAAACTTTCAGGCTTGAGTAACTCCGGACACATCTATATCTTCGGATATATATCCCTAAGCAGATATATATCCTTCACTCCACTTGTCCATTCTTAATATATCCCATATATGCGGTATATCTTGATGAAACATAAAAAAAATTGTGAAGTCGGTTAAAAATTGAAGCCGTAAGTGAATAGATATTTACTAGGCAACCGTGCTATGCTATATCATAATTTAGGATCACATGATTACTAACAACAGGTACAAAAACAATGCAAGTTTAAAACATAACAGATATTTTGGCTAATAATGTTAGATAATATCGGTTATGAAAGGCGGATATGTTTAATTTTGGATATGGGATATACTAATGGATATAATTTGCATTTTTAAGTGAGTTTATCTGCAAATTCTGAAACACGTCACATGGATATACCGGACATACGAAGCAGTTATACTACGCGGATATATTAAGCGGATAAACTAAGTGGATATATATCCTTATATGGAATGACATATGATATATCCACTCCTCTGTCGGATATAGCAAGCCCAAGCCTACAAATTAAGTCTTGTCTCATTGCAGGATAAACGGTATAAAATAGCGTATAGATAGATAGTCATCTGACAGATAACGCCATATAAAAGCTGTCAGAAATCTGTCAGATATGTCACGAATAGCTCTATCAGGAACCGGTGAAACTGGGCCTTAGTTTCCATGCATTATACCAAGGAGGATAGACTCATCCGTGTATTATACCTGTGCATTATAAATTAGTAAATGAATTTGCCTGTCATAGTCATATGTTTAATTGTCTCTGCATGTCTCCATAATGGATGCTCAAAGATGTGTGGAGCTCGGAACAATGACTAGCATGGAAGCCGGGCTAAAATAAAAATCGAGTAAGCTATATTTTATTCATTTATGTCAATTAGCATGTCATAATGAGTGAAAGAAACAAAACATGGCTGTTTGTTTTTATTATTTATAAACATGTCACAAAGCTTAAATGGGAAATGTCAAATGGTCACCTTTGGTTATCTTATAATGCTAACAAATACAAAAAATCTATCCAAGACGTCAAAATACTATATGTCAGCTATCAACTTAGTTTTGCAGTTTTATGTTTTGTCGATACGTGTCGCGGGTTTGACGAATTCACTGAGTGAAAAAGCGATATAATTATTAATTTCTGTCTGAGAGCGTGACCAGAAAGTAAAAGTATATACTTACGTGAGGTGTACAGTGCTTTGGACAAGATGGCTTGTGTTGTTGAAGGGTGTATTACGGATTTACGCACCATTATCATACTATTTCTACATTACGATGCAACGCTTTTTTATAATTCGCACTACCCATGGAAGAATGGTGCAAACACACTTGCGTCAAATATTTTTTATTTCACCATTGGATAGAGGAAAGACTAACACATATACTCAATTTTTTTCAAATTTATATTTCATTAAATTACGGAGCAATTTGAATTAAAAAAAATTATACGAAACTATTTTTTTAATAACTCCCTAGTAAAATAATGTAAGATTTGTTACTCTTATCACATTTGCAGAGTTTCCTTGTAGTATTAGCTTAATTAATCTTACGTTATTATTATACGTCTTCCAAAAAAACTTTTGTTGCATAAATTATCTTACATACTTATTCCACGTGATATTTTACAGCTTTATGTGCGTATATATAGTTACGCCTTTTTTTCACGGTACTTTTAGAAGAAAAGTATCAGTAAGCATGATTAAGCATTATTCTTTGCAGTATTTTCTTGTCTTTTATTCGTAAATGAAATAACTGATTTCTTCCAGGCAAGCACAGGAATCTTTTTTAGCATAACTATGATTAAGTGTGATAAAAATATAACATTTTTTGCAAGTAACATAATATTTCTATGCTTGGTTAGCAGTATAAAATATATGTGATGCAAAATATTTCATTTCCCTTCTGATAACTTTGTCAATATAAGTCATTTATATGTAACGAATATCCATAGCATAGTAAGTAAAGTAATAGTTCGGAGAATAGAACAGCGAGAGCTGTTCTATTCTCCGAACACACTCTTCCACACACGAGAGCGGGACATACTCGTACACGCGACTACGTAACGCATTGGGTTTGCGGCAAGTACTATTCACGACTTGAAGACTCCTAGATTATACTTATCGGGAAACACAGACACTGGCAAAGAATTGCATTTATTGGTAGTACCTATGATAAAAGATGAAGCATAACGCTTGGTGCAAGGAGATGGACCACATAGCGGTGGCGCACATCTAGTCCGGTCTGGTCGAAGAAGAGGCAGGGTGGTATTACTTTGCGTAATCGGATGGCGTAGGTACGCTCCGAAATGCACCCGATAGGAAACATGGAACCTTTTATTGTTTTAATTTTTTTTATTTTAAATCAAACGCTCCATGATGTATGCTACAAGTTCTACCATGGGGGGTTGTTGGTTTGTTAACGATGTTTTTCCTTCACCAGAAGGCCACTGTGAAAAGCGCACATACATTTTTCCATAGAAAAATCTGCTGGTGCACTGCGCGGATCGAACTCGGTACCTCTGGCATCAAAGGCGACCGCTCTCCCGATAACGCCACCGGGCCCTTAAGCTTTTTCTACGGTAATTGGACTGTGTGGACTCGTTTTTTTTCATCATATAGGCAAGCGTTTGATCACTGAAGAAAAGATGGTGCACACGCTACGCCTAGAAGACTCTTAACTACTCTAAAGGGCTGTGTGTTGTCGGAACACTGTAAGGTTATGGCGGCGAATTTTCTCTTTGATGGTGGTAAGCCACTTTTGATAGCAAGTCAATCGGAACATCGATGTAATATGCTCCTACCACCTGTCATGTAAGAGCCAAAGTTGAGAGATGGCGTCAGTAAAATTCCAAGAAGCTCAGGTGGTCTGCCATCTGTACGGAAACATTTCGAATCGTTTTTTAGCTTGGCAGAAAATTGAACTAGAACCTAGAACTAGTTACTTAGTAGTAGTAACTTAGTTGCATTGTACTTGACCAGATTGGCATCGCCCCAATCGAAGACAGCCTGTAAGGACAAGTTTATGCGCTTGACTATATAAAATTGAATTTGTGCCACACTAGACTGTGCACTGGACGTATAGCTCTCTACAACGGTGCTATCGTCTGCATTTCTAATCATACCGAGCATTAGCAAGTCGTTAATATGCAGCAGGATAAGAGTGGCAGAAAGCAATGATCCCTGAAAGACACCAATTGGTCAGAAGAGCAGCCATCAATGATTACTCTGAACGACAGGTCACTCAAAAGAAAACACAAAACTCAGACACACAAAGAAGTGGCAGTCCGTAGGATGGATCGATGGACTTGCTTATAGGATCCCCCCACTTTCGTTGAAACCCAAATTTTCGGTCACTGACAAAGTTCTATGTATGCAAGGAGCCAGTTGTTCACTAAAGGTTTTTTATAGCCTTGCAGAGTATTAACGTGTCTAAAAATTGGCAGGGTCAGCAAGACTGCCTTTTTGGGCACAGGTTGCACTTTGGCAAGCTTCCAAGTTTTTGACACTAGTCATAGAAAGGCGAAAGAAACATATTAATACAAAAGCGAGATCAGGCATACAGTTCCTCAGGATTTTGGATGGAATACCATCCGGGCTACTGGCTTTGTTCATGTCTACAATTATTTGCAGTGGTTTTTCAACCTTAGCCTGACGGATAGGTATATCAGACATTTGTTTCAAGCGTCCAAGGAGACAAGGAAGTGTCTCACGGGCAGTGTCAAGAAGTAAAGACTCCGTGAACAGAGAAGCAATCAAATTCGCTTTCTCTTTGGTGGTATGAGCCAGCGCCCCATCGAGTGTCAGCAGTGGAAGAAGTGAGGGCCGATTAAAGATTGAGTCAACTTATAAATCAAAGCTATGTGGTCAAATCGAGCCATCAGTAAAGCATTCTTGCAGAATTAGGTAGCATTGTCAAAGGTTTTATTCCTTGCTGAAACATTTTTGGCTTAGCGGTTTGGAGTGTCAATCCAGTCCAAGTTAACTGCATGCTGCGGCGCTGCAGTACGGCCTCACTTAGCCCCGAACCAAGGCTTAGCTTTGCTTTATATCACAACTGCTTTGCTTTATATCACAAATGAAAATGAAATATAGTTTTCTATTCCCTGAAGCAGCAAATTTGTCACAGGGTCCACACAAACCATAATGTCATCGAAAGAAAAGCATACGAGCCGCTTAAGGTTAAATGCAAGGAACGACCGCTACTCATCCCAATCTGCTGCCTGTTATTGCCTCACGTCGAGTACCGCTTAAGCTAAGGTTGGGCGGAGAGAAGACTTCATCCGATAGTGGTAGGAACAATCTAGCGGTGACGATACTGAAACTGAGTAGCGGTTTGGATCAGTTGCCAGCAGAAGGTCCAAGCAATTGGCTATGGCTGTCTCCTGGTCCCCATTGTGCGGCGAAAAGACATAGGCGTAGAGAAGTTTTTCTAAGCCTGTATCTATCAGTATTTGAAGCATAGATTGCGAGAGCCTTTATGGTTTTGGAGACGTTGACAGCAGATACCCATCATGTACACGCAAACGTTAATTTGCAAACTGTTTGGTGTGTTTGTCATAAACGTATTGTGCATAAGAAATATTGCATGCATAAAAAATATTATATGCATAATACGAATTTGAATGAAATTGGAATAGAGATAGCCACCCTGGCTAACTATTTAATTAACACAAACTGCACACAGACTTTTTTATATCCACACAAGTGGAAGCATATAGGGTATCTTCAGTTATGTTATTTAATATACACAGGTTTTTTTTACGTATTTACCACATACGTCTTTCAAAGTAAAGTTTTAGCCACAGAATAAGTAAGTAATAAGTGATACAACTTTTTTTGTTATTTTTATCCCACTTAATAACAGCACTTCGCAAATTACTATAATTTTTCTTAATATTCTCTCATGGAAGAAAACAATATAATTGTTTACGTACAAATGTTCTTTAAAAGCGGGCTGGAATAAAGGCGTAACTCGAAATAAAACTACGAAGTTCGCCTAATTTCCATAGCAACAAAGCGGTAACTTTAGATGTTTCTCAATTTCATACTATTATTCCATATATTAATGGAGTAATCACCTAATTTTAGATTTTTGCCAAATCCAGAGTTTATTTTAAAAAAATGAAGTATATAGGTATCTGTATGAAAATGTTTGCTACCATGTTGCTGAAAACACTAATTGTCTAGGACTTCTCAGTTCTTCACAAATCAGTTTTTTGACGCTCCTGAAAAGTTGGTGTTTCCATCTTACGCCATTTTTCCATAGGTAGTGCGAATTATACTGAGTGAAGAAGAGAAGATTTTAAAGGAAAATTTCATGAACTAAATTTTCGCTAAATAACTAGGTTTTTCATAATTTAAAAACCTAATCGGAACTAACTTTTTTCATTAAGATTGATTAATTGA
Organism: Cabera pusaria; assembly: GCA_954871355.1. Taxonomy (NCBI): domain Eukaryota; kingdom Metazoa; phylum Arthropoda; class Insecta; order Lepidoptera; family Geometridae; genus Cabera; species Cabera pusaria. The sequence continues at coordinate 27,454,805 of OX940898.1, read as the reverse complement.
TATCATAGCCATTGTCTAATTTTTCGTGTGTTCCCAAAATCCTACTATTTTTTGCAAAAAACGTTTTATCAATAATACCTATGACATACACAACTCATATAATGAACAGTCTTGTATTTGGATTTTTTAATAAAATTAAATACATATTTGCTTTGATGACTGACATCGACACGATAATGTCGATGATAAGCCCATCACTAGCCAAAAATTAACTTGTGACAACCTGCATGATAACGAAACAGAACGGCATTATACGTCTCTTTCCTACACACTATTAACATCGTAAGTAAAAAAAAGTAAACATACGTATTTCATTTCTTATTTTAGCCCGGCTTCCATGCTAGTCATTGTTCCGAGGTGTGGAGCCTAGAAAAAACCAAAAAACAATAAGACATTGACATTACATCACGAACGTCAACGTCAATCATAATACGTCACATCACACGACGTCATCTCACATCTGGCCTCGTCCTCGGACCTCAAGAGTGCCCGAATCCCGACATGAACGAAACGAATGCTGACTGAGCTGGAAGGAAAGTAGTGGCACAGTTAGCAAGTATCTTCTACGTCGTAACGGCGCAAAGCGCTTAAACGGACATCAATTTGGATAATGATCCCTGCATCGAGCAGCGGGTAAGCGGATCGCGATGCGGCCCCTCGGCGGCGGCGCGGCGGGGTGACCGCCGACCGGACGGCCGCGGCGACGGAGCGATGTCGCAGTACGTGCCAGTGAGCGAGGGCGAGCAAGACGAACCCATCGAGCTGCCCACGGAGGAGGACGGGGCGCTGCTGCTGAGCACGGTGGCGGCGCAGTTCGCGGGAGCCAGCGGGCTCAAGTACCGCGCGGGCGGGCGGCTGCGCGGGCTGCGGCTGGTCGACGCGCGCCTGTCGCCGCCGCCCGAGGGCTGGGCCGCGCACCGCTACTGGTGCGCCTTCCCGCGCGCCGAGCCCGCGCCGCCGCCGCGCCCGCGCTGCTCCGACCTCATCGTGCTGGGGCTGCCATGGAAGACGGGCGAAGACGCCGTGCGCGACTACTTCGCCGCCTTCGGTGAGCTGCTCATGGTGCAGGTGAAGCGCGACGTCAAGACCGGCCTCTCCAAGGGGTTCGGATTCGTCAAGTTTGCGGAGTACGAGGCGCAGGTGCGCGCGTTGGGGCGGCGGCACATGATCGACGGGCGCTGGTGTGACGTACGCGTCCCCAGCGGCAAGGAAGGCGCCGCCGCGCACCGCAAGGTGTTCGTGGGCCGCTGCACCGAGAGCCTGACGGCTGAGGACCTGCGCGAATACTTCACGGCGTACGGTCAGGTGACGGACGTGTTCGTGCCGCGTCCGTTCCGAGCTTTCGGGTTCGTCACGTTCCTCGAGGCTGAGGTGGCACAGTCGCTGTGCGGCCAGGACCACATCATCAAGGGTGTGTCGGTGAACATCTCTACGGCGTCCCCAAAGCGGTCGCGCGGCGCGGCGGCCGGCCCCACGTGGGGAGTGCTGGACACGCGCGTCTACAACTGGGCAGGCGACGCGTGGCACGCGTCAGCGCCGCAGTTGCCCGCGCACGCCGCGCCCGATTCGAAGCCCTACCTCAACTAAACGAGCATGCCTCGTATATACCTCCCGGTATCCTTGTTGATCGCTGTCAAATTTTATATGGAACTAATCATGTAAATAATTTATAAATATGTATATTTAATATAGTATGAAGTTATTTCAGTGTTGTTTATTTACTGGAGGTGACATCCTCATAGGGACCGAGTATATATAAAGTGTTGTCTGTAAACCTTGGTGAAACCTGTTGCTACATCTGGGCAAACTGGTGACTCACTCGTGTGCCTCGGAGACGTAAGGAGTTTTCAATAGTCAACTAGGAAACTGTATCTCCTTCATTGGTCCGTATGTTTAGCTGTAATCTGGCATAGGTATCATGCACTCATATTGTTTGTTATATAATAAATATATACATAGTAGACCTGACCCAAGAGGCTATTATCTAAAAGTTCATAATAATAAATAACAATAAAACAATTTATTGTTGTTGCGTCATGTATGGTGTACTTCCATGTTTGCTGACTGAGATGGCATTCAAGATTTTGCTATGTCCTGCGTGAAGTTTGGGAATATCCTAGTCAATGTTTGTACATTGTGTCTTGGTTAAACCCTTCCACGACCACAAAGGCCACTCCAATATAACCTTTATATTAGTACTTTTGTATTTTTGTGTAAATACGAGGGTTCTTGTATAATTTTGTCACATCACTACTAAAAATTAACTGGCCAAGTGCGAGTCGGACTCACAAACATAGGGTTCCGATTGAACAAAATTTGCTGGAAAATAAGTTATTTTATAGAGATCCCCTTCAATTTTTAAATTATTTTAGTATTTATTATTTGATGTTATAGCAAGCATTGTAATACACACTATGAGCAAATTTCAAGTTTCTATCTATTATGGTTTGTAAGATCGAGCATATAACGCCTGAAAAACATGTCTCTTGTATGAGGACTGAGGACCCCCTTTTATTTTTAACTTTATTCTGTTTTAGGGTTCCGTAGTTCTGACAAGGAACCCTTATAGTTTCGTCATGTCCGTCTGTCTGTCTGTCTGTCTATCTGTCTGTCTGTCCGAGGTTTTGCTAAGAGACCGTTAATACTAGAAAGCTGTAATTTTGTAGGGGTATGTATATATATTTTTTTAGGGTAGCTCCTCTACATGAGAATTGGGGATGAATTTTTTTTTCGGCGTCTACCCCATCGTGTTGGGTATCGTTGAATAGGTCTTTTAAAATCACTTAAGGGTTGTTAATACCATTTTTCGATTGAATGCTCCATTTAGGAAATATTAAACTTTAAAGTGCAAATTTTTGTTCCAGTAGGGCGTCCTCTCCCCTCTAAAAGCTAAACTGCTGGCTTGAAAATCTAGAAAAAATCGTGATAATAGTGCATTTCATGAACTTTAAAGGAAAACTACAGCGGTTAAGATAACTTTATTAGTTTAGCAGTAATAGTGGTTGACAAACTAAACTTTATTAAATTTTAAACTTTCGCGATTTACACACATAATACACACCGTCTTCTCATGACCACGGGCAATGCAACTTGATAGAAACGTCGAGGTAAATAAAATTATGTTTTTAGCGCGATAAGTTCCGTATTACTATATAATTAAACTTAACTTTGTAGTTTGATGCTTAGAAAATGTATTGCATTGCACTACTACAAATAATAAGTTTAACTTTTTTAGTTATTACACTAAATATTAACGGTTTTCAGATTGATTCCTATATAGGTAGTACAAGACCTTGCTTCTAGCCAAATTTTGTGATTTTAGGTCAACGGGAACTACCATATAGGTTTTCGACCCAAAACCTATTAGGGTACTTCCGGTTGACCTAGAAATGTCAATTTTGGTTAAAAACACGATCTTACAGCACAAGTAAAGGGAAAATTCCGAAAAATAAATATCGTTTGAAAAAGTAAAAGAACCGACTTCAAACGGCGCGCAATTAATTTTCAGATTTTTGAGGTGTTTATATCCATATCTCTGGAGATACTTATCAAACCTCGATGAAATAACCATAGTACCACTCTCGAGATATCTCCTTTCCAACAAAAAAATTATCATCAAAATCGGTTCATAAACGACGAAGTTATCCCTGAACAAACATAAAAAAGTATATATATATATACATATATATATATATATATACGGTCGAATTGAGAAACCTTCTCCTTTTATTGAAGTCGGTTAAAAAAGTTTAAAATTGAACTAGCTAGATCCCTGATCCACCCGTTCCTGAGAAAATCAGTGGTGACACGTTTCGCGATCACTCCGTCAATTGTGAACCGATTCGAATGATTTTTTTTTATCGATAGGGTAGGTACATTTCCGAGGTGGTCCCATTATAATTTCATCGAGATCTGATAAGTATCTCCAGAGATATGACGATAAATGTCTCAAACTTGCTACTGAAACTGACTCGCGGGGCATGGAAGTCGGTTGTTTTAGTTTTTATTTTTTTAAACTACTTAGCTAAATTTGTATTTGTTGTTAAATCCCCCATAGTAATACACACCTACTTCATGAAAATTTCAAGTACCTATGTACCTATTACGGTTCAGGAGATACAGCCATCTAAGTGCGGACAGACGGACGGATAGCGATGTCTCAGTCATAGGGTTCCGTTGGTACCCTTTGGGTTCGGAACCCTTAAATAACATTTAAGAAAACAATTTTCGTAATTAAAAACCCTCCTGTAGGGCTATTCTGGAAGCTATCTCGGAGCGGAATCCGCGGTGAGATTCGACTTTCGTACTACGAAATTCAATCGTAACACGATACCTACGGTTGAATTTCGTAATAATATAAATATAAATCTCACCGCGGATTCCGCTTCGAGATAGCTTACAGAATAGCCCAATGTAGAAGCGTCCTCGTCCTCGAACAGCGAACACGTGTGAATAACACCGTCGCGTCAGCTTGGTGAGATTTGTGCCGAATAGGGCGGCGCAACTGGTGGTCGAGTGACTGACAAGCCAAATAGCTCTATACATATCGGGTCATTCGGTTGCCGCCACCAAAGGTAAACTGGTTACGTTACCAACCGGACACATAGGACCCATAGCCCTCACTGCCCTCAGGGCTATATCTCACTAGGACGCCAGTGGTGGCGCGACCAGTCGCGCTTTTCAAAATGTTAACGGCGTTATAGAGGGCGGTGTCTGGTTATAGGCATACTAGGGTTGCGCAACCACTAATATTTAGAGCTATACGGCGTCTCACTCGACTAACAGCTGCGCTACCGCTGTTACCAGGGACGCCGGACGCACCTCCCGCATGAATATCGGTACTATATCACCTGTTGGTAAGACGATATTGCGGTCGAGGACAGTAGCACGCTAGACCTAGTGGTGTCCTAGTGGTAGATAGGGATCTCGAGCTCACCTCGCGTGGATTGGGTTTAGAAATCGAGTTTCCATTTGGAAACACTAAAAAACAAACATTACATTATGGGCTACTATATTATTTACAAAAATCATCTTGATATTAACAGTTCGAACAGTCCACTAATGAATCGATCACTGCACTGACGGACCTCAGCGCAGATACTTTGCGGCCCAGTCGATGCGCGCCGCGCCGCTTCCCACCGCCGCCGCTTCTGTAACACAGAGCTCGGTCATGCGAGGCCCACCGCCCCCGCGTTACTGTCAGACTGCCTGTGCCTGGTCGGCTGGACGATCTGTAACACAGAGCTCGGTCATGCGAGGCCCACCGCCCCCGCGTTACTGTCAGACTGCCTGTGCCTGGTCGGCTGGACCATCTGTAACACAGAGCTCGGTCATGCGAGGCCCACCGCCCCCGCGTTACTGTCAGACTGCCTGTGCCTGGTCGGCTGGACCATCTGTAACACAGAGCTCGGTCATGCGAGGCCCACCGCCCCCGCGTTACTGTCAGACTGCCTGTGCCTGGTCGGCTGGACCATCTGTAACACAGAGCTCGGTTATGCGAGGCCTAAGATTGTTATTTAACATGTTTCAGATAATGTGGACACGGAATGTTATAAAGCATTATATTATATCATGTTTTATAACATTCCGTGTCCACGCTATCTGAAACATGTTAAATAACAATTTTGTAACATGTTATGTTACATAGTCTGTACGCACCCTAATAGATAAAGACTTGAATTTACTCATGGTGTGTATTGCAATGGCTGCAATATCAAATGATAAAAACTAAATTAAATTAAAAATTAATGGGGGTCCCCATACAAGAAACGTATTTTTCAGGCAAATATTGTTCAATCGGGACCCTGCGTGTGCGGGTCTGACTTGCACTTGGACAGTTAGTTATATTCGCGGTACGAAGTTCGCCGGGTCAGCTAGTATTACATAAAACACTAGCTTCTGCTCGGCTTCGCTCGCGTGGACAACAGGAAAAAAATTACATATTTTCTTCAGAAACAATTACATAAACTCACAATAACGCAAAAAAACAGTCCTCCTTTAAAAATGAGGAGTTTGGCCTTGAAATTTATTTGATCATTTTGATCATGGCGAAACAGACTTTGAAGGGAAACTGCAAACTTTTGAACACGCAGGGGTAGTTTGATAAAGTCAGGGTAGTCAAAGAATAGTTGGTTAAAATGTTTCTTAATTATTTCAAACAGAAACAGATCTGTCGGGGATGATTTTGGGAAAAACTGATACACGTGTCTCATAAATTGAAGAATTTGTGTACCAATATATGAGTCAATTGACCCATAGAAAAAAAAGTTTCACTGAAAATTCAACCTCTCGTTTCACCCATTGAAACCTACACATCACAAAAAACACACCCTCCAAATTTCATGTCTCTAGAACCAGTGACTTTCTGTACGTTGATATATCAGTCAGTCTGACAATTATACAAGGCGTGGGGAAAATTTCGTATTACGAAATTCAACTATATTACAATCGCATTAATTTTGTAGTACGACTCACCGCGGATTCCGCTTGCGAGATGCGTAAACTAGCTTACAGAATAGCCTAGCAGGCAGTCAATCAGAAACCCGCGTTGGGATGATTTTTGAAAAACTGTGATACCAGTAACTCACTATTCAAATAAAAAGGATGTGTACCAATTTTCAAGACAATTGACCCAGTGAATAAAAAGTTTCATGGAAAGTTCAACCCTCCATTTCACCCACTTAGGGGTGGAATTTCCATAAACCTTTTTTTAGTGGATGCCTACCTACACTTCACAAAGAACATACCCTCCAAATTTCATGTGTCTAGGACCAGCGGTTTGGGCTGTGCGTTGATATCTCGGTCAGTCAGTCAGGACTTTGGATTTAATATACAGGGTGATTCAGTACTGATGGATCAAACGAATCAGGGTGGTAGAATACCTCACTGCGCATCTATTGAACCCCCATGTATGTTCTACCATTTTGGATAGTTTATGAGATATGACATTTTTTTATGTTTTTGCCATTCGCCGCTTTCCTTCACAAAAAAAAAATCTGCTCAACCCTTTACGCTAGGGCAATATTTTTTTTTGTGATCGTAAATAATCGGTAAATAATAGACCTAACAAATAGTATTATTATTATTTTACTCAAATAGTAAATACTTTCATAATAATAGAAAAAGTTACAAAAATCTCATTGACCAATGCTACTGCATAAAGTTTGCGAGGACAATACAAAAAAAATCACATATTATTTTTTTTTCATACCTATTTTAGAAACTTCAGTATTTATCTAACTACAACCTCTGCAAATTTTATGGACACAGGAAGGCAACAATGACCTTCCCTTGGTAGCAAAAATCAGCGAAATCTACATATTTTAAAAACTATTATGTACATACATGTAAAAGAGACTTTAAAAGTTAATTAATAGTAGCGCTATTCAGTCTCATTTTATATCAAATCCATTTTTTTTTTGCGGCATTTAGCTATGCAACTTATACCTACGTATTGTATCTAAACATCTATGAAAGAATGGGCAAATTTGAAGTAATAGTGTGAACTAATTTTGACTTCATCGCACCTTTTTAATATGGACCGCATAGTTTAGGTAAATAAAATTTGCAGAGGTTGTAGCTAGATAAATACTGAAGTTTTTAATATAGGTATGAAAAAAAAAAAAATATGTGATTTTTTTTGTATTGGCCTCGCAAACTTTATGCAGTAGCATTGGTCAATGAGATTTTTGTAACTTTTTCTATTATTATGAAAGTATTTACTATTTGAGTGAAATAATAATAATACTATTTGTTAGGTCTATTATTTACCTACGATCACAAAAAAAAATTATTGTCCTAGCGTAAAGGGTTGAGCAGAAAAATTTTTTTTTGTGAACCAAAGCGGCGAATGGCAAAAACATTAAAAAAATGTCATATCTCATAAACTATCCAAAATGGTAGAACATACATGGGGGTTCAATAGATGCGCAGTGAGGTCTTCTATCACCCTGCTTCGTTTGATCCATCGGTACTGAATCACCCTGTATATAGAAGACTAGAAGTGCCCCGCGGCTTCGCCCGCGTTAAATACTTCTTTTGGGTTGGATCTTATATCGAGTCGCCTGTATTTGAGTAAACTGTGAATGTGGGGGAGGTTAAGGGGGTTCGTACTAAGCACCCTGAAGTAAAACTTGCTGCCGGAGATGCGATAAAATATTTTATCTACACTAATGTTTCAACATTCTACTTATGTTTCCAATACTTTACTTATAATTACTACTGTTATAGCGCAGATAACAAAACACTCAATTTAAGCAATTTCACATGATGGTATAATATCCACATCGATATCGTAAAATCTCATTATAACATCAATAAAACGCGACCAATTAACCTGGCGAGCCTTATGTCAAAATCCTCATACAAGTTGTATAAAATTTTGATATTAGGCTGGCTTTTGAAAACAGTTGGGTTATACGTGAAAACTTCGTCGAAACTACTAAACTTACATACACAAAACTCTTTGGTAAGATCTTGTGCCAATTAAATAAAAAAAGAACAGCGCGCGCTCGCTCCTGATTGGCCCTGCGCGCGCAGCTGCGCTCTCATTGGTTAGATTTTAATGGCGGCAAGTTCACTGACAATACACGTACGCGTGAATTTAATGTTTCGCAATGTGTTTTGTTTTTAAAATACAAATTAAAAGTTAAAAATGGATAGCAACGATGATATTTGTACGCCTCCGGATATTCTAGAATTGGCAACAAAAGTAACTCGCAATCTTTTGCCAGAAAAATCTAGAAAATTATATGAAAAAGAATATAATAACTTTTTAGCATTTTAACTTTCAAAATTGTACCATCCAAAATTTGAACAATTATTATAAATAAACTATTGTCAGCTTTTACTCTTGTTGTTTGATTAATTGCATTAGTGAAGATAAAGTAGTGTATGCAACTGCATATAACACGGGTATTAAAACACTCGTTACAATAGTAACCGAGCGAGTTTCATAATAATGAAACTCGCTGCGCTCGTTTCATAAACTCACACTCGTGTTTTAATACCCTTCATTATATGACAGTTGCATAAACTACTATAATATTATTTATTGAAATTGCGTAAAATCCTACTATAGAACATACAAATGCGTAAAACGAAACGTAATTTTCTTTGATTGATTATCAATTTCAAAATTGTCAAAGTGCGTGATAAGCCGCCATTTTGTTGACATTGACAGATGCTTCTCTTAAAAAAATGGGCAGTAAGCAGTTATTTATGTGTTACGAATTTCATACATTTGTTGTGTTTGTTTATGGCCCTAAAGTGAAGGTTAGGTTATATTAGAACAGTGACCACACATCGCGCGAGCCGAGCGAGCGAAGCGAGCGTGCCGCGGCAGCGGCCGGCAAAGCGCTAAAAAGTAAAATGATACAAATGTATGATAAAAATATTTCAATTTCTAAATATAAAAAAACTAGCAGCCCGCCCCGGCTTCGCACGGGTAGAACATATATGACTACAAAATTTGCATCAGTTTGTTGCATTGAATATAAAATATGAACATATTTAACAATAATCCTCATATTACATCCAATTTACACAAAACCTTAACGAATTATGCACCTAAACCTCCCTCATAAACACTCTGGCTATTGGTGAAAACAGCATGATAATCCGTTCAGTAGCTATTGAGATTATTGCGAACAGACAGACAGACGCAGTGATGGAATTTGTTTTATAATACTTACGTAGTGGTATTGGACGGCCCTTTAGCGTAAAGGATAGTTACCCTGATTCTGACCCGACGGTCGTTGGTTCTAATCCTTGCTATATACCTACCAATGAAAGTTTTATGTGCATTCATGAATCATGAGTTTTCGTTCAGTGGTAGTGGGATCATTAAATCTACCAAAAAGTAGCTTACTACCAAGGAGCCCGGGCCCGGTGGCGTAATCAGGAGAACGTGTAACAACCCCCCCCCCTTAAATAGATTGGTATTTAATATTTTTCTTTTGAACGCGACTATACTTGTTTACTTTATTACGATACTGAATTACTGGAATATTAGAATATTTAATATTGAAATATTAATCGGACTGGAATAAAATATTGGCCATTTGTAATCGTCTAGTTAGTGGTAGGACCCATTGTGAACCGTTGATGTAACCTAAATTATTTTCAGGGAATCTCAAGACAAACTTAATATAATAACTAAAGACTAAATAATATAGGAAATAAAGCTTCTATTGTTGCAAGTAATCCTAACCACTGCTACTATTACTTTTTAGAAATAACCATAACAATATCATCATCATCATCATAGTATATATAGTACTGGATAATCTCTTACATTCACACCTTGCATTCTTAATTATATTTATCTCTAGACTTTCTTTGGGACTTCGATAGATTTTAATTTGATGATCTTTCTTTGTCAATTTCTTTGTTATTTTTATAGACAAAGTTATTGATCAAAATATAATTCCAGCAGCCGTGAGGTTCAAAAAAAATGTTTTATTTTATTTAAAAGTAAATTATAATTCAATATAAAAATTACAAAATTAATTTAAATTAAAATATGAATCTACTAGTCGAAGTATGACTAAAGAATGCAGAGCGTTTCCGTGGCCGGGCCGTCGGTAGAAACCATTGACGTCAATCGTGGTGCGTTTCGCTGACGGTGCGGCTCGTGGCGGCTGGTGCCGTGTGCAATGAATTAGGTCGATGCAACTGCAGCGGTTTCCATAGGGGTGCCGTACATAACACCTCCCCCCGAAGAACAGCGACTATTGAAGACCTTTGTCGTAAATTGAGCTGGGGGTTCATTGGGGTCAACCGGGAGACTGGATCTGGCAGTTGGAGTGGCGTAGATGGCTTGTAGCTGAGGTTGACCATTGTCTGAAGACTTTCTCAACTGCTTCAAGCGATACTTGCGGTAACACAGGGCGATGGCGAGTACGCATGCACTGGATAGTACCGTGTAGACTGGAATTGTAGTATGGTATAAGCTGTTGTCGGAGTCTCTATCCAGTTTCATTGTAGGCTGCAAGGCGATCTTCGTACTTATGGTATGTAGGTTGTCGAGATTTATGGAGTTGAATTTCAAAGCTGGAACAGTGGGTGCGATGGCAGCAGTGTTGTTGTCTAGGTCCAACAACTTCAGCACGTGTCCTTTCAGGCGATCGTGGATGTTAGATATCGTGAAGTCAGGCGTCTCCAGGTAGCATTGATGTGGTATTGTAGTCACATAGCTACCCTGTAGAGTTTTATATAAGTCTTGACCACAGGAAAGATGAACCTGTGTTGGTGCAGGGAAGCTTACAGCGTAGTGTTTTTCGTCTAATTCCTCGAAGGCTGGCTTGTCTAGGGAGACCTGGATTGGCTTGCAAATGGGACTCCTCTGCTGCGTCCTGATAAGCTGTGCGATGCAATCCTCTGACGTTCGGCTCTGCAGAATCCGGTCCTCCTCACATAGATAACCTTTGCTGGTCTTCGGGCATTCAGCCTCTATGTACTTGAATTCTTTCTCAAAGATGGCTAGGAAAGGGCGAGGTGGAGGTAGGATTTCATGGTTTTTATTCGGGACAATAGATAGTTTATACATATTATATATATGAGAAAAGACAATGGGGAATTTATATACTATAACTATCTGATTACCTATATAATAAGATCCTATCCTAATTATGTCGAAATATTCTCGACTATCTAAATCTACTACTCTCTCACTGCTATATAGTGTGCTCAACTTGCTTATTAAAGCGCGTATTGCAAACAAATCTAAGACCGAATGGTGTACCGTAGAAGTCTTAATAAAAGCTAGGACATTCTGTAAATTATGCAACTCGTGAGAAATAGAGTCTACATTATCGCTTAATATCATTAAAACTTGAGCTAGGTGTGCATATTTAAGTAGGTCGTAGTCTCTAGTAGCTTCACTAGCATTAATTTTTGTTATTAATTCTGTAATTTTATGCTGATTCTCTACGATGCTATCTATAACCTTTGTATATTGAATGGTCCAATTTTTCGATAAGCTAACGTGGCTGTTAAATTCTGATACTAACTTGTCCTGGTTATTTTGAAGTAACTGCAGCATTTTATTATAGTGTTCTGCGTCCGTATAATCCAAATTTCCCGATATACTTTTTATTACAGACCCTAGGCCATCAATGAGACCTCTTTTAGCACGATTTATTTCGAACGTTTCTAACTGATGTAATACATTAGCAAGCTTATTTCTGAGATAATCTAAATGAGGTTCAAATAAAGATTTAGTTTTATAGTGAAGGCCTGGACTAACACTCTCCAATTGGTCACTAGTCGAAACTATTTTATCTTTAATGTCTTGGAGGTTAATATATTGAAGGAAAGAATGATAATGACTTATCATTCTGGCTGTACCTAATTTAAACGGTAAAATCCCAGGTCCATCGTTAAGACTTTCAAGTTTTATCTCCTGCATTAGAACTGGTTGCAGAAGGAGATTGAAGATCAGGAGCATTCTGTAACAATTGATTAGATTTAGGGACTCTCTTTAATCTACTTTTAGCAATGGGGCCTTTCTTTTTCTTTGTGTAAATGTGTATAGGGAGGTCAGCCATTACTACATCGTGAGTGTAACGGGGAGCTAGCTTTTGACGCGAAGCGAACTGATTTTTGATGAAAATCTGTTGTTCGGGTGAGTATTCAGCTTCCGGCTCCCTATTCTTGTTCCGGTTATCTATAAGATCCTTTCGCGAAGAATTTGATAGATCATGAATAGTTTTATACGCTATGGCCAGTTTATCTTTATGGTTTACCATATACTGCTGCAAGAGTTGTGACGAAATGTCGATATCAAAAGGATCACGAGGATCATAATGTCCTGTGATCACTTCTATGGGTTTGCATTTCGTAAGGCTGTGGATACTACTATTGTATGCTAATAAGGCATAGGGCATGAGGGTAATGACTGACTCTGATTTTTGGTTGACTTTTAATATGCGTAGATGTTCTAATATCGTTGAATGGAATCTCTCAACTATACCGTTTTCGTTAGGTGTATGCGGTGCAATTCTATGGTGCTGGATTTTATGAATTCTAACAAACTCGGCAATAAGTTGGTTGGTGAATTCGGTTCCGTTATCTGTAACTATGGTAATGGGAATGGAATGATGCGTGCTAAAATTTAATAAAGCCTGTACTACGCTAACTGCGGTACCATCTCTCAGATGATAAACCTGAGCGTATTTGGAGAATGAATCTACGATGGTAAGAAATTTTTCACTTTCTATAGTAAGTAAGTCAAGGTGCACTAGTTCAAATGGCCTAGTAGCGGGTGGAACGGTTTTAAATTGCTGTTTAATAGGGTTGCGGTCGTATTTCGCTTGTCCGCATATCGTACACTCATTAATGAATTTAGTAATGTTCTCTTTCATCTTCGGCCAATAGTACCTATGTGAAAGAGCAAGATAGCATTCACTGATGCCGCGGTGATTAGTTTTCCCGTCATGATATTTGTTAATTATATCTTGCTGTCTAAGGTATTCTCTAACATTTTCGATTTCAAATTTAGTTAGTACTAGGTTCATGCAAGAGCTTTTAAAAGTGCGTTGTATGATGGGGATGATGGTGTACCTTGCCGCAGGTGGATATATTAGTAACCCTGTTTTGATTTTTGGGCGTACATATTCTTTAATGGCGTTAATAAGGTCTTCCTCTAGATTAGACTCAGAAATCTGAACCGAGGTACGAGTGTGGGTCTCAAAAGGTTTCGTTATCACTGGTCTACCCTTAATATCACCAACTATGTTCAAAACAAGCTGTTTCGTGAATCGATTTAACGGGTCATCAGAAATCGGGATCTCAAGAATAGGATTCTCGCTTTCAGTGTGAACTGTAGCTGTTCTAGAACCATCATCTGTATCTGCGGCTGTAAGGGTTCTGGAGTTATCCAGAGTACGCGATGAACTAGGAGCATTAACAGCGATGGATAAAAGCTCTTCGTTGTTAACTTCGATGCGCGACAGGGCGTCAGCATTGGTGTTATTTTTACCCTGTTTATAGATAACAGTAAAGTCAAATTCACTGAGCTTTAAACGCCACCTCGTTAGTCGTGAGTTGGGTTCCTTTAGATTCATGACCCATTGTAAAGGTTTATGGTCAGTGACAATCTTAAACTTACGGCCGAACAAATATGGTCTGAAGTATTTGGTAGCCCATACGATCGCTAAAAGCTCTTTTTCGATAGTACTATAATTACACTCACTAGAATTAAGAGTTCTAGAGGCATATGCAATCGGTTTATCCGAACCAACAATGCCCTGAGATAATATAGCACCAATAGCTACATTGGACGCGTCAGTAGTAAGAACGAACTCTTTTGTGAAGTCTGGATACTGTAAGATTGGATCGTTGGTAAGAAGCGTTTTGCAGTGTTCAAAGCATTCAATGTATTTCTGATCTAATGAAATTTTAGAACCCTTTTTAAGACATTGAGTTAGTGGTTTAGTGACGCGTGCGAAGTCAGGAATGAATTTTCTATAATAGCCTAGCAAGCCGAGAAAACGTTTGATTTCAGTAGTGGTTTTTGGTAAAGGGTAGTTTTGAATGGCGTGGATTTTATTAGGGTTAGGTTTTACACCCTCATTGCAAATTACATGCCCAAGAAATTCAGTCTCTAATTTTAAAAATTCTGACTTGTCCATTTGAATTTTGAAATTTGATTCCCGTAGTTTTTTGAAAACTTTTTCCAAATTCAAGATGTGTTCCTGGAGTGACGTGCTAAATATAATTATATCGTCCAAGTAAACTAGGCACACTTCGTTTTGCAGGTCTTTAAGGACGTTATCCATTACCCGTTGAAAAGTTGAGGGTGAGTTTTTCAAACCCATCGGCATACGTAAAAATTCGTAATGCCCATTTTCAACGTTAAATGCGGTCTTATGAATGTCATCTGGATCCATCTCTACCTGATAAAAACCACTTGCTAAATCGAGGGTTGTAAAATATTGACACTTGCCAAGTTTGTCAAGTACGTCAGTAATGTTGGGAATGGGGTACTTGTCATCAATCGTTTTCTCATTAACCTTTCTAAAGTCAACGACAAGACGCCATTTAATTTTGCCTGACGCGTCAGCCTTTTTAGGTACGATCCAAATAGGTGAGCTCCATGCAGAATCTGAAGGTCTTATAATATTCTGTTCAAGCATTTTATTAATTTGGTCTCGGACTTCTTGTCGATGAACGTACGGATATCTGTATGTTTTAGTATGTACTGGAATCTCATCGGTTGTTCGGATCTTATGCTTTATTTTATTCGTGAATGTCAAAGCTTCGCCTTCTAGGTAGAACACGTCAGCATAGTTTTCGCAAAGTCGAACTAAATTGACACGCTCTTCCTGGTTTAAATGGTCGGTCCGGAGACGAGAAATAACCTTTTTAGCACGGTCCGACAAGATTTCAGTACTTTCACATTCAATGTTAAACAACTCTGCTTCTACTGGCCTATCCATGGAGAATATGACGTCATTAGATGAAGGGTTAGTAACTTCTACCCAACCGCGATTATTCACAACATTTGTTATACAGTCTGATATGAGGCAGTTACAGATAACTTGAGTTTCAACAACTACGTCACCGTCGCGGGTATTTACGGGCAGCCTAATCAACTTAGACGAGTTGGCTGGAATAATGTCTTCGAATAGATTAGCGTTTCGAGAATCATACATATGAATAGGTATTTGTGAATTACGCGTCAGCAATAGTTTATTTCTCAGATCGATATTAGAACCCCATACGTCTAGTAAGTCAAATCCTAGAAGACCGTCGAAGTAGTTGTGAAATTTGTACACGAATAAGGTGACGTCACCTTGTTCACGAAATTCTTTAAAACAAGGCAAGGTTATAGAATAGTTATTTTTACTTGTTGCGTGTATGTTGGTCACTTCGAAAGGGTCGTAATTCAGCGGAACATTGCTAAAGTATTTTTCGACAGCCTCAGGGCTAATAAATGACTGATTAGCACCTGTATCTATTAGAAATTTTAATGGGGGGTTAGCTATTTGCACATAACCCAGCTGTCGTTGTATGTGAAAGTTTAGTTCTATTTTGGCCTTTCGGACCCCGACTCCTTGTGAAAATTTTCGTTATTTAAAGGGGTTGAAGTCTGGTCTATTTCCTCTATTGTAGCAGTCTCTGTATACGGATATTCCTGATAATCAACAAATTCGGGGTATTCATAAGCATAGTAACCCTGATCATACTCAGCATACCCGTCGTAGTTGTAATAATCATCAAGTCCGTGATCAAACTCGTTGAAGTTAAGCTCGCGGGTTTTGAAGTAATTACTTGGAGGTGGGTTCCCGAATTTACTCCAGTCATGTAACGTGCGCGTGGGTGGTAAGGTTTTAGTCACGAAGTGACTGACGCCACTCATAGGACGAGGGTGATTATTAGCATTATTAAATGATGACGGTTGCTGATTATGCATAGGCATTCTAAAAGAGTTATGCTGAGGATTATAGTTCTGAGGAGGGGTACGCATTATTTGTTGAGTCCTGGTGGGACCACGTGGCGGTTGCAGGTGAGATGGAAAAGCCGGTCTATAGCCATGGAATGACTGAGGCGGCATTTGCGGACGAAATGGTCCAGCCATATTGAATAAAGGCTGCCTTGTAGGCAATTGAAATTGGACTTGCTTAGGAACAAAATTATTTAATGGCAACATGTGACTATGCTGGGGTGATTGGTGCACCTCTTTTGGTCTAGCACCACCCTCGTTTCGCTGTTGCAAGTAGAGAGTGTTGAGTTCCTCCTGGACGAATTCCAGGGCCTTTTCCATAGTTTCCGGTCGCATACAGCGAACTCTACAACCTAACGGATCCTTTAATCCTCTCAAAAATGCCTGCAGTGTTAATTTTTGATATAAGTCGCGTTTAGCCTGAACAGTGGTAGGCACATGCTCATGTAAAGAAACGTACGTCATAATCGTACTAAATATGTTTTGACACCGCTCATAGAACTCTTGAGGCGTACTGCTCCCTTGAGTTTGCAGTGACAAATCACTATACAGTGCGGTTTCATCTCGGTGATCAGCGAAGTTATTGATAAGGGCATTTTTAATACCCTGCCACGTGTCTGGGATCCCGTTGGAGTTAATCAATCGAGCCGCGGGGCCCGTTACTTTATTTAAAATACCGTTTATAAGAGCTAAATTGGTAAGCTCACTACCCGGCTCCGTTCGAAAGTGCGTGAGTACTAGTTGATCGCATAAGTTAATAAATCGCGTTAGAATATGTGGATTACCATCAAAATCTGGCAATAATCTAAGCGATTTATAAATTAAGTCAATATCAGATTGCGCCATTTCTACGTTCTCGCTAGAAGTTTCTAATTGTCTACGTTCGTCTATAGCACTAAGCCTACTACTAATACCTAATTTAATATTCCGTGATTCTCTCGGATGGAAAATTTTGGAAACTTAATTTAACACACACATAAAACACAAAAAATATAAAAGTACACACACAATAAATAGACAATTTTAAAATGCACACGAAAATTAAAATGCAAATGTAAATGTAAAAGTACACACACAAAAAGACAATTTTAAAATGCACAAAAAAAAATTAAAATGCACAAAAAATTAAAATACTCAAAAACCTAAAAGATAAAATACACAGTAATATATAAAATAGGATAAGGAGAGCAAGGACTGAGAAAGATTCAAAGCACTTACAACATTTCCTTCGTCGAATCGATTGCCGGATTCCCTCAAGCTGCTGTTCCCGTAAGTTCTTAATAGATCCTGGTCTGTGAGCGATTCACAGTCCTCTTCCAGATCTATCCGTTCCCGACTGCGCCAAATATAATTCCAGCAGCCGTGAGGTTCAAAAAAAATGTTTTATTTTATTTAAAAGTAAATTATAATTCAATATAAAAATTACAAAATTAATTTAAATTAAAATATGAATCTACTAGTCGAAGTATGACTAAAGAATGCAGAGCGTTTCCGTGGCCGGGCCGTCGGTAGAAACCATTGACGTCAATCGTGGTGCGTTTCGCTGACGGTGCGGCTCGTGGCGGCTGGTGCCGTGTGCAATGAATTAGGTCGATGCAACTGCAGCGGTTTCCATAGGGGTGCCGTACATAACAATCATGTCAATAGATTTAGTATAAACATTTTAGTATGTACAATAACAAAAGAGAGGAGGACAAAAGTGTGATAAATAAATACATGTATATATGAAAATATGTCTGAATTAGTACTTTTAAAGGGAGGATAGTCTTTGGGGTGTTTTTTACACAGCATGTACCATGGATGGTTGGATCGGCGCGCCGTCCATTCGCTACCGAGCTATGGCATTCATCCTGAATTACTTGGGTAGCCCCTACTTGATCTAGTATCAAGCAACCATCCATGGGGGACCACCACTGCGCATGAGAAGACATGACCTATATTTCATAATCGAAGTATCGACGAGAAATGAGGTTTAGCATGCCTAGAAATATTACCTGCATTTCATTATCGAATCATCAACCAGAAACGAGGTTAAGCCTCATGGTGATGTCTACAGTAAGTCAAAAGTCAGTAGTACAAGATGTATGCAATTAAATTAAATTTGACGTCTTAAATTGTATGTCAGTACTGAGTCACAACTAAAAGTGAGAGGGCATAATCTTTTATCAAAGAGAATAGTACATGTATGTCTGTTAGTCAGCCTACATACTCATCCACTCCAGCTTAGTTTAGCTTGGGAACATTCGCTTGCTCGAACGACAGAGTTGCCTTGGATGGTTAGAAAGTCTCTGTCTATTAATCGAGCACAACATCCATCACCACCTGTTTCATGTAGATATTACTCACTCTAGTTTCTTAAGAGTGAGTAGTATCTGAGCTACCCTGCCTACACTACCTACTATCGAATTTCCTATCTATCCCCTATCAACCTATCCTATCATTCCTACTAACCCATACTGGGTCTATCCAACTCCATCTATACTAAAACCTATCCTGAACCGCAAAGTATATTTCCAACAAAGGAATGACTCAATGAGCCAGGTTAATTGAAGTTAATATTGTGGTTAATGAAGATAATTACTGAAGCAACCCAGTAAGCTAGGTTCGCCAGCATTTTAGTTAAATTATTTCTCCACTCCGGAAAGACCCAGCGGTCCAAGATCACTTTATTGTTGTAGTTGGTGATGATGTCGTTGCGTGATCATCTATGTTAAATGCTAGAGGAGACTCTGGCTATTCATTCAGCTTACAAGTCTCCCCAGGGTTGGGCCACCCGTAGCATAACACAGAATCTCACGGTCCCCTCAGGGAAGGTAATTCTCGAACATGTAGTAAAAGTGATTCTTTTCTCACTGAATTATTCCGCAGAATATGTAAATTTGAAGACACGCTGCGTGGTTGTCTATGTCACGAACTAGAGAAGACTCTGGCTATTCTTTCAGCTTACAAGTCTCCCCGGGGTTGGGCCACCCGTAGTGTGACATAAACTTCCACGATCCCCGCAGGGAAAATAAATCACGAACAGGTAACAGGCGAATCCACGCCAAATGAGCAGCTTCAATAAAACACATGTGTCCCGTAGGAAACAAAATCTCGAACATAATTAGTAAATAAATCCTCCTCACTTAGTCATTCCAATGAGTCGGGTACGTTGTTTTTAAATATGCTGATGCATAGGAATTTATGTCGATGATATTGGGTAAGTCAACATGACATTATATCCGCATGTTTTGTATATCCCGTAGGAAAGAAAATCTCGAACATATTAATTATTAAACTTTTCCACCAAATTACTTCAGCGATGCAGGTACATAAAATTATATTAAATTATTTCACGGTTGGTATAAGAAAATTATTATCATCGTTCACATACACATAAACAATTAATGTCCTGAAATAAATTTATTATTATTACAATATTCCGTTTCAAATTCATCATCAAAACCATCAACATCAACCATCAGATTACGCAGTTGGTAAAGAAAATTACTATCGTTCACGTACACATAAATCAATAATATCCTGAATTAAATGAATTATTATAATAATACTCCGTTATTAACTTCATCACTAACATTAACTAATTTCTGTCCACTGCTGGACACAGACCCAATGAACACTCTCCAACAGGTTTAAGGTCTATAGAACACTTAGCACAACACTGCAACTCCCACAACCACCTTCGGACCGATTCGGATAAAATGTTATATAATTGTCCCAACGTGAGCAAAGTCACGATACGCAGCTAGCTTCCTTAGCCATATTAAAATAAACATAATTATTATATATTCAAGCAAATGATTTCATAAATCTATTTCAAATACGAAATACCCCGATTTGGATGAAAAGTTATATAACAATAACAATAACACATTGAATAACTAATATTAAAATGGAATAATAAACCAAATACAAAATCCTACAAATAAATATATAAATATTTAGAAATGTATCTTATAACCATTTCTCTTAATATAAAAGTTGTCACAATCAGTCAGATAAGTTTGCCATTGGTATAAGTACAAGTTCATCACCCACGTATCTCTTTTTCCATTTCACTCTAAACATTCATATAAACATCACATATTGTGGCGTCAAACCTAATACTGCTTTTAGTTAATACAGGCAAGTATAATGATAATCTTCCTGTGATGCATATAATATTTTACATGTATATACTCAATCAAATCTGATTTCACTGAATTGAGATAATTAAATAGCGATCAGCCACAACTATAGAATTTAAGTAAACTAAGATTTCAAGTACTAGATGTCATAATATAGTATTGAAAGTCAACTAGTTTCCACATGCACTTGACCATAATTTCAAAGTGTAATATTTAGTGAGAAAACTATCTACAAGGAGATAAAATATTTATTATTTTTACTTTGTAATTGTATCTTCTTAAATTTATTAGTTAATACCAACCAATAAAAAGTCAGTCAATTATGACTTTCTATTTTTAAATTTAGATCTTATATTAATAATAGTAAAAAAACCTAGACTTAAGATAAGAAATTGAATATGTGCATAATAATTAGGATAGTTCAAAAACCAAGACAGCTGACCTCCATGCCCCGCGAGTCAGCCCCAGCAGCAAGTTTTGGATGTTCACAACCGACGAAGCAATCGCACAACATACACACAAAAAACATACAGACAAACTGAGAACCTCCTTCCTTTTGGAAGTCGGTCGGTCCCCAAGCTTTGCCGTCTTTTGCCAAAAGTCAAGTCCCCTGCATTTTAGCGGCAAAATACCATTTTTACGCAGCAAATTTCGTTCGTTTTTCAAAAGCCATAAACTAGGAAAAACACTAACTACAGTGCCACAAGTATAACTTGGCGGTGGTGGTTTTTGGAACTAATTCTTTTAATTGAAACTGTGAGTTTGACGTTTGATTAATTACCGAGATATTATTGTTGATAAATCTGCTACATTAAAATAGTGCAATAATGCCAAAAGTAATTAAAAGTGGTTTAAGAGAAACTGTTATCAAAGTACAAAGTAAAAGCACAGTGGCGCACAGGCACGCCAAGTTATACTTGCCGGACTGTAAAACCAAGAAAATCTCGCGCTCTTTTTTCCAAACAAAAAAACAATAATCTTAATAAACTCCATCTTGCATCTCCCTCTCACAAGTGCCAGCCCCTTTTGACACTGATAGTTCATGTAATCTAATATCTTTTTAACTCTACAAAATAGCTTCGCACCTGACCTATATAGTGCCAAGCGTTGTTTTGTTTGACCCAAATATTTAATTAAATACTAAATGAGAACGATTCTATTTACGAATTCTTTTGAATATAAATATAGTACATCATTAAAATCAATATAAATTCGAAATATTACCGCATAAACCTGAACTAATCTCAATAAATCGTAGAGCTCGAAATCCGTTCCGTTACATAGATCAGTCGGGGTGGTTTAAAATATTATATTATTATTTATATAGATGAATATTATTTTTACAATAGATCATATTATTATACTATATTGACTTCAAATTTATTGTGATCGGTGGGGATCTACAACATAGCTAAGCCTATAATAATATTTTCGCAATAACTATGACCTAATCTGTGGTTTCACTGCAAATATTTTATTAATTTTGCGATACGTGTATGTGAAATTCGTGATATCTTCTAGAGTTTTCATTTGAATTATATACTGTAAAGGACAATTTTAATCTATAATATGTGGCCAAGCTAATTAACGTAATTATTTGGATAAGGATTAATACTATATACTTAAAAATAGCCTTGGAAGTTATGTAATATTTTTTAACAAAAAATTTAAGATTAAAATGGTTACTGTGAGTCAACCTTAAGAGATAGACATATGCTGTCGCGGATTTTTTTGTAGGTCTTATTAAGTTGTACAACTCTTTCATAGAAAGTATTCTTCTATCTATTTTCAATTGAGCAGCGTTTGTAAGAAACGTGTTTTTTCGACCGTTTTTTTGCCGACTTAGGTTGCAAATTAAGTCTCCACGAATGTACCTTTAATTTAAACGGGATAATATATAGCCTATTTTCATTCCGAAAGTCCATTCTATGTATCAGTGAAAGAATTTTTTAAATCGGTTCAGTAGTTTGTGAGCCAAATCATTAAAACATACAAAAATACAAATGTTCTCTCTTTATAATATTAGTATAGATTACGGTTCTCCGGCAGGGGAAAAAAAGTAGGGGAACAAGGGAGGACTCCCCTCAACTCCCTCTACCTCCCCCGACTATTCCTATCTTCCTACGAAGGCGACTCGATTCAAGATCTTTACCCTTCTTTTTACTTAAAACTTTTATTTTGTAAAAAAAGATTCTATCATAAAATACTTCTATGAAGTAAAAGCCAAATCGGTTCACCAGTTTTCATGTTATTGAGTGACTAAGGGAAATAGGGATTCATATTTATAAAACCCGAAAAACCATATCGATTTTCAGACTTTTTTACCAACCCCTTGCAAAAACCCTGCAACACGTATTTACTTATTTATGTAAATAAATTAAGTACTTAAGTAAATCTATAAGTTTATATATATAATTAAAAATAATAAGATTATCCGGGGGGATTTTTTTAGAAAATCCTTTCTAAGCGGATACCTACGTCAATATAACTATCTGCATGCCAAATTTCAGCGCAATCCGAAACAATATTGATTTTCAGACTTTGTTACCCCATTTCACCCTATTAGGGGTAGAATTTTGAAAAAGCCTGAAACACGTATTTACTTATTTTATTACTGAAGCACTTGTGTGAAGGTTCGAATAGAAAAGACTATCTAATCTTGTTTCTCCATACAAACTCTGAACCTCCATTTCATCTCCTAAAGGGGTGAATTTTGAAAAATCCTTTATTAGTACACCCTTAGGGCCGGCGCTCACTGACGGCGTGGCGCGGCATGGCACGACAGGTTGTGCTGCGGCATCCCGCGGCGTTCCGTGGCATGCTGTGGCATTCCGTGGCATTCCGCGGCATGCCGTGGCATTCCGCGGCATGCCGTGGCATCTTACTGAAAGCCCAGCCAATGTTGTAAGATTGGGTTTTTTTTCGCAATTCTGGGAAATGCAACCCGTACAATGAAACGGCATGACACGCCATGCCGCAGCACCCCGTGGCGCGTCGCGTCATGCCGCAGCATACCGCGGCACGTCACGTTATGCCGCGGCATCGTGGTATCAAAATAAAGTAACATGAATTATAAACTCATTGAAATATGATTCATAATAACTTGATTAGTAATAAAATCCTTTGCCATGACACGCCGGGCCATGCCAGCAGTGAGCGCTGGCCCTTACAAACACGCGTAGTGCAACAAAAAGAAAACGCATTCACGCGCAGTGTTGCAGAGTGAGTAGGTTATTTTTGCGGAGAAATCTGCATGATGATGCAGACTTGCACTCCCGCACCGCGTCGCTCCGTCGCCACCATCGACGTCATAGCAATTAGACCCCGAATCATAGCGCGCGGTACAATCAATCAGTCTCTGCCGTAATGACGATGTCATCTGCGAATCGTAAGTGAGAGATGTACTTGCCGTTGATGTTAATGCCACAATCTTTCCAGTGCAGCGTCTTAAACATATCCTCCAAGGCGTTAGTGAACAGTTTCGGGGATATGACGTCCCCCTGTCTCACTCCTCGACGCAGGTGGATATGTTTAGTACGCTAGTTCTGTACTTGTACAGTCATCGTTGCGGCATTATACAGACATCTCATCATTTCGATATATCGCCAGTCGACTTGGCAACGCTGCAAGGACTCCAGAACAGACCAGGTTTCGATTGAGTAGAAGGCCTTCTCATGTTGCCGTAACCGCTTCGAAACCCGGCCTGTTCCGGAGGTTGGAACTCGTCGAATCTTCGCGCAAGTAGGTTCGTGATGACCCTTGAAAACAGCTTATGGCTCAGAAGCGAAATCGGGCGGTAGTTTTTCGAGAGCGTTTTGTCTCCTTTTTTGAAAAACAAAACCACCGTGCTCCTATTCCACGCCTGTGGAGTTTTCCCAGTGAAGAGAACAGAATTGAAGAGCTGTTGCAGCTGGCTTACAGCTGGCTTACAGCTGGGGCTCCGCCAGCTTTTAGAAGCTCCGTTGTGATTCCGTCCTCACCTGGGGCCTTTCCATTTTTGAGCTGTTTAAGGGCCATCACGATGATCTCATCTCGGCTGACTTCGGGCAGGTCTTTTTTGCGGAAAATCATAGTTATAGAATACTTTACTGTGTTACGGAACCCTACGAGTGCGAGTCCGACTTGCACTTGGCCAGTTTTTAGTAAAACATTTATAACATTATTATTAATGTTACTAATCGAATACTATAAGAATCTTTGTCCTGACATACTGACTGACTGACTGACTGACTGACTGACAGACAACGCACAACCTAAACCGCTAGTCGTAGAGACTTGAAATTTAGAGGGTATATTTGTCTTAGTACGTAGGGGTGTACTAAGAAAGGATTTTCCAAAATTCACCCCTTAAGGGGATGAAATGGGGGTTCAAAGTTTGTATGGAGAAACAAGATTAGATAGTCTTTTCTATCCGAAACTTCACATAAGTGCTTCAGTAAAAAAATATGTAAATACGAGTTTCAGGTTTTTTTTTAAATTCCACCCCTAAGAGGGTGCAATGGGGTAACAAAGTGTGAAAATCAATATTTTTTCGGATTGCGCTGAAATTTGGCAAGCAGATAGTTATTACGACGTTAGTAACCTCTCAGAAAGGATTTTCCAAAATTCACCCCTGAAGGGGATGAAACGGGGGTTCAAAGTTTGTATGGAAAAACAAGATTAAATGGTCTTTTATATTCGAAACTTAACACAAGTACTTAAGTAAGTAAATACGTGTTTCAGGCTCTTTCAAAATCCCTCTCCTAAAAGGGTGAAGTGGGGTAACAAAGTCTGAAATCAATATTGTTTCGGATTGCGCTGAAATTTGGCATGCAGATAGTTATTTTGACTTAGGTATCCGCTAAGAAAGAATTTTTAAAATACACTCTTTAAGGGGATGAAGCGGGGTTCAAAGTTTGGATAATCGTTTTATTCGACATTTCACACAAGTACTTCTGTAAATAAATAAGTAAATAAGAGTTCCAGACGTTTTCAAAATGCCACCCTAAGAGGATAAACTGGGATAACAAAGTCTAAAAATCAATATTGTTTCGGATTGCGCTGACATTTGTAATGCAGATAGTTATTATGACGTAGGTATCCGCTCAGAAAGGATTTTCTAAAAATTCCTCCCGATACGGAACGGGGATTCAAAGTTTGTATGGCGAAACAAGATGGGATAAAGTACGTGTTGTAGGAATTTTCAAAATGGGGTAGGTAACAAAGTCTGAAAATTAAGGTTTTTCGGGTTTTATAAATATGAATCCCGAATTGCCTTAGTCACGCGATAACATAAAAACGGGTGAACTGATTTGGCTAATTCTTATTTGATGTGTTTAATGATAGAATCGTTTTTACAAAAGAAAAGTTTTAAATAACTAAAAGAAGGTTTTAACGCGGGCGAAGCCGCGGGGCACTTCTAGTGTAATAATAATAGTAAGCTGAAACTTCCATTCCTGTACATTGATAGCGATGCGTCTTGTCATCGCAAACGTCTGTTAGAATGAGATGCAGCTAGACAGTTGTTATCTGCATCTCTTTTCGTATCGACGATTATCGGTCGAAATTCATCGCAATTCATGTAGAGACTACCGGCCCGGGAGGTACCAAATAGGTAGCAAATATTACTACTTATTACATTATTTCTTGGAATTAAATCTGCGCTCTTCATTCTGCACAAGCACAGAATACTTAATAGTACTTAAGGAAGGTGGGGCAGCCTCATACAGGTTTTTTATTTCGTCTTATAGACTTTTCTCTGATATCAATATCTGTATAGATTCATTAAAAACTAGTACTCTAACTATCTGACTTTGGATCAAAAACATGTAATTTGTGTAAATACACATGTGACGCTATTTTATAAAAGTTTGAAAAAATGAATGTACCCCCATGCGGGACACTCTCATACTATACATTGAGAGTATGTATGTATGAATGTACCCCGCTTACTGCTGTATGAACCTACCCCATCAAAAGAAAATTAAATAAAAATATTCCTATAAAAAAACCAACCATATATATCATTATTCACGTATCAATTCACAAACTTGATCCTATTACCTTTGATATAAAATAGTACTGAATTATCTAGATAAAAGCTTTTATTAAAATACAGATGTCTAAAGTGCGACTATAAAATTACTTACGCGTGGCCAAATCACGTTCCGTGTCACCTCGTCGCGAGTTTCAAACTGACTTCTGTCAAACTCCGTGAGCCAACACACACATAAGTAAGTCACGCGTACACGCATTAGTAGTTCACTTAATGCGCGCCTAACAACAGATATCTCTAGTGTATGACGGTGCCCCTTGTATGAATCAGCCCCACTTCCCCTTACGTAGCACAAGGAGGCATACAGTAGCGGATCCAAGATCCTATTTCGGGGGGCTTGGCCCTAGGGAGTTGAGTAGAGGACTATGATCACCAGAATCCTATTATGCACATAGTGCCAGATGGTTCAGATGAGCAGGCAGGCAACCGTGACGCTAACGCCCACAACGCTCACCTCGGTGCGTGGAGAGCGGCAGCGCGCGGAACAGCGAGGTGTCGATGCGTGCGCCGGCGACGTAGCGCGCCGCGCCGAGGTAGGCGTGCGCGGCGGCGGCGGAGGGCGCGGGGACGGCCGGCGGCGGCGCGGCCACGCTGCGCCCGCCGCCGGCCGCCGCGCGCCGCAGCGCCGTGCCCGCGCCGCCGGAGTGCACCACCTCGCCTCTGCAAATTACATTTCACATACAGTTTTATCTGTGGTATTATTATTAGGCCTCTACATGGCACTATAGAAGAACATCAATAAGCCAACAATTAAAAAACACTTTTCTGCCCATGGGCGGAATAGACCTATTTTGCGCGCACTTGTCGAAGAACAAGACATCGTTTAACGAATAGATGGGATGAAAACAATAATAAATACTGAAACGCTTGTATTATGAGTGTGAATAAATTAGTACAAAAGTTACTATCAACTAGATAACGCCACGTTCGATGAATAAATAAACTGGCCAAGTGCGAGTCGGACTATAAGTGGATATACTAAACAACTATTACAACGTTGTACTACAACGCCATCTAACGAATATATAACGAACTTCTAACACCAACTAAGTGAACGGGTAATAATAAGGTAAAAGAGTGTTTTTCAACGTGTGGGTCGCGACCTCCTGGGGGTCGCGAAGCCTCAGTAAGAGAAAATAACAAAGTTTTAAAAATATACTGTTAAAGAAAATATTAATTTTCTTTGGTAATAAACGTATTATTTATTTATTTATTATTATTATTAATTTAAGAGCATTTGTAGGTGTTGTGATTGAGAGTGCTAATAATATTTGTTTCAAAAGAAAAATATGTAATTTGTTTCCTGCAGGTCACACGAACGAAGCCGCGGGCAGAAGCTAGCAATATAACAAAATACAGATTATAAACAGTGCAAGTAGGGGGTCGCGAATTTTTTTTTTTTCATACTACGGGCGTCGCGTCATGAACAAGGTTGAAAAACACTGAGGTAAAGAATCGTTCATAGATAGGCGCTATAGTAAAAAACACGTTTTTTGTATGGGGACCCCTTTTAATTCTTACTTTTGTTCTGTTTTTAGTATTTGTTGTTATAGCGGCAACAGAAATACATCATCTGTGAAAATTTCAACCGTCTTAAAATCGAGGTTCATGAGATACAGCCTGGTGACAGACGGACAGACAGACAGACAGACAGACAGACAGACAGACAGACGGACAACAGATTCTCAGTAATAGGGTACCGTTGGTACCCTTTGGGTTCGGAACTCTAAAAAAGCTCGTGAAGCTAAACATTTACTATTATAAAACAATGAATACTATATTATCCTTACTTATCCTTATTCTTATCCTTACTCCTTACTAATATAATATATATATTTTTTTAAATAATAAATAAATTTATTTCTTAAGCCTTGCATACATAATAAAAAAACTGGTGCTTTTACTATCTAGGGCTAATTACAAGGGTATACAGGTTGGAATGGTTGCTTTCGGAACTAGACTATGAATAGTCTGTATTTCCGAAAACAGTGCGATTCCTTCAATACAATGACAATTTTATAGGTAATGAGAAGGACTTGTCATTGGGTTTCATTTTAATCTTAAGGTGTAATCTATCTCATTTTTTTTTTTTTTTACATATCGTAGCATACCAGGGGTTATCCATGGTTTAATAGTACGCTTTTTCCAGGAAATTTTGTGAAAAAAAAAATGTTGTCTCGTGTTTTTAGATATTATAGTAATCAATTTTAAATTTAAAAGATCTGCGGCAGCATTGGCATCAGATAGCTTGAGAATTTCGTAAAAGTCAGTTACGTTTATTTCTGATATTATGGCCGAATAATCAATTATTTTTGAGGTGGTTTTAAGTGGTCTACGATTGATATTATTTTCAATTGCAAGTAAAATGGGAAAGTGATCTGTAATGAATGTTTCTATGACTAGGGACACAGCTAAACGTTTTGATTTAAGGATAATGTGGTCAAGGCAGTTTTGCTCTCTGGTAGGATAAGTGTGCGCTGGTAGAAAGCCATGTGATGCCGTTAAATTAAGATACTCATTACTGTTACAGTCAGAATTCGACTCTGATATATTTATATTCATATCTCTAATGAGAATATTTTTAATTGATAGCAAGGTAGAATTTAGACTGTTTATAAAGTTAGTAATCTTAGCATGTGAAGGAGAGCGATAGATACTTACAATAGCCATGTCATTCGCAGTTCTACATACTAAACAATTTGCATCTATAAAAATTGGTTCAGTGACCTCAGCGTATATATATCATGTATATAAAAAGGAATTATATCTATGTACTTATGCGCTGTATAAAATACATCTGTGTCTTCTATTTTATTCCCACAAAACAGACTGTGCATGAAGTCAATAGTGAGTGGTAAGCTATATGGTAGAAAGGTAAATTAGAATATTCATTGAAATAACATAATTACTTTGCATTGTGAGAATTAATAACAGAGCAGAACAGTCATTGAAACTTGTGTTAGTTAGTCACTTAGCTGTAAATATATTATCCAGACATTTTTTCGTTTTAACATGCAGAAGCTTCGCTCCACTGTCTTGGCGTAGTAAAATGTTGCCGTTATTTGTTCAACAAAACCTAAAGTTATGCTGCTTGGCTAGTTCCCTGGCCTGGCAGAAGAGCTGTCTGGAGAAAGCTGGCAGGTGCTCAGACTTCACACACAAAGATGGGGCTCCGTTTACCTTGTAGTTCCCTGGCCTGGCAGAAGAGCTGTCTGGAGAAAGCTGGCAGGTGCTCAGACTTCAGACACAAAGATGGGGCTCCGTTTACCTTGTAGTTCCCTGGCCTGGCAGAAGAGCTGTCTGGAGAAAGCTGGCAGGTGCTCAGACTTCACACACAAAGATGGGGCTCCGTTTACCTTGTAGTTCCCTGGCCTGGCAGAAGAGCTGTCTGGAGAAAGCTGGCAGGTGCTCAGACTTCACACACAAAGATGGGGCTCCGTTAACCTTGTAGTTCCCTGGCCTGGCAGAAGAGCTGTCTGGAGAAAGCTGGCAGGTGCTCAGACTTCAGACACAAAGATGGGGCTCCGTTTACCTTGTAGTTCCCTGGCCTGGCAGAAGAGCTGTCTGAAGAAAGCTGGCAGGTGCTCAGACTTCACACACAAAGATGGGGCTCCGTTTACCTTGTAGTTCCCTGGCCTGGCAGAAGAGCTGTCTGGAGAAAGCTGGCAGGTGCTCAGACTTCAGACACAAAGATGGGGCTCCGTTTACCTTGTAGTTCCCTGGCCTGGCAGAAGAGCTGTCTGGAGAAAGCTGGCAGGTGCTCAGACTTCACACACAAAGATGGGGCTCCGTTTACTTACCTTGTAGTTCCCTGGCCTGGCAGAAGAGCTGTCTGGAGAAAGCTGGCAGGTGCTCAGACTTCAGACACAAAGATGGGGCTCCGTTTACCTTGTAGTTCCCTGGCCTGGCAGAAGAGCTGTCTGGAGAAAGCTGGCAGGTGCTCAGACTTCACACACAAAGATGGGGCTCCGTTTACCTTGTAGTTCCCTGGCCTGGCAGAAGAGCTGTCTGGAGAAAGCTGGCAGGTGCTCAGACTTCAGACACAAAGATGGGGCTCCGTTTACCTTGTAGTTCCCTGGCCTGGCAGAAGAGCTGTCTGGAGAAAGCTGGCAGGTGCTCAGACTTCACACACAAAGATGGGGCTCCGTTTACCTTGTAGTTCCCTGGCCTGGCAGAAGAGCTGTCTGGAGAAAGCTGGCAGGTGCTCAGACTTCACACACAAAGATGGGGCTCCGTTTACCTTGTAGTTCCCTGGCCTGGCAGAAGAGCTGTCTGGAGAAAGCTGGCAGGTGCTCAGACTTCAGACACAAAGATGGGGCTCCGTTTACCTTGTAGTTCCCTGGCCTGGCAGAAGAGCTGTCTGGAGAAAGATGGCAGGTGCTCAGACTTCACACACAAAGATGGGGCTCCGTTTACCTTGTAGTTCCCTGGCCTGGCAGAAGAGCTGTCTGGAGAAAGCTGGCAGGTGCTCAGACTTCAGACACAAAGATGGGGCTCCGTTTACCTTGTAGTTCCCTGGCCTGGCAGAAGAGCTGTCTGGAGAAAGCTGGCAGGTGCTCAGACTTCACACACAAAGATGGGGCTCCGTTTACCTTGTAGTTCCCTGGCCTGGCAGAAGAGCTGTCTGGAGAAAGGTGGCAGGTGCTCAGACTTCACACACAAAGATGGGGCTCCGTTTACCTTGTAGTTCCCTGGTCTGGCAGAAGAGCTGTCTGGAGAAAGCTGGCAGGTGCTCAGACTTCACACACAAAGATGGGGCTCCGTTTACCTTGTAGTTCCCTGGCCTGGCAGAAGAGCTGTCTGGAGAAAGCTGGCAGGTGCTCAGACTTCACACACAAAGATGGGGCTCCGTTTACTTACCTTGTAGTTCCCTGGCCTGGCAGAAGAGCTGTCTGGAGAAAGCTGGCAGGTGCTCAGACTTCACACACAAAGATGGGGCTCCGTTTACCTTGTAGTTCCCTGGCCTGGCAGAAGAGCTGTCTGGAGAAAGCTGGCAGGTGCTCAGACTTCAGACACAAAGATGGGGCTCCGTTTACCTTGTAGTTCCCTGGCCTGGCAGAAGAGCTGTCTGGAGAAAGCTGGCAGGTGCTCAGACTTCACACACAAAGATGGGGCTCCGTTTACTTACCTTGTAGTTCCCTGGCCTGGCAGAAGAGCTGTCTGGAGAAAGCTGGCAGGTGCTCAGACTTCAGACACAAAGATGGGGCTCCGTTTACCTTGTAGTTCCCTGGCCTGGCAGAAGAGCTGTCTGGAGAAAGCTGGCAGGTGCTCAGACTTCACACACAAAGATGGGGCTCCGTTTACCTTGTAGTTCCCTGGCCTGGCAGAAGAGCTGTCTGGAGAAAGCTGGCAGGTGCTCAGACTTCAGACACAAAGATGGGGCTCCGTTTACCTTGTAGTTCCCTGGCCTGGCAGAAGAGCTGTCTGGAGAAAGCTGGCAGGTGCTCAGACTTCACACACAAAGATGGGGCTCCGTTAACCTTGTAGTTCCCTGGCCTGGCAGAAGAGCTGTCTGGAGAAAGCTGGCAGGTGCTCAGACTTCACACACAAAGATGGGGCTCCGTTTACCTTGTAGTTCCCTGGCCTGGCAGAAGAGCTGTCTGGAGAAAGCTGGCAGGTGCTCAGACTTCAGACACAAAGATGGGGCTCCGTTTACCTTGTAGTTCCCTGGCCTGGCAGAAGAGCTGTCTGGAGAAAGCTGGCAGGTGCTCAGACTTCACACACAAAGATGGGGCTCCGTTTACCTTGTAGTTCCCTGGCCTGGCAGAAGAGCTGTCTGGAGAAAGCTGGCAGGTGCTCAGACTTCACACACAAAAATGGGGCTCCGTTTACCTTGTAGTTCCCTGGCCTGGCAGAAGAGCTGTCTGGAGAAAGCTGGCAGGTGCTCAGACTTCAGACACAAAGATGGGGCTCCGTTTACCTTGTAGTTCCCTGGCCTGGCAGAAGAGCTGTCTGGAGAAAGCTGGCAGGTGCTCAGACTTCACACACAAAGATGGGGCTCCGTTTACCTTGTAGTTCCCTGGCCTGGCAGAAGAGCTGTCTGGAGAAAGCTGGCAGGTGCTCAGACTTCAGACACAAAGATGGGGCTCCGTTTACCTTGTAGTTCCCTGGCCTGGCAGAAGAGCTGTCTGGAGAAAGCTGGCAGGTGCTCAGACTTCACACACAAAGATGGGGCTCCGTTTACTTACCTTGTAGTTCCCTGGCCTGGCAGAAGAGCTGTCTGGAGAAAGCTGGCAGGTGCTCAGACTTCAGACACAAAGATGGGGCTCCGTTTACCTTGTAGTTCCCTGGCCTGGCAGAAGAGCTGTCTGGAGAAAGCTGGCAGGTGCTCAGACTTCAGACACAAAGATGGGGCTCCGTTTACCTTGTAGTTCCCTGGCCTGGCAGAAGAGCTGTCTGGAGAAAGCTGGCAGGTGCTCAGACTTCACACACAAAGATGGGGCTCCGTTTACTTACCTTGTAGTTCCCTGGCCTGGCAGAAGAGCTGTCTGGAGAAAGCTGGCAGGTGCTCAGACTTCACACACAAAGATGGGGCTCCGTTTACCTTGTAGTTCCCTGGCCTGGCAGAAGAGCTGTCTGGAGAAAGCTGGCAGGTGCTCAGACTTCACACACAAAGATGGGGCTCCGTTTACCTTGTAGTTCCCTGGCCTGGCAGAAGAGCTGTCTGGAGAAAGCTGGCAGGTGCTCAGACTTCAGACACAAAGATGGGGCTCCGTTTACCTTGTAGTTCCCTGGCCTGGCAGAAGAGCTGTCTGGAGAAAGCTGGCAGGTGCTCAGACTTCACACACAAAGATGGGGCTCCGTTTACTTACCTTGTAGTTCCCTGGCCTGGCAGAAGAGCTGTCTGGAGAAAGCTGGCAGGTGCTCAGACTTCAGACACAAAGATGGGGCTCCGTTTACCTTGTAGTTCCCTGGCCTGGCAGAAGAGCTGTCTGGAGAAAGCTGGCAGGTGCTCAGACTTCACACACAAAGATGGGGCTCCGTTTACCTTGTAGTTCCCTGGCCTGGCAGAAGAGCTGTCTGGAGAAAGCTGGCAGGTGCTCAGACTTCAGACACAAAGATGGGGCTCCGTTTACCTTGTAGTTCCCTGGCCTGGCAGAAGAGCTGTCTGGAGAAAGCTGGCAGGTGCTCAGACTTCACACACAAAGATGGGGCTCCGTTTACCTTGTAGTTCCCTGGCCTGGCAGAAGAGCTGTCTGGAGAAAGCTGGCAGGTGCTCAGACTTCAGACACAAAGATGGGGCTCCGTTTACCTTGTAGTTCCCTGGCCTGGCAGAAGAGCTGTCTGGAGAAAGCTGGCAGGTGCTCAGACTTCACACACAAAGATGGGGCTCCGTTTACTTACCTTGTAGTTCCCTGGCCTGGCAGAAGAGCTGTCTGGAGAAAGCTGGCAGGTGCTCAGACTTCAGACACAAAGATGGGGCTCCGTTTACCTTGTAGTTCCCTGGCCTGGCAGAAGAGCTGTCTGGAGAAAGCTGGCAGGTGCTCAGACTTCACACACAAAGATGGGGCTCCGTTTACCTTGTAGTTCCCTGGCCTGGCAGAAGAGCTGTCTGGAGAAAGCTGGCAGGTGCTCAGACTTCAGACACAAAGATGGGGCTCCGTTTACCTTGTAGTTCCCTGGCCTGGCAGAAGAGCTGTCTGGAGAAAGCTGGCAGGTGCTCAGACTTCACACACAAAGATGGGGCTCCGTTTACCTTGTAGTTCCCTGGCCTGGCAGAAGAGCTGTCTGGAGAAAGCTGGCAGGTGCTCAGACTTCACACACAAAGATGGGGCTCCGTTTACCTTGTAGTTCCCTGGCCTGGCAGAAGAGCTGTCTGGAGAAAGCTGGCAGGTGCTCAGACTTCAGACACAAAGATGGGGCTCCGTTTACCTTGTAGTTCCCTGGCCTGGCAGAAGAGCTGTCTGGAGAAAGCTGGCAGGTGCTCAGACTTCACACACAAAGATGGGGCTCCGTTTACCTTGTAGTTCCACATTTTCAGTCTTTAGCTTATCTTCAGGCTTCTTACCGCTGTTATGTTTTCGAACGGTTGCAAGGATGTCATTTTTAGGGTTCCGTAGCCGAATAGCAAAAAACGGAACCCATATAGATTCGTCATGTCTGTCTGTCCGTCCGTATGTCACAGCCATTTTATTCCGAAACTGTTAGGACTAAAGAATTGAAACTTGGTAGGTAGATGTATTCTGTAAACCGCTTTCCAATTTTTATACAAAAATAAAATATATAAAAGTTTAAGGGGGGGCATCCCATACATGAAACTGAAACAAAAAAAAATTTCATCAAACCCATACGTGTGGGGTGTCTATGGATAGGTCTTTAAAAATGACATTGAGGTTCCTAAAATCATTTTTTCTCGAAGTCAATCATTTGAAAGATAGGCGCGTCTAAAGTGGTAAAATGTGTGGTCCCCCCCCCCCCCCCCCCCCCTCTAACTTTTAAAGTATGGGAGTGAAAAATCTAAAAAAAATATATGCTGTAGATCTCAATAAAAACTAACAACGAAAATTGGTTTGAACGAGATACAGTCAGCAGTTTTAGAGATATGGCGACCGCAAAGATAACTTTGTTTTTCATACAATCACTATGAAAAACAAAGTTAATTATGTAGTTGCGAAAAATTATAGTTATGGAATACTACGAATACTGTGTTACGGAACCCTACGAGTGCGAGTCCGACTTGCACTTAGCCAGTTTTTTTTATGGCAACTTTAGAAAATTCCACCACAATAGGCCTCGTGATGCCCGGCTTGCCCGGGATGCAGTAAACGTCGCGGAGCTCTTTGGGATTCATAGATACCGCCCGCCCCGTTGTGATGACAGTGGAAGTCAGGTCTTCGATAGTCTCGTTTTCTCTGACGGGAATATTTTTTATTTCTATAGACGCCGGTCTCGACAGTAATTCCCGATCGTGGATTTTACTCTCCAGGAAATCGTTTTGTTCCTGTTGCGACTTAACTCTCTCTTCTGGTATTCCAGGAGCTGTTTGCTCAAATCGTCAACTTTCGATGATAAAAAATCCACTGATTTTATTAGTTCAGAGTTTTCTTGCTTTATTTCTTTTAACTGTACTAACAATTTTTTATGTTCGGAACAGGAACATTTTCTCCTGTTCCGAGCGCCAGTATTGAAACATATCTGATTTTTCGGCGATTTACTAAGCCGACGTTTCTTTGTGTTGTCTAAGGCGGGCGCAATCCGCTCCTCTTTCTCAGAGCCGACAGTGTCGCAGTCAGACAAGGCTTCCGCTTATTTAAGTCCATTTCAGCTATTTTAGTCTTCGTCGGTGGTGTACGTGTTACTTTGGGCATTATGCTGAACTCCTGATATTTACTAATAACGTGTTATCAAGGAAATAATGTGTAATTAACAAATAAAGCGCGTAAGTATTGGGCAAAATTCGCGCAGATACGGCACAATGTTCACAATGTGGACTCGTAGACTCGTAGCAAGTAGGCGGTACTAGTGAAGTGATGAGTGTGCGTGCGC
Source organism: Cabera pusaria (assembly GCA_954871355.1). NCBI lineage: Eukaryota > Metazoa > Arthropoda > Insecta > Lepidoptera > Geometridae > Cabera > Cabera pusaria. Next base: position 27,418,711 of record OX940898.1, on the reverse strand, counting down.
ACACTGTAGGGCTATTCTGTAAGCTAGTTTACGCATCTCGCAAGCGGTGAGATATTAATTTCGTATTACGAAATTCAACCGTATTACAATCGCATTACGATTTGAATTTCGTAGTACGACTCACTGCGGATTCCGCTTGCGAGATGTATAGCGGCTAGCGGCGTAGACCTACGCAGCACTCGGTCATAGAAAAGATAATAATACTACGTACTGACTCGGTGTAGCAGTGAGTGTAGATAGGCAGTTACAGGTTGTTTATTTCGCGCGTCGCGAGACAGCTGTCGTGGCGTAGTGGTGCGTTGGTTTGGCCGGCAAGCGAGAAGGCCCGGGTTCCAGCCTCGCAAATGGGCTCGGTTAAAAATCTAGAGTTTTCGCATCCGCACAGATTACGCTATTGTCACAAATGCCGTGACGTAATCCATAGATTCTCTGTCCCTTACCAAGCGCCGCCCAGAAGGTGGAGTCCGCCCGTCTAAAGTCCTCAGGAGTAACAAGGAATTACTAATTCACAGCACCAGCCAATCACAGAACAACAATAAAAGCGGTCAACAATGACTCAGAGTGAGCACGTTCGCACGCTGCGGCAGCTTGCGAAGGAAAGTAACTCTGTCTGTCTTTCTGTCTGTCTGTCTCACTGTCACGCCAAAACCACTGAACACACCGCAGATAGTCTAGAGCCTGAGAAAGGACATAGGCTACTTTTTAATGCGAATAGAGGGTTGTAAAAGGTTGAAAGGGGGAATGAAAAGTTGTATGGAAGTATCGTCATTTTTAAAGCTAGAAGCTTGAAACTTATTATTTAGGCTGTTGATTCGATATAAATAAATATGACATTCAAAGTGTGTGAGGGGAAGGGGGAGGGGAAGGGGAAGGGGAGGGGAAGAGGAAGTGGGAGTGAGGAGAGGGGGAGGGGAGGTAGAAGTGAGGGGCAGGGGGAGGGGAGGGTAAGTGAGGAGAGGGGGGAAGGGGAAGCGTGGTGTGGTAGGGTGCGGGCTGCTGGGATACGTATGTGTCTTATTAGTTAATGCTACCCAAAGACACTGTTCCACGCGGACGAAGTCGCGGGCATAGGTAGTATATATATATATATATTTATATATATGATGAATTTTTCAAGTGGGTGTGGATGGCCAAATCAGAAACTATGAAGAATAGCAAAAAGTACTCAAAAGGAGTTCGGGCCCGATTTTGATGAAAACCAAAACTGCATCATTGGATTTTTGAAAAATCAACTACTTGTACTATGCATTATTTTGTGATTGCAAATGTGTGTGTGTGTATGTGTGTGTGTGTGTGTACATCAATGGTACCTTCAACGTCGCGCGCGCCCTTGGGACGGATGTCGCGGTGCGTGTGCTTTCGTGCGTTCTACAAGCCATGGGCGACGTCCATATTGATCGGCGAAGCACTTGAACCGTTGAATGGCAGTGACGACCAAACAAAAAATGTCGTGGCGTGAGTGCCTCAAAATCATTAGTCATCATACAATCATTATTATAATCCCGCAGGGGTGGCTTTGTGGCGAGCCGACAATCAGTGGCACCACCCCGTACCTATACCCCTACCACGTAGTAACTATTATATTATAATCTGTGCCCCTACCTCCCGTGAGGGCTAAATGAGACCCTTGAATCTCACCCCGGCACTTAGTATTATATCTGTTCTGTGCTCCTAGGACTAAGGGAACGCGAGTGATCGGTAAAACTTATTATACCTATTTTTTTGGCAAAGGCCCAAACTCTGAAATGGCTTTGCTAAGCCAGGCGAAAGAGTAAAGTGTCGGTTATTCCACGATTAAAAGGGCACGCAAGGTCTACTGTCCTCATAGAACTACTGTAATAAGTTTATTATAGTTCATAACTACCGCCTACGAGTACCTAGCAATCAATCTACTTTCAATAGATAAGATAGCAATCTACTTTCAATAGATAAGATAGCAATCTACTTTCTACGTTCCATACATACTCACCCAAGTATATCAGCGAATCGATCGCGCATCAGAGGTTGCACGGGGGCGAAGGGAAGCGCGTGGTGTGGCACGGGAGTGTCGTCTGCCGCCCCCGCTGCCGCCGCCGCGGACTCTGCGCCGCTCCTGGAACAGAGCGTGCCGTCAAGTACCTGCGTACTCTGCGAGCTGCGTCGCCGGCGGACAGGACCGTCTGTCTACGTACCGACGCGCGCGCGACGCCGGCGGCGGCATCGCCAGCGCTGCGCCCACCGCAAAGTACGGAAACCTGAAACACGACAATCAGGATCGGTCAACGTCGCTCGCAGTCCATCACCTCAGTACATCGAAGCGGTTACGGCATCACGCACGGATAGCGTCCTCTGCGTCATCTCCGAAGGTAGGAGAAGCCCACAGTCCTAAGATTCGCTATGGTAGTTAAATCTTAGATCTTTGGAGAAGCCGCTCACAGGTCACTCATTCCTACTACTTACAGGGAAGACTTATTCTCTACACTATCGCTCGCCGCAACATACTAGCACAGTAGCGACGCAGTTACGAAGCCGCGGCGGAGCGAGCTAGATCGTTTAAAAATTTACGGAGTGAGCGAGATGCGGCCGTCGTAACGTAACGACGAAGGTAAGCAAATTTCGTAGTCGATAAGCACGATGAAGGTCGGGGATCGGGTCAGGATATAGACGGAGAGGTACCGGAGCGCCTGTGGTGCGGTGGGGCGGTCGCGTGGCGAGTAGCGCAGCAGCGCGTGGAGCAGAGCGAGCGCGGACGGTGAGGCGGGCGGCACGACGCGCGCCAGTGGCACGCCGCCGCCGGCCGGGAAGCGGAAGCGCAGCGCGGCCGCCAGCGCCAACCCCTCGGGCCAGACGGTGGCGTCGGGCGCGCCCAGCACGGCCGCGATGCGGTGCAGCTGGTCGATCTCCGAGCTGCCCGGGAAGAGCGGGCGGCGCGTGTACAGCTCGGCCGCGATGCAGCCCAGCGCCCACAGGTCGATGGGCGCGCCGTAGCGCGCGTCGTGCAGCAGCACCTCGGGCGCGCGGTACCAGCGCGTGGACACGTACTCCGTGTACGGCGGCCGCGAACGCACCTCGCGCGCCAACCCCAGGTCCGCGATCTTCACTAGCTCGGGCCCGCAGCACAGCAGGTTCTCGGGCTTGAGGTCGCGGTGGAAGAAGCCGTGGCGGTGCATGTGCGCCAGCCCCTGTAGCACCTGGTAGGCCACGTTGCGCAGCACGGGCTCCGGGAAGGGCCGCTCGGCGTCGCGCAGCAGCTGGTACAGGTTGCCGCGCATATACTCGAACACGAAGTACAGCGTGTCGTTCTCGCGGATCACTTCGCGCAGCTTCACGATGTTCGGGTGGTTCAACTTCTTGAGGGACTTCACCTCGCGCAGGTTCATGGCCTCGTCCCAGGAGTAGTACTTGCGCTTCATGCGCTTGATGGCTACCTTCTCCCCGGAGTCGCGGCGCTGCGCCAGCGCCACGGACCCGTAGGTGCCGTCGCCGAGCTGCTGCAGCACCACGTACCGGTTCATTGCTGCACGCCGTCGCGCTTTCACCTCCTGACCATTATTCTGAACCCGATACGGACTTATCCTAATATCCTGATCGATTTGCCGTGTTTTGCTTCTGGAGAGTCCTTAAATTTTACAAGTGATTGGAAAAATTGTTGGTAACTTTACTATACGGAATAACTAGTTGGGGTGTTTAGAGTCAGTATCAATTTATATTCTCTTTGGTCAGTATATATTATGTTACTCTTTGGGTGTTTAGAACTATTCGGTTACCATAGCAACAAAACAATAATAGCTTGCTACATAGACGTAATATAAAATGATGGTGCACTGCAGATGTTTTGTTGAATTCAATTTAATCTGTATGCACCAAACATAAGGTTGTAATTGCTTTGCACATCGAAACGGCGCAAATGAAAGGCACCTGGGTGTGAGTGTGCCCTTGTCTAACAAATTGCCATTGCGAAAATATTTGAGTTTGCTAGAAATTTAAATAAAACTGGCCAAGTGCGAGTTAGAGTCGCGTCTCGCATCGCACACTTAGGGAGGGTTCCGTACTACAATACAATACGAAACATAACAGACTTTCAACCATATCTGAATAGGTAACTGATTACCAAGAACATTTTGTTTGGTATATTTCACGGAGAATCTCGACAGCGCAATCTAGAAAGACGGGGCTCGTTTACTAGCGCCATCTGTGTCATTTTGCCGAAACTAATTAGAAGAATGTTAGCTTAACAAACATAGATGGCGTTATACAAAAAAACACGTTTTTAGGGTTCCAAAGGTAAAAAAAGGAACCCTTATAAGATCACTTTCTTGTCCGTCTGTCTTTATGTCTGTCCGTATATTTGGGCAAATTTAGATTTCGCGAAAATTTGTTAGTACCAAAATGTACCTTAATTTTCAACTTTTTTATTTTTCGGAATTTTTCCTTTACTTGTGCTCTAAGACCTTGCTTATAAACAAAATTGACAATTCTAGGTAAACCGGAAGTAACCTATAGGTCTTGGGTCGAAAACCTATAGGGTACTTCCCGTTGACCTAGAATCATGAAATTTGGCAAGAAGCAAGGTCTTACAGCACAAATTAAGGAAACATTCCAAAAAATAAAAAAAGTTGAAAATTAAGGGGTGTCCCGATACATATATAATTAGCGCCAATTAATGTAGACCTCTGAGATATATGATCGCTGATACAATTTAGAGGTATAGCTTAATTGGTTGGTAGGGAAGCCTCGGTGGGCGAGTTCAACTCGACTTAGCCGGTTTTATTTATTTATGGTTGGGACCCCATACAAAAATACGTGAATTTTTAAAATTTTTAAATTTATTTTGTTTTTAGTATTTGTTGTTCTAGCGGCAACAGAAATACATCTGTGAAAATTTCAACTGTCTAACTATCACGGTTCATAAGATACAGCCTGGTTACAGACGGACAGACAGACAGACAGACAGACAGACGGACGGCGGAGTATTAGTAATAGGCTCCCGTTTTACCCTTTGGGTACGGAACCCTTAAAAGAACGACATAATTCACTATACTTGGAAGTATATGCTTTTTAGGGTTCCGTACCCAAAGGGTAAACGGGTATTTCTGTTGCCGCTAGAACAACAAATACTAAAAACAGAATAAAGTTAAAAATAATACAAGAAACGTGTTGTTTCGGCATTTCACGCCATCTATGAAAGCTTAGTTAGGTAAACGTCTCATAGATGGCGTTATATTGAAATGTCGATCCCTAACACCTTTGTTAGACGTTAGATGGCGTTATAAGAAATAAAATGTTTATAAGTTATTATATTTTGCTCGATCTTCTAAAATACTGTAGTGTGGTACGGAACCCTACTAGTGCGAGTCCGACTTGCACTTGGCCAGTTTATTTATTTCTACATTGTTTCTTGACAATATTCATATAATCTTAATCAGTAATCATTACTTATTTACGTGCTTGGCATGTAAATAACTTTGTGTACGCGGTAACATCAATTTACAAGTACGATTCATTTAATTTGATCGGGGCCCCTACACATTATCCAATTTCTGTATTTTTTTTTATATTGACGCTAACGCAACTTCAAAATGTATAGGAATTACAATTTTGTTGCGGTAACATAAATGTTATTCCATACCTACATTTAGAACTTGCGTTATCGTGAATGAAAACAGTAGTTGGATTTTGTCTAGGGAGGGCGGGTAACACTAAGTATGGCGGGATTATTTTTTTATTGACATAACAATGTCAAATTTCGTTTTAGGGGGGCTGATCAGATCCACAGAGTACCACAGAGTACTGAATCACTCTACTACGTTTTAAGAGTTGGCACTTCCCTACATTCTTGATACCCGAATTATGAACGGAGTCTGTAGCCAACCTAACAACGGAAAGTATTATTTACGAAGGAATTATTTTATAGTCTGTGGTATTATGCTTATAAATAGTAGTGTGTCGTTACGAGTTTTTCAGAAAACATAACGCAACGTTATCTGCGTTACAATAACGTTGCCAAAACCATCTATTTCACAACGATCTATTTCGCAACCATCGTTTAATAGATGTATACGTTTTAACAATTTTAATAGATAAGGTTTTATTAATATTTAACATATATTAATATATACAATTTTAATGGATAAGGTTGCTAAAATGCATACATCTATTAAACGGTGTTTGCTTCGCGGAATAGATATTTGTGTGTAGGTAGTATTAGGTAGGTACAACGTGAAAGTAAAGTTATGTTTATATTTCACATCGTCCTAATTATTTTAGTCTTCCGTCCGACCCACATTTATTTGACATGGCAAGGCTTGCAAACAGTATTAGAAACTAGAAAGAGTATTCCTTTCTCCCTCTATTAACATTGCAAACGAAGTGAGACATGACGTTGCCGCCGCAACAGCCCGCAACGACAGTCTAACTCTAAATTGACGGTTTTGAGAAATAGAGACGGTTATGAAATTCGTCCATAACGTTTGCGTTGTCGCTCTGTGACGCCATTGTGCTTTTACTTTGTACTTTGATAACAGTTTCTCTTAAACCACTTTTAATTACTTTTGGTATTATTGAACTATTTTAATGTAGCAGATTTATCAACAATAATGTCGCGGTTATTTCTCAAACGTCAAACTCACAGTTTCAATTAAAATAATTAGTTCCAAAAACCACCACCGCCAAGTTATACTTGTGGCCTAGGATGATGGATTATAACTTGTGGCACTGTACTTATAAATTTAATTATGTATGCAATGTCGCAGTACTGATCAGATCATACGTAGTATCATAGTAGTCTGTGATCAGATCTTTGTTTTTTGTTTGTCGTTTTGGGTTGTGTGTTGCTCCGGTACCGGTAGGAGTATAGTTATAGAGTAAAGTAATATATACGGAGTATAGTTATTCTATGGTGTGTTGTTACAATCGTATCCGAGCCAAACAGAAACAGTAAGACAGTAATAGAAGTAGAAGAGACGACATCGGTGAGCGGAGAGGATATGTATCGACGAGATGAGCGCTGCGCTGTCGCGGAGTAGGGTGAGCGCCGACCAGCTAGAGCTGCTGCTATCGTTCATGGAAGAGCACCCCGACTTCGCGGCCGGCAAGCTCTCCGTGTACTCGCGCTTCACGTCCAGCAAGTTGTGGCGGCTGCTGGCCGAGCGCCTGAACGCGGCGGCCGGCGAGTGCGGCGGTGCGCACAAGTCGCCCGACAAGTGGTGCCGGGTCAGTAGCGGGCGGCCCAGACCGCCCCGTCTGCCCACTGGCCCCTGCCCACTGCGTGCTAACCGCGCTCGTGCTTGTTGCAGTACTGGACCGACATCAAGTACAAGGCGCGCAAGAAGTCTGCAGCGGGCGGCGTCCTCTCCTCAGCGGAGGAGCGCGTACAGAACATATCCAATGGGACCACCCGAGACAGTGAGTGCTATTCCATACCTGCCACGTAGGCACCTAGTTTATCCACTATCTCAGCTGATGTCAAGTGACAATGTGCAAGTCTACAAATGGAGCTAGGCTGTCAAATCAATTCCATTTGTTATTTCCACACAGCTTGATTGTCTCGTTCCTTTTCCAAAGTAATCGACACTGAACATGATACTGGCACTCGGTGAATCCATTTGTTGAGCAAAATATGACTGGTAAGCCACATCCTATAATAAAATATAGAACTTGTCTCTGTTCAGAGCGATTATCAACAAACATTACTTTAATGTGTAGTTTGGTAAAGCCTTAGCTGCCAGCTTTAGATAGATAGATGACCTACTTACTACAAAATGTTCAGAGAACAAGTTTTCATTGACAAGTTTAACAACAAAGTTCAAAATATTGTCTGTAAAATAGTAAAGTAATAAGTAGTGACCAGCTAAATACGTACGCCCGCCGTTGAGGATGCAAAAAAAAACTATTAATTTAATAACTTAATTTATTTCAAGTAAAAATAAAATATAACTTTTACAATAAAAGGGACGTGACGATTGCTCGATGCGAGAGCATAAAGTGAGTAATTACAATAAGGTATATTGAATGAAGATTCGCGGAAATGCTTATGTTGCTGTTCTCACGGGACTGCTGCCGTGCGGTCCGTTCCGGGTATTGCTCGATGAAATTGCGCAACTGCATATTCTGGTTAAGTGGCGGATCTGCGTCATGGATATCCGTGGTGGTTGTATATGTGACATCTCCCTCCACAAGATCTTCATTGATCAATTGAGCAGTCTCCGCTCAGCGACAAATTAAAAAATTTATTTCTAAGCTTCAATCTGAAGCATCTTTTTAATCAGCCAACAAGAATCACTAGCTCGTCAGCTACCTGCTTGGACAATGTGTTCTGCAACTGTGAACCCGAAAAAATTGCAATTTTTGATAAACTTGGCTCGGACCATCTGGGACAAAGTGTCACTTTTTCATGTAAATTATCCATCAAAGGCCAAGAACATTTTTACAGGCCCATTACCACCAAACGGGTTGAACAGTTTGTGGATATCATTGACAAGCAATTAATGAACCTAAGATTTTCTGAGGATCCTGATGACCTATGCAGTGCTTTATTTCAAATGTTAGATGCAGAGTTCAATGATATTTTTAAAATTAAAATGGTTAGAAAGGGTGCGAAGGTTGCTGGTTACTGGGCAACTCCTGGTATTTATAAAAGTAGAAACAATTTGTATAACTTGTACTCACAAAAAACCATTAATTTACATAATACTAAATTCATAAATCACTTAAAATTGTATTCAAAAACTTTTAAAGTTGTTTGTCAGACAGCAAAATCACTGCATCTAAGTAGAAAAATTAAGCATGCCGATGACAAAATAAAATCAACATGGAAAGTCATTAATACAGAAACTGGAAAAATTAAGCAGAGGGACGGTAAAATTATGTTAAAAGTTAATAATAAATTAATCATAGATAATAATGATGTCGCTAACACATTTGTTGAGTACTTCTCACAAGTACCTATTATTACTACTCAGCCTTTAAACTCTTCCCCTAAGGATGCTTTTGTTTTACTATCGAAGTGTGTGAATGTATGTGACTCTATGTTTGAGTTCAGACACATAACTTCAATATCAATTATCAAAACTTTTAAAATGCTCAATCAAAAGAAAACCGAGGATCTGTGGGGTATGTCAACCAAAGTACTTAGTTATATTATTAATGCAATTAGCCCTCACTTAGCGTTTATTTTTAACAGATGCGTCGATGAAGGTGTCTTTCCTGATGTAATGAAAAAAAGTAAATTAATTCCCCTATACAAATCAGTGAACAAAAGTGACCCTTCAAACTATAGACCAATCTCTATATTACCGGCGCTCAGTAAAGTTTTTGAAAAAGTTATATTAGACCAGCTTTTGGCACATTTTAATATTAATCATCTTTTAAATCACAAACAATATGGTTTCACTAAGGGGCGTTCTACTACTGATGCTGGAGTAGATCTTCTTAAACATATATTTGATGCCTGGGAGAAAGCACAAGATGCTATCGGCGTTTTCTGTGACTTATCTAAAGCGTTTGATTGCGTCTGTCACAAAACGCTAATTTGCAAATTAAAACACTACGGCGTTAACGGAAAAGCACTTGATCTGGTCTCATCCTACCTCAGTAATAGAATACAGATGGTTGAGGTCAATGGCGTCAGGTCATCTGGATCCCTCATAAAAATGGGAGTTCCGCAGGGATCGATCTTAGGACCATTTTTATTTCTAGTTTATATTAATGACTTGCCGTCTTTCGTGCAAAACTTATGTGACATTGTTTTGTTCGCGGATGATACATCCTTAATACTCAAAATAGATAGGATTGCGCCTGGATTTGACGATGTTAACAAATCAATCGCACAGGTTTTGAATTGGTTTACAACCAATAACTTATTACTGAACGCCAAAAAAACTAAATGTATTAAATTCTCGCTGCCAAATGTAAGAAAGGGTGTCATTAATAGCAGGATATTAATAAACGATGTACCGATAGAATTTGTTGAATCCGCTACATTCTTGGGCATCACCCTGGATTCAAAACTACAATGGGGTTCTCAAATATCGGCTCTGGCAGGTAGATTGAGCTCCGCTGCATACGCAGTACGTAAAATCAGAAACTTGACTGACGAATCCACTGCTAGATTGGTTTACTTTAGCTACTTCCATAGTATAATGTCCTATGGCATTTTATTGTGGGGGAAAGCCGCCGAAATCCAATCTATATTTGTTTTACAAAAAAGAGCTATTCGATCTATATATACCATGAAGTCGCGAGACTCACTTCGTGAAAAATTTAAGGAGATTAATATTCTCACAGTGGCATGTCAATATATATATGAAAATATTATGTATGTACGCAAAAATTTGAATGAGTATGATAAGAGGTCCGATGTCCATAATTTCAATACAAGACACAAAAATAGATTAATTCTACCTCAATTCAGGTTGTGGAAAGTTAGTGGTTCTTTTCTGGGGAACTGTATACGATTTTATAATAAACTTCCTAAAGATATTGATCAACTGTCTATAAGCAGATTTAAAACCTTTGTAAAATCCAATTTAATGAAGAAATCGTACTATACAATAAATGACTATATGAATGACAAAAATGCTTGGCCTGAATGCCCCAAGCTCCAAGATATAATATAAATTGTATGATAATAGAATTACTTATTGTACATTAAACATTTATTTAATATGAATTAAAAAAAATGAATTAAAATAAGTGACAAGCCCCATAGAGTTTCTTGGTGTTTCTTCTCTGATGGGAGTACTTCCGAAACACCAGTAGATTCAACAGTCAATCAGTTTTCATCTTTTGTTTGCAGATCTAGGGTTGCCTGTTACGACGGTATTATGCGGCTGATAGTCGGACAATCAGTTCCATTCGGAACATGATTTGTACTGCAATTAGTCTGCGTTTTATTTATCTATTATGTTTCATTATTTCACAATTTTTTGGATAAAAATTGTCTGAAGTACTGAAACATGCACTGGGTTGCGGGTGCACGTAATGGTACGGTTGGCAACCCTACATTAATAAGGGGAATTAAACATGTGTTTTAAGTGTGACGTTCAACGTCTAGATGAAAGCTGAATGGCTCAATACCTTTGTTTTTTTTTTTGTAAATTCAAAGCGTTATGTTTCTGTTATATCTATATTTTTTGTTGAATATGTTATTTGACGTGTGTAAGTGCTAATTTTTAATTTGCCCATATACTGAATAAATGCTTTGACTTTGACATTGACATCTATTAGAAGACCTTAGTTGAAAATAGTGAAGATATAGACTTGGGTTCCGGTTGGATGTCGTTGGCTTTGTTAGAAGTGGCGTCTGAAGAATTTCTTTCGGCTTCATTAGGAGAATAGCATTCTCGTTGTGTTCTGTTGCGACGAAGTGCAGCGATGATAATAATGAGTACGGTTGCACCGAGTAGTAGCACGTATACGGGTATTGTAGTGTGGTATACGGTTTCCAATGAAGAGTTGATAGTTGCTGGTTCTTGTAACGAAATTTTCGAGTTTATGGAGTGTATCTGCTGGAGGTCTATGGTGTTTAATGTTATAATTTTCTTCACAGGAGCTCTATAAGAATCCTGATTTCCAACTGCTATGTTTGATATTTTCAATATCTGTCCTTTGACTCGGTCGTGGTAGTTGCTGGCGGTATATGCTGGCGTTTGAAGAAGACATCCTTTGGGTATCGTGGCGAGGTAGCTTCCTTGCAGCATCCTGTATTGGTCTTCAGAGCAGGTTACACGAACTTTCGTTGAGTTAGGAAAGCTTAGCACGTAGTGTTGATCGTCGAGTTGTTCTATTGCTTCAGAAGACAGTATTACAGATGTAAATGCGCAGGATTTATGTATGCGCTGTTGCGAGATGAGATGTTGGATGCAATCTGACTGGTCCCCGTGGTGGCGGCTCAAATTGTCCTCGCAGAGATGACCATGAGAGTATTTAGGACATTCTGTCGCTACGTACAGCAGATTTTTGTCGTGTATTGCCACGTAAGGATAGGTAGGTAAAAGGACTTTACTATCTCTATTTGGAGCTAAGGATAATCTGTAAAGGATGTAGTTAGTAGGACAGACAATTGGAAATTTGATAACTAGGATTATATCATTACCCTTATAGTAAAATCGTAATCTAATTATATCAAAACTAGAAGTCCCCCGCGGCTACGCCCGCGTTAAAAACTCCTTTATTTACTTAAAACTTTTCTTTTGTAAAAACGATTCTATCATTAAAGACAACAAATAAAAATTAGCCAAATTGGTTCACCTGTTTTCATGTTATCGCGTGACTAAGACAAATCAGGATTCATATTTTTAAAACCCGAAAAACCCAATAAAGCCCAATCCGAAACTATATTGATTTTCAGACTTTTTTACCCCAGTTCACTCTTTTAGGGTGGCATTTTGAAAAAGTCTGAAACTCGTATTTACTTATTTATTTACAGAAGTACTTGTGTGAAATGTCGAATAAAATGACTATCCAAAATTTGAACCCCCGCTTCATCCCTTGAAGAGTGAATTTTGAAAAATCCTTTCTCAGCGGATACCTACGTCAAAATTCCTATCTGGATGCAAAATATCAGCGCAATCCGAAATAATATTGATTTCAGACATTGTTACTCCACTTCACCCTTTTAGGAATAGAATTTCAAAAAGCCTGAAACACGTATTTACTCACTTATTTACTAAACTACTTGTGTAAAGTTTCGAATATAAGAGACAATCAATTCTTGTTTCTCCATACAAACTTTGAACCCTCGTTTCATCCTCTTCAGGGATGAATTTTGGAAAACCTTTCTCAGAGGGAACTAACGTCTTAATAACTATCTGCGTGCCAAATTTCAGCGCAATCCGAAATAATATTGATTTTCACACTTTATTACCCCATTTCACTCTCTCAGGTGTGAAATTTCAAAAAAACCTGAAACACGTGTTTACCTAATTTTTTACTGAAGCACTTGTGTGGAGTTTCAGATAGAAAAGACTATCTAATCTTGTTTCTCCATACAAACTTTGAACCCCCGTTTCATCCCCTTCGAGGGTTAATTTTGGAAAATCCTTTCTCAGGTTCGCGGTCTTTATTAGTAATTTCAGTTCGTTGATGAAGGGCAGTTTCATTAATAATTTCAAATACTTTAGACATCCGTTTACGGTGATCCTGAATATATTCCTGTAATAAATGTTCTGTAATATTCATATCTAAAGGGTCACGAGGATCGAGGTGACCTGTAATTAAATCGATTGGCCTACACTTTGTGAAGCTGTGAATAGAACTGTTGTATGCAAGAATAGCGTATGTCATTAAATTTATTACAGATTCTTCTCGGCGCTCTAATTTCAGAATACGTAGATGTTCAAGCAGTGTGGAATGGAAGCGTTCCACCATTCCATTTTCATTTGGTGTATTCGGGCATGTTTAATGATGGTGAATTTTATGCAATCTAGTGAATTCCATAAAAAGTTGATTAGCGAATTCCGGTCCGTTGTCAGTGACAAAGGTTAGCGCTACACCGTGATGTGAGAAGAATTTTAACAAGGCTTGAATGACACTTACGGCAGTGGCATCTCTCAAGAAGTAAGCCTGGGCATACTTAGAGAACGCGTCAACTATCGTAAGGTATTTATTAGAGTCTACGCTAAGTAGGTCTAAATGCACAACTTCAAAAGGTTTTGTAGGTGGTGGTACAATTTGGAATCGCGGTCTTATGGGATTACGGTCGTATTTGGCTTGGCCACAGATGTGACATTCATTGATGTACTTTGTAACGTCTTGTTTCATAAGGGGCCAGAAGTACCTATGGGATAGAGCTAGGTAGCTTTCATTAATTCCTCTATGATTTGTTTTGCCCTCATGGTACCTTTTTTAAATATCTTGTTGTTTAAAATAGTCTTTGACGTTTTCTATTTCCGTTTTTGTAAGAACTAGCTTCATTGCTAAACTTTTGAAATTTTTTTGAATAATTGGTACTATGGAATACATTTCTGACCGGGGATTGATTAGAATACAAGTTTTAACTTTTGGATTCACGTACTCCTTTATAGCGTTTACAACATCCAGTTCAAGATTAGATTTGGAAACTTGGATGCAAGTCCTTGTGTGATTTTCAAAAGGCTTGGAGACGCTAGGTCTACTTTTTTATATCTCCTACTACAGAAAATATTATTTGCTTCTGGAATTTATTAAGCGGATCATCTGTTATGGGCACATCTATAATAGGACTCTCCGCATCGGTATGTACGCTATCGGTTCTAGAGTCTACACTTTCCGTGCGAGAGCCTACACTTTCAGTTCGAGAGTCAGAGTCTGTTCTTTCTGAGGTATTAACTGCGATGGAACTAGATTCTTCGTTGTGGATTTCAATACGCGAAAGAGCGTCAGCATTGGTGTTAATTTTGCCTGGTTTGTACATGACAGTGTAGTCATATTCGCTAAGGCGTAGTCTCCAGCGTGTTAAACGAGAATTGGGTTCCTTAATGTTCATTACCCATTGCAAAGGACGATGGTCGGTAACTATTTTAAATTTTCTGCCAAATTAGTAGGGCCTGAAATATTTGGTTGCCCACACGATAGCCAGCAATTCCTTTTCTATCGTGCTATAATTGATCTCACTTGAATTGAGAGTTCGCGACGCGTAAGCTATAGGCTTGTCGGAACCTATGGGACCTTGTGAAAGAACGGCTCCAATTGCTAATTTAGAGGCATCTGTAGTTAAGCCAAATTCCTTTGTAAAATCTGGGTATTGAAGAATTGGGTCATTAATGAGCAATACTTTGCATTTTTCAAAACATTCTATGTAGTTACGGTCAAGAGAGATTTTAGAACCTTTCTTTAAACATTGGGTCATTGGCTTGGTTATTTTAGCAAAATCTGGTATGAATTTCCTATAATAACCAAGTAATCCTAGAAATCTTTTAATTTCTGTGGGAGTCTTTGGCAAAGGGTAGTTTTTAATTGCCGATATTTTATCTGGGTTAAGTTTAATGCCATCCTTGCTAATGACATGTCCCAGGTACGCAGTCTCAAGTTTAAGAAATTCCGACTTGTCCATCTGTATTTTGAAGTTGGACTCGCGTAATTTTTCGAAGACTTTGGACAAATTGCTGACGTGTTCCTGAAGGGATGTACTGAATACTATTATGTCATCTAAATAGACAAGGCAAATAGGATTCTGTAGCTCGCGTAGCACGTTGTCCATTACCCTTTGAAAAGTAGATGGACTATTTTTCAAACCCATTGGCATTCTGAGAAACTCAAAATGCCCATGTTCTACGTTGAACGCGGTCTTCGGAATATCTTCTGGCGACATCTCGACTTGGTAAAAACCACTAGCAAGGTCTAGGGTTGTAAAATATTGGCAATTCCCCAATTTGTCTAGGACGTCCGTAATATTTGGAATCGGATATTTGTCATCGACGGTTTTTTCGTTAAGTTTACGGAAGTCTATAACGATTCTCCATTTGGTTTTACCCAATGCATCAGCTTTTTTAGCAACCACCCAAATGGGCGAACTCCAAGCGGAATTAGACGGCCTAATTATACCTTGGTCTAACATTTTGCCTATTTGTTCTTGAACTTCCTGTCTATGTATGTATGGATATCTGTAACTTTTTGTATAAACTGGGATCTCGTCTGTGGTTTTAATTGAGTGCTTAATTTTATTTGTAAAAGTTAAAGGCTCGCCCTCTAAATAGAAGACGTCTGCATATTCTGCACAAAGAGATTTTAAATTCGCGCGCTCTTCAGCGTTTAAGTGATCTGTGCGAAGACGCGAGAGTACTTCTTGTACGCGTTGCGACTGGTTTGGATTACGCTCACATTCAATATTGTGTATCTCAGCGGACACAGCCCGATCCATTGAAAATATGACGTCACTACGAGTTGGATTAGTTACTTCTATTATTCCTCTATTTTTAAAGACTGACGTCAGGCATTCACCTATGACACAGTTTGAAATAGTTTGTTCTTTTACATATACATCTCCGTCATGAACATTTATCGGTATTTTAATTAATTTTGAAGTTCCGACAGGTATTATCTCTTCATATAAGTTGGCATTACGTGAGTCATATACTCTTATGGGATTGGAGGCTGTTTTGGTCTGAAAGACTTTATTTTTATAATCTATCACAGCTTCCCATTTGTCTAACAAGTCAGTACCTATAAGTCCATCGAAAAAGTCATGGAACTTATACACGTAAAAAGTCAAGTCCGTGGAGTCGTTAAACTCGTTGAAACTAGGCAGCGTGATGGAATAGTCGCTTCTAGTTTTAGCGTGAACATTGCACACTTCAAATGGATCATAATTAAGTGGATAGTTGCCAAAATAAGTTTTTACGACCTCGGGACTTAAAAATGACTGGTTCGCTCCCGTGTCTATAATAATTTCATTGATGGAGATGAAATTTGTATATACGGAAGTTGGCGTTGGGTGTGCAAATTTATTTCTATTTTAAGGTGTCGGATTTCGATGTTTTCTGAAAATCCTGTTCAGTAGAATTTGGGGCATCGATTTGGTTTTCATTTTGAGTATTTTCGGAGTATTCAGCACAATCCTGAAGGGATGTGTCGTACTCATACGGATATTCTGGATACTCTGTATAGTCAAAATATGGGTCATAGCATATATCGGTGTAATATTCACCGCTATATGCGTGGTCGTTCACACAATCGTTAAAGTTCATTTCGCGCGTTCTAAAATAGTTACTCGGGGGTGGATTACCTGACCTACGCCAGTCATGCCCGGTAAGGCCTTGAGGCGTTGGTGGTAACTCTTTCGTAACATAGTGGCTAACGCCACTCATAGGACGCGGTTGCTGGTTTGGTCGCGGGGCTATTTGAAATTTATTTTGCTGTGGGTTGTAACTAGTAGGCAGCGCTCTAAAAATCTGCTGTGTTCGAGTGGGGCCAAATTGCCGAGGTTGGAAATTATTTGGTCTCCATTGAGGTTGAGAATAAGATGGAAACTGTGGTCGCGATGGGCCTGGCATTCCATAATTAAATGGTCTAGGAGCAGGCATATTATAAAATGGATGTGCAGGCATGGAAAATTGTGGAGTGGGCATTTTAAAACCACTGGTAAAATGATTAGGTATTGGCATGGAATTTATTGATTTCTTGTCCGGTAAACGTTGGTTCCGATTTTGAATATACATAGTATTTATTTCCTCATGAACGAATTCAAGAGCATTTTCGATAGTCGCGGGGCGCATGCAACGTATACGCGACCCGAGAGGATCGTTTAATCCACGCAAGTATGCTTGTAGCGTCAATTTCTTATATAATTCACGTTTAGATACTATTGTCGTTCCCTCGTTTTCATGGAGGCTTATATATGTCATTATGGTGCTGAATAAATTTTGACAGCGCTCGTAATACTCTTGAGCGGTGCTAGAACCCTGAGTCAATATAGCAAAGTCATTATATAGAGCGGTCTCGTCTCTACTGTCCGCAAAATTGTTAAAAATTGTTAAAGCATTACGAATGCCATTCCAGTCAGAAGGAATTCCGTTGGTGTTTATTAAACGAGCAGCAGGGCCAGTTATTTTATTTAAAATTCCATTAATAAATGCAACTCTTGTTAAATCACTGCTTTGCTCGGTATAATATACACAGACTAATTGTTCACATATATTAATAAATCTGGTCAACACATTGGGATTTCCATCGAAATCCGGGACAAGCCGTAGGGCTTTAAAAATCCCATCTAAATCTGCCATTATTGAAGACGAAGAGCTTTGTCTAGGTTCTATCACACTACAGCTGGGCTCGTCACTAATATATTCTACACTGTTTATATCTATATTTCTTAGATTATCTAAAAAGGTTTCCCTACTACTGCTACTTAGCCTACGGTCCTTGTATTTTCTTGAAAGAAAAATCTTGGAAAATTATGTTAGTAAGGATCTATGAAACTAGGACGTGGGCAAAACACTAAAAAACCAGTGTACTCACATATGCATTTCTTCGGTCTCTCTGCGCTATCGATGGCTGGATAGGCTACCTCGGAGCAGGGCGACTCGTAGATTCGATGCTCTGTACGCGGCTTAACAGCCACACGGCGATTTCGGCGAAATACGGAAATCTTCGTCGCGAAAACGATAACGGATATCTTCTTTTACGCGAAACCGACCGCGAGCATCCTACCGACTGCGCCAAATACGTACGCCCGCCGTTGAGGATGCAAAAAAAACCGATTAATTTAATAACTTAATTTATTTCAAGTAAAAATAAAATATAACTTTTACAATAAAAGGGACGTGACGATTGCTCGATGCGAGAGCATAAAGTGAGTAATTACAATAAGGTATATTGAATGAAGATTCGCGGAAATGCTTATGTTGCTGTTCTCACGGGACTGCTGCCGTGCGGTCCGTTCCGGGTATCGCTCGATGAAATTGCGCAACTGCATATTCTGGTTAAGTGGCGGATCTGCGTCATGGATATCCGTGGTGGTTATATATGTGACAAGCTCAACCCCACCGACTTTCTGTTCACAATAACAATAAAGCTTCTAACACTTACCACAACAACAACAACAAACAAACAAGATATAGGTAAGAAATTACCCAAAAAGGTTTGTAGAGACAAAACCTCTAAAAGGATCAAGTCCGAGAGAGAGAGGTAAATTCAGATACAAATTCTAAGAGCTCTAAGGTTTGTCATGTCCGAGTCTTAATTGTACAACAAACACATAATTTAACAAAGTACATTATAAATGAGGAGAGCCCCGCCGCAGCTGTGCACGGGTGCAATGAGGAGAGACCCGCCGCAGCTGTGCACGGGTGCAATGAGGAGAGACCCGCTGCAGCTGTGCACGGGTGCAATGAGGAGAGCCCCGCTGCAGCTGTGCACGGGTGCAATGAGGAGAGACCCGCCGCAGCTGTGCACGGGTGCAATGAGGAGAGCCCCGCCGCAGCTGTGCACGGGTGCAATGAGGAGAGACCCGCCGCAGCTGTGCACGGGTGCAATGAGGAGAGACCCGCCGCAGCTGTGCACGGGTGCAATGAGGAGAGCCCCGCTGCAGCTGTGCACGGGTGCAATGAGGAGAGCCCCGCTGCAGCTGTGCACGGGTGCAATGAGGAGAGACCCGCCGCAGCTGTGCACGGGTGCAATGAGGAGAGCCCCGCCGCAGCTGTGCACGGGTGCAATGAGGAGAGACCCGCCGCAGCTGTGCACGGGTGCAATGAGGAGAGACCCGCCGCAGCTGTGCACGGATGCAATGCTGAGCAATCATTGTTAATGCTGAACTAATATCTTCCAAAATATTCATTTAAATTATATGCTGTAAAAGGCCATATTGATCTATATTACATGCACAATTTATTCAAGGTACTTAATTGGATAAGGATTAATGCTGTATTGCTTAAAACTGCTTCGTAAATAAGCCATTATTTCTCGTAAAAAGTAATGGATACAAATTGGTATTGTGGGTTATCCCTAAGAGATAGACATATACCATTGCGGAATTTTTTGTAGACCTTTTTAAGGTGTACAATCAGGGTTAGAGCTATGAACTGAAGGTTCAGGAGTTCCGAGAAATCAGGGTTCACGCTATGACTCAAAAGCATGTTTTTGAGTGTATGTATGTATATTTCTTTGGCATGCCCCAGAGCCTAAACGGCTTGTCGTATTTTTTTGTGGCTGGTGTCCATAGATTTGTATTTAATCGTAAGAGATTTTTTTTACAATGAATTATCTACTTGATGCAGATATCTCACTACTATTACAATCTAGCCTTATAACAACTAGGCTAATGAGTAATTTGATTCTGACTTAATGTACTATTAGAATATTACTAAGAATGTGTCCATTAACACTTTTCTTAATGTCTCTATTGAGGGAAAGACACTTTGTTCTTGTGTTCTTTTTATAGCGTTCGTGTTCACTATCACTACACTTTGTTCACTTGATAAAGTAACTCGAAGGGTTGGACCCTTCTTAGTCTTCTCACTATTTCCGTGTTGTCGAGGAGCTGGATGGCCTCGACATTCATATGATGGTAAAGTCTACGATCGTGAGCTTCAGCATACTGTTTGATTGTTTTAGCGATGTGCTCCACTTTTAGGTCCAGGTGAAGATCGTCATTTCTGATGTACCACGGTGCACATACAATACTCCTAAGTACTTTATTTTGGAATCTTTGTATTATGTATGTTGGTTTGTTTGGTGCAGCCACATAGCTGGACACCATAAGTCTATATTGGCTTTAGGACTTGTTTATACAACAATAATTTATTATTTACAGACAGGGAAGAATGTCTTCCGAACAGCCAGTGCATATTCTTGTAGCGGAGCTCCAATTCTTCTCTTTTCTTTTTGAAGTGCAGCTTAGCGTTGCGTCTAAAATCATACCCAGATATTTTGGTCTATAGTTGTATGGTATTGCTTGATTATTTATGAATACCGGATGGTAGTTTGGTCTTTTTTTTGTAAAATCTATGTGGACAGATTTAGTTTCATTAAGCTTCATTCGCCATTTCTTTGTCAAATCAACTATGGTGTTGATTGCTGTCTGGACCATTGCGACTGCTTCTTCATTTTTTATTTATTTTATTTATTTACTTTATAAAGCGTGTTTGTTACCTAGTACATTTTCACTTATCTTAATTTATGTACAATGCTATAGATAATGTTATATATTTATGTAGGTTATAAATTACAGTTTCGGTAGGCGCTTGAACATTATTTTGTTTTGTTATTATCGTTAAGGCAATATGAATACATAAAATGTTATTATTACATTCAGGTAACATTTCAAAGACACGTTAAAACCAAGCTAGGTAGAAACCTGTGTTATGGTGTTAATTCTAATTCTTCATGGGTGACCCCTGTAGCCATAATGGCTGTGTCATCCGCGAAAGTTGCAATGCTGTTATTTTCTAACTCAGGCATATCACAGGTATATAATAGGTACAAGACCGGAACCTAGAACACTGCCCTGTGGTTCTCTAGCCTTTATTTGCATTAAGTCAGAGAATGAGTCATCTTGTCTTATTCTGAACATCCTTTGTGTTAACTGTTAAGTAAGACTCAAGAATATCTGCGAACTGTTTCGGAAGCATACTTCTCAATTTGTGTATGAGCCCCTTATGCCAAACTTTGTCAAATACTTGCGCTACATCTAAGAAGACTGTGGTGCAAACTTTCTTTTCTTCTAGTGCGTTTTCAATGATGTTGGTGATTCGATGAACCTGGTCTATAGTGGAGTGTTTTTCCCTAAATCCAAATTGGTAGTCAGGAATGAGTTTTCTAACTTCTATGATGGTTTTCAACCTTTTTTAAAGCAATTTCTCAAATAACTTTGATTTTTTTTTTCATTTATAAGCCATTTATTTATCCTTAATTACAATAACACAGTTATTCTTAATAAATCATGTAGGTTTAGTTATTTCTCTATTAAGGACCTCTTTTCGAGTAAATGCCTCCTCCATTTCACTCCAAAGTTTTCTATTTTTGGCTTTTGGCGTCCAGTTGTCTCCAGATAACTGGAGACAACTGTTAAGTTAACATGTTAAGTTTACGCGTCTATTCAATTCATCTATGTGTCTGGATCTTTTTAAGGAAATTTGTTTGCCGAGGTAGATGTATTTGTGTACATATTCTAGTAGCTACCATCAACTTTGTTTGGGTGTTCTGTTCTGTTTGTCATAACCTTGGTTTTAGTTATGTTCAGTTCTAAGCCTATGTTTCTACTGATATTGTTGAGGTCGTTAATCATCTTTTGTAATTGTTTTGGTGTTTCTGAGAATATTACTATGTCATCGCAATTCTGAGATTGTTCAGATATTTTCCTCTTATGAAAATTCCTTTTTTACTCCATTTTAGGCTTTTCATGATATATTGAAGAACAGTGATAAACAATCTAGGTGATAGCGGATCTCCCTGTCTTAAGCCTCTGCATATTTTTATTGCTGGACCTTTTCTTTCTAATCTGACTCTGCTAGTACTTTTCTCGTATATGTCTTTTAAGAGCTCTATTGTTTCATTTGGTACGTTACAGTCTTCTAAAGCTTTCCATATGCTTTTATGAGAAATTGAGTCGAATGCTTTAGCATAATCTATGAAGGCTAGGTAGAGTGGAGATTGTTGATCTTCATATTTCTCAATGATTTGTTCAAGGGTATATATATGGTCAATCGTTGAGTAACCTTTTCTAAAGCCTGCTTGCTCAACTGGCTGGTAGTCTTCAGTATAGGGTTCTAGGCGTTTTTCGAGACATGAGGCAAATAGTTTGTATATATTTGGTTGAATGGGGCGATAATTGCCAATGTCAGCAGGGTCACCTTTTTAGGGTTCCGTACCCAAAGGGTAAAACGGGACCCTATTACTAAGGCTCCGCTGTCCGTCTGTCTGTCTGCCTGTCTGTCTGTCTGTCTGTCTGTCTGTCTGTCTGACTGTCTGTCTGTCTGTCTGTCTGTCTGTCTGTCTGTCTGTCTGTCTGTCTGTCTGTCTGTCTGTCTGTCTGTCTGTCTGTCTGTCTGTCTGTCTGTCTGTCTGTCTGTCTGTCTGTCTGTCTGTCTGTCTGTCTGTCTGTCTGTCTGTCTGTCTGTCTGTCTGTCTGTCTGTCTGTCTGTCTGTCTGTCTGTCTGTCTGTCTGTCTGTCTGTCTGTCTGTCTGTCTGTCTGTCTGTCTGTCTGTCTGTCTGTCTGTCTGTCTGTCTGTCTGTCTGTCTGTCTGTCTGTCTGTCTGTCTGTCTGTCTGTCTGTCTGTCTGTCTGTCTGTCTGTCTGTCTGTCTGTCTGTCTGTCTGTCTGTCTGTCTGTCTGTCTGTCTGTCTGTCTGTCTGTCTGTCTGTCTGTTTGTCTGTCTGTCTGTCTGTCTGTCTGTCTGTCTGTCTGTCTGTCTGTCCGTCTGTCACCAGGCTATAGCTCATTAACCGTGATAGTTAGGCAGTTGAAATTTTCACAGATGGTGTATTTCTGTTGCCGCTAGAACAACAAATACTAAAAACAAATGAAAGTTAAAAATTATAGGGGGTCTTACGTAAGTTAATCATTCGGAAGAAATCATTACAGTTTTCAAATCCGAATCCGAAATTGGGTTAACAAATGCAATCCACTAATTTCGTCGTAACGTTACTTCGCACCATGGCTTAATTGGCAAAGCACCGGAACATGTTATTCCGGAGGTTGCGATAGATAACTATGTGTTCAAACCGCGAAAGTTTAAAGTTTACAAAAGTGACAGGATTACATATGTATTCTATCTATTAATAAGCCAGGGTTTAATATCAATTTAATAATCCAAGCTCGTGTTTTGTAGTTTAAGCTATCTACATATATCCGAAATGTCACCTACACGGTGGATCGAAACTTGAGTGTTGTTCTAGAATACCGGCCTAGGTAAGTTGATCAACTTAATCTTAAGTAAGAGCTTGTCTTTCCGCACCTGTTTTTTAACACATTTAAATTACTACCTACAGCTTGATTATGCAAGAGCTAAACTAAACGCAGTGGCATAGATTATGCTAATGTAATGTTGTGTACTGGTCCTGCTAGTTGCTAGACTAAGCGTTAACGTCGCTTTGGTGCAAGTCAATATTGAAACGAGGATCATAGTCATTTTCCTTCCAATATAAATACAAATAAAAAAAATCTTCAAAAAAAATATTCTTAATTAAAAAGTTTATTTTTTTTTTACTTTAAAATATAATTGCTATTTTATTTAACAGTTGTCTTCTCTATTTTGTATAGAATGCTTACTTCTTTACAACAATAATGTATTATATTACACTTTTACTTATCATGTCATGTCACATCTACTAAACACTCTGAACACTCTTCTCATTTGTATATAATTCTCTTCTTTCTGACACCTCAATCTCTATATCCCGCGTTACACAATCGACGACTCACAACTATCGTTGCACTTACACTTATTTTTTAGTATACACTTACGTATCCACAACTTTACTTAAATGCATAACCTATAATAAACTTAATTAAATTTAGTAAAACTCGGAATTCACTATATTCCGCATTCTATATGCACGACATGACAAATTACTAATTAATTACTATAATTCTGTGAATAAAATTAACTTATCCTGCTGTATCTTACAATTCAAGGGATTGTTTTCTTTGTGTTTTGCTTTTGTTAATATGTATAACATAACTAACTAAGTTATGTAAAACCTTGTTTAAAATAGTATTAAGTATGCACCTAGTTACTAACCTAATCCAAAACTGGAAGAGACTGAATCTCACGACACAGGGATTCCCTTGTGTGAGACTCAGAGCTCATATGATGCAATGTTTTACCATAAGCTATTTATAAACTCTGTTTCTGATGAGCTAAGTTTTGCAAATAAATTTATTATTATTATTCTCGTTATTTATTTGCTTTCTTAGTTTTAGGTTTTTTTACAATAAAGATATCCAAACAAATATAGAAAAAAATCATTACAAATAAACAATATTATAAGTATATTATGCTGTATTATTACAAATAAACTATATTATAAAAAAACCTAAACCTAGAGTGCCGCCAGCAGCGGGGCAGGGCCCAAGCTACCGGTGGTTAGGGCTGCAGAGAGAGGAACCTCCTGACGATGCGTGCCGTGTCAAGAAGTACCGCCTTCTGTATCTGGCCCTTGATCCAGCCGTCTAGCGAGAGTCTCTTGAGATGTTGGTCGAGACTCTTCGCTATTAGGCCGTTCGCAGAAACGACTATTGGGACAATGCTAGTCGAATCAACATCCCACATGGCGGTAACCTCGAAAGACAAGTCAAGGTACTTGCTGATCTTGTCCTTTTCAGCCTTCACGAGGTTCTCGTCATGCGGGGTAGTTATTATTAATATTATTAATTATGTAACGTTGGTAGAAGTGGAACATGCTTGACCGAGTGACGCAGAGGTCTCCGTTACAGCTTCTCTAGGTGATGAAGAACCTTGGATGTTGGTTACTTTTTGATGAGATAACAACAGATGTACACGTAGACTGGGTAGCTATCATAGTAATCTAGTCAAGGCGGCAATAGCTCAATGGATAGGGTGTCGGACTGGCGATCGAGAGGTCGTGAGTTCGATCCCCACCCCATTGCACTATTGACGTGAACCCACTCCAGACACAAGCATATTTAGCTTAGTTGGAGGGGTTAACAAGAATACTAGTAATGTGCAACCCACATTGCGAGTAATCTTTTAAAAAAAATTGTAATAATTACTTCATTAAACAGTGCGCGCGCAACTCGCATTTAGACAGTTTATTTATATTCGCGGTACAAAGTTGGCCGGGTCAGCTAGTTTTTGAAATAAATCAATTTGAACTTGTAACTGAATACGTGGAGCGTTCGTCACCGGGCATCTATCGGCTTAACTCGTAATGTGTACGTTGCAGCGAGCGGCGGAGGCGGCGGCGGCGGCGCGCTGCCGGACGAAGTGGACGAGCGCAAGCACACGCCGCTGGACGACGACATGTGCTCGGAGACGTCGGGGGGCGCGGGCGGGGGCGGGGGCGCGGGGGGCGACGCGCCGCGGCTCGCCACCGAGGAGCTGCTGGCCGAGGCCGCCATGCGCAGCGCACTCGCCGCGGAGAAGCAGGCCGAGGCGGTAGCGCAGGTAAACATCATGCTACAACTCCTACACTAGTGCTTCTGTGAGAACAGTACATCTCGCGTGCCCTTATGACTATGCAATAACCGACACTTTCCCCTTTCCCCTAGCTTAGCGAAGATATTTCAGGGTTTTGGCAAAATAGGTATTTAAGTTTTAGCGATTATTCGTTTGCTTGGTCTTAGGAGTTTGAATCTGGTGTCTTCGGGTTTCTCTTGTGAAGGCAAGGCGGACTGCGTAGTCAGATTGGTGTAGATAGTATAAATTTTTCGAAATTATTTCTAATATTGAAATCCGTCCATATCTAACGCTACAGCAAACTTCACCCTTTTCTCCTCGACTCCTCCTTTTTGGATTTTTTTTCACAACATCATGTGTAGAATGTGCCTCTCAAATTTGGTTGAAATCCGGCGACAAATAACGCTCCAAAAAACTTCCGCCTAGTCACAGTGCGTCCTACGCTACATTTGCCGATTCGCGGAAAATTCTTTATGGATACCAAATCGCCCGGGGGAGCGAGATAGTTATGTGGGACAGTGGGACTCGCTGCCTAAAGGGCAGGATACCGCACTAAAAACCTGGGGTGAGCCATCATCCACCGTGGTGAGGCGAGATGGGGTTGCGCTAGCATTCACCAACTTGCCCCGATGGCAGACCCAAATGGGCCTCTGCCGCTGCGGAGGGCTGACCCTGCTCACCAAGGTCAACCCTCAACCGTCACGTGGGGAGTGCAAGCCGTTGGAGTGTCCCCCGACCCTCCAACAGTTTCCCCACAATGACAGAGGAGTGTGGCACCTAGCCTCACATCTTCCGTCCCTCTGATGACTGGTATGCGAAGAGCAATTACCCCTACTCGCACACCGTCCGCTTTTCGACCCGCATGCCAGTGCCAGTGGCATGCGAGACCCCACTCTTCGACCGTCGCCGGCCCCACCACTCGGCCCATTGGACCCACGAAGCGAAATCGAGCGGTAGTTTTTCATTAGGCCTTTCTCTTTTTTTTTTGAAAAATAAAACCACCATGCTTCTGTTCCATGCTGGTAGAGTTCTCCCAGTGAAGAGAACTGAATTGAAGAGCTGTTGGAGCTGGCTTACAGCTGGGGCTCCTCTAGCTATTAGAAGCTCCGTTGTGATTCCGTCTTCACCTGGGGCCTTTCCATTTTTGAGCTGTTTAAGGGTCATCACAATCTAATCTCGGCTGACTTCGGGCGGGTCTTCTGTGAAGTGGCGGGTTAAGGTGGCTTTACAATCCCAGTATCGGGTACGGGCCTTGAAGCATGCGATGCGTAGAGCTGGCCGTAGAAGTCTTCAAAGTTCTATTATTAGTAAGTAATTTCTTTTATTTTTCAAAATCTACGGGTTCGATTCTTGGCTTGGAATATTGATTTTTCTAAAATCCAATGATTCTGTTTTAGTTTTCATCAAAATGGGGCCCGAGACTCCTTTGAGTACTATTCGGTATTCCTCATAGTTTCTGATTTGGCCATCCAAACCCACTTGAAAAATTCATTCTATGTATATACACAAAGGATGTAAGGGAGCAAACTTCCACCTAATTGCTCCCAGCCAACCTCTCCTGCACGTGGTGCATCCTGCCGATCAGCGAACGAAGCTCTGGCGACCGACAAATGCCGGTATATCCATTCTGAACGACGTAGCTAAATACCACAGGCCGGTGACGGGCAGCAGCGTCACCGGTGCGAGAAGCTACGTCCTGCGATCACCCAACCCGACTGCCCAGCGCGTGGTTATTATGCAAAAAACCTGCATGGCAAGCACAATTTTACATCGGCCCCCAGTTCCCGGTCGCCCCGCTATTCCTAACCAAGGCGGCGGTTACGGTAACGGCGGGGTAGGGGGTGCTAAGAATCCCCAGGATCGATGTTAGCGGCCTACGATAGGCCGCTAACACCGACTGAAACTGGCAACGTTTAATGGACGCACGCTACGGCTTAATGCACACTTGGCACTACTGGAAGAGGAGCTGAAAAACATAAGATGGCATATTCTATTCTAGGGCTATGTGAAGTCCGAAGAGAGGGGGATTTACGCCGGGGGAGACACCGTTACCCTAGAATCGGGCCATCTTATGAATTTCAGAGAGGGAGAACAACCATCCCAAGGCGGCGTCGGTTTCTTGGTCCACAAGATCCTCTCTCACAACGTTCTATAAATCTCCAGTGTGTCGACAAGGGTAGCGTATCTTGTGATCAAACTCACCGACAGGTATAACCTCAAGGTTATCCAAGTATACGCACCGACTTCGGCACACTCGGACGATGAAGTGGAGGAAATGTACGAGGACATTTCTAAGACCTTGCATACCACCCAAAAGGCCCACTTCAACGTTGTCATGGGAGATCTTAACGCTAAAGTGAGAGTACAAGCAAGCGGCGAATCGGTAGTAGGACCACACGGATTGGGAAGCAGAAATCATAGGGGGCAAATGCTCGTCAACTTTCTAGAAAAAGAGGGGCTTTTTCTGATGAACTCCTTCTTTCAGAAAGACCCCCAGCGAAAGTGGACGTGGCAAAGGCCCGACGCTATGACCAAAAACGAGATCGACTTCGTTATGACGGACAAAAAGCGCATATTTAGGGATGTCTCAGTGATCACTAGGTTTAAAACCGGCAGTGATCACCGACTAGTCCGAGGCTCTCTAGATATCGACTGCAAGCTTGAACGTGTTCGTCTAATGAAGTCCATGCTCCGACCCAACATGCTACAATCCGTGGTCGGGTCCGAAACGTTCCAGCTGAAACTGGAGAACCGATTCGCTGCTCTGGAAACCACAATTAACGTTGACGTTGACCAGGATCTCGACCATGGTGGGTATCCTCAGGGAGGAGGGGACAAAATTCTGTGAGACGCGAGGTGCTGGCAAGAAGTCTAAGCTCTCATGGGAATTTCTACAGCTAATGCAGAATCGACGTGAAAACCCGCAGTCACTTCGTCACATCAACGGACTCTCAACAAAAAGATTTTTGAATTGGTACGACCTGACCTCCGAAACTCCAACACACGCACAATTAAAGAAGCGATAGAGAAAAATCGGGGGTCAAAAGTCTTTGTCCAAACAGCTGGGCCGAAGCCATCTGACGAAGTTGACCACTTCTAGCGGGAGTGTCGTCGCTTCTAAGCCGGAGATTCTTAAGGAAGTAAAAGACTTCTACAGCCAATTATACTCCTCACAAGCGTCACTTCCCCAACCCGGTAATGAGGATCCTAGAGCCACTCTAACCCGCCACTTTACCGAAGATCTGCCAGAAATCAGCCTAGATGAAATTGTGATGGCTCTCAAACAGCTTAAAAACGGAAAAGCCCCCGGAGAGGATGGAATTACAACGGAGCTCTTAAAAGCCGGTGGAACTCCTACTCTACTACAGCTTCAGCGTTATTTTAATTCCGTCCTCTTTTCGGGGAGAACTCCGAAGACTCCATGTCTTCGGAGTTAGTAGTAGAGTAAAAGTGTGATTGTTATGTTCTTCAAAAAGGGGGACAAAACCCTTTTGAAGAACTATCGACCTATCTCCCTCTTAAGCCATGTCTATAAGCTTTTTTCGAGAGTCATCACAAATCGTCTCGCGCGCAGGCTCGACGAATTTCAGCCTCCTGAGCAGGCTGGGTTTCGAGGAGGATACGGCACCATAGCCCACATTCACACAGTGCTGCAGGTTATACAGAAGACCGAAGAGTATAACCAGCCCCTGTGTTTAGCGTTTGTGGACTATGAGAAAGCCTTTGACTCCATTGAAACCTGGTCTGTTCTGGAGTCTCTGCAACGGTGCCAAGTTGATTGGCGATACGTGAAGTGTTGAGAGGTCTGTATGACGCCGCGACTATGACCGTCCAAGTACAAAATCAGCAGACTGAACATATCCACTTATATAGAGGTGTGAGACAAGGGGACGTTATTTCCCCCAAATTGATCACAAACGCTCTAGAGGATATGTTCAAAACGCTGAACTGGAAAGGACGGGGCATAAATGTCAATGGCAAATACCTCTCACACTTGAGATTTGCAGATGATATCGTCATCATGGCTGAAACCGTGCAGGACTTGCAACACATGCTGACCACCCTTGCTGATTCTTCTGCACGCATCGGTCTCCGGATGAACTTGGATAAGACCAAGATCATGTTCAACGAACATGTTATTCCGGAACCGATTGCCCTAAACGGAGTTCCTCTCAAAGTTGTTCACGAATACGTCTGCCTTGGACAAATCTTGCAATTGGGTAGAAATAACTTCGAGAAGGAAGCTCGCAGAAGAATACATTTGGGATGGGCAGCATTCGGAAAACTTCGTCGAGTCTTTTCGTCGCCCATACCACAAAGCCTAAAGACGAAAGTCTTTAACGAGTGCGTCCTACCTGTTATTACTTACGGAGCTGAGACGTGGACACTGACGGTGCGACTAGTCCACCAATTCAAAGTCGCTCAGCGAGCTATGGAGAGGGCTATGCTCGGAGTTTCTCTGAAGGATCGAATTCGAAACGAAGTTATCCGTCAGAGAACCAAAGTTATCGACATAGCTCAAAGGATTAGCAACCTAAAATGGCATTGGGCTGGTCACATCTGTCGTAGAACCGATAACCGTTGGGGTAGACGAGTTCTAGAGTGGAGACCACGGCTCGGTAAACGTAGTGTAGGACGCCCTCCAACTAGATGGAGCAATGATATACGCAAGCTGGCTGGCAGCGGTTGGAAACGAATAGCTGAAGATCGAGCTCAGTGGCGTGCCATGGGAGAGGCCTATGTCCAGCAGTGGACGGAAATTGGCTGATAATGATGATGATGATATATACAGGGCTATTGGTAATTCGACGTATTCCCGGCAGGAGCAGATAGAGAGGCTTAAATGCGACATATTTAGCCCCCTCAATGTATGGCCGAAAACAAATAGTTTACGAGATATTCGGAAATTAGCAACTTTTGGAAAAATACCCAATTTTGGAGGTTTTTAACAAAATAAAAAGAATTGGCTGATTAAATGTTATTAAATATTTTTTTATTAGTAGGGAACTTTTTGAAAAAGCTTAAGAAGTAATAAAATATCCAAAAATACTTAAAATGTAATAACAATGACTTATAACGTTTATAGGGTTCCGTACCTCAAAAGGTAAAAAAGGAACCCTCGGAACGGACGGACAGACGGTCTATCCGTCCGTCTGTCCGTGTGTCACCACCGATTTTCTCAGAAACGGGTGGACCTAGCAAGTTGACATTTATACCAGATACTGAGGTCTATAGTCCCTATTAGGTGTATAAACATCAAGGTCCTGAGTCAACACGATAAAAAGATATGGGCAAATTTTCGCGACAACTTGTAAGTACCAAAATTTACCAAATTTTCAACTTTATTTATATTTCGGAATTTTTCCTTTACTTTTGCTGTAAGACCTTGCTTTTGACCAAAATTGACAATTCTAGGTCAACCGGAAGTAACCTATAGGTTTTGGGTCGAAAACCTATAAGGTACTTCCCGTTGACCTAGAATCATGAAATTTGGCAAGAAGCAAGGTCTTAAAGCACAAATTACTATTAATTTAGCACAAATATGATCCACGTTGGTCGATAATAAACGTTTATTTATTTATTATTTAAAGGAAAAATTCCAAAAGTAAAAAAAAGTTGAAAATTAAAGGGTCCCCCCATATACAAATAGTTTACGCCAATTAAGGTAGACCTCTGAGTTATATGAGCGCTGATACAATTTAGAGGTCTAGCTTAATTGGTACCTACCAACGTTGGTACGGAAGCCTCGGTGGGCGAGTCCAACTCGACTTGGCCAGGTTTTTCTTTGTATAACATTATAGTGTACAACAGGTATATATATACAACTAGAAGTCCCCCGCGGCTACGCCCGCGTTAAAAACTCCTTTTATTTACTTAAAACTTTTCTTTTGTAAACACGATTCTATCATTAAAGACATCAAATAAAAATTAGCCAAATTGGTTCACCTGTTTTCATGTTATCGCGTGACTAAGACAAATCAGGATTCATATTTTTAAAACCCGAAAAACCTAATAAAGCGCAATCCGAAACTATATTGATTTTCAGACTTTTTTACCCCAGTTCACTCTTTTAGGGTGGCATTTTGAAAAAGTCTGAAACTCGTATTTACTTATTTATTTACAGAAGTACTTGTGTGAAATGTCGAATAAAATGACTATCCAAAATTTGAACCCCCGCTTCATCCCTTGAAGAGTGAATTTTGAAAAATCCTTTCTCAGCGGATACCTACGTCAAAATTTCTATCTGGATGCAAAATATCAGCGCAATCCGAAACAATATTGATTTCAGACATTGTTACTCCACTTCACCCTTTTAGGAATAGAATTTCAAAAAGCCTGAAACACGTATTTACTCATTTATTTACTAAACTACTTGTGTAAAGTTTCGAATATAAGAGACAATCAATTCTTGTTTCTCCATACAAACTTTGAACCCTCGTTTCATCCTCTTCAGGGATGAATTTAGGAAAACCTTTCTCAGAGGGAACTAACGTCGTAATTAATAACTATCTGCATGCCAAATTGCAGCGCAATCCGAAACAATATTGATTTTTACACTTTATTACCCCATTTCACCCTCTTAGGGGTGGAATTACAAAAAAACCTGAAACACGTGTTTACTTATTTTTGTACTGAAGCACTTGTGTGGAGTTTCGGATAGAAAAGACTATCTAATCTTGTTTCTCCATACAAACTTTGAACCCCCGTTTCATCCCCTGCGAGGGTTAATTTGGAAAATCCTTTCTCAGAGGGAACTATCGTCTTAATAACTATCTGCGTGCCAAATTTCAGCGCAATCCGAAATAATATAGATTTTCACACTTTATTACCCCATTTCACCCTCTCAGGTGTGGAATTTCAAAAAAACCTGAAACACGTGTTTACCTAATTTTTTACTGAAGCACTTGTGTGAAGTTTCAGATAGAGAAGACTATCTAATCTTGTTTCTCCATACAAACTTTGAACCCCCGTTTCATCCCCTTAGAGGGTTAATTTTGGAAAATACTTTCTCAGAGAGAACTAACGTCGTAATAACTATCTGCATGCCAAATTTCAGCGCAATCCGAAACAATATTGATTTTCACACTTTATTACCCAATTTCACCCTCTTAGGGGTGGAATTAAAAAAAAACCTGAAACACGTGTTTACATATTTTTTTACGGAAGCACTTGTGTGGAGTTTCAGATAGAAAAGACTATCTAATCTTGTTTCTCCATACAAACTTTGAACCCCCGTTTCATCCCCTTCGAGGGTTAATTTTGAAAAATCCTTTCTCAGTGGAAACTAACGTCGTAATAACTATTTGCATGCCAAATTTCAGCGCAATCCGAAACAATATTGATTTTACACTTTATTACCCCATTTCACCCTCTTAGGGATGGAATTCCAAAAAAACCTGAAACACGTCTTTACTTATTTTTTTACTGAAGCACTTATGTGAAGTTTCGGATAGAAAAGACGATCTAATCTTGTTTCTCCATACAAACTTTGAACCCCCATTTCATCCCCTTATGGGGTGAATTTTGGAAAATCCTTTCTTAGTACACCCTTACGTACTAAGACAAATATACCCTCCAAATTTCAAGTCTCTACGACCAGCGGTTTAGGCTGTGCGTTGTCTGTCAGTGAGTCAGTGAGTCAGTGAGTCAGTCAGTATGTCAGGACAAAGATTCTTATAGTATTAGATAGTGTATACAATTATTAACGACATTATATCGCTTTAACCGACTTTGAGAAAGAAGAAAGTATTCAAAGAATATGCTTATTTTATTTTGTTGTTACCCCCGATTGAAATCTGAACCGATTATTGTTAAATTAGACTAGTTGTGTCCCGCGGCTTTGCCCGCGTACGTGAGTATTCGATGTCCTATTCTACCCATTGGCTATGATATGACGTTTGCCCTCACGCGTCTGCTCGTGTCCGGTCGCAGAGACCGTGCGCCACGCCGATCTCACACGCGTTCTATAATATCTATACTAATAATATATATAAAAAAAAATAGAGAACATTTGTATTTTTGTATGTTTGGATTTTTGTATGGTTGTTTGTATTGATTCGGCTCAAAATCTACTGAACCGATTTTAAAAATCTTTCATTAATATATAGAATGGACTTTCAGAATGAAAATAGGCTGTATATTATACGATTTATATCATAAGTACATTCGCGGAAACCTATTTCGTAACCTAAGTCGACAATAAAACGGTCGCGAGAAAACACGTTTTTACGTGATGCTGCCTAAACAAAAATAGTTATAAGAAATGTGTCTATGTAATATTTATAGAACCTAATAAGACCTATATAAACAAGTCCGCAATAGCATATGTCTATATATATCTCTTAAGGTTGACTCACAGTAACGATTTTAATCTTTAAATAAAAAACATTACATAACTTCCAAGTCTGTTTTCTACAATACTGTATTAATCCTTATCAAAATAATGACGTTACTTACCTTGGTCACATATTATACAGGTGATTCAGTACCGATGGATCAAACGAAGCAGGGTGGTAGAAGACCTCACTGCGCATCTATTGAACCCCTATAGATGGGGGGTTCTACGATTTTGGATAGTTTATGAGATATGACATTTTTTTTAAATGTATTGCCATTTGCCACTTTGGTTCACAAAAAATTTTTTTCTGCTCAACCTTTTACGCTAGGGCAATATTTTTTTTTGTGATCGTAGGTAAATAACAGACCTTACAAATAGTATTATTATTATTATTTTACTCAAATAGTAAATACTTTCATAAAAATAGAAAAAGTTACAAATATCTCATTGATCAATTGATCACATTGCTACTGCGTAAAGTTTGCGAGGCCAATACAAAAAAAAATCACTTATTATTATTTTTTTCATACCTATTTTAAAATCTTCAGTATTTATCTAGCTACAACCTCTGCAAATTTGATAGACCTAAACTATGCGGTTCATATTAAAAAGCTGCGATGAAGTCGAAATTAGTTAACATTATTACTTCAAATTTGATTGACCTAAACTATGCGGTTCATATTAAAAAGCTGCGATGAAGTCGAAATTAGTTAACATTATTACTTCAAATTTGATTGACCTAAACTATGCGGTTCATATTAACAAGCTGCGATGAAGTCGAAATTAGTTAACATTATTACTTCAAATTTGATAGACCTAAACTATGCGGTTCATATTAAAAAGCTGCGATGAAGTCGAAATTAGTTAACATTATTACTTCAAATTTGATTGACCTAAACTATGCGGTTCATATTAAAAAGCTGCGATGAAGTCGAAATTAGTTAACATTATTACTTCAAATTTGATTGACCTAAACTATGCGGTTCATATTAAAAAGCTGCGATGAAGTCGAAATTAGTTAACATTATTACTTCAAATTTGATTGACCTAAACTATGCGGTTCATATTAACAAGCTGCGATGAAGTCGAAATTAGTTAACATTATTACTTCAAATTTGATAGACCTAAACTATGCGGTTCATATTAACAAGCTGCGATGAAGTCGAAATTAGTTAACATTATTACTTCAAATTTGATTGACCTAAACTATGCGGTTCATATTAACAAGCTGCGATGAAGTCGAAATTAGTTAACATTATTGCTTCAAATTTGCCCATTAATTCATAGATGTTTAGGTACAATAAGTAGGTATAAGTTGTATCGCTAGATGTAGCAGAAAAAAAATAGATTTGATATAAAATGAGACCGAATAGCGCTACTGTTAATTAACTTTTAACGTCTCTTTTCCATGTATTAGTTTTTAAAATATGTAGATTTGGCTGATTTTTGGTACCTACGGGAAGGTCATTGTTGCCTTCCTGTGTCCGTAAGCTTAGCTAAGACCTTAAACTACCCTTCACGTGAACCCTGGGTGGTGCTAAATAGTTGACCATATGTGGTAGGGTTCGACCATGGCTCGAACCGCCCACGGGTAAAAGACATGTTGCTAATTTGTTGCATGCACAACGCAGTAATAATTATCAGTAACATGGCGTCAACCGGTTTTTTACCCTTCCGACGCAAAAAAAGGGGGTGATATAAGTTTTACGTTTGTGTCTTTCTGTGGGATCGTAGCGGCCATACGGATGAACCAATTGTAATTTAGTGGTTTTTGTTTGGAAAGGTGTCCTGATGAGAGTGTCCTCAGTTTTGATTAAAGAAAATTCGTTAAGCCTTTTTAAAATTGAGATTTTTAGAGTTTTATACCTGGAAAGAAAAGATAAACTCTTATAGGATCACTTTGTTGTCCGTCCGTCTGTCTGTCTGTCTGTCTGTCCGTCTGTCTGTCCGTCCGTCTGTCCGTCCGTCCGTCTGTCCGCCTTTTTCTCAGGAACGCATAGACGCACAAACAGACAGACAACAAAGCAATCCTAAAAGGGTTTCTTTTTCTTTCGACATACTAAACTCTAAAAACGTATTTTCATGAATCAAAACTAAAG
The DNA here is from genome assembly GCA_954871355.1 of Cabera pusaria. Classification (NCBI taxonomy): domain Eukaryota; kingdom Metazoa; phylum Arthropoda; class Insecta; order Lepidoptera; family Geometridae; genus Cabera; species Cabera pusaria. The sequence goes on along the minus strand of OX940898.1, from coordinate 27,382,742 downwards.
ACACCTTCCAAACCAAAACAACAAAATCACAATTGGTTTATCCGTATGGCCGCTATGTATCTATGTATTGATTAAATTAAACGAAATACCTAGCCTAGCATGCCACAAGCAATCGCAAGTTATTTGAAGTTGCCCGAAATATATGTGTACACAGAACATTGTTTTCACAGAACATCCGCTCCTCTTTTAGCCGATTCTGGCGCGGGTCTAACTGTGTAAGCGACACGGTGGATGGAAATCTGGAACAGTAGCGGAAGGTTACATTGAAGACTCCATTGAAAATAAGACAAAAGTAAGCAGTCGTATCATTGAAAACATAAAGTTAGAAGACTCGAAGCCTCAACATTAACCCAGCTCGAATCGCTTGCCCTGTTCACCGCGGCCATCTACGTCTAAACAACAAGAGTCGCCGTGCCCTCTTCAAAAAGAACTTCTGGTATCTCGTCAACTAGGTTCTAAGTTTGTAACAAATACGCAATGAGACGCAAAACACAAACATGACGACAACAATATCATTACTTAACAAAAACCAATAAACGTAACTTTCCAAAATTGTTCAATAACAAATTTACATTTTTAACCGTCGAAAAGCAATGTAACATATGTCATATAATTGTGTTTTATTTAGTTGTGTTAGCCCTACTTGCACAGACCAGAGTTAATACATATTTGTATAATCCAGGCTGATGCAATATCTACCATCGAAGTATGTATGACTCATTGCAATATTATTCTCTTTTTCTCGCGAGAATATTTTAGGTACTTAAGCCAATACATTTTATATATTTTATATTTATGTAGACATATAGTATTTTGTCGTTTTATGTTGATTTGTGTCATTCTTGTAAATCGCTTAATCCTGGATCATAAAAATATGTGTCAATATGTGGAGCACTCGCAAGTGGGTCTTAGGTTAATAAATCTCTTTTAAATATAGTGTTAAATTAATTTTGAGTATTTTTAACCGACTTCACAAAAAAGGAGAAGGTTCTCAATTCGACGGTTTTTATTGTGTTTGTTATTTCAGAACTCCGTCAAATCTTACCAATTTGAAAAAATCTTTATTGTTTGAGAGATTACGCTTCCCGTTTGGTCCCATTCAAATGTAATCGAGATCTGAGAATCATCCGGAGATATGGAGATATGGAGATAAACAATATAAACAAATTCGTATACCTCGATAACATCATACCGGCTACTGACTATCGCGGCTTGTGAAATCGGTTTCTTCGTTTTATACGATCATAAATTATATTTAGTTTTCTCATAGAGGGGGATGAAAAGCAGAGTGTAAAACTCGACTGCAATATTAATTTCTCTCGGCTGACGTACTTTAAATCCCTACGCTCTGGATTCAAAATGACGGCAGAAACATACTACTATATTGCACCCTTGTTTAACAATCTACTTGTAAAAGGGTACGCGGGATGCATATTTTTCATACAAATGTATTCCCCCGTTTCCTCCCTGGAAAATGCTTTTAGAGCAAAATTAGTTTCTACAAAAAATGAAGGTGTGCTGTAGCTACGCCCCTAAGAAATATAAGCATTCTTATCTCCTCTTCGAGATTCTGAAGGGTCATATTTCTATTAGCAATTGGTTGGTCAAAAAAAGAAAATGATAAGGGCGTAGCTACAGCAGACTTTGATTTTTTGTAGAACAATTTTTTCTCTAGAAGCATTTTCCAGGGAGGAAACGTGGGAATACATTTGTATGGAAAAGAGTACCCCGCGTTCTCTTTTAAGGGGTATATCAACGGTACTTTCTGGAAACATCCTTAAAGTTAATCAACACTTAGCGTCGCGCGCGCCTCTGGGACGGATGTCGCGATGCGTGTGTTTTCGTGCGTTCTACAAGCCATGGACGAATTCCATATTGATCTGCGAAGTACCTGAACCGTTGAACGGCAGCAACACGCGCGAGCCGCGCTAACTCGACTCGATGCTCTTATAAAACGCGACTCCAACTTCTAACGTCTCCAAAAGCTCTGAGTGAGCTGTTGGAATGCTTGGTTGAGCACAAAGCGTGAAAGACGATTCAGTTTCACGTCGATAAAACTATACTCAGGCAGGGCAAAAATTGGACGACCAAACAAAACATGTCGTGGCGTGAGTGCAAGTCAAGTCAAGTCAAAGCATTTATTCAGTATACCTATATGGGCAAATTAAAAATTAGCACTTACACACGTCAAATAACATTAAATAGATCATATTCAATAATAATTATTATAGATATAACAGAAACATAACTTATAGCTTTGAATTTACAAAAAAAAACTAAGGTATTGAGCCATTCAGCTTTCATCTAGACGTCGAACGCCACACTTAGTTACAACTGTAGGGTTGCCAACCGTACTATTACGTGCACCCGCAACCCAGTGCATGTTTCAGTACTTCAGACAATTTTTATCCAAAAAATTGTGAAATAATGAAACAATAAATAAATAAAACGCAGACTAATTTCAGTACAAATCATATTCCGAATGGAACTGATTGTCCGTCTATCAGCTGCATAATACTATCGTAACAGGAAACCCTAGATCTGCAAACAGAATCCTCCTCAAGTGCCTCAAAATCATTAGTCATCATTCATTATTATAATCCCGCAGGGGTGGCTTTGTGGCGAGCCGACAACTATAGTCTGGCCATAACTGCTGTACACTCCCCGGCGAGACGGGGGGGACGCGGGTATGCCGCGCGGCGAGACGGGGGGGACGCGCTCCGTCAGTCTGCCGTCCCCACAGTCTGTTTCCCCGGCTCCCACCTCGCCGCGCATACCTCAGGGAGTGTACAGCAGTAATGGCCAGACTATAGTGGCACCACCCCGTACCATCGACGTCATAGCAATTACTATGACGTCGATGTCCCGTACCTACCCCTACTATCCCGTGAGGACTAAATGAGACCCTCGAAACTGACCCCCGGCACGTAGTGTTATATTTATTTCATGGAAAGCTAACAGCTTGGCTAGTACTTAACATAAGTGTAAATATAAAATAATGTTATAGTTAAAAATATCAAAATACGGGACTTATCGCGCTTAAAACATTAATTTTCAGGATTCCGCACCCAAAGGGTACCAACGGAACCCTATTACTGAGACTCCGCTGTCCGTCTGTCTGTCTGTCTGTCTGTCCGTCTGTCACCAGGCTGTATCTCATGAACCGTGATAGTTAGACAGTTGAAATTTTCACAGATGATGTATTTCTGTTGCCGCTATAACAACAAATACTAAAAACAGAATAAAGTTAAAAATAATGGAGGGTCCCCGTACAAGAAACGTGTTTTTTTCGGCATTTCTCGCCATCTATGAACGCTTAGTTAGGTAAACGTCCCATAGATGGCGTTATATTGAAATGTCGATCCCTAACACCTTTGTTAGACGTTAGATGGCGTTATAAGAAACGAAATGTTCAGCGGTCATAGGGCGGGATCTCTCTCTGCCGAGCGTGGTAAACGCCATGCTCGACAGCGAGAGATCGTGGCGGGCGGTGGTCTCCTTCTGCGAAGAGGTGATGACGCAGAAGGAGACCGCGGAGCGGACCAGAGAGGACGACGCCTCTTCTGACCCGATCCGGCGCAGACGTACGGGGAGAAGGAGGAGGCGGTTTGCCCGCCTCCTCCCCCCTCACTCCTATGAGTGGGGTCACTGGCAGAAGGTCGGGGGACTTTCGGCCGGCTTGCACGACCCTACACGTCTGAGGGGTGGCCTTGGTAAGCGAGGCCACCCCTCCTTGGGCCTGGATGTTTTCATCCGGGCCTACCGCCGGGCGGTTGTTGTAGTGCTCGTGGTAGCGGTAGTAGTCGCTGTAGTCACAGGGGCGTTCTCTCGCGTCTGAGGCTGTGACTCGGGCGCTGTAGGTGTAGGCGCGACGTCGCTCTGAGCCGCAGGTGCAGGGGGCGGGGGGCGATGTGCTCCGCGGCCTCGGCTGCGTTCTCGAGCTTGTAGCGTCGTCTAGTACCGCCGTGCCTAGATCTCGGTCGAATGTTGACTGGGACCGGCAGTGGCGGAAAGTAATCGGCTGTGTATGGGGCGTAGACGGGTCGGCTCAGCGGTGGTATCGGCGTCGATGCAGCCGTCGGTGCGGCGCCAACGCCTCTCCTTCCTCTTCGCCTCTGTCTTTTCGGCTGCTCCGCTGGTACAAGCGGGGCGCCTCTCGGGATGTACTTGTTTGCTGGCGGTAATAAAGTTGTCGGGGCGGCAGTTTGAGTCGGTAGATCTCTTAGTTGCAGGTTCGGTGCTTGTTCGGGCAATCTCTGCTCCGGAAGGGCTTCTTCTTCTTGTACGTCGGCGGGTGGTCGGCCAGGGAGGCGAATTTGCCGCTTTCTCGCTTCTCGGCGGAACACTGCACACAGACGGCTATTCGCGGCGTGTCCCCCGTTGCAGTTAGCACACCGCAGCGGGGCATCTTGCGCTCTGGTACATGTCGAGCCTGCATGTGGACCGGCGCATTTGACGCATCGAATCGGTCTGTGGCAATGCGTGGACGAGTGCCCGAAGTTTTGGCAGCGGTGACACTGCGGCATGGAAGAGTTGCCGCGCCAACCTTCTATGCGCACTCCGGGCATGTTGAGTAGGTCGTGCGTCTCGTACAGGCTTTGTAACTCGTCTTTGCTCATCGGGTCCAGCTGTATGTAGTAAATACATTTGTTAGTGTTTCTGCGCATCGGCAAGGCACGGGTGTACCTTGCCGGAAAGCCTTTCTTCTTTAGCGCCTCGGTGATAAGTTCGACCGGTGTCTCTGCTGGAAGGCCCCAGAGCGCTATCTTCTGGGGCCTCTCATTTTTCAGGGCATACGCGTGCCATGATATGCCGGGGTCTTCTGTTGACAACTTCGTCAGGTACGCCTGCACTGCCCTGTACTCCTCGGGCGAAGTGGGCATGAATTTCAGCCCTTTCCCGAAGGGCCGAGCTCCTGGCAGGCGGCCGAGGATTGTCTTAAGGGCCCGCATGTGTACGGGCCAGTCGGGCATTACATCCACCATTATAGGTGGGTACCTCTTGCGGTCCTCTGGTTGCAGCTGCGCAGCGGGCGGCGTCTGCTGGCGAGGCGACTGGGGCGGCGAAGAGAAATGGATGGTCGGCGGCGGTGATGCAAGCGCTGCGGCGTATGATGCCGCCGCTTGCGATGGTGGCGATGGCGGTGTCGGTAGCGGTGCGGCATGTAGGGGTACGGACTCGATCGCTCTATAGTCCGTACTCGTACTTGTGATCGGCACATCGTCTCGGGGTCGGCTGTCGTCGTCGTCGTGCTCCATGCTGTCCGAATATTCGGACGCAGAGCGACTGGCGGTTTCGTCAGCGGGCACACTACGTGACCGTGTCGATGATGATGATGGTCGGCTGGGCGGCGTTGGGGTCTGTAGCTTGGGCCTCTTTTCATCCTGTTCTTCGTCCCCTGAGGATGATTCGCGTCGGCGTGGTGGCGCAGCTCGCTCCGTCGGCTTCCGAGTCGGATGCCGCCCGTGCTGAAGCTCACTTCGGCTAGGCGGGATCGCTGCGGCGGCCGAGGTGCGTGGGCGCGGCACTGGCGCGCGAAGGCCGATGGCGGAGCGCGGAACAATCACAGATCGTTCCGGGTGAAACAGATCCCGACACACAACGACGTCGGCGCTGTCGATCGGGTCCCGTATTTGCTGCGTCTGGGCGTCGGAGTCGTCCGAATCGAGGTCGGACATGGCGATGGAGGGGCGTCGGCGGCCTACTAGTCTGCACGTTTCGCCCGAAACAGCTAGCTAGCAGCCGTTCGACACGCAGTGTTGGTACTGTAGGCAGGCACGGAGTGTAGACAAGCACACGTTCGCAGGGCGGCTATCGCGGGCTCGACGTCGTCGACGGAGCTGCGACTGCCTGAGCGGGCGTGGGCGTTGGACGCGCCTTGCCGGGCTTGCTCGTAGAGGGTGGGGCAGTTTCCTCGACCGCGCCACCGATGAGCAAAGCGACGACAAGACTGTGGATCTTGGAGGTGTGGAGGCGATGGGATACACTCACACACGTGTAAAACTCGACAAAATCCAGCTAGGCTATTCTGTAAGCTATCTCGACAGCGGAAGCCGCGGTGAGATTCTAATTTCGTACTACGAAATTCAATCGTATCATGATCGTAATACGGTTGAATTTCGTAATACAAAATTTTAATCTCACCGTGGATTCCGCTGTCGAGATAGCTTACAGAATAGCCATACAGGCATAACTCGAAAACTATGCATTACCTTGTAATGAGACTGGTAGAGAAGGGAAGGGGGGACCCTGCCCTGCTCCTCCCTCCACCCTACCACCCCCCCTTTTTCGTGCCAAACGATTCTAAATCCAACCCGAGAGTACTACTAAAATAAAAAGCTACTGTACCACTATTATTACGGAGCCGAAGTAAAATTGGCACTGTAGCGTCCTCTCTCCTCTGTTGTGTTTGTTTAATATGCAAAAGGGTAAATTTGGGTAAATCACCCGGTCACGACACGACGGTCTCAGCATTGAACACCTAAAGTGTGGGGTATTCACTTGCCGCGCGTACTCTCCATGTTCTTCAATTTGTGTTTGTGTCACGGTTACTTGCCAGACGAATCGACTAGAACGATTGTGGTGCCAATCATTAAATGCAAGACTGGTAATACCTCGGACAAGGGCAACTACAGGCCGATTTCGCTGGCAACAATAGTGGCAAAAGTACTTGACGGCTTGCTTAATTGCATTCTACAGCAACACGTCAAGCTGCATGATGCGCAGTTCGGCTTTAGAGCTGGGCTGTCGACGGAGAGTGAAATCCTATGCCTGAAGCAGACCGTCAGGTACTATACTGACAGGAAGATGCCATTATACGCCTGCTTCCTTGACTTGTCTAAAGCTTTTGATACGGTTTTGTATGATAAGCTTTGGGGCAGGTTAGGGACAGCGGGCGTGCCAACCGAAATGGAGCTCAGCAGTACCCATACGGGTTGTTATGTGAGTGGTGTATGCATTAATAATATCAGCTACGCGGACGATATGGTACTGCTGGGACCGTCGGTGGGGGCGATTCGTAAGCTAGTGTCTATCTGTGAGGCGTATGGAGCGGAACAGAGGCTGAAATACAACGGGAAGAAGAGTGAAGTGCTCATCTTCAAGAGTGGTAGAGTTAAGCCAGTACATGCTGACATCGAGAGAGAACGCAGGGCGTTGGCGGTACGAGGAAACATGATCTGCCGCAGATTTGCTCGCTGCTCGAGGGAAGTTAAGGTAACGCTGTTTAAAGCATACTGTCAGTTTTTCTACTCGAGCAGTTTGTGGATAGATCACACTCAACGTGCTGCCAATTCTCTGCGTGTTCAATACAATAATATTTTTAGGATGCTGTTGCGTTTGCCGAGCTATTGTAGTGCTTCAGGAATGTTCGCGGAAGCGCGGACGGATGGGTATCATGGCATCATTCGTAAGAAAGTGGCTTCCATGCGCCAGCGTGTGCGAGGCAGCAGCAACAGTTTCCTGCAAATGATTGCATCGCGAACAGAACAGACTGCCCCATACAGTATAAATGGATGCGTCTGATGACATTATAATTTTGATTTTATTTGTGTTTGACATTTTTCTCTTTATATCTGTTCTTTTTATTAATACTTATTAATTGACTTTGTTTTTATTGATTGTAATTAATTGTAATGTATTTTATTTTATATGTGTGTAATGATAAACAGTGTAATTAATTAAGCAAAAAACACTATGGATTTACTATTTGAAATAAATGATTTAATAATAATAGGGACTTATTTTTATAAAACCCAAAAAGGTTTTCAGACTTTGTAACCCCATTTCACTCTCTTAAAGGTGGAATTTCGAAAAAACCTGAAACACATATTTACTTACTTATTTACAGAAGTACTTGTGTGAAGTTTCCAATAAAATAGACTTACTTATCTTATATTATGTTTCTTTGAAGTGTCACACACTTTATATTTTTGTAAATTGTTAAACACAATCCAAAATTTCATCGTACCGACGGGACTCGAACCCGCACCCCACGGATTACACGTCACGGTTCAATTAAGCCACGGTTCGATCCATCGATACGACGAAATTAGTGGATTGCATTTGTTAACCCAATTATGCATTGGTGGCGCCATCTATGACTACTTATTACGTAAGTTAATCATTCGGAATAAATCATCAGCAGTGCAACATCTCTCGTCGGATTTGAAAACTGCGGCAACAGTGCGGCGTCCGTACTGGGGAAAGTACGGACGCCACACCGTGCATTTTGTATGAAAACTAACGACCGGCCGTGCGCCGTACGACAAACGCACCGCTTCGGCACCTAGTGGTCCGATACGAAACGCATAAATTGAAAGAGCCCTTAAGTAAATCGGCCCAAGGAATAACATTTCCCATAGAAAGTTTATCACCCTATTTAACCCCTTTAGGGGATGATTTTCACAAATAAGATATCAAAATAAATTAGCCTATGTCTTAAGTTGGAACCTACTCTATCTACGTTTCAATAGAAACAGGATATTTTCCTGATGATCTCAAAAAAGCTGTTATCAAACCCGTTCACAAAAAGGGATCAAGAATTGAAATGTCACACTATAGACCCATAGCGTTATTACCGAGTATTTCTAAAATATTTGAAAGAGTCATTTATAATAGGTTAATTTCATTTTTAGATTTAAACAATGTTCTCAACATAAATCAGTATGGCTTTCGCAGAGGTAAGAACACATCTCTTGCCATTTTTAAGATGCTAAAGCAGCTAAGCTATTCTGTAAGCTATCTCGACAGCGGAATCCGCGGTGAGATTCGAATTTCGTACTACGAAATTCAATCGTATCACGTTCGTAATACGGTTGAATTTCATAATACGAAATTCGAATCTCACCGCGGATTCCGCTGTCGAGATAGCTTACAGAATAGACTAGCTGGTATGGGATGAGGTCAATAACAAAAAAACAGGTGTTGCCCTGTTTCTAGATATGTCTATGGCATTTGCTTGTGTCATACATAAAATATTACTGCATAAATTAGAAATGGTTGGCATAAGGGGAACAGCACTAAATTTAATTAAAACGTATCTAAGTAACAGAAGGCAAACGACAGTTATTCAGTCATACAACCACTTAACTAAAACTGTTGAACAAATATATTCTCAATATGAAAGCATTTCAATCGGAGTACCTCATGGCAGTATTCTAGGCCCTCTGTTGTTCTTGATTCACATTAATAATTTGCCTTCTATTACAGAGCACCTGTGTCATGTTTGCAGATGATGCCACTATTTTCATACCAAAAAACAACCTAAACCCCATAGATTTCGAACAAGAAATCAATAATACTTTACACACTGTAGTAAACTGGCTAAAAAACATTAATTTAACAGTAAACTTAAATAAAACGAACTTAATACAATTTAAAAATCATAAGAGTAGTCCACTTAATATCAATAATAATGGCAATAAAGTATCAGAAATTACAGAAACAACATTTTTAGGTGTAACAATAGATTTTTTTTTTGAATTGGAAATCACATACACATGACATAAATAACAACATTTCACAATATTGCTATATACTATCTCTACTGAGTAGTATAGCTTCCAAATCAGTTGCAATAACTGCATACTATGGTTATGTATACCCTCATTTAAAGTATGGGATTCTGTTTTGGGGAAATTCTGTTAATGTACAATCCACATTCCTTCTACAAAAAAGATGTTTACGTAGTATTTTTAATATGCAAAGTACTGAATCTCTTCGAGACATATTCACTAAATATAACTTTTTAACATTAACTAGTATGTACATATTAGAACTAGCAGTATTTGTGAAAGAGAATGAACACCTGTATTTCAGCCAACAATCAAGTCGCTTGGCGAACCTTAGAACCAATTACAGGTACAACATGTGTATTCCCCAAATTAACTACACGAAATACTACAAAAGCTTTTTCGTAAGCGCAATTAAAGTATACAATCATCTACCAACAGAACTAAAATCTTTGCATGGGTTTACATTTAAGAATAAATTGAAACAGTGGTTGCTTTCAAAAGCATATTATAACTTAAACGAGTTCTTTGATATTAATTGACAATAAGTATAAAAAAATAAATTGTAAAAGTTATATCTCGAAAGTAAATATAGTTATAATTATTATTATTTATTGATGTCGAATTGTCATGTTGTAAATTGTTTTTTATTTTAGATTTATGATTTTATCTCTAGCTAGAAAGTTATACATATTAATAATTATAATAGATTTAGACTCGCTTAACAAAGTGTGGTAATAATTGTTTATTTTTAGGATTATGTCTTTCTATTAACATAATTTTAAGATTTTGTAACCTATTATTGTATGTTCGAATTGAACAAACTGTTGAGACATATTATGTATTTTAACACCTTTTGTACACAGTTTTCACAATAAATATATTCTATTCTATTCAAATTTAATTAAAATCGGTTAAGTGGTTATACTGGTTATCGAGATACGTGGTAACAAACATTCACACACACACTTACTTTCGCATTTATTATATTAGTAGGAAGGATTGTAAATCTATATTATTTGTATGATTGTATATATATATAATGCTTTGCTGCACAGATTACTATATTATATGGGTATACTGCTGTGAAGAAGTAACATGTCTGAGGGTTTTTGGCGGGAACGTGGAAAAGTCTGTGTGAGCTCTCATTATATTTTTTCCTAAAACTTGCTTTTCGGCGAGTTAATGTGTAATAAATGTGGATTATTAACCATAAGTGCCGGTGAATGTGTGCGAGTATAGGGAAACATAAAACATGCTGTTTGCGTTCTTACCAAAATTCCATTGAAAATCTTCAGTAAGGTCCACATCTTATTATTATTATTTCTTTGTTTTTGGCTTTTGCGATAATAGTCCACATCTTTACTGAAGGTATGACTTGGACTAAACTATGACTTCATCTTGACCTGAAATGTGACTTTGACACCCATCTTTATGACTTGAACTCTCAAAAAATTGAAGAATTTTAATACATGACACTGGCTAAATATACTAATCCTGTGAAGCCATAATACACAATACTCCTGTCGTAGACAGAGAAAAGAATAGACCGCGAGTAGCTCCGTCTCTTTCGCACATGACATAGGATATACTATCACAGAATAATGAATAGATACTATGGAGTTATTCCATGTAACGGAAAAGGACAAAACTATAATATTTCCCTCTCTCAATGCGTGTCGGTTTTTACAGGGTCAGTATCGTAGTTAGCCGTTCTTAGCTTAACGAACTTTGACCTTTATTGCTATGTACCACTGGGTTCTAAATACATACATGGTTATGTTACAAATACAATCTTCTATCTCATGTGGCCACGCTACCCGAATCTCTATAGTTTTATCCCTCTACGACTCCTGTCTACGACATACACATAGTAATATTAGTTAACTAAATTAGGTAAAGGTATTATTTACACTTCACTGAATCAGGGCTTCTAACTCCTTAATCTGGGAGTTGTAATAAGAGTAGACAGTAAGGGTCCCTAATTACGGTACGGTAATAAACAAGGGGTACTCCTAGTTTTTGAGGTCCCGGTGGCGTAATCGGGAGAACGGTCGGCTTTGATGCCAGAGGTACCGAGTTCAATCCCAACCGTGCACTAATGGATTTTTCTATCGAAAAATGTATGTGCGCTTTTCACAGTGGCCCTCCGGTGAAGGAAAAACATAGTTAAATAAATTATAAGTAAAAAATATTTTTAAAAACAAGCTTTTATCTGGGACAATGAACTAAAATGTTAAAAATAAATTCTATAACAGACCAACCGTTTATTTTTTACTTTTTTTTTTAGTTTTAGTATGGCTCCACACGACCAGTGTATTTAGCCAGTGTCAAGTATTGAAATTCAAGTTTTTAGGAATTTTATTCGTAGAGTTGGGTCAAAGTCACATTTCAGGTCAGTTTTCAAGTAAAAGTCTAGTCTAAGTCATACCTTCAGTAAAGATATGGTTTTTACTGAAGATTTTCAGTGGAATTTTGGTAAGAACGCAAATAGCATGTTTTTCAACATTGTGCTGTTTCCCTACACTCACACACATTCACCGGCACTTAATGGTTAATAATTCACATTTATTACACATTAACTCGTGGAAGAACACAAGTTTTAGGAAAAAATACATTGAGATCACACACACTTTTCCACGTTCCCGCCAAAACTCTATTTTCTATTTGACAGTTATAGTGTTGTGACCAAGTGATTATAGTGGACACGATATCAATTCATTTTTCTATCGAGTCTGTGCGGAAAGAGAACAGTCGTAAGAATGGCGCTAGTAAGTAGTAGAACGTCATTCTATTATCACTTTTGTTACATTGACACGTAATAATATCCTTCCTAAATATTAGAGCGGGGTTTTTAAAACGTTCTATTACTTACCCCATTTTTTGTCTATGGGTAAGCAGTAGTATTTTTTCAAGGTAGCAACACTCAATGGTCCACCGCCATTTTGTGTTTGTCACTGTCATCTGTCACTCGCAACAAGACGCGCGTGCTAGTCATTGTTTGCTGAGTTTTGTATTGTTTTATATTCGAACTATAAAATGCCGAAAGGATCAGTGCTGAAAGGACAGACGAGAGCAATGGTGATCAAGCTTCGTAATTACTTTGAAGCAGAGTATCAAAATGGCGGCCCGCTTTTACCATTGTCGCAAGTGCGAGAGCGCGTTGCGTCTGCGTTAGGTTTTTTTTTTTTTGTAACTAAGTAGTTACAAAAAAAAAAAAAAGTCCTCCCACGAAATGGGAGCCCTTTCTACGAGACTCTTTCATGCCTAGTTTCACTTTCATCGGGTCACTTCCATTCCTCATACTGTGTCTTTCTTACTTTCTTCAGTCTGTCACACATTCATTGGTGGGTTTCCAATTCTACTAGTCCTACTCTTGTTCATTTCTGTTCTTTGTACATTTTACTTCCTTATTGTCTAGTACATGTCGGGTTTAAAAAACTATTTACACAGTGAATTTTGTTTACAAATTATTCTTACTTTTCTATTTATTGCTATTTAAATCTAAATGTCTATATATATATATATATTTAAATATATTATATGACATTGCCTTATTACTACTTATTTTTTGCTACAACTTTGCTAACTACGCTCTTACAATAATTTATAAACTTACATCTAATATCCTTATCAACTATTATTTTACATAGGTTTTCTTTATTTATTACATAACCTATTTCCTGCTCAGTATCGAATCTGCTCTTGCTGTGAATAGGACATTCTGTAATTACATGCAGGGCGCTTTCGTCTGTTTGCTGGTCACATGGGCACACGGGACTCTCCTTACACTTAAATTTAAATAAATATGAGGAAAATCCCCCATGGCCTATTAAGCACTGAACAATTAAGGGATCAAGTTTCAATTTTTTCACTATTTTATATGCCGCTATAGCATCCGGGAAGAATATCTTCGTTGTAGAAGCAGTTTCTCCATCTTTATAGCGCCGGTTCCATTCGTCAAGCGATTCCAATCGGATTTGTCGCTTGACGAATGAAACCGGACACCTATCGTAATGCAATACAAAGACCAAAGCGGTCTTTGTATGGAGCGCTGCGCTTTTTGCCAATTCGTCGGCTCTCTCGTTTCCCTTCAGCCCCGCATGAGCCTTTACCCAGAATAGGTTGATGGTTTTTCCGCTATCCTTGATTTTGTACAAATTTTCTCTTGTTAGGTTAGGTTAGTGCACCTACGGTTACAAAAATTACTACCGAAGCCTACGGAACAAGCGGCATGCAGGAGAATAACCTTCGTACGCCGAAGAAAAAACGCCAACCACGTCGTGTGACATCGGTTGACAACTTTGACGCAGACGCTATACGCCGTCATATATATAACTATTACTTACGTAAAGAAGTTCCAACACTTAAAAAACTTGTTGCTTCTTTGCGTGAATGTGATTTGTTCCGAGGCCAAAAATCGTCATTGGCAAAGGTCTTGAAAGAAATTGGACTTACTTATAAAAAAATCGGACAAACGCAAAATATTGATGGAGCGTCGTGACGTAGCTTTCGCTCGTTGCGAATTTTTGAGCGAAGCCAAAAAAATTGCAGATTGGTCAAATGTTGTTTTCACTGACGAAACTTGGCTGAATGCGAACCACACAGTGTCTAAGAACTGGACTGATGACACCGCTACTTCCACTAGCTCAGTGCCGATGGGAAAAGGAGAACGCCTAATCATTTGCCATGCAGGGTCTATGAAAGGATTCATGCCAGATGCTTTGTTGGCCTTTAAATCCAAAAAAACAGTTGAGTACCACGAAGAACTGAATTTTGAGGTTTACGAAAGTTGGTTTAAGGAATTGGTGCAATCATTGGAAGAACCGTCAGTCATTATTATGGATAACGCATCCTATCGCACTCACGCCAAATTGATAAAATGCCGACCCAGGCCGACAAAAAACAAGTAATCATTGACTGGCTTCAACGACATGGCGAAAATGTTGATAACTCTTTACTAAAAGTACAATTACTAAATATATTACGAACAAAAAAACACTTCCCAAAACGATATGTGATCGACGAAATAGCTGCAGAACATGGTCATTGGGTTCTTAGACTTCCACCCTATCATCATCACATCAATTGCAAGATTTGGCTTAGGTAGATAGACGTATCCGTGAACAACTTCGAGAAAAACTCCATTTAAAGCAGTCGGGGCCGGAATAACATGTTCGTTGAACATGATCTTGGTTTTATCCAAGTTCATACGGAGACCGATGCGTGGAGAAGAATCAGCTAGAGTGATCAGCATGTATTACAAGTCCTGCGCGGTTCCAGCCATGATGACCATATCGTCCGCAAACATCAAGTGTGAAAGGTGCTCGCCGTTTATATGTATGCCCCATCCTTTCCAATTCAGCGTCTTGAACATATCCTCCGACCACAAACCACTGCAAAATACTGTAAAAAGCGATAATGATCATTTCGGAAGCCATTTAAGGCATGGACAAGATAGACAGTACTCATCTAGATAGTAAAAAGTATGTACTAATAACTGAGTATAAGACTTGCGGCATCGATAGCGCTAACCAAGACTATAACCGTCTTACAAGCCGAAACAAACGGACTGTTACTGTCTGCGCAAGCAGTGTCCATAAATCAGTTTTAATTCGAAAATGATCAAGATAAAGTTAGTATAGAATTTGTCACTGATAGTGCAGCCACTTTATACATACTCAGGAGACCTACAACAAGATCAAAAGTAGTGGCGAAATACCACGATACTCTGCAAACACTGGCAACCGAGTATAACGTTAAGGTAAGATGGACGAAAAGCCATGCATCATGTGCTAGCAATATCACCGCTGACATACTTGCTACAGAAAGAATGACACAACAGGTAAGCGACGATGTGATGAACCTTTGTAGACCGCTAGCAATGGAAGTCAGAGACCTATTACGTTGTCATACCGAAAATGAGCAGCAAAAGTTGTGGGACAGTGTGGACATGACAAGCTGTAAATATACAAAAGCAGCTTTTCCGAATTTAGACGGCAAAGTTACAAACAGACTGCTAATATTACAAAGACGTGATATTCGTATACTACATAGTAGGCCTCATCACGGTATACTGTAATCTAAATTATCACCTCTACATAATTGGCGCCACAGATAGTCGTCCTCTGTGTCAAGGCATCAAGGTGCATGCTTGAAAAAGAGACCGTGACACATGGGATCTCACAGTGCCCGGTCTTGGATGTGATAAGAGCCACAGCCAAGTTACACGACCGAGACGCGGCAACCACAACGATAAGTATCACTATTACTATCATCATCTTCGCTATCTGCCTTAGCACTGCCACTGCACACAAACTCATCCACAGCTTGCAAGGCTTGGCAGCGGCTGCAAACAAAGAACTAAAGATCAAGCTCAGTTGCGTACCATAGGTGAGACCTATGTCCAGCAGCAGACAGAGATAGGCTGATGATTGTATTAAGACATTGATTTTTTTTAAGCTATGTTATTGTTAAATACTTACCTATTTTCGTGTGTGCACAATGCGCAGTTTTATCTCGTACTTTAATAAAACAGAAGATTTTCATTACTAGGTTCAATTTACTGCCTATTTGGCATAGTTTAGAGGTTGTGTTGATTTTATTTTGATAATTTTATTAGTGTTTGTCAGAAAAAGTACAATTTATATAATTAAAAATATTAAAATAATATGATTTTGGTCATTAATGTGTTCCTCATTTACAACAATAAATTACACTATCCTCTTATTACAATTGTCTTTTAATTCGATAATCCCTGTTATAAAATCAATGATTAAGTCTTATGCAACTTATTAAAAAAAAGGTTACAGTTAACAAGCTGAAGAAAAAAGACGTAGAAGCCATTTACAACTTTTTTTTTTTTGTAGTAAAAGCCATGCAATCTCTGGAACTAATTAATGTAGGTTAATTTGGGTTTCTATTTAGTATACAACTCAAAAACCTTAGCTTAATGAGATATAGTGTTAATCTATAATAAACATTATAGATTAAGTAAATCAAAAAATATACAAGAAATAAAATGGCCTTTTGTTTCTACGTTTAGTCCTGAAGGGGTCGATATAATATCTTTTACACTTTCATGCAGATTAAATTTAATTTTAAATTTATTTTTATTTATTTAAATTTATATAGATGACCTGAGAAAAAAAGTGTATAAGCCAAATAAAAATGGGTCATGCTCTTTAAGACCAAAGTTAGCATTACTTTTCAATAGTCTCTTAGTAATAAAATGGTCGTACAAGCCATATTTTCAAAAGTCGTGGATTTTACGACGTAAATTGACATCGTTTATTTCTAATTTTTTACTTCAAAAATTGACGTAATATTTGATAATCTTGTGTCTTTTATTACAAAAAGTTAAAAAGTATTATTTTCTTACATTGTATTATATTATGTCGTATTAACCATGACACGAAAAAATATGTCTCTTACTTCAGAAATTTGAATATTTTTTTTAAAAGTTGCTCATTACGACATTTTAAAACAAGAAACCCGGGTTTAGAGAGGGATTCGCAGCGTGTTGTAAAAGACATTTTTTTGTGAATTTGAACATTTTAAATATACAGATCGATAGAGCGCGCGATTCTGACTAAGAAACCGCTGAAAACAGATTTTGGTCAAAATGGCTTTTACGACGTTTCATCCCAGAGGGGTCGAATTATTTTTAAAACCTCGCATTTAAAAGTGAACTTTTGCGTAACATGACGCAGTTACGTTCTGTTGGTGCTGTCAAAAAGAAAATAAACGGTTGGATCTATTATAGTAAGTTATATATATTTATTTTATACTTTTTTATATTTCTTTCATATAGGTAGTCATTATGTCGGTTTAATGTGCAACAGAGTATATAAAACACTTCTTAAGTCAGCAAAATTACGTAGAATTCTAGTTTTAAACTACTGGATGTACAAATTTTAAAAAAATCTTATAATCAGCTATTACGGTATAAAAAAAGCAATAATCATACGTTTTTTTTATTAGAAATAGAAATTGAGGTGTAAAAAATCTTATATTCAAGAATCATATTCAGCATAATTGATTCGTAGAATTGTTGTGTGTTTGTCGGTGGTGCCATGGATGGATGTGAGGATGCGTGCACAGGTGAAGGTATGATTGACATTGACATTGTAGATGAAGAGTTTGAAGGGGGTGATGGCATAGCTAGAGAAATTTCGTCTGCTATTGTATTCTGTAATTTACTTTTTAATCTTAATTTTTGCACTGGATTCATATATTTAAAATATGGAGCTAGCGATTTCAAAAATAGTAAATCTTCATCCTCAATTTCTTTTTCTTTCTCCTTAAACGCTTTAATTTTATCCTCTTCGATTTGGATCATTCGACGCTGATATTCGGTTAAAGATTGATTTTCTTTACGTTTTCTTTTTTGGGATCCAGTTTGTAATCCACTATCCAAAGCTTCAGTTGACAAAGCACTCGTGCTCTGTGTAATTGTACTGCGCGTACTGGTAGACAGTGGTTCGTCATAAGAAGATACAAAAGCCTCGGATCTATTAGACATCGCAGTAGAATTCTCTTCATCAGGCAACTGAAGATTATGCTCTGATCTTGAAGTGGATGGCAGGCTGGCATCATTATCATTATTTCCAGTTTCTTGATGAACACTTTTACCTTCGGTTGGTCGAGGCATTGAAACATCCTTTAAAAACAACATATGTTGGTAATAGGTCCACTTTCCTGAGTAATATTGTTCATTTGGGCTTCCTGGATCTCCAGAGCGAGGCTTACGAACTTTTTTAAATTCTTTTAGAAAGACATCCCTTAAGTGTCGCCACCTAGTTTTAACGTCGTTTTCTCTAATAAATAACAATAAATTTTAATTTAACGTGTTATTATTTACAGGTAACAACAGGAACCCCTTTTCGGAAATTATGAGTGCCATTTCGCATTTCAAAAACCGCAATAACAAGTATCTTTATGGAGGTTTGCAGTGCAATTTGGAATAATTTTAACGAAATACGAGTACATATGAAGTTTCCTAGTATCGAAGATTTTAAGGAAATAGCAAATTCATTTTCAAATAAAAATAAATTTCCACATTGCTGTGGGAATCTGGACGGAAAACACATTCGTGTCGTAAAGCCACAACTCTCTGGAAGCATGTATTTCAACTACAAAAATGATTACTCAATTGTTTTATTAGCGGTCTCCGATTCAGACAACACATTTCGCATCATTGACGTAGGTGCATACGGGAAAGATAGTGATGGAGGCGTTCTCAGCAATTCAACATTTTTTCAAGAACTTAACAGTGGAAATATTCAATTACCACCCGAGGAACGATTACCGAATAGTGATATTGTGGCACCATATGTATTTTTAGGGGACGAGGCTTTACCTTTGAAAAAGTTCATAATGAGACCTTATCCAAGAACACAAGCAACAGGAAATGCAGATAAATCAAGATTTAATTTCAAATTGTCTACTACAAGGGTCGGTATAGAATGCACCTTTGGAATGGCTGCTAGTAAATTTAGAATTCTTTTAAAAAGCATCGAAACATCTGTGGATAATTCAATTAAAATTATAAAGGCAGTCTGTCTGTTGCACAATATTATAATATAATATATAAGAGAGAACCAGAATTATCTGTAACAAATAATCAATTAAATAACAATTTTGGAAGACTTCCTCGTAATATAGTTAATAATCGTGCTACAATAACAGCAATTAAACGCTAGAGAACTCTTCACCACTTATTTCCTTAATAGAAATTATTCCTAATTAACAGTTAATTTACGTCAATAGGACTTAGTGCATGGTTGGCATACTAAAATCACCTATGAGGAGCCCCACTATGGGAAAATAAAATTATAGAAAATGTAAAAAATATATTGACGATTCAAACCTTTTTTTTTTTTCTTCTTTCCCAGTCAAGGGAATTTTTTGGCGTCACACGTTCGTGCATTTGCCAGAGTCTTGTTTTATCTTAATCTTGATCTTGCATATTAACTTGTGCATATGTTATTGTATGAATTTTACAGAGGTTAAAACAAAAGTGAGGAAACGTTTAACGCGAAAACTGTAGGTATGAATCTTGCCATCGGAATTTAGAAAACTTTGGTAACTATTGAAAAGTAAAATGGATCAGTATATAAAAAATAAAGAAAAATTGAGATATAGAACAATATTTACAATATAAAATTAAATTTACAGCATATTATGTACACTAGAATCATATTTACAATTTTATATTATTACAAACAATAAAATCTGAAAGAGTTTTATATACATTTGGATTAATATTGCAAAGAAGAACTTTGATGTTTGTAGGTAAGGGAACATGGAGAGATACCAATGTGTCGTAAAAGGAACTACGGTCATATTTGGAACAAGCAAAAAATATATGGTCCAGATACCCATAGTCATGACCACATTCACATTTAGTGCTGTCTACAATATTAAATCTAGCAAGATGTGCAGGACATTGCACACAACCTTGCTAAACCTAATATGCGAAAACCACGGTCTTCGCGGAATATGCGGTTGTATACTATAATAATATTTGCCTTTAATTTGACTGCTGCTCTTCCAGTTTCTCACCCAAGATTCTTGAAGCGAGGATCTGGGAAGTGCAGCTAGATCATGTGTGTAATTTTTAAACGGATAACGGTCTCCACAGTCGACAGCCTCTTTAGCTAGCTTATCGGCCTTTTCATTTCCAAAAATCCCTCTATGGCTGGGTACCCAAACAAAATTTACTTTAAGACCTTTTAAAACGCACAAATTTAGCTTTTGTCTAGCTTCTGCTATAAGAGGAAAAAAAGGCTTAGCTTTAAATGGATATCTCTCTAAAGCCTGTAACACGCTCTTACAATCGCTAATAATCACAGTTTTGTCAAGTTTTAACAGTATAATATATTCTAAAGCTTTAACGATGCCAAGACATTCACCAGTAAACACAGAAGACTCAGGAGGACATTTTATTTTCTGAACTATATTATATTCAGCATGATATACACCTACACCTGTATGATTATCGGATGTCTGCTTAGATGCATCCGTATATACTCGATGCCAATTAGGCCACTTTTCTTGGACAAGCGATATGAAGTTGAAATTAGCATTCGTACTATCAATTTCCAAATCAAATATTATTGTAGGATAACTTATTAAGGCTTCATAATCGCAATTAAATAATTCAAGAGTTGGGGAACGGTGTATGGGAGCATTTAGTAGCTTGCATCTCAAAAGGCTTGTGATTAGACAGGGTACGCGTTTATGGTTCCAATAATCTGATGATTCTGTAAGATTGACGAGGATATTAAGTTTTTTAAGTAAAAGGTTATTAGAAAATTGTATATTACGGAAAAGCAAACGGTCAGACAAAAGCTGACGTCTTAAACTTAGTGGAGGTTCAACGCATTCAATTTGTAAAGCATTAATAGGGCTAGTTTTCATTGCTCCGGATACTATTCGCAAGGCTTTTGATTAAATGTCATCCAATTTCTTAAGGCTTACTGCACTACAAGGTTCAAGCAAAAATGTCCCGTAATCCAGGACACTTCTAACAAGAGCATTGTAGATAAGTTTCATAGAAAAAGGATGAGCACCCCACCAAACACCTGAGAGGCATCTTAATAAATTCAGGAGCTTTTCACATTTAGCCAAAATATATTCACAGTGTGGAATACCCGAAAGTTTTGTGTCTATATAAACACCTAAAAATTTTACTTCATTCCTTGTTGGCATGATGTTGTTTTCGAAACATATAGATATATGGGGACGTAAACGTTGTCTCGTAAAGTGAACCACAGAACTTTTTTGGGCAGATATCATCATCATCATCAGCCTGTATCAGTCCACTGCTGGACATAGGCCTCTCCCAAGATGCGCCACTGAGCCCGATCTTCGGCTCTTCTCTTCCAGTCACTGCCCACCGCTTTGCGTATGTCGTCGCTCCACCTGGTCACAGGACGTCCTACGCTACGTTTGCCGATTCGCGGTCTCCACTCTAGGACATGTCTGCCCCAACGGTTATCAGTCCTGCGGCAGATATGACCAGCCCACTGCCACTTCAGCTTGCTAATCCGTTGAGCTATGTCGATAACTTTAGTTCTCTGGCGAATTACTTCGTTCCGGATTCGATCCCGCAGAGAAATACCGAGCATAGCTCTCTCCATAGCTCGCTGAGCGACTTTAAACTGGTGGACCAGTCGGACTGTGAGTGTCCACGTCTCGGCTCCGTATGTCATCACAGGTAGGACGCACTGGTTAAAGACTTTTGTCTTTAGACACTGTGGTATCGGCAACGAGAAGACTCGACGGAGTTTTCCGAATGCTGCCCAGCCCAGCTGAATTCTTCTCTGGATTTCCTTCTCGAAGTTATGTTTGCCTAGTTGGAGCGTTTGCCCTAGGTAAACATACTTAGTGTCAACTTCGAGTGGGATTCCATCTACGGCAATCGGTTCCGGAACAACGTGCTCGTTGTACATGACTTTGGTTTTGTCCAAATTCATCCGGAGACCGATGCTACGAGAAGAATCAGCTAGGCCATTCAACATCCTTTGTAGGTCCTGCAGCGTCTCTGCCATAATGACGATGTCATCTGCGAATCGTAAGTGAGAGATGTACCTGCCGTTGATGTTAATGCCACGATCTTTCCAGTCCAGCGTCTTAAACATATCCTCCAAGGCGTTAGTGAACAGTTTGAATCTGAATATCATCAGCATATTGTAGTATATTTGTAGAATTCTGAATGGAACGTTCTAAATCATACGAATATATATTAAATAAAATCGGGCTGAGAACTGACCCTTGTGGAAGACCTTTCCACACAAGTCTACTCTGGTCTCGAGCATGATCAAGTTTTAAGCACCTACCTGATAGTATATTAATAATAAAGCATGTTAATCTTTCAGGGATATTCAGTTTCTGTAACTTTTGTTTAAGGACATTGAGTAGCACATTATCGTAAGCAGATTTTAAATCTAAAAAAACTGCAATAAGGGATTCATTACAGCTAAATGCGATTCGAATATCTGTTATAAGGGTACCAATACTGTCTAAAGTGCTTTTGCCTCTTCTAAAACCGAACTGAGTCTCGGATAATATTTGCCGATTTTCAATCACCCATTCAAGTCGGTTTTTAACTAGATTCTCAGCAATTTTTACTAGAACTGATGATAAAGCTATTGGGCGATATGAGGAAGCATCTGTTGGAGATTTTTCAGGCTTTAAAATAGGAATAACAATTTGTGATTTCCATGAAGATGGAATATGTCCGGATAATAAGGCTGAATTTATAATTTCCAAGTAAAATGATAAAGATGATGGATTAAGGTTAGCTAGAAAAGAATATGGTATACCATCTTCACCAGGTGAAGAGTCCTTAACAAAAGACAGTACCCCTTGTAGTTCCTGTAAAGTAAAAAGGGATTTCAGTGGTGATTGGTTCACTTTTATGCAAGAAGGAACGGAAATGTCGAAAACTTCCTGTTGAGGAACAGAAGGTGCAGCTAATTTGTCAAGAAATAAAACACTTAATTCTGGTGGCATCATAACTGTAGGCCGTGAATTAGTAGTACCTTTTCTAAATCTCCTAATATTCGACCAAACAATGGAAGGATGAGTACTAGGGGAAATAGAAAGACAATAATTTTTCCAACCCTCGAATTTTTTATCTCTGAGTAGTTTGCGGGCCTGTGCCATAACTTCTAAAAGATTTTCTAAATTTTCATCCGACATTTCTTCATTATATTGAATTTCCGCATTTTTTAAAAAACGATAAAATGATATTTATTATATTGTAATTTCTGGCAAAACAGAACAAACAGACGGAAGAGGCCTGGTGCTTATCATACGGGTCTAGAGCCTAGTTTAAGTACCAGGTGATTATTGATTTATTGTATTAATGCCATTTTTTCCAATAAACATTTTTTACTTTTTTTTTTCTGTAATCTAATCTCGGAAACGAACTTCGCAGTGAGATTTGAATTTCGTGGTACGAAATTCAACCGTATTGCAATCGCTTTACGATTTGAATTTCGTAGTACGACTCACCGCGGATTCCGCTTGCGAGATGCGTAAACTAGCTTACAGAATAGCCTGGCAGATTTTTTTTGACTACATTTATATTTTTACATTCTATTATTGATAGTTTTTTTTATAGATGACTTCATCGAGAGTGTTCTTAGCTGTGATTCGTAAAATTCGTTAAATCGTTATAAAACTATGAGCTTTAATCAACTTTCATAGCTCTAATCAATTCGAAAATCTTCTTCTTCAACGATATTGTAAGAACATGGAAGCATTGACCTGATGCTGGGATATCTCCTGGACTCTACAGAATACTCAAATCCTCACCAACTTACAGCTTAGCTAGGCTATTCTGTAAGCTATCTCGACAGCGGAATCCGCGGTGAGATTCGAATTTCGTACTTTGAAATTCAATCGTATCACGTTCGCAATACGGTTGAATTTCGTAGTACAAAATTCAAATCTCTCCGCGGATTCCGTTGTCGAGATAGCATACAGAATAGCCTAGCAGATTTTAAATGTCGTGTTTAGAGTCATTGGAATGCTTTTAATGAAAAGATTATACATAGATCAGTGGGGTTGGTTTAAAATATTATATTATATATATATAGATCATTATTATTTTATACAATAGATCATATTATTATACTATATTGACTTCAAATTGATTGTGATCGGTGGGGATCTACAGAAAAGCTAAGCTATAATAATATGTTTGAAGTAACTATGACCTATTCTGTGGTTTCACTGCAAATATTTTATTAATTTTGCGATGCGTGTATGTGAAATCCGTGATATCTTCTAGAGTTTTCATTTGAATTATATACTGTAAAGGACAATTTTAATCTTTAACATGTGGCCAAGCTAATTAACGTAATTATTTGGATAAAGATTAATACTATATGCTTGAAAATAGCCCTGGAAGTTGTGTAATATTTTTTAACAAAAAATTAAAGATTAAAATGGTTACTGTGAGTCAACCTTAAGAGATAGACATATGCTATCGCCGACTTTTTTGTAGGTCTTATTAAGTTGTACAATTCTTCCATAGAAACTATTCTTCCATCTGTTTTCAATTGATCAGCGTTCGTAAGAAACGTGTTTTTTCGAAAGTCCATTCTATATATTAGTGAAAGAATTTTTTAAATCGGTCCAGTAGTTTTTGAGGCAAATCATTACAAACATACAAAAATACAAATGTTCTCTCTTTATAATATTAGTATAGATATATAATATACATATACAAGTATATACAATATACAAGTATATATATATATAATATACCACACTTGAGATATCTCCTTTCCAACAAAAAAAAAGAATAATCAAAATCGGTTCATAAAAGACGAAGTTATCCGCGAACAAACATTAAAAAAAAGATATATACGGTCGAATTGAGAAACCTCCTCCTTTTTTTGAAGTCGGTTA
This sequence comes from Cabera pusaria, assembly GCA_954871355.1. NCBI lineage: Eukaryota > Metazoa > Arthropoda > Insecta > Lepidoptera > Geometridae > Cabera > Cabera pusaria. Next base: position 27,357,801 of record OX940898.1, on the reverse strand, counting down.
AAAAGGATCACCTAAGCTACAATTACCTGTTTGTATTGTTAATGAGTGTTTAAATTATATTTTAAGTATAAAGTTTTATCGGACTAGGTAAGTTTCATATATTTTTTTCAAATGAACGAGCCGCCTGACTTGATGGACCCGGGGGGGCACGGCACTGACCCTCCGGCTATTAATTTTGTTACAATCCCCACCATAGAGTAACTTTTTCTATTGGGATCCCCACCACAAACGTGGTATCTGATGAATCGGGTATGGAAACTGATGGGTCTTATACTCAACGTACTGGTCGTAAAAATATGTAATATATGTAAAATAATAGTATATGTAAAAAAAATATGTAAAAATTGTAACAAAAAGAAAAGGAAACATTCGCAAGCTATCGATGGTAAAATGGGATGTCGCTGTAGTACCGGCATAGGTAGCACAGATTGCGAAACTAATGTAGTTACTTATACTTCTCAGGAAAATGATTTACTAGCATCTATCCCGACACCTAGCAATGGTCCAGATCTTCAAGTGTATACACCTGTAGCACGTTCAATTTACCAGTCCAATGATAGCGCTCCGTTTGTAATACATGTCCAAAAGGAAACAAATTCGCCTGATGACGGTTCCACTCTCCACCCGGTCTCCTTTGGCAAGTTCCTCAAACGCAATGCCTTTAAAAACATCGTGAACGGATCTGTTAAAAGGATAGGTAAGAATAGAATTTCGCTTGCATTTACCGACTTTAACGATGCTAACTCATTTTTAACCGACTTCAAAAAAAGGAGGAGGTTTCTCAATTCGACCGTATATTTTTTTTTAGCTAGTAATAGTTTAGCATCCAATAAATTCAAAGCGCTTATTCCTTCATTCAATGTGACTCGAATGGGTGTCGTTCGTGGTATCACATCAGAGTGGTTACCCGAAGAAGTGATGGAAAACATTTCAGTACCTGATGGTTGCGATAATATTGTGAATGTGAGGTGAATTAATTTCAAAACCAAAGTCGATGGTTCACCTATTTGGAAACCTACACAAACAATTGTTATTACTTTTGATGGCCAAGTAGGTACCTACTCCCCAAAACAATATTAATTTGCTACAATTATCTACCAGTTGATTAGTACACTTACCCGACTGGACACACAAAAATGCAATGCCGTGCTCAACCTAGATGTTATAAGTGCGGAAACGATCATTCAGGTGACACTTGTGATGGTGATGAAGATAATGCGTCGTGCTGTTTATGCTGTGGCTCTCATTACGCCATTAGTGAATCATGCCCAAAGTTTAATCACAGAGTTTTACAATCATATGATTGTAAAACTGTGGTTTAATAGACAGAAAAAAATTAAAATTACTGTCGGAAAAAATGTATTCTTATGGTGAAGCAGCTAAATTACTTCCTCTTGTCGTTAAATCTTATGCTGATATAGTAAATTCTGTCCCTCACACTCAAACAGCTCATCCATCTTCTTACATATCAAACAATAGGTACACCTAAAACACCTTTTACCACTTACAGAAAAACAGTAGGTATTTAATAATCGACGTACCGCACCTAAACTAACTAAAGGCTTCGATTCGACCAAGTGGCCCACAACAAGATCATTAATGAGTATAATAATATGCCGTCCCCACAAAATGGATGTGCGTTAAATACAAAAAAGTACGATCCTTCCATGATGTCAACTACAGACATCATTCAGATTCTGGTAGAAACCCTGACACAGTCTAAAATAAATATACCGACCAACGTTCCCCCAATAATAGAAATGTTTAATGTACACAAAGCCATTAAAAATGGCAGCCTTCAAAGCAGTGGAACCGCTGAAGTGGTTCCTAAATAAGTTATTTTTCAAAAAAATAAAACCGACTTCATAACCACAAACAGGCACTCAAAAGCGAAAAATAAATTACTTAAAATTATTATAAGCGCTACCCACTAATCTATTTGAAGTCGGTGCCAGCCAAGTCTAATAGGTAGTAGATAGATAATACCTACATGTATCTACCTACTTACTAACCTACATGTACCTACTTACTACTACTACATACATAGTATCTATCTACTATCCAATAGACTTGGCTGGCACCGACTTCAAATAGATAAGTGGGTAGCGCTTATAATCATTTTATGTAATTTATTTTTCGCTTTTGAGTGCCTGTTTGTGGTTATGAAGTCGGTTTTTTTTTTAAATAACTTATTTTACTCTTTTTAGTGCAAAACAAGTTTTAATTAAATTACATGCATCTATTAAATTTCGTGTCTGGGCCGTTACTGACGGATATATACTTTTTGGAAAATTTCAAGTATGTACCTGTAATACCTATAACGGTTATAATATAAATAACACGGACGGACGGACGGACGGACGAACGGACAACAAAGTCTCAGAAAGTGTTCATTTGGTACCCTTTGGGTTCGGAACCCTAAAAAATTGACTTTAAATGCCGCGCTAAAATGAAAATATTCACTAGTAATAATGATGTCATCAAGGTATCAAAGGACAACGTCCAAAATGGCCCTGTGCAATTAAAGCATCTGATACACACGATTATTAACTGTCTATTTTATTACAATAATTTCAAATACTTTTATAACACGGACTAGTTGTATTCCAAAATGAAAATTAAAAAGTATTATTTGCGATTATTAACATTAATTGCCGCCATATGGTCAACGGAGTACTGAATCACTCTACTACGTTATAAGAGGCAATTCCCTAAATTGTTGATACCCGAATTATGAAAGCACTGTGTAGCCAACCTAACAAAAAAAAAATGTATTCTCATATCACTCGACATGGAGGGAGCCTTTGACAACGTATGGTGGCCTGTTATTATGCAACAGCTCATGGACAAGAGATGTCCGGAAAACTTGTTTGGTATGGTTCGCTCTTACCTAAGCAACAGAGAGATTGCAGTGCGATATATGGGCAGACTATGCAAAAAATTGACTAACCAGGGATGCGTACAGGGTTCAATCGCAGGTCCAACTTTTTGGAACCTTGTTCTGGATCCCTTGTTAAACAGCTTAGAAGAAGAAGCAATCCATGCCCAGGCTTTGCTGATGACATTATTATTATAATCTCGGATAACAATGTAGGAGATATTGAGCAAAAAGCAAATAAGGCAATGGAACTCGTTGGTGCATGGGGATCTAGGAACAAATTACGATTTGCTCCTCACAAGTCCAATGCTATGCTTATTACGAGGAAAAGACATGTGCCAAATCCAGACATTTTATTAAACGGACAGAGCATAGGATTTGTGGAGCAAACGAAAATATTAGGTGTTACAATAGACAACAAATTGAAATTTGGGCCTCACCTAGATGAAATACAAGCCAAATCGATCAAACTGTACAAACAGATTGAACGAGCGGCTAAAGTCACTTGGGGCCTAAATCCAAGTATCCTGCTAACCATCTACCAATGCGTTGCAGAGCCGATTATACTTTATGCTGCGAGTGTTTGGGCAGATGCAGTCACCAAAAAGTGTGTTATAAGAAAACTTTGCTCACTTCAGAGAATCTTTGCAGTGAAGATTTGTAAGGGCTACAGAACCATTTCTTTGGAGGCAGCGCTTGCATTGTCAGGCTTAATACCCATAGATCTTAGAGTAAGCGAAGCTGCCCAGCTATATAAGATAAAAAGAGGCGCGCTATTGTCAGAAGGAAGTTATGAGTTGGAGGTCGAGGATAGGGTACCATTTACGAATACCCCACACCCTGCAAATTGGTCTAATTTAAAGTTTGTAGAGCTAGAGGAATTAACTGTAGAGAGACAAGAGAAGCACCAGATTGAGGGCATGTATGTTTACACCGATGGAAGTAAAATTGAAGGAAAAGTGGGAGCTGCGGTCACAGTATGGCGAGATGGCAATGAGGAAAAATATAAAATGCTGAAACTAGCAGACTATTGTTCGGTCTATCAAGCTGAGCTATTGGCTATATTTAGGGCGACGGAAGAGGCAGAAGATATGGAAGCATCAAATATGAATATTCTCAGCGATAGCAAGACATCACTACAACTAATAAATTACTACACCTCATCTCATTCCGTCGCCTTCAATATACGCCATAACATAGATCATCTGCGATCCAGAGGTGTAAACGTGCGGCTTTTCTGGTTGCGTGCACATGTAGGCACAGCGGGCAACGAAAGAGCAGATGAACTGGCCAAAACAGCTGCCCTATCTGAAAATACCACTCTGGACTATTCAAAAGCACCTCTTTCGTATGCGAAGCGAATTATCAGGAAGAATTCTCTGCAGATATGGAATGAGAGATACAAAAATAAAATTTCAGGTAAGACAATCCAGCTCTTTCTCTCTGATGTTTACTCCGCATACCAATTTGTCAGAAAAAGGGAGCCTAACAACCTTTTGAGGCAGGTTCTGACCGGTCATGGAGGGTTAAGTCAGTACCTGCATCAATTTAAGCTTAAGAGTAGTCCTGGGTGCGTGTGTGATCCTGACGTCGTTGAGGATGTGCCTCATGTGCTCGCGGACTGTCCTCGCTTTGGTGCTGCACGATTGGATGTAGCAGTTAAAATGAATACCGATGTAACAAAAGAACATTTCTATGAACTTCTAACTGGTCAAAATACAAGAGATTGTTTTATAAATTATTGCAAGACTATAATGAAAAAAGTGTGCAAAGAAAATGGGAGCACCGCGAGATGGGCTCAATAAAAAATATATATTATTTATTACAATAAATTAATTTGAGTTATAATGTAATTATATTAGAATAGATAAGAAATATTGTGATTGTAATTAATAGATTTTATTCTTATAATAAATGAATTGAATATAACACTGTAAAAAAAGTAATAATAATAATGAATGATGACAGACATATCATTTCCGGTTGTTCTCATCTTGCTAACTCCGAGTACTTGCACAGACATAACCTCGTAGCCAGGATCATCCACCAGCAACTTGCTCTTCAATACGGCCTTGTCGAGTCTAAGGTGCCGTACTATAAGTACGCACCTGCGCCAGTTCTTGAAAATGGTCATGCTTTGCTCTATTGGGACCGATCGGTTATCACGGACAGGACTATTGACGCCAATAAACCTGATATCGTGATAGTCGACCGGTCCCAGCGGCGGGCAGTGTTAGTTGACATCACCATCCCGCATGACGAGAACCTCGTGAAGGCTGAAAAGGACAAGATCAGCAAGTACCTTGACTTGTCTTTCGAGGTTACCGCCATGTGGGATGTTGATTCGACTAGCATTGTCCCAATAGTCGTTTCTGCGAACGGCCTAATAGCGAAGAGTCTCGACCAACATCTCAAAAGACTCTCGCTAGACGGCTGGATCAAGGGCCAGATACAGAAGGCGGTACTTCTTGACACGGCACGCATCGTCAGGAGGTTCCTCTCTCTGCAGCCCTAACCACCGGTAGCTTGGGCCCTGCCCCGCTGCTGGCGGCACTCTAGGTTTAGGTTTTTTTATAATATTGTTTATTTGTAATGATTTTTTTCTATTTTTGTTTGGATATCTTTATTGTAAAAAAACCTAAAACTAAGAAAGAAAATAAATAACGTGAATAATGAATGAAATAATAGAAAAAACAAAGAAAAAAAAAACAAAATATAACAAAAAAAGACGAAAAAATGACAACGAAACAAAAAGAAAAGAATTTGGAATACATACACACGTACACGAATGAACACACACTAACGCACACAATAAAAAACAGTTACACTAAACGTACTACGTACTACTGTATTATGTATTTAGATGTATATGCATGAAAGCTCAATGAAGTTAATTGCAACAAAGATTTCCGACCCATGTTGGAGGAATATAAATAGCGGAACAATAAAAAATTAAAAAAAAACCTAACAACGGAAAGTATTATTTACGTAGTAACTATTATATAATCTGTGGTATTATGCTTATAATTCTTTTTTGTATGCACTGTTGATTGGTACAAAGTACGTTCATAATTCTGAGTTATTTCATGATGTATGCAGTGTCGCGGGACTGAAATGGCCGCCATCTTCGCCAAACGTCATGTCATGTCAAAAAATATTAGGTATGTTTAAAAAGTTTGCACCCTAACGAGACTTTGCCCGGTAGAACATTCCTGTGAAGACAAATTATTTATATTTATCTATAAATATTTATTATAATTATTAATATATAATTATTTATTGAGGGCCCGGTGGCGTAATTGGGAGAACGTTCGGCTTTGATGCCGTGGTACCGAGTTCAAACCGCCGTGCACCAATGAATTTTTCTATCGAAAAATATAACCCTAATTATTAAATTAACCCTAAATATAAAAATATTATATAAATATATATATGTGCGCTTCTCACAGTGGCCCTCCGGGAAGGAAAACATCGTTAAGAAACCAACAACCCCCGCATGGTGGTAGGACATATCTAGTGTCCGCTTGGCTAGCTACCACCCTCAAGTTAGAAAATCTGTCGCTAAACATCTAATGTGTTCCGGCAGCTATCCTTGAGACCCAGTTCCCATTCTAGTCCACTTCTCTATCTTCGACCGCATCATCACTTAGCAACAGGTGAGATAGTGGTCAAACGCTAGCCTATAAGAGATAAAACAAAAAAAAATTATCACCACCTTTATTTCTATCTCGCTCACAGTTACCGTAAGAATATCTGTCAAAAAGCAAAATCAACGAGAAGAAAGATGTAAAAACATTATTCAAGGTCATATTTTTTAGTCTTCAAAAGTATATGCAATAGCAACCTCCATTGTGTATAATCTTCTTGGGACTCTTCTACTAAAACCAGTACATTCTCCTATGTTTGAGGTATTTATCTCCATATAATAATTAGATCTCGATAAAATTAAAATGGGACCACCTCGGAAATGTATCCTACCTATTAAAAAAAGAATCATTTGAATCCGTTCTCAATTTATAGAGAAATCGCGTAACATACACACAAAACAAAACCTACAGACGAATTGAGAACCTCCTCCTTTTTCGTGAAGTCGGTTAAAAAGTGAAATAATTTATGTAATAAACAAGTACAACACTTGTTTATTTTCTTTCTCGGAGACCTAGTCCCTTTGGGACCTCCGGGAAATTTCCCGGGATAATCCCAGTTACTTTTATGTGTGCCAACCCTATCGACTGCTGCTTAGATACTGAGACAGGAATGGGATGGCACTTGCAGTTCCGGCGTTTTACGACTGGTGCGTAAAACCCGGTGGAGAACAGAGCGGGGTCCTCTTACAGATTTAATAAGGAAAGTGTAAGTACTTAGCTTTTGGGGCTCGGTCCTTTACGCAGAAGTGGACCGATCAACACATTTGATTAGGCAGCGCGTAATAATAACGCCTGGAGTTAATTACAACTATAATTGGTTATTTTATGTCCTTTATACAGTCGACGTATGTCAGCAACTTTGCATGCTGAGAACACGCAAAACTTCTTAATATTTTATTATATTTTTAAAGGCATTCAGCTTGAGGAAAAATATATTACTGCATCTAATGAAAATTTGTTGTCAAAACTCTTCTGTCATTGGTGATCGATTTTGAACATAAAACATAATTCAAAAAGATTGACCACCAAGATTAAAACTACCAAAAGAGTTTAAGGTTGGCGTAAGGTCGCCACTTCACCCCCCCACGAAAACGAACATCCCCACCAAAACCGGGGGGCCGCCCGTGAACGGAAGGATGCACCAATTGTCCCATAGTCATTCAGAATCAAACAAATCTGAGATGACCATAGAGGAAGTTGAAATTCGGGACGTCAGATCAACCAAATTATACAAAATAACAATTTACACTAACTAAAACTCAAATTATCTCGGGACTAAGGATTCACAGATCCAAAACATCCCTAAATTTGACTCGACGTCCAGAACGCGTCGAAACGACAGGACCCAAGGCTGGTGGAGGAGACTCCTTCGAGGCAGGCAATGGAATTAAATTTCCGACCGGAGGAACAGGCACCGTGAGAGATGCGTCCAATGGGTTGCTGCCTGGTTGCACTGAGGTCGATTCATGATCATCCTCAGCCTCGAGATGTGCTGGTTTAACTCTGTCCACGCTTACCTCCCGCCTTTTCCCCCCCACATCAATCGTGACGGTTTTTGCCCCTCTACTGAGGACCTTATATGGTCCAGTATAGGGTGGCTGAAGAGAACGTCGGACCGTATCGTCACGTAAAAACACGAGCGTAGTGGTCGACATCTCTTTAAAAGTGAAAACTGAAGGAGACGAATGCCGAGACGCAGGAATTGGTCGAAGATCTGCCACAACCTTACGTAGCTGTGCCAAAAAATCATGCGCACTACTATCACTGGTTGGCAAGGATGGCACCACGAAATCCCCTGGAAGTCTCAAAGGCTCTCCATATAATAACTCGGCAGCAGAACATTTCAAGTCTTCCTTGAGTGCTGTTCTAATACCTAGCAGAACCAGCAGTAAGGCTTTACTCCATGTCTCTGCATGGCACATTAAAGCAGCCTTAAGCTGTCTGTGTAAACGTTCTACCATCCCATTAGCTTGCGGATGATAACTGGTTGTCCTAATTAGCTTAGTTGCGCAAAACTGTAACAACTCATTAAACAAGGTAGACTCAAACTGTCTGCCTTGGTCAGTAGTGACAACGAGTGGTACACCAAATCGTGTAGCGGGAATATCTTGGTACAACAAAAATACTGATTGATTCCAACACTACGATTTAATTTAAGTAATAATACAGTACATAACATAGGTGTGAGGGTCGTGCCCCACTAAGTTGGATCATTATAGGTAGGTAGGTACTATCCTGAGGGTGAGCCAAGGAGCAGCAGAGCGGTGCCAACGAAAACCGGTAGCCTCCAGATGGTGTTGACCCGTACCCTGGACCCCAAAAGCAGGGGAACTATACACTATAATTTTAATTCAAATAATTATAATTTGAAACGAGTAATATTTAAATAGACACGTTCGCGAATCTGCGCTAAGGGCGAGGCGACGTGTTTACACCGATAAAGCTTCGGCGAGTGTGTGGCCGGCTTGCGATGCAACTGGTTTCTGCTAGGCTATGCTGTAAGCTACCTCGACAGCGGAATCCGCGGTGAGATTCGAATTTCGTACTACAAAATTCAACCGTATTACGAACGTGATACGATTGAATTTCGTGGTACGAAATTCGAATCTCACCGCGGATTCCGCTGTCGAGATTGCTTACAGAATAGCCTAGCTGTTCTCTCACCTACAGCGATAGCAAGTAGTGGTGCCCGTCGCTGAAATGATACTTCGGCATCGATAGAATTTATTATTCACTGTCCGTTTATTTTAATTAAATATTAGCTATGCATAAAAATTAACGGTACAATCGCGAAATCCACCCGTTGACAAAGGTATTTGCTACCTCTTCAGCAGTGATACACGACATCGGCCATGCCTCTGCCCACCTCGTAAATCTATCGATTGCGGTGATGCGTGATACATCGCATGTTACAGAAATATCCGTTCCTGGAATAGGAACAGATTCGGGGGGGGTTAGGTCGTTATTTTGCTCAGAACTAACCCTAACCTGGCCACCTGTCCGGTGAGCAGGTTCGGTGAATGGTTATGGAAAGGAGCGCAGGTCGTGTAGACATCCATAGCAAGTCTAAGTAGTTTTCCTTCACGTGGTGCCGCCCCGTTCTTGATCTGGTCCCCTAAGGAACAGATGTAACAAAAACTACGAGGCGTAATTCTTGAGACTCCCACCCACCCATAATCCTTCCTATCCTACCTTCCTACCAAACATCCCAACAAGTCCGCTACGGGAACAACGTGGTCTGTTTCTGTGGGCTTGTTATCCCCAATTGAGTGATAACAAGCGGGGGGTGACCACCCACGTATTTTGTACTGTACGTGGTGCCCCGTATGGAAGGATGAAGCAAACCTGGTGGCTGAGCGGGGACTGGTCAGGGTTGGTACCGCTCCCTTAGCAACACTCCTCTTCGGTGCGGATTTCTTCCAAAACGGGAGGGCAAAGGTTAGCCGACTTTGCCTATTCAGTACGGGCGACAGCCTTCAGCTTTGCCTGGCTAGAGGGGGGGACCGATGGGGCCTACAGCCGGCGATGCTCGCTGTTTCTGGCGGGTTTGGCGTCGGATTGGTTAGTGTCGTTAGGCTCGTGGGTAACGCGGTCACCACCTCTATATCTGTCTCGGTAGCCCTGGTGTTGCTACAACATCCCCAAAGGTGCGGGCTCCGTGGAGGGTGGGGAGCCGAGACGATGAATCGATTTAAACTAAACATGGATCTTGTCGAGTCGAATAACCAAACAAGCGCAGCCGCGAAATTATGTTTACCCCCAATTGGGGAGGCGGTGGAAAACCTTGCTGCGGCTTTTGCCGTAGAGGAGGAAAACACTGCTGCCTGGAGGGTCGTTAGGCCGAAGGGCAAAAAGAATAAGGGACCCCGGAAGGAGAGGAAACAGCCCACAGCTGAAGCCTCAAACTCAGGAGTCGCCTCCTCTCAGGCTGTTCAAGCCTCGGGAGGGAAATTAACAAAGAGTCAAAAACTACGACTTAAACAGAAACGTAAACGGGAGGAAGCAAGGGAGGCGAAACTCAGGGAACCGATGTCAGTGGCAGAGGGACCCAAGAGGAACACGCCAGGACCCAGCTTCTTCTACAAAAACAGGCAAAACAGCAGGGATACTGCTCCAAAGTTGGTTGCCCCGCCAGCAAACTCCACGGACCAGTCCGTGGCAGTAGCCGGATCCGTGGGTCGAGACGAGGAGCGTGGATCCCAGCAACCGAACAAAGCCCCCAAACCTGTCGCCCCCAAAGCAAGCTCGTCGGAGGCATCTGACGTAGCAGCTGAAGGAGCACATACAGGCAAAGGGTATAAGTACAGGCACAAACGTGACAATCGCTACAACCGCAAAAAGCGAGCAGCCATCGCGATCGCACGCTCAGCGGAGGCTCCGGCTCATAACGAGTCAAGCAAGCGGACGCGACTGGACGACACGGTGTCACCGAGGGAACGGAAAAAACCTAAGCTGGACAGCTCCCGCCGAACCGCGATCAGCTACTCGGAGATCGTCACGAACGAACTCTGTGTGGCGGTCACGCGGGCGGACAGCAGACCACTTAGTGTAGAACAAGCGACCACAGTGAAGGAGTTCCTGAACCGTCAAATTCTGGAGGACGTCATGGACCCTAATAACGATTTCGCTCCCAATTTTAGAGGTAAACCCATCATAGGGGATGGGGCTCTGAAGTTGTGGTGCGAGAACGCTGCCTCACTGGAGTGGCTACGAACGGCCCTAAGCCGAATACCGGAGACGACAGGCCCCAAGCTTGTTGTCAAAAAGCAGAGCGAACTGACCAGGAGGGTCAGAGCCGCCTTATTCCTGCCAGACTGTAAAGCCAACGTTGGGCACACAAGCTTAGTCCTCAACAAGCAGAATAAGTGGGCAATGATTCCTACCTGGACGGTGTACAGCCACACTGCACAAGAGGATGGGAGCCTCTTCCTGACCCTGGGGATCCCAGAGACTGTCGTTCCCATTCTCCTAGACAACGAGCGCCGTCTGGGACACAATCTCGGAAATGTCTACGTGCGGTTCTATGCGGCAGATGGGTCGCTGCAAGATGAGCCGCCGTCGACTTATAAAGACAGCGCGAGAAGTGACCAGCCGGGACCGAGCACCAAACCAGATTCGGACAACACTGATGACGGAGGCAAGGCAAAAGCAGCCACTCCGGCACACTCCTCTCCTAAACCTTCCAGCTCTAGGGAAACAGCCGAAGACATGACTGTTGACGCTGTACCCAGGACGGATACCTGGAGGAAGGATGAGGATGTGCTAGGAGAGACTGACGAAGACGAGGAGGAGGGGAACCTAAGTGATGGCGACCCAGACACCCTCGACTTACAGTAACGTCATCCAATGCAACCTCCAGCATAGCCTCACTGCTACGGCTACCCTGCGCAGAGTGCTGGGGGCAACAAACAAAAATGAGACCGTCGCCTTAATTCAGGAGCCGTGGATTAGGGCAGGGCGTGTGTGTGGTCTCAATAGCTTAGGCGGTAAGTTGGTTTTAGATTCAAACTGCACTAACCCCAGAGCTTGCATTTACATTCCCAGGAATATAACAGCACTGCCCCTCACTGAGTACCTTTCCAGGGATCTGGCCACCGCCAGACTCTTGAGGAACACTGGTGAGGAGGACAAGGAGGTGATCGTGGCGTCAGCCTACATGCCCGCTGACGAGGACATCCCACCGAAAAACGTCACCGACCTGGTAAGATACTGTGAACTAAACAAATTTAAACTTATCCTAGCAACTGACTCCAACGCTCATCATCCCCTATGGGGTATGCCGGCAGCCAACAACAGAGGAGAAGAACTGGTAAATTATCTTTTTACTACAAATCTCACTCTAGCAAACATCGGTGCAGAACCTACTTTTGTGACTAAAAGGTGTAGTACCATCATAGATCTAACTCTGGTAACTAGCAATGCTCAAGACATCGTCAACAATTGGAGGGTGTCGGAGGAATCCTCGTGCTCGGACCACAGATGGATCAGATTTGAACTAAAAATAAGCAACACACCAACAGTACCCAGACGTAACCCCCGTAAGACCGACAAGGTAATTTTCAAATCTTCCTTGGAACACAACCTAACTCGGCACACACAAGGTACACACACAACAAACACGGAAGAGATAGAACAAACAGTAACATACCTAACCAACAGTCTAACCAAAAGCTTTGAAGTCGCATGTCCGCTGACCACGCCTAAGCCCACCACAGGGAATCAAGGCTGGACCAGAGACCTGGACAGACTAAGAGCTACGGTAAGAAAACGCCTCAACAGAGCCATGAACACCTACGACGATGAAGACTGGGACAAGTACAGAAAAGCACAGTCCGAATACAAGAAACGCATACGGCGTAAAAGTCGAAGGTCGTTCAAAAACTACTGCACAAACATAGAAAATAATACACAAGCGAATAGAGTCAGGAAAATCCTATCCCTAGATGCAAATCGCAGCATAGGAACACTCAAACGCAATGACAACACATACACCAAGACAGAAACTGAAACTAACACCCTACTTTTGGAAACCCATTTCCCGGACTGTCTCATCACAGACACCGTTACATGGGAAACCACGAACCGGATAGACCCCCACGACGACGACTGGAGCGTTGCGAAACGGGTCGTGACGGAAGACAGAATTGGGTGGGCAATTAACACATTTCAACCTTATAAAACTGCTGGCCTGGATGGGATCTTCCCAGGACTTCTCCAATGGGGAGCTGAACTTATAATAAGCACACTGGCAAGTATCTTTAGGGCTTGTATCGCTCACAGATATATACCCAAAGGATGGCGTGAAGTCAGAGTCTTATTCATACCCAAACCAGGCAAAAGCGACTATACTAATCCAAAATCTTACCGGCCGATAAGCCTCACATCCTTCCTTCTCAAGACACTGGAAAGGTTATGTGACCGGTACATCAGAGACAACTATCTAAACACAATTCCACTTCATGCAAACCAGCACGCCTACAGCTCGGGTAAATCAACTGAGTCTGCTTTGCACCAAGTGATAAAAACTATAGAATGCAATATTAATAACAAAAATCTGTGTCTAGGCGCTTTCATTGATATAGAAGGAGCTTTTGACAAGACTAACTTCAGTAGTATCAAAGCAGCCCTAGATAAACACAGGGTAGAACAAACACTAGTAGAATGGGTCATCAACATGCTTCAATTAAGAGTGGTACAAGTTGAGACATCAGGCGCCACCAGAGGGCTGGTCTCTAAAGGCTGCCCGCAAGGAGGCGTCCTATCACCGCTCTTATGGAACATAGTTGCAAACGACCTCATCACTAAACTAAACAGACAACGCTTTCTCACAATAGGATACGCAGATGACCTAGCTATACTAATACCAGGTCATTTTGCTAGCGTAACATGCAATCTAATGAACAATGCACTGAAGATCGTAGAAAAATGGTGCATAGACTACGGACTAAACGTGAATCCAGCAAAAACAGAACTGGTCATGTTCACAAATAAAAGAAATCTGGGCAGCTACGCCTTACCGCACCTCTTCGACACCGAACTAAAACTGTCAGATGAGGTGCGGTACCTGGGCGTCACCCTCGATAGCAAACTAAATTGGGCGAAACATATTGATAACAAAATAAATAAGGCTACCATATCATTTTGGCAATGTAGAAGAATGATGGGCAAGACATGGGGACTAAGCCCAAAGATAACCCTATGGCTATACAATACAGTAATAAGACCGTCTGTCTCATACGGAGCCCTGGTATGGTGGCCTAGAACTAAATTAAACACCTGCATAAACAAACTATTAAAATTCCAGAGATTAGCTTGTGTAGCGGTAACGGGTTGTATGAGAACCACCCCGACAGCAGCGCTTGAGGTTTTGATGGGTCTGGCCCCGTTGCACCTACACATTCACCAAGAGGCAGCCGCGTCTGCCTACAGGCTTAAAGCATTAAATCTCTGGGAAATAAATTATCACGCAACCCACACACATATAATAAACGACATCGCCACATCTAATACAATGATGAAATCTATATATGATAGGGTACCTAAACAATACTTTTTCACAAAACACTATACCATACAACTACACGAAGATCCTAGTGATTACTCTAACATACATGAAGTGAGGATATACACAGATGGATCTAAAATGAATACAGGATCAGGTGCGGGGGCTTTCTCAGACGACCTCAACATCCACATATCAACACCCCTGGGCGCACACAACTCCATATTCCAAGCGGAATGTGTAGGTATAATCCAGGCGGCCTCAGCTGTGCTACAAAGGAAGGTATATGATCATACCATAAGAATTCTCTCCGATAGTGCAGCTGTACTACGAGCCCTGCAAAGGTATGACTTCTCGACGGGGCTGATCATACAGTGCCATCATCTTCTGCAAGAGGTGGGTAAACACAACCGTATCATTCTTCAATGGATAAAGGGCCATAGTGGATCCAGAGGTAATGACGCGGCAGACGAACTAGCAAGGAGAGGTTCTAACCTGCACCCTGCAGGAGTAGAACCAATGATACCTATACCGTTCAGCCAAATCAAAGCCTGGATCAGAGAAAACATCAGGAAACAACATCAAGACTACTGGGCAGGTATTAAGGAATGTCGGCAGTCGAAGGAGGCATTCCCGGACCTAAATCCGAGATACTCCCGTAAACTGCTCAACCTTAAACGTGACAAACTCCGACAGATCGTCGGGGTAGTCACCGGACACTGCTCATTTAATAAACACCTATTTACCATAGGTGTCACCGACAGTCCTCTATGCAGAGGCTGCATGGAGGCCGAGGAAACGGCCGCGCATGTACTCCTGGAGTGCAGCAGCGTGGCGTCACAGCGGAGGACACTCCTCGGGTCACCGACGACGATGCGAGGGGCCTGCGCCGGCATCAGCGAGCTGCTGGCATTCCTCGCTGACATCGGGTGGCTTGAATAAGCGCGACCAACCTCACGCAAAAAGGGCCGATAAACGGCCTAGTTGCGGAAACCAGCCCGCGCACCAAGTACCAAGTACCAAGTAAGTAGGAACAGATTCTAATTTCAAGGAAGAATCTGCTCGCAACGTAACAAGTTCCTCGTCCACCTTCTGAGCTTCAGCCAGAGCAGCGTAGTCGTCTGTGAGAGAAATTGCCTCTATGCGCGACATCGCATCTGCCACTACATTGTCGTCGCCTTTAACGTACACAAAATCAGTGGTAAATTGGCTAATGAAACTCAACTGGTTTAATTGAACCGGTGGTAACTTTTCTCTTCGCTGTTTAACACATGTTGCGCTTCCAAGAAATGTCTGAAATGCTGAACACTCTCATAAACAGCTAGAAGTTCACTATAATAAGCGGGCCACTCCTTCTGCTTTTCTGTTAATTTTTTACTGAAAAAGGCTAAGGGATGCCAACTCTCATTCTCGCTCTTACGTGGTTGTAAACACGAGCCTACATGAGTACCTGACGCGTCGGTAAATAAACCTAACTGCGCGTTACTATCAGGATGTGACAACAAGGTAACTGTTGTGAGGCTATCCCCACAAGCTATGTAGTCTTTTTCTAAGGCATCCGTCCAAGGGAATGGTTGTGTACCTTTCCCTTGAGTGGATGAAATCGCATCAACCAGAGGTGCCTGATATTTCGCTGCACCGGGTAAAAATCTGCGGTAGAAATTTAACATTCCTAAAAAACGTCGCATTCCCTGCACAGTTTTAGGAGGCGGGAACTCTGCGAGCGCTTGCATTCGCTCGTTAGGCGGCTTTGTGCCTTCTGCATTGATCTGATAACCTAAAAAGGTAACCTCAGATGTACCAAAAACGCACTTTGCCGGGTTAATAACAACACCGAACTGTCGTAACCTACCGAACAGTATTTTGAGGTGTTCCGCATGACTCGGCTTATCCACGGAATGTACCAGGATGTCATCAACGTATGCGTAACAGAAATCGAGGCCTCGCACGACTTCATCGATAAATCGTTGAAAAGTCTGACCTGCATTTCGTAAGCCGAATGTCATGTAGGGAAATTCGAATAACCCGAATGGTGTTATAATCGCAGTTTTGCAAATATCCCCTTTAAACACGGGAATTTGATTGTAAGCTTTAACCAAATCTACGGTCGTAAATACCGTTGACTTAGCTAAGTTGCTAGCAAAATCACCGATATGCCTAACCGGATATCTATCCGGGATAGTTCGCGCGTGGAATATCCGGTAATCGCCACACGGACGCCAGGTTGAATCCTTTTTAGAAACAAGGTGTAAGGGTGATGACCAAGGGCTATCCGAAGGCCTAGCTGTACCAGCTCGAACCATTGCGTTGCGATGCTATTGCGATGATATTGCGATGCTATTGCGAACTCTTGCTGCGCCACACGAAGTTTATCGGGGGCCAGCCGTCGTGGTCTGCACGACATGGGTGATCCCTCTGTTGTTTCAATGTGGTGCCTAGTCGAATGCCTGACTACCCTATCAATACCTGGTGGGCGCGTAATATCGGGAAAATCTGAAAGCAAATCCGTATAACTGTTACTCGGGAGTACGATGGCCCTAACACTGGACTGTACAACGTTTGCTGCAGTTGCTACAACGCTCAGTTTAGTAACCCCATCGATTATCCGTTGTCGACGGCAGTCGGGTAACAAATTATAGTGGCTCAAAAAGTCTGAGCCAATAATTGGAGTGCTAACATCTGCGATTACAAAGTTCCAAGTGAACTCTCTTCTAAAACCGAGGTCTAAATGAAGAGTGGTTGTGCCGTAGGTTTCAATAGATTACTGATTTGCGGCAAACAACTCGTACCCGCTCTCCCCTAAACGACCCTTTACTAAGCGTCGCGGGAAACAGCAGATATCCGAACCTGTATCTACTAAAAAAATTATTTTAGTTGCACGATCACTAACGAACAACCTACGACTTTTAAATCCGCGGTCGCTCATAGTTGCTACCGACCGCGGTATGCATTGCCCAGGATTGTGCTGCCTTCCAATTGCAGGGCCGAACGCACTTCGAAGCCCTACCGGCAAAACGATTATGGTACCAGCACAAATTCTGATTTTTAACACGCGACCTACTATTATTATTATTACGACTTCGGCCGCGATTTTGTTTGTTACAGGAATGATTCTTATTAAGCGACCGGACATCTTGAGAACTACTATCCATGGCCGATGCAACCATTCCTGCCAGCGTGGTAAGCTGGCTTCTAACTTCGTCCAACTCCGAAATCTTGGAAGGTTTGGACGGTTCGGCTGTACGCACACTGCAAAAATGCGACGGATCTTGCGATATAATTTCAAATAAGCGATCCCCTAATAGTGCTGTTATATTTAATTCTTGCAATGGCTGCGCCTCTAAAACAATTTGGATTTGCAGAGGAAGTTGTCTAAGCCAAATCGATTTGAGAACCTCCTCCGGAAAATTTTTATTCACGAGCGTCCTCAAATGTCGTAAAAACGAGGACGGCTTCCTGTCACCGATTGTCTCGCCACCCAATTTGTCTGATGTTTTCCTCATACGATTGGGAGAAACTCGAGTCAATCACTTGTTTCAACTTGGTGTACGGGGAAACGGCAGGGGGTCGAATAAGTAATGCTTCGACCTCCCTGGCACAACTGATATCTAAGTTTGCCACGGCATAAAAAAATTTTGTCACTTCCTGAGTGATTTTATTAATACCAAATTGCGCCTCAAGACCGGCAAACCAAAGGGCAGGCCTCTCCTTACAAAAAACAGGTGTACGAATACTCACCCGCCCGGCGCATACTTGCCCATCCTGACTGTCATTCGATTCCTCGAAGAACGCCTTCTTTTCTGCAGTCGGTCCCGACGAATGAGCCTCTTGTCCCGTCATCGTCGACGCCTTTCAATCCAAATGCACGTCCGGGAAGTAAAAAACTTCCAGAAGGTACCAATCTGAAAATTTTCAAAGCACAGAAAACAATTGTACAATGACAACAGGAAAAAAAAAACAAAGAAAAAATATTTTATTTAGGTCTAGCATAGGATATTCTGCGCCAGAACGGTCATGATGCGGCGATCTACACATGTAGGCATAGCCTAACTACGAATTAGAACTACTGTTCTACTACTCTACTTACTACGAATCTACGAATTACTACTACTCTACTTACTATATAGAAAAACAAAAATGAAATGCTAAAAACACATAATTAATTTCGCCACTTGAAAAGAATGCGCCGGCAGCGTCCGCTTAAAAAACAGGGACCTCGGAATGTCGTTTGCGACAAACCGGGACAGGAACTGACGAATTTGGGTAATTTGACACTTTCACAAAATAAAAGAGGTAAGACGACGGAATCTTCTCGTCGTCTTACCTCTTTTATTGACGGCTCCTGTCGTCTAGTTGCAGCTCTGCACTGTTCAGCATCACGTCGGGGTCACCAATTTGGGACCTCCGGGAAATTTCCCGGGATAATCCCAGTTACTTTTATGTGTGCCAACCCTATCGACTGCTGCTTAGATACTGAGACAGGAATGGGATGGCACTTGCAGTTCCGGCGTTTTACGACTGGTGCGTAAAACCCGGTGGAGAACAGAGCGGGGTCCTCTTACAGATTTAATAAGGAAAGTGTACTTAGCTTTTGGGGCGCGGTCCTTTACGCAGAAGTGGACCGATCAACACATTTGATTAGGCAGCGCGTAATAATAACGCCTGGAGTTAATTACAACTTTTATTGGTTATTTTATGTCCTTTATACAGTCGCCGTATGTCAACACTTCTTAATATTTTATTATATTTTTAAAGGCATTCAGCTTGAGAAAAAATATATTACTGCATCTTATGAAAATTTGTTGTCAAAAACTCTTCTGTCATTGGTGATCGATTTTGAACATAAAACATAATTCAAAAAGATTGACCACCAAGATTAAAACTACCAAAAGAGTTTAAGGTTGGCGTAAGGTCGCCACATCCCTAAACAGGCTCCGCTTTAAAAATACACAAATTTTCTTCTTTAAGGGATGATAGATCTGATGGGTACAGCGGTGCTGCCTTACTCATCAGAAATACTATGCCTTTCTCCATTATTTATTTACCAACTTTTTATAGATTTGAGTATGGGGATGGATCATATATCACATGAGTAATTGTGCATATATCTTCTACTTGCTCCAAATTTGACCGTAGCTCCTTTTACGACACACTGATATCTCAATCATCAAAGCTTTTCATTGTACTTGTATGAATCCATAATTTATATAGAACTTTATCCGATTTTATTGTTTGTCATACCATAAAATTGTAAATATGATTTTAGTGTGTGTAACATATTATTATGTTCTGAATTTAAATGTGTATATTGTAAATATTGTAATATATCTTTATATATTGTATATATTTTTCTTTAAGTTTTATATACTGATCCATTAACCATTTTACTATCCAGTAAATTAATAGAACAACTTTTCCAAATTCCGTTAACTATATTTTTAAATTTTTCGCGTTAAACGTTTCCCCACTTTTGTGCACAAAATACATAACTATAACAATACACAAGTTATCAAGCAAGATTAAAACAAGACTGTGGCAAATGCATCAAACGTGCGGCGCCAAAATCCCATGATTGGGAAAAGAAAAAAAAAAAAAAAACAAACCAAAACACAATAAAAAGTTTGGCCACAGAGTACATTGAATATATAGGAGTTTGGCTTGCTACACATAAGCAAATTGTACCTATTTATTCTTTTCTTTTTGTACCTAAAAAGTGATCTGTGAAGAATAAGGATTTATTGAGATATTATCATAACAGATCTTTGTCGTTTTGGGTTGTGTGTGTTGTAACAATCGTATCGAAGCCAAACAGAAACATTAAGACAGTAATAGTAGTAGAGGAGACGACATCGGTGAGCGGAGAGGATATGTATCGACGAGATGAGCGCTGCGCTGTCGCGGAGTAGGGTGAGCGCCGACCAGCTAGAGCTGCTGCTGTCGTTCATGGAAGAGCACCCCGACTTCGCGGCCGGCAAGCTCTCCGTGTACTCGCGCTTCACGTCCAGCAAGCTGTGGCGGCTGCTGGCCGAGCGGCTGAACGCGGCGGCCGGCGAGTGCGGCGGTGCGCACAAGTCGCCCGACAAGTGGTGCCGGGTCAGTAGCGGGCGGCCCAGACCGCCCCGTCTGCCCACTGGCCCCTGCCCACTGCGTGCTAACCGCGCTCGTGCTTGTTGCAGTACTGGACCGACATCAAGTACAAGGCGCGCAAGAAGTCTGCAGCGGGCGGCGTGTTCGGCGACCTCTCCTCGGCGGAGGAGCGCGTACAGAACATATTCAACGGGACCACCCGAGACAGTGAGTGCTGTTGATATCAAGTGACAATCTAGTCTATCAAGACTATATCAAGTGACAAGGCTAGTCTAGAAATGGAGCTAGGCTGACAAATCCATTCCATTTGTTATTACCACATAGCTTGACTGTCTTGTACCTTTCCAAACTGACAGACACTGCACATAATACTGGCACTTGGTGAATCCATTTGTTGAGCAAAAAACTTTAGAAATCTGTTCAGAGTGATTATAAACGAATATTACTTTAATGTGTAGTTTGGTAAAGCCTTAGCTGCCAACTTTAGATAGTTACCTACTTACTACAAAATGTTCAGAGAACAAGTTTTCATTGAAAAGTTGAACAATAAAGTTCAAAATATTATCTGGAAAATAGTAAAGTAATAAGTAGTGGCCAGCTCAACCCGTCAACTTTCTGTTCACAATACCAATAAAGCTTCCAACACTTAGTCCAAAAGTGTGGAAGCAGGGAAACAACAAACAAACAAGTAATAGGTAAAAAATTACCCAAAAAGGTTTGTAAAGACAAAAGCTCTAAGGTTTGTCACGTCCGAGTCTTAATTCTACAACTAACACATCATTTTTATTGTTATTCATGGTATTTATGTGGTATCTTAGGTTTTGTTACAATATAAATATCAAAACAACAATAAAAATCATTATAAAATAAACAATATTATAAAAAAACCTAAACCTAGAGTGCCGCCAGCAGCGGGGCAGGGCCCAAGCTACCGGTGGTTAGGGCTGCAGAGAGAGGAACCTCCTGACAATGCGTGCCGTGTCAAAAAGTACCGCCTTCTGTATCTGGCCCTTGATCCAGCGGTCCAACGAATGAGTTTTGAAATGTCGGTTGAGGTTGCTCAACTTGTATCAAGCACAGGTCCGATCATGTATGGAGTACTGCTCCCACCTCTGGGATGGGCCAGCCAAATATCAGCTGGAGGCGCTGGAAGTAATTGAGAGGAGAGCTAAGAGACTTATAAATGACGACAAACTTGTAGGGAAAAGGCTCCAGAGCTTAGAGCATCGTCGCAAAGTCGCTAGTATATCGGTTTTCTATCGGAGAGTGTGTCATCCAATTGCACGAGTTAGTACCGCCATCCAGGGTTGGCAATGTTTAAAACATTGTTTAAAACACTGGAAACTCGATTTAAACCATTTTGTTTTAAACATGTTTAAAACATACATAAAAAACATCATGTTTTACTTCATCAACTCATATAAATACTCATACTTATTATTATTTGTTGTACTTTTCAAAAAATTTAAGTAGCAACATTATAATTAAAGTGTAAAATAAAAAAAAATATTTAAAAAAAAATAATGTGAAAAATATGGAGGTGTTGACTACTCTTAATTTGATAAATTCGGAAAATCCCCTGGACTCGTAATGGTCCGGCGTGCGGGGATTAATTACCCCACAGACTTCAATAAGTAAGGGGGCGTCCATAAATTACTGGAGGTGTTTAAGGGGGGGAGGGGGTCGAGTCAAATCTCATCTAATCTTACGTTGAAGAGAGGGGGGTCTCGGCAAATATCACGCAATTTTTTTTCTAATTGAAACAAAAAAAATATACACTTATAATTAAACACTCAGCAATATTGATTACTAGTCTTAACTAGTCGTAAAAAAAAGCAAGAAGCAAATGATTTTTTTCTTTTTACAATAACAATCTAACGCGTTTACGTAAGAAACCCACATTTTGAAAAATCTCACGTGAGATTGGGGTTTGGGGGAGGGGGTTGAATAAAATCTCACGACATCTCACAAGGGGGGGAGGGAGGTACAGAAAATTAAAAAAAACACCTCACGTAATTTATGGACGCCCCCTAAGTGAGAGAATGAATTACATATATTTTACTACGAGTAAATGAGAAGAGGATGAAGATATTTCGGTATTTTTTTCAATAAAACAATTCAATTATCATTAGCAAGTGTTTAAAACATGTTTAAAACAAATAATTTTAAACATTTCATAAATTAAAAAAACTGGCCAAGTGCAAGTCGGACTCGCACTCGTAGGGTTCCGTAACACAGTTAAGTATTCCATAACTATGATTTTTCGCAACTACAAAAATAACTTTGTATTTCATAGTGTTTGTATTAAAAACAAAGTTATCTTTGCGGTCGCCATATCTCAAAAACTGCTCGATGTATCTCATTCAAACCAATTTTCGTTGTTAATTTTTTTTAGATTTTTCACTCCCATACTTTAAAAGTTAGAGGGGGGGGGGGACACATTTTACCACTTTAAACGCGCCTATCTATCAAATGATTGACTTTGAGAAAAAATTATTTCAGGAACCTCAATGTCATTTTTAAAGACCTATCCATAGACACGTATAGGTTTGAAGAAAAAAAAAATTTTTTGTTTCAGTAGGGCTATTCTGTAAGCTAATCTCGGAAGCGAACTTCGCAGTGAGATTTGAATTTTGTGTTACGAAATTCAACCGTATTGCAATCGCTTTACGATTTGAATTTCGTAGTACGACTCACCGCGGATTCCGCTTGCGAGATGCGTAAACTAGCTTACAGAATAGCCTGGCAGTTCCATGTATGGGATGCCCCCCCTTAAACTTTTATTTTTTTTTACTTTTGTATAATAATCGGAAAGCGGTTCACAGAATACATCTACCTACTAAGTTTCAATTCTGTAGTCCTAACAGTTTCGGAATAAAATGGCTGTGACATACGGACGGACAGACAGACATGACGAATCTATAAGGGTTCCGTTTTTTGCCATTCGGCTACGGAACCCTAAAAATGATTTAAAACATGTTTTTATTGTTTGTTGAATAAAACATGATGATTTGTTCTTTTTAAAACCCTGCCGCCATCCCCTTTTTATTAGCTTTTTATTTCTATCGTACAACCAGACGTACCGATGTGCGCCATAGCTTCATGGTGGACGTTCTATCTACACGCACGAAGCGTTTTGCTTCGTCCTTTATCATACGTTCCGCCGAGGAATGGAATACCTTGGCGGTGTCTGTGTTTCCCGATAGCTACAACCCGGGGGTCTTCAAATCGCGAGTGAACAGGTATCTACTAGGTAAGCGTGCTACATCGTAGACCACATCGTCACTTAACATCAGGTGAGATAGTGGTCAAACGCTTGCCTATCTAGCATTTAAAAAAAACCAGAAGAATAATGATTCGAAAATAAATGTTTTCAAATAAATTTATACCACATGCATATTCCCTATCGTGCTAGCTATCGTATTGTCATTTAAAATGTTTAAAATAAATGAATTTGAACTTGTAGGTCGCTAGAGGGCGCCAACTATTAAACATAAGCTCCGCTATTATTTTAATTAAAAAAATATTTATTCGTAATATTGACGTTATAAACATAGTAAATAAGTAATCTATACTTGAATAAATCTGTGTGAACGTTTGTGAAGCTGTGTGTCTCGTAAATAATACTGAAACAGTGATGTGAACAATCAGAATATATTTCCTTAGTCGAAGAATAAACCAGTCTCCTAATACATCAGACTAGTTCAGTGCAGCCTTCAGTTAATAATATTGACAAAATCTTAAATAGGAGTGAATTAAAACATTTAATTAAAGTGTTAAATACTACATATCTTAAAATGTACATTACAAAGTGAATTATTTATGTTCACCCTCATCTGGAGTTAAATTATAACATTAATTATCAAAAATTAGAATCTAAAGCATAATTTCGGAGTAAGCGTAACGAGACAACTGGCCTAACGGTTAGCGGCACGGTCTCAATCATACTCAGTGCAAACGCATGGGCGCCGGTTCAAACCTTGCGTTGGTTTAAAATTTTGCGTTTTGATATTTACTTGAATTGTCTGATACAATGGATGACCAAAATATCACATACAGAAATAAAGTGATGATTTCTAGACAAAAAAATATACTAGATGAAACTTATGATGGTTACAATACATCAGCATCAATAAATGACTGCTCAATGAGAAGTTTACCAACAATCACAGACAACAATTCCATTTTAAATGAAGAGCAGCAGATGCAAATTTCAATATTAGAGATTAAATTGGCCTCTGCTGAACAAGAAATAGAGAATCTCAATTTACAAAACACCGAACTTGTCAAAACTGTTGAAAGTCGTCGAAAGTTATAGCTCTCTACAAGAAGATCGGAATCTCAGAAAAATCTGCAGATACCATATCTAGTCCATTAGTTCAGAAAGTAAAACGATTGCTATCAACACAACATATAGCATCAGCATCAAAAAATGCGTCACCTTTTACGTCTGATCAATTTACTCAAACAGAATATGATCAAAATATGATGATTATAAATGAACCAGCACATAATAGATTTTCACTGAATTATAAACGAAAAATCAAGAAAAAGCAGAAGAAAATAAATAATCTTGTAAAAAGGATAACAAAGTTGAAGATAGAAAATCAGAAACTTATTGATGAACTTAAACACTATGCGGAAGACCAAATCGAAGAACTGACATCAATGTCTATCATCGACGATCTACACTCTAAGACCTTTGACCGATACTATGACCTGCTGACAGATGATACAATATCAAACGATGATGTGTCTACAATGCCACTACATACCAAATCTAAGATGGTTCAAGAAGAAACTCAGACAGTTTATGATAACCCTATGAATACTTCAAACACACCCCATAATTGTGCCAAACCTAAATTGGATATCCAAAAAAGTAAAGTCATAGTTCTCGCAGACCAACAAGGGCGAGGTCTCCAAATAATACTACAGCAACTATTAGGACCTAAATATGACGTGTTCTGTTTTTGGAAAGCCGGCAGCAAGTTGCAGGATATTTTGAAGTCGTGTGTATCTGAAATACCGAAGCTTACATTCACAGACTATGTTATTATTCTCGGTTTCACTAATGATGATAACTATTCTACTATGCGCAATAATCTATTAACATGGCTCGATAAAACTAACAATACTAATATAATAATCTGTGATATTTTTTCAAACAAATACTTAAAAGAATGGCAACTAAACTACGAACTACGCAGACTATGACAAAATTATAAGAACGTCTCATTTTTGGATATGTATGTTTCTGGATCATATCCCAGACGAGCAGTGAGGACTACTTTGTATATTTGTCGACATTTATTAAGAGAAATCTTACGCATCTATTATAACTCACGTAGAAATACCCGTATGGACACTACTAATAATGAACATATGGTTGAACCACATAATAATACTGTTACTGTGACTATGAATGCTCATGATGAAATTGAACAAAACAAATCCATGCTCAGCAAGGGAACTCAGACAGACGATAACAAAAATAACATACTCCATTCGAATTTGCCAAATAAAGATTTTTTTCGTTCATAAAAGTATCGTCATACTTCATCAAAATATATCGGGACTCATTACAAAATCAGATTTAGTGACTGTTTGATTGGATGATTTGGCTGATTTAAAAAAATCTATTGATATTTTATGTTTTACTGAACACAATATGATATTTGACGATAAAAAAATACTGTCAATTCCTAATTTTACTCTAGCTGCTGACTTTTCTCGGAACAAACGTAGGGGTGGATCATGTATTTTGGTAAGAAAGGGCTTGAAATTTGTGACAATAAACTCAATACAAAAATTCAATATCTCTAATGTTATTGAATGTTGTGCCATTGAATTAATCGACTTTAAAATAATTATTATATGCGTAGAGTGCCAAAATTCATCAATGTATTTAGATATGTTTTTCGAGAATTTTCACAAGATTTTAACTGTTCTAAGTAACAATAACACAAAAAAAATAGCGGTATGTGGTGATTTCAACATAGATTTACTAAAAAGAAACAAAAAGGTGGCAGAATTCGAAGAACTCATATATGGGTTTAACCTTAAAATATCCATAAAAGAAACAACAAGACATAATAGTGGCTCATGTATTGAAAACATATTCCATAATATACGTGGGGCAAAGTGTGATCTCATCGAACTCGGAATATCTGACCATAAAGCACAAATTCTTAACTGTCCGGTTAAGAAAACTTGTCTGTTTGATCACTGGTTCAGTTTCAGACGTGATTACTCTGAAGATAATCTTAAGAAATTTAGTGACTGCATTAGCAATGTATCTTTTCATGATGTTTTTGACGCGGATGACGTGAATGATGCTTTCAATAAGTTTTACAATATAGTCAGACTTTTTTACGACATATGTTTCCCAATCTTAAAAATAAAAAATAAGATAAAAAGAAAACCTAGATGGATCTCACGTGGCATTAAAATGTGTAGCAAGCGTAAACGATCTCTTCTTTGGAAATATAGGCAGTCAAAAAATCCCGTTGATAAAAAAATCTTTAAGATATACTCTAGGAAATACAATAAAATCATTAAGCTCACTCAAAAATCCCAAAACAATCACTACATTCAGACTTCCAGAAACAAATGTAAAGCATCCTGGAATGTAATAAACAACGATAAGCAAAAGTTCCCACCTGAGAACATTACAACCATTTTAAACAATGATGACAAAATAACTGACCCTCAACAAATTGCCGACGTTTTTAATAATTATTATATAGATTTAGTCAATTCATATACCAAAACAAAGGTAATACTTCAAACATTTACCTATAACTCACCCTTCTCCTGTTTTTTAAACCCTACAGATCCATACAATGTTTGTAGTATCATAAATAATCTAAATAATAATAAAAGTACTGGTCATGATGATATATGCGTTATGGTCCTAAAATACGTACGTAACATTATTGCACCTATCTTATCATATCTAATTAATTTAAGTTTTGAGCATGGCGTATTTCCGGATACATTAAAAACTACCATCGTAAAGCCTCTCCATAAAAAAGATGATAAA
The DNA here is from genome assembly GCA_954871355.1 of Cabera pusaria. Lineage (NCBI taxonomy): Eukaryota > Metazoa > Arthropoda > Insecta > Lepidoptera > Geometridae > Cabera > Cabera pusaria. Next base: position 27,330,142 of record OX940898.1, on the reverse strand, counting down.
ACAAATATTAAAAACTATCGGCCTATAGCATTAATTCCAATATTTTCTAAAATTTTTGAAAAGACAATTTATGATAATTTATGCAATTATTTCGAGAAAAATAACATATTTACTCACGAACAGAAAGGATTTAGGAAAAAAATGTCAATAAACTTAGCCATTTATGAATTTCTCAGCGTGGTATATTCTAGAGTAGACGTTAAAAAACCAATCTACGCTTTATTTATGGATATGTCAAAGGCATTTGATTTTGTAGATCACGACATTTTATTAACGAAGCTAGAAACATATGGAGTTAGGGGTAACGTCTTGAACCTATTAAAGTCTTACCTTACACATAGAACACAAATCACGACAATAAGTAGAATTTGTCCCAAAACCAAACTAGAGTCACACTACAAATCAGCCCCAAGAATAGTTAATTATGGTGTACCACAAGGGAGTGTCTTGGGACCATTATTATTTTTAATTTATATCAATGATCTACCTAAGTACACCAACAATAAATTGATACTATTTGCTGACGACTGTACGGCTCTACTAGATAATGAATGTGACATAAGCCCGTGCCTAGCATCAATAATAGAATGGCTAGAGTGCAACAATCTAATGATCAATCTAGAAAAAACTAAAGTCATGCTATTTAAACAAAAGACAGACCATAGATTAAACATTCAAATAATGCACAACGGTAATATAGTTGAATCTACCACAACAACGAAATTTCTAGGCTTGCACATTGATAACAACCTAAAATGGCAGAACCATATTGAATCTTTATGTAAAAATCTCCAGCAATTATCGTATATGTTAGCAAAAAAGGTCAGCCTTCCCACTTTGCTAATTTCGTACCATGGATATGTGGCATCTAGACTAAGATTTGCAATAATTTTCTGGGGTAACGCGGTTAACTGGCTTAAAGTCTAGATGCCAAAAAAAATTTATCCGTGCTATGTGTGGTCTAACAAAAACAGATAATTGCCGTGAATACTTCAAAAAATTGAACATTCTGACAATGCCCTCATTGTACATCCTTGAAGTAGCTGTATTTATCAAATCCCATCCGCAATTTTACGAAATATCAAAAAAGTCCCGTAATCGCACTGTTTTATCGACTACCAACAGTGTTGTATATAAAACTGCCCTGTACGCGAAGAGCTTATTTGGAATGGCTCCAAAAATATTTAATAAAATTCCTAAAGAAATAAAAAGTTGTGTCGACCCCCACTCATTTAAAAATAAACTGTCTGAATTCCTTACTGAAAATGCCTGCTATTCACTTAATGATTTTTTTCAAATGTAACTATTAATAAAAGTAATAATGACGATTTCTTTTTATCATGACCGATTCATATTTATTTTAGTAAAATAGGTATCTATAAAATGTATAATTGACATTGCCTAATATAATGAATCTTAATTTTAATTTGCATATTTGATACCTAATATTTGTATGCCCCAGTGGCTGATCACAGTATGTTCTTTTTGTAAACTACTATTAACACCATTTTATTACCTGTGTATCACAAATAAACAATTTGATTGATTGATTGTAACTGAATACGTGGAGCGTTCGTCACCGGGCATCTATCGGCTTAACTCGTAATGTGTACGTTGCAGCGAGCGGCGGAGGCGGCGGCGGCGGCGCGCTGCCGGACGAAGTGGACGAGCGCAAGCACACGCCGCTGGACGACGACATGTGCTCGGAGACGTCGGGGGGCGCGGGTGGGGGCGGGGGCGCGGGGGGTGACGCGCCGCGGCTCGCCACCGAGGAGCTGCTGGCCGAGGCCGCCATGCGCAGCGCACTCGCCGCGGAGAAGCAGGCCGAGGCGGTAGCGCAGGTAAACATCATGCTACAACTCCTACACTAGTGCTTCTGTGAGAACAGTACACCTCGCGTGCCCTTATAACTATGCAATAACCGACACTTTCCCCTTTCCCCTAGCTTAGCGAAGATATTTCAGGGTTTATGGCAAAATAGGGATATAAGTTATAGCGATTTTTCGCGATTGCTTGGTCCTTGGAGTTTTTTTTTTTAATATCATATAAGCTAGCGTTTGACCACTATCTCACCTGTTAGTAAGTGATGATGCGGTAGAAGATGGTAAGCACGCTAGCAGGCCTCCCTCACTCGCCCATAGCTACTGCGATTTATACCTAAACTTTCGTCAACGCCGGCGGTACTATCTGCTAGTCGGTTGTCACTGCTCACGCGCGCGCTACGTATATTATTATTCAAATGACAGAATAACTGCGCATTCGTATTCTATATTAGAAACGATTTAAGTTTTTCATAGTCATTTTGCGGGTTTGACCAAAAATAAGCATAATATGTTTAATTTTTTTATGCTAACGAATGAAAATAACAAAACGGCGTAAAATTCACTTTCTCGAATTCAAATTCTACTCTTAGTTAGGAAGTTTGATGTTATTTTGTGAGGTAAATAACAAGAATTTGTAAACTTTTTTTTATTTCGTTGAGTCATCCCTTTACTGTATCAGAAGCGCGCCGGTACATTGCGCGCTAAACGAAGTAATAACAACGCTAGGTCGAGCGCCTTAGACACATTTTCGCTTGTATTGTCTGAAATAAACGTTGGTATTGTGTTTTTGTAGGGGAGTGAAGTATCTGTTACGTAGTAACTATTATATAATCTGTGGCCTGGCACTGGCTCACAAGGATAGCTACCGGAACACATAAGGCAAGGAGGACTACGTAGTCAGATTGGTGTAGGTAGGTAGGTATACATTTTCCGAAATAATTTCAATAATTGAAATCCGTCCATATATAACTCCGAAATAATTTCAAAAATTTAAATCGTCCATATATAACACTACAGCAAACTTCACCCCTTTTCCCCTCGTCTCCGTGTGCGTTCGCCCAGCAAAAAGTATCGCCTTTTCAAGAATTGAATGATGCCGATAATTAGTGCCTTATATCGCGTAAATGTGCCCGAAATTTTAAATTTGTGCCTCCAGCGGCTTCGGAGTTATTTAAGAAAAATGGATTCTGCTGCACGAACGTTCGCCCAGCAAAACTTTTTTTAAAGATGGGTCTAGCTGTATTTTAAATATGCAAAATAGCTTGAATACGAGTATAAATGTGCCCTGAGAGCCAAATTTGTGCCTCTTAAGATTCCAGAGATATTTCGTTTTTTGCTGGGCGAACGTTTGGGCGATTGCTATATATCGGAAACGGCTGAACGCACAGTTATGATGTTTTGTATACAGATAAAGTAAATTTGTGCATATTTGTCCCCGAATTTTCAATAACATGACTAGCATGGTTCAGGAGCTATTATTTTATTTCCTAGAAAATGGAAAAATGTTCTGGCCCTCGAACGAACAAGACCAAGGACTTCGCGTTAGTGCCAACTGGTACCCGTTATATATTCCCACGATCCTGTAAAGTTTCGCCGGCCTATTACATATCATTGGCGAGTTCTTAACGATTTTGTCTTTTTTTTGAGGTTATCTTGAGTGAAATTACTTAGAATACGAAAACACTAGTTTTCTGTGAGTGTGAGTTTTGTGTGAAATATTTTTGGTAGATTACCCGACTAAATTCGAGTGAACATTAAAAAGCGGCCGTACGATACTTCAAGCTATCCTTCTTAAATCACCATGATATCATTTATATATAGAATTGTAGAATTGATTTTTATATATATATATATATATATAGTATATATATATATTGATATATATATTTGATTGATATATAGAATTGTTGAGTCAGAGTATAGAAACTAATTTTAATTCATTCAAGATAACCGTTTTTACGTCAAAATTAAGCAAATTTCTACAAAATGATTTTTGGCCGGAGGGCTTAGTTTTCCGTCGGTACAGGCAACCGCGTTCTATGAAGAACGATACCGCTGCAAAAAATAGGGTTTAATATGGAAGTACACCAATCAGTAAAGTTGAAAATTGTTTCTTTTAACTGCAAGTCAGTTAAGAGATCCGTACACCACGTCCAGCGCCTGTGTGTCGATTCGGATATCATAGCTCTACAGGAGATTTGGCTATTGCCGCACGACTTAGGTTTCATGAAGTATTAAATTTATTTTATTAAATATAATGAGTATATGAGTATATGAAATCGACAAGGAGTTTGGCTGCTGTGCGAAGTTATCTGTCGATACTTCGGCTGGTGTTCTGCGTGGGCGGCCCTACGGGGGGACTGCGCTCATGTGGCGGTCAAGTGTATTCACTACAGCTGAGCCAGTGCACTGTGACAGTGATAGAATCGTGGCCGTGCGTTTAGTTCAGGATAATCGTAGCCTTCTAGTGTTTAGCGTGTATATGCCTACCGATTGCGAGGATAATCTGCCAGAATTTACTCAGTGTCTTGCGCTTATCAGTGCAATAATAGAAAACTCTGATACGGAATGTGCATTGATGTTAGGTGACTTCAACGCGCACACTTTTCCAAAAAGAGTACCCTCTTTTTGGAAAAGAGCTGGTGGATTATTGTGGCGAGCAATCGTTACGATGCATAGATCAGGAGAGGCTTGAACGCAGTACATACACGTTCGTGAGCGAGGCGCATGGCACTTGCAGGTGGCTCGACCACTGGCTAGTGACTGATGCTGCGGCAAGTTTGGTGACGGATGTATATGTTAAATACGATGCTTTGTGGTCAGACCACTTTTCTCTAGTCATTCATTGCAGTTTTAATTTAATACGACCAAAAATTTTAAGTGATATAGATAACTGTAAACCTACAAAACATATCTGGACAAAAAGTGATTGGATGGAATTATCATGTAAAGCGTTATCATGTGATAGCTAGAGAACATTTTCTACAGTGGGTTCATTATAGTAGGCCATGCTCGGAATATTACTTTGATAATATGGTGACATCACGCAGGGAATTTAAATCTGCACTTAAATATGTTCAATGCAATCAGGAAAAGATAAAAATGGATGTACTCGCGCGACAACACTCTTCGCGCAATTTTGTTAAATTCTGGAAAGAAACGAAGAAGTTAGATAATAAAAGTAGTCTACCTGTTAGTGTTGAAGGGGTAACAAATATGAAAGATATAGCTAACATGTTTCAAAGTCATTTTAGCGTAGTGCCGAGCTCACAGAATACCGCTAACAATATCAATGTATGCAATAGTAACGCTAGTGCACAGCGTGATCCGGCGGCTTGTATTACTTTGGTCACCGCCACGAAAATAGAAATGATCTTGAGAGCTATGAAGAGAGGCAAGTCGCCGGGCCACGATGGTTTTTTTTTTTTTTTTTTTTTTAAATAATAAGATTACTCGCAATGTGGGTTGCACATTACTAGTATTCTTGTTAACCCCGCCAACTAAGCTAAATATGCTTGTGTCTGGAGTGGGTTCACGTCAATAGTGCAATGGGTGTAGGTGGGATTCGAACTCACGACCTCTCGATTGCCAGTCCGACACCCTATCCATTGGGCTATTGCCGCCTTAAAATTAATATAGATAAATTATATAATTAAATAGTATAATTAGCCTTTTAATTCGCCTAATTAGTATAGAGCATTTGTTGTATGCGGGTCAGCACATCTGTGGGCTGCTGGCGAGGCTTTTTAATCTTTGTTTGAGACACTGCTACTTGCCGGCAGATCTCATAAAAACGGTGGTCGTCCCGATAGCTAAGAACAAGACTGGTGATATCTCGAGCATGGCCAATTATAGGCCTATTTCATTGGCCACGATAGTGGCCAAGATACTTGAACGAGTGATTCAGCCCCGTATAGCTAGTATCAAAATTGATGACGGACAATTTGGATTTCGCCCAGAGGTTTCGACAGATGCAGCCATATTTTCTTTGAAACAGGTTATCAGCTACTATAAACAGCATAATACCACCGTCTATGCCTGCTTCTTAGACTTGAGTCGTGCATTTGATACACTTAACCATAACATTCTCTGGGATAAGCTGCACGACAAAGGGGTAACCTCTGATGTTGTTGGTCTTCTTGGGTACTGGTACCGCAATCAGATCAACAATATCAGATGGGGTCCCGAATTTTCAGAAAATTATCGACTGTCTTCTGGAGTGCGACAAGGCGGGCTCACCTCTCCCGATCTGTTTAATATTTATGTTGACGACCTGATCGTGGAATTGAGTGGAACACCAGTGGGGCTCAGGTTAGATGGCAGATATGTCAATAACCTGAGCTATGCTGATGATATGGTGCTGCTCAGTCCCACGATCAAAGGATTGCGTAAACTAGTAAAGATTTGTGAAGGGTACGCGACGCGACATGAATTAATATACAATGCGAAAAAGACGGAAATGATGGTATTCAGATCGGGAAAGGGACCACAAAATGTACCTCCTCTCCAACTTAATGGTCACCCTGTGAAGATAGTCGAGAAGTTCAAGTATCTTGGCCATATCGTAACACCCTGCTTAAAATATGACGCTGATATAGAAAGACAACGGAGGGCCTTATGTGTAGTAGGCAATATGATAGCCAGAAAGTTCAGTAAAGCTGCGATCGATGTTAAGACAACACTGTTTAGGTCTTTCTGCCAGACATTTTACACTTGCCATTTATGGACAGACTATACCAAGAAATCGCATGATGGCATTAGAGTGGTTTACAATAATGTTTTCAGACACCTAATGGGCCTGAAGCGCTTCTGTAGCGCTTCTGGAATATTTACTAAGGCCCGGGTAGACTCATTCAACGCCATCCAGCGCAAAAGAATAGCTTCATTTATGTCGCGGATACAGTTCTCTTCTAATGTCATATTGGCTAGTCTGGCAGATAGACTTATGCAATCGGCAATATATCGACACTGGGTGATTTTAACCACCTAACTAAGTTACAATTAAGTAATGTTTCATTTTATTTTTATTTTTATATTATTATTTTTTTTTTACAATTTTTTGTGCAACTTTTATATGGACCTTGTCTGCAATAAAGATCAATTATTATTATTATTATTATTCATGTATATATTTATTTTTCTTAAATTTAGGTTTTTTATAATACTTTATATAAAAATAATAAAGAAAACAACTATAAAAACATAAAATAATATAAAAAACCTAAATCTTGGATGCCGCCGGCAGCGGGGCAGGGCCCAAGCTACCGGTGGTTAGGGCTGCAGAGAGAGGAACCTCCTGACGATGCGTGCCGTGTCAAGAAGTACCGCCTTCTGTATCTGGCCCTTGATCCAGCCGTCTAACGAGAGTCTCTTGAGATGTTGGACGAGACTCTTCGCTATTAGGCCGTTTGCTGACACGACTATCGGGACAATGCTAGTCGAGTCAACATCCCACATGGCGGTAACCTCGTAAGACAAGTCAAGGTACTTGCTAAGCTTGTCCTTTTCAGCCTTCACGAGGTTCTCGTCATGCGGGATGGTGATGTCAACTAACACTGCCCGCCGCTGGGAACGGTCGACTATCACGATATCAGGTTTATTGGCGACAATAGTCCTGTCCGTGATAACCGATCGGTCCCAATAGAGCAAAGCACGACCATTTTCGAGAACTGGCGCAGGTGACTTATAGTACGGCACCTCAGACTTGACAAGGCCGTATTGAAGAGCAAGTTGCTGGTGGATGATCCTGGCTACGAGATTGTGTCTGTGCAAGTACTCGGAGTTAGCAAGATGAGAACAACCGGAAATGATATGTCTGAGTGACTCTCCGGGACGGCGGCATGCCCGACATATGTCGACCGTACCGTCCTTCATAATGTATTTCCGGTAGTTATTCGTCTTGATGACCTCGTCAGCAATTGCACAAACAAAACCTTCGGTTTCCCCAAAGAGGTCCCCGAATCGTAGCCAGTTCACCGACGCGAGCAGGTCCACATCGGGTCCCGTTCAGACTCGATAGAACCGGCCATGCAGCTCCTTGCTCTTCCATACGTCCTTGCGGTCCTCGGTGCTCAGCACCTGAGGCTTGCGCCAGTTCTCTTTGCCTAAGGATAGAGGGGTGAAAGTCTTGTCAACTGACACCACATCGCAATGCATCCCACACTCGTTGCTTAGGAAATATTCCCGGAGACTGCACACCTCACGGTTGTGGAATGTCTTGGCATTTAAAAAGCCTCGACATCAGTATATCGATATACAGTCTCATAACAGAGGAGCGTGGGTGAAGCATGCGATGTGATGTCAATTGCTTTCGAACTTTTCTGTCCAGGGCGTCTAGTTCAGTCTGAGTCCACCTTAGTATGCCAAAGGTGTATATAAGTAGGGGCATAACCCAGCCGTTGAAGGCGCGCACCTTGTTGCCTCCTGACAAAAGACTGTTAAGTACCTTCGTCAGGCGACCGAAGGAACGCTCCTTCACCGACTGTTTTATCCCCCCACTCTCGATACCTAATGACTCTGACATACCAAGGTATTTATAGGTGTCGGCTTCGGAGAGAGATCTGAAAGTCATTGTATCAGAAAGTTGTAAATTCATTGAATTGACAACTTTCCCCCGCTGCACGTGCATGACCGCGCACTTATCTACACCGAACTCCATGTTGATGGCGTTGCTGAAAGTCTCTGTGACTTTCAGTAACTCCATCAAATCATGGCGCTTCGGTGCAAAAAGTTTGAGGTCATCCATGTACAGCAAGTGTGAAATGACTTCACACTCTCTCCTAAGTCGATAGCCCAGCCCTGAATCTTCTAATAATGTGCTTAGAGGATTTAGGGCTAGACAGAACCACAACGGACTCAGACTATCACCCTGGAAGATGCCTCGCTCAATCCTTATAGTCTTGCGGATCAGAGGGGCTGTCTCCAACACCCGGTTGACGAAGGACTGTGGTCCACGGCCTCATACAAGAACCTAGAAAAAATCTCAGAGTTGTATCAATTTTATACAACTCTAAGATCCTCTCCAGCCAGGTATGAGGCACTGAATCATAGGCCTTCTTGTAGTCAATCCAGGCGGTGGAGAGAGCCCCTTTGTTCCGCCGGACTTGTTGGCAAATGGTCGTGTCGATGAGGAGGAGCTCCTTAGTACCACGGGACCCAACCTTACATCCATTCTGAGAGGGGGCCAAAATATTGTGCGCAACAATGTGCGAATTAATTTTAAACCTCAGAATAGATGTAAGAAGCTTGTACAGCGTTGGTAAGTATGTAATGGGTCTATAGTTCTTCGGTTCCGTGGTACTACCGGACTTGTGGAGCAGGAAGGTGACACCAGTTGTCATGAATGTTGGCAAAGAACCAACCTCGAGGGCTTCTTGGAATTGCGCTGCTAAGCGGTCGTGTGAGCATCGAATCCACTTTATCCAAAAGTTGTGTAATCCGTCCGGTCCTGGACTTTTCCAGTTCTGGGCCGTACGGATCGCACAACTAACGTCTTCGGGGCTAATAGTGATAGCCCCCATGGATTCGATAGGTTCACACGCGCGCTCAACGACGCTCATCCAATCACCCTCCGTGTGTTCGACGGGCACCGACCAGATACTACGCCAGAAGTTATTCATGGTAGTAGTATCCGGACACTGCTCCTCATTCACACGTTGATTGGTTCCTTCCCAACCTCGGTATACCTTCCTTTGGTCACTTTGAAAGAGGCGATTTTGATAATAGCGATCTACACGCGCTATATAGCGACGAATACGGTTTGCCAATGCATAAACTTTCTGCTTCAGAAAGTCAATGCGTTCCGTGACACAAGTCATGTAGTCCCGGGGTCTAATCCCGGTCCCAGCAAAGGCCTGGTTCACGAAACGCATGACTCGGGGGCGATGATTACCCCCTCTGAAGCAGATCAACTTCGCAATAAGAGTCCTAAACATATTGATGCGACACTCGATTCGTTCTTGCCACGCAGGGATAGCGGGGCGTCGCGGTATCCGGTAACATGACGCGAACAGCGCGACACGCCGCTATAGCCGCGCAGTAAAGAATCGAGTGTGTATCAACTAATGTTTCGCTAGTCTGCATGTATGGGACTAGCAAAACGTTTAGGGCTCCCATTAACGCCAGGTTACGTTTATTCATTGGCAAACGTGGTAGGCGCGGCCTAGAGTCAGGAGTAGTGCGATACTCCAAAATCGCGTCTTCCAAAGCCCTCCTCAAATGCTCATTAGTCTGGGTACTTACATTAGTATTCGTACAATCGTCTGCATCTTGCGCGGCATCCGCCGGGGCAGACGTCGAAGCCGAGCCTGTCGGCCCCTGCGTCGACGACACACTGGGCGGGTCCCGCGCTAAAGCAGAAGTAGTATGAATAATAGGTAACGCCTCCAGTCGCAGTCGATCAAGCGCTGAGTCGTCCAACAGTTTGAGCCGCTGGATGGCTCGCACCTGATCTGATAGTCGTTGTGCAGTAATGGTGACGGCTGGTTCAAGGGCCTGAAACAGAGGTAGTATCCTATCGCATATGGTACGCGGTCAGGTTAGTTCCTCCCTCTGTAGCCCCGTAGTAGGCGCGCATGCAATTCTCATTTAAAGACTGGGTCCATCGCATGCGACGCGCTACACCACCGGTAGCGAGGGCCGGGCGAGGAGCAGAATGCCCCACAGGCCCCAAGCGTGCCGGTAACGGTGGCCGTCCTCGTCGCCGCGCAGGTGGTGGTGACGGCGGCGGCGGCGTAGGCCCGTCGTCATCACTCGACGAGCTGCCCTCCGGGGGAGTGACAAAGTCGTCCCCCGACGATGTGCTCGAAGATGACGCGACGGGCGGAGGTGGTAGGTGCGCGCTGCTAGTATCCGCTAATCGTTTCTGGGATCTTGTGATCATTTTGTATTACTTCTACAACAATTCTGTACTTGCCTTGTACATAGTTTATTGATTTTGATGACATAACTGTATGTCAGATCCGGAAAATTGTATGTAGATTCAAAATATATTACTCGAAGTACGTTTTTTTTTTTGATGAAATTTTATAAACACATTTATTATACTTCCTGCTTTTATTGTATGGTTGTTGTGTTGTTATTATGAAAACAAAATTGTTTAATAAAAGTAATATCAAAAGAAAATTTTCCAAAAGACGTCATTCCTGAGCGGTGTCAAAAATTTTATTATTATTATTATTTTTATTATTCTCGTATTTATTCTTTTTTCTTAAGTCTAGGTTTTTTTACAATATAGATATCAAAACAACAATACAAAAATCATTATAAAATAAACAATACTATAAAAAAACCTAAACCTAGGGTGCCGCCGGTAGCGGGGCAGGGCCCAAGCTACCGGGGGTTAGGGCTGCAGAGAGAGAAACTTCCTGACGATGCGTGCCGTGTCAAGAAGCACTGCCTTCTGTATCTGGCCCTTGATCCAGCCGTCTAGCGAGAGCCTCTTGAGTTGTTGGTCGAGACTCTTCGCTATTAGGCCGTTCGCAGAGACGACTATCGGTACAATGATAGTAGAGTCAACATCCCACATGGCGGTAACCTCGTGGGCCAAGTCAAGGTACTTGCTAAGCTTGTCCTTCTCGGCCTTTACGAGGTTCTCGTCATGCGGGATGGTGATGTCGACTAACACTGCCCGCCGCTGGGACCGGTCGACTATCACGATATCAGGCTTATTGGCGACAATAGTCCTGTCCGTGATAATAGATCGGTCCCAATAGAGCAAAGCACGACCATTTTCAAGAACTGGTGCAGGTGCGTACTTATAGTACGGCACCTCACACCTATTTTTATTATTATTATCTCTTGTATTCCGTTAACATCACGGGTCGTTGAACGCCCGGTCCTTTGGAAGGCATTGACGGAGCCAAAGCCAACGTCAAGAGGCCCTTTACAAAGATAAACTTAAATGCTATGATTTGTGGATGGAGAGATGAAAAACTATAAAAAGATGGTACATTTTTGTCATGGCTATGAATGTGTTCTGCTTGATGTCTGTTTACTGGTCTATGGGATGAGGTACGGCACCCGCCAATTATGCTCTGCTATACTCTATATTAACGATTTACCTGACATCACATCCAATTCGTGTATTTTATTCGCTGACGATTTATCTCTAATTATGACATGTAAAAAAAATATTGACATTAATACATACTGCAATGAAATAAATAACTGTATGAAATCTATTATTCAATGGCTTTCTGAGAATAATCTTCATATAAATTTAACAAAAACAATTTTGTACAATTTTGTACATATGGTAAAAAACTCAGAGAACTGCACATCAGATTTGAAGACATGCGAGTACATATAAATGAATTACAATCTACAACATTTTTAGGAATCACAATTGACAAGCATTTAAACTGGAAAGCTCATGTTGACAAAGTTTGCCAAAAGCTAAACCGGTTTGTATATGTCTTATACAAACTACGTAAAACCTCAAATCGAGAAACAGTAATGAAAGCCTATCACGGTTACGTTGCGTCTGTAGTAAATTATGGTATATTATTGTGGGGGAACTCCACTGACATACAAAGGGCTTTTGTGGCACAGAAAAAGTGTATAAGAGCGATTGCAGGAATCCCGCCATGGGAGTCGTGTAAGCCGCTATTTAAAGAGTACCGCATACTTCCTCTGCCTTGCATGTATATCCTTGAAGCATCTAAATTCGTTATAACTGCAAAAGCAAAATATCCTAGAAGTACAAGGAACCAGGACAGAATTGTTTTACCTAAGGCACCGAGGACAGCGTTGTACTTGAAAAGTAGTTACGCAATGTGTGCTCGTATTTACAATGCAATACCGACGGCAATTAAAGACTTGCCTAAAACACGATTTTCACAAAAATTAAAACTGTGGTTATTACAAAGATGCTTTTACTCAGTCAATGAATATTAAATTGACCTGAAATGTATGGTGTTATAATTTTTTATTGACATTCAATATTATTTTTCTAATTTATAAAATATTTTTTGACATTATAACTATAATTTTTAAATTATCTTTTTAATAAATTAATATATAATTGCGCATATTTGAATTTATGACGAACTGTATTAAATTAGTACTGTAAATAATGTAATGAAATAAAATTGAAATGTAATTTAATATAAATAAGTGCCTAATTTGCATGTCGCGATGCGGCAAAATGTTCATGGAACTTGTAAACCTACAACAGCTTTTGTACCAACATTTTGTAGCAAATAAATTTATTATGAATTATGACGATACTTCCATATAACTTTTCATCCCCCCTTTCAACCCTCTTTTCGCATTAAAAAGTAGCCTATGTCCTTACTCAGGCTCTAGACTATCTGTGTACCAAATTCCATTTAAATTGGTTCAGTAGAACATTAACATAAACCTTACATATTTTCATACAAACTTTCACCCCCTATTGTTATTTTACACTCTTGAGGGTAAAGCTTTTAGAAACTTTGAAAGTCATATTTATTTATTCAAATTTACAGCCCACAAAATAAGTTTCAAGCTTCTAGCTTCTAAAATGACGATACTTCCATACAACTTTTCATCCCCCCTTTCAACCTCTTACAACCCTCTTTTCGCATTAAAAAGTAGCCTATGTCTGTTCTCAAGCTCTAGACTATCTGTGTACCAAATTTCATTTAAATTGGTTCAGTGGTTTTGGCGTGAAAGTGACACAGACAGACAGACAGAGTTACTTTCGCATTTATAATATTAGTTAGTTTATAATATTAGTTAGGATTATAAAAACAAAACAATTCACATTTTATATCATGTCCCAACGCCATCAAGTGAGGAAGGATAGCTTGAAGTATTGTGCGGCCGCTTTTTAATGTTCACTCGAGTTTGATCGGGTAATCTACAAAAAATATTTCGAATGGTTGTTTTATCATTATTGTCTAAAGTAATGGATATAAATATAAATACTTGATTTTTTGCATACGTATTCTTAAAATAGCGCTCTAATTATTTGTAGAAGCGTGTAATAAGCCAGCTCACAGACAACTAGTGTTTTCGTATTCTAAGTAATTTCACTCAAGATAACCTCAAAAAAAAAGACAAAATCGTTAAGAACTCTCCAATGATATGTAATAGGCCGGCGAAACTTTACAGGATCGTGGGAATATATAACGGGTACCAGTTGGCACTAACGCGAAGTCCTTGGTCTTGTTCGTTTGAGAGCCAGAACATTTTTCCATTTTCTAGGAAATAGTTTGAGCTGCCTGAGTTACCTGTTTTAAAATCGACAATTATATAGGTTGATAAATAGAAGATATTATTGACTGTAGATATAAATCTATTGTACGTCAGTACCCTGAATGTAAGCAGGGTCGGACTGTAGGGCTATTCTGTAAGCTAGTTTATGCATCTCGCAAGCGGAATTCGTGGTGAGTCGTACTACGAAATTCAAATCACAATACGATAAGACTCCAGAATCTTAAGAGGCACAAATTTGGCTTTCACGGCACATTTATACTCGTATTTAAGCTATCTTTTTGCATATTTAAAATACAGCTAGACCCATCTTTTAAAAAAAGTTTTGCTGGGCGAACGTTCGTGCAGCAGAATCCGTTTTTCTTAAATAACTCCGAAGCCGTTGGAGGCACAAATTTAAAATTTCGGGCACATTTACACGATATAAGGCACTAATTATCTGCATCATACAATTCTTGAAAAGGCGATACTTTTTGCTGGGCGAAAGCACACCTCGTCTCCCCCTTTTCGGATTATTTTTCACATTTGTGTAGAATGAAGTCCTTAGTATGTCTCTCAAATTTGATTGAAATCCGTCGATAAATATCGCTACAGCAAACTTAAAAAAAATAAACGGCCAAGTGCGTGTCGGGCCACGCGCAGTGTACTGCGTGTCGGGCCACGCGCAGTGTAGGGTTCCGTAGTAGCCCTTTATTCAATGCAAGTCTTTACCCGTTATAAACAAGCAACTACGTCTTTAAGCAACTTACGTTTTAAAGGTACTTCGTCTTTGTCACTTTAAAGGATTTATTCTAAGGATTTTGTATTTGGTACAAAATTATCCAATACCCAAGTTCAACGACTATTACTGCTAATAACTAATAAAGTTATCTTAACCGCTATAGTTTTCCTTTAAAGTTCATGAATTGCACTATTATCATGAATTTTTCTAGATTTTTCAAGCCAGCATTTTAGCTTTTAGAGGGGGGGGGGGGGCGCCCTACTGGTACAAAAATGTGCACTTTTAAGTTTAATATTTCGTAAATGGAGCATTCAATCGAAAAATGGTATTAGCAATCCTGGAGTCATTTTAAAAGAACTATTCAACGATACCCCACACGATGGGGTAGACGCCGAAAAAAATTCATCCCCACTTCTCATGTAGGGAAGCTACCCTAAAAATATTTTTTTACCACTTTGTCGGCGTAATCTATATACATACCATACCCCTACAAAATTACAGCTTTGTAGTATGAACGGTCTCTTAGCAAATCCTCGGACTGACAGACAGATAGGCAGACGGACATGACGAAACTATAAGGGTTCCTTGTCAGGACTACGGAACCCTAAAATTCTTCTCTGATGGGAATATATCCGAAACACCGGTAGATTCAACAGCCATTCAGTTTTCCCCTTTTGTCCGCAGATTTTGTTTTCTAGGCTTGCCATTTTTATTTTTATTTAAACAATATTATGCAGCTGACAGACGGACTATCAGTTCCATTCGGATCATGATATGTGCTGTGATCGGTATGCGTTTCTTTATGTTGTGTTTCACTATTTCACTTTTATTATATAAAAATTGACTGAAATACTGAAACACACAGTATGGTTACATGTATGGTTGGTTTTAACCTACTTTAATTTTTTTTTTAATATTCTGTCGTAAACGATTAGATGACAGCTGAATGGTTCATTACTTTTTTTTTTTTTTTCTAATTCAAAGCGTTAAAATTCTGCTTTTGCTATGTTTACTTGATAATGATTGCTATGTTTACTTGGTTATGATTTTGACGTGTATATGTGCGTATATTAATACTGCCTACTTACTGAATAAATGCTTTGATTCTTGATTCTTCTAAAAACACCGCCAATTTTCTATTTAACGAACAAATTGGACTCAAAAGCGACTAAAGCTGCGAAAAAAATTGTGAAGTTTATGTTCTTAATGTAGTGTTAGTAAGAGTAGCACAATGTTGGTTCAGTTTGTTTTTATTACTACAGAATAATGATTATATTTACACATCAATAACAAACTATATACTACTACTATACTTAGGCTGAGTTGCACCATCTTACTTTAACTATAACAAACGTCAAAAATCTGTCAAACTCCATATAAAATCACCGGATAATAGTTATAGTTACGGTTAAAGTAGGCAACAACAGTAAGTAGTTGTGGCTACTTAGTGATATACAATGGAACTGTCACTGTCTGCGTATCAGTTTCCCATCCGGGCGGCGTTGTAATATCACTAGCACACGGCTGAGAGGTAGACAGGTAGAGGTGACTCAAAGAGAGTCTAGTCCAGTTATTCTATAGAAGGTCCTCAATAGCTCGTAGGAGCGGCCGGTCCCTTTCGTACATATCACTCATACAAGCCTGTTTTTTTTAGTTTAGACCTAGTTTGATGTTTATTAGACATTTATGGAATGAAAGCAGTTCTGACATCAATCGAAGTGTGCGTTCGCCCAGCAAAAAGTAGCACCTTTTCAAGAATTGAATGATGCCGATAATTAGTGCCTTATATCGTGTAAATGTGCCCGAAACTTTAAATTTGTGCCTCCAGCGGCTTCGGAGTTATTTAAGAAAAATGGATTCTGCTGCACGAACGTTCGCCCAGCAAAACTTTTTTTAAAGATGGGTCTAGCTGTATATTAAATATGCAAAAAGATAGCTTAAATACGAGTATAAATGTGCCCTGAAAGCCAAATTTGTGCCTCTTAAGATTCCAGAGATATTTCGTTTTTTGCTGGGCGAACGTTTGGGCGATTGCTATATATCGGAAACGGCTGAACGCACAGTTATGATGTTTTGTATACAGATTAAGTAAATTTGTGCATATTTGTGCCCGAATTTTCAATAACATGACTAGCATGGTTCAGGAGCTATTATTTTATTTCCTAGAAAATGGAAAAATGTTCTGGCTCTCGAACGAACAAGACCAAGGACTTCGCGTTAGTGCCAACTGGTACCCGTTATATATTCCCACGATCCTGTAAAGTTTCGCCGGCCTATTACATATCATTGGAGAGTTCTTAACGATTTTGTCTTTTTTTTGAGGTTATCTTGAGTGAAATTACTTAGAATAGGAAAACTCTAGTTTTCTGTGAGCTGGCTTATTACACGCATCTACAAATAATTAGAGCGCTATTTTAAGAATACGTATGCAAAAGATCAAGTATTTATATCCATTAATTTAGACAATAATGATAGAAACGTGAAAGCCAAATTTGTGCCTAAGAGGCACATTTATACTCGTATTTAAGCTATCTTTTTGCATATTTAAAATACAGCTAGACCCATCTTTTAAAAAAGTTTTGCTGGGCGAACGTTCGTGCAGCAGAATCCGTTTTTCTTAACTCCGAAGCCGTTAGAGGCACAAATTTAAAATTTCGGGCACATTTACACGATTACACTAATTATCTGCATCATTCAATTCTTGAAAAGGCGATACATTTTACTGGGCGATCGCACACTCAACCGAAAGCGGGCGCCTCCGATGTGTTGTAATTACTTGCTGAAAACTGGTTATTTTACTTGATAAGGCTTTATCTGTTTTCATCCGTGGGCTTTAACGAGTGGATATCACATTGGCGATAGAAGAAAACACGATGTTTGTCAGATTTAAATGTCAGACTGTGTTCATTTTGAGAGCCATCTGTCGAGTCTCCAGGAACTAACACGTTTTTAAGGGAAGCCTCATTGTCATCAACGCCCGATGTCTACTAAAGCGAAGAGGAGAGGAGATGTGTTTTGAATAACCAATCAGATTTCGTCATTTCCACGTGCCGCGAAGGGCGTATCTACATCTCGGCTCTGCAGCGCCGCTTGCCGCAGAGTATGTAGGTGTATGTAGTCTCCCCGCGCCTCGCACACTTGAAAACGTCATTCGATCGACTGAGCTCTCACAGCTCGCATCTTCTCTCCGCTTTGGTGGATATCGGGCCTCAAATTGTAGCAAGATGCGTTCTATGATCGTACTATAGAATCCACCTGGCTAGACGACCCATATTTTTGGTATAGTACCAAAAATATGAACAATAAGTCGTCGAGACTTCTCAAGTACTTTCACTCGGGCGATTATTCGACAAGATGGCACCGATATATTAAATTAAAATTATAAATCCCATTTTTATCGATAGGTGCGGGATTCCGCCCTCGGATCTATAGTTCGAGTTTAACTCACACTGACTCGAAAAAAAATAAAGTGGTATATGTCCGCAGTGAAGTGAGTGTGGTCCGCGTGTGGTTGCAGTGCGTGGAGCTGCTGCGCGAGCTGGTGGGGCTGCTGCGGCAGCGCGAGGGCGGCGCGCCGCACGATCGCCTGCCGCCGCTGCACCACCGCCTCTAGCGCAGCCCGGCCAGCGCCGCCGCGCGGGCGAACGTGGCGTCGGCCCGCTCGCGCGCGCGCGCCGCGCCGTGGCGCAGCATGTCGTGCAGCAGCGCCGGCCGCGCGCGCAGCTCGGCGTAGCGCGCGCGCACCGGCGCCACGTGCGCGCACAGCGCCTCCGCCACCACCGTCTTGTACTGCGCCGTCGTCAGCCCGGCCGCCTCCTCCACCACCTCCTCGGGCGTGGCGTCCGTCGCCAGCGCGTGCAGCGCCACCAGGTTGGAGACGCCGGGCCGCGTCTCGGGCTCGTACGACACGTGCGGCGTCAAGTCCGTTACCGCCTTGCGCACCTTCAGCCGGATCGTCTCGTCCGAGTCCGTGAGCAGGATGCGCGACTTGGGGTCCGAGTCCGACTTGGACATCTTGCGCGTCGGGTCGCGCAGGCTCAGCAGCCGGTCGCTGCCGTCCTCTGCAACCGGAGAGCGCGGGTGAGGGAGGCGCGGGGGCGAGGACGGGGGCGGGGGCGGGGGGCGGTGGTACCTGCGAGCAGCGCGCGCGGCGCGGGGAAGGCGGGCCCGTGCAGGCGGGCGAAGGCGCGCGCGAGGTGCGCCGCCAGCTGCAGGTGCTGCAGCTGGTCGCGGCCGACGGGCACGTGCGTGGCGGCGTGCACCAGCACGTCGGCCGCCTGCAGCACGGGGTAGAGCAGCAGGCCGAGCGGCACGTCGCGCGCGGCGGCGGCGCGCTCGCGGTACTGCGGCAGGTGCTGCAGGCGCGCCTGCGTGGCCAGGCAGGCCAGCAGCCAGCACAGCTCGGCGTGGCGCGGCACGTGGCTCTGCACGAACAGCACGCTGCGCGCCGGGTCCGCGCCCGCCGCCACCACCAGCGCCGCCGTGTCCAGCACGCGCGCGCGCAGCACGCCCGCCTCCTGCCGCGATAACCTCCGCTCTCACATCGTCCGATACATGGAACCGTTTAACTTTATTTGTCGATTGCGAGTCCTTTATTAAAAGGTATTATACTTATCGGCGTTTACTTTTTTTTAAGATTGACCCTCGTCAGTACCGATACCGTAGATCGATCGGTGTACTAGGTGGGTGCTGTCGATCTATCTCGAGAAACACGAGCCTTTTTATAGAGCCGATTGACCTCTATTTCCACCATCGAGCCATTCTAAAGTTCAGATGTTCACCGTTCACCGCCACGTTCTCACCTGATGTTGACTGATTAGAATCGTGCTCGTCTAGAAATGGTAATATGTAACAATGCCCTGGATGAGGACGAGCACCGCGCCGAGCTAGCCGGGTGACGGGCGTAGTGGTGGCGTGTCGTCTAGGGCATGCAGTTTCATAGATTTTCAGTTTCGAAATTGGCCTAGTGTCATCGGTTTCTAAATTTCGGAAAGTCTAGTAGCTTACTTAACTTACGTAATAAGTAGTCATAGATGGCGCCACCAATGCATAATTGGGTTAACAAATGCAATCTACTAATTTCGTCGTAACGATACTTCGCACCGTGGCTTAATTGGCAAAGCACCGGAACATGTTATTCCGGAGGTTGCTTGCGGGTTCAAGTCCCGTCGGTACGATGAAATTTTGGATTGTATTTAACAATTTACAAAAATATAAAGTGTTTAACACTTCAAAGAAACATATTTAGTCTTTAGTAGGTACCTAGTACATGTGAAAAACTGTTTTCTTTTACATTTTTTTCAGCGCACTGATCTTCATTGGTTGAATTGAACTAGAAACTACAATTATTACTAATGACAAAAAGGAAAAATTGTAGAAAATGTGCCCTTAAAAGGATAGAATATCAAGCATTTTGTTGCTTAGAGAGCTCCTTAACCCAGTACAAATATAGCTCGCTGCAGGTAAAGCTCTCTCAGATTCGACACTTCTAAGGGGGGGAATAGATAATAAATAATTGTAGGCCTTGTTTAATGAATTGCCCTCGCTTGCCTCCATTCAAAAATACAAATGGTAAATTACATTTTGTAGACTGTAATTTTTTAGAGGTTTTAGGGGATGTAAGGTGCTCTCATTGCTCCCAGCCAACCTTACATGCCCGTGTTGCATCCTGCCGACTAGCGAACGAGGCTCTGGCGACCGACCAATAGCAATAAAACAACATAGCTAAATTCCATAGGCTGGTGACGGGCAGCAGCGTCACTGGTGTGAGAGCTACGTTCTGCTATCACCCAACCCGCTCAGCTTGTGGTGATTAGCACACCAAAGCAATGGCTCCCAGTTCCCGGTAACCCCACTATTCTTGGGCAAGGTGGCGTTCATAATAACGGCGGGGCAGGGTGTAACGTGGTAACGTTACAATACTATTTAAATAATTGATATCGTCACTTATGCTTCTGTCTAGCTAGTCGATCTAAATATTTTGTTGCCGTCGGTACCTACATACTGATAGCCACAGGCACCGGCCGGCGCGCGGCGATAACGACCTTCCCCGCCACCGGTTTACCGCCCGCACACCGCACACCGCGCCCCGCTCGGTCCTTGCCTCCACATCGCGGCCGACCCTCGCTCGTGCTTCGCGTCTTATTTTAATAAACTACTTCCGTACCTATATCGCATTTTTAACAAAGTTTATAGAAAGTGAAAAGTTCACTTTGTAGCTATAAGCGCACCCCGAGTATTTTGGGTAAGTAGGCACTTCCGATCTGATACTTATTACTTAGACGGCCACTCGCACGATCACGTCATTAAATAGTGTCAATCTCTGAATTTAAATGCATAATTTTTAATTAAGTATATATTTATTGACATGTATATAATTAGATTGACATGTAATTTAATTTAATAATAATAATTTGATTTTAAATATGTAATTAATGACTAACAATTTATTTTAATTAAGATTTAAGACTTATGATAAGTACCTACTAACCAAATGGATCTATGTCTGAATAATAAATGAATTGAATTGAATTGAATTTCACCTCGTGGTAATTAGGAGTGGCCGGCCAGGTTACAGAGGGCTCATTTCGTTGTCCTATTACAGAGTCCTAAGTTCGGGTTAGCATACCTAGAACACCTACTAACCTGCGAGCCCTGGGACTCAGGACCAAAGGTGGCTGCTGCTACCAATCCGGTCACCTGCTGCGTACTAAAGCCGGCCAAATATACAGGAGAGTTTATTTCATATAGAAGGCATAATCAGACGGGCCTTTTTACCCACGACCCTTTAATTGTACAGTTTAGTTTTTCGTATAACTACTTAGCGTATTATATATAGTTTGTTATTGTTAATAAATAATTTTAATTGTGGACTTGGTGGTTTTCGTCATATATATAAAACCCCACGTCTCAAGGGGTGCTTTGAATCCCCGGTTTACGGTAGGCCGCTAACACTGACTGACTCCGGCTACGTATAACGGACGCACGTTACGACGACGAACATCTGGCGTTACTCGAAGAGAAGCTGAGGAACATGGAATATAAGATAGAATCCAGCCATCTTATTTACTTCATAGAGGGTACTAACCATCTCAAGGCGGCATCGGGTTCTTGGTACACAAGATCCTCTCTTCTCTGTCAATGGCTTAGAAATCTCCAGTGTGTCGACAAGGGTAGCGTATCTTGTGATCAAACTCACCGAGAGGCTATAGCCTCAAGGTTATCCAAGTATACGCACCGATTCGGCACACTCGGATGATGAAGAGCGTGAAAGGTACGGACATTTTCAAGACCTTGCACACTAGCCATAAGGCTCATTTCAACGTTGTCATGGGGGATCTCAATTCTCAACGCTAATGTGGGAGTACAAACAAGCGGCAAATCGGTAGTAAGACCACACGGATTTGGAAGCAGGAATCATAGAGGGCAAATGCTCCTCAACTTCCTCTAGAAAGAGGGGCTTTTTCTGATGAACTTCTTTTTTTCTTTGAAAGACCCTCGGCGAAAGTGGACGTAGCAAAGCTCCGACTCTATGACCAAAAATGAGATTGATTTCATTATGACGGACAAGAAGCGTATATTTAGAATTATCTCAGTGATCAGGATCACTAGATTCGACACCGGGAAGTGATCTTGAGTCTGAGTCTTTTCATCGCCCATATTCCAAAACCTGAAGACGAAAGTCTTTATGGCTGAGGACATAAAGAGGCGGGCTCCCGGTGCAGACAAGCCGGTACGGGTAGGGACCTGTTATTACTTACGGAGCCGAGACGTGGACACTGACGGTGCGACTGGTTCACCAATTTAAAGTCGCTGAGCGACTATGCGACGAACTATGGAGTGGGCTATGTTCGGAACTTCAGAGTCTGTCTGAAGAATCAAATTCGAAATGAAGTCATCCGCCAGAGTACCAAAGTTATCGACATAACTTGAAGGATTAGCAAGCTGATGTGGCAGTGAGCTGGTCACGTCTTTCGTAGAACCGATAATCGTTGGGGTAGACGTGTTTTAGAGTGGAGACCACGCCTCGGTAAACGTAGTGTAGGGGGCCCTAGGTGGAGCGAAGATATAAGCAAGCTGGCTGGCAGCGGTTGGAAACAAAGAGCTTAAGATCGAGCTCAGTGGCGTGCTGTAGGTGAGACAGGCAGATGATGATGATTTTGTAGAGGCCGAGTTCCTTTGTTATCTCGTTTGAGGTCTTGTCTGTTCATCTGTCAAGACCCTTTATCTCTGGAATGCGTAAGGGTATCAAGTTGAAACTTATACTAAATATTTGGGTTTACAGTATCTTTTGACTGTGAAAAAATCAAACTTGTAAGTCAACGCGATCCGAAAGATATGACCGCTTATGTCGCATATTTTGCGATTTCAAAAGGGAATCAAAACCTAGGCTACTTCCCCTAGAATCATGAAATTTGGTCACAAAGCAAGGTCTTAAAGCACTTGTGTAAGAATAAAACCGCAAATATGTAGTGTAATAACTAAAAAAAAGTTATTTTACAAACTTATTATTTGTAGTTGATGCAATACATTTTGTATGGATCGAACTACAAAGTTAAGTTTGTCCTTTAACCTAGTCTGCGAAGTTGGTAGGGAATCCTCGGTGGGCGAGTCCAACTCGATTTATCCGGTTTTTTTTTTAATTAAAACCAACGTCAACTTTTTATTCATAGATATGTTTGCAGATGTTCTGGCAGGATCGATGACCATAAAACACCGACTCGTGTTGGCTACAGAACAGACTCGTCATTTTTAAATACGTCTTTGGATTCTAATAAACGATATAACTCTTTTAATACTAAACTTGAATCTGGTTTACTATAAGTATCTATATCGCAATTGTCTTCAAAACAGATTTAGTAACTTTTTTACCAGCTAGATCGATATTGAAGAAAATATCGAAATTTCGAAACTTGGGGTATCAATTTCGAAATTATAAAGTATGCAAATATGGTCCGAAATTTCGAAATGCATGCCCTAGTGTCGTCCCAACGCGGCGGCGTGGAGCTGACCTGGGGCGAGGTGAGCGAGTGCAGGTCTGCGATGAAGAGCGTGAGGTCGTCGCCGCGGTCCTGCAGGCGCACGCAGCGCCGCACCGCGCCGAAGTAGTTCCCGACGTGCATGGTGCCGGTGGGCTGGATGCCCGATACCACGCGCCGCGCCCACCCCGCTTGCTCGCCCTCCTCCCCCTGCCCCTCCCCCTCCCCCGCGCCGCTCACTACCTGCAACGCCACATACGCTCCTTCATACTCATTCTCACTATACAAGTTGATTCAGTACCGATGAATCAAATGAAGCAGGATGGTAGAGGACCTCACTGCGCATCTATTGAACCCCTATCTATGTTCTACCATTTAGGATAGCTTCTGAAATATAATATTTTTTACCTACCGCCGGTTTACCCACAATTTTTTTTTCCTGCTTAAAGCTTTACGCTAAGGCGATTTTTTTTTGTAATATAGGTGAATAATTGTCCTAAAAAATGGTAGTATTATTATTTTACTCAAAAAGTAAATACTTTCATAATATTTAAAAACTTACAAAAATCGCATTAATCAATGCTACTACCTAAGATTGCGAGGCCAATACAAAAAAAAACATCTTTTTTTTTCATAGCTGTTTTAAAAACTTCAGTATTTATCTAACTACCACCTCTGTAAATTTTATTTACCGTTTATTTACATATAAGTTATGTGGTTCCTATTAATAATATCGTTTAAAAACTAAAAAAGAACCGACTTCAATGTTCATTTTCAGTACCAATTTTGAGATGTTTATCTCAATATCTCTGGAGATACTTATCAGACCTCGATAAAATTACCATGGTACCACACTTGGGATATCTCCTTTCGAACAAAAAAAGAATAATCAAAATCGGTGCATAAATGACGAAGTTATCCCCGAACAAACATAAAAAAAAAAAAAAAAAAAAAAAAAATATATATATATATACGGTCGAATTGAGAAACCTCCTCCTTTTTTTGAAGTCGGTTAAAAAGGTGCGATGAAGTCAAAATTAGTTCACATATTAGGGTTCCGAACCCAAAGGGTACCAACGGAACCCTATTACTGAGACTCCGCTGTCTGTCTGTCTGTACGTCTGTCACCAGGCTGTGTCTCATGAACCGTGATAGTTAGACGGTTGAAATTTTTACAGATGATGTATTTCTGTTGCCGCTATAACAACCAATACTAAGAAGTAATTAGCGCCTCGTTTCCACTTCCGTTTCCCTTACCTAACTTCACTCCCCACAAAATGAAAGGCAGAAACGGAATAGAGGTTAAACAGCGGAAGCACGTCCTCTCCCTTCAAGTGCACCTCTCAAACATTCGAGGCTTGCACTACAATATCCTCTCGGTCCACCACCTTGAGACCGAAAAACCGCATATTCTGTTCCTCACGGAGACGCAGATCAAATGTCCAGCTGACGCGGCGTACCTTGCCTACTCAGGCTATGTTCTAGAACATAACTTTAGGCCGAGGGCGGGAGTTTGTATGTATGCCCGCGATGACATTTGCTATCGGCGTCTCCGCAACCTTGAAGACCCTCAACTTTCCGTCATGTGGATTTTGGTGGACACTGGCATAGAGAAAATTCTTTATGCTAGTGTCTACCGTTCGCACAGCGGAGATGAAGAGACGAACAGGCTCACAAACCACCTCAGTGAGGCGGCTGATGTGGCCCAACAGAGGTATCCTTCTGCTCAATTAGTGCTTCTGGGGGATTTCAACGCCCATCATCAAGACTGGCTGTACCCATACCAGAGCACAGACCACGCTGGTCGAGAGATGCGAAAGCTTGCTTTAAGGCTAGACCTCACTCAGTTGGTCCAGGGAGCAACAAGGATACCGGACGTTGATGGCCATACAGCCAATTGCTTGGACCTTCTGCTGACAACAGAACCAGACCGCTACTCGGTGTCGGTTTCATCACCATTAGGTAGCTCCGACCACTGTCTGGTGAATTCTGTCTCCGTCTACTCCCCGCCCGATCCCAGCCAAAAAGGCACCCGGTGTGGCGATACAGGTCAGCAGATTGGGATGAGATGCGTTGTTTTTTCGCGTCTTATCCTTGGCGGCAGGTATGTTTTTCTTCGAGCGATCCCTCAGCTTATGGAATATTTCATTCCATTTTCTGACGTTCCGATGTCAAGCAAAGCTCGTCCATGCTTTAATTCCAAATGTAGAGATGCAGAAGCATCAAAACATGAAGCTTACTTAGTCTGGGCTGATGTTCAAACCCGCAAGACTAGAGATGTACGCGAAAAGAAGAAAGCCTTTAACTTAGCCACCAAGTCTTGCAAAAAGGCTCTCAAGAAGGCTCGCTTCGATCACATACGCCGTACAGGGAACAAACTTGCTTCTTACCCCTCTGGTAGCAAAGCGTTCTGGTCCCTGGCGAAGTCGATCGAAGACAACTTCTGCCGTCCCTCACTGCCTCCACTGCTGAAAGACGACGGGTCATTAGCGCACACTGCTGAAGCAAAAGCAAATTTGTTTGCTACTCTGTTTGCGGAGTCTTCACGTTTAGATGCTGGCAATGCTGTATCTTCTAGTCTGCCGACTTGCGCGACGTTTATGTCGGAAATCCGCATTCGTCAGACTGAAGTACGCTAAGCATTGCGCAATCTAGACGTGAACAAAGCTAGTGGTCTAGACGGTATACCAGCTGTAGTCTTGAGGAGGTGTGCGCCTGAGTTGGCTCCTATTTTGACACGCCTCTTTCGCTTGTCTATAACGACTGGTAAAGTGCCTAAGTCCTGGAAGCAAGCAAACGTGCAACCTGTGCCCAAAAAGGGAAGTCGCCCAGACCCTGCCAATTACAGGCCTATCTCAGTCACTTCCATACTCTGTAAGACTATGGAACGTGTACTGAACCACAGGCTCCTGTCATACCTAGAAGTGAACGATCTCCTCAGTGACCGACAATACGGGTTTCGCCGAAACCGGTATACTGGGGATCTTCTAGCGTATGCCACTCACATCTGGAGCGAGGCCAACGAGAACCACGGCGAGGCGCTGGCCGTCTCTCTTGACATCTCGAAGGCTTTCGAAAGGGTATGGCACGATAGCCTTATTAGCAAGCTTCCTTCATACGGCCTTCCCACTGGTATATGTATTTGGATAGCAGATTTCTTGAGGGATCGGTCGATTCGAGTGGTCATCGATGGCTGTTCTTCCGCTATTTTTTGGCTATAAATGCCGGAGTCCCTCAAGGATCAGTACTCTCTGCAACACTTTTTCTGCTGCATATTAATGACCTGCTTAAACCCGGTATCTTTGGGTACGCAGATGACAGCACTGTTGTAGAGAGTTATGCATCCAACGTACGAACCAGTGCATTACAAATCCAGTCTCAAATCGGAGACTGCCTTCAAAGAATAGTTCAAGCGCTCGACCATCGCTTCTCTATGAGACTGGATTTGTAATGCACTGGTTCGTACGTTGGATGCATCACTCTCTACAACAGTGCTGTCATTAGAGAAGCGATGTTCGAGCGCTTGAACTATTCTTTGAAGGCAGTCTCCGATTGGGGCGAAGCCAATCTGGTCAAGTTCAATGCTGCAAAAACCCAGGCGTGTCTTTTCTCCGCTAAACGGAGCTACCTACTGGCTCCTACTTTCCGGGATGTGTCCGTTCCGATAAGTAACAATCTCGAGCTTCTTGGCATCTCTTTGACACCAACTCTCAATTTCGGCTCTTATATTGAGTCTAGAGCCCAGCTAGCCTCAAAAAAGCTTGGCATTTTGGCTAAGGTGAGACGGTACTTCACACCGGGACAGTTGCTTTATCTATACCAAGCACAAGTCCGGTCGTGTATGGAGTACTGTTCTCACTTTTGGGATGGTTCTGCCAAATACCAGCTGCTAGGCTATTTTGTAAGCTATCTCGACAGCGGAATCTGCAGTGAGATTCGGATTTCGTACTACGAAATTCAATCGTATCACGTTCGTAATACGGTTGAATTTCGTAGTACGAAATTCAAATCTCACCGCAGATTCCGCTTCCGAGATAGCTTACAGAATAGCCCTACTGGAGACACTGGAAGCTATTGATAGGAGAGCCAAGACACTCCGAACGACCTGGAAACACTTAACATCAGGTGAGATAGTGATCAAGTTCTACACAGTTCGGTATATTAAAAAAAAGACCTGAACCTCTTGTGCCCTATGAAATTTGGCAAGCATAGGCATAGAAAAGATAATAATACTACGTATAGAACGGACACTCTGTTCCCCCCACCAATTCCGGGCTTCCTCACCCCGCCACCGACTCAGAGCTGTCGAGGAGCTGCGATGAGCAAGGACGCCACACGCGTACGACTATAGAACAATTACTACTCACGGAGAGAAGAACATCAACTTCATACATTTATGTTGGGACCAGTAGACACTGGAGGTTCAAATTTACGTAGGTTCTTATTACGTAGGTATATCATAAACACTTAATTATATTAGTATACCTACCTACATATTCGTATTTTAGAATTCATTTTCAGAATTGAAACAACGATATATATACTCGTGCGTAAATAACGCTTAATTTGTAAAATATTAAAAAAAACTTTCACGTTTAAACATTTTTATAACACAGCAATTGGGAACTTGATGTAGGTACGTAGTATTTATATTCTCTTTACTTGATGTCGCTCTAACGTGCGAGCAAGACACACGACATTGTTTCGTACAGCTCTGGCTGGCCGCCCAACACAGAATAAAAAATTGTTACTGTGGCATAGAAAAGATAATAATAATAGGGTCCATAAAACAGACAAGTTTTTAAAATCGGTTATAACTTTTTTATTCTGCGTTTTTTTGGAAAAAAGCTTGCCCAAAGTAAAAGTTCAAATATCGTCTAAATAAAAAAAAATATTTTAATTTTAAAATTATCGTGAATTTGTAACATTATTATTGTTATATACCGGCTGTAATTCACGTACCTTTAGTCGAATTTTCTCGACCTAGGTTTCGAGCGAGTCAGTCGCTCTTCCTCGGGAGTGAGGTCACGCGGTGAGATCGCGATGTTCACTGAGTGAACATCGCGATATCACCGCGTGACCTCAATAATAAAAAAAAATTATGTTTTATTTTTTTTTCTCAGAAAATAATAAGCCTAAATAAAAAATTGTATTTTTCTCTTAAAGACCTATTCATTGTTTATAGTCCCACAAAAAATAAAATGGCTGTGACATACGGACGGACAGACAGACAGTTTATAAGGACAATTTATAAGGGTTCCGATTTTTGCCATTCAGCTACGGAACCCTAAAAATAGTGCTCTGGCTTTTATAGTTTGGGAGAAAATTTAAATCAATTGCAACATTTCGGGGACTAACTCCAAAACAAGTAAAACTCAATTTTCTCGAAAACTATAGATTTTCGCGGAACATACATGGGGGTTTTCTGGGTAGCCCTTGGAGTCCTACATCGATGGTTTTCGTTTGGACCATATGAAACCCGACACCCAGTATATATATATTGATAAATGTAATGACGTATATACATAAGTAAAAAAAACGTGTTTCATAATTATTTCCTAATTATGTGTTAATTGCTTCTATTATTTTATTTCAGCAAGTGTTTTCCCTAAAGCTCTAAACATCTACCTGGTGAATATAAAATCTAGAGGAATGCAGCGACGTAGTATAATTAAAGGTTAAACAAACTTACCTGAAGTGAAGTTTGACCATAATTATACGAGTCGCTGCATCCGAAGAGATTTTAGGTCCCCCCGCCCTCAGTTTTTCCTACCGAAAACTTCCCGTAATATAATACTTTACTGAAATCTTATCTGAAGAGAATGAAGGCTTGGCAGACGGAGGCGATCGCCGGACGGCGCCCTCCACCATTAAAGTAGTCGTTTTAGTACTATATTGTACTTTTTAAAGGTTTTTAGCTCTAAAAAAAGTGTTCGATGCCTGTACGTCAAGGAGTGGACTACCTGGTGAATATAAAATCTCTTCGGACGCAGCGACTTGTATAATTATGGTCAAACTTCACTTCAGGTAAGTTTGTTTAACCTTTAATTATACCCTCCAAATTTCAAGTCTCTATGACCAGCGGTTTAGGCTGTGCGTTGTCTGTCAGTCAGTCAGTCAGTATGTCAGGACAAAGATTCTTATAGTATTAGACTAGAAGTGTCCCGCGGCTTCGCCCGCGTTTAAACCTTCTTTTATTTACTTAAAACTTTTCTTTTGTAAAAAAGATTCTGTCATTAAACACGTCAAATAAGACTCAGCCAAATCGGTTCACCCGTTTTCATGTTATCGCGTGACTAAGGCAATTCGGGATTCATATTTATAAAACCCTAAAAACCTAAATTTACAGACTTTGTTACCTACCCCATTTCGAAAAATCCTACATCACGTACTTTATCCCATCTTGTTTCGCCATACAAACTTTAAATCCCCGTTCCGTATCCGGGAGGAATTTTCAGAAAATCATTTCTGAGCAGAGACATACGTCATAATAACTATCTGCATTCTGAATTTCAGCTCAATCCGAAACAATATTGATTTAGACTTTTTTACCCCAGTTTATCCTCTTAGGGTGGCATTTTGAAAAAGTTTGAAACTTGTATTTACTTATTTGTTTACAGAAGTACTTGTGTGAAATGTCGAAAAAAACGACTATCCAAATTTTGAACCCCCGCTTCATCCCCTTAAAGAGTGTATTTTGAAAAATTATTTCTTAGCGGATACCTAAGTCAAAATAACTATCTCCATGGCAAATTTCAGCGCAATCCGAAACAATATTGATTTCATACTTTGTTACCCCACTTCACCCTTTTAGGGGTGGAATTTCGAAAAAACCTGAAACACGTATTTACTTATTTTTTACTGAAAAACTTATGTGAAGTTTCGGATAGAAAAGACTATCTAATCTTGTTTTTCCATACAAACTTTGAACCCCCGTTTCATCCTCTTCAGGGGTAAATTTTGGAAAATCCTTTCTCAGAAGACAGTAAAGTCGTAATAACTATCTACATGCCAAATTTCAGCGCAATCCGAAACAATATTGAATTTCAGACTTTGTTACCCCATTTCAGCCTCTTCTCTTAGGGGTGGAATTTCGAAAAAGCCTAAAACACGTGCATTTACTTATTTATGTACTCAAGCACTTGTGTGAAGTTTCGAAGAGAAAAGACTATCATCTAATGTTGTTTCTCCATAGAAACTTTGAACCCCCGTTTCATCCCTTTAAGGGGTGAATTTTGGAAAATCCTTTCTTAGCTGATACTAACGTCATAATAACCACTTGTATGCCAAATTTCAGCGCAATCCAAAACAATTTTGATTTTTAGACTTTGTTACCCCATTTCACCCTCTTAGGGGTGGAATTTCGAAAAAACCTAAAACACGTGTTTACTTATTTATGTCCTGAAGTACTTGTGTGAAGTTTCGAAAAGAAAAGACTATCTAATAATGTTTCTCCATAGAAACTTTGAACCCCCGTTTCATCCCCTTCAGGGGTGAATTTTGGAACATCCTTTCTCAGAGGGCTTTTACATCGTAATAACTATCTGCATAC
Organism: Cabera pusaria; assembly: GCA_954871355.1. Classification (NCBI taxonomy): domain Eukaryota; kingdom Metazoa; phylum Arthropoda; class Insecta; order Lepidoptera; family Geometridae; genus Cabera; species Cabera pusaria. The sequence continues at coordinate 27,298,870 of OX940898.1, read as the reverse complement.
TAAATTTTAAGTGTAATCCGAAACAATATTTATTTTCACACTTTGTTACCCCATTTCACCCTCTTAGGGGTGGAATTTCAAAAAAACCTGAAACACGTATTTACTTATTTTCGTACTGAAGCACTTGTGTGAAGTTTCGGATAGAAGAGACTATCTAATCTTGTTTCTCCATTAGGCTGTGCGTTGTCTGTCAGTGAGTCAGTCAGTCAGTCAGTCAGTATAGTCAGGACAAAGATTCTTATAGTATTAGATAGATAGATAGATTAATGCTCTATAGTAAAAATAATTTGGGATCACTTAAAAAACTAAGAGAACCGACTTCCAACGTCACGCTATTCAATTTCAATACTAAATTTGAGGTGTTTATCTTCTAACTCTCTAACGTGTTTATGTTCTAACTCTGAAGATACTCAACATATCTCGATGAAATTTAAATGGTACCTACCACCTGGGAAATAATATCATCATAATCAGCCGGTATCAGTCCACTGCTGGACATAGGCCTGTCCCAAGACACGCAACTGAGCCCGATTTTCAACTCTTTTTGTTTTTTTCCAGTAAGCTTATAGACATACATTGATGATATGATAAGATTATCAATATGTTACTTTTATCCATGATTTTTGTTGATTTATTAAAAACCCCTTGACCGATTTCGTTAAAATTTAAATGGGACCACCTTGGAGTTATACTCTTTCCAATAAAAAAGGAATTATCAGATTACTTTGTAAAAAGTTATGCGTGGTCATACATTAAAAAAAAATACGCGTCGTCTTGATAACCTCCTTTGTTTTTTTTCGTCGGTTAATTAATAAAAAGGTGTTCAGAATGGAAAAAAAAAATATTTAGATATTATGGAAGGGTTTGAACCCAGTACCCGTTGCGTTCAAACCGATAGTCCTCACCAATCGGCTACTCTACTCATTTGCAAAGTGACAAAATTAGCAAATGCTTTCGTAAACGTCAAATACACTATTAAATAATCTGTGATACAAAAATAACTTCGCGTGTGTGTGTGTGATCAGTTCTGACGCCACGCTTGTGCACAAATAAAAGTAAATAGAGAGTGTATGTATACTTCAGATATAGCTGGCTAAATTAAAAATGATGCGCTTTACTCGAGAAATCCATTTTTTTTATTAACCAAACACTATTTCAGCCATAAAAAAATAAAATACGTCAAATTAATGTATCAGCGCCATCTATTGGCACTGTTGTGGTTAGCTGACGACAAACAGCCACCTTAAATCGTTTCTAATATAGAATACGAATGCGCAGTCATTCGAATAATAATATAAGTTGCGCGCGCGTGAGCACTGACAACCGACTGGCAGAAAGTTTTTTTTTTTATATATATCTTATAGACTAGCGTTTGACCACTATCTCACCTGTTGGTAAGTGATGATGCGGTCGAAGTTGGTAAGCACGCTAGGCCTAGAATGGGAACTGGCTCTCAAGGATAGCTGCCGGAACACATTAGATGTTTTGGCGATAGATTTTCTAACTAGGTGGTAGGACACTAGATAGTGTCCTATACCACCATGCGGGGGTTGTTGTTGGTTTCTTAACGATGTTTTCCTTCACCGGAGGGCCACTGTGAGAAGCGCACATACATTTTTCGATAGAAAAATCCATTGGTGCACACGGCGGTTTGAACTCTTGATAGTACCGCCGGCGTTGCTCGAAAGTTTAGGTATAAAGCGCAGTAGCAATGGGCGAGTGAGGGAGGCCTGCCTTTACACTTGCAAGTTGCTTTGCTTTCGTAAAATGTATGTAAAATCCTTCAGGGTGTATTTATACATTACAGATTTTAGGGTGCGTATGGTATCACAACAAAGCAAGAAGGATTCATGGTACAGGTACAACCTTTTTAAAGTAAGCAATAACAAGAACTGAGACATCAGCTGTCATCTACGTTGTCTCTGTTTACTCTGATGCTAGTTGTGAGGATGAACAGATGGTCTTCATCAAAGAGTCATTTTTAGGATTCTGGACCAAATGGGTACCAACGGAACCCTATTACTGAAATTTCACAGTCTGTCCTTTTCTCAGAGTAACAATTACTAAAGTATAGAGCGCGCCAATGAGCCGCCACCTTGCTGTGAGTTGTAAGCAGATGTGCTATAGCTACGTACATTGATATATAGGTCTTGCGTAGGGATGCCTGCAAACGCCTGCGCGCTTATCGATGAAGAGGGTGACAAGTAACGACGAAAAATGAACATGTTGTATAATACATTGAGAGGAATGTGATGTGATATATATTCTGTAATAATTATTATTTTGGCGAAATAGTCAAAAATATTAATCTCAAGATACTCTGTTTTTTCCTACATTTACTCAGTCATTCTATTACCAATGCACAAAATAGATAGTATTAATGTACGTAAGAGTACCTAAGAGCACTCAAAGGAATATTATTGTGATGTTAAAATATACTAAAATCAATGGCAAATTAAATAATACAAAATTTAATTACATTTTTGCAGTGGTAGGACTTCTGCTAGACCGCTTGGGGCGGTACTACCACTTTGCCAATTAATTTTCAGCCGTGAAATAGGAATGTTTTTCGGTTGAAATGGCAAGGTGTCCAGTGAAATTACAGGGCATGTGAGACTCAACATCTTTATGTCTCAAGCTAACAGGCGCAGTGCAGTGATTCTGGCAGTCCAGAATTTTGCATGTCTTTTCTGCCACTCACTCTATCTTTAATAGGTAGACGTATGGGGGGGGGGTTAGGTCGCTTATTTTAGTTTGGAACTAACCCTAACCTGGCCACCTGTCGGGTGAGCAGGTTCGGTGGTTGGTTATGGAAAGGAGCGCAGGTCGTGTAGGCATCCATAGCAAGCCTAAGTAGTTATCCTTCACGTGGTACCGCCCCGTTCTTGGTCTGGTCCCCTATGGAACAGATATAACTAAAACTACTAGACGCAATTCCGAGATTCCTTCACCTTTCCCCAAAATCCCTCCAAATATCCTCTCCTCTTATCCTTCCACATATCCTACTTGTCCGCTAAGGGAATGATGTGGTCAGTTCCTATGGGCTTGTCATCCCCAATTGAGTGATGACAGGCGGGGGGTGATCACCCACGTATTTTGTGCTGTGCGTGGTGCCTCGTATGGAAGGATGAAGCAAACCTGGTGGCTGAGCGGGGTGTGGTCATGGTTGGTACCTATCCCTTAGCAACACTCCTCTTTGGTGCGGATTTCTTCTAAAACGAGAGGGCAAAGTCTAGCCAACTTTGTTCATTCAGCACTGGTGACAGCCTTCTGCTTCACCTGGCGAGAGAACGGGGCCGATGGGGCCTGCAGCCGGCGATGCTCGCTGGACTCCGGTGGGTTTGGCACTGGGATGGTTAGTGTCGTTAGGCTCGTAGGCAACGCGGTCAGGTTGTCTATATTGTCTCGGTAGCCCTGGTGTAGCAACAACATCCCCAAAGGTGCGGGCTCCGTGGTGGGTGGGGAGCCCAGATGATGAATTTTACTTAAACTACCATGGATATTACGGACCGAAATAACCAAACAAGCGCAGCCGCGTCGCGATCTCAAAGTCAGCGCAGGCCCCAGCTCACACTAAGCCAAGTAAGCGTACGCGGTTGGGTGACACGGTGTCACCCAGAGACAGGAAGAAAGCGAAGCTTGACAGCTCCCGTCGCACGACCACCAGCTATGCCGATATCGTCCAGAACGATCTCTGCGTGGCGGTAGTCCGTGAAGATGGCAAGCAGTTGAGCGAAGAGCAGGCCACGAGAGTGAAGGGGTACCTAACCAGTAAGATCCTGGAGGATGTCAAAACTGCTCAACCTTAAACGTGACAAACTCCGACAAATAGTCGGAGTAATCACAGGTCACTGCTCACTAAACTAACACCTATTTACTATAGGTGTCACCGACAGCCCTCTGTGCAGAGGATGCATGGAGGCTGAGAAGACGGCCGCGCATGTGCTCTTGGAGTGCAATAGCGTGGATGCACAACGTCGGACGCTCCTCGGGTCCCCGACAACAATGTGAGAGGCCTGCGCCGGCATCAGCGAGCTGCTGGCCTTCCTCGCAGATATGGCACCAAGTAGGTAGACGTATGCCTCGACATAATATCGACAGCTGTACATCACTACTTCAAGCGCTACTAGTGAACTTCACCCCCGCTATCACTTACTGTTAAATCCATTTAAAAGTATGAAAAACTGACAATCTTGTGAAACGTAATGTTACATTTTAAGTTTTGTGTGTTTTCTTGTGTAGTTTTGGCAAGTTTGCTGCACATTCTATCATTTTCCCTGCAATCAATTGTAATCAATTGTTACCGAAACGCACTCCGCTTTAACTCAGAATGTGGACTGTTCGCGCTTGCCGGTGGACAGAGACGATGTTCTGACCCGTGCTTACTGTTTGTACCCGAGTAGGTGCACTCCTTACTTTAGTAGTTGTTACTCTGAGGACCTTATCCTGTAATAAGTAGATACTAGAAATTTAGACAAATCATGTATCATTAACATGATCAACAGCGCACTATAAAAATACATACTGGAAACAATAAAAAAAATACCAATATTATACTTTCTATTTTAGGTGGTAATCAGTGTTTTTTCTTCTTTCTTTTGAAAAGCCGTGCGGTGCAGCTTGAAGTCTGCAGTTCAGTCACATTTTAAGATAGTGATACAAAATAGAACTATATTTACTACACAAAAAGATACACATTTCAATTAATTTGGAAATATATTAAACGCTCTTATGATGTATCGTTTAAATATTAGCAGATAATGCAAAATGCTTTACATTGCCTACACCTTTGAATGTACAAAAGTAAAAGAAGAAGTTGTTGCCGGTTCAATGGAGCCATTCTTCTAGTTGTTTTTATTTCTATGCCATGCATGCAATAACAAACTGAACCACCAAGATAGGTTGCGTGGACTAAAAATCGCAGTCATGTCATTTTTAAATCGGCCCAAAAATATCTTTAAGGTCGACTTCCCGGTGACGTTGTTGGTGGACAAACAGGGTAAAGGTTCCTTTTTTACTTTTAACGTATGGAACCCTACAAAATAAAAACATACTTTCGACACTTACATACAATTCTGAAATGCTGCAATTGAAATTCAATCGAAACTATTGATAATTTAATAGACTACCGATATTAGCAACGATCATAGTTGAATGATTATTGCATTGCTTAACAATTTCTCTTGGCAAATAGCAGACTTGCGGCCCTGTCATCATCATTATGTATAAGTCCAGCTTAAACACTGTTTCCACTAGAAGATACAGGTATTTAATTACTGAACGAACTGCTCACAGTTCGTGCTAATACTCTTATTAGCACTAGGACGAAACAAACATTCAATACAAATTAGCTAGGGGTAGATCTGGCGCTAACCCTACAGTTTAGGTTATCTTCGTAAAAAATGAACACTTACTTTATCACTAAAATCACGTCGACATATGTTTCGTAATATGTTGTGAGAACACATTTTACTCAGCGGTACGCTTTTCCTCACAAAATTCATATTTTTGTCGATACCTAAACGGCAATAGCCAGCCAGCCAGCTTTCCGTATAATGTATATAAAAGGATCTCTGTGCAGCAGGGTTGCCAGATATCAGCTAACTCAATTCGCCTAATTTTGCCTACCGAGTAGCCTAAATCGCCTAATATTATTTTTTTGACAAATAGCCTAATTTGCCTAACATTTTGATCTAAAATCCAACTAAATAGTTCCAGGAACTATGTCCTCTATCGGAACTATGGCAGTTCGGTCCGATAGGTCCGCTAAAGCAGGTTCAGCTAGTTCCGGAGACGGAGATGCAAGATAGAGATGGAGACGGGAAATAAAGAAACGGAGCGCTGCGCGCGTTGCGGCCGCTCCGGAACTGTGAATGTGGAACTATCTAGTTCCGCGAACCTGGTTCGACATAGTTCTGGCAGGGCGAGAAAGAAATGAGGCGCGCGGTGCGGCCGCTCCGGACCGGAACTGTGAGTATGGAACTATTTAGTTCCGCGAACCTGGTTTGACCTAGTTCCGGCAGGGCGAGAAAGAAACGTAGTGGTGCGGCCTCTCCGGAACTGAGTGGATGAGTGGAACTGCTAAAAGTGCGAGTCGATAAGTGTAATGTATAGCTATAGCTACGGTATGGTGTTCGTAAATTATTATGTCCGAAAATGTGCATTAAGTATTTAGTCACGATCCGAGTCCGGGGATCTGGTAAATCGGTTCATATATATTATCCCTGGAACTGGAGCGCATAGTGTACGCAGCGCGCTGTGTACACTATACTCCGGCATGTCTATACTCAAACCGTGGAACAATCTAGTTCCGCGAACCTGGTTCCGGGAACTAGTTCCGGCAGGGCGAGGAACCGTTCCAGGTTCAATCCGCTGCCGAACATGATTTGAGCATGTTCAGGAACGACCACTGGTGTTTTTACTGTTTTTCACTCAAATTGTGGCGTTGACATTTTTCGCAGGCTGCGGAGTGCAATCAAACGCAGGGCTCCGTTCACGACCTACGCTCGGAGTGCAACCTGTGCAACTAAACGGTCTAACCTCTCTCTCTAACTCGTTTAGCGAATGTGACGCTCCACAGTGTATTATAGAGACAATTTTGAAGACATCAGCTTTTTATTGTATAATCCGATGAACTTCATCATATAAAACATTGGAGTAAAACTCCTGAATTAAAAATATACTTATTTAGCGGGAAAAAAAATGTTTAACTTTCATCAATTTTTTTCCTGAAAAAGTAAAATTAAATCTTAGCACTAAAACTAAAAACAATATATGTTAATGTTTTATGTTGTTGAAAAGTAACATATAAGCAGCACTTTTCAGAACTTTAATGAATGTCGTAACTTGCTTAGAACCAGAGAAATTAATATATTTTGATTTCCCGTGTTATATTTTTTTCCGAAGAAATCCGCCGTTTTGGGAAGAGATATTTATATGAAAATTAAGATATTTTACCACAAAAAAATCAGCTCCCAACCTTGTGGAGTTAAGATACTACAGCTATTTCAATTTATATCCGGAGATTTTGTCGATAGGGTTGTCACTCTTTCGGATAATGTAAGTATCCGGATTATATTTTGTTGTATTATAAAATGTATTCTTAAATAGGAGTTATTTTATTCCAATGATACGTTATATCATATATTATATGTTATATCAGCTGTATGATGATAAGATTGATAATAAGGCCGTTGCATTTTTGGTGATTAGAAGAAGTTGGAAGTGCATAGACAAGATTTTCAGGGTACCTTACCTCAAAAGGAAAAAGGAACCCTTACAGGATAATTTTTTTGTCCGTCTGTCTGTCTGTTCGTCTGTCAAGACCATTTTTCTTAGGAACGCGTAAAGATATCAAGTTGAAACACATATCAAATACTCGACTCGACAGATGAATGGTTCATTACTTTTGTTTTCTTTTTAATTCTAAGCGTTAAATTCTGCTTTTGCTATGTTTACTTGATAATTGATTAAGATCTATTAGATCTAGATTTTGACGTGTTTATGTGCGATGTGGACACAAAAAGTGACAACCCTAAAAAAACAAATTCTTATATAGAAATAAATCTGAAAACCGTTAATATGTAGTTTAATAACAAAAAAAATAACTGGCCAAGTGCAAGTCGGACTTGCACTCGTAGGGTTCCGTATTTTATAAAAATTAGCAAAGAATACCACTATCATTTTTCGCCAGCAAAAAATTAACTTTGTTATTCATATTGTTTATATGAATTACAAAGATATATTTGCGGTTATGAAAATGTGCTATATCTCAAAAACGACTTACTACATCTCCTTCAAACCAATTTTCGTAGGAAGTGCTTATTGATATCTACAGCATATATTTCTTTTAGATTTTTCACTCTCTTATTTTAAAAGATAAAGAGGGAGGGGGGGTTCACACATTTTACCACTTTAGAAGTGTCTATCTTTCAAACGTTTTACTTTAAGAAAAATTAGGTTTTGGAACCTCTATATTATTTGTATCTATAGACACCGTATCTATCTGTACCTATCTATAGACACTGATCACGTATAGATTTGGATTGGGAGCCCCCCCCTTAATATTTTATTATATTTATTTTTGTTTAAAGATCGTAAAGTGGTTCACAGAATACACACCTACTTACTAAGTTTCAACTGTGTAGTCTTAATAATTTCGGAATAAAGTAGCTGTGACATACGGACGGACGGACAGACAGACATGACGAATATATAAGGGTTCCGTTTTTTACTGTTTGCCTATGGAACTGTAAAAAAGTGAATTTACAAAACTATTATTTGCGGTTGGTGCAATACATTTTCTATTGATCGAACTGCAAAGATAAGTTTGTCCTTTAACTTAGTTTAACAAATTTGTACGGAAGCCTCGGTTCACGAGTCCAACTCGCACTTCAACGGTTTTTTTAAGTAAGAGCAACACTAAGTACAAGCAAATACATGATGAAAATTAATTATTGCCTAACCTCGTCTCTATCCGAAATTCCGACACAAAAAGTGACAACCCTAACAAAAACTATGAATTGTTCATAACTCCTTTACTCCACATGATTGGGATATGGTTTTTTGTAGCATATTATACTATAACAGACCTACATTTTTATATAAATATCTCTTCCCAAAACGGCGGATTACTTCAGAAAAAAAAAACTAAATACCATAATCTTTTAATTTCTCTGGTTTTAAGCAACTTGCGACATTCGTTTATACTCTGGAACGTGATACTTATAAGGTACTTTTGAACGACTAATACTATTCCTTTACATATCTTTTACTTTTAGTTTAATGTTTTTTTCTAATTCTATCCGGGCAAAATTAATTAAAATAAAAAAAATATAAAACTATGTACATGCACATTTTTCATTTGGGAGTTTTACTCCAATGTTTTATATGATAAAGTCTACCAGATTATACAATAAAAAGCTGATGTCCGAAAAATGGTCTCTATAACACATTGTGCGCTTGAGGTCGTGAACGGGGTTAGAGCGTTTGGGTGTACTCCGAGCGTAGGTCGTGAACGCAGCCCAGTCAACGCTCACATATTATGTTACTCTTTGCTCCCTCTCACAGAGTACGGAATCACTCTACTACGTTATAAAGGGCCTTATTCACGATCCATCCCAGCTGTACGTCAGCTCAAGGACATGCACGAGGCAAAAGTATCGTGAATAGGCTTGACGTACGTCGATAATTATTATTATTTAATTGCTGGACTTGCGCGACCGATTTTGCATCCAGCGAGCATCCCCACCACCGCAACCGTCGTGAAGATGGCCAGTGAATAACGCGGACGTACGTCAGAGCAGTCCAGCATCGTGCGGCTTGATGGTGAATAGACTTGCTCTACAGCAGATTTAACAGATACATATAATATACATTTATAATTTAAAACATTTTTCGTTCTATTTACTCTGCTCGCTTGATGTGCGCACGACAGTAAGTATGCTACATTCAGCGCCGCGGCCTTGAGCTGACGTACAGCCGGGATGGATCGTGAATAATGCCCTTAAGAGTAGGCACTTCCCTACATTGTTGATATCCGAATTATGAACGTACTTTGTACCAACCTAACAAAAAGTACCTAGGACCTAGTAGTTTGGTAAAACTAGAGCCAACATTATGAAAACAGCAATATTGGTCTAGGGATTGAAAATAACGAATTGCTTTTGTTTATCGATATCGATAAAAGTTAAAAAAAAATGAGGAGTAGTGGTATCATTTAATCCTGTGTTAATTTGATATAGTAAATAAAACGAAGCTACGGACTCTGCATTTTTTATTATATTACATAGTAGAATTACATTTCATTAAGGATCAGGCTATCTATATATAGCTATATTCTAGTCGTTCAACTTCCTAGGGATGTACGATACGAGTTACAAAAAATACCCAATCGATATTTTTTATCGATAAAATCGCGCTTGATTTGCAAATCAAATAGTTTCATTCGAAAACCTATTATCGCTGTATAATGCCAGCCTAAATGTTCTTCCAAAACAAATAATTGAGTAAGGAAACGAGTACTTATAACTGGTACTTACTCGATCGATACTTTAGAATCGATTCTACAAGTACTTGGAATCGAAAGACAAGTACATCCCTAGGAAGTTGAACGACTAGAATCGCATGGTGTGTTTCACTTAATTTCAATTTCAATTTATTCAGAAAAAAAAAGAACGTAACATAACAGATACATAAAACATCCAAATCGTTACATTCTGATGGTATCGGCATTTGACATATTATACATTTATACTTAGTTATATTAAGACATCTCTAGAGCTTTACATACCACCTCTAAGGCTCACTACAACGTTGTCATGGGAGACTTTAACGCCAAAGTGGGAGTACAGACCTGCAGTGAATCGACAATAGGACCACACGGATTTGGCAGTAGAAATCACAGGGGGCAAATGCTTGTCAACTTTCTCGAGAAAAAGGGGCTTTTCTTGATGAACTCGTTCTTCAAGAAACAGCCCCAAAGGAAGTGGACGTGGCAAAGCCCCGACACAGTGACTAAAAATGAGATTGACTTCATCATTACGGACAAACGGCGCATATTCAGAGACGTCTCAGTGATCAGTAGGTTCAATACTGGAAGTGATCACCGACTTGTACGAGGCACTCTGGATCTTCAAAGCCGAGAGATTCCGATTGATGAGGTCCACACTCCGACTAAACCTACTCGAAACCGTTGTTGGGTCTGAAACATTCCAATTAACATTGGAAAATCGATTCGCTGCCTTGGAAACCACAGATGACGTAGACCAGAAACTCGAAGAAGTGGTGGAAATCTTCAGGGATGAAGGGACGAAGTTTTGCGAGAGCAAGCGTACGGGCAAAAAGTCCAAACTTTCGGCAGAAACACTTCGACTAATGGAAGAGAGACGAACAGACCCTTTGTCAACTTTGTCAATTAATCAGGTGCGCAACAAAACCATTAAGAAGCTGGTACGACAAGACCTCCGATCCTCTAACACGCTCTTGATTAAAGAATCAATTGAGCAGAATCGGGGGTCGAAAGTGTTCGCCCAGCCTCTGGGTAGAAGCCACCTCACCAAGCTGACAACGTCAACGGGGAACGTCGTCGCATCCAAGTCGGAGATTCTGTCAGAAGTTGAAGACTTCTACGGCAAGCTCTACGCATCGCATGCTTCAAGGCCCGTACCCGATACTGAGGATTGTAGAGCCACCTTGGCCCGCCACTTCACAGAAGACCTGCTAGGCTATTCTGTAAGCTATCTCGACAGCGGAATCCGCGGTGAGATTCGAATTTCGTACTACGAAATTCAATCGTATCACGTTTGTAATACGGTTGAATTTCGTAATACGATATTCAAATCTCACCGCGGATTCCGCTGTCGAGATAGCTTACAGAATAGCCTAGCAGCCCGAAGTCAGCCGAGATGAGATCGTGATGGCCCTTAAACAGCTCAAAAATGGAAAGGCCCCAGGTGAAGACAGAATCACAACGGAGCTTCTAAAAGCTGGAGGAGCCCCAGCTGTAAGCCAGCTGCAACAGCTCTTCAATTCTGTTCTCTTCACTGGGAGAACTCCACAGGCATGGAACAGGAGCATGGTGGTTTTATTTTTCAAAAAAGGAGACAAAACCCTCTTGAAAAACTACCGCCCGATTTCGCTTCTGAGCCATGTCTACAAACTGTTTTCAAAGGTCATCACGAACCGTCTTGCGCGAAGACTCGACGAGTTCCAACCTCCGGAACAGGCCGGATTTCGAAGCGGCCAAGCGTTGCCAAGTCGACTGGCGATATATTGAAGTGATGAGATGTCTGTATAATGCCGCAACGATGAGTGTACAAGTACAGAACCAGCGTACTAATCATATCCAAATGCGTCGAGGAGTGAGACAGGGGGACGTCATATCCCCGAAACTGTTCACTAACGCCTTGGAGGATATGTTTAAAACGCTGGACTGGAAAAATTGTGGCATCAACATCAACGGCAAGTACATCTCTCACTTACGATTCGCAGATGACATCGTCATTATGGCAGAGACGCTGCAGGACCTACAGAGGATGTTGAATGGCCTAGCTGATTCTTCTCGTCGCATCGGTCTCCGGATGAATTTGGATAAAACCAAGGTCATGTACAACGAGAACGTTGTTCCGGAACCGATTGCCGTAGATGGAATCCCACTCGAAGTTGTCACTAAGTATGTTTACCTAGGGCAGACGCTCCAACTAGGCAAACATAACTTCGAAAAGGAAATCCAGAGAAGAATTCAGCTGGGCTGGGCAGCATTTGGAAAACTCCGTCGAGTCTTCTCGTCGCATATACCATAGTGCCTAAAGACAAAAGTCTTTAATCAGTGCGTCCTACCCGTCTTGTCATACGGAGCTGAGACGTGGACACTCACGGTTCGACTGGTCCACCAATTTAAAGTCGCTCAGCGAGCTATGGAAAGAGCTATGCTCGGTGTTTCTCTACGGGATCGAATCCGGAACGAAGTAATTCGCCAGAGAACTAAAGTGATCGACATAGCTCATCGGATTAGCAAGCTGAAGTGGCAGTGGGCTGGTCATATCTGCCGTAGGACCGATAACCGTTGGGGTAGACTGGTTCTAGAGTGGAGACCGTGAATCGGTAAACGTAGCGTAGGACGTCCTGTTACCAGGTGGAGCGACGACATTCGCAAAGCGGTGGGCAGTGACTGGAAACAAAGAGCCGAAGATCGGGCTCAGTGGCATGACTTGGGAGAGGCCTATGTCCAGCAGTGGACTGATACCCGCTGATTATGATGATGACTTAGTTATATTACTTCAAAAACAATTATAATCTATTCTAACATGTTTAAAACACGTAACAAACACATATCTACAAATAAAATAACAAAAAAACATCAACACTTTTCATAATAAATTTCAATAAAAATAACTTCTGAACTTCTGTGTGAACTCGGTAAAACAGTTCCCCGCGACCGCATACCTCGGCCAGTTGCGGAATTGATTGTACCGCGCGCCAATAATTGATGCACCAATGATTAGGGGTCTAATTGCTATGAAGTCGATGTATAAGTATAACGTTCAAATCAGTTTCTTCCATCTTCCTCAGAAATTGCCGAACGACTGACAGACAAAATTTGCTGCATACTGTCGCGGCACTGCAGTTCAAGTGTGGTATACCTAATAGTGTCGCTACGTGTCGCGTCGCGCCGCTGCTGTGAAGTGTCGCTTAGTGCGGTCTAGCCTTAACTCTCGGAAGAACACAAGTTTTAGGAAAAAATACAATGAGATCACACACATTTTTCCATGTTCCCGCCAAAACTCCATGGATATATTTTCTCTATGATGTACACAACAAGCAGCGTTGCCGTTAGCGATCATTACATTTTACACATTTGACGTACCTTTTAAGCCTCCCATGTGTGATGTGTAAAATGGTGGTTTTGTGTACCTTTTTTGAAACCGCCGCCAAATAAATATATATGCTGCACGTAATGGAATGTAAAGTAAAAGTATTCAAAAACCTTGCAGTTTTGTGTTATGACAGAACTAACAGGTTACATCTCTACATCTCATCTCACTTGCTCTAGTAGTACTCCATACTAAAGCATCCCTTTCAAGAAAAGTAAAGTAAAAAATTTGCCTATGTACTTCGAGCATTTATCAATTATTCATTCAATCATTTATTGGTAAATGCTCGAAGCCTATGTACCTTTTTACCCCAAAATGTACCTTTTCCGCGCTGTAATGTACTTTTTGGGAACTCAGTTACGGCAACACTGAACAAATGACAAAGTATAGTATCACAGAGTACTTTATATATATATACGGAAAGTATACTGTATAGTATAGTACAGTCTACCGAAACTGCAGTACAAAAAAAAAGATCTATGAAAACTAATGAAAAGGGGGGCGCGTCCGATGGAAGTCTATATTCGTCTCACTCACTATTTCTTACTTTGACGTCGTTACTTCTCGTTTTGACATTTCGCTATTTGGTCAGTTTGCTCTATGGGAGTCCCGACTCTTCTTAACGTAGTGGTTATATTCTCTTTGGTATAGTAAGGATAGTAATCTGTGCTGCCGGCCGGTACCTGGTATAAGTATAAAATTATTTTTAAAATAGGCCACAATTGCATATCTCCGTTCTCGGACTAGTATAATTAATATACAGTTATTTCGAAAATTACGGAGACGGTATGTACATTTATTTCTATCGTTGTGTATTTTTATCACACAAATTAGATTGCTCTTGATCAAATAGATTGCTATGCACTTAGTACAAAGCCTAGTACCTACGTATTCTTGGCAACATTTACACAAATTAAATTGCGTGAATTCAATATTTATACTTCAATGTATGACTAATTATTCAAATTCAGTGCCGTAACGAGCCTCAGAGGTTAAGTATTAGATTACCAATAAACATCAAGCAACTTTCTAACGGGCCCCTAATAAAAGGGGCCTAATTATTTTATTATTTGGTTTGCAAACTTGCAATTCCGCGGCAGTGAGTTGCTGCTTGAGTGTGTACCCGACAAATAGCAGGTATGCAGACATATAGTTAAAATATAATTACTAGCAGAGCTGAGCTCGTGGAGTCTCCATGATTACAAGTTCTTGTAAAAAGTATCATAAGTATTATCCATCATCATCAGCATATCTGTGTCCACTGCTGGACATAGGCCTCATCTATGGCACACCACTTAGCTCACTTTCAATTTCTTTGTTTTCCTAATATATCATCGCTCCATCTAGCTAGTGGGCGCCTTACACATAATCAGTTGGACCAGCACACTGCCACTTCAGCTTGCTTCTTCAATACTTTGAACTATATTGATAACTTAGGTTCTGGCTCTTTAACGGATGATGTCATTTCGGATTTGATCCTACAGAGTTACTCTGAGGACTCTTTCCTCATGATACTTCACTGTATGGGTGATGAAAAGACTTGACAAAGTTTTCCAATGAAAACTGTAGTCCAGAAGTATACAGTTATGACCATTTGTGGAGCTGTCGTCTCCACTATAAAACACATCTACCCCAACGGTTTATCGATTTTATGACTGATGTGACCATCCCACTACCACTTCAGCTTGCTATTACTTGGATCTATGTTTTTTTTTTTAGTAGTAGGATACACAGTTCAAGTTATGTATCGCCTCATCATACTACAATCTAGCCTAGGTAGGCTAATAAGTAATTTAAATCTATCATAAACTTATAAATTGGCATAAATAAAGAATGTGCTCATCAGGACTTTTCTTATAGTCTCTATTGTTAAGGTGAAGACACATTGTTATCGTGTCCTTTATGAATAGCAGTTACACTATATTCCACTAAGGTTTACTACACACAATCACTACACTAATTTGAACGGTTTAGTTCTTTTTAGTCTTCTCTCTATATCTGTGAGGTGGAGGAGTTGGAGTTGTGGATCTATGTGATAACTTTGGTTATTTGATGGATGACTTCATTTCATATTCAATTCTTCAGTGAAATTATGAGCATAGCCCTATCCATAGTTAGTTGAGTGACTTTCAACTGGTGAACAAGTTGTACCGTCAGTGTCCACATCTTAGCTCCATGAGTAATAACAGGTACGACACATTATTACAGATTTACATAATTACAGACTTGTCTTGAGTACTCTGAGGCTTTGGGGTATTTTAAACCCCTGACGCAAAAAAAGGGGTGTAATAAGTTTGACACGTGTCTGTGTATGTGTGTCTGTCTGTGGCATCGTAGAGCATAAACGGATGAACCGATTTGGATTGTTTTTCTTTTTAGGGTTCCGTACCTCAAAAGGTAAAAAGGAACCGTTATAATATCACTTTCTTGTCCGTCTGTCTGTCTGTCAGTGTGTCACCACCGATTTTCTCAGGAACGGGGTGGACCTAGCAAGTTGAAATTTATACCAAATACTGAAGTCATAGAAGTAATAGATAGTATAGTATATAGTAATTATATTAGGTGTATAAAAATCAAGGTCCTGAGTCAACATGATAAAAAGACATGGGCAAATTTTGATTTTCGCGTAAATTTGTAAGTACCAAAATGTACCTCAATTTTCAACTTTATTTTTCGGAATTAAAAGTAAGTAAGACCTTGCTTTTGACCAAAATTGACAATTCTAGGTCAACCGGAAGTACCCTATAGGTTTTGTGTCGAAAACCTATAGGGTACTGCCCGTTGACCTAGAATTATGAAATTTGGCAAGGTCTTACAGCACAAATAAAGGAAAAATTCCATAAATAAAAAAAATTTAAGGGTGTCCCATACATACATAATTCATGTTTGTTTGCATTAGTAATTAGTAATAAAAATAAATAAATAAATAAATTAGTCAAGTAGGCCGTAGGTAGTGACCGAGTCGAGTAGCGAGCGATACAGAGCAGTCGAACTAGACAAACATAAACGAAATGGCAAGTATCCTACACCAACAAGTACTGAGCGAGTCTAGTGGTCTCACGCGGAGCGTAGGTCAGCCGAGTGTTTCCCCCACCGCCTATCTTATACATTACACAAACTGAGCGCAGTATTTATACCAGAGGTACTGGGCTTGTTTAGGCCCGGTTTCCATCAAAGCGGAGAGAAGAGGAGATGTGCTACGAAGTGGGCTGGTTATTTCCACCTAAGCGATGAGGGGATGTGAGCTGTGCGTAGCGGAGATGTGAGCTGTCAATCGAATGACGCATTCGGGTGTGCGAGGCGCGGGGAGAAGGCAGCGAGAGACGGAGCGCCGCCCGACCATACATCTCCGCTCTGCCGCGCCGCTTGCTCTTTCGCGGCACTCAATTCTATGGAAACATTTGACATATCCTCTCCTCTCCGCTTGATCTGTTTCCACCAAAGCTAAGCGGAGAAGGGATGTAGAAATAACGAAATCTGATTTGTTACAGCAGCAATAGATTGTTTCGGTTTATTATCTGTACATAAATGATGATTCCTACTCATCGTGGTGCAATCTATCTGCTGGCGTTCCTCAGGGCGGCGTTTTATCTCCTCTTCTCTTCGCAATCTTTATTAACTCTATTTCACAACAGCTATCTTCTTCCTACCATCTTTATGCGGACGATCTACAGATTTATACTCAGGCACCTCTAGATCAGTTACATGCGGCAATAGAGAGCACTAATGAAGATCTGAAGCGTATCCGAGATTGGAGTAAATCATACGGCCTCACAGTCAATCCTATAAAAACTCAAACTATTATCATTGGGAGCTCACGTATGATTTCAAAAATTGACTGGTTCCGGCTACCACAAGTCATATTTGATGGAGTCCCTGTAAGCTTTAGCTCGTCAGTCAAAAATCTAGGATTACTCATAGACAACCAGCTATCTTGGGAACCTCAACTAGCAGAAGTCAGCCGGAAAATCTTTGCTTCGGCATCTTCACTCATAAGATTACGTAATTTTCTTCCTATCACCACTAAGACTGCGTTAGCACAATCTCTTCTTTTGCCTATACTTGATTACGCAGATGCTTGCTATCCAGATTTGACCGAAGAGCAACTTGATAAGCTAGAAAGACTGCAAAATGTCTGTATCCGATTCATTTTCGGTCTTCGGAAATATGATCATGTCTCCGAATTCCGAAAAAGGCTCAATTGGTTACCTATCCGCCTTCGCAGGAACATGCATATCCTTTCTTTCCTTTACAATATCCTATTCCTTCCTACGACTCCACTTTACCTAAAAGAGCGCTTCGAATTCCTCCACCTTACTAAATCCCACCCCCTTCGATCCCAGTATACGCTTCAATTGAAGACACCTCAACATCACTCCACGTCACTTTACTACAACAAATCTTATTCCATGCTAGCTGTCCGCCTATGGAACGAACTTCCTGCAACAATAAGACAAGCCCAATCTCCACAAGCTTTTAAAAATATGGTATTTAAACACTATTTTTCCCATAGTTGATTTTATAACTTATTTATTAAGGTATATGTATCTATTTTAATAATATCTATTTAGTTACAATGTATATGTATCTATGTTATGTATTATGTTTGTTTATATGTGTAAGTATTAATTTTAAGTATATTCATATATATGTTAACTTATAGCTGCACACCCCCGCAATATTATAATTTAGAAATCCTCTCCATCCAAAGGTTGTCTGGTAGAGATCGCTCTAAGCGATAAGACCGCCCATTGTACTACCGATATGTTATGTTCTTCTGTTACTTTTGTTTGTTTTTTTTGTTCTTGGTGTGCAATAAAGTATTATTCATTCATTCATTCATTCATAAATGTCGCCAGCGGCAAATAAACGATCGTGAGTTGAAGCCGAACGCGGCATGGTGACGAGGGCTGGGCGCATGCGTGCGCTGCGGCTGCACGCCTACGGGGCCGAGCTGCGGCTCGAGGAGGCGCGCGTGCCGCCGCTGCGCGCGCCAGACCACCTGCTGGTGCGCGTGCGCGCCGCCAGCCTCAACCCCATCGACGTCGCCATGACCGGTAAGCGCCGCCGGCTCCCGCGCGTCCCCGCAACCGCACCCGCACCACCTCACCGCGCTACGCTTTTTCAGGCGGATACGGCGCGCGCGCACTCAACGCGCTGCGGGCGCTGGACGGCGCCGACGGCGGCGTCGAGTTCCCGCTCGTGTGCGGCCGCGACTTCCTCGGCGTGGTGGAGCGCGCGGGCGCAGGCGCGCGGCTGCGGCGCGGCGACCGCGTGTGGGGCGTCGTGCCGCCGCACCGCGCGGGCGCGCACGCCGAGTACGCTCTGGTGCGCGACGCCTGGGTGAGCGAGTCCCCATCCCGCGGTCCGGCCGCCCGCGGCCCCTCTCTCTAGACGTGTCGTTCGCAGGCGGGGCCGGCGCCGGCTGCGCTGGACGACATGGCGTGCGGCGGCGCTCCGTACGCGGCGCTGACGGCGTGCGCGGCGCTGCGCGCGGCGGGCGTAGGGCGCGGCGCGCGCGCGCTCGTGCTGGGGCTGGGCGGCGTGGGGCAGGCGGCCGTGCAGCTGCTGGCGGCGCGCGGCGCGCACGTCGTGGTCAGCTGCGCCGCCGAGCAGCTGGAGCTGGCGCGGGAGCTGGGCGCTGCGGAGGCGGTGGAGCGACGCGCGGGGGACGCGGGCGCGCGGCTCGCCGCCGCCGGGCCGTACGCCGCGGCGCTGGACTGCGCCGGACTGGGCGCGGCGGGCGCGCGCGGGCTGCCGGCGGCGCGCTACGTGACGCTCACGTCGCCGCTGCTGCGCGAGATGGACGCGCGCGGAGTGGCGGCGGGCGCGGTGGCGGCGGCGGCGCGGCTGGCGGCGGACAACGCGGGGGGCACGGTGCGCTGGGCGTTCTTCTCGCCGTGCGCCGCCGACCTGGAGGAGGTGCGGCGGCTGGCGGAGCGCGGCCGGGTGAGTCTACTCTCCCACTAGGTGGGCCGCGGTCGGAGGTCCGTGGCGTGACGCCGTTTGCTAATTTAAGATTTAACAAATTTGATTGATTGAAATTTTAATTTGAAATTTGAGATTTTGACTCTGCTCAGTTTTATGAATCGGTCGACCGGACGGTAGGTAAGAGAAGAAGGAAGCGGGTGCACAAAAGGAGACTACGATATGACGAGTATCACAGATTACGTTGAGAGCTGGAATATGTCAATTGCTCAAACGTCAAAACTCGATGAAAACTCTACATTCTATTTAATTTTCAGTCGGAAATGCTTCCTACTAATCCTAGAAATAAATTAATAAATATTATAAATGCGAAAGTAAATGTATGTGTGAATGTTTCTTATTGATTTATCTCTAGTCCTATATATTTCTGTGTCTCTAAAAATATTTACCCGATTTTTATGAAACGTAATACAAGGTGTGGTTTTGCATTCTTCCCGCCATATTTGCAGGGGTAGGTATACTCAATGTAAAGAACACGAATCAGTAAAAGATATATATTAAAAAAAATAATAATAATAATAATTATATATATTATAATTCCTAAACAACGAGTGTGGGATGCATTGCGATGTGGTGTCAGTTGACAAGACTTTCACCCCTCTGTCCTTAGGCAAAGAGAACTGGCGCAAGCCTCAGGTGCTGAGCACCGAGGACCGCAAGGACGTATGGAAGAGCAAGGAGCTGCATGGCCGGTTCTATCGAGTCTTAACGGGACCCGATGTGGACCTGCTCGCGTCGGTGAACTGGCTACGATTCGGGGACCTCTTTGGGGAAACCGAAGGTTTTGTTTGTGCAATTGCGGACGAAGTTATCAAGACGAACAACTACCGGAAATATATTATGAAGGACGGTACGGTCGACATATGTCGGGCATGCCGCCGTCCCGGAGAGTCACTCAGACATATCATTTCCGGTTGTTCTCATCTTGCTAACTCCGAGTACTTGCACAGACATAACCTCGTAGCCAGGATCATCCACCAGCAACTTGCTCTTCAATACGGCCTTGTCGAGTCTGAGGTGCCGTACTATAAGTACGCACCTGCGCCAGTTCTTGAAAATGGTCATGCTTTGCTCTATTGGGACCGATCGGTTATCACGGACAGGACTATTGTCGCCAATAAACCTGATATCGTGATAGTCGACCGGTCCCAGCGGCGGGCAGTGTTAGTTGACATCACCATCCCGCATGACGAGAACCTCGTGAAGGCTGAAAAGGACAAGATCAGCAAGTACCTTGACTTGTCTTTCGAGGTTACCGCCATGTGGGATGTTGATTCGACTAGCATTGTCCCAATAGTCGTTTCTGCGAACGGCCTAATAGCGAAGAGTCTCGACCAACATCTCAAGAGACTCTCGCTAGACGGCTGGATCAAGGGCCAGATACAGAAGGCAGTACTTCTTGACACGGCACGCATCGTCAGGAGGTTCCTCTCTCTGCAGCCCTAACCACCGGTAGCTTGGGCCCTGCCCCGCTGCTGGCGGCACTCTAGGTTTAGGTTTTTTTATAATATTGTTTATTTGTAATGATTTTTTTCTATTTTTGTTTGGATATCTTTATTGTAAAAAAACCTAAAACTAAGAAAGAAAATAAATAACGTGAATAATAATTACTTGAAATTAAAACCTTCCTAAAAACGGCTCGCTCTTGGCCGAAGCACACGCACACTTGCAAAGCGGCACTTTTGCTTTTCGGCTAGTTCAAAGCCGGCCGCCGTCCATCGGCGAGTTCGACACACGTGTATTCCTCGGCTGTGGCGCCTGGCGGTCTGTGACCGCTACCCTTAATCACTTAATAATATTATTTAATCAAAGCAGCAAACAACTCAACAAAAAACTGTGGTCAAACATTCACTATCAACAATCAGCTCCAAAAATCGAAATCCAGATTTTTTTGGTGACTATATCAACTGGATTTCGTTCAAGGATCTCTTTCTAGAAACAATACACAAGAACCCAACAATTTCTAAATCGCAGAAAATGCAACATCTCAAGACTAAACTGAAAGGTGAAGCCGAACGTATAGTGCAACATCTCACCGTTAGTGCCGAAAACTATGACTCGTGCTGGGACATACTTACTCATCGGTATGACAATCGTCGTCTTCAATTTACATCATATATGAACGCGATGCAACAACTACCCGTCATCCGATACCCTAATACTGAAAACATCAAAAAAATTCACGACGTCATCACTGAAAGTTTAAACGGACTCACTAACATGGGAGTGGATGCAACCAACTGGGGGCCAATCATCGTGTTCTACATGTCACAGAAATTGGACTCTACAACTTTCAACGACTACACTAAAGAGATTCAAAACAACAGGGAGCTGCCAGATCTAACTGAATTTCTTGCATTCCTGGAAAGTAAATTTATGGTCCTTCGAACTTTGTGTTTAGTGTGTGTTTTGTGACTTCAACTGCGAAAGCGAATCGGTACCTGCTAGGCGATTCTGTAAGCTATCTCGACAGCGGAATCCGCGGTGAGATTTGAATTTCGTACTACGAAATTCAACCGTATTACGGACGCCATACGATTGATTTTCGTAGTACGAAATTCGAATCTCACCACGGATTCCGCTGTCGAGATATCTTACAGAATAGCCTAGCTGGCTTCCCACAAGCGGGTCTCACCAGGCTATTGAGAAGGCGTATAATTTCGTGGTACGGGTCGCAGGCTGCACTAGATACACAACGGACATTCAAGCGTCAAGTTCTATCGTCGACTGCGGAGAACAAATACCCTTGAAGTAGAAGCCCAAGGAAACTACTGCCTGGTCTTCGTGTCCGGAACCATCACCTACTGGAACTTCTAACTGCAACTTAACTATACTCACTCGGTACTCCAACTTTCTGACTAACTGGTCATCAACTATTCAACTAACTACAACTCCATAACATGGAGCTACTTACAGAACAAGTTAATGTTTTTGAGAGCATAAAAACTTTGTGCATCAACTACAAAAAAGACAGTGCATCTAGAAAAACTGCGGAATACTTGAACTCTCGTCTCGCGACACTAGAGACATGGTGGATAGACTTCCACGAGAGAAACCTGGTTTTAGTCCAAGCTATCGAAGATAAGAGCGAACTCAGCTACTTCACTTCAAACGTTTACGGCAAAACTAAAGAACTTTACGAAACTACTAAGGAGAATATCATGGAACTTTTGACATCTCACCATCAAAAACGTACAATAACAGTCGTACAAGTGTGGGAGAATTACGTTCAAGAGTAAATAACTATGAAGTGGATAGGCAGAGAATGGAACGAGTTCGTGCACATCGATCACAACAGCAGCGAGCACGGGATAATGGATTTAATCGATTCCGCAGACGCAATGCTCCTGTAAACCTCGAACGAGGAGCATTTTCCTACGATCCGGAAATTGATTATAGTGCCGACAA
The DNA here is from genome assembly GCA_954871355.1 of Cabera pusaria. NCBI lineage: Eukaryota > Metazoa > Arthropoda > Insecta > Lepidoptera > Geometridae > Cabera > Cabera pusaria. Next base: position 27,276,101 of record OX940898.1, on the reverse strand, counting down.
ATCTGTGACGATTGGAGAAATGTCAATCACTTGTCAACATTGTAAAGCATTAAAATACAGTAGTGAACCTGCAGGATTATGTTGTGCTGATGGCAAAGTACAATTGCCACAATTGGTTCCACCACCTGAACCGTTACACTCATTAGTTAATGGGATGGAAAGTGAGTCTAAACACTTCTTGGCTAACATCCAAAAATATAATAATTGCTTCCAAATGACATCGTTTGGTGCAACGCGTATAGTACAAGACGGGTTCATGCCCACTTCCAAGGTAGTATACCATAATTGTTTTAGTGAAATTCTAATTTGTATTAGTATCACAATTAATTTAACCAGTTCTTAAACAATTACAGATACAAGGACAAATTCATCACCTACTGGGGGCAATGCTGCCAGTGCCAGATGCAGATCATAAATTTTTGCAAATTTATTTTATGGGCAATCAAGATGCGGAAGTTGATACACGTTGTGGTCATAATCCAACCGTTAAGGGAACCATTGTCCAACAACTGCAAACATTTCTTCACGAGAATAATGAATTAGTGAAGGTGTTCAAAATGACACTGGATCGAATGCCATCAGACAGCCATAATATTGTAATAAGAGCCGACAAAACACCTGCTGGAGAGCATCCAAGGAGGTTTAATTCACCGACAATAGATGAAGTGGCTATTGTCGTTGTTGGAGAGAATTTGCAATCAAGAGATATTGTACTTCATCGCCGGAACAATGAATTGAAACGTGTATATGAAACGCATAGAGCTTATGATGCTTTACTATACCCATTAATTTTCTGGCAGGGAGAAGATGGGTACCATTTTAATATCAAAATGGTTAATCCAACAACAGGTAATTAGATTATACAAAATAAAATATTTTATATATTCAATATATAAATGTATTTTTTTATCATTTGTACTTCCAGGTGCTGATACACACAAAAAAGTCAGTGCCATGAATTATTATGCATACAGACTCATGATCCGTGAAGGTGAAGTAAATCACATTTTGATGTGTCAACGGCTCTTTCATCAGTATGCAGTGGACATGTACGTCAAAATTGAGACTGAACGATTGACATACATTCGTCTAAACCAACAGCAGCTTCGATCTGAAGAGTACATTCATCTTCGCGATGCAATCAATGCTGACGGCAATGTAAATAATGTAGAAAGAATGACAATTTTACCGGCCACTTACATCGGAAGCCCGCGCCACATGCACGAGTACGCTCAAGATGCGATGTCTTATGTTCGAAAGTATGGCCGTCCAGACCTATTCATTACATTCACCTGTAACCCACAATGGATTGAAATAAAAAAAGAACTGCTACACAACCAAACACCACTTGATAGGCATGACATCACAGCCAGAGTTTACAAGCAAAAATTAAAATCTTTAATGAATTTCATTACAAAGCATCGTGTGTATGGCCAAGTACGTTGTTGGATGTACTCTGTTGAGTGGCAAAAGCGTGGTTTGCCACATGCTCATATATTAGTCTGGTTGGTTGACAAAATAAGGCCAGAAGAAATTGATTCCATTATTTCAGCCGAAATTCCTGATGAAACGGTTGACCCAAAATTGCATACAATAGTAACTAAACACATGATACATGGACCTTGCGGAGTTATCAACAACAGCTCACCCTGTATGATCGACGGCAAGTGCTCCAAACGGTACCCGAGAAACTTGGTTGCTGAAACCATCTCGGGAATCGATGGTTACCCATTGTATCGTCGGCGATCAGTTGAGGACGGTGGACGATCTGTAGATGTCAAGATAAAAGGACAAGATTTTCATGTAGACAATCGTTGGATTGTGCCGTTGTCGCCCATATTGTCCAAAACTTTTGAAGCTCACATCAATGTGGAATTTTGTAACTCTGTGAAATCCATAAAGTACATATGTAAATATGTTAACAAAGGTAGCGACATGGCCATCTTCGCAGTAACAAACACAAATGATGAAGTGTCAGTATCAGTCAGTCTCACTATCAGATGGGTCGCTATGTAAGCAGCAATGAGGCTATTTGGCGCATATTTTCGTTTGCAATTCATAAAAGACATCCCACTGTATTCCATTTGGCAGTTCATTTGGAAAATGGACAACGAGTGTATTTCAACCCAAACAACGCTGTGGATAGAGCGGCACGTCCACCTGTGACCACATTGACAGGTTTCTTCTCAATTTGTGAAACTGATCAATTCGCTCGCACTTTGCTGTATGCTGATATGCCGCGCTACTACACATGGAATGCATCATCAAAGTCTTTTCAGCGTCGTAAACAAGGAACACCACTTGAAGGATATGAAAATGTATTTGCCACAGATGCTATAGGCCGTATTTATACAGTACATCCTAATAACGATGAATGTTATTATCTTAGATTGTTATTGGTGAATGTTCCTGGTCCGACATCTTTTTAACAATTGAGAACAGTTGATGGACATCTGTGTGCGACTTACCGTGAGGCGTGTCAATTATTACGGTTGCTTGAAAACGATTCGCATTGGGATGATACGCTCAAGGATTCCGTGATATCTTCATCGCCGCATCAAATTCGCACACTGTTTGCGATTATAATATCGACATGTTTCCCCTCAAATCCGAAAGATTTGTGGATGAAATATAGGGATGACATGTCTGAGGATGTGTTGCATCGCGTGCGTTGTGAAACTTTGAATCCTACATTGGAAATTACGGCAGAGATTTACAATGACACATTGATCATAATAGAAGATATGTGTTTATTGATGGCAAATAAAGTATTGTCGTGTTTGGGCCTGACAGCACCCAATCGTGCTATGCAAGATGCATTAAAGCATGAGTTGCAAAGAGAACTCCAGTACGATACTCAAGCTATGACCGAAGCAGTTCGCACAACTGTTCCGCAATTGAACGATTGCAAAGGATTGCGTACGATCGTTTGATACAAGCTGTAAACAGTGGGTCTGGGGGATTTACTTTCTTGATTCTCCTGGGGGTACTGGGAAAACGTTCCTAATTACATTGCTATTAGCAAAGATCCGATCGCAAAATGAGGTAGCCCTAGCGTTGGCTTCATCTGGAATAGCAGCAACTTTATTAGAAGGCGGACGAACTGCACATTCCGCCTTAAAATTACCATTAAACATGCATATCAACGAAACGCCAGTTTGCAACATCGCCAAAAATAGCGCTATGGCGAAGACTCTCCAAGTATGCAAATTGAAAATTTGGGACGAATGCACAATGGCCCACAAGAGGTCGCTGGAGGCACTAGATGGACGTTAAAAGATTTACATGATAACCAAAACATTTTTGGTGGAGCCATGATACTGTTGTCAGGTGATTTTCGTCAGACTCTTCCAGTAATTCCTCGATCGACTGTTGCTAACGAAATAAACGCATGTCTAAAATCATCAAATTTGTGGCAGCACGTAAAGACACTACAATTAACTATTGGCAATGGTAAGGTCGCAGTTGACAGCTCGACCGGATTAATGACTTTTCCCACAGATTTCTGTCACTTCACAGAATCGAAAGAGGAGCTTATTCAGCGTGTTTTTCCGGACATTAAACAACAATATAATAACCACGATTGGCTAAGTGAACGTGCAATATTGGCAGCAAAAAACAAAGATGTCGATGATCTCAATGCTACCATTCAGAATTTCCTTCCAAGAGAGTTGTTTACGTACAAATCAGTTGACACTGCTACAAACCAGGATGACGTAGTCAACTATCCTACAGAATTTTTAAATTCATTGGACTTGCCTGGACTACCACCACATAATTTGAAATTAAAAGTAGGGTCAGTTGTCATCATGCTGCGTAATATTAATCAACCTCGAGTTTGCAATGGAACGAGATTGGTTGTGAAGAAACTCATGAATAACATCATCGAAGCTAAAATAATCAAAGGAAAATACAAAGGAGAGGATGTCTTAATCCCACGAATACCTATGATTCCAACGGATTTGCCATTTGATTTTAAAAGGTTGCAATTTCCCGTGCGTGTAGCTTTTGCGATGACCATAAATAAATCGCAAGGCAAATCGTTGCAAGTTTGCGGTATAAACTTAGAGTTTCCTGTTTCGCACATGGACAATTATACGTTGCGTGTTCGCGTGTCGGAAAACCAACATCCTTATTTATTTACGCTCCGCAAAAAAAAACTAAAAATATTGTCTACCAGAAAGCACTATATTAATTAACTGTATATATGTACAGCAGTGGACATTTATTGGCCGATATCATGATGATGATGATGATAACTGTGTTGTATTTAATTTAAGCAAAGATTTGTTTATCATGTTCACAGTCCAGAACGAGAAAATTTTAAATGTTTGTATATGGAGTGTATAAATATTAATTAATGACTTAATATGTATATAATATGTGCATTTGGATCCTTACAATTATATAATAATATGTTGTATATATCTATACTAATATTATAAAGAGAGAACATTTGTATTTTTGTATGCTTGTAATGATTTGGCTCAAAAACTACTGAACCGATTTAAAAAATTCTTTCACTAATACATAGAATGGACTTTCGGAATGAAAATAGGCTATATATTATCCCGTTTAAATCAAAGGTACATTCGTGGAGACCTAATTTGCAACCTAAGTCGGCAAAAAAACGGTCGAAAAACACGATTCTTACGAACGCTGCTTAATGGAAAATAGATAGAAGAATATTTTCTATGCAAGAGTTGTACAACTTAATAAGACCTACAAAAAAGTCCGCGATAGCATATGTCTATCTCTTAAGATTGACTCACAGTAACCATTTTAATCTTAAAATTTTTGTTAAAAAATATTACATAACTTTCAAGGCTATTTTCAAGTATATAGTATTAATCCTTATCCAAATAATTATGTTAATTAGCTTGGCCACATATAGATTAAAATTGTAAACAAAATATTTGCAGTGAAACCACAGATTAGGTCATAGTTACTACGAAAATATTATTATAAGCTTAGCTATGCTGTAGATCCCCACCGATCACAATCAATTTGAAGTCAATATAGTATAATAATATGATCTATTGTTTAAAATAATATTCATCTATATATATAATAATATAATCTTTTAAACCACCCCGACTGATCTATGTATAATAGCTTTTTCCAATGACTCTAAACACGATATTTAAAATCTGAGCTGTAAGTTGGTGAGGATTTGAGTATTCTGTAGAGTCCAGGAGGCTTCCATGTTCTTACAATATCGTTGAAGAAGAAGATTTTCGAATTGATCAGACCTATGAAAGTTGATTTCATAGCGCAATTAACTAGAAAAAAGCTCATAATTTTATAATTATTGAACGAATTTTCATGAATTATAGCTAAGAAAACTCTCGATAAAGACATCTATCAAACAAAAATAAAACTATCAATAATAAAAACAAAATCGGTTCATCCGGTTAGGTACTAAGATGCTACAGACAGACACACAGATACACACGTTAAACGTATATTACCCCTACATTTTGCGTCGGGGAACGCTACATTTCGCGTAAGGTTACGGCGGCACATGTTCTCCTTGGTGGTAAGCTACTTTTTGGTAGATTTATTGATCCCACTACCACTGTACGAAAACTCATGATTCATGATTGCACATAAAACTTTCATTGGTATATATAGCTAGGATTAGAACCAACGACCGTCGGGTCAGAATCAGGGAACTATCCTTTACGCCAAAGGGCCGTCCAATATCACTACGTAAGTATTATAAAACAAAGTCCATCACTGCGTCTGTCTGTCTGTTCGCAATAATCTCAATAGCTACTGAACGGATTATCATGCGGTTTTCACCAATAGCCAGAGTGTTTATGAGGAAGGTTTAGGTGCATAATTCGTTAAGGTTTTGTGTAAATTGTATGAAATATGACGATGATTGTTAAATATGTTCATATTTTATACTAGAAGTCCCCCGCGGCTTCGCCCGCGTTCAAAACTCCTTTTATTTACTTAAAACTTTTCTTTTGTAAAAACGATTCTATCATTAAAGATATCAAATAAGAATTAGACAAATTGGTTCACCTGTTTTCATGTTATTGCGTGACTAAGACAAATCAGGATTCATATTTTTAAAACCCGAAAAACCCAATAAAGCGCAATCCGAAACTATATTGATTTTCAGACTTTTTTACCCCAGTTTACTCTTTTAGGGTGGCATTTTGAAAAAGTCTGAAACTCGTATTTACTACTACTGTACTTACTACTCACACACACTACTACTGTATTTACTGTACTTATTTATTTACAGAAGTACTTGTGTGAAATGTCGAATAAAATGACTATCCACAATTTGAACCCCCGCTTCATCCCTTGAAGAGTGAATTTTGAAAAATCCTTTCTCAGCGGATACCTACGTCAAAATTTCTATCTGGATGCAAATTATCAGCGCAATCCGAAACAATATTGATTTCAGACTTTGTTACTCCACTTCACCCTTTTAGGAATAGAATTTCAAAAAGCCTGAAACACGTATTTACTTATTTATTTACTAAACTACTTGTGAACTTGTGAAGTTTCGAAAATAAGAGACAATCAATTCTTGTTTCTCCATACAAGCCTGAAACACGTATTTACTTATTTTTTTACTGAAGCACTTGTGTGAAGTTTCGGATAGAAAAGACTATCTAATCTTGTTTCTCCATACAAACTTTGAACCCCCGTTTCATCCCCTTCGAGGGTTAATTTTGGAAAATCCTTTCTCAGAGGGAACTAACATCGTAATAACTATCTGCGTGCCAAATTTCAGCGCAATCCGAAACAATATTGATTTTACACTTTATTACCCCATTTCACCCTCTTAAGGGTGGAATTTCAAAAAAACCTGAAACACGTGTTTACTTATTATTTTACTGAAGTACTTGTGTGGAGTTTCGGATAGAAAAGACTATCTAATCTTGTTTCTCCATACAAACTTTGAACCCCCGTTTCATCCCCTTCAAGGGTTAATTTGTAAAATCCTTTCTCAGAGGGAACTAACGTCTTAATAACTATCTGCGTGCCAAATTTCAGCGCAATCCGAAATAATATTGACATTCACACTTTATTACCCCATTTCACCCTCTTAGGTGTGGAATTTCAAAAAAACCTGAAACACGTGTTTACTTATTTTTTACTGAAGCACTTGTGTGAAGTTTCGGATAGAAAAGACTATCTAATCTTGTTTCTCCATACAAACTTTGAACCCCCGTTTCATCCCCTTCGAGGGTTAATTTCGGAAAATCCATTCTCAGAGGGAACTAACGTCGTAATTAATAACTATCTGCATGCCAAATTTCAGCGCAATCCGAAACAATATTGATTTTACACTTTATTACTCCATTTCACCCTCTTAAGGGTGGAATTTCAAAAAAACCTGAAACATGTGTTTACTTATTTTTTTACTGAAGCACTTGTGTGGAGTTTCGGATAGAAAAGACTATCTAATCTTGTTTCTCCATACAAACTTTGAACCCCCGTTTCATCCCCTTCGAGGGTTAATTTTGGAAAATCCTTTCTCAGAGGGAACTAACATCGTAATAACTATCTGCATGCCAAATTTCAGCGCAATCCGAAACAATATTGATTTTACACTTTAGTACCCCATTTCACCCTCTTAGGGGTGGAATTTCAAAAAAACCTAAAACACATATTTATCTAATTTTTTACTGAAGCACTTGTGTGAAGTTTCAGATAGACTATCTAATCTTGTTTCTCCATACAAACTTTGAACCCCCGTTTCATCCCCTTTGAGGGTTAATTTTGGAAAATCCTTTCTCAGAGGGAATTAACGTCGTAATAACTATCTGCGTGCCAAATTTCAGCGCAATCCGAAACAATATTGATTTTACACTTTATTACCCCATTTCACCCTCTTAAGGGTGGAATTTCAAAAAAACCTGAAACACGTGTTTACTTATTATTTTACTGAAGTACTTGTGTGGAGTTTCGGATAGAAAAGACTATCTAATCTTGTTTCTCCATACAAACTTTGAACCCCCGTTTCATCCCCTTCGAGGGTTAATTTTGGAAAATCCTTTCTCAGAGGGAACTAACATCGTAATAACTATCTGCGTGCCAAATTTCAGCGCAATCCGAAACAATATTGATTTTACACTTTATTACCCCATTTCACCCTCTTAAGGGTGGAATTTCAAAAAAACCTGAAACACGTGTTTACTTATTATTTTACTGAAGTACTTGTGTGGAGTTTCGGATAGAAAAGACTATCTAATCTTGTTTCTCCATACAAACTTTGAACCCCCGTTTCATCCCCTTCGAGGGTTAATTTTGGAAAATCCTTTCTCAGAGGGAACTAACATCGTAATAACTATCTGCGTGCCAAATTTCAGCGCAATCCGAAACAATATTGATTTTCACACTTTATTACCCCATTTGACCCTCTTAGGTGTGGAATTTCAAAAAAACCTGAAACACGTGTTTACTTATATTTTACTGAAGCACTTGTGTGAAGTTTCGGATAGAAAAGACTATCTAATCTTGTTTCTCCATACAAACTTTGAACCCCCGTTTCATCCCCTTCGAGGATTAATTTTGGAAAATCCTTTCTCAGAGGGAACTAACATCGTAATAACTATCTGCATGCCAAATTTCAGCGCAATCTGAAACAATATTGATTTTACACTTTATTACCCCATTTCACCCTCTTAGGGGTGGAATTTCAAAAAAACCTAAAACACATATTTATCTAATTTTTTACTGAAGCACTTGTGTGAAGTTTCAGATAGACTATCTAATCTTGTTTCTCCATACAAACTTTGAACCCCCGTTTCATCCCCTTCGAGGGTTAATTTTGGAAAATCCTTTCTCAGTGGGAACTAACGTCGTAATAACTATTTGAATGCCAAATTTCAGCGCAATCCGAAACAATATTGATTTTACACTTTATTACCCCATTTCACCCTCTTAGGGGTGGAATTTCAAAAAAACCTGAAACACGTCTTTACTTATTTTTTTATTGAAGCACTTGTGTGAAGTTTCGGATAGAAAAGACTATCTAATCTTGTTTCTCGATATAAACTTTGAACCCCCGTTTCATCCCCTTTGAGGGTTAATTTTGGAAAATCCTTTCTCAGAGGGAATTAACGTCGTAATAACTATCTGCGTGCCAAATTTCAGCGCAATCCGAAACAATATTGATTTTACACTTTATTACCCCATTTCACCCTCTTAAGGGTGGAATTTCAAAAAAACCTGAAACACGTGTTTACTTATTATTTTACTGAAGTACTTGTGTGGAGTTTCGGATAGAAAAGACTATCTAATCTTGTTTCTCCATACAAACTTTGAACCCCCGTTTCATCCCCTTCGAGGGTTAATTTTGGAAAATCCTTTCTCAGAGGGAACTAACATCGTAGTAACTATCTGCGTGCCAAATTTCAGCGCAATCCGAAACAATATTGATTTTACACTTTATTACCCCATTTCACCCTCTTAAGGGTGGAATTTCAAAAAAACCTGAAACACGTGTTTACTTATTATTTTACTGAAGTACTTGTGTGGAGTTTCGGATAGAAAAGACTATCTAATCTTGTTTCTCCATACAAACTTTGAAACCCCGTTTCATCCCCTTCGAGGGTGAAATTTGGAAAATCCTTTCTCAGAGGGAACTAACATCGTAATAACTATCTGCGTGCCAAATTTCAGCGTAATCCGAAACAATATTGATTTTCACACTTTATTACCCCATTTGACCCTCTTAGGTGTGGAATTTCAAAAAAACCTGAAACACGTGTTTACTTATATTTTACTGAAGCACTTGTGTGAAGTTTCGGATAGAAAAGACTATCTAATCTTGTTTCTCCATACAAACTTTGAACCCCCGTTTCATCCCCTTCGAGGATTAATTTTGGAAAATCCTTTCTCAGAGGGAACTAACATCGTAATAACTATCTGCATTCCAAATTTCAGCGCAATCTGAAATAATATTGACATTCACACTTTATTACCCCATTTCACCCTCTTAGGGGTGGAATTTCAAAAAAACCTAAAACACATATTTATCTAATTTTGTATTGAAGCACTTGTGTGAAGTTTCAGATAGACTATCTAATCTTGTTTCTCCATACAAACTTTGAACCCCCGTTTCATCCCCTTCGAGGGTTAATTTTGGAAAATCCTTTCTCAGTGGGAACTAACGTCGTAATAACTATTTGAATGCCAAATTTCAGCGCAATCCGAAACAATATTGAGTTTACACTTTATTACCCCATTTCACCCTCTTAGGGGTGGAATTTCAAAAATACCTGAAACTCGTCTTTACTTATTTTTTTACTGAAGCACTTGTGTGAAGTTTCAGATAGAGAAGACTATCTAATCTTGTTTCTCCATACAAACTTTGAACCCCCGTTTCATCCCCTTCGAGGGTTAATTTTGGAAAATCCTTTCTCAGAGGGAACTAACGTCGTAATAACTATCTGCATGCCAAATTTCAGCGCAATCCGAAACTATATTGATTTTCACACTTTATTACCCCATTTCACCCTCTTAGGGGTGGAATTTCAAAAAAACCTGAAACACGTGTTTACTTATTTTTTTACTGAAGCACTTGTGTGGAGTTTCGGATAGAAAAGACTATCTAATCTTGTTTCTCCATACAAACTTTGAACCCCCATTTCATTCCCTCAAGGGGTGAATTTTGGAAAATCCTTTCTTAGTACACCCTTACATACTAAGACAAATATACCCTCCAAATTTCAAGTCTCTACGACCAGCGGTTTAGGCTGTGCGTTGTCTGTCAGTGAGTCAGTCAGTCAGTATATCAGGACAAAGATTCTTATAGTATTAGATTCGATGCAACAAACTGATGCAAATGTTGTAGGCATATATGTTCTACCCGTGCAAAGCCGGGGCGGGCTGCTAGTCTAAAATAAAACTCAATTTGATACAACATTTTTTTTTTATTTCAAAATATATTAATCACTCTTTTTCTTTTCAAATTATGCCTTCCATCTTTGCTTGACGATTATTTTGCCAATGTCAACGTGTATTAGTAACTCTTTATTTCCATCAACTTGGCTCCATCTACTTGGGAACCACTTGGCTCGCCAGGACATGATAATATGGCGGAAGTACTAGGCGACTCGGACAAATCTGATTCGATCAGAACATTATCAATGTTGAGCTGCTGGCTGTCTTCAATAACATCAATATCTACCAGAACATTCTTGGTGTTGGGCTTTTGGCTGTCTTCAATAACTTGAATGTCCTGTATGTCTTCGGCCGATAAATTTAATTCACAGAATGTCTCCTCAGATGATGATGATGGCATTGTAGAAACGTGTTTTGGTTTAGATAGACTCTTTTGCTTTAATATATTTTTTTTTACTTTTGCCCTGTTCACGCGTATTATTCGTTCTACATTCTTACCACACTTGGTACAAAATCTGAAGGTGTCAGCGATTATGTTGTAGCATTCGTCGCATCTTAATAATAATTTAATACAACCTGGACAGTTATTATTTTTGTTCTGCCGTTCCATCCACTTTTTACAAAAGGGACAATGCATTTTAAGGAGTTGAGGGATATATAGCTTCACTATAACTTCTGGAAAATAATTTTAAAATATCAACAATTTAAATATTATAGTTGGTTGAATTCTTTATTTTCTCGATGACAGATGTAGTTTTTCTTCTTTTCCTAACCATGGCCACCGTCAAAAAAAAAAACGATATATGTAGTTTGATAGTTATAGTGTAAATATTTGTCAGTATTCACTCAAAAAAAAAATTGTCCATGGTAAAATGTCACTTGAAATGTAAACGTCTCTTTGCTGTGCATCTATACTATAATTCTTTAATATTCCTAAAAATCTAAAAGCAACAAATTTCAATGAAATTAAAAAAGTATTGTGTCGTGTGTTTGTGACTTACTAAATATGCCTCCAATAATTAGGCGGTACGAAGTTCGCCGGGTCAGCTAGTAAAAAATAAAAATAAATTGAGGGTAGTTTCCAACGAACACTCCTATAAATAGCAGTGCGGACACTCACAACATTCAGTCGTCTCGTGAACACGATCAATGCAACTTGGTCGAAACGTCAAGTTAAATAAAAATTGATGTTTAAGGCGCGATAAGTCCCGTATTTTAATATTTATAACTACGTGTTCAAATCGCGAAAGTTTAAAGTTTAGAATATTATGTAAGTTCCGTATTTAAACCCGTTACAATAGTTAGGGGGGCTATTACTGCTCGCGTCCGTAGGATTTAGCCCTCGATGTCCTACACGTGTCCCCTGGGTGGCGCCAAAAGAGCAGTACGTTTCAGGTGGTAGGCTTAGGCCGCGGCGTGTTACCACCCACCAGACAAAGCCATGCCGCCAAGCGGTCGCTTTACGGTATGAATGTTTGGTGAAGCCATTATGGGGAACGGGTCGGAAACAGTTGCGTTGATTACTATAGCTGGTCGTGATACATTGCAGGTCAATTTACCTGGCAGCCAATCTTGGAGAGCAGCGGGATCCGAGGCACGGTTCTCCGCTGGCCGACCGCAGATAGTTGGGGGCCCAAGTAGTGAGCCAGCCACTCATGAAAGGCTGCCCCGCCATCTCGCGAAAAATCCCGGAGGTGCGCCATCGTGCCGGTTGGCGACCGGATGAGAGGACCCGATGGACACCTCTGGGGGGGCTCGGGCGTCCCCGCGGTCTCCAGGATTGGTTCCCAATAGGTGAAAAGACCTAATATGTATCACGGGTTGGTAATTAGCGCCTCGTTTCCACTTCCGTTTCCCTTACCTAACTTCACTCCCCACAAAATGAAAGGCAGAAACAGAATAGAGGTTAAACAGCGGAAGCACGTCCTCTCCCTTCAAGTGCACCTCTCAAACATTCGAGGCTTGCACTCCAATATCCTCTCGGTCCACCACCATCTTGAGACCGAAAAACCGCATATTCTGTTCCTCACGGAGACGCAGATCAAATGTCCAGCTGACGCGGCGTACCTTGCCTACCCAGGCTATGTTCTAGAACATAAGTTTAGGCCGAGGGCGGGAGTTTGTATGTATGCCCGCGATGACATTTGTTATCGGCGTCTCCGCAACCTTGAAGACCCTCAACTATCCGTCATGTGGATTTTGGTGGACACTGGCATGGAGAAAATTCTTTATGCTAGTGTCTACCGTTCGCACAGCGGAGATGAAGAGACAAACAGGCTCACAAACCACCTCAGTGAGGCGGCTGATGTGGCCCAACAGAGGTATCCTTCTGCTCAATTAGTGCTTCTGGGGGATTTCAACGCCCATCATCAAGACTGGCTGTACCCATACCAGAACACAGACCACGCTGGTCGAGAGATGCGAAAGCTTGCTTTAACGCTAGACCTCACTCAGTTGGTCCAGGGAGCAACAAGGATACCGGACGTTGATGGCCATACAGCCAATTGCTTGGACCTTCTGCTGACAACAGAACCAGACCGCTACTCGGTGTCGGTTTCATCACCCTTAGGTAGCTCCGACCACTGTCTGGTGAAGTCTGTCTCCGTCTACTCCCCGCCCGATCCCAGCCAAAAAGGCACCCGGCGGGTGTGGCGATACAGGTCAGCAGATTGGGATGAGATGCGTTGTTTTTTCGCTTCTTATCCCTGGCGGCAGGTATGTTTTTCTTCGAGCGATCCCTCAGCCTGCGCGGATGCTGTGACAGAAGTGTTACGTCAGGGTATGGAATATTTCATACCATTTTCTGACGTTCCGATGTCAAGCAAAGCTCGTCCATGGTTTAATGCCAAATGTAGAGATGCAGAAGCATCAAAACATGAAGCTTACTTAGCCTGGGCTGATGCTCGAACCCGCAAGACTAGAGATGTACGCGAAAAGAAGAAAGCCTTTAACTTAGCCGCCAAGTCTTGCAAAAAGGCTCTCAAGAAGGCTCGCTTCGATCACATACGCCGAACAGGGAACAAACTTGCTTCTTACCCCTCTGGTAGCAAAGCGTTCTGGTCCCTGGCGAAGTCGATCGAAGAGAACTTCTGCCGTCCCTCACTGCCTCCACTGCTGAAACCCGACGGGTCACTAGCGCACACTGCTGAAGAGAAAGCAAATCTATTTGCTACTCTGTTTGCGGAGTCTTCACGTTTAGATGCTGGCAAAGCTGTACCTTCTAGTCTGCCGACTTGCGGGACGTTTATGTCGGAAATCCGCATTCGTCAGACTGAAGTACGCAAAGCGTTGCGCAATCTAGACGTGAACAAAGCTAGTGGTCCAGATGGTATACCAGCTGTAGTCTTGAGGACGTGTGCGCCTGAGTTGGCTCCTATTTTGACACGCCTCTTTCGCTTGTCTATGACGACTGGTAAAGTGCCTAAGTCCTGGAAGCAAGCTAACGTGCAACCTGTGCCCAAAAAGGGTAGTCGCGCAGACCCTGCCAATTACAGGCCTATCTCAGTCACTTCCATACTCTGTAAGACTATGGAACGTGTACTGAACCACAGGCTCCTGGCATACCTAGAAGTGAACGATCTCCTCAGTGACCGACAATACGGGTTTCGCCGAAACCGGTCTACTGGGGATCTTCTAGCGTATGCCACTCACATCTGGAGCCAGGCCATCGAGAACCACGGCGAGGCGCTGGCCGTCTCTCTTGACATCTCGAAGGCTTTCGACAGGGTCTGGCACGATAGCCTTATTAGCAAGCTTCCTTCATACTGGTTTATGTGTTTGGATAGCAGATTTCTTGAGGGATCGGTCGATTCGAGTAGTCATCGATGGCTGTTCTTCCGACCAATTGGCCATAAATGCCGGAGTCCCTCAAGGATCAGTACTCTCTGCAACACTTTTTCTGCTGCATATTAATGACCTGCTTAAACCCGGTATCTTTGGGTACGCAGATGACAGCACTGTTGTAGAGAGCTATGCATCCAACGCACGAACTAGTGCATTACAAATCCAGTCTCATAGAGAAGCCATGGTCGAGCGCTTGAACTATTCTTTGAAGGCAGTCTCCGATTGGGGCGATGCCAATCTGGTCAAGTTCAATGCTGCTAAAACCCAGGCGTGTCTCTTCTCCGCTAAACGGAGCCCATTTCTACTGGCTCCTACTTTCCGGGATGTGTCCGTTCCGATAAGTAACAATCTTGAGCTTCTTGGCATCTCTTTGACACCAACTCTCAATTTCGGCTCTTATATTGAGTCTAGAGCCCAGCTAGCCTCAAAAAAGCTTGGCATTTTGGCTAAGGTGAGACGGTACTTCACACCGGGACAGTTGCTTAATCTTTACCAAGCACAAGTCCGGTCGTGTATGGAGTACTGTTCTCACCTTTGGGATGGCTCTGCCAAATACCAGCTGGAGACACTGGAAGCTATTGAGAGGAGAGCAAAGAAACTCATAAGCGACGACCTACTAGTAAGCCAGAGACTTCAGAGTCTCGCGCATCGCCGCAAAGTCGCTTGCTTATCGGTTTTCTATCGAATACATTTCGGAGAGTGTGCAATGGAACTGCATGATTTGATTCCACCATCCCCATTTTATAATCGGACATCCAGAGACACTAAAAGGCGCCACCGATTTATGGTGGATATACCATCTACCCGAACGAAGCGATTTGCTTCTTCGTTCATCATACGAACCGCCAAAGAATGGAATACTCTGCCTGAGTCTGTGTTTCCGGTTAAGTACAATATGGGGGTCTTCAAATCGCGAGTGAATAGGTATCTTCTGGGTAAGCACGCTCCATCATCGATCGCATCATCACTTAACATCAGGTGAGATAGTGATCAAGTGCTACCCAGTTCTGTATAAAAAAAAAAAAAAAAAAAAAAAAAAAAAGTATGCACATATGGCGAGAATGCAACCACACCTTGTATAGGCTCTAGAACAAGACATTTCTGCTAATCTTATTTTAGGAAATTATCCCGTAAAGGGGTTTAATAAGGTAGTACATTTTCTATGGAAAATTGATTCCTTGGTCTGATTAACTCAAACAAAAATTTCAAAACTCAGTACGAATAATGAAACACGTAGGTATTTTTAATTTTTCAAATCGGCCCCTTGGGTTGGGATGTGTGTGTAAAATTTAGTTTAGGAATATCACAGAAAATTCAGTAATGTTTGTTGCTACGTATCTCCGTAATTACTAAATCGATTTGAATGACATTTCAAATGGAGATAGTGTACGTCGGGATTTTATTATTGAAAATTATCCTCTAAAATGGTTAAACAGGATGATAAAGTATCTATGGAACATTTATTACTTCGTTCGAAACCTCGTTACAAATAAACCTTAAATCCTACTGATATTATAAATACGAACGAAGTGTTATACAGTCGACTCTCGTTAATTCGAAACTTGAGGGACTCTTAAAATGTTTCGAATTATCGAGTGTTTGAAATATCAAATGGTTTGTAATTCTTGAGAGAAAAGAAATAATTCGAATTATTGAGTAATAATCAATTAAATATGTATGTATTATTTATTTAGGACTCATAACGAACACAAACTTTTAATCTGTATACAACGTGTACGATGATACAAATTTGAACTTGTTTAAAAATGTACTTACCTCTGCAAATTTTGTAATGTTTCTCTCTCTTTCTCTCTGCAACATTGAACTGTCGAATGTTTGACGCCTATGAGTTCGAATTAACGCGTCGGTTTGTTACGTAGCGATGATATTTTTATTCGAATCACCAAGTGCATAAAAATGTATTGATTTAGTTCGAAATATAAAGAGACTAGCTGAGCCCGCGACTTGGACCGCGTGGAATGGTGTCTTTGTGTAGCAATTTTAATTATTTAGGTTAATTATTTTACAAATAAGATACATGCGTATCCCACCTACACCGCACCGTACAACGCCGCGCTAAGCCCTCCTCCCCCCTATCCCTACCCCTCCCCTCCCCTCCCCTCCCACTCTCTTTCCCCACTCCTCTCTCACTTCCCTCTCTCCTCCCCTTTCCCCCACTTCCCCCTCCTCCCCCCTCCCCCTCTCTCTTCCCCTACACCCTTTTCCCTCACTATCCTCTTCCCCCTTTCCCTTTCCTTCACCTTCCCTCCCCCTCCCCCTTTCCCGTCCCATCACTTCCACCTTCCCTCCCCTTCCCCCTTCCTCTTCCCCCTCCCTCTTCCCCCTCCCCCTTGTCCTTCCCCCTCACAAACTTTGAATGTCATATTTATTTATATCGAATCAACAGCCTAAACAATAAGATTCAAGCTTCTAGCTTTAAAAATTACGATACTTCCATACAACTTTTCATCCCCCCTTTCAACCCCCTTACAACCCTCTTTGCGCATTAAGTTTTTCGTTTTTAAGTTTTTTGGTTCAGTAGAACATTCATATACCCCTTACATATTTCCATACAAACTTCATCCCCTATTTTACGCCCTTGGGAGAAAATTTTTATAAACTTTGAATGACATATTTATTTATATCGAATCAACAGCCTAAAAAATAAGTTTCAAGCTTCTAGCTCTAAAAATGACTATACTTCCATACAACATTTTATCCCTCCTTTCAACCCCTTACAACCCTTGTTTCGCATTAAAAAGTAGCCTATGTCCTTTCTCAGACTCTAGACTATCTGTGTACCAAATTTCATTCAAATCGGTTCAGTGGTTTCGGCGTGATAGTGAGACAGACAGACAGAGTTACTTTCGCATTTATTATATTAGTTAGGATTTTCTAGGGAACTCGTGATAAATATAGAGAGGTTTGAATTAACGAGAGTCTACTGTATATATATAAATAGGTAATAGGTATACATTTTAAGATGTCTGATGGGTTGATGACGAATCAAGTACGTCTGATTCTAACATGGCGGCAAATATCGTTTGCGTGATTCAGCAGGACCTCTACATTATCATAGAGTTAAACCAAAGAGTCGCTATCCCTTATATATAACGCTTATCATTCACGCGGGGGCAGGGGGGAGCGGTTGCCGCCATAGATAAAACCGACAAACAGATGTGACAAATTGTAGATTAAACACCTATCGCCATACCGTCGATACCGAATTACCGACGACGACTAAAGTACTTTTTGTTAAAAAAATGAGGATAGCATAGGTAGTAATCATAACATACATACATACACTCGAAAAACATAACCCTCCTTCTTTCGCAGTCGGGTAAAAAGGCTGAAACCTTTAAATTGAATTTTAAATTTAGTTTGATATTTTATGAACTAAAACTAATGTTTTCCGACTGCTTTTTGCCTAAGCTATCTCAATAATACATTTATAGATTTTTAGATTTCTCATTTAGTGTAAAATAACCTATTATACAGTAAATTACAGTATATATACACACATGTCAAACTGTTCTCCAAAGGTTAAAAATAGGCAATTTAATTTAGCTATAATGTCATATCTGTTTACACAATCTATGAACTGCCCGTGCAAACAGAACATGGCGCCGCGTTGTGAGTGTCATTACAATTTGACAAAATAATGTTTTATTTTAGCGTGTTTTATTCGAAAATCTGAACTTACTTATGAAAAGTGACTCCCGTCACTTTGGTTTGTTATTCCTTATTGGTTTTTACAGTATCTGAGGACACACGATGGCATTTCGGTTTTTTCATAACGCGCGTGTTGTTCGTTTGAGTGCCGAGCTACGTGTGAGCGGGAAGTTGCCGGCCAGCACCTTTGCGGTATTCGACAATGCCAGTTCGAGATGTTCATTCTCGAGGTATAGGTCTATGTTCATTATTGAGGAATGTTTCCTATAATAAAAGCCGGCTTCACGCGACGTGTTCACATTACACACGTTACTTCCGTAGAGTGTTCTGTTGTAGATACGATAACGTTATAGTCCTCCTCCAGCCGGCGGGTGCTTGGAGGGTGGAGCGGGTGTAGTGTAGTAGACAGGCGCGGTGACCGTGTTGTGGTTTCAGTTCCGCGTGGTGGTGTCGCGCGTGTTCCCGTGGTGGCGCGCGGCGGAGGCCTACGAGGCGGCGGCGGCGGGCGGCGCGCGCGGCAAGCTGCTGCTCGACTGGGCCGCCCCAGCGCCCACGACTAGCACTACCACTGCCACTGACGACACACCTACCTGATACGTCTCATCTCATCTCACTGACACGGACCCCGCAATAAACATGTTTTTGTTGATTATCTATTTGATTTTTTGTAAAGTAGAAGCCCCTCGTCAGGTAAACTACGTTACTTTGTTCGTGAAGGTGCTTCTTCGAACCACTGTCGACAGTGGGGCTAGCACGAGTTCCAAGTGTTCGTATAGTAAACGTGAGCCTTACGCTGACGGTACGCGTGACACTACGCCTCACGTCGTGCCGTGGCGCCTGGCGGTCAGTGTTGTAAAAAAGTTTGTAAACCTTCATCGGTGTAAAATAACAATAAGGAGTCAATACAAAATGTGAAACTGAAGCATATCTTTTCTATGACTGAAGTTAACTTGAGGAGAGAGGGGGGAGCGCGGCACGGTACGGCGCGGTGTAGGTGGGAAAATATACCTAAGTGTGCTTACCCGAACGGCCAGAGAGACGACGATTTTTTTTTATACGTTATAGGCTGGCGTTTGACCACTATCTCACCTGTTGGTAAGTGATGATGCGGTCGAAGATGGTAAGCACGCTAGGCCTAGACTGGGGAACTGGCTCTCAAGGATAGCTGCCGGAACACATTAGATGTTTTTGGCGACAGATTTTCTAACTTGAGGGTGGCAGCTGGCCAGGCGGACACTAGATAGTGTCCTACCACCATGCGGGGGTTGTTGGTTTCTTAACGATGTTTTCCTTCACCGGAGGGCCACTGTGAGAAGCGCACATAAATTTTTCGATAGAAAAATCCATTGGTGCACGGCGGTTTGAACTCGGTACCACGGCATCAAAGTCGACCGTTCTCCCGATTACGCCACCTGTTGGAGCCAAATATTTATATATTCGCGCCGTGCGCCGCGGCCCGCGTACTCAAACCACAATGAACATATCAGCAAGCAGCCTGCGCCACGAAGACGCCCGCGCTCCAACTTCACAGCAACAATACGATACGAACCGATACTGTAGAACACACGCGTTACCTTTTCTAATATACCAGTTTTAAATACAGTCCACTATTTCATTTAATGGAAGCCTACACACCAACACCACCGGGCCCTCAAAAAGTATTTATATACGTACCTATGTGTCTTATTTGTAAAATATTTAGCCTAAATGCTACCTGAAGCACTATTCCACGCGGACGAAGTCGCGGGAACAGCTAGTATGAATATTAAGGTAGTATTATTCATATTTCTGTGGTGTACAATAGACTCGCTGATAGGCACAGTGACGTAATTGAGTAACGAGTCGAGTACTTCTAAACCGGTACCTACTCAGTATCGATAGCCGTACTACTAAAATTGGAATCAAAAGTACGTAGTATAATCTGTTGTGTCGAAAGATAAGTACATCCCTAGAAAGTTGGACAACAAAAATTGTTTGGTGTGAACTCGGCATAAAGAGCGGGCTTATCGACCAGACATAAAATAACAACGACGAATTTAGAAGTATAGAATTCTGTTATTTCTGTTAGAATTCTGGATTCATTAATTAATTTTATGATGTACTAGCAACCCACCCCGACTCCGCACTGGTGACATATATATATAACTTGCTGCGCCCCGTGGCTGTGCCCGCGTTTAACACTTCAATTTTTTTTTCGCACAACTAGTTTTTTTTTTAAATAATAGTAGCTTCAGTTACCTACTCCTTATATATAACACAAGCTATCTGCCAGTGAAAGTCCCGTTTAAATCGGTCCAGCCGTTTCAGACATTAGGCGGAACAAACAGACAGACACAAGTTTTAAAATAGATTTTTTTTTAATGTAAGTAACTACCGTAAATACTTTCATAGGTATGCATTTATTAAAAAGCTGTTAATTTGGAATTACAAACAGACACTTCAATTTTATTTATCTGTATAGATATTGAGCGGCCCGTGGTCTCGGCCTATTGCAAGGTCGAGCGCTGGGGCGAGCCTCGACCATGTGTTTACATGCACGGGCCACACATTGCTATGACGTCGATGGGCCACACCAAGCAGTCGGAGCACTTGGCCGAGGACACTCACTGTCTCGCAACTCTACTCGGTAGGTGCAATCAAAACATAATAATCGACTCTGCACCGAGTCACTATATAGTTAGGTTAGTTTGCTATACAATACACATATAGTTATCGGTAGCGGACCCGGGTATTCTTAAAACTGCGTCCGGGGTGGAATCTTGTGGTGACAAACACATGGTTTGACCATAAGACGATCCACTTGTATACAAGGTACAACGGAAGAAGAAAGCGTGAGAGCTGGTTCCAGGACTTAGGTGGACCAAGTTTTTCAAGAGTAAAGTCTATACTAATATTATAAAGAGAGAACATTTGTATTTTTGTATGTTTGTAATGATTTGGCTCAAAAACTACTGAACCGATTTAAAAAATTCTTTCACTAATACATAGAATAGACTTTCGGAATGAAAATAGGCTATATATTATCCCGTTTAAATCAAAGGTACATTCGTGGAGACCTAATTTGCAACCTAAGTCGGCAAATAAACGGTCGAAAAAACACGTTTCTTACGAACGCTGCTTAATTGAAAATAGATAGAAGAATATTTTCTATGCAAGAGTTGTACAACTTAATAAGACCTACAAAAAAGTCCGCGACAGCATATGTCTATCTCTTAAGGTTGACTCACAGTAACCATTTTAATCTTAAGATGTTTGTTAAAAAATATTACATAACTTCCAAGGCTATTTTCAAGTATATAGTATTAATCCTTATCCAAATAATTACATTAATTAGCTTGGCCACATTTTATAGATTAAAATTGTCCTTTACAGTATATAATTCAAATGAAAACTCTAGAAGATATCACCAATTTTACATACACGCATCGCAAAATTAATAAAATATTTGCAGTGAAACCACAGATTAGGTAATAGTTACTACGAAAATATTATTATAAGCTTAGCTATGCTGTAGATCCTCACCGATCACAATCAATTTGAAGTCAATATAGTACAATAATATGATCTATTGTATAAAATAATATTCATCTATATATATAATAATATAATATTTTAAACCACCCCGACTGATCTATGTATAATCTTTTCATTAAAAGCATTCCAATGACTCTAAACACGACATTTAAAATCTGAGCTGGAAGTTGGTGAGGATTTGAGTATTCTGTAGAGTCCAGGAGATGTCCCAGCATCAGGTCAATGCTTCCATGTTCTTACAATATCGTTGAAGAAGAAGATTTTCGAATTGATCAGACCTATGAAAGTTGATTTCATAGCGCAATTAACTAGAAAAAAGCTCATAGTTTTATAACGATTGAACGAATTATCGTGAATCAAAGCTAAGAAAACTCTCGATTAAGACATCTATCAAATAAAAACAAAATCGGTTCATCGGGTTAGGTGCTAAGATGCTACAGACAGACACACAGATACACACGTTAAACGTATATTACCCCTACATTTTGCGTCGGGGAACGCGTAAGGTTACGGCGGCAGATTTTCTCCTTGGTGGTAAGCTACTTTTTGGTAGATTTAATGATCCCACTACCACTGTACGAAAACTCATGATTCATGAATGCACATAAAACTTTCATTGGTAGGTATATAGCTAGGATTAGAACCAACGACCCTCGGGTCAGAATCAGGGTAACTATCCTTTACGCCAAAGGGCCGTCCAATATCACTTCGTAAGTATTATAAAACAAAGTCCATCACTGCGTCTGTCTGTCTGTTCGCAATAATCTCAATAGCTACTGAACGGATTATCATGCGGTTTTCACCAATAGCCAGAGTGTTTATGAGGAAGGTTTAGGTGCATAATTCGTTAAGGTTTTGTGTAAATTGTATGAAATATGAGGATGATTGTTAAATATGTTCATATTTTATATTCGATGCAACAAACTGATGCAAATTTTGTAGGCATATATGTTCTACCCGTGCAAAGCCGGGGCGGGCTGCTAGTAAAGAATAAATATATTTAAGTACAGTACTTCGGGGAAAGTGGGGTTGATTCATACAAGGGGCACCGTCATACACTAGAGATATCTGTTGTTAGGCGCGCATTCACTGAACGACTTATGGGTGTACGCGTGACTTACTTATGTGTGTGTGTTGGCTCACGGAGTTTGACAGAAGTCAGTTTGAAACTCGCGACAAGGTGAAACGGAACGTGATTCGGCCACGCGTAAGTAATTTTATAGCCGCACTTTAGACATCTTTATTTTAATAAAAGCTTTTATCTAGATACTACTATTCAGTACTATTTTATTTCAAAGATAATAGGATCAAGTTTGTGAATTTATCCGTGAATAATGATATATTTGGTTGGTTTTTTTATAGGAATATTTTTATTTAATTTTCTTTTGATGGGGTAGGTTCATACAGCAGTAAGCGGGGTACATTCATACATACATACTCTCTATGTATAGTATGAGAGTGCCCCGCACGGGGGTACATTCATACATTTCTTTTCATCATATATTCATGTTATAATTATATATTTTTTTAAAACTTTTATAAAATAGCCTCACATGTGTATTTACACAAATTACATGTTTTTGATCCTAAGTCAGATAGAGTACTAGTTTTTAATGAATCAATACAGATATTGATGCCAGATAAAATTCTATAAGACGAAATAAAAAAAACTGTATGAGGCTGCCCAAACTCTGTATGTGAGTGCCCCGCATGTGGGGTACATTCATACATTTCTTTTTTTTTAACTTTTATAAAAAGGCTCACATGTGTTTTTACACAAATTACATGTTTTTGATACAAAGTCAGATAGAGTACTAATTTTTATTTTAATGAATTTATGCAGATATTGATAACAGAGAAAATTCTATAAGACAGAATAAAAAAACTGTATGAGGCTGCCCCACCTTCCCCTACGCACAGAATAATGAATAGTACAAGTACAGAAGTTGCACTCCCTGAGAGCAAAAATGCGAGATTAAACCTAGTTACAACGCTAGTAACGTTCAAAATGCGCTTCACGCCTCGGGTGCGACCTTGAATTTGCGCCACAGAATCAACTAATAGTAACTATGAACCGCGTGTTGCTCACAGTAAAATGCATCGTAAGTCCGCACAGCGAGAGTCTGAATAACTCGGTCAACTCGCGGCCTTTACTATAGGGTTGAATGTTATGAGAAAACTTGTAAGTCTTTAATTGGTAGAAGAATACTCCTAGAACAATGTAATGAGTACATTACTGATAATAAGTACTACATTAATGTTTAATGTCGAGGTAGGATAAAAGTACTACAGTTAAACTAAAATACGTGACGTTCAATTAAAATTGAGTAAAGTTTTAGATTGCGTAAGTTAAATAACGCGACAATAGTATCACTTGCCTAGAATCGTAGGTTGTTTGACTTGTAACATTATAATAGTGTAGGAGCCGACTCACTTTTTCGACCAAAAATAATTATGTATTTTATTCATTATAGGAAAACTTTATTTTGTAATAGTTGAATATCAAAATAAAAAAAAATATATTAAAAAAAAAATCCAATATTTTATTTCACCATTTTGTCGGCGTTATTGATATACACACATACCTACACACTTTCAGCTTTCTAGTATTAACGGTCTCCTAGCAAAACCTTGGACAGACAGACAGACAGACAGACGGACATGACGAAAATATAAGGGTTCCTTATCAGGACTACGGAACCCTAAAAAAGAATTTTTAATTTCAAATCGGTTAAGATCTGACAGAGTTCTGAGGTCACAAACATTTAAATAAACTGGCCAAGTGCAAGTCGGACTCGCACTCGTAGGGTTTCGTACCACACTACAGTATTTTATAAGATCGAGAAAAAAATACCACTATCATTATTCGCCAGCAAAAAATAATAATTAATAAACATTTCGTTTCTTATAACGCCTTCTAACGTCTAACAAAGGTGTTAGGCATCGACATTTCAATATAACGCCATCTATGGGACGTTTACCTAACTAAGCGTTCTTAGATGGCGTGAAATGCAGAAAAAAACACGTTTCTTGTATGGGGACCCTCTATTATCTTTAACTTTATTCTGTTTATAGTATTTGTTGTTATAGCGGCAACAGAAATACATCATCTGTGAAAATTTCAACTGTCTAACTATCACGGTTCATGAGATACAGCTTGGTGACAGACGGACAGACAGACAGACAGACAGACAGACGGACAGCGGAGTCTCAGTAATAGGGTTCCGTTGGTACCCTTTGGGTACGGAACCCTAAAAACCGTCGAATTAAGAACCTCCTCCGTTTTTGTGAAGTAGATTAAAAACTAAAACACCGACTTCCATGCCCTGCGAGTCAATTTCAGTAGCAAGTTTGAGACGTTTATCGTCATATCTCTGGAGATACTTATCAGATCTCAGTGAATCTCAGTGATCTGAGATCTATAAGTACTTTAATTACATTAACTCTCCGATTATAAAAATCTGACTATCGTATGACACGACAAAATCATTAAGAAAGAAAAAAAGGAAAATTGAAGTAAACGTTAGTAGGTACCTACCCTATTTATTTATCTTAGAACTAACTAAATAAAGCAAGATGTAATGTCGATAGATATTCCCTAAAGATCATTACGTGAATTCCCTTGTAACATGAAACTCAGTTGATTTATACCTACCTACCATTTTATGTGTGACATTCTTTGCTTTTTACATAGTTATTCTTTACAGTTACTATATGAAGCAAGGAATATAATATTGAGGTAGGTACAAGTAAGGCGCGCGGCCGATCGAGAGCGCGCGTGACACTTAACTGACTGTAGGGCTATTCTGTAAGCTAGTTTACGCATCTCGCAAGCGGAATCCGCGTCGAGAAGAGAATTTTGTATGCTGTAAACTCGGACGCGCTGGTGGCGCTGCACATCCGAGTGCGGATGTGAGGTGAACTGTTGTAAATGAGCTATTTTGACATTTATTGTATGAAAACGGCATTTTGTAAGGAAATGTACCATCTCGATCGTCGAATTTTTTTGCGTAGAACCAAGAATTCAGTTTTCTTAATTTTAATAGTCTTGAACATATTGAAATTGAAAAATCGGAGATTGATGTTCTGTTTTTATGTTAAATTATAAGTTTCTAGCGCTAAAGAATAGCCCCAGGGCTATTCTTTAAGCTAGTTTATAACTCGCGAGAGCGGAATTCGCGGTGAGATTTGAATTTCGTATCCTGTAAACCCGAACGTACAGGTGGCGCCGCACGTCCGAGTGCGTAGGTCAGAGTTGAACTTTTGTAAGCGAGCTATTTTGACATATAATGTCAGAATACTGTATTCTTTAAGTAAATTAACCACACGATTGTCGAGTTTCTTTGCGTTAAAACACAAATACAACTGTCATAATTTAAGTAGTCTTGAAGCTATCGAGATTAAAAAATCGATCGAAGTGATATTCAATTTTGAGGTTAAATTATAAGTTATTATGATACCTACGTTGTTTTGTACTAGAATAATTAACGTAGTTTGAAAACTATAAAAGCAATGTGAGCGCGTGTCAGTTTCAATAACAAGTTTGAGATGTTTATCTCCATATCTCTGGAGGTCCTACTCATCAGATCTTGATAAAATTTACTAAAGAACCACGCCTCCTTACGAATTGATTAAAATAAGTTAATTGACAAGTTTGAGGTTTGAATCTCCATATTGTCCTATCTATAATGTACTCTATGTCTCCATATGTATATAGACACTCTACCCATAAAAAAAAATCATTCTAATCGGTTCACAATTTGGCAAGGTAATCGCGTAAGAAACAAAAAACCAGCAAGATGAATTGAAAATCTCTTCCTTTTGGAAATCGGTTGAAAAGTTAATGCTATTGACTTAAAATGTAAGTCTTCGGCTAAGTATCTATATTATTGACATACAATCATTTGATTGATGTCTCACCTGATGATAAGCAAAGATGCTGTCTAAGATGGTATCGTGCTAGTCTAGAATTGAAAGACAGCACCGTTTACTGACATGTCTTTATCCATTGGTCCATGGTGGTTCGAGCTACGGCCAAAGCCTACCACAAATGGTCAATACTACAAGTGATCCACAGTTTAATATTTTTAATCGGAATACAAATATTAAATAGTAGTGCCATTGCTGAATGCTGTGGATAAAACACCTGCCAAGGCAATAAATAATGGTACAAGGTAGTTAATCTTGTTAGTCAAAGATTTGAGTAATAGTTTATGACAGGCAAGGAATTTTAAATAAATTCAATTACATTTATTCATTAGATATATATTTTGTTTGACAAAAATGTCACTCCCTATGCTATGGCATTCAGGGCCCCATCGTTGCTCGATTTCTCTCCACCTGACGAATCACGAACACCTCCATCACTTGAGAGTTGCGGCGAATAATATCTCTATTCTTTGCTCTTTCAAAACCAAGAACCATTGGTTAAGCTCATTAGCTTTTAATTCATTCATTTAAATCTGTTCAATGATTCATTAATAATTAGGACTGACAAAACGAGACTGCCTTCTAAGTTTCTGGTGAAGTTGACACGAAGACGCTGAAATAAATATATAATACGAATATTAATACATATGTCAGAAAGGTAACCTAAATATGTAATACCCACTGTATAACCCAATATTCATTAAATGAGATATTTATTGTAACATATTAATTTCAGCAATCATTTTGTATTTTTTTTTCTTTTTAAACAAATTACATTTTTAACTTTATTATTATTATTTTTTAATGTTACTCGCCTACAATTTTATGTGCATGCAGTCTTCGCCTGTAATTATAATAACATTTAGCATAATAGTACTAAGATTTTGATGTTTAAAGGTTTATAACGATGATTATTATGTTGGCGATCTATTAATAAATAATTAAATCATCATGATCAGCCTGTGTCAGTCCACTGCTGGACGTAAGCCTCTCCCAAGATCATCATCATCTCCCAAGATGCGCCACTGAGCCCGATCTTCGGCTCTTCTCTTCCAGTCACTACCCACCTCTTTGCGTATATCGTTGCTCCACCTGGTCACAGGAGGTCCTACGCTACGTTTGCCGATTCGCAGTCTACACTCTAGGACAAGTCTACCCCAACTAAATAAATAAACATGCCAAATTACAGCTATCTACTACTTATTAGTTAAAGAGCTAAGCCACCGATTAACTGACGGACAGATAAAGAGGCTAAACTACTAACATAAAGGTTATAATAACCTTTATGACTATGGAACCATATAAAGCAATATTCCTACACATGTACTCTTACTAACCTCTCATATATGTTGGTTAAACATACATGTTATCTTGTTTCGTTTCTATGCTTTGTTATCTACATCAGAATGTTCAATTATTTGTTAATAATTGAAATAATTACTTGTATTGTGAAGTGGTCATGGATAATAAAGGTTCAGTCGACAGCGAGCCAAATAAGTGCCTTTTTCTGAAGGTGTTGCTGGATGTTTCGGGCTTGTGGCTCACACTATTCATGGCGAGCAGGACACTGAGTCACTTTTTGATGGCTAAGGTTCACCTAAAACCATACATTTATATTAGCAATGTAAAGATTACTAACTAGAAACAAGAAATTTTATGTATTTTATCAAACATATATGTATACAGTATGTGCACAACACTATGTCTCACAGATGTTCCAGGAACTCAGCTCAAGTACAGAGTTGTGTGAGAGAGTGAATAAACACAAACTATTGTCGTGCTAGGGTAAAAACAATCTCCCATCTCACAGGTGGTGTTCAGGACATGGAAAACTGAAATGTAACCAAAACCAAGAAGCTGACTTAATTTTATATTGTATTGCTGTATTATTTACTATTATTAGGTAAACATGTTATTATGTACGTAGGTGATTAAATGATTTATTACTTCTGATACACTTGCAAGCTCGTAACTCGTTTTTTGTCAACCTAAAGTAAAGTTTAACCACTCAGGCGTGGACCGAAAATTAAAGTAAGTAAACATCACAGAGTACCTTGTATAAAACTGGTAAACATCACAGATAACTGTATATTAGTCCGAGAGTAAACATTAAACCGTAGACAGAGTATATTAAAATAGACCTGGCATTGAATTAACAATGATAACATGAGAAGGATAAAATTACACAATCACTAGTATGAGAGAGCGAGATAAACAACATTTTTTTATTCTTCTCTACATATGAGATTTTATTGCTTGGAGCCAGCTCTGGCTCCCAGTTCTAGTGCGCCCATTAGTTTTCACCCGCTGTCATGTATGACCCTGTATATTTATTTATTTATTATGTTTCATTATTTCACAATTTTTTGGATAAAAATTGTCTGAAGTACTGAAACATTCACTGGGTTGCGGGTGCACGTAATACGTAAGTCCGGTTGGCAACCCTACATTAATCAGGGGCATTAAACATGTGTTTTTAGTGTGACGTTCGACGTCTAGATGAAAGCTGAATGGCTCAATACCTTTTTTTTTTGTAAATTCGAAGCAATAAGTTATGTTTCTGTTATATCCTTCGAGCATTTACCAATGGAGATGTTAACGCAAGGCGTTCCCCTCTGCTGGCCATATAGCCTTTTTTGGCCATATGAGCGTGCGTAACTACGCTGTATTTTTAATACTGTGTGCGTGTTTCAAGCTAGTGTGCGGGATCGTTAAAGTGAGGGATTTGTGTGTGTGCAATGCGTGTTTACCTCGTCCCCCGTAAAGTATCGGCAGAAAAAAATGTTTGCGGATTACAACGTTAACATCTCCACCATTGGTAAATGCTCGAAGGTTAAATCTATAATATTTTCTATTGAATACTAGCTGTGCCCCGCGGCTTCGCCTGACCTACGTAATAAGTAGAAACCTGTTCGGAGCATATCCGAAGTAAATACACGCGAACAAAAGCCGGTACGTTCACATTAAAATGAATAATTTTCGCGAAAACTTTCAAACTAAACTTTTTAATTTTCCCATATACTGAATAAATGCTTTTATTATGATATTTATTATGAATATTCTGATTATGAATAAATACTTTTGACCCGACCAAATTACGCTATTCAATTTGTCTTATAGCTGGCATATGCATTACGTGTTCATAATTTTTGACGGGTTATACCTATATAATTCGCATACGCTAATGTCTTGTCTATTTAATATTCCGTCTACGCATTAAACAAATTAAACCAGAGACAAAACACTCTCGCTAGGGCCTCCGATCACAGAATTAAAATAATTCTAATATCTGTATTATATCTTATTTTAAACGTAAAAGATATGTGTAATGCATTATATACGATATTGACATAGAATACTTATTATTGTATGTTTATGTTGTAAATTATTAATTCATTCATTTATAAATTCACAGTTTCAGCATAGACAATAACTATCGACATAGTTAAATCTCTTGATTCAATCCTTAGCAAAGTGAGCTTCGATGAATGTGTCACTTCTCTTCGATAGCTTTGACAGTAAATTACAGAATGACAGATTGCAATCCTAAATTATCGTTTGCGAAGCGAGGTTAGATCACTTAGGCGAGATCGGCAAGTTAAAAAGTTATGGCGCAACTATTCCAACCCATTTTCCGTATGGAATGGAATAGCCTGTATAGGCTGGCACCTAACATCATTCGGGAACTCGATGAACTAAGCCTCTACATCTAATGTTCACACTGAAAATTAGCTTCATTCTTATGTGGCTAAATGCACAAATGTGCTATGCAAACTTCGAAGCAAAAAAAAAATTTACCTGTCCGTCAAATCGAAGTTTTTTTTAAATTTTATTATGGCTCCACACGATAAGTGTATTTAGCCAGTGTCAAGTATAAAAATTCTTTAAGTTTTTGAGAATTCTGATTTGAAATATACCCTAACGTCCCCCACTGGGAGACGTTTTAGCGGTGGAAGTTGGGATAATACCAAGCCTACCACCCATGGTCACTCATAAATGAATCTTTTGAATCGAAACAAAAATATTAATAGTGTCAGTGCTGAATGCTGTGGTTGAAACACCAGGGCCCCTAGACAAAATCCAATTTCCATTCAAGCTAACGCAAGTTCAAAATGTATGGAATGACATTTATGTTTCCGCAACAAAGATGTCATTCTCATACATTTTGAACTTGCATTAGCGTGAATGAAAGCAGGAAGTTGGATTTTGTCTAGGGCCCAGGGCCCCTAGACATAATTAAGATAGTTTAAAAACTAAACTGCCGACTTCCATGCCGCGCGAGTCACTTTCAGTGCAAGTTCGAGAAGTTTATCGTCATATCTCTGGAGATAATTATCAGATCTCGATTAAAATTACAATGGGACCACCTCGGGATTATATCCTTTCAAACTAAAAAATAATTTTTAAATCGGTTCACAATTGGCAAAAATATCAATGCACACACATACAAAAAAAATACATACAGACGAGCACAGAACCTCCTCCTTTTTGGAAGTCGGTTATAATCCAATTTCTGTTTTCATTCACGCTAACGGAGTTTTAAAATGTATGGGAATGACAACTTTGTTGCGGAAAAATAAATATCATTCCCATACATTTTGTACTTACGTAAGCGTGACTGGAAACAGATATTGGATTTTGTTTAGAGGGGCAGCCCAGGCAATAAATAATGGTACAATGACAGGCAAGGAATTTTATTATAATAAAAAATTCAATTCCATTTAGTCAATTTTATTTAGTCATTAAAATATATTTTTATTTTGTAATGCTAAGACAAAAATGTTAGTCCATCAGTGATGGCATTCAGGGCCCCATTACTGCTTGATTTCTCTCCACCTGTTGAATCACGAACACCTCCATCGCTTGAGAGTTGTGGCGATGAATATCTTTATTCTTTGCTCTTTTAAAACCAAGAACCATGGGTAAAGCTCATTAATTAATAATTTAAATCTGTTTATTGATTCATTAATACTTGAGACTCATTGAGACCGAGGAGACTGCCTTCTACGTCTCTGGTGAAATCAACCCGAAAACGCTGAAACAAATATATAATACCAGAATCATACATTTATAATTATTAGGCAGTATGCACTAAAAAATCAACCTATTTCACTACTGTGAGGGCCAAGTTTATATTGAGCCTCACATTGTGTAGAGTTCCATGGTTACCAAACCCGTCACAATATGAAACTAATATGTTGGTCTACTATTACATGTGAACTAGTACAGCCTACCTAGCTCTAATAATTTGCCATTTAAATTTGTTATTAAATACTACTATTGTGAATTTTTACATAATTCAAAACAATACTTCGCAGGCAGGTGGACACTTAACTCTAAAAAAAAATGCACTTTAAAGCTTATTAAGATATCAATGTTTATAAATGACCCATACACCATAGAATAAACAAGAAACAAAAATATTAACCTCACTTTTATGGAGGAGGGAAAAGATCTTATAGATATAAAGATGTTATACCTACTGCATACTCATGCCTAATTACAGCTACTTATTAGTCTCTGAGCTAAGGCCATCGATAGACTGTCACAGATGGAGGGAAGGACATGGTGAAACTACTTACATAAAGGTTCTTTGTTGACTATGGAACCATGAAAAGAAATATTCCGACAAATGTATTAATTCTCATTTATATGTTGGTTCAAAATACATGTCATTTTGTTTCCGTTTGATGCATTGTAATCTGTATCTGAATGTTCAATTATTTGTTAATTAATGAAATAATTACTTGTATGGTGATACGGTTGTAGAATAAAGGTTCAGTTGACAGCAAGTCCAATAAGTGCCTGTTTCTTTTCTGAAGGTGTAGCTGGCTGAATTAGGCATGCGACTCTCACTTTTCATGGCAATCTAGAGACTGAACCACTTCTTGAGGGCTAACGTTCACCTAAAATCATAAATTTGTGTTAACAATGCAAAGATTACCTACTAACTAGAAACAATAAATGTTAACTAGCTTATCGAACAGTATCGTAGGTTATAATTCGATGTCGAACAGATATTTATGTACACACCATGTGTACAGCACTGGTCTTGCAGATGCTTGGCATGTTCCAGGAACACAAGCCAAGTGCAGAGTTTGAGAATAAACAAACTATTATCGTGCTATAGGTACTTAAAAAAATCTTCCATCTTAAAACATATCAAATCAAAAGTCAGTAAGTACAGTTGTTCAGGACATTGAAAGGTAACCAAGAAGCTGACTTTATTTTGTATTGTATTGCTGAATTTTAACAAATTACTATTATTAAAAGTTAAAATGAACCAATTTATATAAATGCGATAATGTCATGTCATCAAATGCATAGATAACAATGAATACTTACTGCTTTAGCATTGCTTTTCTTCAACGTACGTACGTAATCCACTATTACACGACACGAAATTGATTGATACAAACAAAACAATAGTAATAATATTAATTTGAAGACTTTGTTGTGAAAATAAAAACAAAACAGTGTAGAAAAAGAAGTATAAACTACTAAATACTAATGATTACTAAACTAACCAGGGTGACCATATCAAAAATGGCGAATCTGCCCGACATTGGCAAAAAAACTGCTAAAATTTGCCAAACCACCAACCACCCCAGAGAATATATTAAATTATTAAGTATACCATTATATTATTGCCTCATAGAGAGCTGGTTATAATCAAACTTTTATAAATTTCCAACCAAAATCCAAATATATGCATATTAAAAATATTATACATTCAATACAAACAAAAAATTGTCAAAATTCTATTTTTGTTTCAAAATTCATAAAAATCCTTGAAATCTGCCACTTATTGGAATCGTCAGCGTTATCTGCCAGAGTTAAAATGTAGGTTCCAAATCTGCCTAAATGAGAGAAATCTGCCACAAATGGTCATACTAACTACTAAGGAGTACTAAACGCAAACCAGCCAATTTAGACTTGGGTAACTCCGGACACGGACATATCTATATCTTTGGATATATATCCCTAAGCGGATATATATCCTTCCCTCCCCTTGCCAAAACCTTCATATTATTATATTCCATATCCGGTATATCTTTATGAAACATAAAACTTTTTTGTGAACTCGGACTGACATGGATATCCTAGATATACGAAGCAGATATACTAATGTGTATGGAAGAAAATACGATGGTTTCCACTCCTCTGTCAGATAAAGTAAGCCCAAGCCTAGCTAGCTCATGACTGGTAGGCTTGGTTTATCGTATATCCTTCCATATAAGGGTGTATAATATCTAACATTATTAGGCCGTATCTGTTGTGTTTTGAACTTGCATTAATTATTAACTGTTGTGAGTGACGATGTGATCCAAAATAATGATATAGCGGTTGCCTAGAAAATACCTATTCACTCACGACTTAACTTTTTGACAAACTTAACAAGAAATGTTGTTTCATCAAAATATACCGGATGCATGGAATATATTGAGGTTTTGGCAAGAGGAAGGAAGGATATATATCTGTTTAGGGATATATATCTGAAGATATAGATTAGATGTGTCCGGAGTTACCCAAGCCTAGCCAGCCAGAGGCAAAACAAACTCTAGGGCTTCCAGCCACAGAGTTAAAATGAATTCTAATATTATCCATATTCTATCTTATATTACATGTAAAAAATATGTATGTTATATAACACGCTATATTGAATATGAATACGTATTTTGTAATTTTTACTTGAAAGTTATCAATTGATTAATTTATTATTTCATAATTTTAGCATAGACAAAAACTATCGACATCGTTAAATATCTTCATTCAATCCTTAGCAAAGTGGGCCTCGATGAGTGTATCACTTTGCTTCGATAGTTTCAACATAGTAAATTACAGAGTGCTCAATTGCAATCCCGAACCGTCGTGTGCGAAGTGACGTTGATCACTCACGCAAGATCGCAAAGCGAAATGGTTTTTTACAGAATAGCCCTACTGAACTTGGACCCTAGCGGATGCGCGGAGGTACTTGAAGTTTCATAGCTACAGCGCGGAGTGCGACAGGCCTGCCCTACGTACATTAATAAAATACCTACTTTTTAGGGTTCCGTACCCAAAGGGTTAAACGGGACCCTATTACTAAGACTCCGCTGTCCGTCTGTCTGTCTGTCTGTCCGTCTGTCACCAGGCTGTATCTCATGAACCGTGATAGTTAGACAGTTGAAATTTTCATAGATGATGTATTTCTGTTGCCGCTATAACAACAAATACTAAAAACAGAATAAAGTTAAAAATAATAGAGGGTCCCCATACAAGAAACGTAAGTTACTTTGTGATGGTTCACTCCATATTATTATACCTCCATGGGTCACGGTAATATTATTATATTACCGTGCTCGGGTGTACCGCGGTGCCGGCGTAGACTCAGACCACTTTCTGGCGATGTGCCGAATAAGAGGTCTTTTTAAAGGATGGCGGCATCGTGTGCGAGAAACTGTTAGTGTACTGGAACGCATAAAAGTTGAGAAATTACAAGAAGAAAGTGTGAAAGAAGAGTTTATAAATAAATCGATCGAAAAGTTTGATTCACTAGATAAAGTATGTGAGATTGAAGATTAACCGTTTAAGGAAGGAATGGTGGAAGTTGCTATAGGAGTGTGTGGTGTAAGTAAGAGAAAAAAGTTATATTCTCTGTCTACGGAAAAAAATGTGAGTTAAGGAATGTGTGTAAAGATGTCCAAAAATCTGTATTTGAGAAGAAGTAAGCGTGGCTCGACGGGTTGTCTTCAAAAGCCAATCTAATCTAAGAATGCAAAAAGGAATGATAGGAGGTTATTTGACGACTTCCACACCAACATTAACACGTTCGCGGACACTTGGCCTGATTTCGAAGTATCACTTTGACACTTAATTTTTGTATGGAATGCTATAGGCGCACTGCCACTGGTAAAAATACTAATCACATTATATAAAATCAAAACTGCCATAGCATTCGTCTGCTATAGCCGGTGCGTCACTAATGAATAGTTATTATTATACAAATGGGCCTTCACCGGCTATAGCCTTCAACTGCTATAGCCAGTGAGTCACTAGTGAATAGTTAATATTATACAAATGGGCCTTCACCGGCTATAGCCTTCAACTGCTATAGCCGGTGCGTCACCAGTGAATAGTTATTATTATAAAAATGGGCCTTCACCGGCTATAGCCTTCAACTGCTATAGCCGTTGCGTCACTAGTGAATAATTATTATACACATTGGACGCACCGGCTATAGCCTTCAACTGCTATAGCCAATGAATAGTTATTATAATACAAATGGGACGTACCGGCTATAGCCTTCAACTAGCTATAGCCGGTGCGTCATTGGTAAAGACTGGCTATCGCTCGACGTTTCTGGTTTATCTGTAGGGCTATTCTGTAATCTATCTCGGAAGCGGAATCCGCGGTGAGTATTTGAATTTCGTATTACGAAATTCAATCATATTACGAACGTGAGATTGAATTTCGTAGTACGAAATTCGAATCTCACCGCGGATTCCGCTGTCGAGATAGCTTACAGAATAGCCTAGCTAAACTAGAAGAGAACAGCTCTTCAGAGGAGGCTTCGTTGGACAATTTTAATATACGTTCATTTTCTTTTTTGTGTGGATTATACATTTTCTTTACTTTTACTTGGTTCTTGTCTAGAAATCTGAAAAGTAAAATAAAATACCTATTTATTGAGCATCCGACTACTAATATTACAGGTATTGTTATAGAAATGTGTGTGTAATGTGGCAAAAAATGTATGTAGTATATTTTAATACATAAACAAAAGCAACAGCCTAGACGTAAGCTACAAATTCTTCTTTATTCGAAATGTCATAAGCCCAGGTCTAACAGCTATCTCAAAACCATCAAATAAAATAATAACGTATACTAAATAAAATCAATCATATTTTATAAGGTCAAAAAACGATGTAGAAATACCTATCCCATAAATACAGAAAAACAGACAAATTTGAAGCAAATATTGTATGAAATATTTGTAGATATCGTCATTACTATATTTTCATTTAAATATTAGTAACAAATTATTCATATTTAGTCAGTAAAGCGACATAAACTCAAAGCTGCATCAAAACAAAAATCACGTTCGAAGAAAGTCACACCGGTCACCGGTCAACGGGGCACTCGCCGGCAGACTGATCAAATTGCCATATAATTCTCGCTGCTATAGAAGGTGCGTCAGTGTGCGTGCGCACATAAATAAGGATGAGTAGTGACAACTTTGAAGATGTCAAAAGTGATGTTATATGACACCTAGCAATTTGAAATTTTTGGTTATGGGGCACTTAATGATGAAATGTGCGATGGAAGTATAGGAAATCATCTGCTATAAACGGTGTGCCCCTGGAGTGCGAACAAAATAAACGGCTATAGCCGGCGCGTCACCCTGAGTAGATCATAGATAGATGCTGTAGCCGTTGTGTCCGCGAACGTGTTAAGTTCTTCTGGAAATCCATAAGGTTCCATAAGTTTCCATCCAGAGGAAGGATATCTTACTTCGCAACTGGACAAAGCCAGAAATCAGGATGGAAGTAGGTATTGTGAACGGAGAGGAATGCGTTCTAAGGCTGACCTAACCTACGCAAAAGTATCACCACCAGAGGGCCTATCACGAAGTTTGATAGTGTAACAACCCCCCCCTTAGAAGCTTTTTGGTTTTTAAATATTTTCTTTTGAACGCGACTATACTTGATTACTTTATAAATTATACTGAAATACTAATATATTAATATATGAGAATATTTAATATTGGAATATTAATCGGACTGGAATAAAATATTGGCCATTTGTAATCGTCTAGTTAGTGGTAGGACCCATTGTGAACCGTTGATGTAACCTAAATTCTTTTCAGGGAATCTCAAGACAAACCTAATATAATAACTAAAGACTAAATAATACAGGAAATAAAGCTTCTATTGTTGCAAGTAATCCTAAACACTGCTACAATACTATTTGTGCTATACTGTTGCTTTTTATACCCTATGGTGCAATTGTTACCTAGTGAAAGTGTTTGCACCATTTTCTCTAACTAATACTATTCAGTGTAAATATGCTATTATTAGTACTAATTTGTGTTATTCTATTATTATTAGTATTGTAAACCTAAATATTAATGTTGGTATTATTTGATACCTTTTGGTGCAACTGTTACCTAGTGAATTTCTGAGTACCAATTATTTATCTAATACTAATTTGTACAAATACACTATTATGATTACTAATTTGTGTTGTATTATTATTATTAGTACTATAACGCTACATTATAGAATACAGCTGAACATTGAGTAATATTTTACAACCTTTGTCAACATTATACCTATTGACCCTAATAATATTACTTTTTAGAAATAACCATAACAATATCATCATCATCATCATAGTATATTCTCTGGATAATCTCTTACATTCACACCTTGCATTCTTAATTATATTTATCTCTAGACTTTCTTTGGGACTTCGATAGATTTTAATTTGATGATCTTTCTTTGTCAATTTCTTTGTTAATTTTATAGACAAAGTTATTGATCATGTCAATAGATTTAGTATAAACATTTTAGTATGTACAATAACAAAAGAGAGGAGGACAAAAGGGTGATAAATAAATACATGTATATATGAAAATATGTCTGATTTAGTACTTTTAAAGGGAGGATAGTCTTTGGGGTGTTTTTTACACAGCATGTACCATGGATGGTTGGATCGGCGCGCCGTCCATTCGCTACCGAGCTATGGCATTCATCCTGAATTACTTGGGTAGCCCCTACTTGATCTAGTATCAAGCAACCATCCATGGGGGACCACCACTGCGCATGAGAAGACATGACCTATATTTCATAATCGAAGTATCGACGAGAAATGAGGTTTAGCATGCCTAGAAATATTACCTGCATTTCATTATCGAATCATCAACCAGAAACGAGGTTAAGCCTCATGGTGATGTCTACAGTAAGTCAAAAGTCAGTAGTACAAGATGTATGCAATTAAATTAAATTCGACGTCTTAAATTGTATGTCAGTACTGAGTCACAACTAAAAGTGAGAGGGCATAATCTTTTATCAAAGAGAATAGTACATGTATGTCTGTTAGTCAGCCTACATACTCATCCACTCCAGCTTAGTTTAGCTTGGGAACATTCGCTTGCTCGAACGACAGAGTTGCCTCGGATGGTTAGAAGGTCTCTGTCTATTAAACGAGCACAACATCCATCACCACCTGTTTCATGTAGATATTACTCACTCTAGTTTCTTAAGAGTGAGTAGTATCTGAGCTACCCTGCCTACACTACCTACTATCGAATTTCCTATCTATCTCCTATCAACCTATCCTATCATTCCTACTAACCCATACTGGGTCTATCCAACTCCATCTATACTTAAACCTGTCCTGAACCGCAAAGTATATTTCCAACAAAGGAATGACTCAATGAGCCAGGTTAATTGAAGTTAATATTGTGGTTAATGAAGATAATTACTGAAGCAACCCAGTAAGCTAGGTTCGCCAGCATTTTAGTTAAATTATTTCTCCACTCCGGAAAGACCCAGCGGTCCAAGATCACTTTATTGTCGTAGTTGGTGATGATGTCGTTGCGTGATCATCTATGTTAAATGCTAGAGAAGACTCTGGCTATTCATTCAGCTTACAAGTCTCCCCAGGGTTGGGCCACCCGTAGCATAACACAGAATCTCACGGTCCCCTCAGGGAAGGTAATTCTCGAACATGTAGTAAAAGTGATTCTTTTCTCACTGAATTATTCCGCAGAATATGTAAATTTGAAGACACGTTGCGTGGTTGTCTATGTCACGAACTAGAAGAGACTCTGGCTATTCTTTCAGCTTACAAGTCTCCCCAGGGTTGGGCCACCCGTAGTGTGACACAAACTTCCACGATCCCCGCAGGGAAAATAAATCACGAACAGATAATAGGCGAATCCACGCCATATGAGCAGCTTCAATAAGCACATATGTCCCATAGGAAACAAAATCTCGTACATAATTAGTAAGTGAATCCGTCTCACTAAGTCATTCCAATGAGTCGGGTACGTTGAATTTAAAGATGCTGATGCATAGTAATTTATGTCGATAATATTGGGTAAGTCAACATGACATTATATCCGCATGTTTTGTATATCCCGTAGGAAAGAAAATCTCGAACATAATAAGTATTAAACTTTTCCACCAAATTACTTCAGCGATGCAGGTACATAAAATTATATTAAATTATTTCACGGTTGGTATAAGAAAATTATTATC
This sequence comes from Cabera pusaria, assembly GCA_954871355.1. Classification (NCBI taxonomy): domain Eukaryota; kingdom Metazoa; phylum Arthropoda; class Insecta; order Lepidoptera; family Geometridae; genus Cabera; species Cabera pusaria. The sequence continues at coordinate 27,235,998 of OX940898.1, read as the reverse complement.
ATCGTTCACGTACACATAAACAATTAATGTCCTGAAATAAATTTATTATTATTACAATATTCCGCTTCAAATTCATCATCAAAACCATCAACATCAACCATCAGATTACACAGTTGGTAAAGAAAATTACTATCATTCACGTACACATAAATCAATAATATCCTGAAATAAATGAATTATTATAATAATACTCCGTTATTAACTTCATCACTAACATTAACTAATTTCTGTCCACTGCTGGACACAGACCCAATGAACACCCTCTCCAACAGGTTTAAGGTCTATAGAACACTTAGCACAACACTGCAACTCTCACAACCACCTTCGGACCGATTCGGATAAAATGTTATATAATTGTCCCAACGTGAGCAAAGTCACGGGTCGCAGCTAGCTTCCTTAGCCATATTAAAATAAACATAATTATTATATATTCAAGCAAATGATTTCATAAATCTATTTCAAATACGAAATATCCCGATTTGGATGAAAAGTTATATAACAATAACAATATCACATTGAATAAGTAATATTAAAATGGAATAATAAACCAAATACAAAATCCTACAAATAAATATATAAATATTTAGAAATGTATCTTTTAACCATTTCTCTTAGTATAAAAGTTGTCACAAATCCATCAGATAAATTTGCCACAGGTTTAGGTACGATCTGATTACATCAGATGTTGTCTGAACCAATTCGGATAAAATGCTACTTAGTTGTTTCAACATGAGCAAAGTCACGGGACGCAGCTAGCTTTCTTAATCATATTAAAATAAATTATACAATGCTAAATTCCAGTTCCTTTCTGTCAGACATCCACCCGACAGACATATTAAAATAACTAATATCAAAATGGAACGATAAACCTAATACAAAATCCTACAATTTTAAGTTCCTGGATGTCCGTCTTGCACTAAACCACCATTTCAAAATATCTAATAATTAGTAATGGCTACCATAATATACTTATTTATTTTACATGCAATTAACTGATTATATGAATAATAATGTTAAATTTAGACCTGATGGTAATAAGAGATCTATAGAATTTATATTTCCTATAATTCTCCTTATACATATTTAGAAATCTATCTTTTAACCATTTCTCTTGATATAAAAGTTGTCAAAATCAGTCAGATAAGTTTGCCATTGGTATAAGTACAAGTTCATCACCCACGTATCTCTTTTTCCATTTCACTCTAAACATTCATATAAACATCACATATTGTGGCGTCAAACCTAATACTGCCTTTAGCTAATACAGGCAAACATAATCTTCCCGTGATGCATATAACATTTTACATGTATATACTCAATTAAATCTGATTTCACTGAATTGAGATAATTAAATAGCGATCAGCCACAACTACAGAATTTAAGTAAACTAAGATTTCAAGTACTAGACGTCATAATATAGTATTGAAAGCCAACTAGTTTCCACATGCACTTGACCATAATTTCAAAGTGTAATATTTAGTGAGAAAACTATCTACAAGGAGATAAAATGTATTATTTTTACTTTGTAATTGTATCTTCTTAGATTTATTAGTTAATACCAACCAATAAAAAGTCAGTCAATTATGACTTTCTATTTTTAAATTTAGATATTATAATAATAGTAAAAAAACCTAGACTTAAGATAAGAAATTGAATATGTGCATAATAATTAGGATAGTTCAAAAACCAAGACAGCCGACCTCCACGCCCCACGAGTCAGCCCCAGCAGCAAGTTTTGGATGTTCACAACCGACGAAGCAATCGCACAACATACACACAAAAAAACACACAGACAAACTGAGAACCTCCTTCCTTTTGGAAGTCGGTTGAAAAGGCATCATGAACCATCAGTGCTCTATCCAACCAATTATTGGAGATTGAAAGCATTACATAGACACTTCTGTTTACCATCAGCAAGTAACTGGCAAACCAGCTTCTTGTTTTGTAGCTGAGCTTCACGCCTAATATTATATTGAACCGTATAACCGCTTGAAATCGGGCACTATCCCATTACAATAATCATTTAAATAGATAATCTAAACGCGTTACAGTGACATCTTCTCATGTTATTGGAAAAGCCCACAATGCAGCTTTCTTATTAATAGATAAAAGGATACTCCCTGACTTCTTACTGCTCCGTTTTTCCACAATTTTAACACTTTTTAGCACATAAAAACTTCAAAATAACACTACACGTCCAGTAACATCTTGCTCTTTTTCCTCCCGTCCAAAAGTGACCCCAAGCTTCGCCGCCAAAAGTCCAGTTTCCTGCATTTTAGCGGCAAAATACCCTTTTTACGCGGCAAATTTCGTTCGTTTTTCAAAAGCAGCCATAAACTAAGAAAAATACTAAATAAAAAACCAAGAAAACCCCGCGCTCTTCCCAAAACAAAAACACAATAATCTTAATAATCTCCATCTTGCCTCTCCCTCTCACAAGTGACAGCCCCTTTTGACACTGATAGTTCATGTAATCTAATATCTTTTTAACTCTACAAAGTGGCTTCGCACCTGACCTATATAGTGCCAAGCGTTGTTTTGTTTGACCCAAATATTTAATTAAATACTAAATGAGAACGATCTTATTTATGAATTATTTTGAATATAAACATAGTACATCATTAAAATCAATATAAATTCGAAATATCACCTCATAAACCTGAACCAATCTCAATAAATCGTAGAGCTCGAAATCCGTTCTGTTACAATAGGGATTGAAATGAACTAAACGACAGAGATGGAGCTATACAGCCTACATAGCTGCGTCCCCGTCATTTAGTTCATTCAATATTGAACTGTCAAAGTTCGTGATAGGCCTGCAAATCGAAGACGTTTTAAAGAAAGGTGAAGTCAAAAGTACCTATACCTGGCGAGCGGGTATGAATGAATTAATGATTTATTTAGAACAAAACTTACGATTAATAACAATACATTAAGGGCCAGTTTCACCGGTTCTTGATAGCGCTAATATGAAGAAATCCGACAGTTTTTTTACAGCTTTTATATGGCGTCATGTGTCAGATAACTATCTAACGCATTATCAGGAACTGGTGAAACTGGCCCTTAGATTACATACCTATCACTATCTAAACAAGTTAATTATTGAAAAGTACAAAAATCCCGAATGCGTTAAAAAAAATTATTAGCATTTCCTATTTCAAATTCCAATAAAACATATAAGTTATATATAAGTACTAAATAATGTTATCGTTTTTACGTGCTAAAAACGTATGTGCAGTATCACTGATCTCTTTTAACTAAGTAATATACTCATAATCACCGTAATTCTTTATTTTGATACCACACTCGGATGTATTTTGAAAACATTTTTTTTAGTTTAGTTTTTGGCCCCAAATATGCCTAATTTTGTTTGATGTATCTAGTGTCACTCTCACGACTAAGACCAAGAGTATTTATTCATATGGTGAATACAATGCTGCGCCGGGATTTTCCCAGATAACCTGAAAACTACTATAATAAAGCCCTTGCATAAAAAATGCTCAAAAGAAGATATTGCAAATGATAGACCGATAGCACTATCACCATGTTTCTCTAAAATATTTGAGAAAATTATATATAATAGACTAATATCATTTCTTAATCTGCACAAAATACTTAGTACTCATCAATTTGGCTTTCAAAAACACAAAAACACTTCTTTAGCCATATTTAATATGCTCAAACAAGTGTGGGAGCAACTAAACAATAAGAAAGATGGCGTAGCGCTTTTTCTAAATTTGTCAAAAGCTTTTGACTGCGTTGATCACTCTATACTTTTGGCAAAACTAGAACACGTAGGAATTCGCGGGTTGCCTTCATAACTCATAAAATCATATTTAGAAAATAGGAGACAGTCAACAAAGTTAGAAACTTATAATAAAAACACAAAATGCATAGAAAAGGTTTGTTCAGAATTTAGCAATCTGGTTGTAGGGGTACCCCAAGGTAGTATTCTTGGGCCTCTGCTATTTTTAATCTATATCAATGAGTAACCTTTAGTCACAACACATCTATGTGTTATGTTTGTAGACGATGCTACTGTATTTATAAACAAACTAAATGATAATCTTACAAATTTGAACACAGAAATTAATAACACCCTGAAAAAACTTGTTGACAACCTTAAGAAAATTAACCTAAAAGTAAATATAGCCAAAACTAAACTTATGCAGTTTAGGAATTATAGACAAAAACCTCTCCAACTGGATGTTCATAATGGAAATGTGCCAATAAGCTATGTAAATGAGACACATTTTCTTGGAGTAATTCTTGACTCAAATTTAAATTGGAAAGCCCATATATGTAAAGTCAACTCGAAGATCTCTAGATACATCTTCGTTTTATCAGTATTAAGAACTGTATCTTCTGAAAAAAATACAGTTAGCGCATATGACGGCTATGTTTTTCCTCATCCTAGTTATGGTGTCATGTTTTGGGGAAATTCGGTTGAAATTGAATCAACCTTCCGTCTAGACAGTACGGAAACTCTACGAAATATCTTCAAGCAGAAGAAATTTCTTACGTTAGCGTGTATATTTATACATCAAATTTGTTGTTTTGTTAAAGAAAATTGCAATTTCTTCTTCGATCAAGTCAAAAGTTCAAAAATCATGTCGATCCGACATCTTACTTTCTAAGTATAGAAATAACATATATATGCCCCAATCTAATAATACTTTATTTCATAAAAGTGCCTTTTTTACTGCAATCAAGATTTACAACCACTTGCCATCAAATATTAAATTGTTAACGAACCCACAATTTAAAAAACAATTAAAATCTTGGTTGCTTATTAAGAGCTTTTATACATTAAATGAGTTTTTCAATAATTATTTTTTTCTTATAAAAATGTCTACCAAATAATTATTAATTGTCATACTTATAAAAATGTGTAAAACTTAAACGTTAGTACTAGAAGTAATATATTTTACTAACTTAGATTTATATATACTAGCTTAGATTTATATTCATATTCATATTCATTTATTGGTAAATTGTCAGATTTACACGTCAATATTCATATTAAATAAAAAGATTACAATGTCAAATATTTTGTTCAATATTTGTACATAGTTTAGCAAACATAAAATAATTACATGTCTAAATTAAATAATGATAATAATAATGTCATACATGTAAATTTAAAAAATAATTACTATTTTAAATTATATAGTACCTATATAATCTGAGATTTCCATTTGTTATCACAGAATTCATTAAAGGAATAAAAAGAGTGCTGTATAAGCAATCGTTTTAATTCTAACTTAAATACGGAAAGGCTATTTGCAGCTGTTATGTGCTCTGGCAACCTGTTATACAAAAACAAATTAATTTACACAATACTAAATTCATAAATCACTTAAAACTATATTCCAAAACTTTTAAAGTGGTTTGTCAGACAGCAAAATCTTTGCATTTTAGTACAAAAATTAAGCATGCTAATGATGATAAAATAAAACCAACATGGAAAATCATCAATACTGAAACTGGAAAAATAAAACAAAGAGACAGTAAGATCATCTTAAAAGTTAACAATAAATTAATCAAATATTATGTTTCTTTGAAGTGTTTCACACTTTATATTTTTGTAAATTGTTAAACACAATCCAAAATTTCATCGTACCGACGGGACTTGAACCCGCAACCTCCGGAATAACATGTTCCGGTGCTTTGCCAATTAAGCCACGGTGCGAAGTATCGTTACGACGAAATTAGTGGATTGCATTTTGTTAACCCAATTATGCATTGGTGGCGCCATCTATGACTACTTATTACGTAAGTTAATCATTCGGAAGAATACCTTACAGTTTTCAATTCCGACGAGAGATGTTGCACTGCGTAAATCAAATATTATGTTTCTTTGAAGTGTTTCACACTTTATATTTTTGTAAATTGTTAAACACAATCCAAAATTTCATCGTACCGACGGGACTTGAACCCGCAACCTCCGGAATAACATGTTCCGGTGCTATGCCAAATAAGCCACGGTGCGAAGTATCGTTACGACGAAATTAGTGGATTGCATTTTGTTAACCCAATTATGCATTGGTGGCGCCATCTATGACTACTTATTACGTAAGTTAATCATTCGGAAGAATACATTACAGTTTTCAAATCCGACGAGAGATGTTGCACTGCGTAAATCAAATATTATGTTTCTTTGAAGTGTTTCACACTTTATATTTTTGTAAATTGTTAAACACAATCCAAAATTTCATCGTACCGACGGGACTTGAACCCGCAACCTCCGGAATAACATGTTCCGGTGCTTTGCCAATTAAGCCACGGTGCGAAGTATCGTTACGACGAAATTAGTGGATTGCATTTTGTTAACCCAATTATGCATTGGTGGCGCCATCTATGACTACTTATTACGTAAGTTAATCATGAAACACTTCAAAGAAACATAATATTTGATTTACGCAGTGCAACATCTCTCGTCGGATTTGAAAACTGTAATGTATTCTTCCGAATGATTAACTTACGTAATAAGTATTCATAGATGGCGCCACCAATGCATAATTGGGTTAACAAAATGCAATCCACTAATTTCGTCGTAACGATACTTCGCACCGTGGCTTAATTGGCAAAGCACCGGAACATGTTATTCCGGAGGTTGCGGGTTCAAGTCCCGTCGGTACGATGAAATTTTGGATTGTGTTTAACAATTTACAAAAATAAATTAATCATGGATAGTAAGTAATGAGGTTGCCAATACATTTGATGAGTTCTTCTCTCAAGTACCCATTACTACCACTCAGTCCATAAATTCTAGTCCCGCTGATGCTTATTCTATATTATCAAAGTGTGTAAATAAATGTGATACCTTGTTCCAGTTCAAACACGTAATTGCAGACTCAATTGTGAAAACATTTAAAATGCTCAAACAAAAGAAAACCGAGGACCTGTGGGGAATGTCAACCACAGTTCTCAGTTACATTATTACTGTTATTAGCCCATACTTAGCTTTTATTTTTCAGATGCGTTGATCAAGGTGTCTTCCCGGATTTAATGAAAAAAAGTAAATTGATTCCTTTATTCAAATCAGTAAACAAAAATGATCCATCTAACTATAGACCAATCTCTATACTACCGGCATTGAGTAAAATGTTTGAAAAAGTAATATTAGACCAGCTTTTAACACATTTTAACATGAATGATCTATTAAATAGCAAGCAATTTGGATTTACTAAAGGGTTCTACTACTGATGCAGGAATAGGTCTTCTTAAACATATATTTGATGCATGGGAGAAAGCACAAGATGCTATTGGCGTGTTCTGTGACCTATCAAAAGCATTTGATTGTTTCTGTCATGAAACACTAATTTACAAATTAAAACACTACGGTGTTGAAGGTAAGGCACTTGATCTGGTATCATCATACCTCTGTAATAGAACACACATGGTTGAAGTCAATGGCGTCAGGTCATCTGGATCCCTCATAAAAATGGGAGTCCCGCAGGGATCGATCCTAGGACCTTTTTTATTTCTAGTTTATATCAATGATTTACCGTCATTCGTACAGAACCTATGTGATATTGTTTTGTTCGCAGATGATACTTCCTTGATATTTAAAATAGATAGGACTACACCTAACTTTGACGATGTAAACAAATCAATAACACAGGTTCTGAATTGGTTTACAACCAATAACTTATTGTTAAACGCAAAAAAAACTAAATGTATTAATTTCTCTCTACCAAATGTAAAAAAGGGTATCCTAAATAGAAGTATATTAATAAATGATGAACCATTAGAACTTGTTGAATCCACAACATTCTTGGGCATCACCCTGGATTCAAAGCTTCAATGGGGTTCTCAAATATCGGTTCTAGCAGGTAGGTTAAGCTCCGCTGCATACGCAGTACGTAAAATTAGATTTTTAACGGACGAAGCCACTGCAAGATTGGTCTATTTCAGCTACTTCCACAGTATAATGTCTTATGGCATTTTATTGTGGGGGAAAGCTGCTGAAATCCAATCAATATTTGTTTTGCAGAAACGAGCTATTCGCTCTATATACAGTATGAGGTCGCGAGATTCACTTCGTGAAAAGTTTAAGGAAATTAAAATTCTAACAGTGGCATGGCAATACATTTATGAAAATATTATGTTCATACGCAAGAATATAAATGATTATAAGAAAAGGTCTGATGTACATAATTTTAATACAAGACATAAAAATAGATTAATTATACCTAATTTCAGACTACAGAAAGTTAGTGGTTCATTCATGGGGAACTGTGTACGCTTTTACAATAAGCTACCTAAAGATATTGATCAATTGCCTATGAGCAAATTTAAAATCTATGTAAAATCCAATTTGATGAAAAAATCATACTATACAATAGGTGACTATATGGATGACAAAAATGCATGGCCTGAATGCCCCAAGTTCCAAGAACAAATATAAATTGTATTATAATTATTAATATATTGTTAAAATTTTAAAGCTGACATGTACAATTAATTTAAAAAAAAAAGATAAAATGACAAGACAAGCCCTATAGAGTTTCTTGGTGCTTCTTCTCTGATGGGAGTATTTCCGAAACACCGGTAGATTCAACAGCCATTCAGTTTTCCCCTTTTGTCCGCAGATTTTCTTTCTAGGCTTGCCATTTTTATTTTTATTTAAACAATATTATGCAGCTGGCAGACGGACTATCAGTTCCATTTGGATCATGATATGTACTGTGATCGGTATGCTTTTCTCTATGTTGTGTTTCACTATTTCACTTTTTTTATTTTTTTTATATAAAAATTGTCTGAAGTACTGAAACACACAGTTACATGTATGGTTGGTTTTGACCTACTTTAATTTTTTTTTAATATTCTGACGTAAACGATTGGATGACAGCTGAATGGTTCATTACTTTTTTTTTTCTAATTCAAAGCGTTAAATTCTGCTTTTGCTATGTTTACTTGATAATTGGTTATGATTTATTTTATGATTTATGATTTTGACGTGTATATGTGCGTATATTTATACTGAATAAATGCTTTGATTCTTGATTCTTGATTCTATATATCGTCGGGCCCATGACATGTGTTAACTTAGAGGACTTCTCGAGAGACCTCGAAACACTGAGAAGCTTGTCCTTCCCGCGGGTGTTATAGGTGTGCGCCGAGCTGCGTTTACTAAAGCAGTCGAGGTTAGTCCTCACGTGGACCGCCACCTGATAAATCAGGATGGAGGGCAACGTGAGGACACCCAGCCTGCTGAAGTAGGGACGGGCCGAGGTGTCCATCGGTATGCGTGCCATGGACCGCACCGCACGTTTCTGTAGGCGGAAGGCGCGCTCCCAGTCCGCGGCTCGAGCCCACAGCTCCGCGCCGTACTGCAGCTGTGAATGCACGGTAGCAAAGTAGCACGCGCGCACCACTTCGCTGGGCACGACTCTAGCGACTCGGCTCAGTGCTAAGCACGCGCTTCCTAGTCGTCCACATATATCGTGTATGTGGTTATCCCACTTCAAAGCGCGATCTATGTGGAAGCCTAGGAAAGCCGTGGATCCGGTCTGCTCAATAGTGTTTCCATTTATGTTCACAACGAGCGGGCGCTGGGATCTGCCCGACAAGTTGAAATGAACATAATATCGTTTAAAAACTAAAAAACAACCGACTTCAATGCCGCGCTATTCATTTTCAGTACCAATTTTGAGATGTTTATCTCAATATCTCTGGAGATACTTATCATACCTCGATAAAATTACCATGGTACCACACTTGGGATATCTCCTTTCGAACAAAAAAAGAATAATCGAAATCGGTTCATAAACGACGAAGTTATCCGCGAACAAACATAAAAAAATATATATATATACGGTCGAATTGAGAAACCTCCTCCTTTTTTTGAAGTCTGTTAAAAATGGGTTTTACTTAAATTGAGCGCAAGGCCATTAGCACTGAACCATTCAGAGAGCTGCTATATGACATATTGTACCCCCGAAAAGAGCAAACTGTTGATACTACCACGAAACAAATTTACCATCTACTTTTGTACATAGTTTTTAACAATAAATATATTTTGATTTTGAGTAGAGTCTATTCTCCGTGACTAAGACGAATCTATTGACACCACTCACATAAAAATACGACAAACCGTTTTGGCTCTACTGCGTGCCAAAGAAATATTATCCATCTTTGAGTATTATCCATACGTACACTCGAAAAACATAACACTCCTTCTTTCGCAGTCGGGTAAAAAGCTAAAGTGTAAAGGTGGTCCGTGGACTCCACACTAGGATATCCTGTGTCGTGTATGAAGGCGCTCTTCAAAGTGTAAGAGGCGAAAGAGATATGTCAGGATCGTAGCATGTGGAAAGAAGTAGTCTCTGCCTACCCAATCGACGATTGCTAGGGCGTCGATGGCCTACTCCAACGGGAAAAAAATTGTGAATGTATGTTATGTGTGTATGTATAGTTATCGGTGCCTTACGAAAACAATACAGCAAAATAACATTATGCGGCTGTATTACATAGTCGAGTTCACACCGGGCGACTTTTGTTGTTCAACTTCCTAGGGATGTACTTTTCTTTCGATTCAAAGTATTTTTAGTACTTATCGATACTTTGGAATAGAAATTGAGTAGATACCGGTTAAAAGTTCTTGTCTCGTTATTCGATAATTTGTCTCAGAAGATCATTAGGGCTGGCAGTGGCACTATACAGCGATAATAAGGTTTAAGCCGCATTTTCACTAGGGGACATGTCGCGGGAATAAATCGCCCGACATTCACGTAGTTTTCTCTGCAAAAGTTGTGGTACAATGTCCTGCGACATATGACTTGTTCACAATAGCCAGTCGTGATCAGTTTGTCGCCCGAAGAGGTAGTGTTGTTCAGTGCAGCAGGAACACAAAGCGACACACGTTCTCAATAGTCAAAGCCTGTCCGGCGACTGTCAAGGGACATGAACGAAGGTCGCGTGTGTCGACGCTCGCAGAGCATCGACTAGTGATAAGCTGCGCGACACGTAAATGTCACAAGCGACGTCGGGCGACATCGCGTGGAACACGTGAATTTCGTGTCGAGCGACAGAGTCGCAGAACAAATATCCCCTCCCTAGTGAAAATGCGGCTTTAGAATTAAGCTATTTGATTTGCTAATCAAGCGCGATTTAATCGATAGAAGTGTCGAATGAGTATTTGTTGTAACTACCTTAGTGTATCGTAACGTAGGTACATTCTTATCCTTAGGGCCTAGGAAGAGTAGGAACTTAGGAAGTTGAACAACGAAAATCGCCTGGTCTGATACCGAGTTCAGACCAGGCGATTCTAGTCGTTCAACTTCCTATGGATGTAAATTGTTAAACACAATCCAAAATTTCACCGTACCGACGGGACTTGAACCCGCAACCTCCGGAATGACATGTTCCGGTGCTTTGCCAATTAAGCCACGGTGTGAAGTATCGTTACGACGAAATTAGTGGATTGCATTTGTTTACCCAATTATGCATTGGTGGCGCCATCTATGACTACTTATTACGTAAGTTAATCATTCGGAAGAAATCACTACAGTTTTCAAATCCGACGAGAGATTTTGCACTGCGTAAATCAAATATTATGTGTCTTTGAAGTGTTTCACACTTTATATTTTTGTAAATTGTTAAACACAATCCAAAATTTCATCGTACCGACGGGACTTGAACCCGCAACCTCCGGAATGACATGTTCCAGTGCTTTGCCAACTAAGCCACGGTGCAAAGTATCGTTACGACGAAATTAGTGGATTGCATTTGTTAACCCAATTATGCTCAAGTCCCGTCGTACGATGAAATTTTGGATTGTGTTTAACAATTTACAAAAATATAAAGTGTGAAACATTTCAAAGAAACATAATATTTCCTAGGGATGTACGATACGAGTTACAAAAAATTCCCAATCGATATTTTTTATCGATTAAATCGCGCTTGATTACCAAATCAAATAGTTTCATTCGAAACCCTATTAGCGCTGTATAATGCCATCCTAATTGTTCTTCCAAAACAAATAATTGAGTAACGAAACGAGTACTTATAACCTACTTAGTATCGATTCTGAAGTATCGATACTAAAAGTACTTGGAATCGAAAGGCAAGTACATCCCTAGGCAGTTGAACGACTAGAATCGCCTGGTGTGAACTTGGTATGAACGAAGCCTCGCCGGCTCGTGTGAGTCAGCCGTAGGTACTAGGTACCACATTACAACAGATCACAATGTTTGTATAGTAAGCTGAAGCTAGAGTCAGTGTGTTGTGTTGCTATTGTGTAGCCAACTAGCCAGGGCGGGCGGGCAGGGCACGGGCTTGCGGCGTGCGCAGGCCGCACTCCGCAGGCTGAGGCTACCATTGGTCGCGTGCACGTGGCCTGATCGAGTCGCACCATGGCAACGGTCCGCGCCCGCGCCCCGCACCGCAATTACACACCGTGCAAGGCGCGTATTAGTCGCCTCTCCGCGACTCCGAAACACAGTCGCCTCGCGCCGCGCGTCGCTCGAACGCTCGCCGGTCGATATACGCCACAGGGACACGGTGGACAGTCTCTTGCCGGGCCGCCGGCAGCTATACAAGTACACTGACAAGGATCAGCGGGCCCCGGTCTCCGCCGCGCACCGGGACTGACTGCAGCCGAACCGCTTTACCCACGCCGCTCAATAAGCCTGCGATTATATTTTTATTGACTGTGATGTGAGTTGAGTTCATCCTGACGAATAACGTAGATCCATAAAATTAAGATAATTGTGTATAAAAGTCGGGCGCGGGCGGTGTGCGATGCTGTGAAGCGGAGTGTGCGATCAGCGGGTGCCGGCGGCTGACGGCTGACCACCTCGGCGCCGGTGGCCAGCCGCCAGCCGAGCCGGGATCGGATCAACTAAGTATGGATAATGTCATAACCCCCTCAATGCCCCTCATACTTAAACGATGTTCTTAGTTTATGCTTCACTTTTAAATTGTATTTCAATTAGTAGATTGTAAATAAACGTTTTGCGATAGCCGAGTGGGGAACACAATGACGTCGATTTCAGTAGGTAATAGGACAGGTAATATACCTAGTCGAGGTAAAACAACACTTCAAAGTTATTCTGTGGTCATAATCCAGCATATTGTAATACATTCAACGTACCTGCCTAACCTACCTATGTATGTAGGTATTGGTAGGTTTACCTTTCTGACTATGTATTATACCTTTTTAGGGTTCCGTAGCCGAATGGCAAAAAACGGAACCCTTATAAATTCGTCATGTCTGTTCCTCCGTATGTCACAGCCACTTTATTCCAAAACTTTTAAGACTACACAGTTGAAACTTAGTAGGTTAGTGTATTCTGTGAACCGCTTTAGAGATTTATACAAAAATATAATTAATAAAATATTGAGGGGGGGGGGGCCGCTGGGCACCGACTCCGGAGTCCGACTTGCACTTGGCCAGTTTATTCTATTTAAGTCTGAGATAATAATTATTATTTATAATACCTAATTATAAATCATCATCATCATAATCAGCCGGTATCAGTCCACTGCTGGACATAGGCCTCTCCCAAGTCATGCCACTGAGCCCGATCTTCGGCTCTTTGTTTCCAGTCACTGCCCACCGCTTTGCGAATGTCATCGCTCCACCTGGTCACAGGGCGTCCTACACTATGTTTACCGATTCGCGGTATCCACTCTAGAACCAGTCTACCCCAACGGTTATCGGTCCTACGGCAGATATGACCAGCCCACTGCCACTTCAGTTTGCTAATCCACTGAGCTATGTCGATCACTTTAGTTCTCTGGCGAATTACTTCGTTCCAGATTCAATCCCGCAGAGAAACACCGAGTATAGCTCTCTCCAATCTCCATAGCTCGCTGAGCGACTTCAAATTGGTGGACGAGTCGAACTGTGAGTGTCCACGTCTCGGCTCCGTATGTCATGACGGGTAGGACGCACTGGTTAAAGACTTGTCTTTAGGCACTGGTATATGCGACGAGAAGACTCGACAGTTTTCCTAATGCATCCCCAGCCCATTATAAATAGATAGATAGATAGATAGATAGGTATATATAGAATAGATAATAGCCTAATTATAAATAGAAACGAAAAAAAATTTTTGAAATCGGTCAAGATTTGACGGAGTTCTGAGGTAGGTAGGTAACAAACATTTAAAAAAGCAGCCGAATTGAGAACCTTCTCCTTTTTTGTGAAGTCGGTTAATAACCGACTTCACATGCCGCGATAGTGAAAGTATCCACTAATCATAATCATATCATCAAGGTATACAAATTTGTTTATATTGTTAACCGACTTCACAAAAAGGAGGGGGTTATCAATTCGCTTGATTTTTTTTTAAAGTTTGTTACCTCAGCTTACGTAGTAACTATTATATAATCTGTGCCTCAGCACTCCGTCAAATCTTAACAGATTTGAAAAAATATTTTCTTGTTTGAGAGACTGTGCCTCCCGTTTGGTCCTATTAAAATTTAATCGAGATCTGATAATAATTTCCTAAGATATGAGGATATACATAAACCACAGACGGATAAACAAATTTGATACCTACCTCGATGACATCATTATGGCTAGTGGATATTTTCACTATCGCGGCATGTGAAGTCGGTTTTTTCGTTTTGTACGATCATAAACTATTACATGTAATGTTTTTGATTGGATCTCATCTCTTCTTGTATGTCTTCCTACCTAGGTACCTACATCGTAGTGCACTCAGCACTGTACCTACTTACCTTGTTAGTATCTGCAGGAACTACAAAGTTAACTTTGTAATCGCATATATTTGTATAGGATTACATACTTATGCAGTTGGTGTATCTAGAAAACTGGACCGAAATTACAAAATATCTGACCAAGACGAGCTAAGCGAAGCGCAAGGGCAACTACCTACCTTTTCTCGAAGTGCTTCGTCGCATTTTTTAATCCTCATAACTTGGATTTGGATTATATCAGATAAACAAAATTCTCGGTATATAGGTAATATCAATAGTGGACTTATTAAACATATAAATCTTCATTCAAATCATCGTTTAGATTTTATTGGTATATAAAAAACCCCGATTTCGTCACTCACTCACTCACTCACTCACTGATGATCATCAAAATTCTTAGGGTACTTCCTGAAGTCCTAGAAAGCTGAAATTTTTTATGCAAGCTAGAATTAATACACAAACAACAAAAAAAAAATGTATAACTTGAAACTTTTACCCTTTAAGGGGATGAAACGGGGGTTCAAAGTTTGTATGGAGAAACAAGCTTAGATAGTATTATTTATTCGAAACATTATTATCTTTTCTATGTCGAAACTTCACACAAGTAGGTACTTCTGTAAATAAATAAGTAAATACGTGTTTCAGGCTTTTTCGAAATTCCACACCTAAGAGGGTTAAATGGGGTAACTAAGTCTGAATATCAATATTGTTTCGAAATTCGCTAAAATTTGGCATGCAAATAGCTACTCGTATCATGTAGTAGGTATCCATTAAAGGATTTCTCAAAATTCAACCCTTAATGGGATGAAACGGGGGTTCAGTGTGTATGGAAACATGATAAAGTGAATGTAAGTGCCTTAGAGTTTTGATGATCGGTCAATCAGTGAGTGACAAAATTAAGAAACTTTGACTAGTAATTCTTAAATTACTGGTACAAATGGAATTAAATTTGAAATATACCTTCCGTGTTTATACAATGCCTGCTTGGTTACCTACTGATAATTCAGCCTTCTTGATTTATCCGCAACGAAGTTATAGGGGTCGAAAATGGACTGAACTGCTTCGAGAAAAGGATGGTACTGCCGTGCCGCTTTTTTGCTCGACTTCGCGGGGGCACTGCCGTGCCTCCAGATAGGCAAGAGGTAATTCCCTGTTTTGTGAATGGACAAGAAAATTATAAAGTCAATCTAAACCAGTTATTTGCTGCGCTACTATAGGTACCTACCACTTACCGGTATTTAACATAATATTCAACCGATTAAAATAAGTAGTTTATAGGAAACCTTCGTACCACTTAACGCTTTGACCGAGTTTACACAGCGACGAGGTACTCTCTATGCTATGTGACTTATAAAATCCGGCCAGGTCGAGTTAGACTCGCCTACCGAGGCTTCCGTAACTACCAACTTCTCAAACTGGGTTAAAGGACAAACTTAACTTAGCAGTTCGAGCCCTACGCCGATACTTAGACACTGTTCATGTACCAACCGCAAATAATAAGCATGTAATTGTAATTCGTTTTTTTAGGGTTCCGTACCTCAAAAGGTAAAAAAGGAACCCTTATCAGATCACTATCTTGTCCGTCTGTCCGTCTCTATCTGTCTGTCCGTGTGTCACCACCGATTTCCTCAGGAACGAGTAGACCTAGCAAGTTGATTTATACCAGATACTGAGGTCTCTTAGTTCCTATTAGGTGTATAAAAATCAAGGTCTTGAGGCAACACGATAAAAGATATGAGCAAATTTAGATTTTCGCAAAAACTTGTAAGTACCAAAAGTTACCTTAATTTTGAACTTTTTTGTTTTTCGGAATGTTTCCTTTGTTTGTGCTGAGACCTTACTTGTAACCAAAATTAACAATTCTATGTCAACCGGAAGTACCCTCTATGTTTTGGTTCGAAAACCTATAGGGTACCTCCCGTTGACCTAGAATCATGAAATTTGGCAAGAAACAAGGTCTTACAGCACAAATAAAGAAAAAAATAAAAAAAGTTAAAAATTAAAGGGTGTCCCCATACATACATAGTATACGCCAATTAAGATAGGCCTCTGAGTTATATGAGCGCTCATACAATTTAGGGGTCTAGCTTAATTGGTACTATCCAACGTTGGTACGGAAGCCTCGGTGGGCGAGTCCAACTCGACTTGGCCGGTTTTATTTCTCATTATCTTGCTTGAGTCTCATTTGTTGATGGCAGTAGTGATGCAAATCAATGGTTTTGCCAGGCGATAAAAGCTCATAATGAACGATGCCCTTCCAATGCCACCATACACACCATACACACAGGTGACACAGGCAGCATCGCCTTATTGCGTGTTAATTCGGGTTTCGCTACACGCTGTGGAGCTTGACTACTAATGACTACCCTTTGACCATGATCTTATTCGCACGTTCTTGTCGTACTCGTAGGTGATCCAGTTTTCATCACCAGTGAATAATCTTTTCAAGAATCTTTTCAAAAATGGTTTGGTATCATTACGTTTTAATAGAAGATCTCAAATGAGTGCAGGTTTCTTTCAGTGAGCTCGTGTGTCACCCTATTATCGAGCCTGACAGTCGACTCGCCTGCGAAGGGCTTCGTTCACATCCTCTGGAGAAGGTTATTTGGTTGTTTTGCAACTCGCTCGAAGGTCCGGAACGACCACGGGTGTTTTTCACTCAAATTGTGACTGACATTTTGCGCCGACTCGAATTTGGAGGTTCTGTTCATTTATTTTTCTTTTCTGAATATTTTCCGTTTGTTTTTACGATTAATGTCTCGTCATGTCACATCTTGGTCTCGACAATGCAAATTTCTTCAGATTCCCTAAATCTGTAACAAAAATTACAGCTTTTCCCGCCAAATTTACTGTCACAAACGTCAGAGCGTTTTTTAACCATAGAATTTGATGGTTAAAAAGTTGCAACCGGAGTACGTAGTATTATTATCTTTTCTATGACCGGAGTGAAACAACCGAGGTCGTGAACGATACTCCGAGCGTAGGTCGTGAACGCAGCCCAGTGCGCTCGGCCACGCTCGGCGCTCGCTCATTTGCGAAGTGTAAAAAGCCGGACACCGATTATTTTGGCCTGACACTCTATCAAAAAGCCTATATCCATTATCCGGTCGCCTGGCAACCCTAAATTTAAATATAAAGTCGAAGCATTTATTCAGTAGGTATATGGGCAAATTAAAAATTTGCACTTACACACGTCAAATAACATTAAATAGATCATATTTCATAATCATTATTATAGATATAACAGAAACATAACTTATTGCTTTAAATTTACAAAAAAAACAAAGGTAGGTAGGTGTACCTATTGAGCCATTCAGTTTTCATCTAGACGTCGAACGTCACACTTAAAACAAATGTTTAATTCCCCTGATTAATGTAGGGTTTCCAACCGAACTATTAATGGCACCCGCAACCCAGTGCATGTTTCAGTACTTCAGATAATTTTTAATCAAAAAATTGTGAAATAATGAAAAACACAATAAATAAAAATAAATAAAACCAGCCAGATACAAACAGTACAACCACAAACATTTTTCTTCAATTTTATACCTACAATAAACGAAATACATTTTTGTCTCCGACCTTATTATAAGCTTGTTATGGGCCACAAGTGGACACAGAACAGTGAGTATCCACTCACGGCCTATTACAAGGATAGCATAGTTGTCTTGTTCCTGGCCGGTTCCTGGACAATAATGCAAATGGTTTTACTGACTCGAAAAAGGAGCTCCTCAATTCGTTTCTAAATATAATTATGTGCGTATTTCACATGATTTCGCCGCCCAATTTTTTTTTTAAGTAGGGAAAATTCGTCCTATATTCCGTCCGTTCGTAAATGTTGTCCATAAAATGTTTCATTATTTCACCTACAAACCTAGTTATTTGTAAAAACAACGTGACCTTGTTATTATTGTGATAATTATGAATATCTCGCAGTTCCGAACAACAGCTGTAGCGCAGTGGTTAGCGGTCGTGGTATCCTCTCAGTCGCCTGCGGTCTAGCTAGCAGCACAGGTATACCTTTACCAGGAGGACCACCTTCTCAATGTGCTCCGTGGAACCAACACCGAGCGGAGGCGAGAGTCGCGTGTAGTTACTCACGGTGCGCGAACTTTATACCAACTGAACTATGCTTACCTACCTACTGTAGTCTGCGGTTTACTGAATAATCTGTGATCGAGATTCTAGATGTGCAGATTCGGCAGAGAACGCGGCTGGCACATGGCGCGCCCGGCGCCCGCGACCTTGAACGCTTCGCACGACCGGTTTACTTGTCGCTTGTCGCGCTCAAGTCAAACACATTGACGCATTGTCTGCGTTCGATGGCGTGCTCGCGAAATCTCGCATCGAACTGTCAGTGTCCAGTCAATGAATGTCGCGCAACTTTTTTAGGGTTCCGTAGCCGAATGGCAAAAAACGGAACCCTTATAGATTCGTCATGTCTGTCTGTCTGTCTGTTCGTATGTCAAATCCACTTTATTCCGAAACTATTAAGACTACGCAGTTGACACTTGGTAGATTGACCAGACCAGACCGTGTATTCTGCGAACCGCTGAATGATTTTTATACAAAAATAAAAGATTTTAAAGCGGTAAAAATTTGTGTGTAGTGGTTAACTAGGTAAACGTAGATACCTACTTATATCTCCTCCTCTCCTTTTCCCTTGTAAATTTCAGTAAGATCGGATTATCCCGACGTGATTAGGTACATAACAAACAGACAGTTACAAAAGTTTTTATAATGTTAGTTAGAATTTCGCCGAGAAAATAGTATTAATACCTAGTACTTAGGAAAAAAAACCGGCTAAGTCGAGTCGAGTTGGACTTGCCCACCGTGGCTTTCGTACCAATTTCTCAGACTAGGATTCTGTGGACTAGGTTCACTGAACTTTGTAGTTCGATCCGTAGAAAATGTATTGCACCAACTACAAACTAGCTAGAAGCCGAGCTTTGTGAGGGCTCGCGTAGTTTTTCTGCCTGGTAATAATATTTAAGGCAGTTTTTTTAAATATTAAATGGCGAATCTCTGCCCTACACTGGCAAAAAATCTGCAAAACTACCAACCACTCCAACAAATGCATAATATTGGCCATCATATTATTGAATTATGGAATAAAAATAATTTGAATTATGGTTTTCCTTTTCATTCAAACTTTCACAAATTGCATAATAAACATGTTATACTTTAAATAGAAACAGAATATTGTCAAAATTCTATTTATATTTCAAAATTCATAAAGATCCTTGAAATCTGCCACTTTTTGGAATCGTCAGCTTAATCTGCCAGAATTAAAAATTACGTCCCAAATCTGCGTAAATGACAGAAATCTGCCACAAATGGTTACACTGATACCAGACGTCATTTGGATGACAGAAGTAAATTCTTTCGATTTGCAACAGATGGCGTTAGTAACATGTTCGCACTTGGCAGCGAAGTGAATTCTTTGATCTTCTAACGGATGGCGTTAGTAGTACAATAATATTCTATCCTAGAAACAAAATTGTCAATCTTAATTTTTTTTTAATGGTAATAAAATGATATTTGTTTGCTGATAACACATTAACATGTTAATTTAAATTACTATGTAAAAGCACAAATCAATAAGCGTGATAGTTTTTCAGTAAAGTGTACCACAAAAGTGCTCTGGTTGTGGGATAGTGTTAGGGCTCGCTTCGCTCGCCCTGATAATAGTTAATTTACCTTTTTTAGGGTTCCGTACCTCAAAAGGTAAAAAAAGGAACCCTTATAAGATCACTTTCTTGTCCGTCTGTTCGTGTCGCCACCGATTTTCTCAGAGGTGGACCTAGCAAGTTGAAATGTATACCAGATACTATTCTAGGTCAACGGGAAGTAGGTACCCTATAGGTTTTCGACACTTCCAGTTGACCTAGAATTGTCAATTTTGGTTAAAAGTAAAGTCTTACAGTACAAATAAAGGGAAAATTCCGAAAAATAAAAAAGTTGAAAATTAGGGTAAATTATGGTTACAATACAAGTTTTTGCAAAAATCTAGATTTGCCCATATCTTTTTATCGTGTTGATTCAGGGCCTTGATGTTTATACACCTAATAGGGACTATAGACCTCAATATCTGGTATAAATTTCAACTTGCTAGGTCCACCCGTTCCTGAGAAAATCGGTGGTGACACACGGACAGACGGACAATAAAGTGATCTTATAAGGGTTCCTTTTTTACCTTTTGAACGCTAAAAATATAAAAAGAGCACGCACACACACTTTCTCAACTTCCCGCCAAAAACTCGGATCTTAGTTTGATCATATATTATCTTTTCTATGGTTTGATTATGACGTCAGTGATACGTACTATTATTAATTCTGTGGTTATACTGGTTATATTTCTTCCGTATTTGTTATGTAAATATTTATACATGTGAATAGTACGAACATGAACAACACTAACCTACGTACGTAGTAATAATGGCGTCGACACATCGAGTACACACCAGGGTAATTCCGGGGGAATATGCAATTTTGCTGTCCGGACAAATCCTAACTATCCTAATCCTAACTTCTTAATCTTAACTTAATATTATAAATGCAAAAGTAACTCTGTCTGTCTGTCTGTGTCACTTTCACGCCAAAACCACTAAACCGGTTTAAATGAAATTTGGTACACAGATAGTCTAGAGCCTGAGCACGGACATAGGCTACTTTTTAATGCGAAAAGAGGGTTGTAAGGGGTTGAAAGGGGGGATGAAAAGTTGTATGGAAGTATCGTCATTTTAGAAGCTAGAAGCTTGAAACTTATTTTGTAGGCTGTTAATTTGATATAAATAAATATGACATTCAAAGTTTCTAAAACTTTTACCCTCAAGGGTGTAAAATAACAATAGGGGATGAAAGTTTGTATGAAAATATGTAAGGTTTATGTTAATGTTCTACTGAACCGATTTAAATGGAATTTGGTACACAGATAGTCTAGACCCTGAGTAAGGAGATAGGCTACTTTTTAATGCGAAAAGAGGGTTGTAAGGGGTTGAAAGGGGGGATGAAAAGTTGTATGGGAGTATCGTCATTTTTAGAGCTAGAAGCTTGAAACTCATTTTTAGGCTGTTGATTCGATATAAATTAATATGTCATTTAAAGTTTGTGACGGGGAAGGGAAGGTGAGGTAAAGGGGAGGGGGAGGGGGGAAAGGGAAGTGGGGGAAGATAGAGGGGAGGGAAGGGGTGAGGGAGAGGGGAGGGGGATTTGCGCGGCGTTGTACGGTGCGGTGTAGGTGGGGTACGCGTGTCTTATTTGTAAAATAATTAGCCTAAATATTTAAAAATGCTACCCAAAGACACTATTCCACGCGGACGAAGTCGCGGGTACAGCTAGTTTAGTCATAAAACATACAAAAGAACTAATTTTTTATTTTTTTTAATCAATTTGTCAAAACTGCATATTTCTCAGGAATTACTCACAAACACACACACAATAAAACCGGCTAAGTCGAGTTGACCCCCGAGGCTTCCGTACCAATTTCTCATATTAGGTTAAAACACAAACTTAACTTTGCAGTTCGATCCATAGAACATTTACTGCACCAACCGCAAATAATAAGTTGGTAATAGTAAATTAACTTTTGTTTTGTTATTAAACAACATTTTTATGGTTTTCAGATGTATTCCTATATAAGTGATTCAAGACCTTGCTTCTTGCCACATTTCATGATTCTAAGTCAACGGGAAGTACCCTATAACACAGAATAATTGATAGTACCTGCCACGTACCTGTAGGTGTTGATTCCCTTGTGAAATCGCAAAATATTTGAAAATATGAGACTTAAACGGTCATATCTTTTGACCGCGTTGACTTACAGGAGTTAAAAGTTATGTATTTTGTGTTACAGGTTTGATTTTTCACAGCCGAAAGATACCGTACGTAGTAGACTCATGTATTCAGTATAAATTTCAACTTGATACTTCTACGCATTCCGGAGATAAAGGGTCTTGACAGGCGGACAGACAGACGGACAACAAAGTGATCATATAAGGATTTCTTTTTTCTTTAGGGATACGGAACCCTAATAAAACAAGGCTTATCACAGAATAATGAGGAGGAACATCGATATAATAAGCTCCTACCACTGTGGACGAACACCCGTGGGATTCGAACCGGCAACGTCTCGCTTAGAAGTCAAACAATCAAACGCCAACGGAACGGAAAACTTGCCGAAAAAACGCGTTTGTTGTACGGGTGGTAAAGTTAATGTGATTTATATGATTTGTTGTAATAGCCATAATTAATACATACTATTAGCAACTTTCAAGTCCGGCAGATGGTAACTTTGCAGTGACACTTCGGGCTTCGGCTGCGGTTCGAACTAACCACCACAAACATACATGCCCCCAGCTAGTTCACGGAGTTCCGGGATCATCTCTTCGATCAGGAATACCGCTCTATATCTATTTCGATTCATAAGATCGAGCAATAGACGTCTATAAACCAGTAAACCCAAATTTCTTCTTCTCACGTTTCTACTATTCTAGTAAGGGGCTAATGGAGGCCTTCTTTAATTTTTTACTTTATTCTATTTGACCCAGCGAGCAAACAGCCTCAGTTTCGAGATTGGGCAAACAATGAATTTGGCCGTCTGTCAGTCAGTCTGTCTGTTTACGCCTTCAGGTCGCATTTTTCAACCGATTTTGACGAAAATTGGCACACGAGTCCCTTGATTTATTGTTAAAATGTTGTCGATCGCGTGATAAGGAAAGAAGTTTGCTGTAGATGACGGATTTCGATCAAATTTGAGAAGCACAAGGACTACATTCTACATAACATGTTCAAACATAAAATATTTAAAAAAGGGGGAGTGAAAGGGGAAAACTTTGCTACGACCTAAAAGTTAAAGGATCAAAGTTAAGGGAGATCATTTAATTATTGACAAAAAAAAATATACAAAATATTCTATGCGAACAATAGTTTGCCAGATAAACCATAAAAACCATCTGCACCCCTTTTTCCAAGATGGCGGCCGCGGGACAAGGGTTGCAACCCCACAAACTTGGATTTGCGTTAACACTAACCCCTCTTGACATCTAAAAAATTTAATTGCGTCTTCTGACAAATTCACGCTACAGCTAAAATAAACTGGCCAAGTTCAAGTCGGACTCGCACTCGTAGGGTTCCGTAACACAGTAGAGTATTTTATAACTATAAGTTTTCGCCACCAAGAAATTAACTTTGTTTTACATAGTGTTTGTATAATAAACAAATTTATATTTGCGATTGCTATATCTCAATAAACTTGCCAAGTGCAAGTCGGACTCGCACTCGTAGGGTTCCGTAACACAGTTAAGTATTCCATAACTATGATTTTTCGCAACTACAAAAATAACTTTGCTTTTCATAGTGTTTGTATGAAAAACAAAGTTATACTTGCGGTCGCTATATCTCAACATCTGCTGACTGTATCTCGTTCAAACTAATTTTCGTTGAAAGTTTTTATTGAGATTTACAGCATATATTTCCCTTAAACTTTTATATTTTTTATTTTTGTATAAAAATCGGAATGCGGTTCACAGAATATATCTGTCTACCTACCAAGTTTCAATTCTGTAGTCCTAACAGTTTCGGTATAAAATGGCTGTGACATACGGACGGACAGACGGACAGACATGACGCATCTATAGGGGTTCCGTTTTTTGCCATTCGGCTACGGAACCCTAAAAACTACTGACTATATCTCCTGCAAACCAATTTTCATTGAAAGTTTTTAATGAGATCTACAGCATATATATTTTTTTAGAATTTTCCCTTCCTTTAATAGACATGACGAATCTATAAGGGTTCCGTTTTTTTGCCATTCGGCTACGGAACCCTAAAAACGTAACATTTCAATTGACTTAGGCTGAGCGCAGACTACAGACAAAACAGTCTTAAGACTGTCTCAAGACTGTCTCAAGACAGTTTTGTCTATCACCCTGCGCACACTGCGAACAAAACTTTTTTGTCTGCGAGGATGCGACACAGAACAAGATATAGAATGGACACTTTGATCACTCCACCAATACATGTATTATGTACCTACCTACAATTTGTCTTCGTCAGTTATACAGTAACTAGATATCTACTTTATCATTTTTAGGGTTCCGTTTCTCAAAAGGTAAAAAAAGGATCTGAGCGCTCATACAATTTAGAGGTCTAGCTTAATTGGAACCAATCATAAAATATGTTAATAAATAAAATAGTGCTATTGAGTGATTTATTTACGTCGCGTCGTTCGCGTGTGGCGCGTCCTTGCTCAAGTTAGTTCCTCGATAGCTCAAAATCGGTAGGGAGGTGAGTAAGCCTCGATTGTTGGGGCGAACAGAGTGTCCATTCTATACGTAGTATCTGTTCTGTGTTGCATCGTTTTTCTTTGTCGGCACCGAGAACAAATAATAATACTACGTATAGAATAGACACTCTGTCCCACCCACCAATCGAGGCTTCCTCAACTCGCCTCTGATTCTGGAGCTGCTGAGGAGCTACTTTAAGCAAGGCACCACACGCGGACGACAACAGAACAATAATACTACTCACGTGAAAATTAACGTCAACTTCATACATATATGTTGGGACCAGTACACACAAGAGGTTTAAATTTACGTAGGTATAATATAGAATTATATATAAAAACCAGCAAAATCGAGTTGAACTCGCCCACCGAGGCTTCCGTACCAACTTCTCAGACTAGTTTAAGGGACAAATTTATCTTTGTAGTTCGATCTATATAGGAAATGTATTGCAACAGCTACAATTAATCATAAGTTAAATATTATGTTTCTTTGAAGTGTTTCACACTTTATATTTTTGTAAATTGTTAAACAATTATTTGTTTAACAATTAATCATAAGTTTGTAAAAGTGAATTAATCGTTTTTAGGGTTCCGTATCTCAAAAGGTAAAAAAGGAATCCTTATAAGATCACTTTCTTATCCGTCTGTCCGTCTGTATGTCCGTGTGTCACCACCGATTTTCTCAGGAACGGGTGGACCTAGCAAGTTAAAATTTATACCAGATACTGATGTTTATGGTCCTAATTAGATATATAAAAATCAAGATCCAGAGTCAACACGATAATAAGATATAAACATATTTAGATTTTCGCCGAAATTTGTAAGTACCTAAATTTACCTTTATTTTCAACTTTTTTATTTTTCGGAATTTTTCCTTTACTTGTGCTGTAATACCTTGATTTTGACCATAGTTGACAATTCTAGGTCAACCGGAAGTACCATATAGGTTTTGGGTCGAAAACCTGTAGGGTACTTCCCGTTGATCTAGAACCATGAAATTCGACAAAGAGCAAGGTCTTACAGCACAAAAAAAGGGGAAATTTCAAAAACGAAACAAATATTAAAGTAAATGGTGTCCCATACATACATAATTAACGCCAGTTAAGATATGCCTCTGAGTTATATGAGCGCTCATACAATTTATCTCATTAAATATGTAACTAAAATTGTGCCTCTGTGTAATTTATTTTATTCATAGTTGACGCTAATTAAGATAGGCCTCTGAGTTATATGAGCGCTCATACAATTTAGATGTCTAGCTAACCAACCTTAAAAAATGTAAATAAATAAAATAGTGCTATTGAGTGATTTATTTTCGTCGCGTCGTTCGCGTGTGGCGCGTCCTTGTTGAAGTTTGTTCCTCGACAGCTCAGAATCGGTAAGGAGGTGAGGAAGCCTCGATTGTTGGAGCGAACAGAGTGTCCATTCTATACGTAGTATCTGTTCTGTGTTGCATCGGTTTTCTTTGTCGGCACCGAGAACAGATAATAATACTACGTATAGAATAGACACCCTGTACCACCCACCAATCGGGGCTTTCTCACCTCCCTATCAATTCTGAGCTGTCGAGGAGCTAACTTGAGCAAGAACGTGCAACACGCGGACGACGCTACGAGACGATTGTTTTTAAAACATAACCCTCCTTCTTCCGCAGTCCGGTGACTGCGAAAGGAGGGTTAATATATATATACATACATATTATATATATATTTAACCGTATATATATTATATATACATTTGTATATACATATAAATGTATGAATGTATGTATATTTCTTTGGCACGCCCTAGAGCCTGAATGGCTTATCGTATTTTTATGTTAGTGGTGTCAACAGCAAGTATTAAAAAGAAAATTCTTGTTTTCAAAAAGCTTCGTCAATTGCAGACGAGAATACTATCAGATCTGTATATACAAAGTTTTGAATTCCCACCATATTTGCAGGGGTATGTATACTCCATGTAAAGAAATCAGTAAAAAAATATATATTAAAAAAATATATATAATTAACTAGGTACTTGAAATCAAACCTTCTTAAATCGACTCGCTCTTGGCGAACTACACGCACTCAGTCATACCGCCGCCACAGGCGCCGCATTGCCTTTCGGCAAAAATCAAAGGGGCCGCGTCCGTCGGCGGCGACCGGTGAAACATGTTTGTGTTATTATTTTCGTTTTGTCGCTTCATTTTTAACCGACTTCAAAGGTTTCTCAATTCGACCGTATATATGTTTTTTTTTTATGTTTGTTCGCGGATAACTTCGTCGTTTATGAACTGATTTTGATTATTCTTTTTTTGTTGGATAGGAGATATCTCAAGTGTGGTACCATGGTAATTTTATCGAGGTCTGATTAGTATCTCCAAAGATATGGAGATAAACACCTCAAAATTGGTACTGAAAATTAATAGTGCGACATCGAAGTCGGTTCTTTTTAACCGACTTCAAAAAAAGGAGGAGGTTTCTCAATTCGACCGTATATATGTTTTTTTTTTTATGTTTGTTCGCGGATAACTTCGTCGTTTATAGAACGATTTTCATTATTGTTTTTTTGTTGGAAAGGAAATATCCCAAGTGTGGTACCATGGTAATTTTATCGAGGTCTGATAAGTATCTCCAGAGATATGGAGATAAACACCTCGTAATTGGTACTGAAAATTAATAGCGCGGCATTGAAGTCGGTTCTTTTTTAGTTTTTTAAAAGATCTTATTTAGTTTTTAAACGATATTATAGCCTAGTGGTGAGTCGTAGTCACTTGTTATTGCCAAGACAAAGTTTGTAGAGAAGACAAAATAAACGAATAACATCGTTTAAAAAACTAAAACATTCGACTTCAAATGCCGCGCTATATTTTCAGTACAAAGTTTGAGGTGTTTATCTCCATATCTCTGGAGATACATGGAGGGAAGTATAGCTGGAGGGGATTGGATGTGGAAGTGAGGGGAAGGGGGAGGGTAGGGGAGCAAAGGGGAAGGGTAGGTAAGCGAGGGGGAGGTTGGGGGGCTTAGGTGGAAGTGAGGGGGTAGGGGGAGGGGAGAGCATGTGAGGGACGGAGGGAAAAGGGGAGTAGCGTGGCGTGGTACGGCGTGGTGTAGTTGGGATACGTATGTGTCTTATTTGTTAATGCTACCCAAAGACACTATTCCACGCGAACGAAGTCGCGGGCACAGCTAGTATTTATTATATATATATATACATTTTTAAGGTTTGTTAGCAGATAACCGCGTCGTTTATGAACCGATTTTGATTATTTTTTTTTTGTTGGAAAGGAGATATATATAAAGAGGTCTGATAAGTATCTCTAGAGATATGAAGATAAACACCTAAAAATTGGGACTGAAAATTAATAGCGCGGCATTGAAGTCGGTTCTTTTTAACCGACTTCACAAAAAAGGAGGAGGTTCTCAATTCGTAAGAATCTTTTTCTTTTTTATTTTAGTTCACCGATTACTCGAAGATGCCTGAACCGATTTGAAAAATTATTTTTTTGTTTCAAAACATACCCTTACCAGGTGGTTCCATTTAAATTTTAACGAAATCGGCCGAACCGTTCTTAATATATCAACATTTGTATTATGACGCATTTACTTATCTCGACGACTTACTACTTGGCTGGCACTTTACCTACTGGCACTGATTATATAATAGTTACTACGTCTACTGGCTACTTTGACTAGCGCGACGTTTGAAGTCGTTTCTTTTAGTTTTTTTAAACGATCTTAAATTATTTAGTTTTTAAACGATCTAATCTGAAGTCGATTAAAATATAATAAATAGTTTTTCTTTTTCCATACAAGTTGTTCGTACCCGTCTAACAGGATGCGTTTATTTCATTTGTTAAGGTGCGTACAGACTATGTAACATAACGTATTGTATAACATGGTGAGATAACATGTTTCAGATGATTTGGACACTCATAAAACATGTTCAAATAACATCGCCAGTCGTCAAAGCGCCGCTTCGCTTTTCGGCAGAATTCAAAGCGGGCCGCTTCCATCGGCGAATCACGTGTACACGGTAAGGCGCGGTTTATACAGAAGAAACGTGGCGCGGACGGATGTCAGTGTGGACGTTCGTTCCCATTCTGGGTTCGTGTGACGGTTTCGAGGCGAGCCTCCTTACCCTGGTTGGGCTCTGGGGCAACTACCCTCGGGGTACGCGCGGGCTTTAATCAGCCCTATAGTGGTCCGATATGGTCGTTGGCCAGATCTGGGCGTGGTGGTCATGTTGGCCATCTTGGCATGGTGGTCTTGTGCTGCTGTGGTAACCGCTACTCCTCCTCTTTGCTGCTTTCATCCACCGGGACTAAGTCGCGTGGGAGTGCACGCCAGGTCGATACAGCGCCATCAGGCGGCCGGGCGTGGTGCGGTGCAATGTTCTGGAGGTGAGGGTGTGGTCCGTTGTCTGCACGGTCATATTGACAGCGCGCCAACCGGACCACGAACTCCCTCACCGTCTCAATTTTCACGTCCCGGGCGTTGGCGTCATTGCGTACGTATCGACCGGCTCCCGTGCATATCCGCAGGGTGACGTTCTGAATGATCTGAAGACGCTTGCGCTGGGTTTCCGAGCATAGAGCATACCACGCAGGAGCAGCATACGTCATCTTCGTGCGTATATACGTCTTGTATATGCCGACTTTGGTGTAGAGTGGCAGCTTCGATCGGAGGACCGGATGGAGGAGGGCCTTAGCAACTTTTGCTTGGTGGACTGCGTGATCCACGTGCGGGCGCATCCTCAACGTCCGGTCGATGTAGAAGCCCAGGTACTTTGTACTCGTTTCCCACTTGACGTCTTGTTCTCGGAGCTGCAGTGGAGGTGGCAGGATGGGTTTGGGCTCTGGTCAGCAGCGTGGCCGTCTTCCTCACGTTGACGGCCATGCGCCACTTGTCCAGCCAGACTGGCAGGATGTCCAGAACCTTCTGCATTCTGTTGGCGGCTATAGTAGCTTTGACAGAGGACGTTATATACGCACTGTCGTCGGCAAAAAGTGCTAGTGTTACTCCTCGTTCTCCTCGTGCAAGGTGTTCGTCCGCCAGAACCGGTATGTCGTCTGTGTAAACCGCGTACATGTACGGTGAGAGACAACTCCCCTGGGAGACTCCCGCTGCGATCTGCCGGTTGCCGGAAGTGGCGCCCTCGACGGACACGCAGAACTGTCGGTTTCTCAGGAACGATGATACGATATGGATTAGCGCCGCTGGAGTCGGTGTCCTGGATAACTTGTAGATTAGGCCTTCGTGCCACACTCTATCGAAGGCCTTCTCGATGTCCAGGAACACGGCGACGCTTCTACTATTTCGGTTCAGTTCACTGGTGAGCTGGTGGATCACCCTCGTCAGCTGGAGCGTTGCGGAGTGACGCGTGCGGAAACCAAACTGCTCCTCACGTGGGGTGAAGTGAGGGCGCAGTCTCCGCAGCAGTAATCGCTCGAACAGCTTGGCGAGGTGTGACAGCAGGGTAATAGGGCGGTAGCTGGAGGGTAGACGACGGACCTTGCCGGGTTTGGGTAGTACTATGACTTTCCCTGTCTTCCACGTTGCGGGAAAGTATCCTGTTCTTAAGATACCGTTGAAGAGTCTGTCTATACACACCAGACTTCTCCGCGGCATCTGCTTGAGTTCCGCGTTCGACACCTCATCTAGACCGGGTGCCTTTTTCGTCTGTAAATAGCGTACAGCTCGTGCTACTTCCATTGGGGAGATGAAATCATCCCCTCCCAGCGGGGGCGCCGAAGTCTGCAGCAGTTGGACTACTTCCGCGGATACTGCGTTGTAGTGGGGCACGACAACAGGTTCAGCATTGAGAGGAACGGGATGCAGCTGAAACTGTGATTCTAAATGATCAACCAACAGTTCTCTTTCCGCTGGGGCAAATTTCCGGCTTCCTGATGAGTCCGTTAGTGGGTAGACTGGTATCTTAGCCCTTAACAAACTCCTATTCAGGGCATGGAGGTTGGTTTCGTCTTCAGTGGCTTGGGCGATACGAGAATCCCATGCGTCACCTCTCCACTTCTTGACTTCATTGGCGAGCGTTGCAGTTATAGCATTTAGTCGTGCTTTTGTTGTTGGGCAGCGGGTGCGGGCCCATAGTTCACGCATCGCACGTTTCTTTGCCCTTAAGCGGCCTGGGAGTTCTTCGCGCCAGCTTGTTCGAGGTTCAGTAGTAGATGCTGCTTCTTTTGCTTCTTTGATAGAGGCAGTTTTTTCAGCCGTGCATCTCTCCACGTCCTCCGATGTGGTTAATCGGCCTACTATCATCGTCATCAGTCGTTGTTGGAACTGGTGCCAATTGGTCTTCGTGTAAGTACCCCGACAAAGAGTTGCTTCTGCCGAAGCTCCAACCGTGATGAGCAGTGGTAGGTGCTGCTCATCCAGATCGTAGAGGACCTCCAGATGAATTGGGGCTGGCAGGTTCTTGTGGGCTACTACATCGATGACGTCCGGGTTGTGGCGTGGATTGGATGGTATGTGGGTAGGAGAGTCTAGGCCGATTACTTCGTAACCATTCCTCTCCGTATCCTCTTGGAGTTTTCTTCCGATGGTATTAATGACTCTGGACCCCCACACCAAATGTTTGGCGTTGAGGTCCACTGCCAGCAGGGTTGGAGTGGCGTCCATAAAGATACGCCTCATATCACCAGGGTCGAAGTTGGAGTTCGGTGGCCGAAATCCGCCAAATATCTTCACATCGTGTCCTCCAAGTTGGACCACGACGGCAGTGGTTTTGGTGATTTGATTGGTTAGGTCACCAACTACGTCGTGCACTATGTCCCTCCGCACTAAGGCAGCCGTTCCACGATATGGTCGGCCCTGGGGTGAGACATCGTCATGCCGGTACACGAAGTAGTTGGCGAATTTAAATTGTTCCGTCTTCTTCAGCTTGGTCTCACCCAGGAGGATGATATGAACATCCTGCGAATGGGTGAGAATGCGTAAGTTGTCGGTCTTGGTCTTGATGCCGCCCGGGTACCAGTACAGTATGCGGAGGTCTTATCTATGCATACTGGAACCGGGATAGTGCGGACAGTCCTCGCATAGCTGCCGTCCGAAGATCGTCCGGCTGCTATGGCTGCAAGTAGGCCCACCAGGGCTCCCACCAATGCTGAGATGGGTTCCGGGAAGGTACTCTGCTGTTGACCTGCTTGGTAGCAGGGGTATCCGGCTTGAGTAAAGACGGCTGTCATTTGTGGCTGGTATGGTGGGGCCCATGGGTATGGACCTGTTGGCATGGGTCTTGTAGGAAACCTTGCTACAGAACGTGGGCGTGGCTGGGCAAAAGCACTCGCACCTGCTTGCATATAGTATGGTGCTCCTGGTGGTCCCTCTGGCCAGTCTCGGTGTGGGTCTAGTCACTGCCGATGCTGTGGTGGTGGTACCCGTGACAACCTGAGTTACTGGCACGAAGTGTACTCGTGACTCTGGTCTCGGTCTGGTCTCTGTTAGTGCTTGTGCTGGTCTTGGTACTTCTGTTGTATTAGTGGTGGGCTGTTGCGGTTGGTGTTGCAGGGGTGCCCCTTCTGTCGCAGTGTCCGATTCTCCTGCTGGCGCACTAGCAGGTGCTTGCCGTCTTCTTGAGGCTCTCCACCTTGAGCGAGGTCTGGTTGTTGCTGGCTCGGGTAGTGGAGGGTAGTGCGCCATGGAGGCTCTAGACGGCCCATAGGTTACTGTGGGTGCAAGTAGCCTTGGGTCTTGTGGTGGTTGCATCTTGGGCAGGAATGGTGTGAAGTTGGCCGGTCGCATTGAGGGGGGTACCGAGGTGGATGCAGCCGTGGGCGTGGCGCTTTCTGGTCTACCCTCCCTTCGCGTTCTCTTCCTTCTTATCCCTCCTATTCCTCCCCTACGGTGCACTGTGGGGGCGCCTCGTGGTATTGAGTCGTTAGCTGGAGGGCGCGGACGGATGGCGGAGGTAGATAGTCAAAGTAACGCAATATAAACCTTATAGTGCGTAATATAGAGTAATTTTTGGCTTAAAGAGAATTGCGCCCGGTTCTTTAAAACGTTAGCCGATCGTGTCAGAGGCTAAAATAAGAAGCCAATACTGCCAAAATGGCAGGTAGGAACCTGCCACATATGGTCACACTAGCCGTATCGCGCCACGTGTCTCCGCCACTTCAGTATAATTTATGAAACTACGTGATAAAAGTTGGCGCCACGCCACAAGCCCTCGCCAAGTCTCTTCTGTATAAACCGCGCCTAATATTCGCGAAACAGTCGTCAAAGCGCCGCTTCGCCTTTTGCGGCAAAGTTCAAAGAGGCCGCGTCCATCGACGGAACACGTGTACACTACTGAGTAGGCTTGGGCTAACTATATCCAACAGAGGAGTGAGTACATCGTATATAATTCCATGTAAGGATATATATCCGCTTAGTATGTCCGCTTAATATATTATCCGCTTAGTATAACTGCTTAGTATGTTCGGTATATCCATGTGAAATGTGTTTCAGACTTTGCAGATAAATAGATAAATAATACTTCAATTATTAGTATATCCCATATCCAAAATAAAAAATATCCGCATTTCATAACCGATATTATGTAACATTATAAGACCGTACCTGTTGTGTTTTTGCATTGTTTTTGTACCCGTTGTTAGTGATGATGACGTGATCCAGAATAATATGGCAAGGTTGCCTAGAAAATAGCTATTCACTTACGGCTTTACTTTTTAACCGATTTCACATTTTTTTTTGTGTTTCATAAAGGTATACCGGATATATGGGATATACTAGTATTAAGGTTTCGGGAAGTGGAATGATGGGTATATATTCGCTTAGGGATATATATCCGAAGATATAGATGTGTCCGGAGTTACCCAAGCCTACTAACCGAGAACGACAAACGATAATTGTTAAATAACATTGTTATTCTAATGTGTACAGTAATGTTTTGGGTTGCAATGTTGAATAACAAGGTTACATGGTGTGGACGTGTTATATATTTACTATAATATATTTATATAACACAAGTTAAATAACATGTTACATAGTCTGTACGCACCTTTATCAAATCAGACATTTTTTAGGGTCCCGAAACCAAAGGGACCCTAGGGACTACTGAGACTTCGCTGTCCATCCGTCCGTCTGTCTATCCGCCTTTCTCAAAGCTGTATTTCCTTTACAGTAATAGGTAGATACTTGACATTTTCACTAAGTATGTATTATTATGGGGATTTAAAAACAAATACTAAAAACTAAAATAAAGTTAAAAATAAAACTGGCTAAGTCGAGTTGAACTCGCCCACCGAGGCTTCCGTACGAACCAATTCAGCTAGATCTCTAAATTGTATCAGCGCTCATATAACTCAGAGGTCTACATTAATTGGCGTAACCTATGTATGTATGTACACCTTTTAATTTTCAACTTTTTTATTTTTTGGAATTTTTCCATAATTTGCGCTGTACCTTGCTGCTTGCCAAATTTCATGATTCTAGGTCAACGGGAAGTACCCTATAGGTTTTCGACCCAAAACCTATAGGGTACTTCCGGTTTACCTAGCATTGTCAATTTTGGTTATAAGCAAAGTCTTAGAGCACAAGTATAGGAAATATTCCGAAAAATAAAAAATGTTGAAAATTAAGGTACATTTTGGTACTAACAAGTTTTCGCGAAAATCTAAATTTGCCCATATCTTTTTATTGTGTTGATTCAAGACCTTGATTTTTATACACCCAATAGGGACTATAGACTTCAGTATCAGGTATAAATTTCAAATTGCTAGGTCCACCCGTTCCTGAGAAAATCAGTGGTGACACACGGACAGACGGACAGACAGACGGACAGACAGACACACAGACAGAGAGACAGACAAGAATGTGATCTTATAAGGATTCCTTTTCTACCTTTTGAGACACGGAACCCTAAAAACGGTTAATTTACTTTTACAAACTTATGATTTGTAGTTGTTGCTATACATTTCCTATGGATCGAACTACAAAGTTAAGTTTGTCCCTTAAACTAGTCTGAGCAGTTGGTACGGAAGCCTCGGCGGGCGAGTTCAACTCGATTTAGCTGGTTTTTATATATAATATAGAACCTACGTAAATTTGAACCTCCTGTGTGTACTGGTCCCAACATATATGTATGAAGTTGACGTTAATCTTCACGTGAGTAGTATTGTTGTTCTGTTTTCGTCCGCGTGCGGTACCTTGCTTAAACTAGCTCCTCAGCAGCTCCAGAATCAGGGGCGAGGTGAGGAAGCCTCGATTGGTGGGTGGGACAGAGTGTCTATTCTATACGTATTTTTATATATTATATTACTTGTTCTCGGTGCCGACAAAGAAAACCGATGCAACACAGAACAGATACTACGTATAGAATGGACACTCTGTTCGCCCCAACAATCGAGGCTTACTCACCGCCCTACCGACTTTGAGCTGTCGAGGAACTAACTTGAGAAAGGACGCGCCACACGCGAACGACGCGACGAAAATAAATCACTCAATAGCACTATTTTATTTATTTACATTTTTTAAGGTTGGTTAGCTAGACATCTAAATTGTATGAGCGCTCATATAACTCAGAGGCCTATCTTAATTAGCGTCAACTATGAATAGAATAAATTACACAGAGGCACAATTTTAGTTACATATTTACCTTATGTATTTGGCTCAATCAATTGGCACCAAACTTAAGTTTGGTGCCAATTGAGCTAGACCCCTAAATTGTATGAGCGCTCATATAACTCAGAGGCATATCTTAACTGGCGTTAATTATGTATGTATGGGACACCATTTACTTTAATATTTGTTTCGTTTTTGAAATTTCCCCTTTTTTTGTGCTGTAAGACCTTGCTCTTTGTCGAATTTCATGGTTCTAGATCAACGGGAAGTACCCTACAGGTTTTCGACCCAAAACCTATATGGTACTTCCGGTTGACCTAGAATTGTCAACTATGGTCAAAATCAAGGTATTACAGCACAAGTAAAGGAAAAATTCCGAAAAATAAAAAAGTTGAAAATAAAGGTAAATTTAGGTACTTACAAATTTCGGCGAAAATCTAAATATGTTTATATCTTATTATCGTGTTGACTCTGGATCTTGATTTTTATATATCTAATTAGGACCATAAACATCAGTATCTGGTATAAATTTTAACTTGCTAGGTCCACCCGTTCCTGAGAAAATCGGTGGTGACACACGGACATACAGACGGACAGACGGATAAGAAAGTGATCTTATAAGGATTCCTTTTTTACCTTTTGAGATACGGAACCCTAAAAACGATTAATTCACTTTTACAAACTTATGATTAATTGTTAAACAAATAATTGTTTAACAATTTACAAAAATATAAAGTGTGAAACACTTCAAAGAAACAATATTTAACTTATGATTAATTGTAGTTGTTGCAATACATTTCCTATATGGATCGAACTACAAAGTTAAGTTTGTCCCTTAAACTAGTCTGAGAAGTTGGTACGGAAGCCTCGGTGGGCGAGTTCAACTCGATTTTGCTGGTTTTTATATATAATATAGTACCTACGTAAATTTGAACCTCCTGTGTGTACTGGTCCCAACATATATGTATGAAGTTGACGTTAATCTTCACGTGAGTAGTATTATTGTTCTGTGTCCGTCCGCGTGTGGTGCCTTGCTTAAACTAGCTCCTCAGCAGCTCCAGAATCAGTAGCGAGGTGAGGAAGCCTCGATTGGTGGGTGGGACAGAGTGTCTATTCTATACGTAGTATTATTATTTGTTCTCGGTGCCGACAAACAAAACCGATGCAACACAGAACAGATACTACGTATAGAATGGACACTCTGTTTGCCCCAACAATCGAGGTTTACTCACCTCCCTACCGATTTTGAGCTGTCGAGGAACTAACTTGAGCAAGGACGCCCCACACGCAAACGACGCGACGTAAATAAATCACTCAATAGCACTAATTTATTTATTAACATATTTTAAGGTTGGTTCCAATTAAGTTAGACCTCTAAATTGTATGAGCGCTCAGTTCCTTTTTTTACCTTTTGAGAAACGGAACCCTAGAAATGATAAAGTAGATATCTAGTTACTGTATAACTGAAGAAGACAAATTGTAGGTAGGTACACAATACATGTATTGGTGGAGTGAGTGATTGGTGGAGTCAAAGTGTCCATTCTATATTTTGTTCTGTGTCGCATCCTCGCAGACAAAAAAGTTTTGTTCGCAGTGTGCGCAGGGAGATAGACAAAACTGTCTTGAGACAGACCGTTAAGACTGTTTTGTCTATAGTCTGCGCTCAGCCTTAGACGGACAAATAAAGATTCCTTTAGACGTACGGAACTCGTGTTGATTTAAATTTTAAAGAGAAAAGTCGCTTTCTGTCTCCTGAACTCAAATGTAGATTTGGTGATAACTGGTGACACGGTACGTTAAATATTATATCCTTATCTGCAGGTTAAAGTGTATCCATTGATTGGGTTCGGTGATTATCTCCGCTCTGCGACACCCGGGCCGGTGAACGAACACACTACACTTTTTGATTGTTAGTTTTATTCACATTTTTCGCATGCTACTTCAATTCTATCAAAATCAGAATTATTCGTTGAGTTAACTGACTCAATCTACATTAGGGTAGTTATCATTTACCCATATCGGGCATTCAATTGTATAATAATAGATTTTTTTAGGGCCAGTTCCACCGTTTCCTGATAATGCGTTAGATAGTTATCTGACACATGACGCCTTATAAAAGCTGTCAAAAACCTGTCCGATTTCTTCATATTAGCGCTGTCAGGAACCGGTGAAACTGGCCCTAAATGTTCATAAATTATGAATATGACTTACTCTTACTTCTTTTACTCTCAATCATGTGTGTTCAATGTTCACTGATTGGACCCCATGCAGTGTTCGCTGTAGTGTTACCGCCGCGACGGCGACCTAACGTGTAACGTCTGTAGTGCAGTCTGCATGTAATGTGTGAACAGCGTCGTGGGCTGCTGCTGCTGCTGCTGCTGCTGCTGCTGCTGCTGCATTATCATAATGTAGGTTCTGTAAAGGTCGTAGCCGACGTGGTCAACGCTCCCGCCCAGCATATTAATGTTCATTCAAATGTGAGCCTATCGAATTAATCATTCGATGTGTGAGCCTTACGTCGTAGGACGTCCTCTGTAGACATACTTTACACATAGGTACAACACAAGTTAGCAGACAGCTCGCTGTAGCCGAGCTTGCCGCCATCGTACTGAAACACACAGTTATCTAAATCTATGGTTGGTTTTAATCCACTTGAATTTTTTTTTAATAGTCTGACGTAAACGTTTGGATGACAGCTGAATTTCATTTTTTATTTTTTTATTTACAATTGTGTTTCATTACTTTTGTTTTTTTTTTTTTAATTCAAAGGGTTAAAATTTTGCTTTTGCTATGTGTACGTGATAATTGGTTATGATTTATTTAATGATTTATGATTTTGACGTGTATATGTGCGTATATTAATACTGCCTACATACTGAATAAATGCTTTGATTCTTGATACTACCCGTACTCGATAGGTTGACTGACGTCTCGCCTTAGGATTTGTACTATTATTTATTCTGTGGTAGGACTAGTATCTTTTCTGTGGTCTCGCTTACTGCGCGCGCTAGTATACTGACCGCTGTAAGCTCGTGGACAGCGGTGGGCCTGCTAGCTGTCCACGCGTGGACATCGAGTAGTCACCTCCGTTTAAAAGTTGTCGCCCACAACTCCAACACCGCTCCCACCCGGCAAAAAATGTTAATTAAAATGTAAGCATTATGACTTTCATTGTAATGTTGTAGACAGACATTACATTGACAACACAAAGGCAGACAGCGCTGTCTGCTCTTTGTGTTGTCAATGATGCGCCCAGTGACGACACTCGCGGTCACACTACGTTACAGTCGGAGTCCCATGCCCTGTATTTAGATCGATATACTTGTAATGTAGATGGGTAGGTACGCTGCCGACGGGGCCGAGTGCCCGTAAGCGCCCCAGCCAATTGACACACAAAGGGCGGTCATTGTCGCACTGCCTTCGGACTGCGGCGAGAGACAGTCTCCACGTGTCTCATATCCACTAGAATGTATCGTCACGTCGGCGCCGCGGCGCACGGTCAACCATGCTGCAGGCGATGCGACGCCGCGTGATTCGCCAAACTGCTCACGATGTTATAACGCGAACGGAGTCGGGGGGTCACGCTCGCGGTGTATCGGCGAGATAACGGTTTCGCGAGGTCGAAGCGGACGCGAGGCGACCTCGGCCTGCGGCGACCGGCCGTCGGAGCGCCGGGGCTCCGTCGGCGGCCGCCGGGTACGCCGCCCTCCGCGGGCCCAGTAGGAAGAGCGCCGCGACCTTGTCCGTCCTTGTGGCGAGATAAGCCGGGTCTCGTGGAAACGTGAAGCCGGGCCGCGACCCCGCTATCGCGCTCTTTTAACCGTGAAACGAGCCGCCGCCGCATCACTCCGCTCGCGCACTTCTCGCGCTCACCACGTTTGCTCACACTCGCAGGTGAGCCCCGCGCCGCGACCGCCCCCACTCACCGCCCCTGTGTTGCAGATCCTCGAGAGAAGACAGACATGCCGAGCGCGGTGCCGAACGGATCGGGCGCTGACGCCGCCGCCGCGGACGACGTGGTGCTGACGGGCCTGTCGGGCCGCCTGCCCGAGTCGGACAACATCGAAGAGTTCGCGCGACAGTTGTTCGACGGCGTCGACCTCGTCACCGCCGATGACCGCCGCTGGACACCAGGTACGCCCACTGAACACAAATAGTATCTATGACCATCCCCCGAGCCGCTCGCTCCAAATCTCGTGTCGATAGCTCGATCATTGATCGTGATCGATACGTTTTCATTGAGAAAATTCGACGGGGTCGTCCGCGCTAAGCTATAGCAGTGACCGAGTGACCGAGCGTTCCCTGTCCCTGAGTGCTGTGAGAGGAGTGGAGGTCGGCACACGTCGAGTGCTGCCTCTGTAAAATGGCGGATTTACACGGGCGACTTACGTAGCCGCACATTATCGCCGTAAAAAAAGCAGAATAGCTTCCGACTTTAAGCCGCGCGGCGACCGGCCGCATGCGGCTGGTGACTAAAATAGACCTTGAAAATGGTCTTCTTTAAGAACTAATATTGCATATAATATAATAAGCAATTTGATTTATACCTATTTCGATACCGGCACGTAAAACACTCACGTGCTCAACATTATCGAAGATATTTAACCTAAGTAGTCGCTTGCAATTTAAAGTTAACTGTGTAAATGTGGGGGCAATGTGGCTTTCTAATCTAACGTGATTTATGAAGTGATTAGCCGCACGTCGAAAATGGACCTGTGTAGATCCCCCACGGCTCACAGCCGGCGCGTGCTAGGTTCGCAGCGAGTAGGTCGCACAACACAAGTAGTATCACTCCATGGCTAAGTACTAGTGTCAACAGCCGTATTAGCAAACACTTTGTTTTGGTTCCGGGAGGCGGGCGGCGCGCCCGGCCGCCCGCAGCACTCAGTGCCGTGGTGCCGTCACCGATCACAGCACAGCACGGCCCGCGCGCGTGGTTGTGATCGGCGATGTGATGCGATGCGATGCTACTATGATGCGACCGACCTTCCATAATCTTTTACTCATCCGCTTACCGGTTGACATTTTTTTCTATCTTGATACTTACATGAATGTTTGTAAATCAAATGTGAACCTACCTCTCAACGAACCTACCTCTCAACGAACCTACCTCTCAACGAACGTATCGCATCAAGGTCCTCCGTCCATTTAAAAAATAAATTATTGTTGCCTTAATTCCATCATCATTGTTGGCCAATTTTCGTCCACTGCTGGACATTAGCCTCTCTTGCCTTTACTTTATTAGTTCAAAGTTCTTGCGGTGCTTATTACTCAATAATTGTCACCTCCTTCCTAGTGGTCACTTCGTCAGGCCTAGCGCACACTGCGTTGCGTTTTTATAGCGCATATTCTGTGAAGTACGGAATATCACAGAAGCATAGTAAAGCTAATAGTCCTACGATAGAAGAGCGCGTATTGCAGTGAAATAACATAAGCATGCCTAAATAATATGCACCGTACGGTAGAACATACGCACCGCGTTCCGACGCAACGCAGTTCTACGATTTCTATACAATAGTATCATGCAAAAATTTACAAAACGTTACAATTTTACTAATACCATAGAAAAAATAATAACTACGTACTAATACTACAATTTTACTTAAAAGTACATTATTATTACAGCGTCGTTTGTCAAAGTTTGCTAAAACTATCTGGAAAAATCAACTAAATTCGGCACAAAAGTAGTTTTGGAATCGAATTATTTAGGTAATAAATCTTAAACATCTAATTTGATATGTTCCGGCAGCTATCCTTGAGATGAGAGCCAGTTTCCATTCTAAGCCTAGCGGCTACCATCCTCGACTGCATCATCACTTACCAACAGGTGAATTGTGGTCAAACGTATATAATATACCTTATAAAAAAGTAACATTATCGTTATGGCAGAGACGCTGCAGAACCTACAAAGAATGTTGAATGGCCTAGCTGCTTCCACTCGTTGTATTGGTCTCCGAATGAATTTGTACAAAACCAAAGTCATGTACAACGAGCTCGTTGTTCCGGGACCGATTGCCGTAGATGGAATCCCACTCGAAGTTGTTCCACATTACCTATATTATATACTTGTCGTATATAATCAAAGGGTGACGATGACGATTCGATGACATACGGAGCTAAGACCATGACACCTACAATTCGACTGATCCACCAATGAAAACCAGCTATGATCAGTGTTTCTCTGAGAACTAAAGTGATCATAGTTCAACGGATTAGTGCAGCCTGTAAAGCGGCAAATGTAGCGTAGGACGTTCTGTGACTAGGTGGAGCGAGGACATTCGCAAAGCGGTACTACAAAGCGGTAAGCAAAAGCGGACTGGAAAAGAAATACGAGTCGAACATCGGGCTCAGTGACGCGTCTTGGTCGCGGCTTACGTCCAACACTGGACTGACACCGGCTCATTATGATGACGATGACGTTATAATTGATTATGGTTAATTTTTGCGTAATTGAATAGCAAACATACAGATATTCACATTTATATAGTACCTATAAACTGTGGGCTTACAGCCAAAGTAATGTACACACATCAACAATGTCTAGGGATATATATATTTACTAATTTTCAAAATATCAAGACTTAACTATTTGAAATAAAGTTTATTTTATGTGTTATGCTTAATTATCTTCTGTAATCTTAGCTATTATGTTAAAAAAAAAGCTGCAGCAAAGATTTTTATTGATTTTTGGTTTAAAAAAATCTCTAATTTTTACTTAATAAGGATAGCTCTTAATTATGAAAAAAATTACTTGATTAGCAAAAAAAATGTATTTAATTTAATTTAATGATCGGTATTTCCTCCCCTAACATTTATAAGCGGGCGGCATCGGGTATTCATGCTTATAATATCGTTTAAAAAACTAAAAAAGAACCAACTTCAATGCCGCGTTGTTAGTTTTCAGTACCAATTTTGAGATGTTTATCTCCATATCTCTGGGAGATACTAATCAGACCTCGATAAAATTAACATGGGACCACACTTGAGACATTTTCTTTCCAACAAAAAAAGAATAATCAAAATCGGTTCATAAACGACGAAGTTATCCGCGAATAAACATAATAATAAAAAATTTAAAAAAATATACGGTCGAATTGAGAAACCTCCTCCTTTCTTTGAAGTCGGTTAATAATGAGGTGGTCCAAGACTGGTATAAGGTACCAGGACCGTTTTAAGTGTAAGAAAAGTTGATCTTCTGTCGTCAAATTTGGAGAGAAATTAACCATCCATGGCTCTTCTTTGTATGTCCCATGCATGTTCGATAGGATTAATGTCGGGGGACTGGGCAGGCCAGTCCATAACTCTGACGTCATGTTCCCGAAGCGCAGTTGATACCAGCCGCGCCGTATGATAATCATAATCATAATCCATTTGCACCCTGTGTGGGATAATTACAGGTTCCACTACCTCATTACGATATTTCCACGCAGTCATGATCCCTCTGATCCAAATGAGATCGGTTCGCGCACCCTTGCGAATTCCAGCCCACACCTAAGTAGCCTTGATAAGAATGGACCTCTTGCACATGTTGGAGCCGGCGTTGTCGACCTGAAAGTCGCCAAAGTCTTCTCGAATCCGGATGAAATCCAAACCGAGACTCGTCAGAAAGAGTACCATGGACCATTTCTCGTCACTCCATACCAAATGCCACACAAAATGCCCACAATAGTCTTCGCCCGCGATTGCCACGCCGTAAAGCTGGAACTCGAAGTGGTCTGCGAGAATGAAGACCGGCTTCATGTAACCTTTTTCTCACAGTTTGATCTTACTAACAATTGGTGGACAGATATAATATATCTGGTTCATATTATGAAGCCTTTGAATAATTTGTATAGCCGTGACAGTGGGTTGTCTCCTAGCGATATTTCGTAGAAAATTGTATTGTCTAGAAGTTGTGACACGATTTGTTCAGAATGCCGTTCCGCAACATCTCATGTGACACGACATCGTGATCACATTTTGGTGGGTTCGTGGAGTGTCACCAACTACGCGTTGAACAGCGCCAGCTTCCAACAGCCTACAGCTCTTATCTGTTCTTCTCTTGTTAAATGTTGACGAGACATAACAATAAACGATACACATTTTATTAATCGATTAAAAAAAATGTGCAACAGCCTTTAGTCTCAAACAAACATAAATAAACTGGCCAAGTGCAAGTCGGACTCGCACTCGTAGGGTTCCGTAACACAGTAGAGTATTCTATAACTATGATTTTTCGCAACTACAAAAATAACTTTG
Source organism: Cabera pusaria (assembly GCA_954871355.1). Lineage (NCBI taxonomy): Eukaryota > Metazoa > Arthropoda > Insecta > Lepidoptera > Geometridae > Cabera > Cabera pusaria. Next base: position 27,192,240 of record OX940898.1, on the reverse strand, counting down.
TTTTTCATAGTGTTTGTATGAAAATCAAAGTTATACTTGCGGTCGCTATATCTCAACAACTGCTGACTGTATCTCGTTCAAACCAATTTTCGTTGAAAGTTTTTATTGAGATCTACAGTTTTTTTTTTTTTTACATTTTTCACACCCTTGGTTTAGAAGTTAGAGGGGGGGGGGGGGGGGGACACACATTTTACCACTTTGAAAAACTTACAAAAATTATTTTAGTAACCTCAATGTCATTTTTTGAAGACCTATCCATAGACACCCCACACGTATGTATAGGTTTGAAGAAAAAAAAATTACATACGGACGGACAGACAGACAGATATGGCGTATCTATAAGAGTTCCGTTTTTTGCCATTCGGCTACGGAACCCTAACTAGCCTCGTGTAGCCCGGGCATGGTGGATAACTGATCCTGTGATCGTGTAATGGGGTGACTGACGGTGACTGACCGATATTTACATACTTTGATTTGCTTCGTGAGCAACCATCAGTCATGACTTTGGTTTTGAATGACAGATAATCTACCGTGTAATGGACGCCTAACCAAAACTAACTGTGAATAAGCCAAATTCGAATTACCGCGCATTCTTTTGTTTTTAAAATGAATTTTAATTTTTTATTGTTTTGAATTTCAAAAGAAAGAACGCGGAGTTTATTTTTCATATGCAAACTTTTTTCTTTACTGTAAATAGTCTTTAATCTATGAAGTCTAAAATGTAATATCCCTAGACATTGTTGATGTGTATATAAAGATTAGCTACAGAACTGAGCTGGAATTACTTTATAGTTTCAAACTATGTAAGTAATGTATGGACCAAACTGTATTGTATAGTACCTACGAGCCACTAAAGATGAGAGTTGACAAACCACGAGGTTTACATTTATTTATAGGTCTCTTTAGCGGTATGAGGTCTGAGGCGGGTAGGGATGGACCGGGCGTCATCGAATATGCTCTTTCCGCGGCCCCGATGACGCCTGGTCACTTCCCGCCTCAGACCTCAGGAGTCAGGCTGCACACAGCCCTTGCGAGTCAGAGTATGCTAGGACTAACCCTTCGACCACATCATATATATATATATATATATACGTCGGACAGAAATAATACTCACACATGTGGACAAACACCCATGATTCTTGAATATTATGAATACACGGTAAAATCCTTTGGTGCCAAGTAAGATATGAACCAGCGGCCTCCGGGTATTTAACCTTTACGCCCATGGGCCGTCCGATATTAATATAACTAGCTGAGCCCGCGACTTCGTCCGCGTGGAATAGTGTCTATGAGTAGTACTAATAAGACACATACGTATCCCACATACACCGCACCGCACCACGCCACGCTAATCCCTCTTCCCCCTCCCCTCACTTACCCTCCCCTCCCCTTCCCCTCCCCTTCCCCTCCCGCGTATATAGAAAATTTATACATTGAGAGGATTGTTATATATTAATCTCAAGATACGCTGTTTGTTTTTTCCTACGATTTCTCAGTCATTATATAAGTATCTTAAATTCACGAAAGATATAGTATTAATGTAATTAAGAGTACCTAAGAGGGTACCCAAAACATAACCCTCCTTCTTTCGCAGTCGAGTAATAAACAGTGTTGCCAACAAATGTTTAACAAACCCACAAATTCTAGCGTGTTAACCCCACCAGAAAACCACTAAGTTTTGCTATCCTTCAAACCACCAGAAAACCACTAACATTATCAAGATACTTTTTGGCAAAAAAAAAATAAACATATACAAACCTTCTTATTTCAAATCAAATTTGACCTAGTAGTCATACAAATAAAGACTATAATCAAAATAATTTAAGAAATTGACAAACTCTTTTCGGGGAATACCCGACAAACACCACATAGGAGTGTTGCCTACATATCAAACAAAAAATATACCCATCATGTAATGTAAACGTTCAAGTTCTTTCCTGTAGATATGTAAATTGTGCTGGTGGTTAAATGTCTAGCCGTACCACTAAATGAAACAATCTAAGCCACTAGAAAAATCCACTAGCCACTTAAACCAAAATTTGTCCGCTAAAATGCTAATCTAAACAACCAGATCTAGTGGAAAATCCACTGAGTTGGCAACACTGGTAATAAATATGACATTCAAAGTTTGTAAAAGTTTTAGTTAGGTTATGAGGGGGTGGGGAAGCGGGAGGGGAAAGGGAGAGGAGGGGGGAGGGTAGGAGAGGGGAAGAGGGAGGGCAGGGGGCTTAGCGAGGCGTGGTACGGCGCGGTGTAGGTCGGCTACGTATTTGTCTTATTTGTAATATAATTAGCCTAAATAATTAAAAATACTACCCAGAGACACTATTTCTCGCGGACGAAGTCGCGAAGTCGTGGGGCATAGCTAGTAACTAATATAAAGCTAACCACACAAAAATCTCAACATTAAAACTTTAGAGCATCGGAGTATTTCCTTACTTCGACTTCGCTTGAACGTAAAAAATGTCGTAAATAATATCGGCAGCACGCACATCACTACTCAATGCATCACCGGCGAAGCGGCGGGCGGTGTGGTGGGACGCGCCTCGCAACCGCACCTCTCACGCGTACTTCACCCCCGCTATCATATAATAGTATATCCATTTAAAGGTATGAAAAACTGAATTACCTGTGAAATGTTATGTTGCATTTTAGTTTGGTGTGTTTCCTTGTGTCATTTTGACAAATAGGCACCGCACATTTCACCATTTTCTCGGCAAAAACGAAATAAGATGTTTCTAAACGCACTGCGCTCGAACTCAGAATGTCGACTGTTCGCGCTTGCCGATGAACAGTGACGATGTTCTGACCCGTGCTTACTGTTCGAACTCGAGTAGCCGCGCTCTGTACTTTAGTAATTATTGCTCTTTGGTTTTCTCTTTATAATACTAGTCTGAAAGCCTGGATTTCACTCGTGCGAAGCCGGGGCGAGTCACATAGTATCTAATAATAAATCGTCCTTATCGAGGCCGACGCCGAGTTGATGAGCAAAAACAAACAACTTATTGTTGTTAAACCTAACTTGTATTGTAAACTTTAAGAACGAACGCGGCCAACGCGGGGTGCACTTTTCCATACAAATGTATTCCCCCGTTTCCTCCCTGGAAAATGCTTCTAGAGCAAATTTTTATTTCTACAAAAAATCAAGGTCTGCTATTTTTCATCAAGTTCATCAAAGTGATTTCACTCGTAATTAGAGCAGCCTTACCGATACCGTGACCCTGACCCTCTACTGTCGGTAGCTGCGTAGCTCGGGTGATACCATACCATACCGTGACCCTGACCCTCTACTGTCGGTAGCTGCGTAGCACGGGTGATACCATACCATACCGTGACCCTGACCCTCTACTGTCGGTAGCTGCGTAGCTCGGGTGATACCATACCATACCGTGACCCTGACCCTCTACTGTCGGTAGCTGCGTAGCACGGGTGATACCATACCATACCGTGACCCTGACCCTCTACTGTCGGTAGCTGCGTAGCTCGGGTGATACCATACCATACCGTGACCCTGACCCTCTACTGTCGGTAGCTGCGTAGCTCGGGTGATACCATACCATACCGTGACCCTGACCCTCTACTGTCGGTAGCTGCGTAGCTCGGGTGATACCGAACCTACACGTTAGTTCATAACGGCTTTACTTTACACTCGCCTTACAGAATGTATAATAGTATGCTCACGTGTTCAAATACCGGATTTACTCCGACCACTTTATTATAACATTCTCAGAGTCCTTCATATGGCTGTAGTTATTATTTAAAAAAACTAGTGGAATCAACCAGCACCTGATGTAAAATGACGATTCCGTTTGTCCAGCTGAGGACAGCGTCTTCTCGAAGCAAAGTCACCAGGGAATGAGGACAACCAACCACCGCACTCGATGAGTGAAACCCACGCGGCTCCAACAGACCGACTGCACTGCCCATACTAAATTTAAAAAACGTGACGTTGCTATTATTATCAAATAAAATAATACGCACAGGTATTTATCGGACAGGAAAATATATTAATAAAACATATCAACCGAACATTAGTAGGTAGGTAGATACCTACCATGTCTTGAATAAGTATCGACGAACCGCCTTTTTCGCGAGAATGTGAAGCACCGACTGAGTGTCGGTGTGTCCTAATACGAGACAATCAATGTAATGAAGTAATGAGTGAACACTCAGCTGTACGACTTGTATTGTATATGTATGTACTGCAAGTACATGTAGGATAGCAATGAAGCGAGGCTCGCTGTGTGCCGGGTTCGGGTAGAGACTGTAATATGATCAAGCGGTGCCGGCCGCGGGCCGTTCGAGCTCACTTCGTCTCAACTTTTAACTGCCTGCCTGAACCTGCCCCACCGTGACCAAACAAACATTGTTTTCGTTGCGGAAAAATACGTTTGAGTCATCGTGAGAACCGGTGAGGCGCGCGGCGGTATCGTGGCCATCGCGGAAGTTGCGCATCTGATGCCTAATGTCAATTCTATTGATTGTCGTCACTAGATTGTTTGCGCACGTAATGCGTAGATCGCGTGCGCCGCCGAGGCCGGCGGGGGCGGCAGCGCGGCCCGCGTCGCTCGTGGTCGCGTGGCATCCGTCCACACAAATATTGTTGTTCTCTGTTGCATCACTCCGCGATACACTCGGTCACCTATCACCTCGCAGCCGCGACGCACACGGTGCGATCTCGATAGGTAGGTACATTATCTTCTGTTTACATTCACACGAGATAAAGGGAACGCTCAACGCATCGTGTCGCCGCACGCCAAACGCCGCGGCGCCTCGATCATACAGTACAGCATACCTAAATGATCTCAATGTCAGGTTGTAGTTTTACCAATATGATGAGAAGTAGTACGTCTCGACCGGCGCGGCGGCCGCGGCTAGGCTACATATACACAGTTACACAGTGCAAGCTCGCGGCGAGTGGCGCTCGGCAGGCGAGCGGGCGCCAGGCATGGGCCGGGCTGGTGACGTCACATGGCGTGATGTCGCGCGCTCTCAATGAGCACGCGGCCGGCGAGCGTGACGCACGCGCCGCGCCGGACGTGTCACCAGTGTGCAGATCGAGTCCGAGATACGAAATCGCATTCGCCGAAATAAAAATAACACGCCATTCCGACCGACTCATTCCACTTACTAGGAATGTTGACAAATATCAACACAAGGATTGCCTCGCCTGATTACATTACACTTATAGCTGGTGAAGCCATTATTCTGGTGGTAAAGCTATGACCTCAGGCTCATACGTCGCATTCACGCAGGATATATGCCACAAGATATAACCCTAAAATTCCTCTCGAAATGTAACATAAGTATGTACTACGCTAGCCGCTTCAATCTGCATTCAACGAAGTCCGATCGGTGCTCTACTAGAGAGTTTCGTCGGCGGCGTCACAGGCAGACATTACAATATAATACTAGGTAGGATACCTATGTGCCGATTTGCCGAGAGACTAGTGTTCCTGGTTCCTGTACTCGGTCGGTGTACTAACTTATATAGAGCGATCTAGATGTGGTGCTGCCGGTATCGTATCTAAGTACATAGTTACCGTTCGGCTGACCCCGCCTGTGGGCGAGTAACTATGTCGAGTATGCTATACCTAAACAATGAAATGATAAAAACAACAAACAACACAAACAGATTACAGATGCACTAGGTAGTTTAATAGGGTTTATTTCAGTAGCCCCATTTCGACACGCATATTTAGCTCTACTAACATTTATTTCAGTTAGTATGTCGCTGATTTCGAGGGTTTTATCATTGTCATATCGTCTAAACGATAACAATATTGGATGATACAATAGATGTATGGGTAGACGAGACGAGCGTACGGTGAGAGTGAGAGCGCTCGTGTTACAGGTCTGCACGGGCTGCCGGAGCGCAACGGCAAGCTGAAGGATCTGGCGCACTTCGACGCGACCTTCTTCGGCGTGCACGGGAAGCAGGCGCACCTGATGGACCCGCAGCTGCGGCTGCTGCTGGAGGTGACGCACGAGTGCATCGTGGACGCCGGGCTGAGCCCCGCCGAGCTGCGCGGCTCGCGCACCGGCGTCTACGTGGGCGTGTCCAACTCCGAGACCGAGGAGCGCTGGACGGAGGACGCCGACAAGATCAACGGGTACGCGCTCACGGGCTGCTGCCGCGCCATGTTCCCCAACCGCATCTCGTACACGTTCGACCTGAAGGGCCCCTCGTACGCCGTGGACACCGCCTGCTCCAGCTCCATGTTCGCGCTGGCGCAGGCGTACACCGCCATCCGCGCCGGCACCTGCGACGCGGCCGTGGTCGCCGGCTGCAACCTGTGCCTCAAGCCGGCCAACTCGCTCAACTTCCACCGGCTCGGCATGCTGTCGCCGGAGGGCCGGTGCGCCGCCTTCGACGCCTCGGGCCGCGGCTACGTGCGCTCCGAGGCGGTCGTGGCCGTGCTGCTGCAGCGGCGCGGGGCGGCGCGCCGCGTCTACTGCACGGTGCGCAACGCGCGCATGAACACCGACGGCGGCAAGCCCGAGGGCATCACGTTCCCGGCGGGCGCCATGCAGCGCCGCCTCGCCGCCGAGACGTTCGCCGAGGCCCGGTTGCGGCCCGCCGACGTGGCCTACGTGGAGGCGCACGGCACCGGCACCAAGGTGAGCCTCTTCCCGCGCCCCCTACCCCTCCCCCCGCACAGTGCCCCGCGACCCGCGTGCTGATGCCCGTGTCGGTCCACAGGTGGGCGACCCGCAGGAGGTGAACGCGATCGCGGAGCTGTTCTGCGCGGGGCGTTCGACACCGCTGCTGCTGGGCTCCGTGAAGTCCAACATGGGGCACTCGGAGCCCGCGTCGGGGCTCTGCTCCATCGCCAAGGTGGTGGTGGCCATGGAGCGCGGCATCCTCCCCGCCAACCTGCACTACAGCGCGCCCAACCCTGACATACCCGCGCTGGCCGACGGACGGATACAGGTCAGTGTCGCTCACACATCTACACATTCTTAATGTTCATATCATTTTAATAATAAGATATATATATCTACCTCGAATCGATCGATACTCTCGTCGATATCCATTAGATAAGAGCCGATCTTCGAACGGCTAAACGGATATTCTCGAAGTCCAGCTTAGAGCACTCTCGATTAACTCACCGTAAATACAAAGATAAATACGATCGTTTGGGCGTTACGTACGATGCCGATGCCCATATCATAGAAAAGATAATAATACTCCCATATACTGATATGTAAACATACTCGTCAATATTAATGTATAAAACCCCTTTTTTGCATCGGGTGTTTAAAATAACACAATAATATAAATGCGTAAGTTTGTATATTTGTTTGTTTCGGACTTCACGGTAAAGCGGCTGGACCGATTTACCTGAAATTTTGCACTAGGATAACCAGAGCCAGTATTATGGATTACGCTATAGGATACTTTTTAACGCGGCCGAAGCCACGGGGCACGGCTAGTTAACATATAATTTGATTTCACCTCGCTGACCTTCTCACCGTACAAATATGTGTCAAGATACACATAGGATTTTCATCCCTCATCGCTCTGGATTCAAAACAGCGGCCTCGCGCTCGCCCCCTGTACATAATACTATAGTATCGGTACGGTGGAGGGCACGCGTCGAGAGATGAGTGTATGTGGGGACAGGGGCCGGTGTAAGTGACGCGCTCGGCAGGTGGTGGACAAGAACACGCCGTGGGAGGGCGGCCTGGTGGCGGTCAACTCGTTCGGGTTCGGCGGGGCCAACGCGCACGTGATCCTGGAGTCGCAGCGCGGCGCGCGCGCGGCGCCCGCGCGGTACGCCGTGCCGCGGCTGGTGGTGGCGTCGGGGCGCACCGCGGACGCGGCGGCCGAGCTGCTGCAGCTGGCGCGCGCGCACCCCGCCGACGGCGAGCTGCACGCGCTGCTGGACGCCGTGCACGCGCACCACGTGCCCGGACACGCGCACCGCGGGTACGCGCTGCTGGCGGACCCGCCCGCCACAGAGACCTTCGTGAGTATCCACTACCACTGCCACTACTCTACTGGCCACTATGATACCGTGCGCCACCGGAACCGGCGCCATGGCGTTTCAATGAAGGTACGGAAGACCTTCATATGGCTGAATATCATTCAGGCCGCTAGTTGAACGGCGCTGTTTGGTAAAGAGACTAGGATGTTAATTGAACGGCTAATTAAGTTGCTTGCGAAATATACATTACATACCTACATTTACATATAGAATATAAAAAAAATCAAAACGATGTCATTCAAACAAATATAACAAGATATCGGTAATAAATAATTCGGGGCAAGATATATTACTAATAGGCCCTTTGAATTGCAAATTTTTATTTAAATGTAGTAGTCGAAAACAACTTGATAGGTAGTTTGAATATTATTATGTAATACGAAATATTTAACTCATTTACGCCCGTTTTCCGCATTTGATTTAGTTACCTGCCTATTCAAATAAAATAACAATGTTAGCATATAAACTAAACAAAATATAGTACAATGGCTCTGTAACCACAGTAATGTGGATTACGTTACCATGGTTACGAAGTAAACATCGGTCAACCGCGCATGCGCCCTAGTGCGGTCTCCGTCGGTGCACCGCGGGGACTATATATATTTAAAACGGACAATCCAAACACAATCTATGTACCTACTATGCGATTTGATCCGCTTTCATAAAGGAATAGAGCGGCAATAACCCAATGGCTGAGGCGTCGGCCTGGCGATCGACAGGTCATGAGTTCGATCCCCACCTATTGCAGTATTGACGTGAACCCACTCCAGACACAAGCATATTTAATTTAGCTTAATTGAAGTAGTTAACAAGACTACTAGTGATGTGTAACCCACATTGCTAGGAAGCCTTTTTTTAATTTTTTGCTATGTTTTTTTATAATGATTGACTTTGAGAAAAAATGGTTTTAGGAACCTCAATGTCATTTTTAAAGACCTATTACAGAATAGGTATATGCACGTATAGGTTTGATGAAACATTTTTTTTTTTTAGTTTCAGTCCTGTTTATGGGGAGCTCCCCCTTAATTTTTTATTTTTGTATAAAAATCGTAAAGCGGTTTACAGACCACACCTACCTGACTTACCTACCAAGTTTCAACTGTGTAGTCTTAATAGTTTCGGAATAAAGTGTTTGTGACATTCGGGCAGACAGACAGACAGACATGACGAATCTATAAGGGTTCCGTTTATTGCCATTCGGCTACGGGACCCTAAAAACAGTTACACAAAAATGTGTATTATAAGATGTACATATATACATGAAAGCTCAATTAAGGTAATTGCAACGAAGATTTATATTTAAACCGCTCAAAAAGGACTCCGACCCATGTTGGAGGAATATACCTAAATAGCGGAATAAAAAAAAACTTTAGTTGGTTTATTAAAATAACAAACCCTACTGATATTGCTAATAAATTTAATAATTATTTAATTGACAAGACAAATTCTAAATTGACAAATAATTTGAATAACACAAACAGAAAATGTATGCCATGTAGTATGTATTTAACACCGTTCACAACACCAGAAATAATTACTATTATTCAATCCCTTTATAATATTGATTCAGTAGGGTTTGACGAAGTTGCTGCAAAGATTATAAAGCAATGTACATTTATTTTAGCGCCAATATTTACATTCTTAGTAAATATGGCTTTCGAATCAGGTGTTTTCCCTGAGAGTGCTAAGCTGTCGGTTGTCAAACCGCTTTACAAAAGAGGCGAAAGAACGGATATAGCAAATTATCGACCCATTGTTAATACCAATCTTCTTTAACATTTTTGAGAAAGCGTTTTATAAAAGAAAAATCTCTTTTACACAACAGTTTAAAATTATCAAAAAGGAACAATTTGCTTTTCAAAGTAATAAATTCACAGAATCTACAATCTAGTTCACGAAATATCTAAAAACATAAATTACAAAATCTTGTGTGGTGTAATTTTTTTTTACATGTCACGTGCATTCGATTTTGTCCCCCATGACATTTTACTACAAAAATTAGATAACCTAGGAATTCGTGGACCAGCTCTAAACTGGTCGACTTCATATCTCGTGGACAGAAAACAATACGTGGAAGTTAATGGCTTTAACGAAAACGCCGTGATAACTAAATTTAAATCTAATTGTAGAGTTAATGGATATGGGGTACCCCAAGGAAGCATTCTTGGGCCTCTTCTCCTTCCAGATATAACAAATAATAAATGTACACTTTTCGATGTTGATATTCCCATAATAATCGCATGTCATAATGATTTAGATAATTATATGAATAAATGTAATAATCCGTATAAGGACGTGATAAACTGGCTGAGCGCAAATAATCTCAATGTTAATTTGACAAAACTAATTATATTCAGTTCCAAAATTATGGTTATAAAAAATTAAGCTAGATGTAAATTACAATCATATAGACATTAAAGAGGTTAACGAGACAAAGTTCTTAGGGATATATACGGACAAAAACTTAAATTGGAAATCTCATATACGATATCTGTGTAACAAATTAAATAGTTATATATAAGCACCGTGCTATCAGCTTATTACGGCTACGTTCATTCGCTTCTGAAGCACGGTCTGGTGTGTGGGGAAACTTAACAGACATCAACAAAGTGTTGATAGCGCAGAAAAAGTGCATACGCGCGATTTGTGGTGCGCCGCCGTTTGACTCGTGTAAGCCCTTGTTTAAACACTTAAATATTACACCGCTTCCATGTATCATTTTTAAGGTTTCGTATTTTGCTAAAATAAATCCTCAGTTTTTCAGTTAAGCCTCTGAAATCTATCCCAGGAATACACGGAATCCTGACAGACTGGTCAGCTAGGCTATTCTGTAAGCTATCTCGACAGCGGAATCAACGGTGAGATTCGAATTTCGTACTTTGCAATTCAATCGTATCACGTTCGCAATACGGTTGAATTTCGTAATACGAAATTCAAATATCACCGCGGATTCCGTTGTCGAGATAGCTTACAGAATAGCCTAGCTGATCTTGAAACACTGCCAAAGACTACACTCTATGAAAAACAATGTTATGCTATGTATATAAAAGACTTTAACGCGCTACCGAAACACTTGAAGACTTTAAATACAAATCATTTAAAAAATGAATTGCTGCAGTGGCTAAAGACCAAACAATTTTACAGTGTGGCTGAATTTTTAAATGATAAATCAATTTAAGTTGATATTATCAACATTATTTTTACATTTTTGAAATTTTATATTTTCAATAATTTAATTTAATTGTTTGTTATTTTATATAATTTTATATTAAACTAGAAGTACCCCGCGGCTTTGCCCGCGTTAAAACCTTCTCTTATTTTCCTAAAACTTTTCTTTTGTAAAAACGATTTTATCATTAAACACATCAAATAAGAATTAGCCAAATCAGTTCACCTGTTTTCATGTTATCGCGAGACTAAGGCAATTCAGGATTCATATTTATAAAACCCGAAAATCCTAAATTTAAACCCCATTTCGAAAAATCCTACAACACGTACTTTATCCCATCTTGTTTCGCCATACAAACTTTGAATCCCCGTTCCGTATCCGGGAGGATTTTTTAGAAAATCCTTTCTTATCGGATACCTACGTCATAATAACTATCTGCCTGCATTTTAAATTTCAGCGCAATCCGAAACAATATTGGTTTTTAGACTTTGTTACCCCAGTGTATCCTCTTAGAGTGACATTTTGAAGAAGTCTGAAACTCGTATTTACTTATATATTTACAGAAGTAGTTGTGTGAAATGTCGAAAAAAAATTACGATCCAAACTTTGAACCCCCGCTTCATCCCCTTAAAGAGTGTATTTTGTAAAATTCTTTCTTAGCGGCTACCTAAGTCAAAATAACTATCTGCATGCCAAATTTCAGCGCAATCCGAAACAATATTGATTTCAGACTTTGTTACCCCACTTCACCCTTTTAGGGGTGGAATTTCGAAAGAGCCTGAAACACGTATTTACTTACTTAAGTACTTGTGTTAAGTTTCGAATATAAAGGACAATTTAATATTGTTTTTCCATACAAACTTTGAACCCCCGTTTCATCCCCTTCAGAGGTGAATTTTAGAAAATCCTTTTTCAGAGGGAACTAACGTCGTAATAACTATCTGCATGCCAAATTTCAGCGCAATTCGAAACAATATTGATTTTAACACCTTGTTTCCCCATTTCACCCTCTTAGGGGTGGAATTTCAAAAAACATGAAACACGTATTTAATTATTTTTTTTACTGGAGGCCTTGTATGGTTTTGAATAGAAAATACTATCTAATCTTGTTTCTCCATACAATTTTTGAACCGCCTTTTCATCCCTTTAGGGGTGAATTTTGGAAAATCCTTTTTTCATAAAGAACTAACGTCGAAATAACTTATCTGTATGCCAAATTTCAGCGCAATCCAACGCAATATTGATTTCAGACTTTGTGACCCCACTTTTAGGGGTGGAATTTCGAAAGAGCCTGAAACACGTATTTACTTACTTAAGTACTTGTCTTAAGTTTCGAATAGAAAAGACTATCTAATAATGTTTCTCCATAGAAACTTTGAACCCCCGTTTCATCCCCTTCAGGGGTGAAATTTGAAAAATCCTTTTTCAAAGGTAACTAACGTTGTAATTACTATCTGCATGCCAAGTTTTAGCGCAATCCGAAAAATATTGATTTTCACACTTTGTTACCCCATTTCACCCTCTTAGGGGTGGAATTTCAAAAAAACCTGAAACACGTATTTACTTATTTTTGTACTTGTGTGAAGTTTCGGATAGAAAATACTATCTAATCTTGTTTCTCCATACTAACTTTGAACCCCCATGTCATCCCCTTAAGGGGTGAATTTTGAAAAATCCTTTCTTAGTACACCCCTACGTACTAAGACAAATATACCCTCCAAATTTCAAGTCTCTACGACCAGCGGTTTAGGCTGTGCGTTGTCAGTCAGTCAGTCAGTATGTCAGGACAAAGATTCTTATAGTATTAGATATGGACATAGATAATTAATGCAATCCACTAATTTCATCGTATTGATGGATCGAACCGTGGCTTAATTGGCAGAGCACCTGGACGTGTAATCCGGGGGGTGTGGGTTCGAGTCCCGTCGGTACGATGAGATTTTGGATTGTGTTTAACAATTTACAAAAATATAAAGTGTGTGACACTTCAAAGAAACATAATAATAGATAATTTAAACTCCATATTCCATAAAATCTTCCACCTGAATTGTACTCTGTTTTATATTAATGAATTAATTATATTTATAACGATTATGATTAGAGAGAACCGATTCGATCTCTACAAGAAACCAGATCGATGGCATCAAACAAAGTTTTTGTGTAAATTGCCCATTTTCTTGCTGACGGTACATTTTTCAAATAAGTTGCGGATACAAATATTGTTTATTTTAAGTGATATATAACTATCTACATTTTATATTCGAATTTGGGTTCGAATCCCGTTCGATACGATGACATTTTGTATTGTATATGTAACACTAACAACTAGCTGATGTTCGCGACTAGGTTCACCTGTACTCAGAATGTTATCAATGTAAAGCTCTGTCAATAAACATTTGTGTTATCTGAGTTATTTAAGTTATTTGTAAAAATCATGATTTTCAAAAGAATAAAAAGAATTAACAGAAAAATATGTGAAAACACATAAAAGTAGCCCATGCTATGCTAATCCTTAAATCGGATCGTCCGTTTAGGCGTGACTAGGTAACACACAGACGAGTTACAGAGTTACACTACTACTACTACAGAGAAACAAAAATTTGCACATTAAAGTTTAGTATTTCGTAAATGGAGCATTCAATCGAAAAATAGTATTAGCATCCCCTAAGTCATTTTAAAAGAGCTATTCAACGATACCCCCCCCCCCCCCACATGAAGGGGTAGACGACGAAAAAAAAATCATCCCCACTTCACATGTAGGGGAACTGACGAAAAAAATATTTTCAAAATTTTATTTTAGCACTCCTCACTCCTACAAAATTACAGCTTTCTATTACTAACAGTCTTTTAGCAAAATTTCGGATAGACGGACATGACGAAACTATAAGGGTTCTTTGTCAGGACTACGGAACCCTAAAAAACCGGCCAAGTGCGTTTTGAGCCACGCGCAGTGTAGGGTTCCTTAGTAGTATAATATTTAACATAATTATTTTTAAAATTATCCAACACCCTAGTTCATCGACTATCACTGCTAAACGAATAATGTCTTTCTATGCAAAATTCAAAATCGCGCTCGACGTGGCGCCACAGAATACATACCAGTTTTACATCTCTTTGCTCCCTCTGCGTGAACTCTCGCTACCCCGTTAGTCATAATACAACAAATGAAAAGTTTACTGTTGCTCTACTTTGTAATGGATATTTTATATTGGTTGTAATGTAAAAGCTAAAAGTTAAAGGTAGGCTGAATTGTTACTGTTTCTAAACCGAATTCACTAAAATGGAGGAGGTTCTCAATTCGACTGTATATATATTTTGTTTTAATGTTTGTTACCACAATAGTCGATCAAATGTTGACCGATTTCAAACATTATTTTTTTGTTTGAGAGATTATGCCACCCGTTTGGTCCCATTTCAATTTTATCGAGGCGAGGTATGACAATTATCTCTGGAGATATGGAGATAAACATCTCAAACACATTACATACCTTGATGACATATGCATTTGTATACCTTGACGACATGATACTACTGGCTATTTTGACTATCGCAGCATGTGAAGTCGGTATTTTTTCGTTTTGTACGATCATAAGTTATCAAAATCTTAATTATTTATAGGTACATACAAAAATAAATTGACGTTTATTAGTTATTTAGTAGTTTATTGACGTTATCATGAACTCAAGTACCGTTGAACCAATTAGCCTAATTTTAGTTTTAGTACATTTGTAGAAGTCCAAGGAAAGTTTAAAAGGTGTAAACATATTAAGAAACTAGCTGAGCCCCGCGGCTTCACCCGCCATAAAAAGGGTTTCATTCATATGCAGCGTTTCTGTCATAAGAACCTTGTCCTGATATTTTACAAAAACAACATAAAATTATTAGCCATATCGGCTCCACCGTTCTAAAGTTATGGCCTGACCGAGGTATAATAAGGACCAATAGCCAGACGATAAAAATCGAAGACTTATTTTTCTTGAGAAACAAAATGTTATAAGCGCTCTCACTTCCTCTATATTAATAACAAACTGACAATATTTTTTCCCGTTTTAGTCCGTTTTAAAATGTGTCTACAGTATTACCCTCTTAGGGGTGGAATTTAAATAAACCCTATTTTTTTCCTTTCTGAGTGGAGAGTGGAGAGCCCTTGGTGAGTGGTCCTTTAAGTGCGGGTTATCTATAGATAGGTCTTTAAAAATGACATCGAGATTTCTAAAACTATTTTTTCTCATAGTCAATCGTTTTAAAGACACTTCTTATTCCATTTCGTTTGCATTCCGTTATATATATATATATATATATATATATATATATATATATATATATATATATAGTTAGGTATATAGTCCTCCTCAATACGAATCAATCGAGCCCAAACTTGGTGGGTTTATGTTGTTTAATCAAAGAGATGCCGTGGCCACCTTCCGGCTTCATCATCAGACCCTGGATATCATCTAGGTGTAAAGTCCTCCTCAAGAAAAATCAATCGAGCCCAAAGTCGGTGGAGTCATGTTGTTTTATCACAGAGATGCCGTGGCCACCTTCCGTCTCCATCATCAGACCACACAAGTTGTAACTTGCATTTTAAAAATAATAGCGCGACATTGCACGTTAAAAATATAGCTTGTAATTTATATCTAATATTTGTTCAGTTTTAGAATTTTATTAAAGTAGAGCAACTTTAGATGCGTAACAAAGCTTGAGCAAGGTAAAGCGAGAGTAATGATAGAGCGAGAGGTACGCTCAAAATTCGGCATGGATCATACGTCTTATCGAGACGACTGCTTAGCCGCCACTGAGGAATTCAGTATTGCCAGGTCTATTTTTCACTTTACCCTAGTTTCCGTCATCTTTTACCCTAGATTTGCAGTTTCTTAGAAAAAATACCCTAAACTCTCATATATTTGTTTAAAATTATTTAAAAATGACATAAAAACCGCACTCTGTGGGTACGTTCACGGAATTGTGCCTTATACTTAAAGCCGGATTTGATTACCCTAAAGATTACCCTAAACAATTCTTTACCCTAAAAATTACCCTGTCACCTCAATTTTACTCTAAATCTAGAGTAAATTACCCTGACTTGGCATCAGTGGAGGAATTTTTCACGCGATTCTTGTTTATAAACTGCATTTTTTAGTTTTTCTCCATGTTATTATTATTTGAGTAATAATTAAATACGAGTGCTACTTTTTACATGGTTATTTAATTAAATCATAGGCATTTTAAAACATAATAGTTTACGTAAATGCGACACTTTATTATCAAGAAAAAAACAGTTTAAAAAACAACGTAATCTTAAAAACTTTACGATTTTGTAACATGTGAATAGAGAATATGATAGATATTAAGAAAAATCTATCCAGTATATATTCAATAAGAAGATGATTTTCAAGGTATGACTTGAAAAGTTTTGCTATTTCTTTATTTATTTCCATATACTAGGTATTCAAACTTAACCCGAAATGGTGTTAGGCACGGCAGAGTCCTGTTTAGCGTTTGATTTACCAACTACTAACGTCCTACTAGATCAAACATTTGCACTTTAAAGTTTAATATTTAGTAAATGGAACATTAAATCGAAAAATAGTATTAGCAACCCCTTAGCCATTTTGAAGGAGCTATTGAACGATATCCCACGCGGTGGGGTAGACGACGAAAAAAAAAATCATCCCCACTTCACTAGCTACCCTAAAAAAAAAGTGTGTACTTGTGCACGTGTACACGCGTTAGAAATTATACTTCTGTGGCGTATGGAAAAAAAATAACTAAAATGCAGTAGTGATTAACGATAAATATTAAAATTAATTAAAAAGATTTTATTTAAATTAAAAAGGTTTTATTAACGTAAAAATATGACGTTAAATACAACTACAAGCATATACAACTTGAACATAGTCATGCCACCTAGAACTAACTTCACGATGTAGAATTTAGGTGTCGGTGTGCGCGCGCATCGTACCACCTAGAACTAACTTCACGATGTTAAATTTAGGTGTCGGTGTGCGCGCGCATCGTAAAAATTCACTCTCATAATTTTTCTCTATCGCGCCAAAAGAAGTATAATTTCAAAATTTTTTCAAAATTTCATTTCACTACTTTGTCGGCGTAATTGATATACACACAAAATTTACAAAATTTCAGCTTTCTAGTACTAACGGTCTCTTTGTAAAACCTCGGACAGACAGACAGACGGACATGACGAAACTATAAGGGTTTCTGGTCAGGACTACGGAACCCTAATAATGGAGAGTCTCCTCACCCTCAGAATATGATCTGTAGCTAACTAACTGGTGGTCGCAGGAGGTGGAGAGCGGCGCGCCGCGGCCCGTGTGGTTCGTGTTCTCCGGCATGGGGTCGCAGTGGAGCGGCATGGCGCGCGCGCTCATGGCGCTGCCGGCCTTCGCCGCGTCCGTGCGCCGCTCCGCTGCCGCGCTGCGCCCGCACGGCGTGGACCTGGTGCACGTGCTCACGGAGGCGCCCGAGGCGGCCTTCGACGACGTGGTGGCCTCCTTCGTGTCCATCGCGGCCGTGCAGGTGGCGCTGGTGGACGTGCTGCGCGAGGTGGGCGTGCGCCCCGACGGCATCGTGGGCCACTCCGTCGGCGAGATCGGATGCGCGTACGCGGACGACACGCTCACGGGCGAGCAGGCCGTGCTGGCGGCCTACTGGCGCGGCCGCAGCATCGTGGACGCGGCGCTGGCGCCGGGCGCAATGGCGGCCGTGGGCCTCTCGTGGGAGGAGTGCGCGGCGCGCTGCCCGCCCGAGGTGGTGCCGGCGTGCCACAACGCGCCCGACAGCGTCACGGTGTCGGGCCCCGTGCCGGCCGTGGAGCGCTTCGTGGCCGACCTGGCGGCGGAGGGCGTGTTCGCGCGCCGCGTCAACTCGTCGGGCGTGGCGTTCCACAGCCGGTACATCGCGGCGGCGGCCCCGCAGCTGCGCCGCAGCCTGGAGCGCGTCATCCCCGAGCCCAAGCCGCGCTCCCGCCGCTGGGTCTCCTCCTCGCTGCCCAGAGACCAGTGGGACTCTGACATTGGTGAGCGTTGACAATATTTTAAATCGGTTCATTTTCAGTGAAAGGGCGGCGACCTGGTTTCACCACTATCTATCCAAATTAAGTGACATCTAAAATGACCCGAACGGGCGTTGTCAGTGCAAGCGCGTCACAGAAGTTTTCACATAAAAATAATACAGACAAAATAAATACAAACGAATTGTGAACCTCCACCTTTTTAACCGACTTAAAAAATGAGGTTCCTCAATTCGACCGTATATATATATTTTTTTAATGTTTGTTCGCGGATAACTTCGTCGTTTATGAACCGATTTTGATGATTATTTTTTTGGTTGGAAAGAAGATATCCCAAGAATGGTGCCTACTATAGTCATTTCATCGAGATCTGATTGGTATCTCCAGAGATATGGAGATAAACACCTCAAACTTGGTACTGAAAATTAATAGCGCGGTATTTGAAGTCCGTTCTTTTAGTTTTTTAAACGTTATTATTGGAAATCGGTTGAAAAAGGAGGCGTTTTATTTTTTGTATGTTATTCGATTTCTCCGCCGATTATTGACTGAATTATGATTATGAATGCTTCAATAATAAAAGGTGGTTTTAGGGTTCCGTAGTCCTGACAAGAAAGCCTTATAGTTTCGTCATGTCCATCTGTCTGTTTGTCTATCTGTCCGTTTGTCTGTCCGAGGTTTTGCAAAGAGACAGTTAGTACTAGAAAGTTAAAATGTTGTAGGAGTGTGTATATCAATTGCCGGCAAAGTGGTAAAATAAAATTTTGAAACATTTTTACGGTAGCTCCCCTGCATGTGAAGTGGGTAGGAATTTTTTTTTCGTCGTCTATCCCATCGTGTGGGGTATCGTTGAAGGTTTTTTAAATGATTTAGGGGAAAAATTCATGATGATATTGAATTTCATAAACTTCAAAGGATAACTTTATTAGTTCAGCAGCAATAGTCGTCGAACTCGGGTGCTGGATAATTTTAAAAATCATCATCATCATCATCAGTCAATTTCCGTCCACTGCTGGACATAGGCCTCTCCCGTGGCATTTAGAAATAATAATGTTAAATATTATACTACTACGGGACCCTACTCTGCAACCCCGACACGCACTTGTCCGGTTTTTGTTTAATATGCGTATACGGCGACGACGACGAACACGTGGAACTAGTGCGTGACCGGCGTGTGTGTGTGTGTGTCGCAGCGCGGCTGAGCTCGGCGGCGTACCACGTGAACAACCTGCTGTCGCCGGTGCGGTTCTCGGAGGCGGTGGCGTGCGTGCCGGCGCGCGCGCTGCTGGTGGAGGTGGCGCCGCACGCGCTGCTGCACGCCGTGCTGCGCCGCGCGCTGCCCGCCTCCGTGGCGCACGTGCCGCTCGTGCGTCGCGACGCGCCCGATGCGCTGCGCCACCTGCTGGCCGCGCTCGGACGCATCTACGGCGCCGGTGCACAACCGCAGGTGCTTCACGAACTTCACTTCACTACTCTTTTTCATCCTATCTATTCGAAAAGTGATGGTTTGTTCCTCGATAAGTGCGCGCAAAGTAGGTCATTTCTGCCCTAGGGCCGGAAAGTAATTTTGAAGTTATACTTCTTTTGGCGCGATAGAGAAAAATGATGGGAGTGAATTTTTACGATGCGCGCGCACACCGACACCTAAATTTAACATCGTGAAGTTAGTTCTAGGTGGCATGACTATGTTCAAGTTGTATATGTCATATTTAACGTCATATTTTTACGTTAATAAAACCTTTTTTATTTAAATAAAATCTTTTTGATTAATTTTAATATTTATCGTTAATCACTACTGCATTTTAGTTATTTTTTTTCCATACGCCACAGAAGTATAACTTCTAACGCGTGTACATAAGTACACACACTCCTTTTTTTTTTTTGGCTTATGAATGTTCTTCTATAGTGCCCGCGGTCTAAGGAGGTTCAATGAAATTCCTAGACATTTCATGACATTTGTTTTTAATGCTAGATAGGCAAGCGTTTGACCACTATCTCATCTGATGTTAAGTGACGATGCGGTCGACGATGTAGCTCGCTTACCTTGTAGATACCCGTTCATTCTCGATTTATAATTTTTTTTTATTCAATAACATTGGGTACATAACATTTCGTGACATATCATAACATTTTGTGTCATTACATAAAATTTTGTGACATTTCATGACATTTTGTAACGTTTCATGACATGTACTGACATTTCGTTGCTTTTCATTACATATGAAAACATTTCGGACATTTCACGACATATTGTGACATATTATGACATATAATTACATTTTGTGACATTTCATGACATTTCATGAAATGTCGTGACATGACATTTCGTTACTTTTTATAACATTTCATGACATTTAAAATATCTCATGACATTTAGAGCCCCCGCACACTGGCCACTTAGTGGCGGCCACGCTTCAGCCACTAGTGGCCGCCACAACCTGCGGACGCGTTTCTTCATACATTTTATATAGAATCGGCGCACACTGAGCGCTTGAGTGGCCGCGTCCGAGCCACAAGCTGCGAGAGTCGAGCGCGCTCGCTACTTGTGGCTGCGTTTTGTCGTTCGACTCGTGCGCATACACGGCCACAGTTGCCGGCTTCTTCCGTCTTCGTGCTTCTTCGTCGATGGTTCTGAATTCGGCGCCGTTTTCTACGTTTTAGAATAATAAGCAACAATAGCGAAATCAAGAGTGCGTCCATTCTTGGGCAACACACGTCTACCTCTGTCGAGATACTTGCAGCTAGTGTCTGACGCAAGTGGCAGCCACTGGTGGCTTGATGCGGCCACTAGTGGCTGCCACTGGTGGCGGCGTGTAGTGGTCTAGCCGAACTACTGGTGGTCGCGTTTAGTGGCGGCGACTGGTGGCCGTAATGTGCGAGGGCTCTTAATGGCATTTTGTGACCAGTAGAGTAGGTGTCGTTAGTAGCGCAACAGTCGAAGTCGGTTCTTTTAGTTTATTAGACGATCGTTCGACAGACGCATGTACAGTATGTACAGTATGTACAGTGTGTACAGTATGTACAGTGTGTACAGTATGTACAGTATGTACAGTGTGTACAGTGTGTACAGTGTGTACAGTGTGTACAGTGTGTACAGTGTGTACAGTGTGTACAGTGTGCCGCCTGTAGGGTGCTTCCCGTTGAACCATTTGTATAGAATCAATCTGAAAACCGTAAATATATAGTTTAATTAAAAAAAATGTGAGTTTTCTATTACAAACTTATTATTTGCGGTCGGTGCAGTACATTTGTTAGGAATCGAACTGCAAGGTTACTTAATACGCACTTTACGCTTGTCCGTGACTTTAATTGTCAATTATTGCACGACGTTTCTAATTGCATGACTTCACGCCGTGCAATAATCTTCTATTTGACGGAAAAGCGTAGCAAGCGTAACGTGCGGGTTTATGTCACACTGACTAATATAAAATAATATACGATACTCGTGACTTAAGTAGTCTATTATTACACGGCGTACGTGCCTTCCGCCGTGCAATAATACACTCCTTAAGTCACACGTATCGTAATATTAGTTTTCGCACGAGCGACGTGACGTAGCGTCTGTAACCGTGTGTGTGTGTGTGTGTGTAGGTGTCGAAGCTGTACCCGAGCGTGTCGTGGCCCGTGTCGCGCGGCACGCCGGCGCTGGCGGCGCGCGTGCGCTGGGACCACTCCGCGGAGTGGGACGTGGCGCAGTACGGCGGCGCGCCGCGCTCCGGGGAGCACGTGTACGAGTTCGAGCTGGCGCGCCCTGACGACGCCTTCCTCGCCGGACACAACATCGACGGCCGCGTGCTGTTCCCCGCCACCGGCTACCTGGTGAGTGCGCCTCCCCGCCCCGCCCCGCCCCGCCCCTCCCCGCCCCGCCACCGCCGCTGACCGTGTCTCCGTTCCAGAGCCTGGTGTGGCGCACGATGGCCAAGATGCACAACAAGAAGCCGGAGGAGACCGCCGTCGTGATGGAGAACGTGCAGTTCCGGCGCGCCACCATCGTGCCGGCCGACGCGCCCGTGCGGCTGCTGGTCAACGTGCTCGACAACAGCGGCGAGTTCGTCGTGTGCGAGGGCGGCGCCGTCGTGGTGGCGGGCGCCGTGCGGCTCGCACTCGACGCCGAGCGGTCGGAGCTGCCGCCGCCCGAGCCCGACGCGGAGCACCCGCCGCTCGACGCCGACGACGTCTACAAGGAGCTGCGCCTGCGCGGATACAACTACGGCGGCGCCTTCCGCGGCATCCGCGCCTCGGACGCGCGCGGCGTCGTCGGCGAGCTGGCCTGGGACGGCAACTGGGTGTCGTTCGCGGACACCATGCTGCAGTTCGGCATCATCGGCGTGGACACGCGCGAGCTGTACCTGCCCACGCGGCTGCGGCGCGCGCTGTGGGACCCGCGCGCGCAGCCGCCGCCCGGCGCGCCCGTGCGCGTCACCATGCACCGCCACCTGGACGTGATCGCGGCCGGCGGCCTCGAGCTGCGCGGCCTCAACACGAGCCTCGCGCCGCGCCGCGCCAACGCGCAGCCCGCGCCCAAGCTCGAGAAGTACGCCTTCCTGCCGTACGAGAACGCCGCGGTCGGCGGCGAGGACGCGGCGCGGTCGAAGCGCGACGCGCTCGTCGCCAGCCTGCAGCTGGTGCTCGAGAACGCCGGCGCGCTGCGGCTGCGGCTCGCCGAGGCGGCGCTGGGCCGCGCGGCCGAGGCGCTGCTGACGCCGGCCGCGCTGGCCGCGCTCGACGCCGAGCCGCAGGTGCGCGTCGACGCGGAGGTGGCGGCCGGCGCCGGCGCCGACGCGCACGCCGCGCTGCGGGAGCTCGGCGTCACCGTCACCGCCAAGGAGACGCCGGAGGGCGAGTTCCACGCGGTGCTGGCCGCGGACGCGGTGTCGCGGCACGGCGCGGCCGCGCTGGCCCGGCTGGCGGGCGCGCTGGCGCCGGGCGGCTTCCTGCTGCTGGAGGAGCCGGCGCGCGCGCTCGACGACGCGGCGGCGCAGGACGCCGTGCGGCGCGCCGGGCTGCGCGTCGTGTCGCGCCAGGCGGCCGCCGGCTGCGAGTACGTGCTGCTGCGCGCGCCGCCCGCGCTGCCCGCCGCGCACGTCGTCGTCGACGTGTCCGACGAGACGTCGTACGCGTGGGTGGAAGAGCTGCGCGCGGCGCTCGCGCGCGCCGACACGGAAGACGTGCGCGTGTACGCGGTGTCGCGCGCGGCCACGTGCGGCGCGCTGGGGCTGGCCGCGTGCCTGCGCGCGGAGCCCGGCGGCCGCGCGCTGCGCGTGTTCTTCCTGCCGGGGGCGCGCGAACCGTTCTCGGTGCGCGGCGCGCCGTACGCGGAGCGCGTGGCGCTCGACCTGGCGGTGAACGTGCTGCGCGGCGGCGAGTGGGGCAGCTACCGGCACGCGGAGCTGGACGGCGGCGAGGCGCAGCTGCGGGTGGAGCACGCGTACGTGAACACGGTGACGCGCGGCGACCTGGCGTCGCTGCGCTGGATCGAATCGGAGCTGCGCTGGGCGGGGGCGCGGGAGCGCGCGCCCGGCACCGACCTGTGCCGCGTGTACTGCGCGCCGCTCAACTTCCGCGACGTGATGCTGGCCACCGGCAAGCTGCCGCCGGACGCGCTGCCCGGGAACCTGGCCGGCCAGGAGTGCATCCTGGGGCTGGAGTTCAGCGGGCGGGCGTCGAGCGGCGCGCGCGTCATGGGCATGGTGGCGGCGCGCGGGCTGGCCACCACCGTGCTGGCGGACGAGGGCTTCCTGTGGCCGGTGCCGGAGCGCTGGTCGCTGGAGGAGGCCGCCACGGTGCCGGTGGCGTACGCGACCGCGTACTACGCGCTGACGGTGCGCGGGCGCATGCGGCGCGGGGAGGCCGTGCTGGTGCACGCGGGCACGGGCGGCGTGGGGCAGGCCGCCATCGCCATCGCGCTGCACGCGGGCTGCACCGTGTACACGACGGTGGGCACGCCGGAGAAGCGCGCCTACCTGCGCGAGCGGTTCCCGGAGCTGCCCGAGCAGAACGTGGGCAACTCGCGCGACACGACGTTCGAGCAGCTGGTGCTGGCGCGCACGCGCGGGCGCGGCGTGGACCTGGTGCTCAACTCGCTGGCGGCGGACAAGCTGCACGCGTCCGTGCGCTGCCTGGCGCCGGGCGGACGCTTCCTGGAGATAGGCAAGCTGGACCTGTCCAACGACTCTCCGCTGGGCATGGCCGTGTTCCTCAAGAACACCACCTTCCACGGCATCCTGCTGGACGCGCTGTTCGACGCCGCCGCCGACCACCCGGACAAGGCGGCCGTGGTGCGCTGCGTCACCGAGGGCATCGCCGCCGGCGCCGTGCGCCCGCTGCCCGCCACCGTCTTCGCCGACCACCAGCTGGAGCAGGCGTTCAGGTGAGTGCGTGAGTGACTCCCCCCCCCGATCCCCGCAAGGCTCTCCCCCCGCTGACCTGTCGCTCGCCCGCAGGTACATGGCGACGGGCAAGCACATCGGCAAGGTGGTGGTGCGCGTGCGCGAGGAGGAGGCGCGCGGCGCGGCGCCGGCGCCGGCGCGGCTGGTGGCCGCCGTGCCGCGCACGTACATGCACCCGGGAAGAGCTACGTGCTCGTCGGTCAGTCTCATTATTCTTATCCTTCCTTAATCATTTTATAAATGTAAAAGTAACTGTGTCTGCCTGTCTCGCTTTCACGCCTAAACGTTTTTTTGGTACACAGATAGTCTAGAGCCTGAGAAAGGACACAGTCTACTTTTAATGCGAAAAAGGATTGTAAGGGGTTGAAAGGGGGATGAAATGCTGTATGGAAGTATCGTCATTTTTAGAGATCATTATCGTAATTTTAGAAGCTTGAATCTTACGTTTTAGGCTGTTGATTCGATATCTAATACTATAAAAATCTTTGTCCAGACATACTGACTGACAGACAACGCACAGCCTAAACCACTGGTCGTAGAGAGTTGAAATTTGGAGGGTATATTTGTCTTAGTACGGTAGGATGTACTAAGTAAGGATTTTCAAAATTCACTCCTAAATGGGATGAAATGGGGGTTCAAAGTATGTATAGAAAAAAAAAAATATTCGAACCTTCACACAAGTACTTCTGTAAATAAATAAGTAAATACGTGTTTCGGGCTTTTTCGAAATACCACCCCTAAGAAGGTGAAGTGGAGTAACAAAGTCTGAAAATCAATATTGTTTTGGATTGCGCTGAAATTTGGCATGCAGATAGTTATTACAAAGTTATTATTGATCAGAAAGGATTTTATCAAAATTCACCCCCTAAAGGGATGAAACGGGGGTTCAAAGTTTGTATGGAGAAACATGATTAGATAGTCTTTTTTATTCGAAACTTTACATAAGTACTTCTGTAAAAAAATAAGTAAATACGTGAATCAGAATTTTTGAAATTCCACCCCTAAAAGGGTGATGTGGGGTAACAAAGTCTAAAATCAATATTGTATCGGATTGTGCTGAAATTTGGCATGCAGATAGTTATTATGACGTAGGTATCGGCGATTTTCCAAAATTTACCCCTTAAGGAGATGGAAGGGGGCTTAAAGTTTGTATGGAGAATCAAGATTAGATAGTCTGGTATGTTGGATATGTACTTGACATAAGTATTTCTGTACCTAAATCAATAAGTAAATAAGTTTTGCAGGATTTTTCGAAACTCCATGGGGTAAAAAAAGAAGAAAATCAATGTGGTTTTTCGGGTTTTATAAAAATTCCCTTAGTCACGCGATAATTTGAAAACGGGTGGACCGATATAGCTAATTCTTTTTTGATGTATTTTTATGATAGAAAGGTTTTTACGAAAGAAAAGTTTTAAATAAATAAAAGAAGTTTTTAACGCGAACGGAGCAGCGGGGCACTTCTAGTAAATAAATATGACATTCAAAGTTTGTAAAAGTTTTACCTTCAAGGGTGTAAAATAACAGAAGGGAATAGGGGATGAAAGTTTGTATGGAAATATTTAAGGTTTATGTAAATGTTTTATAAGTTTGCGACAAGAGACAAAATATTAGAGCTATCCTGATGTAGCATTAACAGAGTCAATACAAAATGTGAAACTAAAGTTAACTTAAGGAAGGGAAGAGGGGGGGGGGGTGTCCCGGTATGGCGCGGTGTAGGTGGGAAAATATACCTAAGTGTGCTTATCCGAACGGACAGACAGACGACGATAAAGTATTTATACGTATGTGTCTGCACTATTCCACGCGGGCGAAGTCGCGGGAACAGCTAGTTTTACTATATTGTTGTACACGCTGACCGATCCCAATGTTTTATTACTATATGCAGCCAAAAATAACACAGTAGTATATTGTATAACGAGAGCGCAACAGTACGTCTCTGCGAGGCCGCTATTTTGATTCGAACCAGAGCGGAGCTAAAGTTTCTAGAGTAGATTTGAGTAGAATAGCGAGCGTTGTGTAGTTTTTTGAGCGTAGCGAGGGGATTAAGTAAAGATAAATTTTCATAACATCTATTCGAATAACGATGGTTTGTTCCTCGATAAGTGCGCGCATTCTTGAGTAGAACCCTGAACGTAGCGAGGGACTTAGAGTACCTCGGCCGAGAGAAAACATCGTTGCGGCCTAGTTATTGAAGTTATTTCCATACGAGCTGATGTATCGCAGCGCCTCCACGCTTATAATGTATTTTTCCTACCTTCACGGACACGGGTAAATGTGATGAGATGTGACGTCACTGTGGGAACACAGACTGACCATGATAACCTTTAGCGGCCTAGGGCCCCCCGGAGCCCGGGGATCCTCACGTCCCGATCGACATTCCCTATTCTAGTTAGCTCTCAATGTTTCGTCGAAGTACGAACGACTATCGAGTAAAAGAGCATCGTGTGAGCGTGAAGTGACATTGAGACGTCGGTGCGTGTCGCCAGGCGGGCTGGGCGGGTTCGGGCTGGAGCTGGCGCAGTGGCTGGTGAAGCGCGGCGCGCGCGCGCTGGTGCTGAGCTCGCGCGGCGGCGTGCGCAGCGGCTACCAGGCGTGGTGCGTGCGGCGCTGGCGCGCGGCCGGCGTGCGCGTGGCGGTGAGCGCGCAGGACGCGGCGGCGCCGGGCGGCGCGCGCGACCTGCTGCGCGCCGCGGCCGCGCTCGCGCCCGTCGGCGGCGTCTTCAACCTGGCCGCCGTGCTGCGCGACGCCTTCCTCGACAAACAGACGCCCGAGGACTTCAAGCTGGTGGCGCGCCCTAAGATCGACGGTGAGCTCTCGCATACTCGCTTCCGCTGCTTCTGACGTTTGCAGCGGTTCGACGACGATCGATTCCGTCGACTTTAGATCCTTACTAGGGTAAGGATCTAAGTAAGTAAGTAAGGATCTCCTTACCCTAGTAAGGATCTAAAGTTCAAAAGAATCGATCTGTATCATTTCAATCGACTTCACGAAAAAGGAGGACCGCATCGTCACTCCTCGGCGGCGAGACAGTGGTCGTATGTTAACCTATAATTATGATATAAAAAAGCGGTTCTCGATTCGCGTGTATTTTTTTTCATGTTTGTTACCGCAGAACTCCGTATTTATTTTGGAGTTTTGGCGGGAACGGGGAAAAGTGTGTGATGTCATTGTATTGTTTCCTAAAACTTGTGTTATTCCGCTAGGTAATGTGTAATAAATGTGGATCATTAACCATCAAGTGCCGGTGAATGTGTGCGAGTGTAGGGAAACACCACAATGTTGAAAAACATGCTATTTGCGTTCTCACCAAAATTCCACTGAAAATCTTCAGCAAACACCACATCTTTACTGAAGGTATGACTTAGACTAGACTTTTACTTGAAAACTGACCTGAAATGTGAATTTGACCATCTCCTCGACTAAAATTCATAAAAACTTGCAAAATTTCAATACTTGACACTGGCTAAATACAGTAATCGTGTGGAGCCATAGTAAAAAAAAACCCTATTTTTTAACCGATTAGAAAAAATCTTGTTTCGTTCGAGAGGCTATATTTCCCTTTCGTCGTTATTTTATCGAGATCCGATGAGCATCTCTGAAAATATGGGGCATGAACACCACAAACTCGGTACTGAAAATTACTAGAACGGCGTAGGAAGTCGGTTCTTCCAGTTTTTTAACAATCTTAAATTATTTGGTAAATGGTTAATTTTTGCAACCCCTGCGAAACGTACGGGGAGAGCGATTTTCGAGTATCGTAGGAGCGACACCTCGGTCGGGTCGGATCGGTTCGATGGAGTGTCGCGATCCTCGGGAGGCCGGATCTATCGGCATCGAGCCAAGCGTGCCGACAGCCGTCCTCTCGGCGAGCGCACACGGCAGCACAGGTGTGAGCGTGCGTGCGTGTTGCAGCCACGCGGGCGCTGGACGAGGCGACGCGCGCGCTGGCGCCGGAGCTGGACTACTTCGTGGTGTTCTCGTCCGTGTCGTGCGGCCGCGGCAACCCCGGCCAGAGCAACTACGGCCTCGCCAACTCCGCCATGGAGCGCATCGTGGAGCGCCGCCAGGCCGACGGGCTGCCCGGCCTCGCCGTGCAGTGGGGAGCCATAGGTGCGTCCGTACAATACGATTGAAATATTTTATTATGTCTAATTGTGGACATAGTTCGGATGTTAAGTTTGCGCGGTGGACGCTCTCTCTGACGGGGTCGCGTCGCGTGTCCGCAGGGGAGGTGGGTCTGATCGTGGAGACGATGGGCGGCGACAGCGCCGTGGTGGGCGGCACGGTGCCGCAGCGCGTGGCGTCCTGCATGGAGGCGCTGGGCGCGCTGCTGGCGCGGCCGCACGCCGTGGCGGCCAGCATGGTGCTGGCGGACAAGCGGCGCGCCGCCGCCGCGCCCGCCGTCGACCTGCTGCACGCCGTCGCCAACATCCTCGGCGTGAAGGAGCCGAGCAAGGTGTCCGAGTCGGCCAACCTCGCCGAGCTCGGCATGGACTCGCTGATGGGCGCCGAGATCAAGCAGACGCTGGAGCGCTACGACGTGGTGCTCGCCGTGCAGGAGGTGCGCGCGCTCACCTTCGCCAAGCTGCGCGCGCTGGCGGGCGGCGAGCCGGCGCCCGGCGACCCGGCGCCCGCGCCCGCTGCCGCGCCCGCCGCCGCGCCCGCGCCCGCGCCCGCGCCCGACGCGCTCGTGCAGATGGCCGACCTGGGCGAGCTCATCCCCAAGCAGGTGGTGGTGAAGCTGCCGAGCGCCGCGCCCCCCGGAGCGGACGCCAAGCCCGTGTTCATGGTGAGCTAGCGTGCGTGCGCGTGTGTGTGTGTCTATGTGTGCGTGCGTGTGATACGTGTGTGCGTGTGCAGGTGCACCCGATCGAGGGCGTGGTGGACGTGCTGCGCGGCGTGGCGCGCGGCGTGCGCGGCGCGGTGTACGGGCTGCAGTGCGCGGCGGCGGCGCCGCTGGACTCCATGCCGGCGCTGGCCGCGTTCTACGTGGCGCAGGTGCGCGCCGTGCAGCCGCAGCCGCCGTACACGCTGCTCGGGTACTCCTTCGGAGCCGGCGTCGCCTTCGAGATGGCCTTGCAACTAGAACAGGTGGGTGCCTACTGCCTCTACGTCCCGATCCCGATGCGAAATCCGAACGTTTCCAACTGATATTTGTGTCGGTGCACTGAAGTAGACACTCACCGGCAGTGACGTAGCGCCACGCTCCGAATGCGACGGAAGTGACGTACGCGTCGTGTTATATGTTATATTTGTAAACGCCCTCTTTGTAAAATGGCGTAACTACATTCGCTATAATTAGTGCATCCGTCCCGCTGAGTTCAACAGATGCAGTTGTACAAAAGAACTCCCACTCTGTGAAGGAAGTTTCACTTCTAACGTGTAGCTTTCTACGCACCTTTTTTTTACCGAGCGAGCGAAGCGTCTCAGTTTCGAGATTGGTCGAAATGTCCGTCTGACTGTTCTAACCTAAAGCTTTCATTGACGATTCTCAATCATTCGAAAACAAATTGGGATTCGGAAACTGACTCTCTTTCGACTCGGATCTTTGTAATTCTCCAATGCTCCGATCGGTTCCTGTTGATATTTCAATTCGAATAAATCATTGATGCTAATCGGAAAAGTTTCCGCGACAAAACAGCTCACGGATTGAGCAATATTAAAAATTCAAAATGAAGCTTCCGAATTCGGTAAAAACAAGTGACGTTATATAATGGACGCACGTTACAGCTAGACGAGCACCTGGCACAACACGCGCAAAGTGGAAGAATAGTAGAAAAAACTGCGCATTGCATTATTGGGTTAAGCAAAGTCCCGAAGAGAGGGCATCTTAACCCTCAAATGAGGACACCTTCTGTACTTCCTAGAGGGGAACCAGCGAGCCCAGGGAGGCGACGGTGTACAAGTGTCGAGTGTGTTGAACAGGGTCGCGTCTCTCTAATTATGCCAACCGAGGTATTATAGCCTCAAGGTTGTGCAGGGGTACGCGCCGACCTCGACACACTCGGACGATGATGGAGTCACGCAGTGCCGGATTTAGAGATCTGAAGGCCTCGGGGCAACATAGGAGTGGAGGCCCCTAATTATTTCCCATATAAAATGGAAAATTTTATTCAGTCGAGATTTCCAATAAATAATTTACTGTTAAACCAAGTATAGATTCTTTTATTATTTATCAAACATATAAATATAATCGGAAATAAGAATTATCTGAAATGAAATTTTAGCGTTAACGAACGGAACCTTCCGAGCTAATTTTGGCTGAAAAATCGTTTATGATTTTAATGTTTGAATTAATTTTTCCGAAGAATTCTCTATTGTGGGGGCCCCTCTTGTGGAGGCCCCGGGGCTGCTGCCCGGTTGCCCTCCCCTAAATCCGGCCCTGATAGAGTGAAGGATATGTTAAGTGACATAACAAAGGTCTTTTCACTTCAACTATAACGTTGTCATCGGAGGTTTCTACGCCAAAATGTGAGTACAGAACTGCGGCGAATCGCTAATAGGACCCCATCCCATGGTTATAGTTGCAGAAATCATAGGGGGGGCAAAAACTGGTCAAATTCCTCTGAAAGGAGGGGCTTTTCTTGATGAACTCGTTCTTTAGGAAGAGGCCCCACTGCAAGTGGACATAGCAGAGCCCCGGCACTATGACTTCCATTCATCATTCAAAGATCAACTTCATCATAACTTACAATATTACCGTGTCATAACGGACATACCTCGTATGTTCAGAGTATTCTAGGCCCAGCGTGCTCACCATCTTCGACCGCATCATCGCTTACCGCCAGGCGAGATAGTTGTCACACGCTAGCCTATAAGATAAACGTGTCGGTGAGTAACACAGCTCAGTAAATAACAGGTTCAGTACCGGTAGGGATCACCGACTGATGCGAAACCTTCTGGATATCAATTTTAAGTTTGATCGTGATCGTTTGATGAAATCCGACTCCGACATACCCTGCTCCAAACCATAGTGGGATCTGACACGTTGCCAGTCAAATCTGGAGAACGGATTCGCTTCGATGCCGCGGAAACCACAAACTGCGTTTATATTGACCAGGTGAATGTGGTCGGAATCCTCGGGGAGGAAAGTATGACATTTTGTGAAATGCAGCGTACAGGCAAGAAGTCGAAGTATTCGGAAAAACACGCTTATGAAATAACGACATGAAAATCCATCGATCACATCGTCACACGACATACTCTAAACGAGAGAACTGTTACTTACGACACGACCTCCGATGTCCAAACACTCGCTCTACACAACGAGCAATCGAGCGAAATCGGAGATCCAAAGCGTTCGTTCGATCACTTAGGTGAAGATGCCATCTGACGAATTTGACTATTTAACTTTACTTCGCTCCCCACTCGGTGAGATAATGGTCACATTCTCATAGGTATTAAGGTGACAAACTGCACTTGAAAATGAAACTGAATCGATACACTGCAATGAAACTGTAGACTTTAGTGCCCGCGCGCACTGCGGTCGCGGTGCGTTTATTCTACCGCACGCATAGTTTGTGAAGTGTCATAGAAGGGGGCGCACACATTTTTTTGCATAGAGTTTACGCACCGCAACCGTGTTCGCGCAGCGCTTAATTCTACGGAGTTCGATTTTTGTAAGCGGGTAAATCAGTCCACTGAAAGCCCACATTAAATAACCCAAAAAGACGCGGGGGTCGTCACTTATGTGGTCGTGAAGCAGAGTAGTGTATAGTTCAGGTGTCCGTGGTGTGTCCGCAGGAGGGGTGCTCGGCGCGGCTGGTGCTGGTGGACGGGTCGCCGGCGTACCTGAGCGCGCACACGGGGCGCGGCGCCGCCAAGCGCGCGGCGCGCAGCGCGCGCACGGACGAGGCGGACGCGCTGGCCTACTTCGCGCTGCAGTTCGCGGAGCTGGACGCGGCGCGCGTGGCCGCCGACCTGGAGCGCCTGCCCAGCTGGGAGGCGCGCGTCGAGCGCACCGTCGCGCTCGTGGCGGACGCGGCCGGCCACCGGCGCGCCGACCTGGCCGCCGCGGCCGCCGCCTTCTACCGCAAGCTGGCCGCCGCCGACGCGTACCGGCCGGCGCGCAAGCTGCGCGCGCCCGTCACGCTGTTCACGGCGCGCGACAACTACGTGACGCTGGGCGAGGACTACGGGCTGCGCGCCGTGTGCGCCGGCCCGCTGAGCACGCGCCAGCTGGCGGCCACGCACCGCTCCATCCTGGCGGGCGAGCCGGCGGCCGCCATCGCGGCGCACCTCTCCGACCTGCTGACTCAGTAGCGCCGCCGCGGCCGGCGCCGGCGCCGCGCCGCCCGAGGACGTTCCTAGCGTATCGCCCGCCCTGTGATATTCGCGACATTCCGCAGCCCGCTGTGTACGGTTGTTGTGCTAATTTATTTGTTCGGTGAGTCGGCGGCCGCGCCCGATCGCCGCCCGACGGCGCGCTCGTCGCCCGGGAGTCGATCGGGAGTCGCCGCGCGACGCTTAGGTTAATCGAATAATTGTAGATAGTCGTAGAACCGGTAACGTAAGGATAGTTTCGCTTCAAAAGCTGTACATAATATAAAGTAATGTTTGGTGCGTTTCGGAGATGTTTCTAGGTAAGTATCGCACGAAGAGACGGCGGAGCGTCGAACGATGCGTTCGCGCGCCCGCTGGGACGGCCGAGTTACCGGACGGTAACCGTCACTCGGACGAGCTGTCGCCGGCTCGTTCCGTGTTTCTCTTTAGGTACTTTCGCAAATGTAACTTAACGATTGGAAATAAGAAAGGTATAATGGACATATATATAATATATTATCGGATAGGAAGCATATTTTCGCCTTTGACATTGTATGTATAATAATATAATAATAATAACTTGTCATTATTACTGAGGTATGTGAGTTAATGGTAATATTACATGTATTTATATGAACATATGTTTTATTTGTAAAGATAAGCTGCCAACAGTGATATGGGATAGGTAAACAGTTTTGTTCGAACATATAAAAGGAAACAGTGTGTGGAGAGAGAAACAGCTTTACAATAATAATTCGTCGAACTAATGTTCGTTCCGCCCGACGATGCCTATCTATCCTTACTCTTCTTGTTCCATCAAACCAAACGTATAAAGGCTGAATAGAATACAGCAGCGCCACAAGTATATCAGTGATGGTCAACAGTAACCTTTACTTAGAGTTGATTTCACCATGTATGCTACTAATCGAGATTTACTGAACTAAGTTCTACTAAAACGTGTTCGAACGTCGATGTTGATCTTGGTTTCCGCGTACTTGATTTCACCACCTGCCATCAGGCTCCATTTGATCGCGTTTACCAAGACCTACATTTTATGCTATTACGCACAATGGAACGTAAATGTCGTCATAGAGCTGTCGTATTAGATTGTTTTGTCATTGTCAAACTGACAAATTATTATTATCAAATTCGTTTCCGTGTCCGCGCATGGTACATATTTTTAACAGACTTCACAAAAAAGGAGGAGGTACTCAATTCGTCTGTATGTTTTTTTTTGTGTGTATGTTACGCGATTACTCCGTCAATTGTGAACGGATTCAAATGATTCTTTTTTTAATAGGTAGGGTACGTTTCCGAGGTGGTCCCATTTTAATTTTATCGAGATCTGATTAGTATCTTCAGAGATTGGAGATAAATATCTCAAACATAGGAGAATGTACTGGTTTTAGAAGAAGAGGCCCAAGAAGATTATACACAATGTAGGTTGCTATTGCATATACTTTGAAGACTAAAAAATATGACCTGAGAATGTACTGGTTTTAGAAGAAGAGTCCCAAGAAAATTATACACAACTAGAAGTGTCCCGCGGCTTCGCCCGCGTTAAAACCTTCTTTTATTTACTTAAAACTTTTCTTTTGTAAAAACGATTCTATCATTAAACACATCAAATAAGAATTAGCCAAATCGGTTCACCCGTTTTCATGTTATCGCGTGACTAAGGCAATTCGGGATTCATATTTATAAAACCCTAAAAATCTAAATTTACAGACATTGTTACCTACCCACAATGTGTTATAGAGACCATTTTTCGGACATCGGCTTTTTATTGTATAGCTGATAGACTTTATCATATAAAACATTGGAGTAAAACTCCCGCCTGAAAAATGTGCATGTACAGAGTTTTATATATTTTTTTTATTTTAACTAATTTTGCCCGGATAGAATTAGAAAAGACATGTAAAGGAATAGTATTAGTCGCTCAAAAGTACCTTATAAGTATCACGTTCCAGAGTATAAACGAATGTCGCAAGTTGCTTAAAACCAGAGAAATTAAAAGATTATGGTATTTCGTTTTTATTTTTTTTTCTGAAGTAATCCGCCGTTTTGGGAAGAGATATTTATATAAAAATGTAGGTCTGTTATAGTATAATATGCTACAAACAAGCCATATCCCAATCATGTGGAGTAAAGGAGCTATGAACAATTCATAGTTTTTGTTAGGGTTGTCACTTTTTGTGTCGGAATTTCGGATAGAGACGAGGTTAGGCAATAATTAATTTTCATCATGTATTTGCTTGTACTTAGTGTTGCTCTTACTTAAAAAAACCGTTGAAGTGCGAGTTGGACTCGTGAACCGAGGCTTCCGTACAAATTTGATAAACTAAGTTAAAGGACAAACTTATCTTTGCAGTTCGATCAATAGAAAATGTATTGCACCAACCGCAAATAATAAGTTTGTAATAGTAAATTCACTTTTTTACAGTTCCATAGGCAAACAGTAAAAAACGGAACCCTTATATATTCTTCATGTCTGTCTGTCCGTCCGTCCGTATGTCACAGCCACTTTATTCCGAAATTATTAAGACTACATAGTTGAAACTTAGCAAGTAGGTGTGTATTCTGTGAACAACTTTACGATCTCTCTAAAATTGGTTTGAATGAGATGT
Source organism: Cabera pusaria (assembly GCA_954871355.1). Classification (NCBI taxonomy): domain Eukaryota; kingdom Metazoa; phylum Arthropoda; class Insecta; order Lepidoptera; family Geometridae; genus Cabera; species Cabera pusaria. The sequence continues at coordinate 27,156,774 of OX940898.1, read as the reverse complement.
AGTAAGTAGTTTTTGAGATATAGCACATTTTCATAACCGCAAATATATCTTTGTAATTCATATAAACAATATGAATAACAAAGTTATTTTTTTGCTGGCGAAAAATGATAGTGGTATTCCTTGCTAAATTTTATAAAATACGGAGCCCTACGAGTGCAAGTCCGACTTGCACTTGGCCAGTTATATATTTTTTGTTATTAAACTATATACTAACGGTTTTCAGATTTATTCCTATATAAGACTTTGTTTTTTTAGGGTTGTCACTTTATGTGTCCACATCGCACATAAACACGTCAAAATCTAAATCTAATAGATCTTAATTAATTATCAAGTAAACATAGCAAAAGCAGAATTTAACGCTTTGAATTAAAAAGAAAACAAAAGTAATGAACCATTCATCTGTCGAGTCGAGTATTTGATATGTGTTTCAACTTGATATATCTCTACGCGTTCCTAAGAAAAATGGTCTTGACAGACGAACAGACAGACAGACGGACAACAAAATTATCCTATAAGGGTTCCTTTTTCCTTTTGAGGTAAGGTACCCTGAAAATCTTGTCTATGCACTTCCAACTTCTTCTAATCACCAAAAATGCATCGGCCTTATTATCAACCTTATCATCATACAGCTGATATACCATATAATATATGATATAACGTGTCATTGGAATAAAATAACTCCTATTTAAGAATACATTTTATAATACAACAAAATATAATCCGGATACTTACATTATCCGAAAGAGTGACAACCCTATCGACAAAATCTCCGGATATAAATTGAAATGGCTGTAGTATCTTAACTCCACAAGATTGGGAGCTGATTTTTTTGTGGCGCATAGATCCGTAAAGTATCTTAATTTTCATATAAATATCTCTTCCCAAAACGGCGGATTTCGTCGGAAAAAAATATAACAGGAACAGGAAATCAAAATATATTAATTTTCTGGTTCTAAGCAAGTTACGACATTCATTAAAGTTCTGAAAAGTGCTGCTTATATGTTACTTTTAAACAACATAAAACATTAACATATATTGTTTTTAGTTTAATGCTAAGATTTTTTTTACTTTTTCAGGAAAAAAATTGTTGAAAGTTCAACCTTTTTTTCCCCGCTAAATAAGTATATTTTTCATTCAGGAGTTTAACTCCAATGTTTTATATGATGAAGTTCATTGGATTATACAATAAAAAGCTGATGTCTTAAAAATTGTCTCTATAACACACTGTGCTACCCCATTTAGAAAAATCCTACAACACGTACTTTATCCCCTCTTGTTTCGCCATACAAACTTTGAATCCCCGTTCCGTATCCGGGAGGAATTTTCAAAAAATCATTTCTGAGCGGATATCTACGTCATAATAACTATCTGCATTCTGAATTTCAGCGCAATCCGAAACAATATTGATTTTTAGACTTTGTTACCCCAGTTTATCCTCTTAGGGTGGCATTTTGAAAAAGTCTGAAACTCGTATTTACTTATTTATTAACAGAAGTACTTGTGTGAAATGTCGAATAAAACGACTATCCAAACTTTGAACCCCCGCTTCATCCCCTTAAAGAGTGTATTATGAAAAATTCTTTCTTAGCGGATACGTAAGTCAAAATAACTATCTGCATGCCAAATTTCAGTGCAATCCGAAACAATATTGATTTCAGACTTTGTTACCCCACTTCACCCTTTTAGGGGTGGAATTTCGAAAAAACCTGAAACACGTATTTACTTACTTAAGTACTTGTGCTAAATTTCGAATATAAAAGACTATCTAATCTTGTTTTTCCATACAAACTTTGAACCCCCGTTTCATCCCCTTCAGGGGTGAATTTTGGAAAATCCTTTTTCAGAGGGAACTAACGTCGTAATAACTATCTGCATGCCAAATTTCAGCGCAATCCGAAACAATATTGATTTTCACACTTTGGTACCCCATTATATAAATAAAATAAAAATATGTTTATTTCAAGTGACCAAGACTGATATGGAATTACAATATAAAGAAATTAAAATTATTTGAGACATACACACACTAAATGACAAAACAATACAATAATAAATGACAAATTACACAACTAAATTAGCAAAAAATAAAAATATATGGTCGCAGCGAGGATCTCAAAAAAATATGAACTTTATTTTAAACATTAAATTTATTCTAAAATTACAATAATTATATTAAATTAAATATACTTAAATGTACTCCGCCCAAAGTGAGGAAACGAAGTGCCGTTGAATCCGGTAACGTGGAAATGCAATAATGCCGATGTAGCGAAAGCCATTGACGTCAGTGCATCGTTGCACTTTCAGTAGGGGTGCCATGCGTAACACGAAGAGCAGCGCGTGAACATCTTGGTGGTGAACGCAGCTGGGGGTTGATCCCTGTCAACCCTTCTTCTTGAGTCTGGAATGGCGTAGATTTTCTCCTTGTGTGTGAGCCAAAATTTTCGATAGGCCAGGAACGCTCCGATTAAAGATGCACCGACCAATACCAGATATAATAGGTAAAGCGGTATTGTCGTGTGATGCAGGCTGCTGTCAGATACTGCGTTGACATGTAGGGGTTGATGCCTTGAGATTTCAGAATTAATGTCATGGAGATTTTCAAGGTTGATAGAGTTCAGATTGATGCTGGCTGGTGCTGGCAGCTGGGTCGGCTCCTTCAGTGGCAGGTCCATGATCTTCAGTACTTGACCTTTAACTCGATCATTAGTGTTAATTATTATAAAGTCTGGTGTTTCTATGGAGCATCGCTGCGGGATGATTGCGAGGTAACTGCCTCGGAGAACCTTATATAGATCTTGTCCGCAGGAAAGGTGAACCTTTGTCTAGTTGGGAAAGCTGAGTGTGTAGTGCACGTGATCGAGATGCTGTAATGCTGGGGCACGCAGGTCTACTGCAACAGGCTTACAATGGTTGGATTTACGTTGGTCGACGATCAGCTGCTGGATACAGTCTTCCTTCTGTGGACGTTGGGGGCTCCGACTCTCATCGCATATGAACCATTTGCTGGTCTTCGGGCATTCAGCCTCTATGTACCTGAAGTCTTTCTCGTAAATTGCCAGGAATGGGAAAGGAGGGATAAGGACTTCCCTATTCCTATTTGGTACTATAGACAATTTATAAATGTTATAAACTTGCGGTAAAACTATGGGAAATTTATAGACTAAAACAATATCGCTACCTACATAATATGAACCTACTCTAATTACATCGTAATATTCTCTAATATCTAAGTTAATTATTTTATCGCTGCCGTATAAGTTTCGCAACTTGTCAGCTATAATATGAAGCGACTTCCTACTAATAATCGAATGATGCGGAATTGACATTTTAATAAATGCTAGCACATTTTGTAAGCGGTTTATTTCTTGCGAAATAGTATCTACATTATCGCCAAGTATAAGAAATGCTTGTGCTAAGTGTGCATATTTAACGAGGTCATAATCGCGCGTTGCAATTGTTTGATTTATTTTATAGAGTAATTGCGAAATGGATTCTTGGTTACCTACAATGTTACTTACTATTTTAGAATACTGTGACATCCATTCTTTAGAAATGCTGACATGGTTATTTAATTCTGTTACTATCTGGTTATCAGTTTCTTCAAGAGATTTTATGGCTTGATTATAATGCAAGGCGTCCGTGTAATCGAGATTGCCGGTTATACTTTTTACTATAGGTCCAAGACCGTCAACGAGTCCCCTTTTTGTACGACTGACCTCAAAGGTCTGTAACTGCTCTGAAACACTACTTACTTTATGCACTAAATAGTTAATGTGAGGCTCAAATAAGGATAAGGTTTTGTAATTTAATACCGGGCTAATGCTATCCAGCTGGTTAGCGACTGAGTCTATCTTAGCTTGCAATTCTTGTAAGTTAATGGTTTGAACAAATGAATGATAATGAGTTATGATTTTAGTAGGGCCTAACTTGAAAGGTAATATGCCAGGACCTTCGTCCAGGCTTTCAAGTTTTATCTCCTGTGCCAGGGTCATCGATGGTAGAAGAAGAAGAAGTACCAGGGGCGTCCTGTAACAATTGGGCACTTTTAGGTACTCTCTTTAAACGGGACTTAGCGATGGGTCCACGCTTTTTCTTCGTATAAATATGTATAGGTAAGTCGGCCATCACTTTATCGTGTGTATAGCGTGGGGCCAACTTTTGCCTCGCAGCACACGGATTTTCAATAAAAATCTGTTGCTCGGGGGAATAATCTATTTCAGGGTCACGAGTAGTATTGCGTTTATCCGTAAGGTATTTACGTAGGGTTGAACACGACTCATGGATTACGTCATAGGCTTGAACCATTTTATTTTTATGATCTGTTATGTATTGTTGCATTAAATGAGATGTGAGATCCACATCAAATGGATCACGGGGATCGTGACCACGATCAATGACCAGTTATAATTTCGATACGTTTGCATTTTGTGAAACTATGTATAGAATGGTTATAGGCCAGAAGGGCGTAAGGCATCAGGTTGATTGTGGCTTCACCTTTATGTTCGAGCTTCAGGAGTCGTAAGTGCTCTAGAATTGTTGAGTGAAACCATTCAACGATACCGTTCTCATTGGGTGTATGAGGTGCAACTCTATGATGTTGAATTTTGTGCAGCCTCATAAATTTGGACATTAACTGATTAACAAATTCAGGCCCATTGTCAGTACATACAGTAAAGGGCATGCTATGGTGAGTACAGAACTGGAGAAATGCTTGAACGACGCTTACTGCAGTTCCATCCCTTAGGTTATAAGCCTGAGCATACTTCGAAAACGCGTCTACAATGGTTAGAAACTTATCACCCTGTATAGTTAATAAGTCCATATGAACGAGCTCAAATGGCTTACTGGGTGGCGGTACGACTCGGAATTGTTGTTTTATTGGGTTCCGATCGTACTTAGCTTGTCCGCAGATGGTACATTCATTTATGAACTTAGTGATATGCTCTTTCATTTTAGGCCAATAGTACCTATGAGATAAAGCCAAGTAGCATTCGGTGATACCGCGATGATTCGTTTTACCATCGTGATACTTGCTAATAATTTCTTGCTGATAATTTCGCGAACATTTTCTAATTCTGTTTTAACTAGCATTAAATTCATAGCCGAATGTTTGAATGTACGCTGTATTATAGGTATAATTTTATACATAGCTTCGTAGGGACTGATTAGTATACCGGTTTTAATTTTAGGGTGTACGTACTCTCTGATAGCATTAATGACGTCATTCTCGAGGTTTGACTCGGATAGCTGAATAGATGTGCGAGTATGTGATTCGAAAGGTTTAGTTACGACCGTTCTGCCTTTTATATCGCCTACTACAGTAAGAATAATCTGTTTTGAAAACTTATTCAAGGGGTCGTCCGTAATCGGTACTTCCAAGATGGAATTTTCGGAATCTGTGTGAACAGTGAAAGTTCTAGATTCGTCGGCAGCTCCTGAAACTGTGATGGTCCTTGACTCATCCAGTGGCTGTGATTTTTCCGACGTGTTCACTACGATAGAGCTTATCTCTTCGTTATTTATCTCTATTCTACTCAAAGCGTCAGCGTTCGTCTTGTTTATAGATTACCGTAAAATCATATTCGCTCAATTTTAAACGCCATCTTGTAAGTCTCGAATTTGGTTCCTTTAAACTCATCACCCATTGCAGTGGACGGTGGTCGGTTATGACCTTGAATTTACGTCCAAACAAGTACGGTCTAAAGTACTTGGTTGCCCAAACGATGGCTAGGAGCTCTTTTTCTATCGTGCTGTAATTAAGCTCGCTAGAATTAAGAGTCATTGAAGCATAGGCGATGGGTTTATCCGATCCTATGGTTCCCTGAGATAACACGGCTCCAATGGCGACATTGGATGCGTCTGTGGTTAAAATAAATTCTTTCGTAAAGTCGGGGTATTGTAGTATCGGATCATTAGTCAAGAGTGTTTTACAATGTTCAAAACAGTTTATATAATTTTGATCGAGTGCTATTTTGGAGCCCTTTTTCAGACATTGTGTAAACGGCTTAGTAATGCGCGCGAAATCGGGGATGAATTTCCTGTAGTAACCGAGAAGTCCGAGAAAACGTTTAATTTCGGTTGTCGTTTTAGGTATGGGGTATTTCTCTATTACTTTAATTTTATCAGGGTTTGGCTTAACGCCGTCTCTGCAAATTACGTGTCCTAAGAAATCGGTTTCTAACTTTAGGAATTCAGACTTGTCCATCTGAATCTTAAAGTTAGACTCGCGTAATCTAGTGAAGACTTTTTCAAGGTTAATCATCATTTCCTGAAGGGAGGTGGCAAACACAATTATATCGTCTAGGTAGACTGTACAGATATTTTGAAGGTCCCTGAGCACATTATCCATGACCCTTTGAAAGGTAGATGGAGCTCCCTTCAAACCCATGGGCATCCGAAGATATTCATAATGCCCGTTCTCGACAGTGAATGCGGTCTTCTGTATATCTGAGGGATCCATCTCGACCTGATAAAAGCCACTGGCAAGGTCCAAGGTCGTAAAATATTGGCATCGACCTAGCTTATCTAAAACGTCCGAAATGTTGGAGATCGGGTATTTATCATCAAGCGTTTTCTCGTTTACTTTCCGAAAGTCCACGACAAGGCGCCACTTGACTTTACCGGAAGCGTCAGCCTTCTTGGGCACGACCCAGATAGGTGAACTCCAGGCAGAGTCAGATGGTCGAATGATGTTCTGTTCGAGCATCTTAGATATCTGATCTTTTACTTCCTGTCTGTGAACGTAAGGATATCGGTAGCTTTTTGTATATACAGGAATTTCATCTGTAGTTTTAATTCTGTGTTTAATTTTATTTGTGAACGTTAAAGGTTCACCGTCGATGTAGAAGACATCTGCGAAACGCGAACATAAAGTTTCCAAATTAGCACTTTCTTCTGCATTTAAATGGTCTGTCCTAAGTCGCGATAAAACTTGTGTCGCGCGATCTGAAATACTAGTCAAGTGCTCAGTGCGTTCGCACTCTATATTGAACACCTGTGCCGACACCGGTCGGTCCATAGAAAATATGACGTCATTCGGTGAATCATTATTAATTTCTATCCAAGCTCGATTATTCATAGCCGTAGTAATACAATCCGTAACTACACAATAGCGATCCGCACGCTCTGTAAATTCGACTGGAAAGTCAATGACACGTAATTTTACATGACATGCATTACGATAAATACCCACTTCGTCGTTATTTCTTTCCCCCCACAAAATATCATTATTTAACACTATTTTACTATGCAACTGAGGTGTTAATGTTAATAATGTTAATAAATCTAGATTGCATTCCATAATAATAGGAAAGTGATCAGACCAAGTAGTATCATTATTTACATAAATATTACAAACAGATAGTTTGGCAGATTCAGTCACTATACAATGGTCTAACCAACTGCATGAACTGTGCGCCTCACTATAAAAGGTATACGTGTCTGACTGAACACCTAACATTTCAACGTCGGTACACGTCCACAGTTGCTCGTCACAGAAAGCCATGCGTTCACCATAGAAAAATTCAGACGGATCCGCATTAAAGTCACCCATAATGTAAACCGATTCTACACCGCACTCTTCTACTAAAGCACTCAGCGTACTGAGGCAATCCGTGAATTCAGTTAAGTTGTCCCTCGACAGAGTCGGCATATTAATACTAATCACTACTATAGGCCTGTTATTAGTTGTAATTTTAACCGCACAAACACGAGCATTATTGCACTCCAGTACAGAAACCTGGTGAAAGACACTATGTCTCCAAAGTAGAGCGACTCCGCCGAAAGGCCTACCGCGCTGTACATCCATCGAAGTATCAATCGCTGACGTGCCCGTATAGCCAAACTCGCCGTCGACCGTGCTGAGGTAGGCAATGTCTTCCGGATATAACCATGTTTCCTGCAGGGCAACTAAGCTACAGGAGCGACATAAATCCCTAACACTATCTATAGAGCGTTTTAAGCCTTTACAATTAAAACTGGCAAACTTATTTAGAACCTAGTTAACTATCGAGAGCGTCGAAGATAGTTTTTAAAAACTAGAATTAAAACTAATTTAATTAAGAGCAAGACTTTATTGCTCGGAAGATCGTCTAAGACTAACTTAAAACCTAACATGCATTACACTGTTGAGGGTCTCTTATCTTTTGCTTACGTTGCGTCTGGCACCTCGCGTGATTCTGCGTAGGCGGGCGCTGCGTATGCACATTGTTATACTCTCACATAGTGATGGGAATATAACGCCTTCCCCGTCAGACCGAAGTTATCGGAAAATGATTATTTCTGAGAACTTCGTTAACAAAACTTATTTCTTAACAGGACATAATAGGTCTATTGTTAACAACAGGATTAACTTCAATATTGTTTTGGGGAGTTTCCTGTATTTTAGTACACTTATCTTGAATATTAACTTTAAATTTGTACCAGATTGCCGAAACTATAATAATTGTAATAACAATGTAGAGCACTATTGTGGCAATGCCAACACTTTCCACTTGAATTACACTATTGTCACTTTTCACACTTTTCTTCAATAAGTAATTGAGATGTTCGATATCGTCCAGATTTATTCCATTTAAGTTGACTGGTTCCGTATCACGTGCGAGGATTTTCTGTTCATGCTCTTCCAAGTTAGGTAAGTTGACTATTGGAATTTTCTTAAAATATGTTGATTCCAGGGAGTGGAAGCGATGTCCATAAATGGGAAGACTATCGATGAAGACATCACATGGCTTCTGAATAGTAAGTATATATGTGCCACATAGTTGTTCTTGGATGACGTCATCGCCACATCTCTGAAAAAGGGTTTTCTCGTACTTGGAAAATATTACCCAACTATTGCGGGAGATTTTTTGGATTTTCAATTTCTCTGGGTTGACACGTTGCGGCATGCAGTTAGAGAGGTTTTGTTTATACTGCATCAATTGTTCTACACAAGTCTCTTCTGTATAGATGGCAAGGTCGTCTTCCAAACAAAGGTGTTCTTTGGCGGTTATCTCTTTGCATTTGTGAGCGATCGGATGATACTTTGTACCTTCTATTAATAGGTAAGGGAATTCAGGAATAATGGCGAAGGTGTCCTTGGTGGGATCAGAGGATATAGGAAGTGAGTACAATTTGTAATAATTATAAGTAACATTATCGACTAATGGCACATTAATTATGAATCTTACATTATTGTCCTTAATATAAGTTTTAACAGTAAAAGTCTCTTCCAGGTTAATTAAATTTTGTTCATTTACAGGATACATTAAGCGACCAAATTTACTGACTTCTGTTAATACATTAAACAGTTCTTTTGAGTTTAAAATGGCTTTATGTAAAACGGATACTTTACTTAAAGCTAAAGAGGTTTCTATATCACTAAGTTTCATAAAAATAGTTCTAAAGTTAATTATAAACAAGTTGAATACATTTATTATGTGTGACACAATAAAATCCTTATTTTCCTTACTAGACATTTCTTTTACTAACATTTCTAACTTATTTAGCTTATTGTTCAGAATTTTAGTGTTATCATCCATAATTTTTGTAGAGTTTACAATATGGTCCAACATTTCAGATATTACTGTAACTCTTTTTGCTATAGCTTGTTCGCGAGTTTTTAAATCAGTTATTAATTTGTCAAAATGTACTGCGTCGTCATTGTCAAGATTACCAGTGATAACCTTAATCAATGAGCCCAGTGGGTTTATAAGGCCGCGTTTAAATCTCTTATTTGGAATCAGTTGTTGTAATTTTTCTACGGCTTCGTCACGAATATACTCTACCTGTAGTCTGTATTCCTTTACGTCGTTCATATATGTATTATTTTTAAGTGATGTTAGTTTTTTATAAAACTTCGAATATTGTTGAGAGTTAAACTGTAAATCAGATGCTATTCCTTCTAAGTTAATTGATTTTATAATTGACCATTCGTTTTGTTGAATAAAGGCCTGACCTTCCTTGACGGGCAGAACGCCAGGATTCTTGCTAATTTTCTGCACTTGAAGGCCCTGGTCTAGGGGACCTTGGTTTAGAAGGGCCTGGATCATCGACATCCATACTGTCAGGAGTACGCACCACCTGCGGAGGGCGTTTTACATTTTTAATTGGAACTTTAGTGTCTCTGTCTCTTATTTTTACGGGCACAACGTTACGTTCTACCTCACCTGTTACAATTGCTTTTTGGTACTTAGGTTTATCTTTAGACTGCCTTTTATTTACTGCTTTTGCAAAAGTTGTCTCTCCTATTTCTAATTCCGGTCTTTTCTCACCTCCACGCTTATTACTTACATTCTCCTTGCTTTTACTCATCTTTTCTCTCAAATTTCTATACAACTCATGCGTTTTTTTTCTATGATCTTTCACCAACTGCTGTTTGTACGTTTTATCAAAGTCTGTGTCAAATGCAGAATTTAGTTCAGTGTGACCGAATACTACTTCAAAGGGCGTTAAATCTGTTGTGCTGTGAATACTATTATTGTATGCCATTATAGCATAGGTCATGACGCATGCGGCATCGGTGTATTTTCTTTCGTACTTTGCTATACGGTATATTTCGATTATGGTGAAATGAAAGCGTTCCACCATGCCCATAGAGTTAGGATTATTTGGTGTTCCTATGTGCAATTTTATTTTATGTAGATCTGTTAACTCTCTTAATAATTCATTATTAAATTCAGTTCCAGGGTCACAGCTGATTTTTCTAGGAATCCCATAGAAACTGAAATATTTGATAAGTGCCCTGACTACTTCTGGAGTTGATCGAGATGGTACTTCAATTGCTTGGCCTAGTTTGCTAAAAGCATCTATTATAGTTAGATAATGTTTTGATTCAATAGAAAATATGTCAATGAACAGTTCCTGGAATGGTGCATTTTGAGTTTCAGTAAGTTGGAGTGCCGGTTTAATAGGTTTCCTGTCATATTTATTGATTTTACATTGTTCGCATGAATTAATGACGGCTGCAACAGTCTCGTGCATGTTTGGCCAATAATAATTACGTCGGATTCTTTTGACAGTTTCCGTTATTCCGCGGTGACAGGTTTTGCCTTCATGTAGTTTTTGGATTACTAATTTTTGCTCATTTTCATTATCAATCGAGACTACACGTTCCGTACATTCATAGAAGTTAATAGTTCCTTTCTTGAATAGCGTTATAATAGCATTACCAAAATCTCGCCTGTGCTCTGGTTTTTCGAAATAGACAAAGTATTTGATTTTTGGTCGGATATATCTTTTTAGAAACTGGTTTATTAATTCCTGATTGTCAAGTGGCAGAAACACTTCTAAAATTTTCTGATGTTTTGTGGACAAGTCTGTTACTTGGATATCATTACCGAATTTCTGAAATATTAATATTTGGTTTGGCTTTGTGTCTACAGCCTCATTGAGTATAGGTATTCCTACAGAGTCTAGGTCCTTACCCGAATGCACTGTGTCTGTAGCGCAAGAGCTAGTGTCGGATCGCACTAACCAACCGGATTCCTTTTGTAAAATGTTGCCTATAGATTCAGTATCGGATATGGTTATCGGGCTTGCAGTTGCAGTTCTGTCAGAGTCAGATATAGTTATTGTTTTAGAGTCTTCAGTAGAACGTCGTCTAGTCAGTCTCGATATTTCTCGGGTTACGTCTTCTAAGTGACTTTGTAGCCTGCGTTCACTGTCATCCACATTAACTACCATTGAACTATTATCATCAGGTTCGCCTGTACTTAATGCGTTTAATTTAAGCCTAGATAGTGCATCCGCGTTTGCATTTAAATTACCGTTTTTGTGTTTGATATCAAAATCGTACTCTTGTAAGCGCAAACGCCAGCGTGTGAGCTTACTACCGGGTTCTTTTAGTTGATACAACCAAAGAAGAGGTTTGTGGTCCGTCACAATATCAAATTTGTGTCCGTACAGGTATGGCCTAAAATGTTTAGTGGCCCAAATTATAGCCAATAGTTCCCTTTCAATTGCACTGTACTTCCTCTCGCTTTCAGTTAGAGTACGGCTGGCATAAGCCACCGGCCTATCACTGCCTATAGTACCCTGTGAAAGCACAGCACCGATTGCTACTTCTGACGCATCAGTAGTCAGGATAAACGGTTTGGTCAAATCCGGATATTGTAAAATGGGTGCATTAACCAATAACTCTTTGCATTTTTGAAATGCCTCCGTATATTTTTCTGTGATCTCTACCTTTTTGCCTTTTTTCAAACAAGCTGTTAATGGCTGTGTGATTTTAGAAAAGTCCTTAATAAATCGTCTGTAATATCCTATAAAACCAAGAAATCTTTTAATTTCTGTCTGTGTCTGTGGGATGGGGTAGTCGAGGACAACTTGAATCTTGTCATTGTTTGGTCGGAGTCCGTCTTTAGTCAATGTATGTCCTAAATACTGTACTTCCTTGCGGAGAAATTCTGATTTATCTAACTGTACCTTTAAGTTAGTGAGCCTCAGTCTATCGAAGACTGCGCGCAACTTTTCGAGGTGCTGTTGGAGCCCGTTCGAGTAGATAAGTATATCATCTAAGTATACAAGACAGTGTATGCCCTGTAGACCTCTCAACACGTTATCCATCGTACGTTGGAAAGTTGCCGGAGCCGTTTTAAGACCAAACGGCATCCGGAGAAATTCATAATGGCCGTTTTGTGTGGAGAATGCAGTTTTCTGTCTATCCTGCTCTGCAATTTCGATTTGATGATAGCCTGACGCTAAATCTAGCGTCGTGAAATAGTTGCTTTTGCCAAGTTTGTCAAACAAGTCGCATATATTGGGAAGTGGGTATCTATCGTCAGTCGTAATTTCATTGAGTCGGCGGTAATCAATGACCATTCTGTATTTCATCTGGCCAGAAGCGTCTAGCTTCTTCGGAACCAAATGTACAGGTGCGCTCCAAGGTGAATGTGATTCTTGGACCACATTGTCCTTAAGTAGTTTATCTACTTGTTCCTTTATTTCTTGAGCTTGGGCTGGTGGTTGTCTGTATGGCTTTATATAAATAGGGTCTTCGTTAACTGTTCGAATATTATGCTTGACCTGATTTGTGAAAGAAAGTGGTAGGTCTTCACAATAGAAAATGTCCTTATATTCCAAACATAAGTCCTGTATCGCTTTGTGTTCTTCCTGATTTAAATGGTCTAGTCGTAATTTAGTCAAATTGTTTTTTAATACTGCGTCAACTTCAATGTCAGTCATATCAGTGTTATAGTTAATTTCGCAAATGTCATTGTCATGTTTTATCTTTAATACATTGAACGGTTTTGTGACTGTCATTACAATATCGTTTTCCGAGGTATTTTGAATCATTGTCGTAGCAAAGTAATTTTCGCATTTTACAATAGCAGACGGCATGCGGACATCGTCTGAAAATTGTTTATAGTTTAAAATTGCATCACCTTCTTTTAGACTTACAGGCAACTTTACGCGATGTTCACTACGTGCTTCTAGATTGAATGTGTGTTCCTGATCATATTTAATTGGTATACTGATTTGATTCATTTTTAAGGTTTTGTCTCCAAGATCTAGATTTGCCTTTAGTTTTTCCATTAGATCCCAGCCTATCACTCCGTCATATTTTTGGTCAACATCGTATATGAAGAATTTATGTTTTCCCTCACTATTGAAAATAGCAAAAAGTGGAATGTCAATCACTTCATTGTGAGAGCTGGAAGCGTGCGTGCTAGTAACGGTAAATGGTTCATAGTACTTTTGTTCCGCGTAATATTTGTTTGCTTTAGAAGGGCTTATGAACGATCTGGTGCTTCCAGAATCTAGCATGAATTTTGCATCTATTTCCGGTACATAAATGTACGGTAACTTAAGGGTGGCATCGTAATTTAATTGGATTACCTGGGGAGTTTCTGGGTCACAGCTAAATGAAAATTTTCTGTATCACTTACCTCCTTTTCACATTCGTAGGCCGTTGCGTTATTTTCAGGATTTTCTATCGGCTCTGGATAGTCTGTGACGTAATGTGGCTGGAATTCATCGTGAGTTAATGGTTCCTGTGGCTGTTCCTCGTAATAGGGTTGATATTCGGGGTAGTAATACTCACTTTCATTTGTTGTGTACATTTCATTTACAGGAACCCTTTGAGGAAGTGCTGGGGCTGTTCTCATCGACACATCATTAGTGAAAGGTGGGGGTCGATAGCCCTGCTGCTGTGGTGCTCTGTATCCGAATTGGCCGGCTTGAGGTCGGAACCCAAATTGAGGAGGCTTATAGCCGTATTGTCCTACCTGAGGTCTGAAGCCGGGTTGAGGTCCTTGCATCTGAGGTCTAAAATATGCTGGTTGCGGTCGCGAAAACTGCTGAGCCTGTTGAGGTCCGCTAGTGAAATTTGGTTTAAAACCAAACTGTTGTGGGGGTCGGTAGCCGAAATTGTTATTTGGGATCTGAGGTCGCATTAGTTGATTCATAAATTGTGGTCGTGCTAAAACATGGTTTCCCGGAATACCAAATTTAAATTGAGTTTGGGGCATCAATGACCTAAAATTGTTTGAGGTCTGAGGTGATTGGTTTAAATGTTGAGTTTGAGGGCGCATCTGTAACATTTTTGATCGTGCATTATATTGTTCCGCAAAGTTAACTTCTTCTAAAACGTGTTTTAATGCTTCCTCTAAAGTTTCAGGGTTTTTAAGTCTAATAAGCCGTACCATGTGTTCAGGTAGATTATACATGAACACGTTTAGGGCGGTGTTATTGTAAATAATATGTTTGGCTATTTTCATGTCTGGTCTGCTGTTTGGATTTTGATCAACTTTGCATAAAAGTGTAGCGCGGACGTCCTGAACTCTACCACAAAACTCCAAATAAGATTCGTTAGTTCTGATTTTTAATGTTTCGAGCTCTATTGCAACGCATTCCTCGCTCCGAGGATCTCCGAAATGTTGAACTAACACATTCTTAAGCGCATCATATGTCTCATACACGCCTCTCTCACTAATAAGTGCCGCGGCTTTCCCTGTCAACTTGCTCGTTACATAGTGCATAAGATAAGTGTTACATTCTCTAGGGCCCTGGTACTCACTTATTACATATTCACATTGTCTTAAAAACAAATTGAGTACTTTAGGGTCTCCATTAAACTCTGGAATAAGAGTTAATACATCGCGGGGTGGAATTTGCGGCTTAGCTAGTGCTGGTGCAGGGGCCACTGCGGCTTGCATATTTTGTTCATGTGACATTTTAAAATCTAAATATAACTAGTATAACTATTTTAATATACGATAGATTTTATATCGTGCGTAATTCACAAAAATACCTGTATCATATACACTTATATTGCTATATTATATCAAAAGTGATATAACATAAAGATGTTAATGTTAACTATTTATTTCTTTTAGATAATTTATCTATTTTACACTTATTTATAATATACCATCGAGTGCAATTTCATTCACTTAGGTCACTAATCTAACAGTTAAAACTATGTGCAATTTTCGTCACAAATGAAACTAAAATAACAATCTTCAAGGATATGAATGGGAAGGAAGTAGAAGGATTTCACTTACAGTCCGATCGCCATTCTCCAGATGCCTCTTGTAACTTATTTGTTTGGTTCGCAAGATAGCCGGTTACGCGAATCACTGATTTTAAGTAATGTCGCGTTTTCACTGCAACAACGCGTCTTTTTCACATAAAACTCGGATATTACGAGCGCGAATTTCCGCGAGGGCAGCAGCCGACTATCCTACCGGCTGCGCCAGTTAACTATCGAGAGCGTCGAAGATAGTTTTTAAAAACTAGAATTAAAACTAATTTAATTAAGAGCAAGACTTTATTGCTCGGAAGATCGTCTAAGACTAACTTAAAACCTAACATGCATTACACTGTTGAGGGTCTCTTATCTTTTGCTTACGTTGCGTCTGGCACCTCGCGTGATTCTGCGTAGGCGGGCGCTGCGTATGCACATTGTTATACTCTCACATAGTGATGGGAATATAACGACCTTATCCACTGTTTTGATTGTTTAGGCCGTTTACAGATGAAGTTTCTCCATTCGAACCCTTGCGTGTAAAATTCACAAAACGACGAAATATTATGCCCCGAGGCCACAGATGTACATCCAAATACAGAGGGAGTTTTGTCTCTGATACAAAGAATTTGTAGGCTTTGTGGTCTTTTTGCTTCTTAGTATCTATTTTTTGCAGAGAGATAATTTCATTCGTCCTCGCAGATATGTACCTCACTATATCAATTTCATTCGTATCTCTGTGGACATTTGTAATGAATACTGGTATTTTCTTCTCGGCCGCTTTGAAATTGCTTTCCGTGTCTCGTGCCATTCCAGATTTGCCTGCATAACGATACTTTCGCGTTTTTTGGTTCGTAACAGGAATCCAAGCGGTGTCATCTTTATCAACAAGTAGCGGTTTTATTGCAGTCAGCGCCGAAACTCCACCCCGTCTATCCTGCGCCTTAGCATTGCCGCTCTTATCTTTATCAGTCGGCTGTTGTTGTGATGCACACCGGGTGAGCGAGTGTTGAACGGGTGACGTCACCTTCTGCTCGGAACCGGTATCGTGCGTCTCGCCGGTACCTGTCGTAGCCTTGTCCGAAGCGCTCGAACTGTGTATCGGTGGTGATTCACTAGCGTTTTGTTCTGTTAATACCCTCATTTTTTCATGATTATAGATAATACTCTTATTTACACTATCGGGTGATTCCTTGCTACTATATGAATCGTTTATCGTGGAGTTGTGGCGGTTCGAGATTCCCATGGGGCCACTATCCATTACCCAAGCGCCTCTTCTAAGATTTACGTTAGATACTGAAGCAGACGGTGATGAGTCGTGCTTCAGTTTCAGTATATCTTTTTTTAAATCTTGAAGATGTTCTGTCGTAGCATAGTTGGCTTTAACCTCATCTAATTCATTTTGAAGCCTTAGTAGGTCTTTCAGAACTTTTGTGCAATGCAAATTGTTCCAAGTAAGTGGCGGTAATTTTTCAAGTTGCCGCGCCACAAATACTGGTATGATATCTGGTTCCACCGATTTGAACAGATTGATGATGTCAGCCAGATCTCTCTCTTCTTTTCCTTTGTTTTTGCGCAATATTTTGCGGTGATCCGAAGGAACGGAGTCATATAACAATGACTTTGACTTCTTGATTTCATTGTCTGCAAACGATGAAGTACACAATCTCACGAGTGTTTCTTCATCGATGACTGAGATTTTGTTTTGCATACATATATTTACATATGCTAACAATTCGTCAATCACAATATTACATTCGTTACACTTTAACACATTCGACATTTTGCCGCACGTACTACGTAAGTCGCAAGTGCAACCGAAACGCGTCCGCAATGGATAGCTGCGCGCGCGCGACTCTAAATCACCATTGCACCCTCTAAGGGGGGGAATTTCAAAAAAACCTGAAACACGTATTTACTTATTTTTTTACTGAAGCACTTATGTGAAGTTTCGGATAGAAAAGACTATCTAATCTTGTTTTTCCGTACAAACTTTGAACCCCCGTTTCATCCCCTTCAGGGGTGAAATTTGAATAAAATTCTTTTTCAAAGGTAACTAACGTTGTAATCATTATCTGCATGCCAAGTTTTAGCGCAATCCAAAAAAATATTGATTTTCACACATTGTTACCCTATTTCACCCTCTTAGGGGTGGAATTTAAAAAAAACCTGAAACACGTATTTACTTATTTTTTTACTGAAGCTCTTGTGTGAAGTTTCGGATAGAAAATACTATCTTATCTTGTTTCTCCATACAAACTTTGAACCCCCATTTCATCCCCTTAAGGGGTGAATTTTGAAAAATCCTTTCTTAGTACACCCCTACGTACTTAGACAAATATACCTTCCAAATTTCAAGTCTCTACGACCAGCGGTTTAGGCTGTGCGTTGTCTGTCAGTGAGTCAGTCAGTCAGTCAGTCAGTATGTCAGGACAAAGATTCTTATAGTATTAGATAGATGTAGGTTGCTATTGCATATACTTTGAGGACTATGAGAATGTACTGGTTTTAGAAGAAGAGTCCCAAGAAGATTATACACAATGTAGGTTGCTATTGCATATAGTTTTGAAGTATAAAAATATGACCTTGAATAATGTTTTTACATCTTTCTTCACGTTGATTTTGGTTTTTAACCCTCGACGCAAAACGGAGGAGTGTTATAAGTTTGACGTGTGTATCTGTGTATCTGTGTGTCTGTCATCGTGGCATCGTAGCGCCCAAACGGATGAACCGATTTTGATTTAGTTTCTTTTGTTTGATAGATGCCTTCGTCGAGAGTGTTCTTAGCTTTATTTCATGAAAATCTGTTCAGCCGTTTACATATTATCAGCTCTTTTTTAGTTAAAAAAACTACGATAGCAACTTACGTAAGCTCGTAGTACTTTGACCGCGGACGTCAAAAAATCAAAATGGCGCTGTCGCAGTATCTTGTTACTTCAATGATATTGCAAAAATATGGTAAGCTTGATCTAATTCTGAGACATCTCCTTGGAATGGTCTCAATGTACAAAGTTATACATATGCTTTGATTATAAACTCGGATTACATATACAAATCAGTCGGGGGTGGTTTTAATTTTTTGAATTTAAGTATTATTGACAGATATTCTTACGGAAGCTGTAAGCGATATAGAAACAAAGGTGGGGAGAGTTAATTTGTCTTCACAGGAATGTTCTACCAGGCAAAGTCTTGTTAATGTGCAAAGTTTTTGAGCATACCTAATATTTTTTGACATGACATGACGTTTGGCGAAGATGGCGGCCATATCAGTCCCGCCCGCGACACTGCAACCATAAATAACTCAGAATTATGAACGTACTTTGTACCAACCAACATTGCAAAAAAAATTATAAGCATGATACCACAGATTATATAATAGTTACTACGTAAATAATACTTTCCGTTGTTAGGTTGGCTACACAATGCTTTCATAATTGTGGTATTAACAATGTAAGGAAGTGCCAACTCTTATAACGTAGTAGAGTGATTCAGACTGTGTGCTATATATGTATGGCGGCAATTAATGTTAATAATCGCAAATAATACTTTTTAATATTCATTTTGGAATACAACTAGTCCGTGTTATAAAAGTATTTGGAATTATTGTATTAAAATAGACAATTAATTATCGTGAGTGTCAGATGTTTTATTGCACAGGGTCATTTTGTACATTATCCTTAGATACCTTGATGACATCCAAATTCAAATTCAAATTCAAAAATCATTTATTCACGTCAGATAAGTTACAATAAAAAGATGTTCATAATTGTATGGGTATAGCATATCTTGCCTATTTGGCATGTGAATAATGTACCTAATGTACTCGATGGTACTCACAGGTACGATGAGTATAATGGCAACTAAAATGTTTTATGAAGTAGGCACGCCACATACTACTTACTTCACATTATCGTAACTTACAGTTACATAATATACTTAACTTACAATTATACATGTAATATACCTAATATTTATCTATTCTTACCTACCTATTTATATTTTATATTATGTTTAAACTCTAAAAACTCTCTAACAGAATAGAAATTTTGTTCTAATAACCACTGAAATAGTTTTCTTCTATATATTTCAAATGTAAATGGTTTGAATGATTCTGGGATATGATTGTAAACCTTTATTGCCATTACATAGCAATTTCTATGGAACAATTCATTATTACATTGTGGAAACATGAGCTTATTCGGGAACCTGGTGTTATAACTGTTATTGTCTTTTATCTTTTTAAAATGTTCAGGATGTTTCTCATCTTATGTTTTCTTTGAAGTGTTACACACTTAATATTTTTGTAAATTGTGAAACACAATCCAAAATTTCATCGTACCAGCGGGACTTGAACCCGCAACCTCCGGAATAACATGTTCCGGTGCTTTGTTTTTGTTCATTTTTTTTTGCGGGTTCAAGTCCCGCTGGTACGATGAAATTTTGGATTGTGTTTCACAATTTATGTTTCTCATCATTATGACTAGTGAATATTTTCACTAGCGCGGCATTTTTCCGAACCCAAAGGGTACCAAATGAACACTTTCCGAGACTTTGTTGTCCGTTCGTCCGTCCGTCCGTGTGTTTTTATGTGCGCACTTTACAGATGTACCTTCTTAACCGTAATAGGTACATACTTGAAATTTTCACAAAGTATATATCCGTCAGTTTATAACGGCGCAAACACGAAATTTTATAGATAATAATTTAAATAAAACTTGTTTTGCTCTAAAAAGGTTAAAATAAAATCTTTAAAAAAAAAAACCGACTTCATTACCACAAACAGGCACTCAAAAGCGAAAAATACATACATACAATCACGCCTTTTTCTCGTTGGGGAAGGCAGAGACTACTTCTTTCTACATGCTACGATCCTGACATACATCTTTCGCTTCTTCCACTTTCATGAGCGCCTTCATATATGCTCGCCGGTTATAGGTACTTTTGACTTGGCCTTTCTTTAAAACGTCTCCGATCTGGTCGTGATACGTTCGCGCCTAGGTCGGCCTCTACCGGCTGCCCCATTCACACTCGTCTCATAAATCTGCTTCGTCAGTCTTTCTTCATCCATCCTCTCTAGATGTCCAAACCATCTAAGCATCCCTTTCTCAATCTTTGTCACCACATCTTCTACCACATCACAACATTCCCTTATCACGCTGTTCTCCACCTTATCCATCAGAGTCACTCCAATCATACTTCTCATTTCTACAGCATTAATTTTACTTTCATGCTTCTTCTGCCATACCCAGCATTCACTACCATTCATGAGTGTGGGAACCAACACTCCCTTATGTACAGCCAGTCGTGCTTTTTTAGACACGTTCTGACTTCTCATAAAGTTATGCAGTGCCCCACTCACTTGGTTTCCTGCCAAAACTCTTAGCTCAATATCACTTTCATACTTACCATCTCTCGTAAACTTAGAACCCAGGTACACAAACTCTTTCTCTTGTTCTAAACTCTCTCCTTCAATCGTAACCTTACAATTTGTCATTCTTTCTTCTGTTTCAAAAACCATTACTTTGGTCTTACTTACATTCACTTTCATCCCTTTCCTTTTTAAAGCAAAAAAAAGCTTAAAGATTTTTTTTTTTTGGCTTTTTAAAAGCGAAAAATAAATTACTTAATATAATTATTATAAGCGCTACCCACTTATCTATTTTACTACTACTACATACATAGTATCTATCTACTACCTATTAGACTTGGCTGGCACCGACTTCAAATAGATAAGTGGGTAGCGCTTATAATAATTATATTAAGTAATTTATTTTTCGCTTTTGTGTGCCTGTTTGTGGTAATGAAGTTGGTTTTATATTTTTTTTTAAAGATTTTATTGTGTTATGAATCGTTAATTTCGAATTTTAAAATGTAGGCAAAGAAATTAAAATATTTATAATTTTAATAACAAAATAATTTTGTTATTCCATTCCATCCACGGATACGGAAACGAACGCGCATAATACGAGTGACAGTGGCTGTAAACAGTGTAAACGGGATCTAGAGCGCTAAACGTCCAAAATACGAGTGACAGTGGCTGTAAACAGTGTAAACGGGATCTAGAGCGCTAAACGTCCAAAATACGAGTGACAGTGGCTGTAAACAGTGTAAACGGGATCTAGAGCGCTAAACGTCCAAAATACGAGTGACAGTGGCTGTAAACAGTGTAAACGGGATCTAGAGCGCTAAACGTCCAAAATACGAGTGACAGTGGTTGTAAACAGTGTAAACGGGATCTAGAGCGCTAAACGTCCAAAATACGAGTGACAGAGGCTGTAAACAGTGTAAACGGGACCTAGAGCGCTAAACGTCCAAAATCGGTAGTTCTGTATTAAAACTCGTTTTAACTGTAACCGCGTTCAGTTTGTGGCGGTGAAATGCAAAATGCCGGTTTATCTCAGTTAAACACGTAAACCAAGTTCAAGTCGACCTGATCGCGTTTATATTCACTGGTGAGATCGGCCCTAAAGTATCACCTGTGCTAAAATAAATATACGAATTAACATAATACAGGTGTCCCAAAAAGTTAGTGTCAAGCGGAAGTCTAGACTAGAGGTGGAGCACCTCAAGGCGTATACAAATCAGCTCCATGTATGTTCCGCAATTTTTGTTAACTTAGAAGAAATTATAAAAAAGGCTATATTTTTTACAATTTCTACTAAATTACGACTACGACGAGACAGTTTTGGTCATGCTGACCTTAATAATTGAGATAATTGACTGATGTATTTCTGGAATGATGCTGGCTGGATAACTGATCAATAATGACACATTAAAATAAACAACAACTGATCAATAATGACACATTAAAATAAACAACAGCTGATCAATAATGACACATTAAAATAAACAACAGCTGATCAATAATGACACATTAAAATAAACAACAGCTGATCAATAATGACACATTAAAATAAACAACAGCTGATCAATAATGACACATTAAAATAAACAACAGCTGATCAATAATGACACATTAAAATAAACAACAGCTGATCAATAATGACACATTAAAATAAACAACAGCTGATCAATAATGACACATTAAAATAAACAACAGCTGATCAATAATTACACATTAAAATAAACAACAGCTGATCAATAATGACACATTAAAATAAACAACAGCTGATCAATAATGACACATTAAAATAAACAACAGCATGAAATTAAATATTATGTTTCTTGAAGTGTTTCACACTTTATATTTTTGTAGATTGTTAAACACAATCCAAAATGTTCATCGTACCGACGGGGCTCGAACCCGCACCCCCCGGATTACACGTCCAGGTGCTCTGCCAATTAAGCGACGGTCCGATCCGTCGATACGACGAAATAAGTGGATTGCATCGATGTATATGTACTGATGATGACCAGATGACGCGTAGCGAACTAGCTCTACGTTTAAAAAAAAAGCAGTGCTGAATCTACATCTCGCTTAATTTAGCGTAAGTACTCCTCACGCCCGATCGCGCGCCGCTCGGCACGTAAGTCAGTTCATGATGGGCGCCTCTGGTTTACATGTACCTCAATGGTGGATTGCATTTTTTTACCCAATCATGCATACGTGTTATCCGGGGGGTACAGGTTCGAGCCCCGTCGGTACGATACGATGACATTTTGGATTGTGGTTAACAATTTACAGCATTTAACCGGTTTAAAAAATGTTGCATATGCTATAAATATAATATAATAATTAAAAATAAATAATATATATACAATAAAAATGTTGCTATGTTTGCATAGTAAAAACATATAGACATAAACATAGAGAGAAAACCAAGTGAGGTTCAGACTTTAAAGGCCGATTAAATAATAAAGTTACATAATTTTTTAACCGACTTCACAAAAAAGGAGGAGGTTCTCAATTCGTCTGTATTGTTACGTGCGGGGTGGTATTAAAATGCCAATCCGATGAGATGAACGTGTATTTCCACTGATCACTAGGTTAGCACAATGTTCCACAGTAGTTGTCCAAATCGTCTTGCACAATTATCAAAAGTCCGTTAACACACACTGAGGTCGTTGGTAATCACAATCACTGATTTCACTGTTCACAGTTCACAACACTAGTTCACTGATAACACTTAACGATCACTTGGTCGCTATCCGCGCTTAGATAGTTACACTGTCGCTTCCAGAGAAAAGACTGCCTCAAGCCGCGGTTTCAACGTCTTATATAGGACGAGAATATTTCTACAGAACTTTCCAGTATTGACTCGAAACAATAGACAAAAGACGTTCAATAAAAATCACAAACAAAAGGGGCGGCTTTCCTTTGAGCATCTGATGTAAACAACTTTACCATACGTGCTAATTTGATCTCTAACTACTTATGAATAAGGTTCAATATTAACTACAAAACTAGGTACATTGACTAGGGTCTGAATTCCCGGAAGGTTACATTTATGACGGTCGGGTCGGGTGTTTATAGCCCCTAATTAGTCTATTCTTTCCCACGGTATTTTTGTTCGAGAAGCTTGGCGAAACATCGCGACTCGACGACGCGATGTAACAGTATGTTTTTTTTTTTTTTTTTTTTTTTTTTTTTTTTGTGTGTATGTAACGCGATTTCTCCATCAATTGTGAACGGATTCAAATGATTATTTTTTTAATTGGTAGGATACGTTTCCGAGGTGGTCCCATTTTAATTTTATCGAGATCTGATTAGTATCACCAGAGATATGGAGATAAATACCCCAAACATAGGAGATTGTACTAGTTTTAGTAGAAGAGTCCCAAGAAGATTATACACAATGGAGGTTGCTATTGCATATAAGATATTCTTACGGTAACTGTGAGCGAGATAGAAATAAAGGTGGGGAAATTTTTTTTGTAATATCTTATAGGCAAGCGTTTGACCACTATCTCACCTGTTGCTAAGTGATGATGCGGTCGAAGATAGAGAAGTGGACTAGAATGGGAACTGGCTCTCAAGGATAGCTGCCGGAACACATTAGATGTTTGGCGACAGATTTTCTGACTTGAGGGTGGTAGCTGGCCAGGCGGACACTAGATATGTTCTACCACCATGCGGGGGTTATTGGTTTCTTAACGATGTTTTCCTTCACCGGAGGGCCACTGTGAGAAGCGCACATATATTTTTCGATAGAAAAATTCATTGGTGCACGGCGGTTTGAACTCGGTACCACGGCATCAAAGCCGACTGTTCTCCCAATTACGCCACCGGGCCCTCAATAAATAATTATATATTAATAATTATAATAAATAATTATGTATAAATATAAATAATTTGTCTTCACAGGAATGTTCTACCGGGCAAAGTCTTGTTAGAGTGCAAACTTTTTTAAACATACCTAATATTTTTTGACATGACACGACATTTGGCGAAGATGGCGGCCATTTCAGTCCCGCGACACTGCATACATAATTAAATAACTCAGAATCATGAACGTACTTTGTACCAATCAACACAGCAAAAAAAAAATTATAAGCATAAAACCACATATTATATAATAGTTACTACGTAAATAATACTTTCCGTTGTTAGGTTGGCTACACAGTGCTTACATAATTCGGGTATCCACAATATAGGGAAGTGCCTCTTATAACGTAGTAGAGTGATTCAGTACCCTGTTGGCCATATGGCGGCAATTAATGTTAATAATCGCAAATAATACTTTTTTATATTCATTTTGGAATACAACTAGTCCGTGTTATAAAAGTATTTGGAATTATTGTAATAAAATAGACAATTAATTATCGTGTGTCAGATGCTTTTATTGCACAGGGCCATTTTGGACATTGTCCTATGAGACCTTGATGACATCATTATTACTAGTGAATATTTTCACTTTAGCGCGGCATTTAAAGTCAATTTTTTTAGGGTTCCGAACCCAAAGGCTACCAAATGAACACTTTCTGAGACTTTGTTGTCTGATCTTTAAAAAAAAAATCTTTAAAAAAAAAACCGACTTCATTACCACAAACAGGCACTCAAAAGCGAAAAATACATACATACAATCACGCCTTTTTCTCGTTGGGGAAGGCAGAGACTACTTCTTTCCACATGCTACGATCCTGACATACATCCTTCGCTTCTTCCACTTTCATGAGCGCCTTCATATATGCTCGCCGGTTATAGGTACTTTTGACTTGGCCTTTCTTTAAAACGTCTCCGATCTGGTCGTGATACGTTCGCGCCTAGGTCGGCCTCTACCGGCTGCCCCATTCACACTCGTCTCATAAATCTGCTTCGTCAGTCTTTCTTCATCCATCCTCTCTAGATGTCCAAACCATCTAAGCATCCCTTTCTCAATCTTTGTCACCACATCTTCTACCACATCACAACATTCCCTTATCACGCTGTTCTCCACCTTATTCATCAGAGTCACTCCAATCATACTTCTCATTTCTACAGCATTAATTTTACTTTCATGCTTCTTCTGCCATACCCAGCATTCACTACCATTCATGAGTGTGGGAACCAACACTCCCTTATGTACAGCCAGTCGTGCTTTTTTAGACACGTTCTGACTTCTCATAAAGTTATGCAGTGCCCCACTCACTTGGTTTCCTGCCAAAACTCTTAGCTCAATATCACATTCATACTTACCATCTCTCGTAAACTTAGAACCCAGGTACACAAACTCTTTCTCTTGTTCTAAACTCTCTCCTTCAATCGTAACCTTACAATTTGTCATTCTTTCTTCTGTTTCAAAAACCATTACTTTGGTCTTACTTACATTCACTTTCATCCCTTTCCTTTTTAAAGCAAAAAAAAGCTTAAAGATTTTTTTTTTTGGCTTTTTAAAAGCGAAAAATAAATTACTCAATATAATTATTATAAGCGCTACCCACTTATCTATTTTACTACTACTACATACATAGTATCTATCTACTACCTATTAGACTTGGCTGGCACCGACTTCAAATAGATAAGTGGGTAGCGCTTATAATAATTATATTAAGTAATTTATTTTTCGCTTTTGTGTGCCTGTTTGTGGTAATGAAGTTGGTTTTATATTTTTTTTTAAAGATTTTATTGTGTTATAAATCGTTAATTTCGAATTTTAAAATGTAGGCAAAGAAATTAAAATATTTATAATTTTAATAACAAAATAATTTTGTTATTCCATTCCATCCACGGATACGGAAACGAACGCGCATAATACGAGTGACAGTGGCTGTAAACAGTGTAAACGGGATCTAGAGCGCTAAACGTCCAAAATACGAGTGACAGTGGCTGTAAACAGTGTAAACGGGATCTAGAGCGCTAAACGTCCAAAATACGAGTGACAGTGGCTGTAAACAGTGTAAACGGGATCTAGAGCGCTAAACGTCCAAAATACGAGTGACAGTGGCTGTAAACAGTGTAAACGGGATCTAGAGCGCTAAACGTCCAAAATACGAGTGACAGTGGTTGTAAACAGTGTAAACGGGATCTAGAGCGCTAAACGTCCAAAATACGAGTGACAGAGGCTGTAAACAGTGTAAACGGGACCTAGAGCGCTAAACGTCCAAAATCGGTAGTTCTGTATTAAAACTCGTTTTAACTGTAACCGCGTTCAGTTTGTGGCGGTGAAATGCAAAATGCCGGTTTATCTCAGTTAAACACGTAAACCAAGTTCAAGTCGACCTGATCGCGTTTATATTCACTGGTGAGATCGGCCCTAAAGTATCACCTGTGCTAAAATAAATATACGAATTAACATAATACAGGTGTCCCAAAAAGTTAGTGTCAAGCGGAAGTCTAGACTAGAGGTGGAGCACCTCAAGGCGTATACAAATCAGCTCCATGTATGTTCCGCAATTTTTGTTAACTTAGAAGAAATTATAAAAAAGGCTATATTTTTTACAATTTCTACTAAATTACGACTACGACGAGACAGTTTTGGTCATGCTGACCTTAATAATTGAGATAATTGACTGATGTATTTCTGGAATGATGCTGGCTGGATAACTGATCAATAATGACACATTAAAATAAACAACAACTGATCAATAATGACACATTAAAATAAACAACAGCTGATCAATAATGACACATTAAAATAAACAACAGCTGATCAATAATGACACATTAAAATAAACAACAGCTGATCAATAATGACACATTAAAATAAACAACAGCTGATCAATAATGACACATTAAAATAAACAACAGCTGATCAATAATGACACATTAAAATAAACAACAGCTGATCAATAATGACACATTAAAATAAACAACAGCTGATCAATAATGACACATTAAAATAAACAACAGCTGATCAATAATGACACATTAAAATAAACAACAGCTGATCAATAATGACACATTAAAATAAACAACAGCTGATCAATAATGACACATTAAAATAAACAACAGCATGAAATTAAATATTATGTTTCTTGAAGTGTTTCACACTTTATATTTTTGTAGATTGTTAAACACAATCCAAAATGTTCATCGTACCGACGGGGCTCGAACCCGCACCCCCCGGATTACACGTCCAGGTGCTCTGCCAATTAAGCGACGGTCCGATCCGTCGATACGACGAAATAAATGGATTGCATCGATGTATATGTACTGATGATGACCAGATGACGCGTAGCGAACTAGCTCTACGTTTAAAAAAAAGCAGTGCTGAATCTACATCTCGCTTAATTTAGCGTAAGTACTCCTCACGCCCGATCGCGCGCCGCTCGGCACGTAAGTCAGTTCATGATGGGCGCCTCTGGTTTACATGTACCTCAATGGTGGATTGCATTTTTTTACCCAATCATGCATACGTGTTATCCGGGGGGTACAGGTTCGAGCCCCGTCGGTACGATACGATGACATTTTGGATTGTG
Organism: Cabera pusaria; assembly: GCA_954871355.1. NCBI lineage: Eukaryota > Metazoa > Arthropoda > Insecta > Lepidoptera > Geometridae > Cabera > Cabera pusaria. The sequence continues at coordinate 27,128,528 of OX940898.1, read as the reverse complement.
GTTAACAATTTACAGCATTTAACCGGTTTAAAAAATGTTGCATATGCTATAAATATAATATAATAAATAAAAATAAATAATATATATACAATAAAAATGTTGCTATGTTTGCATAGTAAAAACATATAGACATAAACATAGAGAGAAAACCAAGTGAGGTTCAGACTTTAAAGGCCGATTAAATAATAAAGTTACATAATTTTTTAACCGACTTCACAAAAAAGGAGGAGGTTCTCAATTCGTCTGTATGTTTTTTTTTTTTTTTTTTTTTTTTTGTGTATGTTACGCGATTTCTCCATCAATTGTGAACGGATTCAAATGATTCTTTTTTTAATTGGTAGGATACGTTTCCGAGGTGGTCCCATTTTAATTTTATCGAGATCTGATTAGTATCACCAGAGATATGGAGATAAATACCCCAAACATAGGAGATTGTACTAGTTTTAGTAGAAGAGTCCCAAGAAGATTATACACAATGGAGGTTGCTATTGCATATAAGATATTCTTACGGTAACTGTGAGCGAGATAGAAATAAAGGTGGGGAAATTTTTTTTGTAATATCTTATAGGCAAGCGTTTGACCACTATCTCACCTGTTGCTAAGTGATGATGCGGTCGAAGATAGAGAAGTGGACTAGAATGGGAACTGGCTCTCAAGGATAGCTGCCGGAACACATTAGATGTTTGGCGACAGATTTTCTGACTTGAGGGTGGTAGCTGGCCAGGCGGACACTAGATATGTTCTACCACCATGCGGGGGTTATTGGTTTCTTAACGATGTTTTCCTTCACCGCAGGGCCACTGTGAGAAGCGCACATATATTTTTCGATAGAAAAATTCATTGGTGCACGGCGGTTTGAACTCGGTACCACGGCATCAAAGCCGACTGTTTTCCCAATTACGCCACCGGGCCCACAATAAATAATTATATATTAATAATTATAATAAATAATTATGTATAAATATAAATAATTTGTCTTCACAGGAATGTTCTACCGGGCAAAGTCTTGTTAGAGTGCAAACTTTTTTAAACATACCTAATATTTTTTGACATGACATGACATTTGGCGAAGATGGCGGCCATTTCAGTCCCGCGACACTGCATACATAATTAAATAACTCAGAATCATGAACGTACTTTGTACAAATCAACACAGCAAAAAAAAATTATAAGCATAAAACCACATATTATATAATAGTTACTACGTAAATAATACTTTCCGTTGTTAGGTTGGCTACACAGTGCTTACATAATTCGGGTATCCACGATATAGGGAAGTGCCTCTTATAACGTAGTAGAGTGATTCAGTACCCTGTTGGCCATATGGCGGCAATTAATGTTAATAATCGCAAATAATACTTTTTTATATTCATTTTGGAATACAACTAGTCCGTGTTATAAAAGTATTTGGAATTATTGTAATAAAATAGACAATTAATTATCGTGTGTCAGATGCTTTTATTGCACAGGGCCATTTTGGACATTGTCCTATGAGACCTTGATGACATCATTATTACTAGTGAATATTTTCACTTTAGCGCGGCATTTAAAGTCAATTTTTTTAGGGTTCCGAACCCAAAGGCTACCAAATGAACACTTTCTGAGACTTTGTTGTCTGTTCGTCCGTCCGTCCGTCCGTCCGTCCGTGTGTCTATATGTGCGCACTTTACAGATCTGTATCTTCTTAACCGTTATAGGTACACACTTGAAATTTTCAAAAAGTATATATCCGTCAGTGTATAACGGCCCAGACACGAAATTTAATAGATGCATGTAATTTCATTAAAAATTTTTTTGCACTAAAAAGGGTAAAATAAGTTATTTTTCAAAAAAAATAAAACCGACTTCATAACCACAAAAAGGCACTCAAAAGCGAAAAATAATTTACTTAAAATTATTATAAGCGTTACCCACGTCTCTATTTGAAGTCGGTGCCAGCCAAGTCTATTGGATATTAGATAGATGCTATGTATGTAGTAGTAGTAAGTAGGTACATGTAGGTTAGTAAGTAGGTAGATACATGTACTCGTAGGTATTATCTATCTACTACCTATTAGACTTGGCTGGCACCGACTTCAAATAGAGACGTGGGTAACGCTTATAATAATTTTAAGTAAATTATTTTTCGCTTTTGAGTGCCTTTTTGTGGTTATGAAGTCGGTTTTATTTTTTTTGAAAAATAACTTATTATCCGAACCGTTTTAAAAAACTTTTATATTAATAATTTTCTATAGTATAAATTTTATTAACCTATGTTCAGGGCCAGGGTAACCATACATAAAATGTAATTCAAAACTTACCTCATTCAGAATTATAGTAATAACCAGATAATAACTGCAGTAAATAAAACTTTAAAAAATATATATTTAGTTATTTTATGCCTCCCATACGCTGATGATCAGGTGATACTAGCATCATCGGAGGAGGAGTTGCAAAGAATGGTTAATATTATGTATGACGCCTTAAAAAGCAAAGGGATGAAAGTGAATGTAAGTAAGACCAAAGTAATGGTTTTTGAAAGAGAAGAAAGAATGACAAATTGTAAGGTTACGATTGAAGGAGAGAGTTTAGAACAAGAGAAAGAGTTTGTGTACCTGGGTTCTAAGTTTACGAGAGATGGTAAGTATGAAAGTGATATTGAGCGAAGAGTTTTGGCAGGAAACCAAGTGAGTGGGGATAACTTTATGAGAAGTCAGAACGTGTCTAAAAAAGCACGACTGGCTGTACATAAGGGAGTGTTGGTTCCCACACTCATGTATGGTAGTGAATGCTGGGTATGGCAGAAGAAGCATGAAAGTAAAATTAATGCTGTAGAAATGAGAAGTATGATTGGAGTGACTCTGATGGATAAGGTGGAGAACAGCATGATAAGGGAATGTTGTGGTGTGGTAGAAGATGTGGTGACAAAGATTGAGAAAGGGATGCTTAGATGGTTTGGACATCTAGAGAGGATGGATGAAGAAAGACTGACGAAACAGATTTATGAGACGAGTGTGAATGGGGCAGCCGGTAGAGGCCGACCTAGGCGAACGTATCACGACCAGATCGGAGACGTTTTAAATAAAGGCCAAGTCAAAAGTACTTATAACCGGCGAGCATGTATGAAGGCGCTCATGAAAGTGGAAGAAGCGAAGGATGTATGTCAGGATCGTAGCATGTGGAAAGAAGTAGTCTCTGCCTACCCCAACGGGAAAAAGGCGTGATTGTATGTATGTATGTATGTATTTTATACAACAAAAAATATATTATTTTTTTATTTTTAATTATGTAGTCATTATTAGTCAATAAATGACAGAGTTACATTAAACTGTAAAACATATATATATAACAGAACTAACTTAAAAAAATAATTCCTCCCGAACTGCGAACCTCCTACTTCTTTTTGAAATCGGTTACAAACTCACATCAATCTAACACAAAGATTGGATATACGTTTTTGTTACCTAACAGCCACGCGGTGCCATCTAGTCGAATCATATTAATACCGTAGAGATTGGTGTAGAAGTACCAAGATATTTTACTAGATGGCGTAGCGTTGGGAGTCCAAAATTCCTGAATCGCGCTGACAACATTCTCCGCGATTTCATAGAACTGTTTAGCTTGTTTTTGTTAACTGTTTTAGGTTTTAATAATTATATAATATAATAAATAATAAATTAATTCTAAACAATACTACCATTAATAGTTATACTATTTTTGTTTCTCATGGTACTACCCTTCCTTGGAGGTTTCGAGCGAATCCGTCGCTCTTCCTTCCTCGGGAATCGGGAGTGACGCAGTGAGACCGCGATGATCACATAAATTATTTAAATTATCGTTAATTTTATTATGTCCGAAACGTTATTCGAGGCCTTTCAGTAAGTAGTTCCTGTTGCTAGGTAGGCTAAGGTCAATTAGGTCACTATGACCACAATTAAAAAGGAAAGACGGAAGTTACGAAATTTTTGCTATTATGCCGTTTCATAACTGTATTATGAAGGTACGTCGTGAAGTACCAGACCTTCACACGTACCTTCATAACTGTATTATGAAGGTACGTCGTGAAGTACCAGACCTTCACACGTACCTTCATAACTGTATTATGAAGGTACGTCGTGAAGTACCAGACCTTCACACGTACCTTCATAATACAGTTATTAAACGGCGCGGAGCTGTGTCATCGTATCAAGCGCTGTAATGTAAAGCAGTTTGTTTTCGCACGATTGTATAAAAAAGAAAATGTGTTCCACGCGCGGAAAGTAGCGGGACGGGCAGCGCACAGGAGCGGTGCGCGCGCACCAGTCACCAACACAGCTCAGCACGCTCCCGCAGTCGCGGCCGCGACCTCGTGTCTCACACGTGTGTGTCGCCGCACAACAGTTCCGAATCCCGATTCGACGTAAGCGCGCGGTGTTCACGTGAGCCTGTCGCGTCGCATCGCCTCGCAGCGCGCCGCTCACGTGCGATACTTCCGTTGATATAGTGTGACTGTGTGGACTTGCAGCTAGTGTCTGTTGTAGGGTTTCGTTGATCATCATCAGCCAGTATCAGTCTACTGCTGGACATAGGCCTTTCCCAAGACACGTCATTGAGCCCGATATACGGCTCTCCGTTTCCAGTCACTGCCCGCCGCCGTCCATTAAACATTGTGAGGGTTGATTTGTTTTGGCGGGCTACCGTCGTCAGGAGTAGCAGGGCGGCCGGGGAGTAGGGGCCGCCGCCGCTTAAAGTGACTTTCCATGTATTGTTTTGGAGGACTCGCCCTAATGTATTGAGACATTTGTACTTTATTAATAAGATATCTCAGCTTATACGCTATTAGTGTCTAACCCGAATTGTACACGCGTATTTTACTCCCAAACTACTTAAGTAAATAAAAGTTGTATAACACAAGATTCGTGGGTATCATAGGTATACCTAGATGACAGGTACCTAGATTTGAGCATACTGGCCTAGAAGTAAAACAGTCTTAGTCGGATCTAGGGTTACCATATTTCAGATTTGTCCTGAGATTTCAGGATTTTTAGACTTTTCTCAGGATTGCGGCCGGATTTTGCAACTCTCGTGATATCTCAGGATTTTCAATAAAACACAGGTTAGATTTTAAAGATCTCTTTTAAAAGTTAAACAAACTAAAAAATATCTTCTTTTGGTAACAATTGACAGTTAAAATCAATACTTATTTATCCAAGTAAACACTTGCGGCGTGCAAGCTGCAATGCGTGAGCTAGATTCGCAGTGTATGCGAGGGTGCGTATACAGGGTGTTGCGTAAACAGTAACCAAGCCGTCACCTGTGGGTAGAGGGCTTCATGACGGATCTGAAAATCAAAATTTGTGTTCAGTAAAAGTATCATGGTTTTCGATTTTTTACCCATTTTCAAAATTTCATAATAATTACACCCTTGATGACTCTTTTCGATGGCATGACCAAAAATTAAAATATTTTCTCAATCACATTTTTGAGAAATACTCATGGATAAATGCGCTATCAAATGTAAACTGTCTTTTTATATTTTCGTATTACTAAACATTTTATTTAAAAATTTACTGAGAGATATAAGAAAATCAAAAGTTTCAGCGCCTGTGGTGTAAAAAAATAAATGAAAACATGTGCGACCCCAAGCTATTGAAAATTTGCGTATTTCATTGAGATTCCCAAACGATATTAAAATCGGTATTTTCAGCTTGTAATCCAAAGCAAATGCCTGTTAAAGAGACCAAGGGCGATTATTTGCAAATAAAGAAATTCAACTATTATTATTAAATTGACAAATAAAATTACTTATGGCGCAGGAATTGTGGAAATTATGACAATAAAATCGCCATCATGGCTTGAAAATTCTGGAAAAATTCGTGATAATAGTGCATTTCATAAACTTTAAAAGAAAACTATAGCGGTTAAGATAACTTTATTAGTTCAGCAGTAATAGTCGTTGAACTTGGGTGTTGGATAATTTTGTACCAAATACAAAATCCTTAGAATAAATCCTTTAAAGTGACAAAGACAGAGTTATACCTAGTTTCTTGTTTATAACGGGTAAAGACTTGCATTGAATAACGGGCTACTACGGAACCCTACACTGCGCATGGCCCGACACGTACTTGGCCTCTTATTTAATAACTGCGATACCCGTATCTCACTATTTTAATTAAAGAGTATATGTGTACCTACCAATTTTCGAGACCAGACCCAGGGAATAAAAAGTTTCATAGAAAGATCAACCCTCCATTTCACCTACTTAGGGGCGGAATTTCGAAAAAACTCTTTCTTAGTAGCACTTCACAAAGAACACATCCTTCAAATATCATGTCTCTAGGAGCTGTAGTTTAGGCAGTGCCCTTAGAGCAGTGCCTTGATATATCAGACAGTCATTCAGTCAGTCAGAAAAACGTGTGGGGAATATTTTTTGAAAAACTGTGATACCCATAACTCACTATTTTAATTAAAGAGTATGTGTACCAATTTTCGAGACAATTGAGTCAGGGAATAAAAAGTTTCATAGAAGGTTCAACCCTCCATTTCACCCACATAGGGGTGGAATTTCGAAAAACCCTTTCTTAGTACACTTTACAAAAACACACTCTCCAAATTTCATGTGTCTAGGACCAGCGGTTTGGGCTGTGCGTTGATATCTCAGTCAGTCAGTCAGGACTTAAGATTTTATAATATACAGGTGTCCCAGAAAGTAGTGTCAAGCGGAAGTGCAGAGGTAGAACACCTCAAGGGGTATCCAAATTACCCCCATTTATGTTCTGCGATTTTTGGTAGTTTAGGAGTTATGGCCTTATTTAACAATTTCTACTAAATTACGACCACAGAGACGTTTTTGGTCATATTGACCTCAATAATAAAGATAATTGGCTTATGTTTTTTTTTAATGTAGCTGGATAGCTAATAATTAATACCATATTAAAAAAAAACAACTAACAATGTTAACCGGTTTGACTAAAAAATTGAATGCCATAAAGTGAAAAATCATTAAGTTAGGTTCAGACTTTGAAGGCCGATTACATAAAAAAATTACATAATAATTATTTTTCAAACAAATTTAAAAAACTTTCTTATTTCAATAGTATCTGTGGTATAAATTTGATTAACCTATCTTTAAAGCATCATACCTAAAATTTAATTAAAAACTTACTTCACTCAGAATTATTAATTTTTATAGGAGTAACTGAAGTGAATTCAACTAAATAAAAATACTCTAATTATAATAGGGTCAATTTAATAGATCACATTTGCCATCTGTCAGTCTTAGCTTCATAGTAAGGTGACTTGCTTAAAAACATCGATTCAATTGATGAATCGATACGCATCAACACAAACAAGAATGATGTTAGTTTGATGTTATTCGAAATAAACAATTTTCCGGCAGCTCTAAATGAGAAATACAATTAGTATTTACATTATTCAGTGTTATTTACTTGTTTGTTTTGCGTTAATATGAAATTGATAAGACACGTAAATACAAATTATACAAATCGGAAATTGTACATATTTAAACGATTTTATATGTGCTTATGAATCAGAGTTTAGCTCATAGAAAATGGCCCAGTAAAATAATAAACTGGCCAAGTGCAAGTCGGACTCGCACTAGTAGGGTTCCGTACCATACTACAGTATTTTATAAGATCTTGCAAAAAGTACCACTATCATTTTTCGCCAGCAAAAAATAATAATTAAGAAACATTTTATTTCTTATAACGCCATCTAACGTCTAACAAAGGTGTTAGGGATCGACATTTCAATATAACGCCATCTATGGGACGTTTACCTAACTAAGCGTTCATAGATGCCGAAAAAAACACGTTTCTTGTAGTCCCTCTATTATCTTTAACTTTATTCTGTTCTGTTTGTTTTTAGTATTTGTTGTTATAGCGGCAACAAAAATACATTATCTTTGAAATTTCAACTAACTATCACAGTTCATGAGATACAGCCTGGTGACAGACGGACAGACATACAGACAGACGGACAGCGGAGTCTTAGTAATAGGGTCCCGTTTTACCCTTTGGGTACGGAACCCTAAAAAACATACTCAAATGTAACTATGGATCTAACGTTTAGTAGTTTATCGTTAGTGTTTTAACCCAAATAATTATTGATTTTAGTTCATCTTCAATTATTTTTGTATTTTTTTAGTCAAAGTATAATATTATGTGTTAATTACAATCACAGTGTAGTTATTTTTATAGTTAAACATCCTTCACAAGTAATCATTGCATTCGATTCAACCTATCGACTGATCAATCTTTTGATTTTATGGGTAGCATCCCTAGTGTTTATAAAGTGAAAGTGTTCACTGACGTAACCTTGTACTGACGTTTAGTTTTTTAGAATAAAAATTTTCTATTATGTTTAAAATGAATTATTAGTCAAAATAAATCGTAAAAACGCTTTCTTTTGTAATTATTAGAATAAATATGTATTTCTAACTGAAAAATTTTAAGTAATTATGCAGTTCTGAGTTTGGAATAATTAATAATTTTATGTGCACTTCATTACAAGGTTACGTTGTTGAATTTTAATGAAGTGTCAAATGAGATCTATCAAATTGACTCTACTGTAGTTCATTATGACAGAAATAATTAAAAAAAATTACTAATTTTATAGTCTCACAAAAAAAAAACAACATAATTTTTACAATAGTAAAAAATAGTATGTACTTTGTTCGTCGGCTTTAGCATAAAAAACTTCTTGGTGCAATGAAATAACCCTGGCCGCTAATTGAAATTAAAATTTATTGAAATTTAAGTAAGCAATATTATTAAAAGAAGTAAATAGGTACATGTAAATAAATAAAATAAGTATATAATGTAATTGTAAATTTAAAATTAACTAGTTATGTAGAGATATTCTCTACGTGTTTACAAAAAAATCATATCTCGCAAAGTTTTGATCCCACTAAGATAAAAATAGGCTTTTTCGAAAGAATATTGCCTTTTGTAAAAAAAAAATGAAATAATGTTTCACATTACCGGATTTAAAATAATTAAATGAAATATTTAAAAAAAATAACAAAAAATTATGCAATTCGACAAATTATTGTACATTACTGCAAAAACAGCGTCATGACTCTTATTATTTTTTTACTAGATCAATAGATTTCGTGCTAAGCTACAAAACAATATTAAATTTACGGCTGATGTCTATTACTTTAAAAAATATTGTCGTTTGAACATAGCGTATGCGCAAGCACAATAGTAGATTATACAACAAGTGAATAAAAAAGCAATTTAATTCGAGGTACTAAGTTAGATCCCGAGAGCAGCGAAGGATTCTAGATTAGAATCCTGAGCGGAGCGAGGGATACAAGGACCAAGATAAAATTTTTTATTCACAGTCGTGTAATCTTCTTTTTACCATTGACTGCGAGAAAATAAATAGTAGTACCTGCTTATAGTACCTATTTATATATATCATATGTTATTATTGATGTGTTATCTGGATTATTAACCGTTTAATGCCTGTGAATGTGTGTGTGTAGGGAAACGACTCAATCTTGAAAAACATGCTATTTGCGTTCTCACCAAAATCGCACTGAAAATCTTCAGTAAAGTTCACACGTTTACTAAGGCTATGACTTAGACTAGACTGTGACTTCAACTTGATCAGAAATGTGACTTTGACTCAACTTTATGACTTGAATTTACAAAAACTTGAATAATGTTTGTACTTTATCCTGGCTGAATACACTAATCGTGTGGAGCAAAATGAAAACCAAAAAAAATAACCAAAATTGGCTGATTTTATATTTTTATTTAATTATATAGCTTCTATGGTATACTTCCATTTAGCCAGCTAGTAGGAACTTTCAGGAAATTTTATTCGTATTTCGTGCTTGTTCCAAATTCAAAATGTTTTTATTCACCGAGTGAGAAAGAGCGTTTTATTCACTGCTATCGATGAATAAAGTGCTCTTTTTTGAGTGGTAACGGTAAAAAAGACATTTGTTGGAATCCTAAACATAAACAATAAAAACTTTGAGGGGGGTTGGACCCAAGTGTATAGTGTTTTTTGATATAAAAAATGTCGAAATATAAGTACTAAAATATCGCTAGTTCTTGACCAATCACACTGTATATAGTAGATATTTTAAATCCCGATATTGTTAATTTTGAAACATAAAACATAAGTTACCTAAATAATGCAGTTCTCGGTCGACTGCAAGTAATGCAATAGTCTAGCCTTGAATATACATATATGTACAATGTACATCTATACTAATATTATAATGAGAGAACATTTGTATTTTTGTATTTTTGTATGTTTGTAATGATTTGGCTCAAAAACTACTGGACCGATTTAAAAAAATCTTTCACTAATATATAGAATGGACTTTCGAAATGAAAATAGGCTATATATTATCTCGTTAAAATCAAATGTACATTCGTGGAGACCTAATTTGCAACCTAAGTCGACAAAAAAACGGTCGAAAAAACACGTTTCTTACGAACGCTGCTCAATTGAAAACAGATGGAAGAATATTTTCTATTGGAGAGTTGTACAACTTAATAAGACCTACAAAAAAGTCCGCGACAGCATATGTCCTATCTCTTAAGGTTGACTCACAGTAACCATTTTAATCTTTAATTTGTTGTTAAAAAATATTACATAACTTCTAAGGCTATTTTCAAGTATATAGTATTAATCCTTATCCAAATAATTACGTTAATTAGCTTGGCCACATATTATAGATTAAAATTGTCCTTTACAGTATATAATTCTAATGAAAACTCTAGAAGATATCACGGATTTCACATACACGCATCGCAAAATTAATAAAATATTTGCAGTCAAACCACAGAATAGGTCATAGTTACTCGAAAATATTATGATAAGCTTAGCTTTTCTGTAGATCCTCACCGATCGCAATCAATTTGAAGTCAATATAGTATAATAATAAAATCTATTGTATAAAATAATAATGATCTATATATATAATACTAGAAGTGTCCCGCGGCTTCACCCGCGTTAAAACCTTATTTTATTTACTTAAAACTTTTCTTTTGTAAAAACGATTCTATCATTAAGCACATCAAATAAGAATTAGCCAAATCAGTTCACCCGTTTTCATGTTATCGCGTGACTAAGGCAATTCGGCATTCATATTTATAAAACCCTAAAAACCTAAATTTACAGACTTTGTTACCTACCCTATTTCGAAAAATCCTACAACACGTACTTTATTCCAACTTGCTGTGGAGGAATTTTCAGAAAATCATTTCTGAGCGGATACCTACGTCACAATAACTATCTGCATTCTGAATTTCAGCGCAATCCGAAACAATATTGATTTTTAGACTTTGTTACCCAATTTCACCCTCTTAGGGGTGGAATTTCAAAAAAACCTGAAACACGTATTTATTTATTTTTGTACTGAAGCACTTGTGTGAAGTTTCGAATAGAAAAGACTATCTAATCTTGTTTCTCCATACAAACTTTATACCCCCATTTCATTAAGGGGTGAATTTTGAAAAATCCTTTCTTAGTACACCCCTACGTACTAAGACAAATATACCCTCCAAATTTCAAGTCTCTACGACCAGCGGTTTAGGCTGTGTGTCAGTGAGTCAGTCAGTCAGTCAGTATGTCAGGACAAAGATTCTTATAGTATTAGATAATATTTTAAACCACCCCGACTGATCTATGTATAATCTTTTCATTAAAATCATTCCAATGACTCAAAACACGACATTTCAAATCTGAGCTGTAAGTTGGTGAGGATTTGAGTTAATGTAGAGTCCAGGAGATGTCCCAGCATCAGGTCAATGCTTCCATGTTCTTACAATATCGTTGAAGAAGAAGATTTTCGAATTGATCAGACCTATTAAAGTTGATTAAAGCTCATAGTTTTATAACGATTGAACGAATTTTCATGAATCAAAGCTAAAAACACTCTCGATGAAGACATCTATAAAAAAAAAACTATCAATAATAAAATCAAAATCGGTTCATCCGGTTGGGTGCTAAGATGCTACAGACAGACACACAGATACACACGTTAAACGTATATTACCCCTACTTTTTGCGTCGGGGAACGCCGTAAGATTACGGCGGCAGATGTTCTCCTTGGTGGTAAGCTACTTTTCAACTGACTTTCAAAAAGAAGGAAATTCTGAATTCGTCTGTATGTTTCTTTTTCTTTCTTTTTTTGTATGTGTATGTTACGCGATTACTCCGTCAATTGTGAACCGATTCGAATTATTATTTTTGTAATCGGTAGGGTACGTTTTCGAGGTGGGCCCATAGTAATTTCATTGAGATGTGATAAGTATCTTCAGAGATATGACGATAAACGTCTCAAACTTGCTACTGAAATTGACTCGCGGGGCATTGATGTCAGTTGTTTTTGTTTTTAAACTATTTTAATTATTGGTAGATTTAATGATTCCACGAAAACCGATAATTCATGAATGCACATAAAACTTTCATTGGTAGGTATATAGCTAGGATTAGAACCAACGACCCTCGGGTCAGAATCAGGGTAACTCTTTACGCCAAAGGGCAGTCCAATATCACTACGTAAGTATTATAAAACAATAACCATCACTGCGTCTGTCTGTCTGTTCGCAATAATCTCAATAGCATCTGAACGGATTATCATGCGGTTTTCACCAATAGTCAGAGTGTTTACGAGGAAGGTTTAGGTCTTAGGTGCATAATTCGTTAAGGTTTTGTGTAAATTGGTTGACATATGACGATGATTGTTAAATATGTTAATATTTTATATTCGATGCAACAAACTGATGCAAATTTTGTAGGCATATATGTTCTACCCGTGCGAAGCCGGGGCGGGCTGCTAGTCTATATATATATAATAATGTCGTGTTAGTTACTACACTTATAACTCAAGAACGGCTAGGCCAATTTTTATGATTTTGGTATTTTTGGAATTGTCTTTGTCAGGAATAGGATAATAAGTATTAAAAACAATGAATAATTGACCTAAAAAAATTATATAAGAAAAAATATTTTGCCAAAATGTTCCTGGGCTTCAAAACTGCCAATCATTTGATGTTCAATTGTTTATCCCGTCGATACGGTAAACCTCAAATTAATAAGGGTCATCGCTCCACAGGATTAGCGTATTTAGCCAGTGTCAAGTACAAAAATTCTTCAAGTTTTTGTGATTTGAAGTCATGTACATTTTTAAAATGTTAATAAATTTTAAACACTGTCAGTAATGACAATCGTATGACATATTTATTGATTATCAAATACGCGTGCGTTCAGAAATTTATGCTTACGAGTTTTTGGCGGGAAAGTGGAAAAGTGTGTGTGATCTCATTGTATTTTTTCCTAAAACTGGTGTTCTTCCGCGTGCTAATGTGTAATAATTGTGGATCATTAACCATTAAGTGCCGGTGAATGTGTGTGAGTGTAGGGAAGCAGCACAATGTTGAAAAACATGCTATTTGTGTGTAAAATTCCACTGTACATTTTCAGTAAACACCACATCTTTATTGAAAGTATGACTTAGACTAGATTTTTCTTGAAAACTGAGCTAAAATGTCACTTTAACTCATCTCTACGACTAATATTGATAAAAACTTGAAGAATTTTAATACTTGACACTGGCTAAATACACTTATCATGTGGAGCCATAATGAAATTTAAAAAAAAATGTATGCTTATCAAGACGTCAAAATCAAATAATCAATACCTAATCAATTTTATATTTTGTCAGAATGTAGGTACAGTCCGCCAAGTATAACTTGGCGGTGGTGATTTTTGGAACTAATTCCGAGAGATTAATTAATTATATTATTAATTGAGAGATTACCGCGACATTATTGTTGATAAATCTGCTACATTAAAATAGTTCAATAATGCCAAAAGTAATTAAAAGTGGTTTAAGAGAAACTGTTATCAAAGTACAAAGTAAAAGCACAGTGGCGCACAGCCGCGCCGAGTTATACTTGCCGGACTGTATATACAGAGATATGCAAGAATGTGTTAGCCAATTTATGAGTGCCGTATGTAGGTATACAGTTTTTATCCATAAGGCAAAAAAATATTAGCCAGTTATTCATAAAGTAAGTATACTTATTCAGAATTAAAATTAAATACTGGTGATTATATTTTGACAATTAAAATTAAACTCAATCGAACTAATTTCAAGTTAATAACTTATCTATAACAATAATAACATTGTCTCATTGCATCATGTCTTGCTGACACGCGGCTGAAGTACTTGATTGTTGTATATTTATTCTATTTCTGTATTGTCATAACGTTGATTTACTTGATAAGCAAAGTGCCATAATACATTACTAAACTGAATATCTTTTTTATTCATTGTATTACGTTCGTAAAAGCCTAAATTAAGTTAATCTAAAAGGTAACACGACATTCACTGTCTGTTAGGTGGTACGAAGTTCGCCGGGCCAGCTAGTATGTATATAAATAATGTGTGATGCACAAATCGTAAGATAAGGGTAGGTTTGTTAAACGAGTTGAGTCTTCCTTGAAGGTGGAATAAGCTAATAAATAGCAGACTTTATTTCCAGGAAACAAATGTAGCTACTTAAGTAATTTCATTCAATTTCCTTCGAGTAATGCGTCTTTACACGGCCATTGCTTGGCCACGCTTTATTGCGGCCAATGATTTACTTATTCTACCTATTCTACTATTTTGATCGAACATTGCGGATTTGATTAATGAAGGGACACCATTATTATTTCGATATAAAATAAATCGGTTTTACGGGTCTACCCTACATTATTTGTATGGTCCATTTCTAAAGAGTGCATCAAATATGAAACGTAGTTATGTTTACTATAAAGTTAGGCTAATACTTATATGTAAATTCTGTAAATCAAAGATCCGAATCAAACCTACCTCCTAGTCCTCCTTCCGACCCTAGACTAGAAGGACACAACTTCAGAGATAAATTGTGGGAATTATAATACATTATCGCATACTCCGCGGTTATCAGAAAATACATTAATGACATAATTAGGCGCGTGCAGGCCGGGGCGCGGCTCCGCCCCGGTGCGCCCTGGGACCGGGATCCGCGCCGAGATCTGCGCCTACTTCTCATTTTACTTTTTGCGCCTAGAGCCGAGCCGGCGACCGCAACCCCGCTCTGATCCGATTACATACAGATTGTCATTTTACTCGTTTTGTAGGGCGTCTCACGGTACCTACGTCCCTTGAACTGGTTTCTCCATGTCCTGATCAATTATTCCGATACTGTAAATGGTTCATTCGTATCAATCGGTCGAGTGAACGATTTCATAAGCCGTCACTTGTCACATAGATGTACGTCGGCCATCCCCCGGCAGATCTAGCCAGATAAGCTCGACCCTGGCTCACAGTAACATCACACGATATATACTGCTCGTCTGATCTCATGTTATTTTAAAGAGTGAGCAAGTGACCGGCCAGGTTCCCCGCTTGTTAGCTTGTTCCACATTACTTACCATGAGGTCAGGTTACAACGACGTCGGTGACACGGTAATAATATAAAAAAAAGAGAAAATGACAAGACATGCCCCATAGAGTTTCTTGGTGTTTTTAGGGTTCCGTAGCCGAATGGCAAAAAACGGAACCCTTATAGATTCGTCATGTTTGTCTGTCTGTCCGTCCGTATGTCACAGCCATTTTATTCCGAAACTGTTAGGACTACAGAATTGAAACTTGGTAGGTAGATGTATTCTGTAAACCGCTTTCCGATTTTTATATAAAAATATAAAAGTTTAAGGGGGGGCATCCCATACATGGAACTGAAACAAAAAAAAAAATTTCTTCAAACCTATACGTGTGGGGTGTATATCAATAGGTCTTTAAAAATGACATTGAGGTTTCTAAA
This sequence comes from Cabera pusaria, assembly GCA_954871355.1. NCBI lineage: Eukaryota > Metazoa > Arthropoda > Insecta > Lepidoptera > Geometridae > Cabera > Cabera pusaria. The sequence continues at coordinate 27,112,728 of OX940898.1, read as the reverse complement.
ATCATTTTTTCTCAAAGTCAATCATTTGAAAGATAGGCGCGTCTAAAGTGGTAAAATGTGTGTCCCCCCCCCCCCTCTAACTTTTAAAGTATGGGAGTGAAAAATCTAAAAAAAATATATGCTGTAGATCTCAATAAAAACTAAAAACGAAAATTGGTTTGAACGAGATACAGAAAGCAGTTTTTGAGATATGGCGACCGCAAAGATAACTTTGTTTTTCATACAAACACTATGAAAAACAAAGTTAATTTTATAGTTGCGAAAAATCATAGTTATGGAATACTTAACTGTGTTACGGAACCCTACGAGTGCGAGTCCGACTTGCACTTGGCTAGTTATTATTTTTATATAAATAATATTATGCAGCTGACAGACGGACTATCAGTTCCATTCGCATCATGATATGTGCTGTGATCGGTATAGTAGTGTGTGCGTTTTTTTAAGTTGTGTTTCACTATTTCACTTTTTTTATATAAAAATTGTCTGAAGTACTGAAACACACAGTTACATGTATGGTTGGTTTTAACCTACTTTAATTTTTTTTTTTTATATTCTGTCGTAAACGATTGGATGACAGCTGAATGGTTTATTACTTTTGTTTTTTTTTCTAATTCAAAGCGTTAAAATTCTGCTTTTGCTATGTTTACTTGATAATTGGTTATGATTTATGATTTTGACATGTATATGTGCGTATATTAATACTGCCTACATGCATACTGAATAAATGCTTTGATTCTTTGATTGATTCTCATATCTATAAATATTACTTACCGTGTCGGTGAGGTCGCGCACGATTCTATTATACGAGGAGAGCTGTTCACACGGCCGCCAGCGCGGCACGACGCTTTCCAGTCGGTGCCGCGGCGCGGCTGCGAACTTTCCTTGCGCTCGCGCACTCACTACTTACAGGGAATTTTCCGGCCGGCGCTCGCGCTCAGATCTTAGATTCCGCTGATTTTCATCATCGATCAGTTCAGGGTCCGGTATTCCACAGCAAGCTTTATTGAGTTCTCGTTGACTTTACGTATCTGTTATGATCGTTGATAATATTTTCGACTGCATCCACGAAAATAATACCTATAGAGTTTTTTTTTGTTTAGTCGGGTTTATCACAATTTTGGAAGGATCGAAGGAGAGTGCGCGCGCCAGCCGGGGCCGGCCGGATACCTGGCCACCAGGCCGGGCGCCGGACGCCGGACGCCGGGCGTCGGGCGCCGGGCGAGCCGAGCGCGGGTCTGTGTCACGAGGCGAGGGCGCGCGCATTCGAGCAAAAACATCGACGACATTCTCGTAGCGTGCGCACCGCGGCTCGCCACCACGGGCACATCGTTCAATACGGCGTACGTGCACGCCCGCGGGCGGTGCGGCGGCGGGACGTGCGTCGAGAGTGTCGAGTCACGAGCCAACTCCGAGGAGGCGCCGGCTGACGGCGGAGCGCGGCCGCGGCGGCGCCATGCGCGCGGCATGCTGCTGCCCGACCAGACGTATGAGGCGGCGCGCGCGCGGCCCCAGCCCACGCGCGCGCTGCCCGCGCTGCTGCGCTCGCATCGCGTGCGCCCGGACTTCTTCTGCGCGAACCGGCCGCGGCCGCGCCCGCGCCGTTCCACCCACCGCAGGTCGGTCCCTCTCTGTACGCGGACCTAGAATCGGCATCGCTGACAGCTGGTGTAGTAACGTGTCGGTCCGCAGGTCGCAGCCGCTGGCGGACGTCGGCCGCGGCACCTCACCCGCGCGCCGCCCGGCGCCGCTGCCTCGCGACCGACCACCTCCCGGTGAGTATATACTACGCGAGTATATACTACGTACGAGTATATAGACGTTCGTGCATACGAATAAAAATTAGCAAATGGATCGGCGATGAGTCTACATTAGGTAACAAATCTTGACACCAAAAATCACGTGCACAATGAAGGTAAAATGACGGGAAGGTCTTACTACATCTCTAACAGATACTTTTGTAATGAACACCAAGTTAGCTCAGCGAGACTCGGTAGAGCCGTGATCTTCTCATCTTCGTAGCTACTCCACCACATGAGACTCCACTCCTCGTCTTTTATCTTAGTTGTCAACTACACTTCACCGCATACATACGGCACTTACCTTATGTTTAAAATTTACTTGAGTTGACATTTATCTGTTGATCATAATTAAAATGTAATTGTATCATTGATGACCGTATAGCGTATACGCGAAGCTTTCACCGCATCGTGTGAATGAGAACGTTTATATTTGAATCAAATGTGTGCTGGCGTGCGACGCCGCGTTCGGTAGATAACGTTAGGCGCGTGCATCACCGCGCTCTGCGATCAATAGCGAGCCTCGCATCCGAATGGTGACGTAGCGTAGCGCGTTATAGCGTCGTGCGCTTAATTGGCGCACGCGCATGTCCCCGCCCGCGCTACTTGACAACGCGCCCCATTGTCTAAATGGGATCAGTTCGTTCCTAGCTGCCACTGTACCAACAATAGTGTTGTTACCTCAATCGAACATCTCGTCGGAGTGTAGGACAATACAAAGTCCGGCCACTTAGTGCTACATACTAAGATAGTCCGCGTGGTCGTGGTGGATCAGTTGACCGTCATGTGAGCAGGGAGGTTTAGTTCGCCGTCGCCGTGTGACCTACGCCGAGGTACCTACTGGACCATAACTGAAGCATTGTTCCGGCGGCCTGACTGCAGGTCGCAGGCGCACGTTGCGTCGCGACACGCGCCACAAAAACCAGAAAGACTAGAATGATAAACACCCGCGCGGAGACCTGATAACTGCGCATGTGACTCACGCCTCCGCGCTGCCGCTGCCTCCCCTCGCATCACACGGCTCGAGGAACTGACTTACTTGCACTTCTTACCTAACCTAACGTAAAATTATACATAGATTCTGCTGAATAATAATAACAATAAGTAGAGATGAGAGACTAAAATCCCGACACAGAATTGATCAGTGTCGCGACGCCGTAACGGCCGGACAATGAGCCGTAGCCGGTAGTCTGGTCTATTTAAGACGCTAAGGGCCACTTTCACGGGTTCATAATAAAGTGACAGATATTTATCTGACATATGACGCTATATAAAAGTTTGAAAAGTTCTAAATAAAGTACCTAAGTTCCTGCCTAAGTTATACGAACGTCAGTTCAAGTTTTTTATAATATATGAGGTAACAGGCCAGGCACGAGTAGCACGACGCTCGCCTGATGGTAAGCGATGATGTCTACCTATTACAAATACAGCGGCATAAAAAATCTAAAGATAGATTTCAGATGATTTTGAATACAAAACGTTTGGATGAATAATACATAATGATGTGTTTAATTGATCAATTACCGGTACTTTCTTCATATAGCAGTAAACACATACATATACCTACACACGTTTTACCACTTTTACAGTAGTGTAGTATAATATAACCTTCAAAAGATTGATTTTGAGAAAAAATAGTTTAAGGAATCTCAATGTCATTTTTAACCGACTTCACAAAAAAGGAGGAGGTTCAATTTGTCTGTATGTGTTTTTTTTTATGTTTCGCGATTACACTGTCAATTGTGAACGGATTCAAATGAGCTTTTTTTAATAGGTAGGGTACGTTTCCGAGGTGGTCCCATTTTATTTTCATCGAGATCTGATTAGTATATCCAGAGATATGGAGATAAATACCTTAAACATAGGAGAATGTACTGGTTTTAGAAGAAGAGTCCCAAGAAGATTATACACAATGGAGGTTGCTATTGCATATACTTTTGAACACTAAAAAATATGACCTTGAATAATGATTTTACAACTTTCTTCACGTTGATTTTGGTTTTTGACAGATATTCTTACGGTAACTGTGAGCGAGATAGAAACAAAGTGGGGAGAATTAACTTGTCTTCACAGGAATGTTCTACCGGGCAAAGTCTTGTTAGGGTGCAACGTTTTTGAAAATACCTAATATGTTGAAATGACATGACGTTTGGCGAAGATGGCGGCCATATGGCGGCGATTAATGTTAATAATCGCAAATTATAATACTTTATAATATTCATTTTGGAATACAACTAGTCCGTGTTATAAAAGTATTTGGAATTATTGTAATAAAATAGACAATTAATTATCGTGTGTGTCAGATGCTTTAATTGCACAGGGCCATTTTGGACATTGTCCTTTGATACCTTGATGACATCATTATGACTAGTGGATATTTTCACTAGCGCGGCATTTGAAGTCAATTTTTTAGGGTTCCGAACCCAAAGGGTATCAAAAAAAAAGTCGTCCGTCCGTCCGTCTGTCCGTGTCTATATGTGCGCACTTTACAGATGTACCTTCTTAACCGTAATAGGTACATACTTGAAAACTTCACAAAGTATATATCCGTCAGTGTATAACAGCCCAGACACGAAATTTTATAGATGCATGTAAATAAATTACTTAATATAATTATTATAAGCACTACCCACTTATCTATTTGAAGTCGGTGCCAGCCAAGTCTAATAGGTAGTAGATAGATATTACCTACATGTATCTACCTACTTACTACTACTACATACGTGTACATAGTATCTATCTACTATCCAATAGACTTGGCTGGCACCGACTTCAAATAGATAAGTGGGTAGCGCTTATAATAATTATAATAAGTAATTTATTTTTCGCTTTTGAGTGCCCAGTTAGACTGGCCCACCAATTTAAAGTCGCTCAGCGAGCTATGGAGAGAGCTATGCTCGGTGTTGTGCGGGATCGAATCCGGAACGAAGTAATTCGCCAGAGAACTAAAGTGATCGACATACTAAGCTCAACTTACGTAGTAACTATTATATAATCTGTGGCTCAACGGATTAGCAAACTGAAGTGGCAGTGGGCTGGTCATATCTGCCGTAGGACCGATAACCGTTGGGGTGCGGGCGGAACACCTCCTCGTGGTGTACCCTGGGTATCGGCCGACAACTTTTCCTAGTTTACTGGGTTAAGTTGTCTACCGATAGCGAAGTTCCGACGTGAGGGGCTCCTCCGCGTGTCCCTCTGATATTTAGCAGAGGGCACAGTGTGACGGGGCAGGGTGGGCTCGGTGGTGGGAGCCGCCCGGTGGTGGGTCCGAGCATAATGCTCGGACTTAGTGGCGGGGCCGGTAACGGCTGCAAGAGGGTTGCTCGCATGCTTTTGTCATGCGAGCCGGACGGTGGACGGTGTGCGAGTAGGGGTAGTTGCCCTTCGCACACCTGTCATGTGAGGGACGGAGGGTGTGGTGAGTTTGAGGAGAAGACGAGCCACACTCCTCTAAGTCTATGGGTCCGATTCACCCGTCCGAGAGTCGGGGCCGGTGACGGTCATGAGTGGAGTCTCGTATGCCACTGGCAATGGCATGCGAGTCGAACAGCGGACGGTGTGTGAGTAGGGGTATTTGCTCTTCGCACGCCTGTCGTCAGAGGGACGAGAAGACGAGCCACACTCCTCTGTCATTGTGGGGTAACTGTTGGAGAGTCGGGGGATTCTCCAACGGCTTGCACTCCCCACATGACGGTTGAGGGTTGACTTTGGTGAGCAAGGTCAGCCCTCCGCAGCGGCAGAGGCCCATTTGGGTCTGCCACCGGGGCAAGTTGGTGAATGCTAGCGCAACCCCATCTTGCCCCACCACGGTGGATGACGGCTCACCCCAGGTTTTTAGTCCGGTATCCTGCCTTTTAGGCAGCGAGTCCCACATAATCATCTCGCTCCCCCGGGCGATTTGGTATCCATAAAGGATTTTCCTGGGTCACAAAAAAAAAAAAGGACCGATAACCGTTGGGGTAGACTGGTTCTAGAGTGGAGACCGCGAATCGGTAAACGTAGCGTAGGACGCCTGTGACCAGGTGGAGCGACCACATTTGCAAAGCGGCGGGCAGTGACTGGAAACAAAGAGCCGAAGATCGGGCTCAGTGGCGTGACTTAGGAGAGGCCTATGTCCAGCAGTGGACTGATACCGGCTGATTATGATTTTGAGTGCCTGTTTGTGGATATGAAGTCGGTTTTTTTTTAAATAATTTATTAAAGACCTATTTTTTTATTATATGCTATTAAAATAATTTTTTTTGGTTTCATTTCCATGTCTTGGAAACATTTATTTTTTGTTTAAAAATCGTAAAGCGTTTCAAAGAATACATATACCTATTAACTTTCAACTGTGTAGTTTTAATACGAGTAGTTTCGGAATAAAGTGGCTGTGACATGCGGACGGAAAAAACAAACAGACAGAGAGACTGACAGACATGACGAATCTTAAAGGGTCTCCGGGGATCTCTCTAAGGGGCTTCCGAATCCGAATAGGTTTTCAAATGATTGAAAATCAGGGGGCCGCTTGGCTTAACGCCCAGGCTCAGACAGACAAGGTTATTTGATTGTATCTTCGGCGTCGTACCTACACAGCGAATCGAAATAAATCGAGTATCGGAAAGAATCTGTAGTGATGATTAAAACGATAGCGTGTGTGACAAATGAAAAAGTTGCGTGTTTTGGCGTCGTTACCATTGTGCGGGTGGGCGTCGGCACGCGCGCACTGCGCAGTGCCGCCCGTCCGGCCCCGCGGACACCACCTCGGCCAGCCTCATGCGGGCGGAGACAGGTCAGACCGTCCACAGCCTAGTGCTGCTGCTCTCTACTCCTCCGAGCACCTCGACGTCAACTTCCGGTCGCTGTGACTGCCGGCCACGTGTTCCACTCCCACACGACCACCGCTCATCTTAGACGGCACCGTGTTTACATCAGGTGAGATAGTACTTCTTTGGTCGCAAATAATTATTGGAATGTTCACTTAAAATACATCGTTACTCGTCAGTCGTCAGTAGAAAATTGTGATCGATTATTTTAAATTTCATACGTGTCAGATCAGAATTAAGTGAATTTTAATTGAATAATATGTGAATTTTGGTAGTTCATGTCGAAAGGTCTTTATTTATGAAGTTATAACTTTCTTTACTCGTGTGGTTATACTGTATTATACTGATAGAAAATGGCATTTAATTAATTTATAAAATAAATTTATCAATATAATTTGCCAGGGGTGCAAAAAAAATTGATAATTTTATTTTATAAATTACTCAAATTCCATTTTCTATATCAGTATAATACAGTATAACCACAACAAAAAATGGCATTTAATTAATTTATAAAATAAAATTATCAATATATTTAGCCAGGAGTGCAAAAAAAATTGATAATTTTATTTTATAAATTACTCAAATGCCATTTTCTATATCAGTATAATACAGTATAACCACAACAAATAAACTGGCCAAGTGCAAGTCGGACTCGCACTCGTAGGGTTCCGTAACACAGTAGAGTATTCTATAACTTTGATTTTTCGCAACTTCAAAAATAACTTTGTTTTTCATAGTGTTTGTATGAAAAACAAAGTTATACTTGCGGTCGCTGTATCTCAACAACTGTTAGTCAACAGTTGTTGAGTTACATCTGTCATCTCGTTCAAACTCTGTCATCTGTTGTATCTCGTTCAAACCAATTTTCGTTGAAAGTTTGCTGCGCCTATCTTTGAAATGATTGGCTTTGAGAAAAAATGATTTTTGAAACCTCAATGTCATTTTTAAAGACCTATCCATAGATACCCCACACGTATAGGTTTGACGAAAAAAAATTTTTTTTGTTCCAGTTCCATGTATGGGATGCCCCCCCCTTAAACTTTTATATTTTGTATTTTTGTATAAAAATCGGAAAGCGGTTTACAGAATACATCTACCTACCAAGTTTCAATTCTGTAGTCCTAATAGTTTCGGAATAAAATGGCTGTGACATAGGGACGGACAGACAGACAGACAGACAGACAGACATGGCGAATCTATAAGGGTTCCGTTTTTTGCCATTCGGCTACGGAACCCTAAAAATGGCATTTAATTAATTTATAAAATAAAATTATCAATATATTTTGCCAGGGGTGCAAAAAATATTGATAATTTAATTAATCAAATGCCATTTTCTTTCAGTATAACCACACGAGTAAAGAAAGTGGTATAACATCATAAAATGATGAAAGTTAATGTCAAAAGTTCTTTATTTATAAAGTTATACTGATGAAAATTGGTACATAAGTAGTTCATCTATATATATAAAAATGCAAACTGTATTTCCTTTCGCGGTCACGCTTGATCTCCAAATACATGGCTTTTCAACTATATTATTATTTTAACTTATAACCATAACATTGACACGTAAAGATTATCCAGAAATCGTTTGGCGCCACCTGTCGACATTTCCCCGAGACAGTAGAGCGTATGCGCAGACATATGTCTGTACCGAACTGACGCACACAAGATGGTGCGGGCCGCGCGCGGTAGAGGGCATTGCAACGAGCAACTCTCTCACATCACTTTATATGGGTTAGGATTGTACCGAAGTATTGTAGTATGTGTTTCGTTTTCCCCGTAGACAGGAGTATTCTCCCTCTACGCTTTCCCTAGTATATATTAGTTACCCTATGGTTTCCTTTCTTATACAGTCTGAATCAAATCCATAATTGCTGCATTTGTAATATATTTTTGCGCATTGCGCATGTTCGAGGCTATGGAGCCTCATGCCTACAAGCCTGCAAGTCATCGTAGATCAGTTTCTTGACTCTCCTCACAATAGCTTCCAGCTGGTATTTGGCAGAACCATCCCATAGGTAAGGACTAGTACTCCAGACTCGATAGACTTTTGTAGGAACTTGATAAAGATTGAAAATATTAATTTAAAGGCTCAGTTGCAAGGTCCTTGGTATATGTTTTATTGTCTCACCTTAGCCGAAATGCCAAGCTTTTTTTTAGCTAGCCAAAATAGGCAATATGTATGATTTTTTAAATATTTTTATTTCAATGATTACATATATTTAACACAGTAAAAAAATGAAAGAATACTGAAAGTATTCAAATTAAGCTACAATAAATTACTTTTCAAAACAAATAAAATCGACTTCATAACCACAAACAGGCACTCAAAAGCGAAAAATAAATTACTTAATATAATTATTATAAGCGCTACCCACTTATCTATTTGAAGTCGGTGCCAGCCAAGTCTAATAGGTAGTAGATAGATACTACCTACATGTATCTACCTACTTACTACTACTACATACATAGTATCTATCTACTATCCAATAGACTTGGCTGGCACCGACTAATTTATTTACTAAGTAATTTATTTTTCGCTTTTGAGTGCCTGTTTGTGGATATGAAGTCGGTTTTATTTTTCTTGAAAAATAATTTATTTTACCCTTTTTAGTGCAAAACAAGTTTTAATTACATTACATGCATCTATAAAATTTCGTGTCTGGGCCGTTATACACTGACGTATATGATTGATACATATTTTGTGAAAAATTCAAGTATGTACCTATTACGGTTAAGAAGATACAGATCTGTTAAGTGCGCACATATAGACACACGGACGGACGGACGGACGGACGAACTGACAACAAGGTCTCAGAAAATGTTCATTTGGTATCCTTTGGGTTCGGAATCCTAAATAAAACTGGTCAAGTGCGAGTCAGACTTTGTCCCGCACACGGAGGGTTCCGAACGCCATCTATCGAATTTCTAACGAACTTCTAACACCAACTAAGTAAACGTTAACACAATGGTAGAATAGTATTATATAGTAGTAATAGTAATTGTAGTAATTAATATTATTAAATATCTGGTTGACCGAGCTTTGCTCGGTATTTTTTGCTACTTAAACAGACAAATATGACTCTTCCCGACATCTATTGACGAATAATAATACTATTTTTTTTAATTGAGAGCAACTAACTGCTTTACTGATACAGTGCTTCTCTCGCCAATAGATGTCGGGAAGAGTCATATTTTAAGTTGATTATCAAAAAAGTTGATTATTGAAAACACGAATAAAACAACATTTTCTGAAAATGACTCCTAGCTAGATCGATTTATCGCCCCCGAAATCCCCTGTAGGTAAACTAAATTTTATTTAATCGTTGGAGCCGCTTCCGAGATTCAGATTAAGGTAAAGACGATAGCGCCATCTTAGCAACTAGATAGGTGGCGCTGCGCTATCGTAAAAAGCTTTTTTAAACTTTTCTTTAATTTTTAACTTTGTTCTGTTCTTAGTATTTGTAGTTATAGCGGCAACAGAAATACATCATCTGTGAAAATTTCAACCGTCTAACTATCACGGTTCATGAGATACAGCCTGGTGACAGACGGACAGACAGACAGACAGACAGACAGACGGACAGCGGAGTCTCAGTAATAGGGTTCCGTTGGTACCCTTTGGGTTCGGAACCCTTAAAATTGACTTTAAATGCCGCGCTAGTGAAAATATCCACTAGTCATAATGTTGTCATAAAGTTTTCAAAGTACAATGTCCAAAATTGCCCTGTGCAATAAAAGCATCTGACACACACGATAATTAACTGTCTATGTCATTACAGTAATTCCAAATACTTTTATAACACGGACTAGCTGTATTCAAAAATGAAAATTGAAAAGTATTATTTGCGAGTATTTACATTAATTACCGCACGTTATAACGTGTAACGTATAACTCTTATAAGAGTGTGAAAATTTCAAGTATGTACCTATTACGGTTAAGAAGGTACATCTGTAAAGTGCGCACATATAGACACGGACAGACGGACGGACGGACGACTTTTTTTTTGATACCCTTTGGGTTCGGAACCCTAAAAAATTGACTTCAAATGCCGCGCTAGTCCACTAGTCATAATGATGTCATCAAGGTATCAAAGGACAATGTCCAAAATGGCCCTGTGCAATAAAAGCATCTGACACACACGATAATTAATTGTCTATTTTATTACAATAATTCCAAATACTTTTATAGCACGGACTAGTTGTATTCCAAAATGAATATTATAAAGTATTATAATTTGCGATTATTAACATTAATCGCCGCCATATGGCCGCCATCTTCGCCAAACGTCATGTCATTTCAACATATTAGGTATTTTCAAAAACGTTGCACCGTAACAAGACTTTGCCCGGTAGAACATTCCTGTGAAGACAAATTAATTCTCCCCACTTTGTTTCCATCTCGCTCACAGTTACCGTAAGAATATCTGTCAAAAACCAAAATCAACGTGAAGAAAGTTGTAAAAACATTATTCAAGGTCATATTTTTTAGTGTTCAAAAGTATATGCAATAGCAACCTCCATTGTGTATAATCTTCTTGGGACTCTTCTTCTAAAACCAGTACATTCTCCTATGAATGAGGTATTTATCTCCATATCTCTGGAGATATTAATCAGATCTCTATGAAATTACAATGGGACCACCTCGGAAACGTACCCTACCTATTAAAAAAATAATCATTTGAATCCGTTCACAATTGACGGAGTAATCGCGTAACATACACACAAAAAAAACATACATACGAATTGAGAACCTCCTACTTTTTTGTGAAGTCGGTTAAAAATAGTTTTAGCATTGAAAACATATGAGGTGTTTAAAACGCCGAAAACGCGCGCCTTCGTGACGTCCCAGCTCACCACACTGTCCCCACATGATTTAATCTTTGTAATAGAAATAGTATGTATTCGTACAACAGTGCATACTATTTCTATGACAAAGATTTAGTCTGTGGAGACAGCAGTGTATGTTGTGACGTCACTTTCTATTCGACAAGTGGTGATGTGTTTTGCAAACCAAAATTTCCCACGCTTGTTTTGCATTTTTCATATAATATTTTAACCAATTTAATTGTTTAATTTATAAAAAAATTTTACATACAATTCTAGAACAATAATGATTCGAAAATAAATGATTTCAAGTAAATTTATAACCACATGCATATTCCTTATTGAGGGTTGGTTTGGTGTTAATAACGGCCGTATTCATGAAGATTTTAACGAACGCATAACGGTAGATTTGACACAAGTAATGTCAAGTAATGACACAAGTAATGTCAAATTGATATGAATGACACTGTGCGTAGCGAGCACTGTGTCACCTCATAGTGTTGTTTGTGAATACGGCGGGTAAGATGGCAAGAAACTCGAGGTAGTCGTTACATTCATCGGTCCGGATGCAATACAATACCACCCTTGAAAGTAAGCCAGTTAAAATGGACAGTGCAGGGTGGGTCGTGTCGTGTCGCGCGCTGTAGAGGGCGGCCGCGCGCGGTGCCCCGTGCCGCGGTGGCGCGCGTTGATGTCTAATGTGTGGCCGTGCGAGACGCGGCTGTGTTGTCATGCTGGCATTACCACACACTTCAATATGTACTAACACATCATCATCATCATCATAATCAGCCTGTATCAGTCCACTGCTGGACATAGGCCTCTCCCAAGATGCGCCACTGAGCCCGATCTTCGGCTCTTCTCTTCCAGTCACTGCCCACCGCTTTGCGTATGTCGTCGCTCCACCTGGTCACAGGACGTCCTACGCTACGTTTGTCGATTCGCGGTCTCCACTCTAGGACAAGTCTGCCCCAACGGTTATCAGTCCTGCGGCAGATATGACCAGCCCACTGCCACTTCAGCTTGCTAATCCGTTGAGCTATGTCGATAACTTTAGTTCTCTGGCGAATTACTTCGTTCCGGATTCGATCCCGCAGAGAAATACCGAGCATAGCTCTCTCCATAGCTCGCTGAGCGACTTTAAACTGGTCGACCAGTCGGACTGTGAGTGTCCACGTCTCGGCTCCGTATGTCATCACAGGTAGGACGCACTGGTTAAAGACTTTTGTCTTTAGACACTGTGGTATAGGCGACGAGAAGACTCGACGGAGTTTTCCGAATGCTGCCCAGCCCAGCTGAATTCTTCTCTGGATTTCCTTCTCGAAGTTATGTTTGCCTAGTTGGAGCGTTTGCCCTAGGTAAACATACTTAGTGACAACTTTGAGTGGGATTCCATCTACGGCAATCGGTTCCGGAACAACGTGCTCGTTGTACATGACTTTGGTTTTGTCCAAATTCATCCGGAGACCGATGCTACGAGAAGAATCAGCTAGGCCATTCAACATCCTTTGCAGGTCCTGCAGCGTCTCTGCCATAATGACGATGTCATCTGCGAATCGTAAGTGAGAGATGTACCTGCCGTTGATGTTAATGCCACGATCTTTCCAGTCCAGCGTCTTAAACATATCCTCCAAGGCGTTAGTGAACAGTTTCGGGGATATGACGTCCCCCTGTCTCACTCCTCGACGCAGGTGGACATGTTTAGTTCGCTGGTTCTGTACTTGTACAGTCATCGTTGCGGCATTATATAGACATCTCATCACTTCGATATATCGCCAGTCGACTTGGCAACGCTGCAAGGACTCGAGAACAGACCAGGTTTCGATTGAGTCAAAGGCCTTCTCATAGTCCACAAATGCTAAGCACAGGGGCCGCTTATACTCTTCGGTCTTCTGTACAATCTGCCGCACCGTGTGGATGTGGTCTATGGTGCCGTAACCGCTTCAAAACCCGGCCTGTTCCGGAGGTTGAAACTCGTCGAGTCTTCGCCCAAGACGGTTCGTGATGACCCTTGAAAACAGCTTGTAGACATGGCTCAGAAGCGAAATCGGGCGCTAGTTTTTCAATAGGGTTTTGTCTCCTTTTTTGAAAAACAAAACCACCATGCTTCTGTTCCATGCCTGTGGAGTTCTCCCAGTAAAAAGAACGGAATTAAATAGCTGCTGAAGCTGTTGAACTGCTGGAGCTCCTCCGGCTTTTAAAAGCTCCGTTGTGATTCCGTCTTCTCCTGGGGCTTTTCCATTTTTGAGTTGTTTAAGGGCCATCACGAATTCGTCTCGGCTAATTTCAGGCAGATCTTCTGTGAAGTGGCGGGTTAAGGTGGCTCTAGAATCCTCAGTATCGGGTTCGGGCCTTGAAGCATGCGATGCGTAGAGCTTGCCGTAGAAGTCTTCAACTTCCGACAGAATCTCCGGCTTGGATGCGACGACGTTCCCGGTTGACGTTGTCAGCTTTGTGAGGTGGCTTCTACCCAGAGGCTGGACGAACACTTTCGACCCCCGATTCTGCTCAATTGATTCTTTAATTAAGAGCGTGTTAGAGGATCAGAGGTCGCGTCGTACCAGCTTCTTTATGGATTTGTTGCGCGCCAGGTTAGTTGACAAAGCTGACAAAGGGTCTGTTCGTCTTTCTTCCATTAGCCGAAGTGTTTCTGCCGAGAGTTTGGACTTTTTGCCCGTACGCTTGCTCTCGCAAAACTTCGTCCCTTCATCCCTGAGGATTTCCACCACTTCTTCGAGTTTCTGGTCTACGTCATCTGTGGTTTCCAAGGCAGCGAATCGATTTTCCAATTTTAATTGGAATGTTTCGGACCCAACAACGGTTTGGAGTAGGTTCGGACGGAGCGTAGACTTCATCAATCGGAATCTCTCGGCTTTAAAGTCGATATCCAGAGTGCCTCGTACAAGTTGGTGATCACTTCCAGTATTAAACCTAGTGATCACTGAGACGTCTCTGAATATGCGCCGTTTGTCCGTAATGATGAAGTCAATCTCGTTTTTAGTCACAAAGTCGGGGCTTTGCCACGTCCATTTCCTTTGGGGCTGTTTCTTGAAAAACGAGTTCATCAAGAAAAGCCCCTCTCTCTCGAGGAAATTGACGAGCATTTGTCCGCTGTGATTCCTACTCCCAAATCCGTGTGGTCCTATAGACGATTCGCCGCAAGTTTGTACTCCCACTTTGGCGTTAAAGTCTCCCATGACAACGTTGTAGTGAGCCTTGGAGGTGGTGTGTAAAGCTCTGGAGATATCTTCATACATGCTCTCCACCTCGTCATCCAAGTGTGTCGAGGTCGGTGCGTAGACCTGGATAACCTTGAGGCTGTACCTCTTGGTTAACTTAATTATAAGGTACGCTACCCTGGTCGACACACTGGAGATTTCTACAACGTTGTCACTGAGAACCTTGTTGACCAGAAACCCGACGCCGCCTTGGGATGGCTGATCTCCTTCTCTGTAGTACATAAGATGGCCCGATTCTAAGGTTATGGTGTCCTCTCCCTGTCTTCGGACTTCACATAACCCCAGAATGTGCCACCTTATGTGTTTCAGCTCCTCCTCTAGCTGCGCCAGATGATCGTCCAGCCGAATCGTGCGTCCATTGTACGTTGCGAGGGTCAGTTTGTTCTGGCGGCCTACCGTAACCCGGGGATTCTTAGCACCCCCTGCCCTGCCGTTACCGTGACCGCCGCCGTGGTCAGGATTAGCAGGGCGGCCGGGAACTGGGGGCCGCGGCTTATTATGACTTTCCATTTCATGCATGCATCCCTTGGGAGGGGTATGCCCTAATCGCCATGCTGGGCAGGCGTGTTGGCGATCGCAGGACGTAGCTTCTCGCACCGGTGACGCTGCTGCCCGTCACCGGCCTGTAGAATTTGGCTACGCCATAGATATGAAATGGTTATACCGCCATTTGTCGGTTGCCAGAGCCCCGTCTGTTGGTCAGCAGGATGCACCACGGGCAGGTGAGGTTGGCTGGGAGCACCGAGGTCGTATTTGTGCTCCCTTACATCCCTTGTGCTCCCTTACATCCCACATACATGTACTAACACATGAATTCATAAACATAACTTTGTTTATATATTCTTCAGTTCAATCTTAGCTCTGTCCAAATATGTATCACTAGCCAACCACCCGCCATACCTCGCGGCTTCCCCGACAAACATATCCTATCTATGCTACTTACTGATAGTGTAGCTTTTAATCGGTGAACCTATTTTTAAAAATTATAATTGTCCCATATGTTTTAGTTTATTCATTACCTTGTATTAGAAGCTGGGTAGGTCTCTCACTCTCACTCTCGTCGGTACTACGGCTGAGACAATGTTCTATGAACTTAATTACTTGCTATTTTTAAGCTTTTTAGGGTTCCATACCATTACTGAGACTTCGCTGTCCTTCCGTCCGTTCGTTTGTCTGTCACAGAGTAATTAATACACAAAAGAGTGTATACGCTATTTTTACAAAGTTTGTTTTATTGTGGTGTGTGTGTGTTCAAACAAAATAATGTTAAAAATTAAAGGGTCATACAAGAAACGTGTTTTATCCGGCATTTCTCTATTTGTGTTCACGTTCACTAGATGTCGATAGTAGTAGAATCAGCCCGCAGTAGCGTTTCATTTGATAATTAGACTGTTCACACCGTCTATAATATTACCGTAAAGTAAATAAATTAAGTTTGGTACACATAAAAAATCCCTTTCCCACAATTATATATTTTTTGTAAAGTATGTTCCACTTTATATCAAACTAGCAGCCCGCCCCGGCTTCGCACGGGTAGAACATATATGCCTACAAAATTTGCATCAGTTTGTTGCATCGAATATACAATATGAACATATTTAACAATCATCGTCAAATTTCATCCAATTTACACAAAACCTTAACGAAATATGCACCTAAACCTTCCTCATAAACACTCTGGCTATTGGTAAAAACCGCATGATAATCCGTTCAGTAGCTATTGAGATTATTGCGAACAGATAGACAGACGCAGTGATGGACTTTGTTTTATAATTCTTACGTAGTGATATTGGACGGCCCTTTGGCGTAAAGGATAGTTACCCTGATTCTGACCCGACGGTCGTTGGTTCTAATCCTAGCTATATACCTACCAATGAAAGTTTTATGTGCATTCATGAATCATGAGTTTTCGTACAGTGGTAGTGGAATCATTAAATCTACCAAAAAGTAGCTTACCACCAAAGAGAACATCTGCCGCCGTAACCTTACGGCGTTCTCCGACGCAAAATGTAGGGGTAATGTACGTTTAACGTGTGTATCTGTGTGTCTGTCTGTAGCATCTTAGCACCTAACCGGATGAACCGATTTTGTTTTTATTATTGATAGTTATTTTTGTTTGTTTGATATTCGTTCAATCGTTATAAAACTATGAGCTTTTTTTCTAGTTAATTGCGCTATGAAATCAACTTTCATAGGTCTGATCAATTCGAAAATCTTCTTCTTCAACGATATCGTAAGAACATGGAAGCATTGACCTGATGCTGGGACATCTCCTGGACTCTACAGAATACTCAAATCAATCCTTACCAACTTAGAGCTCAGATTTTAAATGTCGTGTTTAGAGTCAATGGAATGCTTTTAATGAAAAGATTAGACAAACATTTTAAGATTAAAATGGTTACTGTGAGTCAATCTTAAGAAATAGACATATGCTGTCGCGGACTTTTTTGTAGGTCTTATTAAGTTGTACAACTTTTGCATAGAAAATATTCTTCTATCTATTTTCAATTAAGCAGCGTTCGTAAGAAACGTGTTTTTTCGACCGTTTTTTTGCCGACTTAGGTTACAAATTAGGTCTCCACGAATGTACCTTTGATTTAAACGGGATAATATATAGCCTATTTTCATTCCGAAAGTCCATTCTATGTATTAGTGAAAGAATTTTTTAAATCGGTTCTGTAGTTTTTGAGCCAAATCATTACAAACATACAAAAATACAATAATACAAATGTTCTCTCTTTATAATATTAGTATAGATATAGATAATTTTTCACAGTACATTTTTTACAGTATGGTTCACTCACTCATCTGAATTACAATTCTTTTATAACAATTAGGATTTTGTAAGTAGTAGAGTATACTACAGAGCTAGGTCTGTAGTATACATCAGATGGCCTGCTGTTCCTAGGAACAGCAGGCCATCTGATCATGCATTTGCCTAAATAGGGTATGCATTTTTTTTGTAACAAACACCTCGTTGTGAGTGACGTCACGACACGACACGCGTGATGCGCGATGTGAGTGACGTCACGACACGACACGCGTGATGCGCGATGTGAGTGACGTCACGACACGACACGCGTGATGGGCGATGTGAGTGACGTCACGACACGACACGCGTGATGCGTGATGCCGACAGTTAGAGCTCAGATATTAATATTGATAAATAATATCGCCAGCTTTTTGGGTTCCCTCTACCAGCTGACAGTGACTTTAATTCAGCTTTTTATTTGAAGATTTTATATAGTCTGTATTATAGTTTTAGGAGTAGTTGATATTGTATACTAGCTGTGCCCCGCGGCTTCGCCTGCGTTAAAAAAAACATTTATTAATTTTTAATTATTTTTAATAAGAACCATCCAACCAACCATCCTGACGATAAAAAACACTACAAAAAAAGAATTAGCGAAATCGGTCCAGCCGTTCACGCGTAATGCCGTGACCAAGGGAAATTGGGATTAATTGTACAAGCTTTTATTTAGCTTGCAATGTATGTATGTATGTATGTATGTATGTATGTCACTATGTATGTTCGGGTGGAATCTTGGAAGCTAAATTAGACCCACTTCCCGATGTCCGATTGGACTCAAATTTGGTGTACTTATGTATCTTCGGTGACAATACAATGATATGGTACCATAGAGCTGTTCTGATGATGGAGACGGAAGGCGGCCACGGCATCTCTGTGATAAAACAACATAAGCCGACCGAGTTTGGGCTCGATTGATTCGTCTTGAAGATAACTTTACGCCTAGATAATATCCAGGGTCTGATGATGAAGCTGGAAGGTGGCCACGGCATCTCTGTGATAAATCAACATAACCCTACCGAGTTTGGGCTCGATTGATTCGTCTTGAAGATAACTTTTCACCTAGATAATATACAGGGTCTGATGATGAAGCTGGAAGGTGGCTACGGCATCTCTGTGATAAATCAACGTAACTCTACCGAGTTTGGGCTTGATTGATTCGTCTTTCTGGTATAAAGCAACATAGCCCCACCGAGTCAATTGATTTTCCGTAATGAGCACTTTACCCATAATCACATCAAATATCCGTGGAATATTTTAAAACATCATGCCTTCTCTTAAATACTTAGTCTAATAATAAAGTAATACTTAGTTAGGTAGTCGGTATCTATACCTACCTACTAAAAAGTTAAAAATAAATTATAAGTAAAAAATATTATTAAAAACAAGCTTTTATCTGGGACAATGAACTAAAATGTTAAAAATAAATTCTAGTAAGTATTTGGCGTGTAGGTACTTACCTATATTCTTAAAAGCTTGAGGCACTGAAGTATAGTAATTACTTGGCCTGTAAAAAGGGAAGTGCTTCAAGCTTTTAAGAATATAGGTAAGTACCCACACGCCAAATACTTACTAGAATTTATTTTTAACATTTTAGTTCATTGTCCCAGATAAAAGCTTGGTTTTAAAAATATTTTTTACTTATAATTTTTTATATATAAGATATATCGAGGGCTTCATTACAAATGAGCATACTAAGGCAAAAATGCCATTTTAAATTTTCTAATGCTATGGATGGTGCAAGGCACGCTCTATGGGATGGATTAGGACTTAATAATAATTGTAAGTCTTAATTCATCTTGTAGAGCGTTCGTTATGAAGCCCTCGATATATATACTTATATAGTTTTAAATTAATTTAATTTGTTATCAAAATTTATTGGTGGAACTTTAACATTCGATGTTTGGCGAGCAATCGGAATGCGGCCCTTTGACAACGCTCCTACCGGCTACCACAGGCGGCAGCGGTGCGGCGCCGAGCGGTCCCAGCCTGCCTAGACTAGCCTAAACCCCTTGGCACCGGGCTGCGTATACCTTATTGGTTGAACATGTTCTTATCATAGCTATTTAATTTGTACCTGTTAATTGCGTACATAAGACATACACTCTTTCACGTGAGGCATTTCCGGATTACGCACCGAGAGTATTGTATACAGGCTCGATTTGAGTCACGTAGCGTATATAAAGGAGCGGTGGAGGCGGTCGAGGCGGGCGCGCAGGTTTCGGCGCGGGCCCACAAATAAAATAAACAAACCAGTTCTCCCCCGCCCGCGCTATCTGTCCCCGCCGCGCAACCTGCGACCTCTCATAGTGCCCGCTTAATGCACCGGATCGTCTCGTGTTGGAGGCGAGTGTGGCCGCGGCGGGGTGCGGACTGAGGGCCCTGCCCTACCTGCGCCCGCCTGCTCTTCGTGGCGGGACCAACTACCGCCGCAGGACACGCCGCACCCGGCACCACACCGACAAAAATGTTCCACTTACTGGAGAAATGCATTCTCATCGCATCTTGGATATCTATACCTACCCGATTCTAGCAATCCATAATCCATTAGACCCGTTTTCTGGCTATGCGACCGGGAGGAGCTTATTTTTATTCGGGATAACATTTCGAACGATCGAAAATGTGTATCGAGGTCTACGATGGACGTCTTTCGTCGAATACTCAAGAAATATCATTGCTACTTCTAGTCGAAAAGTAGTTTAAAGTAGGTGCCGCTTGTGCCGCGGGCGGCGCGGCGGCGGAGGCTCGGGCGCGGGGCGCGCGCCGCGCGGGGCGGCGGCAGTTCGCCGAGAGAAGCGCGTGCGACCGGTCGCCGTGTCGGTAGAGCGGCGCGGCCGCGGACTGTGATGAGAGCGCGCCGCCCGCCATGGCCACGCTCGGCCTATCCAAGGTGTTCATCCTCGACAAATATTTCACCGAGCTGCAGAAGTTCTGGGAGACGGAGAAGAAGCTGCAAGGTGAGCGGGGCCAGCCCGACTCGGTCGTCACGATTATTACTTTTTGTGTCGTGTTCGATGCTCGAAAGCTCCGCGTCGTATTCGTGTGTGTATCTGTGTGTGTCCGTAAGCTCGGAGAGGATCCTCCTCCTCCTCCGTCCCGGTCGGTGTCAGTGAAGCCTCCATGAGGACCGACTACATATCTACTATAGGTGTAGTCTCAGTACTCAACACCGTTCGATGGGCTTTTAACTCGTGAAGTCAAAGGACGTTTTGTAGCATTCATAAAGTGTATATTATAGTATAGAATGTTTCATAGATAACTGGTAGCGTGCGAGTTTACCTGCGAGCGGGCGGTGCGCACGCGCAGCTAATGTCTCTACTGCGCTACAGTATTAACTTTTTGCGGGCTTTAGAATGTTAATCGATGGGCAAGGAAGTGTCCATCAACATTCCTCGGAGCCGCCGTCGACTCAGCCCGGCGAGAGACTATACTCTCACCGATTAACTCAATTTGTTTTACAGCTTTTGTCGTAAATGTGGCTTCTCGTAAGTGTCGTGTCTCGTTTTTGCGAGACATTAATTTAGCATGACTAGCATGACCTCTACACACGGACTGCTTGTCGAGTTATTAAAACTATGTATTAGTATTTATTCTTTGATTATATATGATCAAAGGTATTTTATCAAATGTTATCAATTGATAGCTAATATGTATATAACAGCACGCGCACACACACACACACACACAATCTCTTCTCTAAGTTCAGAAGAAGCCGTAAGAAAACTGATTTAATGCAATGACGACGATAACAACATTAACTGCCCTCCTAGACAAAATTCAATTTCGTTTTCCATTTACGCAACAGGAAATTGGACTTTGTCTAGGGGCCCAGGCCCCCTAATAAAATCCAGTTTCTGTTTTCATTCACGCTAACGCAGCTTCAAAATATATGGGAATGACATTATTGTTGCGGAAACATAAATGTCATTCCATACATATTGAACTTGCGTTAGCGTGAATGAAAACAGGAAATTGGACTTTGTCTAGGGGCCCTGATCGGATTATGCGTTGCTCGCTTTTAAGACGATCAAATATTTCTAAAGAATTGGTTGTATCGGTGGGTTTGTGACTCACTGACAAGGAATCTAGTTATACCATATTTTGAAGACTTTGCTTAAGTTTTGATTCAACCACCCCCACTCCCCTCTTATCTTAAAAGACCCAAACATATGATTTCTTATTAACAATAACATAAGTATGTAAATTTAATCAAAGATGACTAGCAAATAATTCAAGCGAATATCCGACCTATAAATAAACTGAAAACAGATATTTTCATGTAATAATCAGCAATAAGACCGCCGCATGTAATGTTTACTTGTCTCGCAAATAATATAATGTTTTGTTTGAAATTCAATAAACTGTGCACGCAAATCCAGCCCACTTGCTTTGCCTCGCTTAATACTTACTTTTCTACATCTGATAGGTTAGCGTTTGGCCAATATCTCGCCTGGTGGCAAGCGATGATGCGGTCGAATATGGTTAACAAGCACTCCATTATCATATGGTTAACAAGCATTCCATTATCAAATCAAACATAAAAATTCAAAATACGTAAACAAAGACTCTGGCTTAGTCAGAGGGAAAGCAAGAAAATATATATATATAAATATATATATATATGGTTAACACGCTAGACCTAGAATAGTCTCAACTCTTGAAGGCTGGCAAAACTCATTTAAAGTTTGCTCTCAAAATTAATATGAATCTCCTT
This sequence comes from Cabera pusaria, assembly GCA_954871355.1. Taxonomy (NCBI): domain Eukaryota; kingdom Metazoa; phylum Arthropoda; class Insecta; order Lepidoptera; family Geometridae; genus Cabera; species Cabera pusaria. The sequence goes on along the minus strand of OX940898.1, from coordinate 27,090,538 downwards.
TTTTTGAAGCAATACGGAACCAACTCCTGGTACCTACATGTTACTGATGATGTTGAACTTACACAAATGTTCTACAACTGTGGCGCTTCTTACCGTGAAGTGTCTTTTTCTTAGTCTTTACAGTGAGGACTCCTCGTTTCAAGCTCTGCCATAGTGCGTCTTCTTGTGCATTCGTTGATCACAACACTATAATAGTTATGAGCTTGAGTCACAGGTTGTTTGTGTAGACCTGGGTACGTGCTGCGTACGCCATCATACCCGTAGCGTGGCGCATACCGTGGCCGTACCGTTGAAATTATATCTGAGTCAGTTCTGCGTTTTTTATACATATCGATGTCATTTTAGGGTTCCGTACCGTGACATTTTCACAAAATATTTATCGCCACTATAACAACAAATACTGAAACCAAAACATCATAAAAAATGCTTTTCGTAGCTGCAGTCAGTAGCGCTGATTGCAGCACATATAAACACAGCTACATATAATATGCACTCAAGATATGTATCTCATCTTATTGACACTATTTACGAAGCTGACATTTTGCAAGAAGATTCTTGTAGCGCTCATGACAGTTTAGTAGTTATATATGTGATGTGTTACTTGTGGTCCAGTCAATATGTGAGCTACTCTTCTCGTGATCGATGTCGCGGACGCTAGGCCTAGAATAGTCTCAAGGTCAGTATTGCCAGAAAACCGCAAGGTTAGTAGGTAACTACTTTTTAGTAGCAAGTCAGCGCGGGACGGGGGCACGGCGGAGCGGGCGGATGAGGGCGCGCGGTCGGGGGACACTCTCTCGCTAGAATTAAATACCTTTGTGTTCAATAAACGAGTGTAAGGTACCTAGGTCGAGCGAAGGGCCTTCGCCCCGAGGTCTCGTTCTCAGTACAAGCTGCACGGGTGAGTCAGCCGCTGACGTCACAGGCGCTGTCTACTCCCTGCAACACTGCGATCAGATCGTGCCAAGTCGCCGATACATATATATATATGTATAATGCGTCCGTATCCTTCATGAAGCTCATTAAAAGAACTCATTTTCGTCTCGAGATTATATATTATAGTATCGCATCGACATTAACTTTGTATTGCACTTGTAGGTACTAACAATGTTTATTGCAATACGATGTACTTACAATATAATAGATATAATAAAACTAGTGAAACCAACGTTTATGCCGGAGAGTGGATCCTCGTTTTAAGTCCCATCAGTCCCATGGCATGTACGACATACCACGTATTAGCAGTAGGTGCCAAAGTTGGGTGAATCAAACATGATCCATAAAGCGCGCGAGGTGTTCAACAAGACCGCGAGCGATACGTTTCCCGCACGGTAGACCGTGCACCGACAGGTGATCAGAGCGCACGCCGCCGCCGGCCGCACCCGCCGTCTCCTACATCTATCTGTCACTTTGTACATCACTACTTACATGTTCCACACTCGTATACTTTGATACGAACGAGTCCGTTCTTCGCCTCACCCGGTCGCAACGACTACACAAGTACAAGTATTTAATTTGACCGGGAACGCATTTAATTCAAAACGAGAGAAATACACTAACGGTCAGTTTCACGAGTCCCTGATAAAGTTTCAAATAGTTGGCATAACGCAATGTAAAAGTTGTAGTTCATCTGGCAGATAAGTTTCTGATAGGCTGTCAAGGTCTATTACAAACAGGAAGAGGTAACTGGCCCTAGTTCTTTAAAAATATGTTATCTGACATTTTATGTCGAGAGCTTTATGTAAGTACAAAAAACTTTTGAGACACTTACATTAAGTTTTAAAGACAAGAAGAGTAGGCCAAGAAGAGTAAATCAAAGCTGCTTATACGCGAACATAATACAAATAATACAAAATGCTCTACATGGTCTACGCACTACGTACGCTACGCTACGAGATCACTCGTAGAGCACGCGCTAAGTAAAAGACATCAACGCGCTCACCGCCTCACACTTTGGTTGCTGTACTTGCCATACATCTTGTGGCGAACAAACAAAGTAATTATTAACACGTTCAGCGCCATGTGTATCTTTTAGGAAACTCAAGATACCACTTTGAGAGGCCGCTTGTTTCTTTTAGGAAACACAAGCAGTGTATCTTTCGGAGGCTTGTGTGCCCGCAAGGACACAGTGAACACTGCCACACTACTGAAATAGCATTAAAAGACGACTTATGCAAAAAAAAGCTATGTCCAAAAAATTAAAAACACGATTTATAGGCTTGGCGTTCAACGTGTTAATAGTAAGATTTTTGTTGCGTTGGACGTAGTAACCTGTACGTGTACTACTACATCCGTAGTATAGTTTACTGTTACGCAATGATCAGAAGGGCTGCGTGACCTGCGTCGCTGCAAGCCATGACAGATGACACAGATGTGAGTCACTGTCGCGGTCGTGTCGTTCGATCTATCTAGATCTCCCGAGCGGTGTTGTTGTCATGACACCGCTAATTAAACATAATCGTATTTTATCCCGTGAATGTATTACAAATACAAAATAGCTTTATATCATAAATTGGTTTTTGAAACATTGTTTTATTGTACCCTGCCTTTTGCTTTAGTCTTTCAAACTGTGTTGCAAAAGACAGTGTCTTCCCAAAAATATGAACTTAATATAACTATATAAGCAAAGTAGACTAACAAGTAATTAAAACAAGTATGTAATTAATAATACCTATTATCTTAATGTTATGTTACTGAGCATTGTGTGTGTGTGTGTGCGAGCGTGTGTGCACTTACATGAATGTTTTTACTATTCTAATTTAACAAGGAGTTTTTCAGTGTCTTCGTAATCTAAGGAAGCCAGTCAAAGATAGCGTATTTCAGTTTGTATTTATTAAGTTTTTATTTTTAATTTAGTGTTGAGTATATTATAAAATATGGGTGAAAGATGATTGTAGTGTCTCCATGCTAGCACTATGGTATGACGGAACAGGACATTTGTCAATACGTTTGTTCGTGATTGCTAAGTGTGGGACTATTTCTGTATGGTATGTCTTTAAACATTGGGAAATGAACAACTTCCTTACTGACATTACCTTACATTTTATTATTACTTTTATTATGAAATAGTTTTCTCCGGAAAACAAAATTGTACGTTTGACTCGTACTCGATATTATAGTTCCGATGTTAACTCAAGAAATACCGTACTCAGCTATTAGATTCTGCCTAAGACAAAACACAATTAAAGAACAGGTTTTCATTACCTAATTCTTTTCAACAGTAAAATATAATGTAATAAGTACTTAATACGATGTAATATTTAATTAGTTCCTTGAAGATATATTCGAAATGCGAAACGTGAGGAGCGCGGCCGCGGCACGGCGGGCGCAGCAGGGCAGTGTTACACTTGTGCACCTCCATAATTGTAACGCAGTAATAGACATTAGCATTCATGAGGTGGAGCGTGGTGGAGCGAGCGGCCGGCCGCACTCCGCAGCGCACGCCGTCGAAAGTAAAAGCTATAGACATTCCGGGCAAGCGGCGCGCGTCGCTCGCCGTCGCGTCGTGGCCGCAGCTTTTTACACCGCTGCGCTGCAACCTAGGTGCGCTATTTCATTGATACGACGCGCGCGAATCACGTGCTTACAATGTGAGAATGCCATTCTCGCTTTTCTTGGATTGCTCGGACCACAACATAGCTTCTGCTCATTTTTTATTGTTTTCTCCGTTTGATTAGCATTTTAATGTAGTTTCCAACGATTACATTTCTGTTGAAGCGTCGGCGCGTCGGTATGGTATCGATATACAACGCGGGCTCCACGATGCCGGCTCGCTCATCATCAGATAGATCTCGATGGAGCTGTGTTCACTGATTACACTGTCTGTTTACAGACTGTTTTGAATGTAAAGTTTTTGTTTCTACTCCATATCTCAGTATATTACGCGAATAATAGTGCCTAGATGAGAACTAACAATATGTATGATAGTAATAATGTACATTTAAATAGTTACCATCCATAAAACTAAAGGAGGTATGAATAGTAACTGGTTAATTTGTTAAAGGCAACGGTATAACCTGTTAGTTCCGGATCAAGGGAGCACTTAGCTCCGCCTATTTCGGACCATTTTATGTGACCACATTATTATTTAATTAAACCGGCCAAGTGCGTGTCGGACTCGCGCACGAACGGTTCCGTACCATTATCTATAAAAACGGCAAAAAAGTCATGTCTGTTATGTGAGCCCCTATTTTAATTTAATTATTTATTTATAAAGTGAATATATAACTAAATATTCTCTAAATATTTCAAGCGTACCTGTTGCCGTTATCAATATCGAGCAAAAACGAGTTTATTCTTGTTTGTCCCATTCAGAGGACAAACCGGAAAAAAAAGTTCACGCTGTCCTAAGGGTTACGCTAAGGAGACAGCGTGAACTTTTTTGTCCGGTCTGTCCCCTTGCTAAGAGCAAAGGAGCAAAAAAATCACGTTTTTTGTATTGGAGCCCCCTTTTTTCTGTTTTTAGTATTTGTATTTATTGTTATAGCGGCAACAGAAATACATCATCTGTGAAAATTTCAACTTTCTAGCTATCACTGTTCATAAGATACAGCCTGGTGACAGACGGACAGACAGACAGACTGTCGGACGGACGGACGGACAGCTGAGTCTTATTAATAGTGTCCCGTTTTTACCCTTTCGGTATGGAACCCTGAAACTGAAGCATTCAAATGCCGCGCTAGTAACTTTCGGTATGGAACCCTGAACCTGAAGCATTCAAATGGCGCGCTAGTAACTTTCGGTATTGAACCCTGAAACTGAAGCATTCAAATGCCGCGCTAGTAACTTTCGGTATGGAACCCTGAACCTGAAGCATTCAAATGGCGCGCTAGTAACTTTCGGTATGGAACCCTGAAACTGAAGCATTCAAATGCCGCGCTAGTAACTTTCGGTATGGAACCCTGAACCTGAAGCATTCAAATGGCGCGCTAGTAACTTTCGGTATGGAACGCTGAAACTGAAGCATTCAAATGCCGCGCTAGTAACTTTCGGTATGGAACCCTGAAACTGAAGTATTCAAATGCCGCGCTAGTAACTTTCGGTATGGAACCCTCAAACTGAAGCATTCAAATGGCGCGCTAGTAACTTTCGGTATGGAACCCTGAAACTGAAGCATTCAAATGCCGCGCTAGTAACTTTCGGTATGGAACCCTGAAACTGAAGCATTCAAATGGCGCGCTAGTAACTTTCGGTATGGAACCCTGAAACTGAAGCATTCAAATGGCGCGCTAGTAACTTTCGGTATGGAACCCTGAAACTGAAGCATTCAAATGGCGCGCTAGTAACTTTCGGTATGGAACCCTGAAACTGAAGCATTCAAATGGCGCGCTAGTAACTTTCGGTATGGAACCCTGAAACTGAAGCATTCAAATGGCGCGCTAGTAACTTTCGGTATGGAACCCTGAAACTGAAGCATTCAAATGGCGCGCTAGTAACTTTCGGTATGGAACCCTGAAACTGAATCATTCAAATGGCGCGCTAGTAACTTTCGGTATGGAACCCTGAAACTGAAGCATTCAAATGGCGCGCTAGTAACTTTCGGTATGGAACCCTGAAACTGAAGCATTCAAATGGCGCGCTAGTAACTTTCGGTATGGAACCCTGAAACTGAAGCATTCAAATGGCGCGCTAGTAACTTTCGGTATGGAATCCTGAAACTGAAGCATTCAAATGGCGCGCTAGTAACTTTCGGTATGGAACCCTGAAACTGAAGCATTCAAATGGCGCGCTAGTAACTTTCGGTATGGAACCCTGAAACTGAAGCATTCAAATGGCGCGCTAGTAACTTTCGGTATGGAACCCTGAAACTGAAGCATTCAAATGCCGCGCTAGTAACTTTCAACCGACAACAACATAAAGGAGAACGTTTATATATGTATATTTTCGTATGTATGTTTTTTTTAATAATGGTTTTCTATGTTTTTTACTTAATTGTTGAATGATACTTTTTTCATAAGTAGGGTTTCTCCAAGGTAATCCCATTTAAATTATTACATTTTGATAAGTATATCCAAAGATATGACAATAAGCTTCTTAAACTTGCTCCTGATTCCGATTAACTGAGAACTGCCTCCTTTTTTAAGTCGGTTAAAAACAAAATAATCCAGACTCATATTATAAAAACGTTTTTAACTCTATCATTCTGTCTGTTTGTTACCTAATCACGCCTAAACGGACGATCTGAGCGTACTAAAATGTAACAAGGACATACATTATATGCTGCATGAGGATGAACATAGGCTACTAAATTCTCGGTGTACGTGAACGAAGTCGCGGGTATCAGCTAGTAGTATATAAATAAGAGATAAGGAAGTGTCAGTTGAAATTTGAGTTGCAAGATTTCACTCGGACCTACAGACAAGAAAGTGACATATCAAAAACGTGGCAATACTCGTAAAAATGAATGTTTTGTGCGCGATAAGTCCCGCACGTAGATGGATGTCCCGCATTATGTAACCGTGTGACTAGATGTGACAATAAGATAAGTCCCGCACGTAGATGGATGTCCCGCATTATGTAACCGTGTGACTAAATGTGACAATAAGATAAGTCCCGCACGTAGATGGATGTCCCGCATTATGTAACCGTGTGACTAGATGTGACAATAAGTTAAGTCCCGCACGTAGATGGATGTCCCGCATTATGTAACCGTGTGACTAGATGTGACAATAAGATAAGTCCCGCACGTAGATGGATGTCCCGCATTATGTAACCGTGTGACTAGATGTGACAATAGAGACGTCGTATATATATACTCGCTATTACTCTATCATTTTTAGGGTCCCGTTACTACTTACTACTACCTTTACTTCAAATGCCATGCTATTCGTTTTCAGCAGCTAGTTTAAGGTGTTTATTTTCATATTTCCGGAGATACTCATCGGATCTTAATTAATGTACAATGGGACCAAACGGGAAGTATGTCCAAATGACGGAGTTCCGTGGTGACAAACAGTCGAATTGAGAACCTTTTTTTAAATAGGTAACAAAAAAAGATAAAATGTGATCAGTTTTGTAGAGTAGAACTATGTTTCGGTCGATCTGTCCGTTGTAAGTATGGCGTGTCGCAACCACTCCTAATGTTAGATCGAGCGTTCACCGTTACATTCGGGTACAAACGTGCCAAGAGGCTTGGAATTTCCTTTCAACGTAGCACAAACTATAAACCGGTACTCCATCGACAACAGCGGAGCGGGCGAGCGGCTGTGCGCCGGGTTACGATTAATTGCCCTATTGCCGACTCCACGCAGCACCAGCGCACTTCTACGAACACGCGAAACTTCAATGCGCCGCTTATCTGCGTCAATGCGAGCCGTGCGAGCCACGCTACACGTTACGATGATAAGTACGTACGATGAGAGCACTGCTAAACATCGATGTAAGCAAGTACCTACGAAGAAATACCAACGCACGCATCATAAGATACAACGATATTAGGCATCGTAGGGACGAAGGATGCCGGTGTGGCGGGCGCGGACTCGTCCTGTGCTCTAATAAAAAGGTTTTAGACGCTTCTCGGTGGTCTGGTACTCCGGCCAGTGCCCGGATCACTGTTACATAATCTGCGGCGCACGGTGAAAGGGCGGCCCCCCTCCTCCCCGGTCCCGCGAGCCCCCGCACTCCACGACCGGTGTGTTGTGAATGTTGTGATACAACAACAAGATCATTCCACTTTTATTATCTTTGTTGAAAACAAAAACAAGATCTCGTGCTGACTACTTTCTCACTAATTAAATGTATTTTTCTGTAAAATGAGGGTTACACTCGATCGCGAGCTCTCCGGTGAACGGTGACATTGCATTGTTGTAAAGACGCTATGTTTAGAAGCGGGACTTCTAGGGGAGACGGCAAACACTGCCGACTGGTCTATACAAGACACGCAACCTAATCATTTACCGCAGCTCATCTTGCCGAAATTATGAATAAATAAATTAGTAGTATAAATTAGTACTTACTGTCGATCCGGTCTTTGCCCGCGTACGAGTGATCACGGTAAATTAAATAATATGACTTTTCAAATACTTACATTGTTATATACGATATTGGTAACAAATAAATAGTGTTCAAAGGGGGTCAACTGATCGGCGATGACGACGTTCCAGACGCGTCCTCTTCCAACGAGGCGGTGCACCTGCAACGCCGGCTGCTGAGCCTCAGCTCGGAGCTAGTGACGCTCCGCAACCACCTGCACGTAGGCGGCAGCGCGGGGGCGGCCGCGGCGCCGCCCGCCCAGCCCGCGCCGCAGCCCGCCGTGCCCCCGCGCGCGCCGCACTCGCTGCCGCCGCCCGCCCACCACCAGCCGCCACCGCCGCCGCCAGGTCAGTACCGACTGCTCGTACATCTCTACTCACATGTTCGCTCGAACTCCCCTTCACCTAATTGTACTCAAATTTACCATTCAGAGCGAGAATGCCGCCGACTCATATTACAAGTTTATTCCTAACCTGATTCTGATTTTTCTAATGCACTACAAATACCTAAGTATAAGCCGATATCCACACGAACCGGACTGAGCCGCGACGAGCGAAGGCAACTGATCGTACTAACATACCTCGAATCTCAGCTTCGACCACGCCAGTGCTCAGTTAAACATACTCGTTGCGCCCAACTTCCGAGGACCTGAAGCTAAGCGCAGGCACAGATTATATAATAGTAACTACGTGCACAGGTGCGGGTTATAAGATAACACACATTCCACATAGTTAGCGTTTTGGCAATGCTGTTAACTTACTATTTTCTGAAATAAATAAATTCCGAGCTCCCCTTCGTTCAGTCCAGCTCGTGTAGATCGGCTCGTACAATTCTCGCCATAGCTACTGCAGGAGTCACTCGAGAACGTTGACCAGAGGAGAACATAATAATTTTAGAAATGGTATCTGTAGTAGTAGTAGCATGACGCTATGGGAGGTAATGGAGGTGTGATTTCATCGTCAGAGTCGCGGTGGCGAGGCAGCGGCGGCGCGGCGGGCGCGGGCGCAGGCGCGGGCGCGGGCGCGGTCGGAGCTGACGTGGACGATCTCATCCACCTGCGCGGGCCGCTCACAGAGGACGCCGTGGTGCGCGCGCTGCAGGCTCGCTTCTACCAACACAAGTTCTATGTGAGTCTCACGTCCACACGCTCGGCTGTCTCCTATACACTTGTCATGTCATCCTTGTGGTAGAACTTCTGCTCGCCCGTACTACCCTCACATGCTATAAACTTGACGGAAGACGGAATAGTGCTTGAGGGCCCGGTGGCGTAATCGGGAGAACTGTCGGCTTTGATGCCAGAGGTACCGAGTTCAAGCCCCGCCGTGCACCAATGGATTTTTCTTTCGAAAAATGTATGTGCGCTTTTCACAGCAGCCCTCCGGTGAAGGAAAAAAATCGTTAAAAAACTAATGGGGGCATGGTGGTAGGACACTATTTCATGTCCGCCTGGCCAGCTACCACCCTCCAGTTAGAAAATCTGTCGCCAAACATCTAATGTGTGACGGCAGCTACCCTTGAGAGCCAGTTCCCATTCTAGGCCTAGCGTGCTTACCATCTTCAACTGCATCATCACATACCAACAGGTGGGATAGTGATTAAACGCTAGCCTTGTTATAAAAAAAAAGTGCTCGTCTGGAATTGGAAGACAGCATGAGTTCAGTAGCTGGACAACTGATTTTACAAGTACCAGAGAGCGCAACCACCCCAGCCTGTGTCACATCCCGGGTGTCTGCGATGTCCCGCACCGCACGGATACACAAGGTGTGGAGCACTCCGTCGACCCTTCCCTTCATTAAACTGAACAAGGGCACATCATTGCACATTTATAAAACCCGCATTATCTTACACTAAATAACCGCATTATGTTGCCTGAATTTTATTAAATGTTGAGTTAGAGACTACTTTATTATTTTATGTTTTAAACAGACTTGCTATAAAATTAAGATACAATACGATATGATAACAACCGACTTCCATGCCCCGCGAGTCAGTTTCAGTAGCAAGTTTGAGACGTTTGTCGTCATATCTCTGGAGATACTAATCAGATCTCGATAAAATTACAGTGGGACCACCTCGGACACGTACCCTACCGATTAAAAAATGAATCATTCAAATCGGTTCACAATTGACGGAGTAATCGCGCAACATATTAAAAAAAAATACCAACGAATCCAGAACCTCCTTCTTTTTGGAAGTCGGTTGCAAAGGAGGAGATTCTCGATTCGTAGGTATGTCGGTATGATTTTAATTATTATTATTTTTAAATGGTAGGGTACATTTCCAAGGTGTTCTTAATGTAATTTCATCGAGATCTGATAAGTATCTCCAGAGATATGGAGAGAAACACCTCAAACTTAGTACTGAAGATGACTAGCGCGGCATTTTTTTTTTTTTTCTTCAAAAATGATATTCCAATATAATGGCATATCATTAATATTACAATCTAGTTTTAAGACTAAAAAGTAATTTACATTTGACCTAAACTGCTAATTATTGTTAAACTAAGAATGTGTCCATTGGCACTTTTCTTATTGTCTCTATTAAGGCGAAGACACTATTGTATTGTGTTCTTTGAAAGCAGTGTTTACTAATTTAATGTCACTTCACTACACTAACTCGAAAAGGTTTTATCCTTTTCAGTCTTCTCACTATGTCCGTGTTGTCGAGAAGCTGAGCGCGGCATTTGAAGTCTGTTTTTTTTTTGTTTCGTAAACGAATTATATTATAGCAGAATTTTTTTCTCTACGTCTCTGCTATGAATATGATTTTGGCGATTTTTAGGGTTCCGTAGCTCAAAAGGAACCCTTATAGAATCACTTTGTTGTCCATCTGTCTGTCCGTCTGTCAAGACCCCTTTTTCTCAGAAACGCGTAAAGATATCAGTCGAAACTTATATCAAACTAGAAGTGCCCCGCGGCTTCACCCGCGTTAAAAACTTCTTTTATTTACTTAAAACTTTTGTTTTGTAAAAACGATTCTATCGTTTAATACATAAAATAAGAATGAGCCAAATCGGTTCACCCGTTTTCATGTTATCGCGTGACTAAGGCAATTCGGGATTCATATTTATAAAAACCGAAAACCCCAAATTTTCAGACTTTGTTACCAACCCCATTTCAAAAAATCCTACAACACGTACTTTATCTCATCTTATTTCGCCATACAAACTTTGAATCCCCGTTCAGTATCCGGGAGGAATTTTTAGAAAATCCCTTCTTAGCGGATACCTACGTCATAATAACTATCTGCATTCTAAATTTCAGCGCAATCCGAAACAATATTGATTTTTGGACTTTGTTACCCCAGTTTATCCTCTTAGGGGTGTAATAAAAAAAACCTGAAACACTTATTTACTTTTTTTTTTACTCGAGGACTTGTATGAAGTTTTTGAATAGAAAATACTATCTAATCTTGTCTCTCCATACAATCTTTGAACCCCCGTTTCATCCCCTTCAGGGGTGAATTTTGAAAAATCCTTTTTCAGAGGTAACAAACGTAATAACTATCTGCATGCCAAATTTCAGCGCAATCCGAAACAATATTGATTTTCATACTTTGTTACCGCATTTCATCCTCTTAGGGGTGGATTTTCAAAAAAGCCTGAAACACGTTTTTACTTATTTTTTTACTGGAGTACTTGTGTGAAGTTTCGGATAGAAAAGACTATCTAATCTTGTTTCTCCATACAAACTTTGAACCCCCATTTCATCTCCTTAAGGGGTGAATTTTGAAAAATCCTTTCTTAGTACACCCCTACGTACTAAGACAAATATACACTCCAAATTTCAAGTCTCTACGACTAGCGGTTTAGGCTGTGCGTTGTCTGTCAGTCAGTCAGTCAGTATGTCAGGACAAAGATTCTTATAGTATTAGAAGATACTCGGGTCTATGGTCTCTATCTAAAATCAAACCTAAGTCAACGCGGCAAAAACGGGAAAAACGCTTGTTAGCGGAAGGGTTATGATAATGACCGTTTATGTCGTATATTTAGCGATGTCACGCGGGAATCAAAACCTATAGGGTACTTCCCGTTGACCTAGAATCATGACATTTGGCAAGAAGCGCCGTCTGGAACCATTTATATAGGAATAAATCTGAAAACCGTAAATATGTAGTGTAATGACTCAAAAAAAGTTCTATGGATCGAACTACAAAGTTAAGTAGTCTGAGAAGTTGGTACGGAAGCCTCGGTGGGCAACCAACTCGACTTGGCCGGTTTTATTTTAACATAATTTTTCTTTTAACATAACCAAGCCTTATAAAACGCACAAAAAGAGAGTAGGTATTCTAAAGTAAATGTGAAACTTCTTTTTTCTTAAATATAAAATGTTGTTTTTTTTTTTCAAATTATATATTATATTTTTGTAAGGCAGACATACATTATCAACTTTAATTTAAATAAATTTAACATCGGAATTGCCAGTCCGACACCCTATCCATTGGGCTATTGCCCCCTTCTGATTTTCTATTTCTTATCTGATCATTGAGACCATTCCAGCGAGCCCAAACCCGACATCTCTGCTGTAAGATTTTTTTTTAAAGCTTACTAGCAATGTATGTTGCACTTTACTAGTAGTCTTGAAAACCCCTCCAATCGAACTAAGCTAAATATGCAATGGGTGGGGATCGAACTTACGAGCTCTCGATCGCAAGTCCGACGCCTTAGCCATTAGGCTACTGCCGCTTAAGTTGGTAAGGAGTTGAGTATTTACAGGATTACAGGAGATGTCCCAGCATCAGTTCAATGTTACCATGTTCTTACAATATCGTTGAAGTAAGAGGATGTCGAATTTTAAATTGATCAAACCTATGAAAGCCGATTTCATAGCGTCATCGACCAGAGAAAACTTAAAACGGCTGAACGGATTCTGATGAATAAAAATATCACTCTCAATTATGCACCTATCAAACAAAAAAAAAATCGGAATCAAAATCGGCTCACCCGTTTGGGCGCTACGATGCCACAGACACACAGACACACACGTCAAACTTATAACATCCCTTCTTTTTGCGTCAAGGGTCGAAAATAGACTACGACGTAATATTTTTAAAAACTTAGGCAATAGTACATAAGGTTCAATAGTTCAATGATCGAGGCTGTGATGACATCGCTCCGGTACATAATACACCATAACAAACATCAGGAATAGATTGAATGACTACGCCACCATTACCTGACATGGGGCAAAGTGGCGAATTAATTTCCATACCATTACATGTAAAGGACAACGGGCGCAGTGCCGTGAGTACCGGGACCCGCTACATTCTAAAACAGCAAATTATAATATATAATGTTATAATATATATGGCATCGGTATCGCCAACGATCAGCGATTACAGATGTACCCACATCTGAACCGAGTAGTTAATGTTTAGTTGAGGTGCAATCGCCTCCGCATGCACGAGTACGTAGTTGTAGTCAGTTTATAACAGCGGGTCCGCAGTCCGCAGTCCGCAGTCGTCACGGCCAGTCTACCGAAACTGCAGTACAAAAAAAAAGATCTATGAAAACTAATGAAAAGGGGGGCGCGTCCGATGGAAGTCTATATTCGTCTCACTCACTATTTCTTACTTTGACGTCGTTACTTCTCGTTTTGACATTTCGCTATTTGGTCAGTTTGCTCTATGGGAGTCCCGACTCTTCTTAACGTAGTGGTTATATTCTCTTTGGTCACGGCAGCCGCTACCTGCTCGTGTGTCCGGGAGGCTGGCAGGTTGCACCTCCTGCGTCATAGTGCCACTATTGTTGCCAACTAACGGGATCTATATGCCCGAGCTCCCGGCCTCACCCACCTGCTTTCATTGCTCATGCTCATTAATTATTATTGTCACTCATATATATTAATTAGGTTGGGGAAAAAGTATTTTCGCATTATAGTAAGTATGAACTTGTAATAAAATCTCTTTGGCTATACTATTTGTATCTGGCTGGTTTTGGTGTCATTAAACGTTTAAATTTTAAAGAAGATAATTCCATATTCAAATTAGGAAAATGTGTGACTTTCATTTGTTTTTGTACTGTGAAGATGAGTGAATCTAATGAAGAAATTCGATACATTTTAAAACTTTACTACATAAAAGGTAAAGATGCAACGCAAGCCGCGAAAAAAATTTGCGATGTTTATGGACCTAGTGCAGTGTCTGTGAGAGTAGCATACATTTGGTTTAAGCGTTTTCAATCCGGAAATTTTGATGTCAAAGATGCACCTCGCTCTGGTTTGCCCTATTACGGATAAAATGGATGCCATTTTTTAAAAAGTGGAGCAAGATCGGCATATCAGTAGTTACGACGTAGCTGAAGAACTGGGAAATGACCACAAAACAGTTTTGGCGCATTTGAAAAAAACTGGGTACACAAAAAAGCTCGATATTTAGGTACCTCACAGACTGTTGCGAAACCCGGGTAAACTCGCAACAAGGTGATCCTGTGTGTGGTGGGATTGGAAGGGCATTATGAGCTGTTACCACCAGGCAGCACCATCGATTCTGAACTATGTTTCCGCAACAAAAATGTCATTCCCATACATTTTGAACTTGCGTTAGCGTGAAGGCAAACAGGAAATTGGATTTTGGCTAGCGGCCCTGTACTGTGAACAACTGATGAGATTAAAGCAAGAAGTTGAGAGAAAGCGGCCGGAATTAATCAACAGAAGGGGTGTGGTTTTTCATCATGAGAACGCTAGACCTCACACATCTTTAGCCACTCAGCTAAAATTAAGAGAGTTTGGCTGGGAGGTGATAATGCATCCGCCGTATAGTCCTGACCTTGCACCTTCAGATTTCCACCTGTTTCGGTCTCTTCAGAATTCTTTAGGCAGTGTCAGGTTTACACCACGAGAGGACTGCCAAAACTACTTGTCGCGGTTTTTTGATCAGAAGCCCCAACATTTCTATAGCAATGGGATCATGTCCCTACCTATAAGATGGCAAAAAGTTATCGAACAAAATGGTACCTACATACTTTAGTTAAATGTAAATAAACTATATTGAAATATGTTTAGAATTTTCTTAAAAAATGCGAAGAAACTTTTTCCCCAACCTATTATTACATGTATTATTATTTTTAATATTATGTTTTTACAATACGATGAAATGATAGTTAAACAGTTAGTTAGATTTAACAGTCGGGTTAGAGGGCCCGGTGGCGTAAGTAGTAGGACAATGGCTGGCTGAGATGCCAGAGGTGCAGAGTTTAATCCGCACAGTGCACCAATGGATTTTTCTATCGAAAAATAAAACAACGGGTTGCACTCCGGGAGTGCTGGCAGAAGTGAAAACTTGAACACGTCATCTTTGAATATTTTGGAATGACACCTCGCGCAAGCGTCCTCCGTCTTAAGAATTTTCGCTCAGGACACGTGACCTGACGCGAGTTTAACATTTTTTCCCCATCCCAAGAAAAGTGCACAACGCCGCTAAACAAGTTTTCACTTCAAACATTGTGTGCGCTTTTCTCAGTTTCCGGTGAAGGAAAACATCATTAAGACCGCATGCTGGTAGGACACTATCATAGAAAAGATAATAATATTACACACTATCCAGAGTCTGGCCTGCTACCACCCTCATGTTAGAAAATCTGTCGCCAAACATCTAATTTGTTCTGCAAGCTATCCTTGAGAGCCAGTTCCCATTCTAGGCGTAGCGTGCTACCATCCTTGACCGCATCATCACTCACCAACAGGTGAGATAGTGGTCAACGCTAGCCTATATGATATAAAAATAACCGGACAAGTGCGTGTCGGGCCACGTGCAGTGTAGGGTTCTGTAGTAGCCTGTTATTTAATGCAAGTCTTTACCCGATATAAACAAGCAACTAGATACTCCGTCTTTGTCACTTTAAAGGATTTTGTATTTGGTACAAAATATCCAACACCCAAGTTCAACGACTATTACTGCTAAACTAATAAAGCTATCTTAACCGCTATAATTTTCCTTTAAAGTTCATGAAATGCGCTATAATCACGAATTTTTCCAGATTTTTCAAGCCCGTAGTTTAGCTTATAGAGGGGGGGACGCCCTACTGGAACAAAAATTTGCACTTTAAAGTTTAATATTTCGTAAATGGAGCATTCAATCGAAAAATTGCATTAGCAACCCTTAAGTCATTTTAAAAGACCTATTCAACGATACCCCACACGATGGGGTAGAAGATGAAAAAAAAAATCATCCCCACTTCTCAGATAGGGGAGCTACCTTAAAAAAAAAAATTTTTTTAATTTTATTTCAGCACTTTGTCGGCGTCATGTATTTACATACCCCCACAAAATTACAGCTTTCTAGTATTAACGGTCTCTTAGCAAAACCTCGGACAGACAGACAGACGTTTTTGCTCGATCTTATAAAATACTGTAATGTGGTACGGAACCCTACGAGTGCGAGTCCGACTTGCACTTGACCAGTTTATTTAATTTTTGGCTTATGAATGTTCTTCTATAGTGCCCGGTCTTAGGAGGTTCAATGAAATTCCTTGACATTTCATGACATTTTTTATGCTGGATAGGCAAGCATTTGACCACTGTCTCACCTGGTGTTAAGTGACGATGCGGTCGACGATGTAGCACGCTTACCTTGTAGATTACCGTTCGTTCTCGATTTTTTATTTTTTTTTATTTCATAACATTACACGACATTTCGTGACGTTTTATGAAATTTCGTGACATATGATGACATTTTGTTACATTTCATGACATTTCGTGACATTTTATGAAGTCTTGTAACATGCCGTTACTTTTTATGACATTTTGTGACATTTCATGACATACAAAACATTTCATGAAATTTCGTGATGTTTCATGACATTTTGTGACATTTGATGACATTTAAAGATATTTCATGACATTTAATGCCATATTAGTTACATATCATGACATTTCGTTACTTTTCATGACATTTATTATATTTCGTGACATTTGATGACATTTTGTGACATTTCATAACATTACGTGACATTTATTGACATTTGAAACACGTTGCCGGTTGACTTGTTTCCGAGTAGCTATAACTTGAGTCTCTTCAAGTCAAGAGTGAACAGGTATCTTCTAGGCAAGCATGCTACACCCTCGATCACGTCGTCACTTTCCACCAGGTGAGATAGTGGTCAAATGCTTGCCTATCTGCAATAAAAAAAATTAAAGAAAAAATTGTGATATTTCATGACATATATGACATTGCATGACATTTTGTGACATTTCGTGACATTTGATGACATTTCATAATATTACATGACATTTTGTGACATTTTATGACATTTTGTAAAATTAAATGACATTTCATGACATTGTATGACATGTCATGACATTTCAGATTCAGATTCAGATTCAGATATTTATTCACCATATTATAACAATAGAGCGTTACATTTGGTATGTCAATTACAGTAATAGTTTGGCTTAAAATTAATAAAACGGTTATCATATTTGTGTCAGTAAATTAACATTAGATAGTATAACAGTATATTTTACAATTTAAAATTTTAGAAGTATGTCATCAGGTATATCAATTTAATTTAAACTATAATATTAAGCTCACTCATTTTATCTCGTGTGAAAAGACTATCACTAATTTTTATTTCCGTATATTCCTTTAAACTGTAAGAAGCATTGTTCACAAATAATGATTTTATTTTTGTCTTAAATTCTGGTATTGGAAGTTTACATACACTTGCGGGTAATTTATTAAATATATTTATCTTGTTGTAGATCCCTTGTTTTTTAACTTTATTAAGTCTTACTTTCGGTAGGTACAATTTATCCTTATTTCTAGTATTATAGTTAGGTGTGTATGTCAGAACATAATATTTCACGACATTATATGTCATAACATGACATTTTGTGACATTACATGATATGTCATGATGAGCCTTTAAACTATTTCCTTTTCTCATAGAGGGGGATGAAAAGCAGAGTGTTATAACTCGGCCGCAAAATTATTTTCCATCGGCCGATGTAGTTTAAATGCCTCGCTTCGCTCAGGATTCTACTTTAGAATCCCTCGCTACGCTCGAGATTCTACTCTAGAATCCTTCACTCCGCTCTGGATTTAAAAAAGTGGCCTCGCAGAAAAGTACAATTTTGCACCCATGTTATACAATCTACTATTTTCATCCCATCTATTCGAAAAGTGATGGTTTGTTCCTCGATAAGTGCGCGCAAAATAAGTCTTTTCCGCCCTAGGGCGGGAAAGTAATTTTTTAATTTTTGACTTATGACTGTTCTTTTATAGTGCCATGTCTAAGGAGGTTCAATAATTATATTGTACGGGAAATGTTACTGTCCTATTAAATAGAGAGCGCGCGGCGCTAATTAAGTTACAAAAATGCCGCAATGTCATATAGACAGGGAAACAATAAAATTATAATAATTATAAATAAATTATTAAACTTTAACAAAAATACTAGTATTTTTTTTATTTGATCGGTGTTTCGTCTTAATCGAGAGGTTTCTAAACTTTGATTCATGAAAACCCGTTCAATCGTTACGTCCTAAGGGAATCTCAGGACACGATATTCGTGCAGTTAATCAGTGAGCGGTGTATCGCGTTGCAGACGATGGTGGGCCCCATCCTGGTGGCGCTGAACGCGTACACGGACACGTGCAACGCGCTCACGCTGACGGCGGCGCGCGCGCAGCGCCCCGAGCTGGCGCGCCTGGTGCAGGACGCCGTGCGCCACCAGGCAGAATCCGGCTACCCGCAGGCCATCATCCTGTCCGGTGCGTGCCCCCACCCTCGCCCCCCGGCCCCGGCCCCGCCCCCGCCCCGCGGCGCGCTCTGACGCCGCTGTCTGTTGCAGGCGTGTCCGGCTCCGGCAAGACGTACGCGTCGATGGTGCTGCTGCGGCGGCTGTTCGACGTGGCGGGCGGCGGCCCGGAGACCGACGCGTTCAAGCACCTCGCCGCCGCCTTCACCGTGCTGCGCGCGCTCGGCACCGCCGCCACGCCCGCCAACACCAACTCCAGCCGCATCGTGAGTGTGACCCCCTCCCTCCCCCGGCTCCTCTCGTCTCGCCCCGCTGACCCGCTCGCCCCCCGCAGGGCCACTTCATCGAGGTGCAGGTGACGGACGGCGCGCTGTACCGCACCAAGATCCACTGCTACTTCCTGGAGCAGACGCGCGTAGTGCGGCCGCCGCCCGCGGAGCGCAACTACCACATCTTCTACCACATGCTGGCGGGGCTGACGGGCGAGGAGCGCGCGCGGCTGCACCTGGACGGGTACTCGGCGCAGGAGCTGCGCTACCTGGCCGCGCCGGTGCCGCGCCGCGCCGACCCCGAGGACGCGGCGCGCTTCCACGCCTGGAAGACCTGCCTGGTGATCCTCGGCATCCCCTTCCTGGACGTGGTGCGCGTGCTGGCCGCCGTGCTGCTGCTCGGCAACGTGCAGTTCGCGGAGGGCGCGGAGGGCGGCGCCGAGCCGGCTGCAGACGGGGAGCTGGCCGCCGCCGCCGCGCTGCTCGGCGTGCCGGCGCCGGCGCTGCTGCGCGGGCTGGCCACGCGTGCGGCGCGCTCGGGCGCGCGGGCGGCGGCGCGCGCGCCCGCCACCCCGCAGGCGGCGGCGGCGGCCCGCGACGCGCTGGCCAAGGCGCTGTACTGCCGCACGGTGGCCACCATCGTGCGGCGCGCCAACTCCCTCAAGCGGCTCGGCTCCACGCTGGGCACGCTGTCCTCCGACTCTAACGAGTCCGTGCACAACCAGGTACGTTGGCGGCGGGGGATGAAAAAATCTCGAATCGAAATGTAAACAAATGTATAGAGAACAAATGGCAATAACTGTCAAATCGATTTAACTGCATCATTCCAGACTAGGACGATGATTATAATCGTCGTCCTACATTGATCATCATAATCATATTTGGTCGATCAGTAATCCTGTCAATAAATCCTTCTTCTTTATTAATATTATAAATGCGAAAGTAAATGTGAGTTTTTGTGTGTGTGAATGTTTGTTACCACGTATCTCCGTAATTACTAAATCGATGTGAATCGGAAATGTAGGTAGTGTACGGTCCGCACACCCTGGCTACATGATAAAACAAAGTAATATTTTTTTTATTGTTAATAAGCAAGCGTTTGACCACGGAGGATACTCTCTCTTTCTTCATCCGTGCATTTGCCCACTATTTCACCTGATGATGTGATCGGCGATGTAGCACGCTTGCCTAGAAGATACCTGTTCACTTGCGATTTGAAGACTCCCGGATTGTACTTAACAGGAAACACAGACACTGGCAGGGAACTCCATTCCTTCGCTGTGTGAATTATATATGTGGATGCAAAGCGCTTCGTGCTGCAAAATGGAATCTACCATGTATCGATGGCGCATGTCTGTGCGCCAGGTAGTACGATGATAAAGCGGGGGCCGGTAGAATTAATTCATGCAATTGGAAGGCACACTCTCCGAAATGTAGGTATCCAATAAAAGACCGATAAACTGGCGACTTTGCGGCGATGCTCAAGGCTCTGAAGCCTTTTGCCTACTAGATTGTTGTCGTTTATGAGTTTCTTGGCTCTCTTCTCAATAACTTCCAACGCCTCCAGCTGGAATTTTGCGAACCCATCCCAGAGGCAGTACTCCATAGTCCATACAAGATCGGACTTGTGCTTGATACAAATTTAGCAGCTGTCTGGTGTGAAGTACTGCCTCACCTTGGCCAAAATATATTATAGATATATGTATAGATATTCCAGGACACTTCTGGTCACTTCTGTTTTTAGGCAGGTATTACTGAGCTGATGTTTGTACCATACTGGTTTATCGTGTTCGCCCTCGTGTGACGAGCCGGGCGAACGTATAATAACATAGCAAACGTGGTGTGCAGGACGCGGCCTCGTCGCGGCGCACGTCGTCGGGCGCGGAGACGTCGAGCCGCGGGCGCGCCGGCGCGCGCTCCATGGCGGCGCTCAACGACGCCGTGCGGCACGCCACCGACGGCTTCGTGGGCATCCTCGACATGTTCGGGTTCGAGGAGGCCGCGCCGGCGCGCCTCGAGCAGCTGTGCGCCAACCTGTGCGCCGAGACCATGCAGCACTTCTACAACACGCACGTGTTCAAGTCCTCGGCCGAGTCGTGCCGCGAGGAGGGCGTGCGCGCCGCGCCCGACGTGGAGTACGTGGACAACGTGCCCTGCATCGACCTCGTGTCCAGCCTGCGCGGCGGCCTGCTGGCGGCGCTCGACGCGGAGTGCGCCGCGCGCGGGGACGCCGACCGCTACGTGCAGCGAGTGCGCGCCGCGCACCGGTCAGTGCCCTCCGCTCGGTGACAGCGCACTGCCGTCGTGGCGTCGGCTGTGACGTCACGCATACGTTAAATACATACTTGACGGAGTAACTATTATATAATCTGTGACAATAGCGACAAATGGGTTTTCCAAAATTTAATAACATTTTCAAGAAAACCTCATAAGAGGACATTGTCGTGACGTCATGAGCTGTGATTGGTGTTTCAATCGAAATGGCCGATTGCAGTATTTTAATGTTTTATTTTATTGAAAATCTAAATAATCTCAATTTTTTATATAAAACTAAAGTAGTGTTTTAAATTGTTTAAATATGTATTTTCCCCTAAAATCGTCAAATCTTCGATTTTTTGATACTGTCGTCATGCCTATTGTACCATGATGCCTATGAGTGTCAAAGTATTCATTACTGACGAGCGGTTGTATTCGTGTGTGCGCAGCGGTCACCCGCGGCTGGCGGAGGCGCGGCCGCCGCACCCGCGCCGGTTCGCCGTGCGGCACTACGCGGGCGAGGTGACGTACGACGCGACCGACTTCCTGGAGGCCAACCGCGACGCCGTGCCGGCCGAGCTGCTGGCCGCGTTCGAGGCGCGCGCCTGCGAGTTCGGCTTCGCCACGCACCTGTTCGGCGGCGAGCTGAAGGCGCGCGCGGCGGGCGGCGGCGGCGCGCCGCACTTCCGCGCCTCGCCCACCGCCGCGCCCGACTCCACCTTCACGCAGGACTTCCACACGCGCCTCGACAACCTGCTGCGCACGCTGGTGCACGCGCGCCCGCACTTCGTGCGCTGCTTGCGCGCCAACGCCACCGAGACGCCCATGCTGTTCGAGCGCGGCGCCGTGGCGCGCCAGGTGCGCGCGCTGCAGGTGCTCGAGA
This sequence comes from Cabera pusaria, assembly GCA_954871355.1. Classification (NCBI taxonomy): domain Eukaryota; kingdom Metazoa; phylum Arthropoda; class Insecta; order Lepidoptera; family Geometridae; genus Cabera; species Cabera pusaria. The sequence continues at coordinate 27,068,466 of OX940898.1, read as the reverse complement.
CGGCGCAGCTGATGGCGGCCGGCTACCCGCACCGCATGCGCTTCCGCGCGTTCGGCACGCGGTACCGAGTGCTGCGCGGGCGGGCGACGCGCGCCGCGCCCGACGACTGCGCCGTGGCCGCGGCCGGCGTGCTGCGCGCCGTACGCGCCGCCGCCGCGCCGCCCGCGCCCGCCTCCACCGCCACCGTGGCCTGGGCGCTGGGCAAGCGGCACGTGTTTCTCAGCGAGGGCATGCGGCAGGTGCTGGAGCGCATGCGGCGCGCGCGACGCGCGGCGGCGGCGGAGCGCATCCAGGCGGCGTGGCGGCGGCACCGCGGGCGGGCGCGCGCCGCGGCCGCGCCTCCTCCCGCCGCGCGGCCGCGGCCCGCGCCCATCGCCGGCACGCCGCCGCCCGAGCCGCCCGAGCCGCCGGACAAGTGCGACCCTGCGCTCGTGAAGCGCACCTGCTCGCTCTTCGGCCTCGACCTGGTGAGTACACCGCGACCACGACGATGCCCGCACATTAATTGCACTCGGTTTGGCTTTGTTTTAAGCTATTTCGAAATAGTATATTACGATACGTGTGAGTACGGCGTAGCACCCTTGCTGCGCTCGGGTGCTAACTTCACGCCGTGCAATAACCGACTACTGAAGTCACGAGTATCGTATATTATGTTATAGATAGCAGTGTGACATACACCCGCACTGTACGCTTTTCCGTCAAATAGTCGAGTATAGCACGGCGTGAAGTTTTAAACCCCGTGCAATAATCGACTATTTAAGTCACGGAAAAGCGTGCTTAAAGTGCGGATTTAGGTCACATTGTGCTATAAATAAATTATATGAAGAACATGCTCATCAGAACTCGTTAAGCCACTACACCTTATATTTAACAAATCTCTCACTTGCGGAGACTTCCCAGCAAAGTGAAAAATTGCTCACATTACCCCAATTCACAAAAAGAACGATCTCAGTGACATTACTAATTACCGACCAATTTCATCATCAGCAATAGACAAGCTATTCGAATCCATCGTACAAAAAGGGATACTTTATCATTTAAAACCTCTCTTTACGGAACACCGACACGGATTCTTGCCCGGTAGCTCATCTACATCAAATCTGTTAGGTTACGACCGTGACATAATCCATGCATTAGAAGATAAACAGGAAGTACACACTATTTACACCGATTTTTCAAAAGCATTTGAAGTGGTGGACCATACCTTTACTTATGCAAAAACCGGGACATGCAGGTATCTGCGGTTCTTTGCTTAGATGGTGCGTCGGTAGATCTTACTTGAGAAATGGGCCCCAGCTTGTGACAGTCCGTGGTTACAAATTCATAACAAGAACCGTACCCTCTGGCGTGACCCAAGGCTCACACCTTGGGCCACAATTTTGCTTAACATTTGTGAATGATTTGTGTCACGGTATTACTTCCTAATACTGAATGTTTGCTGTTGACCTCAAACTTTATAAGGTAATTTACAATCCTAGTGACATAGCTTCTCTTCAGAACGACACATCCAAATGCTTCCATATAAAATTCACCAGAAAGCAAAATCCTACTCCGGCCTCATATTGTATAAATAATATTCGCATTTCGGAAGTCTCCAGTAAGCGCGATTTGGGTGTTATAATCGACGCTACTCTCTCTAATCGACGAACTCGATTTCCGAGAGCATATCGATGCTATATCAAAATAAACTGGTGAGTCCGACTTGCACTTGCAAGTCGGACTCGCACTCGTAGGGTTTCGTAACACAGTAGAGTATTTTATAACTATAATTTTTCGCCACCAAAATATTAACTTTGTTTTTCATAGTGTTTGTATGAAAAAGCTACAACAACAAAGTTCTGTTTGCGGTCGCTATATCTCAAAAACTGCTGACTGTAACTCGTTCGTAATGGCTTCGGAATAAAGTGGCTGTGACATACGAACGGACTGACAGACAGACAGACATGACGAATTTATAAAGGTTCAGTTTTTTTCCATTCATACAGGCGAAGTATGACAGACATCTTATATTTGCAAAAAAATATAAACGGTAAAATCGACAGTCCGGATCTACTTAGTAGACTTGAACTTCGCGTACCTCGTTCAAACAGCCGTCTCCTGAACAGAACGACGTTTAACCTCTGCTTTCATCGCACGAACTACGGAAAACATGCACCCTTAAATCGCCTATGCTTTACCTACAATAAAATCTGAGACATTTTTTGTTTTTCAACCTCTTTTGTAAAAAAAATCTCATTAGATTTTATTTTTAATCAATCTCAAAATATTTAACATTCTGTACTTCATTTTGGCTTTGTTATAACTGTATATACCTACCTATGTACTTAATTCTTATCTAACTTTGTCGTGATGGTGTACAAACACACAAGACCTTAAAATCATGTCGTGTTCGCCTCTAGAAGGACTTGCACTTTGTTATTTTAATTTTAAATTTATAATACTTAAGAATAGTTTGTTTTTAGCCCAGTTTGGTGAACCGACCAATAAAAAAATATATATATGAAATTGAAATACTTTAACACTCCAAATGATACATGTATTTAAAAGCTGTAAAATTCAGAAAGCTCTTAAATTCGCTGAGTTCCGGCATGATGTTCTTTATGTTCCAGCCAGTAGGTTAGGTATAGATACTGCGTTTGGGATAGTTGCGATATTTGGATCGGACTAAACTTCTCTCTGCCCTGCCGTCTTCCAATGTCAGACAAGCACGATTCCATCTTAGACCGCATCTTCACTTAGCATCTGGTGAGATTAGGTAACGTAACGTTTAATAGTATCTCTGACAGACACCGAGCCACTCGGCACAACTATTTAAGCTTGTTTTCTAATTTGGTAGACGAGATGGTCGACCATCAAGCTGGACGATGTCCTGCTGGCAATGAAATGATATTCTGTTGTATAAAGATATGTGAAGTGGTGTATGGTATGGTATGGTATGGTGTTCCAGGAGCGGCCGCCGCCGCTGCCGCCGTCGCGCGCGTACGTGGTGTCCGGTGGGGTGAAGCTGTGCTACCCGCACCAGCGCGCCGTCACCAGCGAGTGGGGCGAGGAGGGCGGCGCCGCGCGCCTGCGCCCCGGGGACACCGTGCTGGTCGTCGGAGCCGCGCGCCGCGGTCACGTCGCCGTGCAGGTATATACGTAGTTGTATCCCGCGGGTGCTGTGCTACCCGCCCCGGCGAGTGGGCCGACGACGGCGCCCCGGGGACAGCGTGCTGCTCGTCGGAGCAGTGCCGAGCCGACGGGGTTAGGCACGATAGCCTCATTAGCAGCTTCCTTTATGCGGTCTTCCCATACGATCTTTCTGGTGTGTGAGTTTGGATATCTGATTTCTTGAGGGATCGATCGATTCGAGTGGTCATCAGTGGCTATTCTTCCGACGATTGGCCATAAATGCCGGAATTCCTCAAGGATCAGAACTCTCTGTTACGCTTTTTCTGCTGTATAAACCCAATAATGACCTGCTTAAACCCGGCATTATTGGGTAGGCAGATGACAGCACCGTTGTGAAGAGTTATTCATTTAACGCACGACCCAGTGCATTATACAGTCTCGTAGGGAAGCGATGGTCCAGCGCTTGAACTTTACTTGTAGGTTGTCTCCGACTGAGGCGATGCCAGTCTGGTCAAGTTCAATGCTGCTAAAATTCGTGTCTTTTCTCCGCCAAACGGAGCCCATTTCGAATGGCTCTTTCGTTTAGGGATATGTCCTGATAAGTATGCCATCTCGAGTTCCTTGCCATCTCATTAACATCCACTCTCGATTTCGGCACTTATATATAACTTAAAGCATTTATTCAGTAGGTACCAATATGGGCAGTTTCAAAATCTGCTCTTACAAACGTCCAATAACATTAAATAGATCAGTGTATGTATCAGTGCAACAGCTAACTGTTGCATTCGTATTTGCTTGCAGATAAATAATACCCAATAATTAGGCATATATTATGACCACCTATTATGACCAGGGCACCTAAACTGTAGAAACCTTGCTAGAAGGCCCCTGCCTTGTTGTCAATGTTACCCACGGGACGTTCGTTGTTGCCTTCCTGCGTCCGTGGGTTTATAATCTTTAATGTACCCTACAGATGATCCCTGGGTGGTGCTACGTGCGTGACCACTGGTGGCAGACTTCAGCCTTAGCTCGAACCACCGATCAGACAGACATGTCTCCAAGCGGATCGCAAAGTTCCGCTATGATGTTCGCTGCCAACCAGTAACCTATAGATGACTATTTCCGCGGCTATTTATCTATTTCCGCGTCTCTAGCGAATCGGTCTACCGAGAACTAAAGTCTACTTTAGTTAGAACTAAAGTCAGTAGTCCTGCGTCTCTTCTCACCGTCGTCTTCCATTTCCAGACCAGCACGATCTCATCTTAGAGTGCATCATCACTCTACATCAGGTGAGATGAGGTCGAGCACTCGTCTGCCGAGGACAGATAAACCCAGGCTACCCGCCGAACATGCCGCCGGGCTGTGTAGGTAGTATAGAACCTGTGCAGTATATATCGTGTGTCGTTGTTCCAGCTATGTGGTCGCACGGTGTGCGTGCCGCACGGCGTGCTGGCGCCGCCCGCGCCGCGCGACCACCCCCCGCCCCCCGCGCCGCCCCACCCCTCGCCCGCGCTCGCCTCGCACTGACGCCACACGCACGACGTATGTGATATACGTCACACTCGGACTGATATCATTCTAAACGTACACGGAATCTCCGTCCACGATCCTAAGCATTGCCCGATCAAAACTTTGATTTTTCCTGTAACGGCTTTCTTGCCTTATGTTAACTTATGCTTTAAAATTGGTAACACCCGTTTATGTGGCAGATAACCAAACCGTATAAATGTATACAGTTTGCTCTCGGTTAAGTGATGAACGTATCCCCTAAGATTGTGTAAATATCGGCGGTGGCAGTGAGGCACGCTGTACCGCTACTTTGCCGATCACGACCACTTGTACCGCGAACAATATAGGTACCTACATTTATTTAACAAGCGGTCAAAAAAGAGAATAATCAGTAACTACTTAATTAACGAATAAAACCGTCACAGATACCAAGGACGTAAGCCGGACGAGTTGAATCTTGCCGGACCACACGTTCAGTGCTAATTAGAGATGCACCGTATGGTGTCGAGAGAAATCTAACGCGCGTTGCAAACCGAAAGATAAGCTAAGTCAGTTTATCTCAGCAGTTTATCAGAGCTGACGCAGTTTGACATACTTGCATGCAGACTGCAACTAAGCGTAACCAACAAAACTGAATCACCTATGCGACCTAAACTAAACTAGCCTAGGTTTCGGTCGGCAACCGACGTTTACAACAGTTGTAGTTGTTTACGTAACTTACGTAATCATTAATTATGATTAACTTACGTAATAAGTAGTCATAGATGGCGCCACCAATGTATAATTGGGTTAACAAAATGCAATCCACTAATTTCGTCGTAACGATACTTCGCACCGTGGCTTAATTGGCAAAGCACAACATGTCATTCCGGAGGTTGCGAGTTCAAGTCCCGTCGGTACGATGAAATTTGGGATTGTGTTTAACAATTTACAAAAATATAAAGTGTGAAACACTTCAAAGAAACATAATAGTTGTAGTTATTATAATTTTCCCGGGGGGTGTATGGAGAGTCGACTACATGCAGCCGGCACGCCACCTGCACGTCGTGTGCCGACACTGCGAGGAGACTTGCTAACATTGCTGTCATATCTCAAACAGGGGTCTTTCACCTCATATTGAGAAGTTTAGATCCTGTTGAAGAATTCAATGTGGACTCATATAGGACGTGGCTCTAAACTATTTACTTTTTCAATATGCCATTTATCTGAAAATTTAATTCTGACATTGTACGAAGCTCGGTGTGTATCTGTTTTCGGATAAAATCCGGTGACTAGCGACAGGCGTCAGTCGTGAGGCACGAGCCGCGCGGCCGCCCCGCCCGGCGTGACGCGACGTCGCGGATTCGCTTTACCTATTTATCGCAGACAAGAGGACCATATTATAAGTTATTACAATTATTATAGACGGTACCATTATCATTAGTTTTAAGTTCGACTCGATCGTATTAGAAGAATGTAGCGAATAGGAGAAGCTACGCGCCTTGCTTCCCAGAGTCTGATTCCAGCGTAGCGTAGTGGCAGCGTGTTGCGGCGCTCGCCGCGGGTGTCGCGGCTTTGTTCCGCGCGCCGACCTGTGTCACACATCCGCGGGGAGCGCCGTGCGTGTACGTTACACTGACCATGTATATTGTAAGAGCGCCACAGAGCGCGGCGCCGGCGGGGCTCGCCGGACAGATCGATCTACTGCAGGGAAATTGACATGAAGCACATTCATTTGTAACTCCTATTATCGACTAAATAAATTAATCTGTACACTAGATCGCTTAAGGACGACCGCGACAGGGGTGTTTACCCCCTGTCACGGTCGGCTTATCCCTTTCAGTTAAAATAAATAAAAAGTACAAAACACCGTGCGGTATCGATCTGCCCGCCGTCCGCCGCCCGCCGGCGACGTCCGCTGACGTAAACTAGAATAAGTTTCGGAATAAATAAAAGTATATTTTAAAATACCAACATCTTTTATTTTGCTTTAAGTAGATCGTTCACAATATGAGTAGTTTGGAATGTGGAGCGGTCGCGAGCCGTCGGTCGAGCGGAGTGTCCCTGCGTGTCCCTGCTCCCGGCGCATCTGATGTCAGGAGACACGCGGGGACATCGACCCGGCGGCGATGTCAGGAGACATCTGATGTCAGGAGACACGCGGGGACATCGACCCGGCGGCGATGTCAGGAGACATCTGATGTCAGGAGACACGCGGGGACATCGACCCGGCGGCGATGTCAGGAGACATCTGATGTCAGGAGACACGCGGGGACATCGACCCGGCGGCGATGTCAGGAGACATCTGATGTCAGGAGACACGCGGGGACATCGACCCGGCGGCGATGTCAGGAGACATCTGATGTCAGGAGACACGCGGGGACATCGACCCGGCGGCGATGTCAGGAGACATCTGATGTCAGGAGACACGCGGGGACATCGACCCGGCGGCGATGCACTTGGAGCTGAACAGAGGTAACTGGTAGGCCGGTCGTGGAGCGCCGGCTCCGAGTGCATCCTTCACCGCCGGGTGTCCCGGACACGCCGGGCCGCACTCCTCGACGACACCGTCGGAACACTTCGACAGATATCGGTTTACCTATTTGAACACATCGCGATGATAATAAATGCTACGTTTAACATTGGCAGTGATACGTCACCGGCGTGCACGGGCGCGGGCGGGCCGGCTGACCCCGCCCCGCCTCGTACCTACATAATACAGCGACAAATTGCAAACTCCCAACAACGAAGCGAGCCCACGCCGAGATCACGGCTCCGGCTAAGGCTATACCTACGCGCTAATATCTCTCTTCCTCGCTAAAGATTACAATTAAACATTGATCATCATGCGTTTGATATAATTATATAAATAAGTGTCGCGTCGAGGACGAGAGCGGCGAGGTCTCGCAGGAGTACATCGACATCGATAGCGTCGTCCAGATACGACACGAGTGAGGAGCCGCTCGAGCGCCGACACGACGCGCGGACCTAGTCCGACGATCACACCGGTTATACAAAAATATTTCGAAATAATATTTTCAGAAAAAAGAGTCCTTACAAGTACAGAGGTAGATACACCATACATATATATGTATATATTCATAGACTAATAAAAATTTGGCAACAGTCGAGTATACTTCGAAAGATATATAACATACGTACACGACTCGCTCACAACACGACGTCAACGAGCGCACATATTTCATATGTTACGATATATATATATATATATTTATATCAGTATAATACTGCATACATAGAACGTGCGGCGAGCGACGTACAAAGTGTACAAACACACGTACAAACAATCAGATCGATATTACTACTAAGTTAGAAGATAAACTGTAAAAGTGTCAAAACCTAAACTAGATGCGGCTCTCCCGAGCCGGGATTATAATCTCACTAAAGTTATTTGATAACAAACAAGCGATTCGATCAATTTAGACTTATTTACAAGTACTATATATAACGTAATATTTAATTAACTACATAGTTGTAACACACGGGCACGGCCGGCGACCGGACTCGACACGGCCGTCTCTCAATAGCTACATATTCACAGTTAGCTGTACGGTTACTAGGACGCTAGATAGGCTGTACCGTATTTATGAATGATTCCGTCGAAGCTTCCCCTCCGACACTCACCGGAACTAAATTTGACACATTGACAATAAATTGACAGTTGCTGAAAATGCCCGTCGTTGTGATGTAGTTTTGAAGTTTCATATCGATAAATTATCGGTATTTTTCTGCTGACTACCGAATCAATTATAAGTCTAGCACAAATTTAAGGAATACAAGACATGCCATTTATTTCAAGTTTTGAAACGTTCTAAAAAGTAATACCTAATATGAAAATGAATATATGAATAAAAAAGTCTAGCTTTCTCTTTCTTTAGCATAGGTTTCCCTGTACAATTTTGGGATGAATGTATTTTTTTTTCTTGAACTAACAAATTTTTTTTAATAGAACGCTCCCTTCAAATCATTATTCTATGAATTGCCCATAACTTGAATATTATATAGTAATCTCCTACACTGAGCACCGAGTGAGAGATTTATATAAACAGGTTATCTTAAGTTAAGTATATGTGTAAGAGCTTCGCTGAATCGGTTGTGTAAAAGTTTACATTCTATCGTAACTTCATCGATACTCACTGACCCATCTCTAACATCAGTACTAGTAACCATACAGTACCCTTAGTACGAGTTTTTATCGTAAACGCTTTTGACAGATCTCACATACTTTTCGACTTATTCTGGCTCCCTGATTGGTCTAAATTTAGTTAAGTGTAGTAACCACTAGAGGCGCTGTAGTGTTTTTCATACAAAATTTGCTCGATATACGATATCGAGTTTGGTATGAAAACTCGTACTAAGGGTACACAGTTATCCATGAACATATTACATAAAGATAATGTTTTCGCGTTTCGCTGACAGTTTAAGCATAAGCTTCGCTCACACCGAAAGCTAGGGGTCGCGCGTGCTCCGTCCGGGGCACGTACTTCCTCATCTAGACGTAAAGGCAATACTGGTGTTCGATTAAACGTTTGAGCGAGCACGTCGCCTGCGGCCGCGGCGACGGCACGGGACACCGGGGACTTCGCAGGCGGAGGCGGTCACTTCGTCGAGCGTTCCCCGTTCATTTTGTATTTCTGCATTTTATCACATCTCGTATTCGAGGCTACGTTTCAGGCATTCGAACGCGAACTTAAAACGTTGGAACACGGGACCGCCAATTCTAAATCCCCGAGTGTGGGGCCCGGAGCCCCGGAACGAGCGGGGGAGAAGCGCCGCGGCACGGGGCGGCGGCGGGGCGCTAGTCGCGCGCGAGCGGCGTGCTGCAGGCGGCGGCGGAGGGCGCGCGGCGCGGCGGCGAGCCCGCGCGCTCGGGCTCGGGCTCGTCGCGCGGGTCGCGCTCGTCGTGCGGGTCGCGCTCGTCGTGCGGGTCGCGGTCGTCGTGCGAGTCGCGCTCGTCGTGCGGGTCGCGGTCGTCGTGCGGGTCGCGTTCGCCGCACAGCGCCGCGAACGCCGCGCTGGACGACACCTCGCGCACGCAGCGACGCTGCTCCGCTGCAACGCCCCATATATACGATCACATCGGCGACCTTCCATATACCGTCTCACACTATCCACACTTCCATCTTATCTTTGTTCTTATTTTTATGCACTAAGAAACAGCTCATCGAATGTTTCATTACAGTTTGTGTTGGACTTAATAAAGGCTAGTACAGAATAAATTATGGGTCCGACCTTTAGGAAGGTTTCTAAAAAGCGGTTTGTTTTCCAAACGCTGGCGTGTTGCGGTCTAGTGGTAAACTACATATAAAGGGGTATTACACCACACTGAATCACGGTCCCTGACTCCTTTATCAGGAAGTGTAATAAGATTAAAGCAGTATGGATCCCCTTATAAGGGAGCAGAAGAGGACCCGGTCCGCTTATATATGTGTAGTGTAATAACACTTGGGGAGTTAAGACGCCTAATTAGGGGCCACGCCCACCCTTAATCACAGAATAATGAATAGTACGGGCCTTAATCAGGAACTCTGACTCTGTGTGATGTAATACTTACCTCTTTTAGGTTAGGTTCCAACGTATGATAATGTACCGCGAGAATCGCACGCGGCCGCGCGCGTCACAATATTTACGATGATGGCCACTAACGGACGCAAAACAGACACGCCAACTGACCATTTTTCATCGACACTTGAGACCGGGATCGGTACGAGTACCCTATTTTTACGGAGCCGGCGCCGCGGCGCACGCTGTTAGGTATATGAAATGGTGCGAGCCTGCCTAGCAACAGAGTATTCTAGGCCTACCGTGTTCACCGTCTTCGACCGCATCATCGCTTACCGCCAGGCGAGTTTTGTAGTGGTAGGACTTCTGCTAGTCCGCCTGGGGCGGTACCACCACTTTGCCAATACATTTTCGGCCGTGAAATAGGAATGTTTTTTGGTTGAAATGGCAAGGTGTCCAGTGAAATTACAGGGCATGTGAGACTCGACATCTTTATGTCTCGAGGTAACAGGCGCAGTGCCGCTGTATCTGTAATAGGTAGACGTCATCGCTTACCATCAGGCGAGCGTCGTGCTTGTCCTGTTACCTTATATCATAAAAAAAGGTAGTGGTCAATGGCTGTATACTGTCTGTCGGACATAAAAAAAATTAAAAATATATCTGAGAGGATGCAGGTGTTTACATCGACTCACCGACTAGTTTAAATAAGATTATCGCAGTTTTCTAACCCTCGCTCAGTAAGTATTATTTAATCTGCGCCTCGACCTGTTCACAACTAGGGAAACTAGGGAAGTGTCTCCAGTAAGCCACAGCCACACTAATAGTCCTTACTATATCCTATGACACACCCATGCCAGTGTGATATACATACACGAGGTCAGCCAGCCAGTGTGATATACATACACGAGGTCAGCCAGCCAGTGTGATATACATACACGAGGTCAGCCAGCCAGTGTGATATACATACACGAGGTCAGCCAGCCAGTGTGATATACATACACGAGGCGAGAGGTGCGTGAGTAGCGAGGCGGGAGAGGAAGAGGAGAGGTAGGTGTAGGTGGGAGGCGCTCACCGACGATGTTGTGCAGGTTGTCGATGACCACCTCGGTGTTGTAGGTGGCCTCCGCCGCGCGCTGCAGGAACGCCGTCCACGTGCTCAGCTGTGTCTCCTGCAACGTGCCACCGCTCATGTTACCCTCGCCCTCCTCACTATACTACACTACACTACATATACAGGTACCATATTTTTTCAACCGACTTCCAAGAAAAAGAAGGTTTTCAATTAGTCTGTTTTTTTGTTTGTATGTACCTACTCGTATGTTACGCGATTACTGCGTCAATTGTGAACCGATTCGAATGATTCTTTAGTTAATCTTCTTTTCATTAATCTTAATTTAATCAAGATTCTTTTCTTAATCGGTATGGTACGCTTCCGAGGTGGTCCCATTGTAATTTCATCGAGATCTGATAAGTATCTCCAGAGATATGACGATAAACGTCTCAAACTTGCTACTGACATTGACTCGCGGGGCATGGAAGTCGGTTGTTTTAGTTTTTACAATGGAACAATTAGAATAATTTATCGAGTTACTTAATTTAAATTAGGCTAGTTGTTTATTGCCTTTAAGATTGGAATAGGGGGGAAGTTTGCTGCGTTTGAAGCGTTTTATATGGACGGATGTGGACATTTTCACCTACCTATACCAATCAGACTACGCAGTCCTCTGCGCCTTCACGAGACGAAGCCGTAGACAAGATTCTACCTCCTAGGACCAAGGGAACGCGGACCCCCATTGATGGGGAATGTCAATCACGATGGGGTTTTATGGAATACCCCTTTCACGGTGCATGCCGCTCGATGGTGGAACGAGCTGCCTGTGAGATTCCACGTGCTGAGTCTCTTTCGCAATTCAAATCCATAATTATAAAACACTACTTGTCTTTGACCCGCTAAACACTGTTTTGTTTTTAGGGTTCCGTAGCCAAATGGCAAAAAACGGAACCCTTATAGATTCGCCATGTCTGTCTGTCTGTCTGTCCGTCCGTATGTCACAGCCATTTTATTCCGAAACTGTTAGGACTACAGAATTGAAACTTGGTAGGTAGATAGATGTATTCTGTAAACCGCTTTCCGATTTTTATACAGAAATATAAGATATAAAAGTTTGAGGGGGGGGCATCCCATACATGGAACTGGAACAAAAAAACATTTTTTTCTTCAAACCTGTACGTGTGGGGTGTTTATGGATAGGTCTTTAAAAATTTCATTGAGGTTCCTAAAAGCATTTTTTCTCAAAGTAAGTAAATCATTTAAAAGATAGGCGCGTCTAAAGTGGTAAAATATGTGTCCCCCCCCCCCCTAACTTCTAAAGTAAGGGAATGAAAAAATCTAGAAAAATATATTCTGTAGATCTCAATAAAAACTTTCAACGAAAATTGGTTTAAACGAGATACAGTCAGCAGTTGTTGAGATATAGCGACCGCAAGTATAACTTTGTTTTTCATACAAACACTATGAAAAACAAAGTTATTTTTAACCGACTTCAAAAAAAGGAGGAAGTTTCTCAATTCGAACGTATATATATTTTTTTTTTTTTTTTTATGTTTGTTCGGGGATAACTTCGTCATTTATGCACCGATTTTGATTATTCTTTTTTTGTTCGAAAGGAGATATCCCAAGTGTGGTACCATGGTAATTTTATCGAGGTCTGATAAGTATCTCCAGAGATATTGAGATAAACATCTCAAAATTGGTACTGAAAATGAACATTGAAGTCGGTTCTTTTTTAGTTTTTAAACGATATTATTCGCTTTTGAGTGCCTTTTTGTGGTTATGAAGTCGGTTTTATTTTTTTTGAAAAATAACTTATTGTAGTTGCGAAAAATCATAGTTATAGAATACTCTACTGTGTTACGGAACCCTACGAGTGTGAGCCTGACTTGCACTTGGCCAGTTTATTATTTTTTACTGTATGACTTATGTATATTGTATATGTATATTATATGTTTATATTTATATTTATTTTAAGTATATGTATTGTATAACTCAATATATATTGTAGATGTTGTATGTATGTATAGTATATATTTTTGCTTTGGTATTGTATTGTAAGATATAATATTATATAACTTTTAGTTTCGTTAAAATCAATAAATCATAAATTCTACGCCATCGCCACCCTGTGTATTTAAACCAGTCCACAAATAGGTTGTCTGAAAGAGATTGCTTTATGCGATAAGACCGCCGATATGTATCACCTAGCGAGTGAGTGATGTAGTTGTTATTTTAGATAATACGTTTGTTAATGGTGTTCAATAAAGAGTTATTCTATTCTATTCTGAGTACGGGAGCGACACGGAATGGATGCAGACTGCTGTTTCGCGTCATGGTGGCGGCTGGCGCGGGTCAGCCGGCAGGCGGCCGCGGCCGGATATCGAGCTGAGCGTCGGACTCGCTCGACGTCGTCATCGAAATGTCGCTTTTTGTCCATTACGAGTATTGCGAGGCGTCGCACGTGTTGCTCGGCTCTATGAACACCGCGATCGATCTCATTCGTTGCGGTGTGCGATAAGGCTATTGTGCGGAACTAATGTCAGCGAAACAAAAACTAGATCGGATTAATGGCATGGCATTAATTAATGTGTAGGACGTCGTAGGAAGGGCGGCGCGGCCCTGCGTCGCGGGCAGCGGCACGCGGTGGCCCGCGCGGTATAAATAGAGATGATGGCGCGTGACGGTCAGGGTCGCGGTCGCTGCACTATTCTAGCCGAGCGCCCACGCGCCGGCCACGCCGCCCCACTACAGTCCCAGGACGCCGCCCACCCCTAAGAACCCTGCTACCTCCAAGGGACGTATAGAAACTTATCTCTATTATTGCGGTGAGACGAGCACTTGTCACTATTCACCTGTCAGGCTTTGATTACATACAAAAATCAAAGCTGTCAGGCAGTGGACCGAGGTGCTGGACAGCTTACTTCACTCCGATACAGATCGTACTACAGTGGCTGATACCGCGCACAGGTTCATTATTTGCCTTGGCGACTCGAATTGGTGGGTTGTTCGAGTCACGGTGCAGCCTACCACCAACGGTCACCCATTTAGCACCACACAAGGTTCACGTATAGAATAAGGACCATAAAGAGGGTGACGACGACTCTCACAATTAACAAAATTAACTTTTGATAAAATTAACCATTAACAAAAAAACCTTCATGGATTATTATTAGCACGTCGCGTCGCGACCCTTTACGCTGACGAGACGACGATTAAATCATGCAAATTAAATTAACGCCCGTGGCGAATAAACAAACAAATTTTATTAGAAAATTTGCTACGAAGACGTAAACAGGATGTGTATCGATAAAATGGACGATGCCGACACGCCATTAAAATCTTTATGTCATCTGCATTAGAGACATCCCGGACGCGAATTTAATCTTCGGGAATTCCCATTTTAATTCATTTTAATATTCGCACGTGTTTTCGAGGAGGAATCTGATCCATCCGCAAATGCACCGAACCTTGTGGGTGGAAGCGGCGTGTCTCTGTACTGTAGTAAACAAACCGGCACGCGGCGGCTTCTCACTGCTCTACTACGATTACCTAACGGTGCGTACGGTCAGCCGGCAGATATAGCGGTGACGCGGTGATGCCGCGGACCCTGACCTCACAACATACGCTAATTACAAGCAGTTTCACCCGCCACGTTTAGATATGACACCACAGAGCACCTCGCATGCTCCTATCACGACCTCTGGGACAACTCAAACCGTCATCGTCATGTCAGCAGTTCAGCACTCAGCGTTCATCGTGGTTCATTGTCTCATTGATGTCTCTGTATGACAAGAACTTTCTCCAACAATTGTCACTGTAGGTACTTCTAGCGAACGGAGACGTTTGATGAGGTTTTTAATCTCATGCAAACCTCGAATTATTGCTTACCACCAGACAAGATAGTGGTCAAACGCTAGTCTATAAGATATAAAAATAATAATAATTGACCGTGGGTGCCATCAGTAAAAACAAAACTTTAATAATTTTATATCAGTGATGGATAGTCAGTCCACCTACGAGGCCCGGCGGCTCGCGACGAGACCTCATATCGAGAGATCATAATTTTCGTTTCAAAACTAAAATGGACCTCGATACCGTCATTATGTCCGCCGGAGTCAATCTATCATGTCTGCGGAACTGGGCCGCAATGTATAGCTAGCCTAGCTTTATTAACCGCCCGCCCCCTGGCCCCGTGTGTATAACGCTAATAGAAGCATGGTGTTTGCCCCGCGTCGCCCTCTCTCTACAATACATAAATACCGAGAACGTCGCGCCAGCACGGGTCACTTGTCGAACCATTGAACCGGAAAATCGCCACCTTTCAAATGCCACGCGCTCCCAATCGAGCAAATTATCTACATTAAGATTTTCGCTCTCGCCACTTTCATTCGGGACATTAGAGGTTTTGCGCATAATTATTCGGAGAGGTCGACGATTTATGAAGTGGCTAATTTTCGCAGCGAGCGGTGATTAATTAAGTTCTCGGAACCACCGCTACTCGGAAGACGAGACCGCAGTCGGCAGGAGAGCGATCGAAACGAGCGCTCCACTTTCTTTGTGCTAAACTGAACTAATTAGCGAACAAAGGCCAATAAAATGAAGACTGGTTTCAAAATAAACGCACTCAGGATACGCGAGCGCAGCACGGCTGTGTTTCGCGTCCACTATTGGAGAGGGTGTGATTTTTAAAGCGTAAGTACGTGGCCGTTTGTGGTCATGAAAGTTTAAATAAATTGTTAGTCGCCCATGCGTTTATTTTTTCAGTTTTCTCGGCGATTAGATGACGAAGCGACGTTGGGTGATTTCATCTAATGCGGCACTTAGGCACGAATCAAAATCAGGCTTGGCACGACATATCATTATAGCCTTTCGGAACAGCCGTGAAATGTACTCAAATCGCTAAATTGTTAGAAAGTTACCGTCCGCGTTGGGAACTCGCAGTTCGATTTATGAATAGCAGATTTAGATGAATGTATCAAAAATAACTAGGCATGCTCTGCGCACGCAACGTGTGGTAAAGTGTTGTTTGCAGTGTGCTGGATAATCAAAGCAATAACGCTTATCGTTATCGAGTAGTCTCTCGAGCGGTCGAGATAGCGCAGCGTACCACTCTCGTGTCCAGGCTTCGGGACCTCTCCGTCGGATTAGAAACTTGTCCTTGTAGGGATCGGTGGAACCGGTCGGCGAGCAAACCATTGAACCACTTTCAAAACAAGTATCGTCGTGCAGCCTGTACCTAGTACCCACCCACATAGAATTGAGCCAGATCCGTAGTATATCAGAGAACAATCACGTAACGTCGTCTCTCGAGCCGGCTCGCTCTTAGCTCTGATCGATCTGACCACTATAATCAAGCTCGGCACGTCGCCGTCGTCGCTGCATTTAAATCTGACCTCTGGCCCGGAACGTGCATGTACGTACGTCCCTGGTGTATTTATGTTTGTTTTTACTGCTTGCGAATAATGACGTCGCGTCAGGGCGTTTATTAGGGAGGTAGCCGGGGACGGGTGCGCAGCCCTGCAGGCCGCAGCCGAGACGTCGTCCTGCAGCGCTGTCACTGAGCCCGGGGCGAGTCGCAGCCGCGTTAGAAAGCAGCGTACACTCGGCTCGGGCATCCGGCGCAGGCAGCGCTCCGCCCCCGGTACCTACACGCCATTGTCTCGCCGACGCGCATTGTTACATTTTCCGGCGAGTTTCACGCCGGCGCGCGTCGAACGCACAAAAAGCAGATATTAATATCGAATAACGGTGAAAGTAGGCATTCATAAACGGGGATAATGCATGGCTTTCCGGATATCGCGAACAAAGCCACTTCGCAACAGTTGCGGGTTTCAAAATATTAATACAAATAGTGAAAACGGCATGACAGGTGTCGGAGCGGATGGAGGTCACCGGCCAC
Source organism: Cabera pusaria (assembly GCA_954871355.1). Classification (NCBI taxonomy): domain Eukaryota; kingdom Metazoa; phylum Arthropoda; class Insecta; order Lepidoptera; family Geometridae; genus Cabera; species Cabera pusaria. Next base: position 27,051,391 of record OX940898.1, on the reverse strand, counting down.
CACGCCGGTTGATAACCCACATGTATTGTTTTATCGAAGGCGTATCTATATATACTTTCGTATTTGCACATGATAAGCAACCGGCGTGTCGCCGCACAGTAATCCCTCGATAATGATGGCCTAAACAAATCGCAGTAATCACAAGTAGGTCATTGCTTCAGCCGTACTGTAAAAACAAACAAACTAAGTAATCCTACCGATGGTGGTCTACAACGCAACCACACGATAGTTCTAAGTCATGACCAGACAGTAGCATAATACCTACACCTACGTCAGATGCCTAATGATAAGAAATATGTTCGGTAGAAGATTCGCTCGTACTCGTGCCTGGCACCCTACAGCAATGTCTGCAATGTAAACACGGTCACCGTCTGGTCGCATCGCTTCTAGATAACTATAGCAACTAAATGTTTATGTCTTTAACTTATAGTCGTTCTACGAGCCTTTAATTTTTATATTACTTAATTAAAATCAATTCTTGTATAAGTACGTCGATTAACTGCTAGGACAAAAACGTTCAAACATAAGGTACCACCGTGTCCTACGCGCTACACTACTCACACAAAAACACACGATCGTTGTTTTTATGTCATAGTTTTTCTTGAGGCTAGCGATTAAGATCGAATAGCTAATTTAGTTCAATGTGCACGTTTTTCTTTCATGGATTTTTGAGTAAGATTACACTCACTTGTTCCTCTTTTAGCGCTCTTTTTGTTCGTGTTAGTCTTGAAATGAATTAGTTACCCATACAATGAATTCTACTAGTTTGATCTACATACCAGGATGTCCTACATCGAGTACCGAGGGTGTGTGTGGTGGCAGACACGGACACGTGCCAGCGACCGGCGACAGAGGCTCGCTCCCGCTCGATCGACAACGCACACTTGGCACGCCGGCTCGCTGACGGGACGCTCGGCTCGTGAGAAACCAATAAATACTGCTAATGGACACTTTATACACCACTCGAGATATTAAACCGTTCACAAAGGTTGCTTATGGCAAAGGACTCACAATAATTATACGACCCTTCTGAATTATGCATAAAATATTCAAAGCTACCCTACATTAATCTTTTTAATATTCTAGACTCGGGGAGTCATCACTTTAAGATGTATTGGAATACAAAGCGGCTGTGCAGTGAATAGTTAATCAAATGGATCGAACGGGAGCGTAGAGAGAAACCTCCGAAAGAAGAAGCAAGATCTGCTTATTGTCGGTCGGAGGCAGGCGAGGAGCCGCACAGCCGCGGCCTGCTACAACACGTCGACGTCCATCGTCTCATTTGCTTTCTCATCTATGTAACGGCCGCAATATCTGCCCGAGACGAGTGCCTTAGGCTTCTGGTACGTAGTATTAGTATCTGTTCTGTGCTTCCGGGATACTTTGATACTTTTTGTACCTTGTGAATTGTTCTCGTGGGATCTGCAGCGTCATGCGCAACATGTCATCGAACTTGCACTAGGCGCCTCGACTTGATAGCATTTACATCAGCGTAAATAAGTGTCTTCGTAGTGTGGCCTCGTGTAATATTTCAGAATAAAATCCAAGCTGAGTGGATATTTAGAAATCGAATATTGAAAAATAAATAAGCAAGATCTCAAGATTCAAGATACCAATAAAGCAAACTTTTGGCAGAACGCGATGCGAAAGAGTGAGGCGGTTCCCTCTCCACAGTAAACAGAAATAGGTGATGATAATCACATATCTGCCTAGCTCTTTGTCATACCTCTCTCTGTCACTCGGGATCATTTTTGTAATGAACATCAATCACTTAAACCACCAAGGCTATTACCACCTATTACGGTTACAAAAAGTGTTAGATCTTAATCAGATAATGCGTGTGACCCGGCACAGAGCGCATTAAGGTCATAATTGGTGTCGCGCGGCGTCACTCATCGCGCTTCCAATTGGATAATGTCGCGTAATTGTCGCTGCGTGTGATTTCACCGCCGTCGAGTGCCGTGACTACGTTGCCGGCAATGCTCACTCAGTACGCCTGCCTTCCTAAGAAAGTCCTCAGAAAGCTACGTACAAGAGGCTCCCACCCAGCTTCAAAATGTAGGTGCGACATTATGAACGTAGCGAACCTATGCGGCGGGCGGATGTCGCAGGCACGAGAGAGGGTTAACATGGTGATCAGTCGCCGGGTGCATGCTGCTCGTCAAGCTCGGCAAACTTTCACTTAATCGTAGGAAACCACGGCGTGCGTTCATCGAAAATGGAATTTGCACACGCCGTAACTGGCATATTCAGACTTCTATACTGACAATAGGATGTGAATTGTAGAAGCATCTATAGCGAATCTGTTATCTTCAATAAACGTTGGTATTATTGCTTTATTAGCCTTTACAGGTTAGACCGTGTCGAAACGTAAATCGTGAATCGACGAGGTTAAGGTTGTGGGGCGGCGCGATCATCGCTCGATCACCTAGCTAGTCACTCGTAACATAGGCTGTGGCTCGGTGAGCGGTCAGCTCCTGCGGATATACGTTCAACACCCGATGACGATTACACGCTTCGCAGTCGGCCGCGGCGTGCTGCCGACGACATTGTAATTATAAATGCTAAAGTGAACGACCTAAACGTTTCATTAGGATCGTGAGATAGTGCTCCGCTAAGCCGCCGGGTCAAATCCATGATCATCCACGGCTAATTGTGTTAATGGTCCAATTACCGCGGCGGCTCATGAACTTGTCCGCTGGAGCTCATTAACCGCGGAACCAATAAAACCGACGCGCAACCAAATCAGACCGTCGCGAGGGGGACGGGGGCAATACCTACAGCCGACTGACCTCTTTGCCTCCTCGTGTGGAGGACTTCATGAAACCGCACAAATAGACCGCAAGCCGAGTCTCGAAAGCACACCTCTTATCCATATAATGTTAATGTACTCATTCTCAATATTCAGTTCACAATAACCCTCGACTAGGTATCGCATCAGTCGGGTAAACATACATTTACGATAAAGGTTTGAAACCGGCGCGACGACGATTAGGTACACCACCCCGACCCTCGCTCGATACATACGGTTAACACGAAACACGTCTCGTGTTTACATCGCACGCAGAGTCGCAGGATACCAATCTTACGTGACGTGTCATCGCAAGCTGACCCGCACTTTATTATAATATACTTAGACTTCAGTCCAAAATACTAGAAGTGATCGCGTGGAAATGACTCGACAGATATCGTAATGAGGGTTGACGACCGCGCTAGCGACCGACAACGCGACTTAACGTCTCACCTCACCCTCACCGTAATCTCTGCCGACAATTAATCACTGCTGATTGCACATATTGTGCTAAAGTGAGCCGCACCAGCTAGCCTACTCAAGGCTCGCCGGGTACTCGCAGCGCTACTATTGTGTACTCCACGGACCAAGTACATTTATCATGTGGCCGTCGACGAGTTAATCTATCAATATTCAATTTATTATACTATATTCTAATCTTCATTACCTTGTCCTTTGTTACAAGCTGTATGAGAATGCTGCTAACTCTAATGACCCAATGCCGACACCTCTGAGCAATCAAAAAATCTTTATATTAATGTTCAGTACCACAACAACGATTGCGGTATATTCAGTACTTCGATGATCCTGTACTCGCTCCAGTACATAGTACTATGTACATGTACGTATTCATATTATATGTACCTAACCCGTACAAGTGCCGCGCGCTGATTGACAATGAGGTAGCTAGGCTAAGCTTCCAGGACTCGATCACTGCCCGCGGGTGTAAAGTTACGCATGGAATATAATGAGGGTGGTGAATACACACCAGTAATACTAGGAAACCTTATGAACATCGGCTCGTGTTGCTCCTGAGCGCCTTCCTTTCACCCTACACGTGAATGTCGAGAATGGACCTTAACCCATCTGCCATTCAATGTGGACATGATTAGGAAGTGAGGACGTTAACCAAGCCTCAGGAAATCCCCTCGCTGTGCATGCAGGCGTTCGCCAGAAACACTCGAAACACGAGAGCGACTCTCTCGTCACAATCCGTCACATTTCAGGTGCGGGCTGCGATCGAGCGAGCGTGCCTCCAACATTTACTGTAGTTACGTGGTGTGACGCACGGTCAAGGAGTAAGGGCAACTTTCAGCGATTTCGCGCTCTTCAATGTCTAATGCTCCACACATAACACGAGTAACGCTTTCTACCCGCAAACAAAAGATCCGTAGCGGTGCGTGTTAGCCGTCAGAATGTCACTTTTCGGATTTAACGTTTCGTTGAGTGGATGTGGTGGTTTAAGCGAGTCACAGGTTGAAGATCTGATTCCGCAACTGAATTAGCTATGCCATGCCAAGTTACTGAACAGCCGAAATGAATGTAATCAAAATCGCCAACTAACAAGTAGCTTTGCGAACATTCGAAATAGTCTAGATGGCTGCGTAGAGAGCGGAATGAACGAGAGTTATGCCACTAATGGAGTTCAATTAGGACTCGCCCAAATATTCGGTGCGAGTCGATCGTTGCATTGTAATTAATGTAACGCGTCGAGGTCGAGGCCAAGGTCGACCGGCCGAGCGGCCCGCCGCGCCATTTTTACGGTGTAAATATTAATGGATGTAAATAAGAAAACTATACAATACCATCTATCTAAATCCAGACTAATTATTATAAAAATTTTTGTAACTCTGTCACTCTGTCTGTTTGTTACCTAATCAAGCTTAACCTAAACGGACGATCCGATCTTACTGAAATGTTATAAGGAGATACCTTATAGCATGAGAATGAACATACCTAGGCTACTTTTTGTGAAAATAAAATCATGATAATCATTGACTTTTCACAAATTAGTTAATTTTGAGTATTACGTTGGGGGGTTTACGTACAGGGCTTTAAAGTGATAAAACTCTTGGGGTACGTGAGCGAAGTCGCGGGTATCAGCTGGTAATGTATACGTTGAAACTTGTACACTGCGGTATGTACCTACTACTCGACTGTATCTAAAACGTGTATAATAATAATAACGAACGGCGATATTTTCAATTTCAAATCGTTTATTTCATGTAGGTACATCGTACACTTATGAATGTCAAGCATTATATACATTAATAGTTCCATTTAACATGTCCGTAGCTGCATTGCCAGACAATTCCATTATCACAATTAAATCAAATAAATGATGAATTAAAAATAAATGTCAAAAGTAAAAATGAGTTTGTTGATATGCGGCTTCGCCCGCATTACAAATCCTTTTTCACCATATTGGCTATTCAAAATTTCATCCAAATCGGCCCATCAGTCTGATCGTGTAGACCTCTCACAAACAAACAATAACCGACTTCCGCATTTATGATGTTGATTATACTCGCGTCCAATATGAAACAGGGGTGGTGGACACCAATTATATTCTTAACGGAACTTGTTGATAACAATGTAATATGATAAGTAATAAATGTTACGATATAGTTGTTAAGTAGTATAATGGATGGAACTAAATGCGGTAATACCCAGCAAAAGTGAAGTAAGTGTTCACAAGATCGCCGTTAATCGATGCAAAGAGACGAAATAACACAAGGCACAGTAGGCAGACGGAACCTCGCACATGGTCACTCGAAGTCGCAGAAATGTCAACCGAGACACGCCGGTGCTGGCCGGCAGGCAGCCTTGAGCGGCACGGAGACGGAGACGAGCCCGTCATGTCATTACCCATTCATTTATTCAATCTCTCATTTGCATTTACCTACGTCGGGCCGGAACCTTCCAAATATTTGTGCACAAACATACCTTCATCTAATATTCAAACGCTAACCTGTTATTTTAATCCGAGCTTTAGTTACGTTTTACGAGTGTAAGCTTCGGGTCGCGGCACGCATATTGAATCGACTAAAGGAACCTCCGAGCGACCTCGCTCTGTGGGCGGAGGGCTACTTACGGACCTGCAACATATATGAAGGGACGCAATCGGGAAATCAATTTCTCTGTGAGAAAAGGCACAGGCGAGGCGTGATACAGAAGACCGAGCGCTTCGATACACACACCTCGCTGTAAACCTATATCTTATGCTCTTTCAAGTGTATTTTTATCTCGAATGTAACAGGAATAGGAAACATCATATTCTTTATGAAATTAAGAAATTAGTTTTATTAGCTAACGATGAAACTAGACATGTGGCAACATCCTGGCCGGACGGAAGTCACAAATGTCGCGAAACTGCCGACGCAATATATCATAACTAGATATGAAATGCCGTGAAATTCATCGGGACTTGGCTCTCGGACCCGTTTAATATAATGTGATCAAGAAACGACGCTACGAATTACTTAAACTACGAGCGTCACTGACCACTGTGTATATATACTGGGGGTATGCATTGGCCCAGCTCAGTGAAACGAAGAATCAGGCCTGCACCCACCTATTTGTTAAAAGCCAATCGATACGTATTTAATTTTCATCCATTCTTGCGATCCCGTACCGAAAGCAAACTCCTGTAGAACATTTGATGTTTCCAGAGGTAAGTTCGCGCTATTAATTTCCAGTCCCTCATTAATGTAACTCAGTGATATTTACTTGAGAATAAGGTCAGAGGCCGCGGCTACGGTAATGCCTGGTGTGGTACTCGTGCACGTTTACCCGGATATACCAAATTAAATCATATTTTAATTGTTAAGATCACGACCTGACTCCGCAAAATAAATACATAGCCAAAAAAATCCTGTCTTTTTTACGTATTCAATGATAATGACACGAGCCCTTGTATCGTTCGCGGAAGCAATTTTAGCAGTTCCCACAGAAATGACAGCCTGTGACAAAAACGGTATTAAAAAGAAGCAGCGGCTATTTTCCTTATTCCGTATAAGTACCTACAATTACCGTATCTGTGATTATTCTGTTTAACATCTAACTAATTTGCAGCCAACATTTTTCTCGTAGGTACTCTGTGTACGAAGTTTAGGTAGACCAAAAGGGTCAAACATTTTACCATGAGTGAGTGAAAGGGACCGGACGCTCGTTATCTGAGGTTATTAGGTGTAAACAGAACGCAAGGGTAAGCACTGAATGGTGGGAAACTGACGCAAGAGCGCCGCTGAAACACAACGAACCGTTTTGCAGAACAATGCATTTACCCACTTGCATACATTAAACTGGAGTTACGCAAACGTAGCCATCTTAATTGGACTGAGACAATACCGAGCCGCGTACCTAAGACGAGAACGATTCGTTTCCAGAGACGACGACGAGCCTGGCACACATCTCTTGCGAAATATGTAGAGTAAACCTCACACTAAAACTAGCTCAAACCAAAACCAAACTAGGTCCAACCAAAACCAAACTCAAGTTACAACGTCGATCCCTAAGTACTACCGATCAGTTAAAACACTGCAGAGCGCTACATCATATTTCGATAAGACCTGCTCGGAAGCTGCGCGATCGTACAACTAAAAGATCATTATTCATTAAGGCCAGCCCGCATCCGAGCAGCACTGCCTCGTCAGCGTCGTTCAGCTTTAATTCGTTGTCGACAGAAGATGCACCGGTGGACGCCGCGTAGTCAACTAGCGAATGTCGCGCTGTTACGAGCTGTCATGCTAGACTTAGAAGATTTTAAAAGACGCAACAATGGCACCCACTCTCCTGGACAGCGGGCGGACAACGCAAGCATGCGTGCGAGTTGTCCACTGGTCCACGCGTGATAACGAGACGATCCGGTGACGTTACGAGTTGATGTAGGTACGCTTGACAATGGAAGTTCATACAAGAGAAGCGAAGTGGTGCTGGAGGGGTGCCGGGTGGGTATAATCAGCTGTAACCTTTATGCATGTCATGGTATGGTAGGCATGAAGTCGAATCAAGGATTGCTGCGTACAAGACACTACCAGAAGATTTGCTGCAATGTTTAGGTACATCAACAAACACGACCGCGAGCACGACGCAATAATATCGCAACTGGTACGCACTGCGAGAAGTGTAGACGTAGGTGTACGTAATACGCAACCGCTCCAGCAGCCTGGACAGTAAGCTGGCATTGTTCACGAGATACGAGCGAGGCGCTGCACTCTGAATGTAATCACTCGATCTCTGCTCGTTTGCAACGAGTGTAACAGTTATTCATCGTTAGGAATTACTGAGTAATAACGACCGATCGGTGTCAACGACAATTCCAAAGAATCGATTCATCGATGTGTGAATTCATTTTAACACGAAATATCTACTCTGATATTGACTAATAGGTGCATAATAGGTAGGTATGCCAATTTTCGTAAGTATTTTGAAATGGTGAAAGTTTTAAACCTTAAACCTGTTTTGAGACTCTGCCACTATCCGTCTTAGTGAACCATCAACATCAGACCATTCCTGTTTGGAGTCTCATATCGGTCGGCCGGATGAAAATTGCGTTTGAATTATAATAATTTACAGTTACCTAACATTCGAGCGAGTAGGTACTTTTGAGTGAGTAAATAAGGCAGGTTGAGGTAAGTACTCGATGTATCGGCGTTAATTGAGGCGACCTACTCGAGCCGGCCGCGCCGCCTGGAAACACTTGATCACACATTGATTTGAAACGCTCACTCATCGCGAAAGTTTGTATGTATGGATGTTTGTTACTCTTTCACGCAAACACTGAAAACTGAGCTGAAATTTGGTATGGAGATAGCCTAGACCCTGCCACGGGTTTGTCTTGTGAAGGCGGAGAGGAATGCGCAGTCTGATTGGCATAGACAGGTATAATTTTTTCGAATAAAATAATAACTTTGAATCCGTCCATATATAACTTAGTAGTTAGTCCTTACTGTACCTCTCAAATTTTATTGAAATCCATCGATAAGTAACGGCTTCGCCTACAGCAGACTTCTCCCTTTACCCCAATATCCCTCCAATCAAAAATCGCGATCGACAAAAATTTACAAATAAACCGAGAAATTTGTGTGCCAATTTTGTCAAAATAATCATCAGAGATCTATGTATCTCTCAAGCTACATTCACACCCGTTCAGTACATACCTACTACTTTTGTGAAGTCAGTCGGAAATACCGCACTAGGCAGGACACGAAGAGCGAGGCGATAATCTTAGAGTAAGGGTTAAGTAATGTGCGGTAAATAACCGTTCTTTGGTCCTACTACAAAATCTTACCAAACTAGATCAGACAGATAGAGTGTGTGTTTGAGTGAGTGTGTGTGTGAGAGAGAGAGAGAGAGAGAGAGAGAGAGAGAGAGAGAGAGAGAGAGAGAGAGAGAGAGAGAAAGAGAAAGAGAGAGTGAGAAGGAGATGCTCCTATGCGTGTATGCAGTAAAGCAGCATCTGCCTCTCGCCGTTAATAATACAGTGGTGTGGTGGCATGGTACTGACCATCTTGGCGAGCATGGAGTCCATCTGCGGCTGGTGCGTGGCGGCGAGCAGTGCGCGGATGCGCGCGGCGTTGGCCACGCACTGCGCCATGCGCCGCTGCAGCGCCGCCGCCTGCCGCACCAGCGCCGCGCTCAGCGGAAATTCCCCCGCGCCCCCCACGCCCGCGCCCCGCACCACCGACTCCAGCACGTGCGCGTGTGACGACACGTACTCCAGGCACCGCCGCAGCTCCACCGCCTCGCGCCGCTGCCGCTCTGCCAATGTCTCCACATATAGCTAGCTCTACCACTTGTCTGTGCTAGCCACGCCAGCTAACAGAAATCTCCCACTACGGTGACACGTGAGATGCAACTACACGCCCGTAATGTAATATCTCCTTCTGTTCAGACTCGGTGGGTACACCACCACAGGACAACTGGCACGTGTGATGATATACCAACGCATAGTTGCATGCACTTTTACCCTTTTTACCCCGTGGCATTCGGATATAGTGTTCCACTCCCGAGTGTGTCTCTAACTACTGTCACTTTACTAGATATGATATATGTATGGTATTATAACTATAACTTATAGAATTACATATAACACTTTACATTTAAGTATCTGTTTAGTTATATTTAAAATAATAATAATAACTAAATACCAAGAATATTTGTTCGTTTGTTGGGACCTCATCTAGCTACAACAGAAGGGAACCTACCCTTAAGGTCCCATCCAAAAAAATATCCATCCTATATGAGATAAGCAGACAAAGTGAACTTTTGTGAGTAAAAGTTTTTTTTAATATCATATAGCTAGTTTGACCACTATCTCACCTGTTGGTAAGTGATGATGTGATCAAGGATGGTAGCACGATGACATGGTATGGTCAAATATTATAGATTAGTGCATGATGTAGTGTACCATAATGTGAGGTCAGCTGGACGTGTGAGCCAGGCAGTGCAGGCAGTACGGCAGGTTATGTACTTGGAAGGAGTTGCCAAATATGTTAAGAAGGGATACAGAATGGGGATTCAAAGTTTGTATGGCGAGACAAGATGAGATGGTCTATTTTATTCAAAACTTTACACAGGTACTTCTGTAAATAAATAAGTAAGTATGTGTAGCAGGATGTTTCGAAATGGGGTAGGTAACAAAGTCTGAAAATTTGGGTTTTTCAGGTTTTGTAATTACGAATCCCGATTTGCCTTAGTCACGCTATAACATGAAAACGGGTGAACCGATTTGGCAAATTCTTATTTGATGTCTTTTATGATAGAAAGGTTTTAACAAAAGACAATATTTATGTAATAAAAGGAGTTTTCAGGGCACTTCCAGTTACATGTAAAATTCATATGCAGGAATATTTAAGTAACATAAACATAAGTTAAGATTTAGCTAGGTTCACAGCTTGCTTCTTGCATGCAGCCTTCCTTGTATTACTGTCATTGAGAATGATCATTGATAAGTCATTACATTATCATCATGTCTATACACAGAGCCGGGACAGTGCCTGCTGGCGCTGTTAACTGCTATCCATACTAATATCTTAATACATTATTGAAATTATTTTTTTCTACATTAATTACGTACCTACTTAATTAAATTAAATTTATTGTTTCATTTTTTTAACTGTTTTGAGATATTCATTTGTGTAAAGATTAACGAGATAGTAAAGATAAACATTATATATAATGTTATTTGTGTAAAGATAAATGTTATAATGTAATGTTAATTTGTTTTATTAGTGAGTAGCTGGGCACCATGGTGTTGCCTGCAGAGAGCTATGTTATTTTATAAAACAGTGGCTATCTCAGTGCAGTATTACACAAATTAGTCCACTTGTTAATTGTGCGATACTAGCTAATACTTTAATCATTAATGGTATTAAGTTTTTTTAAGTTTTTTTAAATATTTCTATTTATTTTTATTTTATGAAACTTAGTTACTTACTTAGTAATGTGGCAAAATACATAGAACTATTAATATTGTATTGAAATATAAATAGTTGCTCGGTAATAATAGTATTTTATCTATAATTTATTTTTCGGTTTCAGAAAAAACGCGCCAAACAGTAACCACATAAATGCATACAAAAGCAACCTGACTTACCGTGAAATTCATATATTTTCTGCGTCCTCCTCATGTATTTTTCCTCCTGCAGCTGCCGCTCGGCCTGTGCTTGTCGCTCGCGAGTCTCCAGGATCTCCAGGAACGAGGAAAATAGAGATTTTCTCTCGGTGGGACTCGTAACGGTTTCTTGCATTTTGTTTACTATAAACTCAACAGTCAACAGTGAAATATTTCAGAAATGTAAGTATTTCGCCGGAACTCTTTTAACTAATTTATCTTTCATTTGAAAACCAATAAAAATACTCTAAATATATTAACGTAAATTTATCTCAAATTCAAAAACACGACCACCTCAATCGCTTCCCTGACATCTACCAAAGAGAATATAACCACCTCCCCGTGAGTAATAGTGTTCTGTAATTACCACTTCGTACATCTAGTGAACTGACAAGTCTGACACTTGACAGACTGACACTGACAACACATACTATGTAATGTAAAGGGCCTTATTCACGATCCATCCCGGCTGTACGTCAGCTCAAGGACATGCACGATGCACGATGCATAAATACCGTGAATAGGCTTGACGTATGTCGATAATTATTATTAATTGTTTGCTGGACTTGCACGACCGATTTTGCATCCAGCGAGCACCCCTGCGAGCACACCGCGTGCGTCGTGCAGATGGACAGTGAATAACGCGGACAAACGTCAGAGCAGTCCAGCATCGTGCGGCTTGATGGTGTATAGACTTGCTGTACAGCAGATTTAACATATACGTATAATATACATTTATAATTTAAAACATTTTTCGTTCTATTTACTCTGCTCGCTTGATGCGCGCACGACAGTCAGTATGCTACATGCAGCGCCGCGGCCTTGAGCTGACGTACAGCCGGGATGGATCGTGAATAAGGCCCTGAAGTAGAGATGCTAGGCGTAGACAGGGTATTTGAAAATAGACCTGGCATTAAAACAACAATTTTAATATGAGAAGGATAAAACTATACAATCACTAGTATGAGAGAGCAAGATGGACAACATTTTTTTTTACCTTCTCTGCATATGCAGTATGCAGTATATGAGTATGTACATATTAAAACTAGCAGTGTTTGTGAAAGAAAATGATCACCTGTATTTCAGCCAACAATCCAGTCGCTTGGCAAACCTTAGAACCAATTACAGGTACAACATGTGTATTCCCCAAATTAACAACATGAAATAATACAAAAGCTCTTTCGTAAACGCAATTAACGTATAGAATCATCTACTAACAGAACTAAAAACTTTGTATGGGTGTACAATCAGGAATAAATTGAAACAGTGTTTGATTTCAAAAGCATATTATAACTTAAACGAGTACTTGATGTTAATTGATATAATTGGCAATAAGTATAAAATATATTGTAAAAGTTATATATATCTTTTGAATTATATATCTAAATGCTAGCCTGTCACGAACTTTGATAGTTTATCATAGAATGAACAAAATGAACTAAATGACGGGGACGCAGCTATGTATGCGGTATAGCTCCATCTCTGTCATTTCGTTAATTTCAATCTCTGTCAAACTTCGTGATAGGCTTGCTGGTCACATAACCACAATGACGTTGTACTATATTAAACTCGACTGCGAACTAAGCCACAAAACCGGCCCGCAATGGACCGACCTTGAACTGAGTTTGTCCCTATCTTTTGTATCGACCACATATATTATTTACTATACATATAGTATAGTACGTCGTACGTCGATTTTCAAAATGATTCGTTTAACGTATCGCGAGTACATTATTACCTTTTGAAACTTTGTTACAGAATAGACTGAGTTAGAGAAAATAATGTTTAACTGTTCGTTACTAAAGTCAGGCCTGTCGCACTCCGCGCTGTAGCTATGAAACTACAAGTACCTCCGCGCACCCGCTAGGGTCCAAGTTCAGTCAGTTAAGTGTCACGCGCGCTCTCGATCGGCCGCGCGCCTTACTTGTACCTACCTCAATATTATATTCCTTGCTTCATATAATAACTGTAAAGAATAACTATGTAAAAAGCAAAGAATGTCACACATAAAATGGTAGGTAGGTATAAATCAGCTGAGTTTCATGTTACAAGGGAATTCACGTAATGATCTTTAGGGAATTTCTATCGACATTACATCTTGCTTTATTTAGTTAGTTCTAAGAAAAATAAATAGGGTAGGTACCTACTAACGTTTACTTCAATTTTCCTTTTTTTCTTTCTTAATGCTTTTGTCGTGTCATACGATAGTCAGATATTTATAATCGGAGAGTTAATGTAATTAAAGTACTCTCAATTCGACGGTTATTAGGGTTCCGTACCCAAAGGGTACCAACGGAACCCTATTACTGAGACTCCGCTGTCCGTCTGTCTGTCTGTCTGTCTGTCTGTCTGTCCGTCTGTCACCAAGCTGTATCTCATGAACCGTGATAGTTAGACAGTTGAAATTTTCACAGATGATGTATTTCTGTTGCCGCTATAACAACAAATACTAAAAACAGAATAAAGTTAAACATAATAGAGGGTCCCCATACAAGAAACGTGTTTTCTTCGGCATTTCACGCCATCTATGAACGCTTAGTTAGGTAAACGTCCCATAGATGGCGTTATATTGAAATGTCGATGCCTAACACCTTTGTTAGACGTTAGAAGGCGTTATAAGAAACGAAATGTTTATTAATTATTATTTTTTGCGAATAATGATAGTGGTATTTTTTGCTCGATCTTATAAAATACTGTAGTGTGGTACGGAACCCTACGAGTGCGAGTCCGACTTGCACTTGGCCAGTTTATTTAAATGTTTGTGACCTCAGAACTCTGTCAGATCTTAACCGATTTGAAATTGAAAATACTTTTTTAGGGTTCCGTTGTCCTGATAAGGAACCCTTATATTTTCGTCATGTCCGTCTGTCTGTCCGTGTGTCTGTCTGTCTGTCCAAGGTTTTGCTAGGAGACCGTTAATACTAGAAAGCTGAAATTGTGTAGGTATTTGTGTATATCAATAACGCCGACAAAATGGTGAAATAAAATATTGTTTTTTTTTAATATATTTTTTTTATTTTGATATTCAACTACCTATTGAATGAGTAAAATACATAATTATTTTTGGTCGAAAAAGTGAGTCGGCTCCTACACTATTATAATGTTACAAGTCAAACAACCTACGATTCTAGGCAAGTGATACTATTGTCGCGTTATTTAACTTACGCAATCTAAAACTTTACTCAATTTTAATTGAAAGTCACGTATTTTAGTTTAACTGAAGTACTTTTATCCTACCTCGACATGTAGTACTTATTATCAGTAATGTACTCATTACATTGTTCTACGAGTATTCTTCTATTTTATTCTATTATATTCAATTAAAGGCTTACAAGTTTTCTCATAACATTCAACCCTATAGTAAAGGCCGCGAGTTGACCGAGTTATTCAGACTCTCGCTGTGCGGACTTACGATGCATTTTACTGTGCGCAACACCCGATTCATAGTTACTATTAGTTGATACTGTGGCGCAAATTCAAGGTCGCACCCGAGGCGTGAAGCGCATTTTGAACGTTACTAGCGTTGTAACTAGGTTTAATCTCACATTTTTGCTCTCAGGGAGTGCAACTTCTGTACTTGTACTATTCATTATTCTGTGCTAAAGTTCAAAATTATTTAGATGATAGTTGTATCCAAAATTTCATCATACCGACGGGACTCGAACCCTCGAACCTCGAACCTCGAAAAATTTTGGATTGTGTTTAACAATTTACAAAAATATAAAGTGTGTGACACTTCAAAGAAACATAATATTTGATTTACGCAGAGCAACATCTCTCGTCGGATTTTAAAACTTTAATGATTTCTTCCGAATGATTAACTTACGTAATAAGTAGTCATAGATGGCGCCATCAATGCATAATTGGGTTAACAAATGCAATCCACTAATTTCGTCGTATCGATGGATCGAACCGTGGCTTAATTGGTAGAGCACCTGGACGTGTAATCCGGGGGGTGCGGGTTCGAGTCCCGTCGGTACGAAGAAATTTTGGATTGTGTTTAACAATTCACTACAACGTTGTCATGAGAGACTTCAACGCCAAAGCGGGAGTACAGACTTGCGGCGAATCGTCTATAGGACCATACGGATTTGGGAGTAGGAATCACAGGGGGAATATGCTCGTCAATTTCCTCGAGAAAGAGGGGCTTTTCTTGATGAACTCGTTCTTCAAGAAACAGCCCCAAAGGAAGTGGACGTGGCAAAGACCCGACAATGTGACTAAAAACGAGATTGACTTCATAATTACGGACAAACGGTGCATATTCAGAGACGTCTCAGTGATCACTAGGTTCAATACTGGAAGTGATCACCGACTTGTACGAGGCACTCTGGATATCGATTTCAAAGCCGAAAGATCCCGATTGATGAAGTCTACGCTCCGACCGAACCTACTCCAAATTGGAAAACCGATTCGCTGCCTTGGAAACCACAGATGACGTAGACCAGAAACTCGAAGAAGTGGTGGAAATCCTCAGGGATGAAGGGACGAAGTTTTGCGAGAGCAAGCGTACGGGCAAAAAGTCCAAACTTTCGACAGAAACACTTTGGCTAATGGAAGAGAGACGAACAGACCCATTGTCAGCTTTGTCAATTAACCAGGTGCGCAACAAAACCATTAAGAAGCTGGTGCGACGCGACCGCCGATCCTCTAACACGCTCTTGATTAAAGAATCAATTGAGCAGAATCGGGGGTTGAAAGTTTTCGTCCAGCCTCTGGGTAGAAGCCACCTCACAAAGCTGACAACGTCAACGGGGAACGTCGTCGCATCCAAGTCGGAGAATGTCAGAAGTTGAAGACTTCTACGTCTTCTACGGCAACCTCTACGCATAGCATGCTTCAAGGCCCGTACCCGATACTGAGGATTGTAAAGCCACCTTAACCCGCCATTTCACAGAAGACCTGCCCGAAGTCAGCCGAGATGAGATCGTGATGGCCCTTAAACAGCTCAAAAATGGAAAGGCCCTAGGTGAAGACGGAATCACAACGGAGCTTCCAAAAATTTGGAGGAGCCCCAGCTGTAAGCCAGCTGCAACAGCTCTTCAATTCTGTTCTCTTCACTGGGAGAACTCCACAGGCATGGAACAGGAGCATGGTGGTTTTGTTTTTCAAAAAAGGAGACAAAACCCTCTTGAAAAACTACCGCCCGATTTCGCTTCTGAGCCATGTCTACAAACTGTTTTCAAGGGTCATCACGAACCGTCTTGCGCGAAGACTCGACGAGTTCCAACCTCCGGAACAGGCCGGATTTCGAAGCGGTTACAGCACCATGGACCACATCCACACAGTGCGGCAGATTGTACAGAAGACCGAAGAGTACAATCGGCCCCTGTGCTTAGCGTTTGTGGACTATGAGAAGGCCTTCGACTCAATCGAAACCTGGTCTGTTCTGGAGTCCTTGCAGCGTTGCCAAGTCGACTGGCGATATATCGAATTGATGAGATGTCTGTATAATGCCGCAACGATGAGTGTACAAGTACAGAACCAGCGTACTAATCATATCCACCTGCGTCGAGGAGTGAGACAGGGGGACGTCATATCCCCGAAACTGTTCACTTACGCCTTGGAGGATATGTTTAAAACGCTGGACTGGAAAAATTGAGGCATCAACATCAACGGCAAGTACATCTCTCACTTACGATTCGCAGATGACATCGTCATTATGGCAGAGACGCTGCAGGACCTACAGAGGATGTTGAATGGCCTAGCTGATTCTTCTCGTCGCATCGGTCTCCGAATGAATTTGGATAAAACCAAAGTCATGTACAACGAGCACGTTGTTCCGGAACCGATTGCCGTAGATGGAATCCCACTCGAAGTTGTCACTAAGTATGTTTACCTAGGGCAGACGCTCAAACTAGGCAAACATAACTTCGAAAAGGAAATCCAGAGAAGAATTCAGCTGGGCTGGGCAGCATTTGGAAAACTCCGTCGAGTCTTCTCGTCGCATATACCACAGTGCCTAAAGACAAAAGTCGTTAATCAGTGCGTCCTACCCGTCTTGACATACGGAGCCGAGACGTGGACACTCACGGTTCGACTGGTCCACCAATTTAAAGTCGCTCAGCGAGCTATGGAGAGAGCTATGCTCGGTGTTTCTCTGCGGGATCGAATCCGGAACGAAGTAATTCGCCAGAGAACTAAAGTGATCGACATAGCTCAACGGATTAGCACACTGAAGTGGCAGTGGACTGGTCATATCTGCCGTAGGACCGATAACCGTTGGGGTAGACTGGTTCTAGAGTGGAGACCGCGAATCGGTAAACGTAGCGTAGGTCACCTGTGACCAGGTGGAGCGACGACATTCGCAAAGCGGTGGGCAGTGACTGGAAACAAAGAGCCGAAGATCGGGCTCTGTGGCGTGACTTGGGAGAGACCTATGTCCAGCAGTGGACTGATACCGGCTGATTATGATGATGATGATGATTTATTAATACAGCTGTAGACACAATATTATTTTATAAAAAAAATAGCGTAGCATCTCTACAGTCTTTGTCCAAAATATAGGCAGCCCCCGTATCACGAAAACTATTTAATGAACGAAATGAACTTAATGACGAGGACGGAGCTATGCAGTCTACATAGCTGCGTCCCTGTCATTTCGATCATTTCGTTCATTCAATAGTTTTCGTGATACCGATGCAACACTGATAACCCCTCTCTGTAGTCTGTGGCACTGATATACATTATTTATCTGCCAATGACATTTAAAAATTGAAGAAAATTGTCAAAAATCTAAACTTTTTGCGGCTGTCCGGGCTGTCAGACAGGACACAGAGTACATTGAATATATAGCGAGACAGGACTGGATGGACTCAGCATTTTATTTGGAAATATATAAATTGAGCCGATTTTTGCTGCACTATTACGTTAATATTCAATAATACCAATTAGAAATGGCTCGTGAAAGCAGCGCTGGTTTCGACAGACATATTACCATCTTTTCACCTGAAGGAAGACTGTATCAAGTCGGTAAGTTTTGCACTGGAGTTGGCGTCATTAACCGAATTTATGATAGTTTTCATTATTTCCTAAAAAATATATTAGGTGTACAACTCGTTATACTCATAAAAGTGATGTGCTATTATTCTATGCCGTTCTACTAAACTAATTATAATTGAAAAATGTCATGTCATCGTACAGCATCGGCATCGTTTAGGTACTTCGAACTACTCTAGATTTATGAAGTTGTAATCTCTCTGTCGAGGCGAGGATCCCTCCCCAAAAAAGTGGAGATGCTGCTCTAAGTTAAGTGTTTTATAAGTACATATGGGTGCCTTAACCGGCTATGACCCTTACATAGCCTCACTCTTGCATACAATACAATTATATATCTGGATTCCTTTACTTACATTACAGTGTGTGAACAGTATAAACCAGTACTGTTTGCACCGTGTTTGATGAATTAGTGCTGAAGCTGATAATTTGTTAGCTTTTATATATTAGCATTCTACGATGCGGTTAAATGTGTATAGTACTATTTTTACTAGCTCTTACGTCTGTGTCACCAATATTTTACACAATCAAATAATTAAGATTATTATGTGGCTGATGACACTGACTGCTGACAGTGGTTGTCAGCGCTTGCCCATTGATAAAGGTAACTGAAAGTCATGTCGGGCAACAAAATGTCTCTGAAGCCGAAATAGGAAAAGTTCCTCAGCAGCGTGAGCAGCTTTCTACCATACAGTCTCTAATTAAAGGTCTTGCATGCCGTAAAAGAAGCCTGTGTTCAGCTGTGGACACTATTGAAGTTTCTGTTATTTATATTGAAGGTGATGTAACTTTGTGATGTGATGTGAATTTCAAAAATTCATTAATTTTTGTGTTTTTGTCATTCAACCATGTAGAAGCGGCTGAACTGGATCAGGGCTCATGATTTCTTGAGTTGTTTTGAGAATTCTCAAGGCTAATTTATCGGGTTGCCGAGACATTTACGTATGTTTTTGCATATCATTTCAGTTAAAATAATGAGAAAAGTCATCACAAAATTAAAAATGTGTATCATAACAAATATCTTATTTTAAATCAATAAATTAAGTGGTTTTCCTCTCAAATTACTTATATATTACTTATTTACTTACTTACTTATATATATTAAAAAGTACTTATCAAAATAATCATAAGACTGTAAGCCAGTTTTTAATAAAATAAGCTTCACTCAAAAAAAAAATAATTACATTAAAAATTAAAACGTTAATACTATGCTGACTTATAATTATAATCACAGAACCATTTTTGGCAGGTTAATTAGGTAAATAATCAACTTAAAACTTTGTAAGATCAATAAAACAACATCTGAAAATCTGAACATAATTATATACAAAACTGTCTGCTAATTCTGAGCTGCTAACTCTGTCTAATAAAATATGTGTAATGTATAGAAATTAAGAAAGATAGAGTTTTGAGGGTACTTCTGATATTTATTGTTTATCTACCTACATAGAGATAGAAAGTGAGTTAAGATTGATCTAATGGCGATTAAAGAAGCTGAATTTGTATTCTGGTGTATTTATTAGATATCCAGAGTTGAACTAAATAATATACCTTTAGAGAAACTATAGCATATGTAGCTTAATCAGCCGCCGACGCGTGTTTCTAAGCCAAACAGTAAAGGCAAATATTTATTATATAAATTTATACTCTCAAATATGAGTTCTTGACTTTTCTCGAGTTTAATTTCCTGGGAACAGAGCCCAACGATTTCCGGCAAATCCCGGCTCGGAAATTCCCGGGAATGAACCCTGAACTGGATTTACACACATGATTATTTTTACAAGAAGTTTAAAATGCGAGTGAAGCAACGGGACACGGCTGGTAATGGTTGTAAACATATTTTACTGTTATAATTGTACCGTCAAGAGATATTAGTAGTAGAATAAACATGAAGTAGGTTAGATTAGATTAGAATGTAATACATTTGCAGAATATGCCCTGAAGGCCATCAACCAGGGCGGGCTGACGTCGGTGGCGCTGCGCGGCGTGGACACGGCGGTGGTGGCGGCGCAGCGCAAGGTGCCGGACCGGCTGCTCGACCCGGCCTCCGTCACGCACCTCTTCCGCCTCACTGAACGCATCGGCTGCGTCATGACCGGCATGATCGGTATACTACTTTATTGTTACTGGATTTTCATTGTCATCACTCGTTGCACAAGATGATGTTAATCAATCAATCATACAAGTGGTTTAGGTCATTTTTAACCGACTTCACAAAAAAGGAGGAGGTTCTCCATTCATCGGAATATATATATATATTTTTATTTTTATGTATGTTCACCGATTACTCGAAGATGCCTAAACCGATTTGGAAAATTCTTTTTTAGTTTCAAAGGGTACCCTTCCCAGGTGGTCCCATTTAAATTTTAACGAAATCGGCCGAGCCGTTTTTAATATATCAACATTTGTATTACGACGCATTTACTTATCTCAACGACTTCTCGTACTACTGGCACAGATTATATAATAGTTACAATGTCTACTGGCTACTTTGACTAGTGTGACATTTGAAGTCGGTTCTTTTAGTTTTTAAACGATCTTAAATTATCACTCGACTACAGTTAGCCAATTGCTTACATATGGCCCTGACAAGAATTTACTTTTTTTAAGTGAATTCCTCAGGCTATTCAGACGGAGCCGTGCCTAACACCCGTGTGAAGCAAGTTCAGTAATACTAAATGCTTGAGTAATACGCTTCCGCGCTCAGTTTTCTACCAAGCGGCAGCAGGGTCGGACGCTTCCGTGCAGTATTACTTCGCAGCGTTGCTTACATAGTAATCATGCCGTATTGACTATGCGCGGAAACTTATTACTCAAACATTCAGTATTACTGAACTTGCGTTCACACGGGTGCTAGGCACGGCTCCGTCTGGATGATAGTCTGAGGTAAATTCTTCTTAGGTTACCATATTTACATTTAGAAGTATATGTGTAACCAGTGTAACATATCTCCTACTGTAGATATGAAGTGTCAAATGATAAGTTTCTAAGGACCTATCATCACCGACACATCTCATCTGACATAAGCTACAGTTTGCTGACGAACTTTAGTTTAGTCGTTGATCTTGTTCATCAAAACTATTTTAGTGAGTGGTGCATAAAGAGTTACCCCTTATATGCGGTTCGAACCATTTATGAGTGGTTGAACAAAGACATATTCGGACACGCCAGTCAGTTCGCCAAGGTCAGTGCATCCAGCTCAGCTAGGCTATTCTGTAAGCTATCTCAGAAGCGGAATCCGCGATGAGATTTGAATTTCGTACTACGAAATACAACCGTATTACGATCGTGTTACGATTTGAATTTCGTAGTATGACATTCAAATCTCACCACGGATTCCGCTTCTGAGATAGCTTACAGAATAGCCCTACAAGTGCGACGTTGAAATTGTTCCATTATGTAGATGGGAAGTTGCCCAGTGCTTCAGTCTTTTGTCTTTTATTGCCAGATGTATTAGACCGCACTGTGAGCTAACTTCAGGCGAGATAGTGATCTAGTGCCTGTTTAGATATAATGGTAAGTGGTGGTGTGTGTTGTATGAGCGGTGGTGGTTCGTTTCCAGCGGACAGCAAGTCGCAGGTGCAGCGCGCGCGGTACGAGGCGGCCAACTGGCGGTACAAGTACGGCACGGAGATCCCGGTGCACATCCTGTGTCGCCGCATCGCTGACATCTCGCAGGTCTACACGCAGAACGCAGAGATGCGACCGCTCGGATGCTGTCAGTATATCTACTGCTATTACATTATTACCTATCATCACATTGCATTATCGATATAAACTCATTTGAAATCAATCAGCCCATTTTAGATCTTAATGTATACTTATATATTATACTAGCTGACCCGGCGAACTTCGTATCGCGGATATAAATAAACTGTCCAAGTGCGAGTCGGACCCGCACACGCAGGGTTCCGATTGAATTGATAAAAATGTCTGAACGAACCAACAATGACAACCTGGGACAACCATCAAAATACAAAATATTAAAATTTAAATACCTAAACGATAATCCGAGTAATGTGGATATATTATGTTGCTGATTCAAAACCCTTAATTTAATACGTGCTTCAAATTTTAATTCGAGAGTGCAACAGAGTATCATACCTTACCGAAGGGACAAACGTGAAATGTTTGTCAGGAAAGTTGGTAGAACAGTTTATATGGGAAAATGAAAATTGTTGTTTTTACTATCTTTCTCGCAATTTTTTCAAATTTTCTCTCCTTTTAAACCTTCCCTGGACTATGACAAACATTTCAAAACCAAATTCAGCTAAATTGGCCCAGCCGTCTCAAGTTTTAGTAACGAACAGCAATTGATTTTTATATATAAGAATATCCGAATTTTATTTTATTTTAATAACCATATAACATGCGAAAAATTAAAATGTTTTAGATTATTTTAGTTAGTTGCACCACAGGTTGCACGCAGTAAGTGACCTCTGCCTTTGCGCCGCTACGTTGGCATGTTTGTAATCGTGCATTGATCAGTGTTACCCTGTGTGCGTTGTGCTTGTTTATATTAACTAAAGTAAAACAAAGGAGGAGTCTCTGCCTACCCCAACGGGAAATAGGCGTGATTTTATGTATGTATGTAATTAAAGTAAACGTGCTACATCTAACACCAGGTGTGATAGTGGCCAAACGCTTGCTTATATAAAATAAATAATAAAAACAGGGTAAATCAATTTATTACAAAAATAAATTACAATGAAGTGAATATGCTCGTAGCACGGTACCCAACACCACCGTTTATGGTCGGATATCTGATTATTAACATAGGAACTGTATATGTAGGGAGATGAGTAGTTACATAATTGGCTTGGAGTCAGTGTACGGTGTGTGTGTGTCGCACACAGGCATGATGGTGGTCGCGCTGGACGAGGAGAGCGGCCCGTGCGTGTACAAGACGGACCCCTCGGGGTACTACTGCTCGTACAAGGCGGTCGCCGCGGGGGCCAAGGCGGTCGACGCTAACGCTTACTTGGAGAAAAAGGTATCTTTTATATCTAACTACACTTCACTATATTACACTCCACTGTACTAAGCGCACCGGCGCAAAAGAGACCGACCTTGAATGCTGTTAGTCCCTTTCTTTTGTATAGACCGCATATAATATATACTGCACATATAGTATAGTATACATAACAAGGAAACACTCCCATCTAGGTTCCTTTCGTTGGGGCCGTTTTGATGATAGCAATTACAACCATATGTACAGAGCATACGGATTATATTGAATTTGTAAAAACATCTGCTCTGCTGTGCACAACCCTGATATGGTAAATCCATGGTAACTTACTCGCTTGGTGGTAAACGATCATACATGCGACATTACTCTTTTTCTATATATTTGAATGTCGCACAGACAAGCTCTATCTCACCCGAGACGTAAAGTAAAGTGGCGGTCTAAGGGTGAGGACATAAAGAGGCAGGTTCCCGGCGCAAAATATTCCATTGTTTCATCATTTTATGCAACCTGTTTCTTTATGTGTGAGCGCATACGATAATATTGGAATATTTTACCTGTACGGATCGGTACCAGTTTGTCTGCACCGGGAACCTGCCTCTTAATGTTCTCACCCTAAGAAAGGAGTCGTGCGATGACAGAGAACAGACAGTGTGCAGCGGTCGGCACGAGTAGGTGTGACGGTGACCCGTTGTGTTCCAGCTGAAGAAGCGGTCGGAGCTGAGCTCGGACGAGGCGGTGCAGCTGGCCATCTCGTGCCTGTCGCAGGTGCTGTGTGTGGACTTCAAGTCTGCGGAGATCGAGGTCGGCATCGTCACCAAGCAGAACCCCAGCTTCACGTGAGTGTCGTCCGCCATGTGCTGCGTCACGTGCACGTGTCAGACCACCGCGGCCGGCGGACACGGGACGGCAGGGGCTCGTACCAGGGCCCCTACACCAAATCCTATTTCTGTTTTCATTCACGTTAACGTGACTTCAAAATGTACGGGAATGGCAACTTTGTTGCGGACAAATTAGTGTCACTCCCATACATTTTGAGGTTGCGTTTGCGTGAATGAAAACAGAAATAGGATTTTGTGTAGGGGGGCAGCAGGTCCGGGAAAAATAAGTTCAGTTATAGTTACTGGTAAATTTGTCGACGCCTAATAATCATAACTTTAGGTATTTTGACCTCAGATTTAATTATTTTTACAGTGATGTTTGTAACTGACGGTGTCCTAAATAAACGTGCTATTAATAGCATTATTAATTTATTAAAAATTACCTAAGTAAGTTTAACTATATAATATTTTTTTATAATTCCCGGAACTAGTATACCCCCTGTCGCCCTGAGCCCGCTTGTCGCCGACTTCTGTGACACCCTCTACAATGTTAATGTATGATGACAGTAACAATGCTGGCAAGCGGTGATGTCCACATGTAAGGGATACAGCGGCACGGAAAACTCTGGATTGTAGAGATTTTACGCGTACCGATAACTAAATGTTTCAGAATCACATGGTTCCCATATTTTTTATATTTAAATAATTTAATTGAGGTGTTATAATCGTCATATTTTACGCGCTCAAAACGTATGTTATGACAAATACTACATTGAGGTCACGCGGGGACGTGTTGTGTTTTTTTATTTTTATATCTTATAGGCTAGCGTTTGACCACTATCTCACCTGTCGTTAAGTGATGATGCGGTCGAAGATGGTAAGCACGCTAAGCCTAGAATGGGATTGTTGTGACGTCACGATTCGGAATAAATGTAGGTACGTGGCCAGGGCCACGGTCGGTGAGCTGTGTTACTCGTGCGTGTGACACGGATGGTAAACGATGTGTGTGTTTACAGCGTGCTGCCCGAGACTGAGATCGACAGGCACTTGACCGCCATCGCCGAGAAGGATTAATGTATTTTGTATTCACTATTTTAAAATAAAATCTCATACGGTTTATAATACAAGTTTTTATTTAAATTAACTTAGTATAATATTGTACGACCACTGTAATCTGTCTCACAATAAAAATAACGAAGTCCGAGGTCCTGGCGACCCCAGCGAGTATCAACCCTGAGACTACATCGATACACGTGTCGGTCCTAGCACCTATCTGACAATAGTAGATAGTATAACAGGGACGCAACATACAGTAGAGTCCGTTTATAATGACATCGAAAGGAACTGACAAGGATGTAAATATGAATGTACTTAAGTAGTTTAATACATAAACATAGTTCAAAACAAAAACGAGCCACGTGCCGAACGTCGTCGGGAATCAACGAACATTACCGAAGGTGTACAGAATCATGTCGGTCATTATAACCGGACATAATTTACATTTTTGTATTAAAAATGGGTCATAATAAGCGACATGTCACTGTAAGGGAAGTGGGAAGTCATTATATCCGACTATTTATAAAGAATTTCATATGAAAACCAAACTTCGTAGTATAGTTACGTCATAATAACCGGTTGGTCAATATAGGCGGAGTCATAATAAACGGATTCTACTGTAGTATGTTTCTGCTCGGCCATTGTGCATTTGAGATATAAAGTACGTCGGCCGATAGACAATAATGTTGCGGCCGAGTTATACACTCTGCTTGGCGTCCCCCTTGAAGAGAAAACAGAATAGATAAAGGCTCTATAAAATAGCAATTCATGAGCATAATATTGTATAAGACACTGACTAACATAAACAAACATAATTAACTAATAAATACATACAGTTACTGATAAAAACCTTGCACCTTTTAAACCTTTCTCTCAATAAAAATTGTACCTTTAACTACGTAGTACATATTTTGGTCTGCGACCAGCACTCGCGCGCTTAAAACTATTTAAGGTCGTTCGTCGTATCGTCGTGAGCCTACCACAACAGTGCCAATAGATGGCGCTGATACATTAATTTGACGTAATTTTTTTTGTTTAAACTGAAATAGTGTTTGGTAAATAAAAAAATAGAATTCTCGAGTAAAGCGCATAATTTTTTATTTATCCAGCTACATCTGAAGTATATATACACTCTCTATATACTTTTATTTATGCACAAGCGTGGCGTCAGGACTGATCACGCACACTCGCGAAAGTATTTTTGTATCACAGATTATTTAATAGTGTATTTGACGTTTACGAAAGCATTTGCTAATTTTGTCACTTTGAAAATGAGTAATGTAGCCGATTGGTGAGAAATATTAGATTAAGCGCAACAGGGATCGGGTTCGAACCCCTTCCTTCCTAACATTTTTTTTCGTTTTCCATTCTACATTACCTTTTTATTTATTGTAGTTAATTTACTGTCTACATTACTCTCGCTAATAACATAAAATCTTTAAAAAAAAAACCGACTTAATTGCCACAAACAGGCACTCAAAAGCGAAAAATAAATTACTTAATATAATTATTATAAGCGCTACCCACTTATCTATTTGAAGTCGGTGCCAGCCAAGTCTATTGCATAGTAGATAGATACTATGTATGTAGTAGTAGTAAGTAGGTAGATACATGTAGGTAGTATCTATCTACTACCTATTAGACTTGGCTGGCACCGACTTCAAATAGATAAGTGGGTAGCGCTTATAATAATTATATTAAGTAATTTATTTTTCGCTTTTGAGTGCCTGTTTGTGGTAATGAAGTCGGTTTTTTTTTTTTTTTAAAACGATATATTTTTATTTTACCCATTTTAGTGCAAAACAAGTTTTAATTAAATTACATGCATCTATAAAATTTCGTGTCTGGGTCGTTATACACTGACGGATATATACTTTGTGAAAATTTCAAGTATGTACCTATTACGGTTAAGAAGGTACATCTGTAAAGTGCGTTCATATAGACACACGGACGGACGGACGAACGGACAACAAAGTCTCAGAAAGTGTTCATTTGGTACCCTTTGGGTTCGGAACCCTAAAATGCCGCGCTAGTGAAAATATTCACTAGTCATAATGATGTCATCAAGGTATCAAAGGGCAATGTCCAAAATGACCCTGTGCAATAAAATCATCTGACACACACGATAATTAATTGTCTATTTTATTACAAAAATTCCAAATACTTTTATAACACGTACTAGTTGTATTTCAAAATGAATATTAAAAAGTATTATTTGCGATTATTAACATTAATTGCCGCCATATGGCCCACACAGTCTGAATCACTCTACTACGTTATAAGAGTTGGCACTTCCTTACATTGTTAATACCCGAATTATGAAAGCACTGTGTAGCCAACCTAACCACGAAAAGTATTATTTACGTAGTACCTATTATATAATCTGTGGTATTATGCTTACAATTTTTTTTGCAGTGTTGGTTGGTACAAAGTACATTCATAATTCTGAGTTATTTATGTATGCAGTGTCGCGGGCGGGACTGATATGGCCGCCATCTTCGCCAAACGTCATGTCATGTCAAAAAATATTAGGTATGCTCAAAAACTTTGCACATTAACAAGACTTTGCCTGGTAGAACATTCCTGTGAAGACAAATTAATTCTCCCCACCTTTGTTTCTATCTCGCTCACAGTTACCGTAAGAATATCAGAAGTCAATAATACTTAAATTCAAAAAATTAATACCACCCCCGACTGATTTGTATATGTAATCCGAGTTTATAATCAAAGCATATGTATAACTTTGTACATTGAGACCATTCCAAGGAGATGTCTCAGAATTAGATCAAGCTTACCATATTTTTGCAATATCATTGAAGTAACAAGATACTGCGACAGCGCCATTTTGATTTTTTGACGTCCGCGGTCAAAGGACTACGAGCTTATGAAAGTTGCTATCGTAGTTTTTTTAACCAAAATAGAGCTGATAATATTTAAACGGCTGAACAGATTTTCATGAAATAATTCAAGGTCATATTTTTTAGTCTTCAAAAGTATATGCAATAGCAACCTCCATTGTGTATAATCTTCTTGGGACTCTTCTTCTAAAACCAGTACATTCTCCTATGTTTGAGATGTTTATCTCCATATCTCTGAAGATACTAATCAGATCTCGATAACATTAAAATGGGACCACCTCGGAAACGTACCCTACCTATTAAAAAAATAATCATTTGAATCCGTTCACAATTGACGGAGTAATCGCGTAACATACACACACACACACACACAAAAAAAAACATACAGACGAATTGAGAACCTCCTCCTCTTTTGTGAAGTCGGTTAAAAATACCAAATATCAAATAGATTTGTATCACTTTTTGATGCTGTAGTACCCTTACTAACGCCATTGGTGTTGGTGGTTTTGAGTCCACGAGGTTCAAGGGACATTTCGTAGCTGGAGTATGATTTGTAGATCCCAAAGCACAGAGTACTAAGGACCCAAAGTGAAGCATTTGGCGTACTAGTTGTGCTTTGCGGTTTTACCCACAATATCAGACTACTCTTGTCATGTGACTACGAGAGCGAGTACAAGGCATTTGCTGATTATAAATGACAAACAAAATAAAAACAGTAAGTCATATGTATATTAATTTACTTACCTAGGTATACATCGTGTACAATATTTTATTTTCATTTACAATATTTATATAAAAATAATAAATAGATATAATTAAAAACCCAAACAGCGGCGCAGGCAACACGTTACCAATAGTTAGAGCTGCAGAATGAGGAGTTCTGCCTGATTATTTATGTGCCGTGTCCAGGATGACTGCCTGCTGTGTCTAAACCTTGACCAAACGTCTAGCGAGAGCCTGTTGAGATGTTGATCGAGGCTATTCGCTAATAGTCCTGTCCGTAAATGATAATGGAATGGTCCTAATAGAGCAATGCGACCATTTTCGAGATCTGGCGCTGGTATCATCATCATCATCATCACAATCAGCCGGTACCAGTTCACTGGTACACATAGGCCTTTCCCAAGCCACTGCCCACCGCTTTGCGAATATCGTCGCTCTACCTGGGCCCCTAGACAAAATCCAATTTCTGTTTTCATTCACGCTAACGCGACTTTAAAGTGTAAGGGAATGAAAAATTTGTTGCGGAAACATATATGTCATTCCATACATTTTGAACTTGCGTTAGCGTGAATGGCAACAGAAATTGGATTTTGTCTAGGGGAGCTGGTCACAGGAAGTCCTACGCTACGTTTGCCGATTCGCGGTCTCCACTCTAGAACCAGTCTGCCCCAACGGTTATCAGTCCTGGTCATATCTGCCATACGGCAGTTTAGTTTGCTAATCCGGACATCAGGAAACTATATGCCTGATACTACTTCTTTGGTCCTACCACAAATAAAATATCTAAACAATTTAGTCAATTAGTCGTACTCTCCTCAGTACAATCTCTGGTAAAACACATTTTTTATAAAATGACACTAATTTTGGTAACATGTTTGTTATAAAATCTTCGTCACGTAAAATTTTGAGAATGGTGATGTCATGTGTGTTTCGGTAATATAGCCAACCTAATTAATAATCGTACAAAACGAAAAAGCCGATTTCACATGCCGCGATAGTCAAAATAACCAGTTGCCATAAACATGTCATCAAGGTATATAAATTTGCTTACATTGTTTATCTCCATATCTCCGGAGATGATTATCAGATCTCAATAAAATTTGAATGAAACCAAACGGGAGGCATAATCTCTCAAACAAAAAAATATAAATAATTTTGAAATCGGTTAAGATTTGACAGAGTTCTGAGGTAACAAACATGAAGAAAAAATACCGTCGAATTGAGATCCTCCCCCTTTTTTGTGAAGTCGGTTAGAGTTATTATAGTTCGTTTATTGGGATACAAAAACGTATTTGAAAATGACTCTATTTTGTAGCCAACACGAGTCGGTGTTTTATGGTGAGCGATCCAATCACCATATCACCATCAGAATCACAATCACCATCAGATCATCTGCAAACATAATGTTTGCAGATGTTCTGACAGGATCGGATCGGTTTATCTATGAATGAAAGGCTGATGTTGGTTTTAAATTGGCATCTAAAATATCACCATCATCAGCCTATCTCACCTACAGCACGCCACTGAGCTCGAGCTTCAGCTCTTTGTTTTCAACCGCTGCCTGCCAGCTTGCATATGTCTTCGCTCCATATAGCTGGAGGGCGCCCTACACTATTACGAAAAAGATACTTTTAGTACGTTTATCGAGCCGTGGTCTCCACTCTAAAACACGTCTACCTCAACTGTTATCGGTTCTACGACAGTTGTGAACAGCCTACTGCCATTTCAGCTAGCTAATCCTTTGAGATATGTCGATAACTTTGGTGCTCTGACGGATGACTTCATTTCGAATTTAATTCTTCAGACAGACTCCAAGCATAGCCCTCATCATAGCTCGCTGAGCCATTTTAAATTGGTGAACCAGTCGCACTATCAGTGTCCACGTCTCGGCTCCGGCAGGCAGGCAGGACAGGCAGGACGCACACGTTAAAGACTTTCGTATTGAGTCTATTTCGTATTCGTATAAGAGCGATGAAAAGACCAGTCGGTGAATACTACGGTGTTGAGACTAGTGATCCTGATCACTGTGACATCTCTAAATATACGCTTCTTGTCCGTCATAATAAAATCAATTTCATTTTTACGGTTCCGTAGCCGAATGGCAAAAAACGGAAGCCTTTTCCTTTGAGTATTCAGCCAGAGTAGGTACTCAAAGATGTTCACCGATAACTCGATTACTCAAAGATACCTAAATCGATTTGGAAAATTCTATTTTTTTTTGTTTCAAAAGCCCTTTCCACGTGGTCCCAACTAAAAGAACCGACTTCAAATGTCGCGCTGTTAATGTTCAGTACTAAGTTTGAGGTGTTTATCTCCATATCTCTAGAGATAATTATCAGATCTCAATGAAAATACTATAGCACCTCGCTTGAGATATCTCCTTTCCAACAAAAAAGGATCATCAAAATCGGGTTATTAACGACGAGGATATCTACACACATAAAAATTACTATACGGTCGAATTGAGAAACCATTTTTTAAGTCGGTTAAAAATATCGAAATTTCATAACTTGGGGTACCTATCAATTTCAATAATACAAAACATGCAAATATGGTCCAAAATTTCCAAAAAACACAAAACAATAAGTTAAAAAAAAAACTAAAAAAAGAGAACCGACTTCAAATGCCACGCTATTAATTTTCAATACCAAGTTTGAGGTGCTATCTCCATATCTCTGGAGATTTATCATATATATATCTAACCTAACCTAACCTAACCGATAAACCGACGAAATATTTGAAGACCACAAACTACAATATTATAAAGGAACTGTAATGCTAATGAAAACTTGCAAGTCTTGAAAAGGCAGCGACTTGCATGTCAGCGGTCTGGCAACGTCGCCTTTTCAGCGAGCGCACGGTTTGGTAACGGCTGACAATCGCGGCAATACACACTAATGAGTTTAACGTATGTCACTGTAAAAACTTCACTCACATATTGACAAAAATTAATTAAAATCTCGATCCTAGTTTTCATATTATTTTATCAAATTATGTAGTAAGATATGATTTCCCGTATGTAAAGAGTTGTATAAAGACCAATAGATGTGATTTCATTGCAATTTTTGTTCCATTTACTCGTATTTGTACATATACTTTTGTATGGAAATCGAACCACCTTAAGGAGACAATTACATTTCCCTTACAATATTATTATTGAACCTAAAATACATATATATTCGTAATCACCATTAAACATTCTTTATTTTGATACACACCAAAATTTTTTTTTTGAGTTTACTTTTTGGCGCCTAAAATTTTTAGTTTTGTTTTTTATAAATTTTGGTGTACCCAGTGTCACTCTCACGACTAAGACGAATCTATTGACACTACTCACATAAAAATACGACGAGCCGTTTAGGCTCTAGGACGTGCCAAAGAAATATACATACATACATACACTCGAAAAACATAACCCTGCGAAAGATCGCAGTCGGGTAAAAAGTAAAAGTATACTTCTTCTCAAACATGCTACGATATACGACCACATCTTGCACAACCTTCTTTGGGATAAATTGTACTTGCAGTACCGGACCAGAAATTGTCTCGCAATATTGTTGCAGGCGTGCTCGAGCGGTCGGATATGATATTTGAAAATGGAACGAACTTTTTAATCCGAACATTGATAACTAAAGAGAGTGCAGAGCGTCTCTCACGCCACGCCACAAACGACGTCATACGTCGGGCCCTCATCACCGTGAACGTGGCGGCCATATTAGAGCCGAACGGTATATCACGTGACGCCACTCGAGGGCCGCGGCAATAATGTACTATATTATAGCAGTCGTTTCGCTCGAGTAAAGCGTTCTTACGGTACCGTCGCGAGAGGAGCGCTTTAACTTAGGAGAGTGGAGTCTGCGGGGCTGCCGGCTAGGTGAGCAGCTGCGTGGTGTCGTTGTAGAGGTGCGCCAGGTCGGGCAGGTGGCGCAGCGCGTCCCGCGGCCGGCAGCAGAACACGAGCCCGTACAGCGGGCGCTCGTAGCGCCGCTGCGCGCGCAGCTCCGCCAGCCACGCCAGCTCGCCGCACACGCTGTCGCAGAACACGGCCGCGCGGATCTCGCTCACCTGCACGAAGGGGTCGTTGAGCAGCACCAGCACCGCGCCCCGCGCCCCGCCGCGCGCCGCCACCGCCGTCCACACGTAGCGCGGCAGCGGGAACCGGCCCGCCGCGCGCAGGCACGCCGCGCGACCGCCCAGCGACACCGTGCCGTGCGCGCCCGCCGCCACCTGCACCGCGCCCAGGGCGGCGTCCCCGGCGCGCGCGCGCCTCACCAGCGCCGCCACGTCCGCGTGCAGGTGGCGCAGGTTGCCGCGCGCCACGCTGCGCCACGTGCCCACCTTGTTGGAGGGGAACTCGGCGGCGCGCGCCCACCCCGGCTCGAAGTACTCGGCGGGCAGCAGGCGGCCGGCCGCCACGCTCTGCCCCGCGAACTCGAACCCGTCGAACTTGAAGGTCTCGCGCAGGCGGCGCGTGGCGCCCGCCTCGTCCGCGAACAGGCGCTCGGCGTCGCGGCGCGTGCGCTCGTCGAACATGTGCTCGAAGTTGCCGAGCAGGCTGAGCGGCGCGGCGCGCTCCTCGTGCGCCGGCAGCTCCAGCGGGCCGCTGGCGGTGCGCGCCCACGCGGGCCGCGCGGCGTCCTCGTCGTAGCACAGCGTGGCGAGGTGGCGCACGCCGCCGCCCGGCAGCCGCGCGCGGTACGCCCGCCCCTGCAGCGGCGGCGCGCAGTGCTCCACCTGCGACACGAGGAGAGGTCAGCTAGCTCGGCGGACACGGCCGGCCAGGGAGGGAGCGGTCGACTCACGTGGTGCTGCACGTCCTCGAGCAGGCTCTCCTGGCAGCCGAGGTCCAGCAGGTGGCGCAGCGTGGCGTCGTGCGTGACGCGGAAGCGGCCGGCGGCGCACACGGCGGTCAGCTCGCCCAGGCGCGGGTAGTTCAGGAAGCGGCCGCCGCCGCACGACAGCGCCACCTCGTCCCCGTGCGCGGCCCGCACGGCGCCGGCGCGCGCCGCGTGTGACGTCACGGCCGGCATGTGGTCCGGCAGACACTCGTCACACGCCAGCTCGATCACGCACGCCTCACCCGTCTCAGCTGCGAATCATTCCGTGGGATTTATTTTTTCAACCCACGTATTCGAAAAACGATGGTTTGTTCCTCGGTAAGTGCGCGTAAAATAGGTAAAGTGTATTTTAATTGTTGGCTTATGAATATTCTTTTATAGTGCCGTGTCTAAAGAGGTTCAAAAATAATTTTGTATGGGAAATGTTACTGTCCCATTAAAAAGAGAGCACGCCGCGCTGATTAAGTTAAATGTTTATGGTTATACTAGAAGTGCCCCGCGGCTTCGCCCGCGATAAAAACGTATTTTGTAAACGCCTTTGTATCATAAAATTCATCAAAAAAGAATTAGCAAATCCTGTTCACCCGATTTCATTTTATCACGTGACTAAGGGAAATAGGGATTCATATTTATAAAGCCCGAAAACCACATTGTATTCCGGACTTTGTTACCTACCCCATTTCGAAAAATCTGGCAACACCTATTTACTTATTTATTTACAGAAATACTTATGTAAAGTTTCGAATACAACAGGCTAATATTATGTTTCTTGGAGTGTTTCACAGTTTATATTTTTGTAAATTGTTAAACACAATCCAAAATCGTCGTACCGACTCGAACCCGCACTAAAGGTGGGCATAACTGTTATATTTTTTTAATGCGTTGTACGTTATATTATATTTTCTTAACTGTTATATTAAACTGTTATAATATATATTATATTATTCGTTTAGTTGTCCATAGTGTTATCATTACGTAGGATTGTTATAATTATATTAGTATGTTGTTGTTTGCCATAGTGTAATGTTTTAAGTATTTAGTTAGACGTTATATAATATCACACAGAATATGAGATTACATTTGAGTATTTGATATATAATTGATAAGCTATGATTATATAAAATGTTTCTCAATGAACTTTCCTGCCTACTTTCTGCACAGGCTTAGGGTAGATACAATTTACAAATTAGTATTATGTAATGGCTAATGGTATTGTATATAACTTTCATACGACAAAGTCTTTTTGCAATAATTGGTGCAATTTTGTACCCCGCACATTCATTTTCAAAGTAAGTCCAAATGGCAGCACTCCGTGGTCGCGACATTATTTACATATAAACAAAAAATATATACCTAATATACTGTCTACACTATACTAAAATTACTAAACTATTAACAATGGCTTTACTATATATGTACAACAATGAAACTCGTTCGCGTTAACGTAAAATACGAACGATAACCATTAAAACATGCAAATTCGTCAAACTAAACTAAAATAATTTATATCAACAACATCTAAACAACATCATTACATTAAAAATAACATCAATGAAGTTCATAACAGTCTGTGCAGTGACTCACAGACCGCGAAGTAACATTTTATGCAAATAAAATTCGATCTTATTCCAATTGAAAGAGAATTCATATTTGTGTGACATTCTTGGGGGTTAGTATATGAACAAGTTAGGCTGAGCGCAGACTATAGACAAAACAGTCTTAACGGTCTGTCTCAAGACAGTTTTGTCTATCACCCTGCGCACACTGCGAACAAAACTTTTTTGTCTGCGAGGATGCGACACAGAACAAAATATAGAATGGACACTTTGATCACTCCACCAATACATGTATTATGTACCTACCTACAATTTGTCTTCTTCAGTTATACAGTAACTAGATATCTACTTTATCATTTTTAGGGTTCCGTTTCTCAAAAGGTAAAAAAAGGAACTGAGCGCTCATACAATTTAGAAGTCTAACTTAATTGGAACCAACCTTAAAATATGTTAATAAATAAAATAGTGCTATTGAGTGATTTATTTACGTCGCGTCGTTCGCGTGTGGCGCGTCCTTGCTCAAGTTAGTTCCTCGACAGCTCAAAATCGGTAGGGAGGTGAGTAAGCCTCGATTGTTGGGGCGAACAGAGTGTCCATTCTATACGTAGTATCTGTTCTGTGTTGCATCGGTTTTCTTTGTCGGCACCGAGAACAAATAATAATACTACGTATAGAATAGACACTCTGTCCCACCCACCAATCGAGGCTTCCTCACCTCGCCTCTGATTCTGGAGCTGCTGAGGAGCTAGTTTAAGCAAGGCACCACACGCGGACGACAACAAAACAATAATACTACTCACGTGAAAATTAACGTCAACTTCATACATATATGTTGGGACCAGTACACACAAGAGGTTTAAATTTACGTAGGTATAATATAGAATTATATATAAAAACCAGCAAAATCGAGTTGAACTCGCCCACCGAGGCTTCCGTACCAACTTCTCAGACTTGTTTAAGGGACAAACTTAACTTTGTAGTTCGATCCATATAGGAAATGTATTGCAACAACTACAATTAATCATAAGTTAAATATTATGTTTCTTTGAAGTGTTTCACACTTTATATTTTTGTAAATTGTTAAACAATTATTTGTTTAACAATTAATCATAAGTTTGTAAAAGTAAATTAATCGTTTTTAGGGTTCCGTATCTCAAAAGTTAAAAAATGAATCCTTATAAGATCACTTTCTTATCCGTCTGTCCGTCTGTATGTCCGTGTGTCACCACCGATTTTTTCAGGAACGGGTGGACCTAGCAAGTTAAAATTTATACCAGATACTGATGTTTATGGTCCTAATTAGATATATAAAAATGAAGAATCCAGAGTCAACACGATAATAAGATATAGACATATTTAGATTTTCGCCGAAATTTGTAAGTACCTAAATTTACCTTAATTTTCGACTTTTTTATTTTTCGGATTTTTTCCATTACTTGTGCTGTAATACCTTGATTTTGACCATAGTTGACAATTCTAGGTCTACCGGAAGTACCATATAGGTTTTGGGTCGAAAACCTGTAGGGTACTTCCCGTTGACCTAGAACCATGAAATTCGACAAAGAGCAAGGTCTTACAGCACAAAAAAAGGGGAAATTTCAAAAACGAAAAAATTATTAAAGTAAATGGTGTCCCATACATACATACATAATTAACGCCAGTTAAGATATGCCTCTGAGTTATATGAGCGCTCACACAATTTAGGGGTCTAGCTCAATTGGCACCAAACTTAAGTTTGGTGCCAATTGATTGAGCCAAATACATAAGGTAAATATGTAACTAAAATTGTGCCGCTGTGTAATTTATTTTATTCATAGTTGACGCTAATTAAGATAGGCCTCTGAGTTATATGAGCGCTCATACAATTTAGATGTCTAGCTAACCAACCTTAAAAAAATGTAAATAAATAAAATAGTGCTATTGAGTGATTTATTTTCGTCGCGTCGTTCGCGTGTGGCGCGTCCTTGCTCAAGTTAGTTCCTCGACATCTCAAAATCGGTAGGGAGGTGAGGAAGCCTCGATTGTTGGGGCGAACAGAGTGTCCATTCTATACGTAGTATCTGTTCTGTGTTGCATCGGTTTTCTTTGTCGGCACCGAGAACAAATAATAATACTACGTATAGAATAGACACTCTGTCCCACCCACCAATCGAGGTTCCTCACCTCGCCTCTGATTCTGGAGCTGCTGAGGAGCTAGTTTAAGCAAGGTACCGCACGCGGACGAAAACAGAACAATAATAGTACTAACGTCAAGATTAACGTCAACTTCATACATATATGTTGGGACCAGTACACACAGGAGGTTCAAATTTACGTAGGTTCTATATTATATAATATATATAAACCAGCTAAATCGAGTTGAACTCGCCCGCCGAGGCTTCCGTACCAACTTCTCAGACTAGTTTAAGGGACAAACTTAACATTGTAGTTCGATCCATAGGAAATGTATAGCAACAACTACAAATCATAAGTTTGTAAAAGTAAATTAACCGTTTTTAGGGTTCCGTGTCTCAAAAGGTAGAAAAGGAATCCTTATAAGATCACATTCTTGTCCGTCTGTCTTTCTGTCTGTGTGTCTGTCTGTGTGTCTGTCTGTCCGTCTGTCTGTCCGTCTGTCCGTGTGTCACCACTGATTTTCTCAGGAAAGGGTGGACCTAGCAAGTTGAAATTTATACCTGATACTGAAGTCTATAGTCCCTATTGGGTGTATAAAAATCAAGGTCTTGAATCAACACAATAAAAAGATATGAGCAAATTTAGATTTTCGCGGAAACTTGTTAGTACCAAAATGTACCTTAATTTTCAACATTTTTTATTTTTCGGAATTTTTCCTATACTTGTGCTCTAAGACATTGCTTATAACCAAAATTGACAATGCTAGGTAAACCGGAAGTACCCTATAGGTTTTGGGTCGAAAACCTATAGGGAACTTCCCGTTGACCTAGAATCATGAAATTTGGCAGGTATAGCACAAATTATGGAAAAATTCCAAAAAATAAAAAAGGTTGAAAATTAAAAGGTGTACATACATACATAGTTTACGCCAATTACTGTAGACCTCTGAGTTATATGAGCGCTGATACAATTTAGAGATCTAGCTGAATTGGTTCGTACGGAAGCCTCGGTGGGCGAGTACAACTCAACTTAGCCAGTTTTATTTTTAACTTTATTTTAGTTTTTAGTATTTGTTCTTAAATCCTCATAATAATACATACTTAGTGAAAATGTCAAGTATCTACCTATTACTGTAAAGGAGATACAGCTTTGAGAAAGGCGGATAGACAGACGGACGGATGGACAGCGAAGTCTCAGTAGTCCCTAGGGTCCCTTTGGTTTCGGGACCCTAAAAAATGTCTG
This sequence comes from Cabera pusaria, assembly GCA_954871355.1. Lineage (NCBI taxonomy): Eukaryota > Metazoa > Arthropoda > Insecta > Lepidoptera > Geometridae > Cabera > Cabera pusaria. The sequence goes on along the minus strand of OX940898.1, from coordinate 27,012,812 downwards.
ATTTGATAAAGGTGCGTACAGACTATGTAACATGTTATTTAACTTGTGTTATATTACACGTCCACACCATGTAACCTTGTTATTCAACATTGCAACCCAAAACATTACTGTACACATTAGAATAACAATGTTATTTAACAATTATCGTTTGTCGTTCTCGGTTAGTAAGGTAGGTTAGGCTAGTAGACTTGGTTAACTCCGGACACATCTATATCTTCGGATATATATCCCTAAGCGAATATATACCCATCATTCCACTTCCCGAAACCTTAATACTAGTATATCCCATATATCCGGTATACCTTTATGAAACACAAAAAAAAAAGTGAAATCGGTTAAAAAGTAAAGCCGTAAGTGAATAGGTATTTTCTAAGCAACCTTGCCATATTATTTTGGATCACATCATCACTAACAACGAGTACAAAAACAATGCAAAAACACCACAGATACGGTCTTATAATGTTACATAATATTGGTTATGAAATGCAGATATACTTTATTTTGGATATGGGATATACTAATCATTGAAGTATTATTTATCTATTTATCTGCAAAGTCTGAAACACATTTCACATGGATATACCGAACATACTAAGCAGTTATACTAAGCGGATAATATATTAAGCGGACATACTAAGCGGATATATATCCTTACATGGAATGATATACGATGTACTCACTCCTCTGTTGGATATAGTTAGCCCAAGCCTATTTAGTAGTGTACACGTGTTCCGTCGATGGACGCGGCCTCTTTGAACTTTGCCGCAAAAGGCGAATCGGCGCTTTGACGACTGTTTTGGGAATATTAGGCGCGGTTTATACAGAAGAGACGTGGCGAGGGCTTGTGGCGTGGCGCCAACTTTTGTCACGTAGTTTCGTAAATTATACAGAAGTGGCGGAGACACGTGGCGTGATACGGCTAGTGTGACCTTATGTGGCAGGTTCCTACCATTTTGGCAGTATTGGCTTCTTATTTTAGCCTCTGACACGATCGGCTAACGTTTTAAAGAACCGTGCGCAATTATCTTTAAGCCAAAAATTACTCTATATTACGCACTATAAGGTTTATATTGCGTTACTTTGTCTATCTACCTCCGCCATCCGTCCGCGCCCTCCAGCTAACGACCCAATACCACGAGGCGCCCCCACAGTGCACCGTAGGGGAGGAAGAGGAGGGAGAAGAAGGAAGAGAACGCGAAGGGAGGGTAGACCAGAAAGCGCCGCGCCCACGGCAGTATCCACCTCGGTACCCCCCTCAATGCGACCGGCCAACTTCACACCATTCCTGCCCAAGATGCAACCACCACAAGACCCAAGGCTACTTGCACCCACAGTAACCTATGGGCCGTCTAGAGCCTCCATGGCGCACTACCCTCCACTACCCGAGCCAGCAACAACCAGACCTCGCTCAAGGTGGAGAGCCCCAAGAAGACGGCAAGCACCTGCTAGTACTCCAGCAGGAAAATCGGACACTGCGACAGAAGGGGCACCCCTGCAACACCAACCGCAACAGCCCACCACTAATACAACAGAAGTACCAAGACCAGCACAAGCACTAACAGAGACCAGACCGAGACCAGAGTCACGAGTCCACTTCGTGCCAGTAACTCAGGTTGTCACGGGTACCACCACCACAGCATCGGCAGTGACTAGACCCACACCGAGACTGGCCAGAGGGACCACCAGGAGCACCATACTATATACAAGCAGGTGCGAGTGCTTTTGCCCAGCCACGCCCACGCTCTGCAGCAAGGTTGCCTACAAGACCCATGCCAACAGGTCCATACCCATGGGCCCCACCATACCAGCCACAAATGACAGCCGTCTTTACTCAAGCCGGATACCCCTGCTACCAAGCAGGTCAACAGCAGAGTACCTTCCTGGAACCCATCTCAGCATTGGTGGGAGCCCTGGTGGGCCTACTTGCAGCCATAGCAGCCGGACGATCTTCGGACGGCAGCTATGCGAGGACTGTCCGCACTATCCCGGTTCCAGTATGCAACGATAAGACCTCCGCATACTGTACTGGTACCCGGGCGGCATCAAGACCAAGACCGACAACTTACGCATTCTCACCCACTCGCAGGATGTTCATATCATCCTCCTGGGTGAGACCAAGCTGAAGAAGACGGAACAATTTAAATTCGCCAACTACTTCGTGTACCGGCACGACGATGTCTCACCCCAGGGCCGACCATATCGTGGAACGGCTGCCTTAGTGCGGAGGGACATAGTGCACGACGTAGTTGGTGACCTACCCAATCAAATCACCAAAACCACTGCCGTCGTGGTCCAACTTGGAGGACACGATGTGAAGATATTTGGCGGATATCGGCCACCGAACTCCAACTTCGACCCTGGTGATATGAGGCGTATCTTTATGGACGCCACTCCAACCCTGCTGGCAGCGGACCTCAACGCTAAACATTTGGTGTGGGGGTCCAGAGTCATTAATCCCATTGGAAAAAAACTCCAAGAGGATACGGAGAGGAATGGTTACGAAGTAATCGGCCCAGACTCTCGCCCAGACTCTCCTACCCACATCCAATCCACGCCACGACCCGGACGTCATCGATGTAGTAGCCCACAAGAACCTGCCAGCCCCAATTCATCTGGAGGTCCTCTACGATCTGGATGAGCAGCACCTACCACTGCTCATCACGGTTGTAGCTTCGGCAGAAGCAACTCTTTGTCGGGGTACTTACACGAAGACCAATTGGCACCAGTTCCAACAACGACTGATGACGATGATAGTAGGCCGATTAACCACATCGGAAGACGTGGAGAGATGCACGGCTGAAATAACTGCCTCCATCAAAGAAGCAAAAGAAGCAGCATCTACTACTGAACCTCGAACAAGCTGGCGCGAAGAACTCCCAGGCCGCTTAACACGTTTAAGGGCAAAGAAACGTGCGATGCGTGAACTATGGGCCCGCACCCGCTGCCCAACAACAAAAGCACGACTAAATGCTATAACTGCAACGCTCGCCAATGAAGTCAAGAAGTGGAGAGGTGACGCATGGGATTCTCGTATCGCCCAAGCCACTGAAGACGAAACCAACTTCCATGCCCTGAATAGGAGTTTGTTAAGGGCTAAGATACCAGTCTACCCACTAACGGACTCATCAGGAAGCCGGAAATTTGCCCCAGCGGAAAGAGAACTGTTGGTTGATCATTTAGAATCACAGTTTCAGCTGCATCCCGTTCCTCTCAATGCTGACCCTGTTGTCGTGCCCCACTACAACGCAGTATCCGCGGAAGTAGTCCAACTGCTGCAGACTTCGGCGCCCCCGCTGGGAGGGGATGATTTCATCTCCCAATGGAAGTGGCACGAGCTGTACGCTATTTACAGACGAAAAAGGCACCCGGTCTAGATGAGGTGTCGAACGCGGAACTCAAGCAGATGCCGCGGAGAAGTCTGGTGTGTATAGACAGACTCTTCAACGGTATCTTAAGAACAGGATACTTTCCCGCAACGTGGAAGACAGGGAAAGTCATAGTACTACCCAAACCCGGCAAGGTCCGTCGTCTACCCTCCAGCTACCGCCCTATTACCCTGCTGTCACACCTCGCCAAGCTGTTCGAGCGATAACTGCTGCGGAGACTGCGCCCTCACTTCACCCCACGTGAGGAGCAGTTTGGTTTCCGCACGCGTCACTCCACAACGCTCCAGCTGACGAGGGTGATCCACCAGCTCACCAGTGAACTGAACCGAAATAGTAGAAGCGTCGCCGTGTTCCTGGACATCGAGAAGGCCTTTGATAGAGTGTGGCACGAAGGCCTAATCTACATGTTATCCAGGACACCGACTCCAACGGCGCTAATCCACATCCTCTCATCGTTCCTGAGAAACCGACAGTTCTGCGTGTCCGTCGAGGGCGCCACTTCCGGCAACCGGCAGATCGCAGCGGGAGTCTCCCAGGGGATTTGTCTCTCACCGTGCATGTACGCGGTTTACACAGACGACATACCGGTTCTGGCGGACGAACACCTTGCACCAGGAGAACGAGGAGTAACACTAGCACTTTTTGCCGACGACAGTGCGTATATAACGTCCTCTGTCAAAGCTACTATAGCCGCCAACAGAATGCAGAAGGTTCTGGACATCCTGCCAGTCTGGCTGGACAAGTGGCGCATGGCCGTCAACGTGAGGAAGACAGCCACGCTGCTGACCAGAGCCCAAACCCATCCTGCCACCTCCACTGCAGCTCCGAGAACAAGACGTCAAGTGGGAAACGAGTACAAAGTACCTGGGCTTCTACATCGACCGGACGTTGAGGATGCGCCCGCACGTGGATCACGCAGTCCACCAAGCGAAAGCCGCTTAGGCCCTCCTCCATCCGGTCCTCCGATTGAAGCTGCCACTCTATACCAAAGTCGGCATATACAAGACGTATATACGCACGAAGATGACGTATGCTGCTCCTGCGTGGTATGCCTTATGCCCAGCCAAAAACCTAAGCCTAAACCCAGCGCAGGCGTCTTCAGATCATTCAGAACGTCACCCTGCGGATATGCACGGGAGCCGGTCGATACGTACGCAATGACGCCAACGCCCGGGACGTGAAAATTGAGACGGTGAGGTAGTTCGTGGTCCGGTTGGCGCACTGTCAATATGACCGTGCAGACAACGGACCACACCCTCACCTCCATAACATTGCACCGCACCACGCCCGGCCGCCTGATGGCGCTGTATCGACCTGGCGTGCACTCCCACGCGACTTAGTCCCGGTGGATGAAGACAGCAAAGAGGAGGAGTAGCGGTTACCACAGCAGCACAAGACCACCATGCCAAGATGGCCAACATGACCACCACGCCCAGATATAGGGCTGATTAAAGCCCGCGCGTACCCCGAGGGTAGTTGCCCCAGAGCCCAACCAGGGTAAGGAGGCTCGTCTCGAAACTCTCACACGAACCCAGAATGGGAACGAACGTCCACACTGACATCCGTCCGCGCCACGTTTCTTCTATATAAACCGCGCCTTACCGTGTACACGTGATTCGCCGATGGAAGCGGCCCGCTTTGAATTCTGCCGAAGCGAAGCGGCGCTTTGACGACTGACGATGTTATTTGAACATGTTTTATGAGTGTCCACATCATCTGAAACATGTTATCTCAACATGTTATACAATACGTTATGTTACATAGTCAGTACGCACCTTAACAAATGAAATAAACGCATCCTGTTTGACGGGTACGAACAACTTGTATGGAAAAAGAAAAACTATTTATTTTATTTTAATCGACTTCAGATAAGATCGTTTAAAAACTAAATAATTTAAGATCGTTTAAAAAAACTAAAAGAAACGACTTCAGACGTCGCGCTAGTCAAAGTAGCCAGTAGACGTAGTAACTATTATATAATCTGTGCCAGTAGGTAAAGTGCCAGCCAAGTAGTAAGTCGTCGAGATAAGTAAATGCGTCATAATACAAATGTGATGATTTATTAAAAACGGTTCGGCCGATTTCGTTAAAATTTAAATGGAACCACCTGGGAAGGGTATGTTTTGAAACAAAAAAATAATTTTCCAAATCGGTTCAGGCATCTTCGAGTAATCGGTGAACTAAAATAAGAATTGAGAACCTCCTCCATTTTTGGTAAGTCGGTTAAAAAGAACCGACTGCAATGCCGCGCAATTAATTTTCAGTCCCAATTTTTAGGTGTTTATCTTCATATCTCTAGAGATACTTATCAGACCTCTTTATATATATCTCCTTTCCAACAAAAAAAAATAATCAAAATCGGTTCATAAACGACGCGGTTCTCCGCTAACAAACCTTAAAAATGTATATATATATATATTTATATATAATAAATACTAGCTGTGCCCGCGACTTCGTTCGCGTGGAATAGTGTCTTTGGGTAGCATTAACAAATAAGACACATACGTATCCCAACTACACCACGACGTACCACGCCACGCTACTCCCCCTTTCCCTCCGTGCCTCACATGCTCTCCCCTCCCCCTACCCCCTCACTTCCACCTAAACCCACCAACCTCCCCCTCGCTTACCTACCCTCCCCCTTTGCTCCCCTACCATCCCCCTGCCCCTCACTTCCACATCCAATCCCCTCCAGCTATCCTTTCCTCCATGTATCTCCAGAGATATGGAAATAAACACCTCAAACTTTGTACTGAAAATATAGCGCGGCATTTGAAGTCGAATGTTTTAGTTTTTTAAACGATGTTATTCCTTTATTTTGTCTTCTCTACAAACTTTGTCTTGGCAATAACAAGTGACTACGACTCACCACTAGGCTATAGTATCGTTTAAAAACTAAATAAGATCGTTTAAAAAACTAAAAAACAACCGACTTCAATGCCGCGCTATTAATTTTCAGTACCAATTTTGAGGTGTTTATCTCCATATCTCTGGAGATACTTATCATACCTCGATAAAATTACCATGGTACCACACTTGGGATATTTCCTTTCCAACAAAAAAACAATAATGAAAATCGTTCTATAAATGACGAAGTTATCCGCGAACAAACATAAAAAAAACATATATACGGTCGAATTGAGAAACCTCCTCCTTTTTTTGAAGTCGGTTAAAAAGAACCGACTTCGATGTCGCACTATTAATTTTCAGTACCAATTTTGAGGTGTTTATCTCCATATCTCTGGAGATACTAATCAGACCTCGATAAAATTACCATGGTACCACACTTGAGATATCTCCTATCCAACAAAAAAATAATAATCAAAATCGGTTCATAAACGACGAAGTTATCCGCGAACAAACATAAAAAAAAACATATATACGGTCGAATTGAGAAACCTTTGAAGTCGGTTAAAAATGAAGCGACAAAACGAAAATAATAACACAAACATGTTTCACCGGTCGCCGCCGACGGACGCGGCCCCTTTGATTTTTGCCGAAAGGCAATGTGGCGCCTGTGGCGGCGCTGGCGCTATGACTGAGTGCGTGTAGTTCGCCAAGAGCGAGTTGATTTAAGAAGGTTTGATTTCAAGTACCTAGTTAATTATATATATTTTTTTACTATATATTTTTTTACTGATTTCTTTACATGGAGTATACATACCCCTGCAAATATGGTGGGAATTCAAAACTTTGTATATAGAGATCTGATAGTATTCTCGTCTGCAATTGACGAAGCTTTTTGAAAACAAGAATTATCTTTCTAATACTTAAATGTTGACACCACTAACATAAAAATACGATAAGCCATTCAGGCTCTAGGGCGTGCCAAAGAAATATACATTCATACATTTATATGTATATATAATATATATATATTATATATATGTATGTATATATATATATATATATATATATATATACATGCATATATATAATATATATATATACATACACTCGAAACAAAATTAACCCTCCTTTCGCAGTCACCCGACTGCGGAAGAAGGAGGGTTATGTTTTAAAAACAACCGTCTCGTGGCGTCGTCCGCGTGTTGCACGTTCTTGCTCAAGTTAGCTCCTCGACAGCTCAGAATTGATAGGGAGGTGAGAAAGCCCCGATTGGTGGGTGGTACAGGGTGTCTATTCTATACGTAGTATTATTATCTGTTCTCGGTGCCGACAAAGAAAACCGATGCAACACAGAACAGATACTACGTATAGAATAGACACTCTGTTCGCTCCAACAATCGAGGCTTCCTCACCTCCTTACCGATTCTGAGCTGTCGAGGAACAAACTTGAGCAAGAACGCGCCGCACGCGAACGACGCGACGAAAATAAATCACTAATTTATTTATTTACATTTTTTAAGGTTGGTTAGCTAGACATCTAAATTGTATGAGCGCTCATATAACTCAGAGGCCTATCTTAATTAGCTTCAACTATGAATAAAATAAATTACACAGAGGCACAATTTTAGTTACATATTTACCTAATGGCACCAAACTTAAGTTTGGTGCAACTGAGCTAGACCCCTAAATTGTATGAGCGCTCATATAACTCAGAGGCATATCTTAACTGGCGTTAATTATGTATGGGACACCATTTAATTTAATAATTTTTTCGTTTTTGAAATTCCCCCTTTTTTTGTGCTGTAAGACATTGCTCTTTGTCGAATTTCATGGTTCTAGGTCAACGGGAAGTACCCTACAGGTTTTCGACCCAAAACCTATATGGTACTTCCGGTTGACCTAGAATTGTCAACTTTGGTCAAAATCAAGGTATTACACAAGAAAAGGAAAAATTCCGAAAAATAAAAAAGTCGAAAATTAAGGTCAATTAAGGTACTTACAAATTTCGGCGAAAATCTAAATATGTCTATATCTTATTTTCGTGTTGACTCTGGATCTTGATTTTTATATATCTAATTAGGACCATAAACATCAGTATCTGGTAAAAAATTTAACTTGCTAGGTCCACCCGTTCCTGAGAAAATCGGTGGTGACACACGGACATACAGACGGACAGACGGATAAGAAAGTGATCTTATAAGGATTCCTTTTTTACCTTTTGAGATAGGGAACCCTAAAAACTATTAATTTACTTTTACAAACTTATGATTAATTGTTAAACAAATAATTGTTTAACAATTTACAAAAATATAAAGTGTGAAACACTTCAAAGAAACATAATATTTAACTTATGATTAATTGTAGTTGTTGCAATACATTTCCTATATGGATCGAACTACAAAGATACATTTGTCCCTTAAACTAGTCTGAGAAGTTGGTACGGAAGCCTCGGTGGGCGAGTTCAACTCGATTTTGTTGGTTTTTATATATAATTCTATATTATACCTACGTAAATTTAAACCTCTTGTGTGTACTGGTCCCAACATATATGTATGAAGTTGACGTTAATTTTCATGTGAGTAGTATTATTGTTTTGTTGTCGTCCGCGTGTGGTGCCTTGCTTAAACTAGCTCCTCAGCAGCTCCAGAATCAGAGGCGAGGTGAGGAAGCCTCGATTGGTGGGTGGGACAGAGTGTCTATTCTATACGTAGTATTATTATTTGTTCTCGGTGCCGACAAAGAAAACCGATGCAACACAGAACAGATACTACGTATAGAATGGACACTCTGTTCGCCCCAACAATCGAGGCTTACTCACCTCCCTACTGATTTTGAGCTGTCGAGGAACTAACTTGAGCAAGGACGCGCCACACGCGAACGACGCGACGTAAATAAATCACTCAATAGCACTATTTTATTTATTAACATATGTTATGGTTGGTGCCAATTAAGCTAGACCTTTAAATTGTATGAGCGCTCAGTTCCTTTTTTTAACTTTTGTGAAACGGAACCCTAAAAATGATAAAGTAGATATCTAGTTACTGTATAACTGAAGAAGACAAATTGTAGGTAGGTACATAATACATGTATTGGTGGAGTGATCAAAGTGTCCATTCTATATTTTGTTCTGTGTCGCATCCTCGCAGACAAAAAAGTTTTGTTCGCAGTGTGCGCAGGGTGATAGACAAAACTGTCTTGAGACAGTCTTGAGACAGTCTTAAGACTGTTTTGTCTATAGTCTGCGCTCAGCCTTAAGGACGAAGTACGCCATGATTGTTACGCGGCACGCGGGTCCAATGGCGGGTCCCGACGAAACACGAACATTACCGATCGTTGCCGAGTATCGGCGCGATGTTATTTATAACATTTAACAAAATATATTATAACAGTCAAGGGGTTTGATATATTTAATGTGTTGTAAGAATATATTTTTATAATTAATTATATTGACTACTATATGTTATAACGCCCACTTCTAACCCGCACCCCCCGGATTACACGTCCAGGTGCTCTGCCAATTAAGCCACGGTTCGATCCATCGATAAGACGAAATTAGTGGATTGCATTCTTTAACCCAATTATGCATTGATTACTTTCGAAATAAGTAGTCATAGATGGCGCCACCAATGCATAATCATTAAAGGTAAAGGTACTATTTTTATCGAGTGAAAAGTGTAAAAGGTGCGAAGGTTTTGTCGGAAACTGTGTGTATTTATTGGTTTATTATGTTTGTTTATGTTAGTCAGTGTCTTTTACAAAATTATACTATTGAATTGCTATTTGTGGGTCGAGAATAAACTTAAAAACCGCCACCTGAGGGGTTAAAGTGCCTTTTATCTAATTCCTTTTCTCATAGAGCAGATGAAAAGCAGAATGAATAACTCGGCCGACGAACTTTAAATCTATTATATTCTACTCTAGTTTATATAGTTTAGTTCTTTCTTCTCTAATTTATATTCTACTTTAGAATCCTTCGCTCCTCTCTGGATTCAAAATAGCGGCTCCGTAGAAACGTACCTACTATTTTGCGGCCTTGTTTGTTCTAAGATCTACTATTACAAATATTCATTATTCTGTGCTATTAACTCACTTCAGTCGTACTAATAACGGACAGCATTTTACAAATTATGCCAAGTGCTCATTCTGCAATAATCTGGACAGTAGTGTAGTTATTTTCAATGCATTACTAAATGTTTTCAAGAAGTTTCGTTTTGAACAAGACTTAATAATCGTTTACTTATTCTTAATTAGTTTTATTTGTATTTGTTCCTCTATAATTTTATCATTATCCATGAGAGTGTAGGTACTAGAATTACAACTGCTACACATAATTGCAGTTCTAGTATGCATAACCTAAGTATGCATAACCTAACCTACCTAAGTAACCTACTGAATAGCGCACGAACAATAATTTTAATATATTTTTTTAAATAATATCTAATTTATTTCATTTGGGTACATTGTACACTTATGAAAGGCAGTCTTTTCTATTATAATTAAAATACATTACCATAAATTCATATATTTAATCAGTTAGTACCTACTTATACAAATGAATGTTGTAGTTAATTATTAATTAATGCATACTGACTGATCACGTACATGCATACATAGTGAGTACGTACCTCATACTGTGACGTAGGTATTATGTGACTAGATCTATGATTACTATCGCATCTTATGAAGCAGTCAAGTTTGGAAGTGGCAGAAACCCTTATAACGTTCATTTTAGGCAAAAGGTAGTAACAGACTCTGTATCTACCTCTTGTTATACAACGGTGACATTATTTTTAACCGACTTCAAAGAAAGAGGCGGCGCTCTATTTGTCCGCTTTTTTAGGGTTCCGTACCCAAAGGGTAAAGCGGGACGGGACCCTATTACTAAGACTGTCCGCTACTCACCGCAGTCCGTCTGTCACCAGGCTGTATCTCATGAACCGTGATAGTTAGACAGTTGAAATTTTCACAGATGATGTATTTCTGTTGCCGCTATAACAACAAATACTAAAAACAGAATAAAGTAAAAAATAATAGAGGGTCCCCATACAAGAAACGTGTTTTTTTCGGCATTTCAGGCCATCTATGAACGCTTAGTTAGGTAAACGTCCCATAGATGGCGTTATATTGAAATGTCGATCCCTAACACCTTTGTTAGACGTTAGATGGCGTTATAAGAAATAAATGTTTATTAATAATTATTTTTTGCTGACGAAAAATGATAGTGGTATTTTTTGCTCGATCTTATAAAATACTGTAGTGTGGTACGGAACCCTACGAGTGCGAGTCCGACTTGCACTTGGCCAGTTTATTTGTATGTTTGTATGCGGCGTAATCTACGAACCGATTCGAATGATTATCTTTTAATGGTGATCGGTGTTCTCATGTGTGAGATCTGTATGTAGAGTACATCCAGAAATATGGTGAATTAATCATCTCTAACTTACTACTTAAACTGATCCGCGGGATGTCAAGTGGGTTTCGTAGTTTTTAACTATTTTATTTTATTCGTTAGTCGAGCGTTTGGCCACTATCTCTCCTGATGATAGTGACGATGTAGTAGACAATGTCAACGCTTGTCAAGAACAAAGGCGGATCCAGGTATTTTTCTGGGAGGGGCACAAGGGGCGGCCAGGTAAAAAAAACAATAATAGCTGCTAGAAATTTGCAATTCCAGCTAGAAATAGACAACAAGAGTTTCACTCATGTTCTTTCTGTTATTTTATTCATATATTTTAACAACTCGGATAATTTGATTTGCTTTTAAGTACCTATGTACTGTGATGGAATCTCCACAGTACATAAAAATACCGTATATATATATTCCAGGCAGCAGGATACAGTAGGTACAGGATACAAGGATACAGTAGGTACAGGATACCAGGATGCAGTAGGTACAGGATACCAGGATACAGTAGGTACAGGATACCAGGATACAGTAGGTACAGCATACAGTAGGTACAGGATAGTAAGGTAACACACTCAGGCAAGGAGCTCCAGACAAATATACAGTTATCTGTGGTTCCAGCCGTATACGTATGATGCAATTGATGAATTATGTATTGTTGTCTCGATACTGTGATAATTTGGTTTATTCCCAACGACCCCCACAAAGTTATGTAGTGGTAGGACTTCTGCTAGTCCGCCTGGGGCGGTACCACCACTTTGTCAATTAATTTTCAGCCGTGAAATAGGAATATTTTTCGGTTGAAATGGCAAGGTGTCCAGTGAAATTACAGGGCAAGTGAGACTTAACATGTTTGTCTCAAAGTAACAGGCGCAGTGCAGTGACATGCATGCCGCTGTATCTGTTATAGGTAGACGTCATCGCTTACCATCGGGCGAGCGTCGTGCTTGTCCTGTTACCTTTTACAATAAAAAAAAAAAACTAAATCGGGCACCAGTGGGAGACGCTAAGACAATAATAGGTAGGTTAGCAAGTACTTACGGGCAGTAAAGTGTGCTCCCTGCGAGCACAGCAGCACTAACAGCACACTCTGAACAAGCGACATGCTGCGTGCAGACGCGGGGCCGGACTGCGGGCCCCGGGCCCGGCGGCCTCTGCCCCCAGATAACGACACAATAACAATCTTGTTCCAGTTGTGTCGACCCTCAGTCACACTACAAATGCGCTTATCTCAACCTTTGTTACTCATATCTTAATATAAATGTTCGAATGGAGCACACATACCATAACAATAAAAGCGCCAGCAGTCCATCTGCTTCGCTATCTCAGCACTCATGCTCGAAGCCAGACTATATTATGTTAGGTCTTTGCTGGAAGCTCAGTGGCAAGGCTGTTAACGCACTTCAGCTACTGCAAGGCAGTTAACCACTAGATACGTGCCTATTAATTTAAAGGCCAGTTTCACCGGTTCTTGATTGCGCTAATATAAAGAAATCTGACAGATTTTATATGGCGTCATGCGTCAGATCTAACGCATTATCAGGAACCGGTGAAACTGGCCCTAAGGTTTTAAATGTAAAATGCCCCGCCACGCCGTTTGGCGAAGTGCTTTACTATTTAGGAAGATTAAGATCGTTTTTCTTTTAGATTATAGAATCTATGACAAGTAAGGCGCGGTACACACATTCAGTTCGGTAGTATTTGTGACGAAGGCGAGCCGGAACTTGTACTATTCATTATTCTGTGCCGGAACACTCGATGTTACCTCACCACAGTGTCGATCGCAGACAAGCCGCCGTTCGTCGGCTGAGCTTACCCACAGATTACCTACTATGTGTCTAAGCTTACCTACCCGACAGTAGCGTGGCTAAGCCGAGCGGACGATCCCCAGGACAAACACAGACACAGATATTCTACTTTGACGCCGGCTGTGTCGATGAACGCAGACTGCGTGTGTAACACGCTCATGGAGCATGGGGTGGATATAAATAAATGAAAGTCTCCGAGTGACGATAGTTCGTTTATTATGAACATAATATACAATGCCGATGTTTATTTTATAAAAGCAAGTAAAAACCGACGAGACACATACACCGTACGATAACATATTAATTTATTGAATCATCAACGTACACAATTACGATTAACTATAGGGTATATGCTTATTTATCGCAGGTCGCCGCGGCACGTCTCGCCGAGCGGCCGACACGTGCCGCGCGGCGACCGACTATACTATGTAGGGTGTCACCACACTCATCGATCGATGTCTGATATGGTGGACAGTAACTAGGTCGATCGAAGTTCACCGATCTCATTCAGCCGTCGATCGATGGTGCGGTAACACAGTAAACGTTCCTTCCGCCTGCATCATGTACACTATACAGTAACCGGCCGGGCGGGGCGGCGCGCGGCTGCGGGCTGGGAGCTGGTGACTAGGGCCGCGCCGCCTGTCGCCTGAACGCGCGGCCGCCACGAGCCCACACCGGGTGTTAAGTAAACGTCGCGGTTATAACAAACGAAAATGCAACAATACTTAAGTATATACAAACGATTCATGTTGATCGAAGAGCGAGCGTACACTAAATCACAAAGCGCTAATAACAAAAATATATAGACACAATTTGCACGTTACCTTAAAATATGTTCGGATATTGTATAATTCCGAGAAGCAAATACGTCAACCAAAACTCGCCAGAAAGAACGATGCGACATCGATCTCAAAGAAATAAACAACATGTAGGAGAAGCCTCGCCTCGGCTCACAAAATCAACATGTGGCTCGGATATATTGTGATAAGATAATGTACCTACAACGGCATCCTTTCTGCGATTAACTTGGAGCTGAACGCGAGGTTACTCCGACTGTAGTTCTCTCTCTAAGATCGTGATACGAGTCCGAGCACCGAGCACTCGTGCGGTGGTGTCGGTGCCTCAATTAAACAATTAGCTCCGCGACGTCGCTCGTCGTCGCCTCGGTGTTTCATTATTGCACGTGAGTTTCAGACTTATCTCCTAGATCATTTCATTAGTCCTACATCGTCGCGCCGGAGCGAGACGATTACGTTTAAAAACATTCATTTTAAAATAATTCTAAATAAATAGTCGACGCAAAAGTTAAAACGTGCGTTCAGGAGAACGAACACAGTCTATGAACGCGAAAATAAAAATATAAGCTCTGTGCGTTACATAAAATATGAGGAAATCGCAACGTATCCGGCGACGAGAATGTAATGAACACAACAGACAAGGGCAGGACAAGTCCGAGCACGCGGACCGTCAACCGAGCGGACTCACCGGCCGTGTCCCGGCACACGGACCGTCCACCGAGCGGACACACCGGCCGTGTCCCGGCACACGGACCGTCCACCGAGCACGCGGACCGTCCACTGAGCGGACACACCGGCCGTGTCCTGGCACACGGACCGTCCACCGAGCACGCGGACCGTCCACCGAGCGGACTCATCGGCCGTGTCCCGGCACACGGACCGTCCACCGAGCACGCGGACCGTCCACCGAGCGGACACACCGGCCGTGTCCCGGCACACGGACCGTCCACCGAGCACGCGGACCGTCCACCGAGCGGACACACCGGCCGTGTCCCGGAACACGGACCGTCCACCGAGCGGACACACCGGCCGTGTCCCGGCACACGGACCGTCCACCGAGCGGACATACCGGCCGTGTCACGGCACGCGGACCGTCCACTGAGCGGACACACCGGCCGTGTCCCGGCACACGGACCGTCCACCGAGCACGCGGACCGTCCACCGAGCAGACACACCGGCCGTGTCCCGGCACACGGACCGTCCACCGAGCGGACACACCGGCCGTGTCCCGGCACACGGACCGTCCACCGAGCGGACACACCGGCCGTGTCCCGGCACACGGACCGTCCACCGAGCGGACTCACCGGCCGTGTCCCGGCACACGGACCGTCCACCGAGCGGACACACCGGCCGTGTCCCGGCACACGTCGCCGTGTTCACGTCCGGTGCGAGCGAGCGACTGCGACTGCGACTAGAGGACCGATCTTAGGCCAAGCGTTTAATCTACCGCACGCATATTCTGCGTTGCGGTGAATTATTTTTGTTTAATAAATGCACCGCAATCGCAGTGCGCGCTCGCACTTATAAAGAAACATAACAATCGGCGCGGCGCGTCCTTCACTCGACATACAACACTATAAATAAAATGTTTGCTTCATTTTGTAGAAATGTTCCTGCTCCCGTAATGACGCCGCCGGATATTATGGATATTATATAATATTGCAGATTCCGGTCTCGAGACACAAACGTACGAGGATATCGTTTTCGTAACGACGGGGGCTTAAGTAGACTTTAGCTTACGATAACAGTACATCATAGTTAATAAAAATATCGTCTCGTGTAACATTTCCGTCGAAAATCACACTTATATGAATAAATGGTTACCTTTCGGAATACGCGTGCGTATATAGAATGCGGTGTCGGCGCGGACACAAGGAGGTGTAACATTTATCGATACAAGTGTGGGAGGCGGCGGAGCGCGGGGAGGGGGGACACCTACGTGTTGCAGCAGGCGCGGGTGGGCGGCGCGCGCGAGGGGCGGCGCTCCACGGCGATGCGCGCCGGGTCGGCGTCCGCGTCGCGTCCCGACGTCTTGTCCAGGATGGCCTCGGCCAGCTCGCAGAAGGCGCGCTCGATGTTTATGTTGGCCTTCGCAGACGTCTCCATGAACCGGATGCCGTGCTCGCGCGCTATCTGCCGACACCACACATCACACCTCTATCATCTGGTCTCCCACACGTTTATATCTCAAAGGATAGCGTTTGACCACTATCTCATCTTTTGGTGAGTGCGCTCGAGGATGTAGCACGCTAGGCCTAGAATGGGAACTGGCTCTCGAGGATAGCTGCCGGAACACATTAGATAGACCCTAGATAGTGTTAGTGTCCTACCACCATGCTGGGGGTTGAAGGTTTCCTAAAGATGTCTTTCCTTTACCGAAGGACCATATCAATGTTAAATGATCTAATATTGATCTTATTCAGCTGACAGACGGATTATCAGTTCCATTCGGATCATGATATGTACTGTGATCAAAAGTCAAAAGTCAAAGCATTTATTCAGTGTATGGGCAGATTAAAAATTTGCACTTACACACGTCAAATAACATTAAATAGATCATATTCAATAAAAATTATTATAGATATAACAGAAACAAACTTATTGCTTTGAATTTACAAAAAAAACAAAGGTATTGAGCCATTCAGCTTTCATCTAGACGTCGAACGTCACACTTAAAACACATGTTTAATTCCCCTGAATAATGTAGGGTTGCCAACCGTACTATTACGTGCGCCCGCAACCCAGTGCATGTTTCAGTACTTCAGACAATTTTTATCCAATCGGATCAGTATGCGTTTCTTTAAGTTGTGTTTCACTATTTCACTTTAATAATTTTTTTATATAAAAATTGTCTGAAATACTGAAACACAGTTACATGTATGGTTGGTTTTAACCTACTTTAATATTTTTTTAATATTCTGACGAAAACGATTGGATGACAGCTGAATGGTTCATTACTTTTGTTTTTTTTTTTCAAATTCAAAGCTTTAAAATTCTGCTTTTGCTATGTTTACTTGATAATTGGTTATGATTTATGATTTTTGACGTGTGTATGTGCGTATATTAATACTGCAGTGCCTACATACTGAATAAATGCTTTAATTCCTTTGATTGCAATCACTCTTTATATGCAAACATATCCCTACTTTATAATATGCATTAGAGTTGTACATTGTCCTCTGAACTATTAAGTGTGTCTGCAGTGCACTATTACCTAAATTAGGACCAATTCGAGAGTTTGTTACATCAATACACCTATAGTAAAACAAATAATTTATTTGAAGTAGGTATACATGCCGCGGTTACATGAGTCACGTAATTGCGCCGCCACTACGATCGTTATTAATAACTGCTGTATATATAGACATCATATTTTTATATAACCTTGATAATAATTAATCAACCTGCCACTATGCCACAGGCTAGTGCTCACATAAAATGAGACATCTATATCTAAATATTTTTTCTACATGAAACTTGATAATGAAAAATAATATCGTTTAAAAACTAAAAAACAACCGACTTCAATGCCGCGCTATTCATTTTCAGTACCAATTTTGAGATGTTTATCTCAATATCTCTGGAGATACTTATCATACCTCGATAAAATTACCATGGGACCACACTTGGGATATCTCCTTTCGAACAAAAAAAGAATAATCGAAATCGGTTCATAAACGACGAAGTTATCCGCGAACAAACATTAAAAAAAAAAAAAAAAAAAAAAATATATATACTGTCGAATTGAGAAACCTCCTCCTTTTTTTGAAGTCGGTTAAAAAAGAAAACATTTGTAACATGAGAGAGTGCAGCACTTCACCAGATAGGATGTCTAATTAACACGGTCATTCAGTAATATCCAGAAATTGCCGAAGGACCTGACTGATATACTGTATTAGCAGGAATACTGCTACACTAACCTCTTTATACTATGTAATGGTTGTTATAGTTATACTCTGTAGATTGAACTACAGTTACTTGACCACGCCCCTTCAGTGCAATTTTTCAATTCCAATTCACAATTCTATCCGGGACCACTTTTCTTCTTCACTAAGCATCAGGTGAGTGAGCAGAAAAATAACACTGAACTGTCAACCTCTAGCCGGCAAACATATGCTAACATTATTATTAAGTGTGTTATTGGGTAACATGGGTTACTGTTTACACAAGAGGAGACAGACTTCTCAGTACAATCAGTGAACCTCCAGAAGCCATATACTGTGAGAATGACTCACCGCCTCGCCGCGCTCCTTGCTGACCACCCTCTTCTCCTCCATGTCACACTTGTTGCCCAGGATCATCTTTTCTACGTCTTCATTGGCGTGCTGGAATTTTCATTTTGTAATTTTTAGACCTACTTGGTTTAGCTGAAGAACAATACCTTAGTTATATTATTATGTAGGAATAGGCCACCCACTACCATTTCTTCTTTCTCATCTTCCTTTATAGGGTTCTGTGCCCAAAGGGTACTAAATAGAACTTTATAATTGAGACTTTGCTGTCCGTCCATTCATCTGTCGGAGGACTGTTTGTCCTAAACCGTAATAGGTAGACACTTGAAATTTTCACAACGTATGTATTGAATCATGGCCACTAAATAAAAACAATAAAATTTAAAATTAAAGGTGATCCCCATTAAGAAATGTGCTTTTCCAGAAGTTTTTTGCTCGGTCTTACAAACCGTAACAGATACAAGACTTGAAATTTGCTCAGTGTGTATTACTATGGTTGCTATAACATCAAATAGTAAAAGCTAAATTTAATAAATTATTAAAGCATTAAAGCAGTCCCCAACAAGAAACTTATTTTTTCAGCTGCTGTTTGATCTTATCGAATATTGTACTGTGGTATGAAACTCTATGAGTGAAAGTCCGGCTTGCACTTGGCCAGTTTATTTTTATTATTTTTATATCTGATATGCGTTTTGTTGTTGTTTTGTTTTGTTGAATGTTTGACTGCTATCTCACCTTGTTGTAAGCGATTATGTGGTCAGAGATGGTTAACACACTTGGGCTAGAATGAGATGACACCCCAAGGCAGTGCTGCCAGGGCATTGTAAGGTTGTGGCAGCAAATTTTCTACTTTTTGGTAGCAAGTAAGTCAGAACATCTATGTATGAAATGCTCCTACCACCTCTGAACATCACTTTAGTGAGTAGCGGAACAATTAGGGCAGAAGCTAAGAGATTAGATGACAAAATGATTATGCGTAAGATAGCAATATCCGCTTGTAGCACCGTGGAAAGGTAACAGTACGTAAAAGCGGGGCGCACCTCGTCTATATTTCGTAACCATTTGACAATGTCATCAAATGTTTTCTCATTGGTGATGTCGTAGACCAGCATGATACCCATGGCACCGCGGTAGTACGACGTGGTGATAGTGTGGAACCGCTCCTGGCCCGCCGTGTCCCAGATCTGCAGCTTGATCTTCTTACCTCGGAGCTCCACAGTCTTTATCTTGAAGTCGATGCCTGCAACACAACTAACTTCGTTAACGGCCCACGTCTTCGACCCCATCGCCTCTCGAGCCTCTTATCTTCTTGGGAGCGATCGTTTTTAGTTTAACATTAAACGTTTAGCTCGCAAATAAGAATCACAAATACAACGGTGGTTCCTACCGATAGTGGATATAAACGTCGTTGTGAAATGATTGTCTGAGAATCTAAACAGTATGCATGTCTTTCCGACGCCAGAGTCACCGATGAGAAGTAGTTTGAATAGTAAATCGTAGGTTTTCTTGGCCATTTTTATATTTCTTTATATCTTCTGTCTTGCAAAATGAAAACCGTGATGAAAACGCTACAAAAGTGAAAATCAGAAAATCACACTAATCACAGATAAATACTATAAAAATGTGAAATGAAAGAACTGTCAAAAATTCAAAGATTTGTTATGCACCATAGACGTAATATTAAGTGACTGCGCAAAACGGCCCTGAAGAGACCGAACTAGAACGGAGTTTGTCCCTTTCTTTTGTATGGACGACTTATATATATATATATATATATGTATATATATATATATATATACACATAAAGTATAGGTATAGAACTTATATAGCACACACTAGCAGGTTCATAGACAAGGATACACTCCCAACCCTGGTGCTTTTCAATAGGGCCGTTTTGTTCTACAATACAATTACAACCTTATCGTTACAGCATACGGATTAAATTGAATTTGTCAAAACATCTGAAGTGCATATTATGCCTATGGAAATTTGGACAGTTGGACACAGACTAATAAGGAGACATTTTAGGCGGCCGTGTAGTATACACTTATACTTTATTAATTTTTAACTGTAATAAGATTAAGGCTCCCTAATTAGGAAGCAAAAGTGCGCCCAGTCCGAAGTGCGCTTGCCACTGTGCAGTGTAATAATTTACTTAGGGAGGAAGGGCACTCGCTCAAGATAAAGAATGTCTAGAACCTACTTATATATGTTATGGGCAAAACATTATGAATGTTTAATTCATTAGTTTCTATCACTGTTTTAACTGGATACAAAAAAAATATTTAATAAAATAGTACCTACCAACATTTCTGCGAGGCCGCTATTTTGTATTCCGAGCGTAGCGAGGATCCCGAGTCCTGAGCGTAGTGAGGGATTTTAAGTACGTCGGCCGAGAGAAAATAATTTTGCGGCCGAGTTATTAACACTCTGCTTTTCATCCTCCGTCTTCGAGTCTAGTCGAATCTCGTCGATTCAAGTCTCGTCAAGTCTCGTCGAGTCTCATTGATTTTCGTGAAGTCTCGTCAAGTCTCATCGAGTCTCGTCGATTCTCGTCAAGTCTTGTCAAATCTCGTCGAGTCTTGTCAAGTCTCGTCGAGCTTGTCAAGTCTCGTCGATTCTCGTCAAGTCTCGTCGAGTCTTGTTAAGTTTCGTCTAGTCTCATCGAATTTCCTTAAGTCTCTTCAAGTCTCGTCGAATCTCGTTAAAATGTTGTATACGTTTTATGTCTCATAGACACAAATTTCTGCGTAATGATTAAAATTAAATATAGGTACTTTGTGAGATTCTTCACATCTATTTAGCCAGTGTCAAAGTATTATATAATTTCAAGTTTTATTTAAAATAAAGTCAAGTTAAAGTCATAGTTAAGACGGGGACTTTACTAGACCTTTACTGAAGTGGAATTTTGTTATGAATGAATTTTCGTTGCTTGTGTTGTTCGCCTACACTCTTATACATTGTCACTTATACATACATACATAAAATCAAGCCTTTTTCCCGTTGGGATAGTAAGATACTACTTCTTTGTCACTTAATGGTAAACAATCTTCAATGATTAGTGTAGTTATCAATTATAGTTAAATATTATGAGTGCACACACACATTTTTTCGTTTCCGTCTTATCAATAAAAAAATTATCTCGCTATACTTAGTGTTACCCGATCATCCATACTAATATTATAAATGCGAAAGTAACTCTGTCTTTGTCATTGCGCGCCAAAACCACTGAACCGATTTAAAGGAAATTTGATAAACAGATATCTAGAGCCTGAGAAAGGACATAGGCTACTTTTTAATGCGAAAAGAGGGTTGTAAGGGGTTGAAAGGGGGGATGAAAAGTTGTATGGAAGTATCGTCATTTTGAAAGCTAGATGCTTGAAACTTATTTTGTGGGCTGTTGATTCGATATAGATAAATGTGACATTCAAAGATTGTAAAAGTTTTACCCCCAAGGGTGTAAAATAACAATAGGGGATGAAAATTTGTATGGAAATATGTAAGGTTTATGTGAATCTTCTACTCCACGGATTTAAATGAAATTTGGTACACAGATAGTCTAGAGCCTGAGAAAGGACACAGTCTTCTTTTTAATGCGAAAAGAGGGTGGGTAAAACGAAGGGGGATGAAAAGTTATATGGAAGTATCGTAATTTTTAAAGCTAGAAGCTTGAAACTTATTTTTTAGGCTGTTCATTCGATATAAATAAATATGACATTCAAAGTGTGTGAGGGGGAAGGGGGAGGGAAAGTTAGGGGAGGTTGAGAGGATGTGGAAGTGAGGGTAAGGGGGAGAGGGAGGGTAGGGTAAGTTAGGGGAAGGGGAGGGGAGGGGGGAAGGGGGGATTACCATGACGTGGTAGGGTGTGGTGTAGCTGGGATACGTATGTGTCTTATTAGTTAATGCTACCCAAAGACACTATTTCATGCGGACGAAGTCGCGGGCACAGCTAGTATTAAATAAATCGTACTTGTAAATTGATATTACCTCGTAAAAAAAGTTATTTACATGCCAAGCACGTAAATAACTAATTATTATTGATGAAGATTATATTAATCTTGTTAAGATACAATGTAGAAGTAATAAAGAATATACTTCCAAGTCTGACAAAGAATGACGTTGTTCTTTTTTAAATTTCTACCAAACTCAATTATTTTTTTGCAATGGGAATTTGTTAGACAAGGACACACTCCCACCAGGGTGCCTCTCGATCGGCTGTTTTGTTCTACAAAGCAATTACATTCTTATGGTTATAAAATACGGATTAAATTGAATTTGTCAAAACATCTGCTGTGCACTATCGATTTATATTACGTCTATGGCAAATGTAATAATGTGGTTTTAATCATCTGTAGCCATAGTTAACGCGCGTCGCGTCGCGCCACAGACTACAGAGGCCTAGAGGGGGGTTTCGTCGCGCGTTTATCGATTTCTTTTTCGTCCCAAAATTATTCAATAATGATTTCATTATGTCTTGATTGATTTGATTCTTGTCTCATCATATCTCATTCGTTAACTAGTGGGATGGGAGTAGTGGGTTCATAAATCGATACACTGTCACTGCAGCAGGGACTATGTAAAATTGCAATAGTTATCAGTGAAACCATCGTGTGACGAAGCGGGTACAATACAACCAGAAAAATGCATCGACGCGGCGGGAAACGTATTCGGATGGACGATCCTCCTCCGGAATACGTGAATCCGATGACTCCGGCAACGCCCATGACAGATTACGGAGGGCAGTCCGTGCACGAGCCGGAGACGCCCGGGTACTCCGGGTTCAACGTCGGCACGGTCGCCAACTCGACCGCCGTCGAGCCGCCCAGAGAGGAAGCCGAGGAGTCGCACCACGAAGAGGAGGAGAACCGCTCGCCGTCGCCGACTCCCACCAAGAGAGTGACTCGAAGCCGTGGCCGTAGGGGTGACGGTGGCTATCCTGGCCGTCTTGCAGAGTCCCCACCTCCGCCGCCTCTGCGTAGACGCGGGCGTGGAGGGCGAGGACGCGGCCGCGGCCGGGGTGCGCCACCACCGCCTGCGTACTCGCCGCCGCCGGTGCTGCTGCCTGGAGATGATGAAAACAGTCTCTACAACATACTGAGGTTCAACAAGACTGCCATTAATGTAAGTTTGCTAGATATCTTTTTATAGTGAAGAGACATGTAAACTGGCTAGTTTTGTGGCAATTTCTAGCTGCCAAATTATTGATAATATGTTGATGTAATTAGTCTAGCCAGCTAAATCGCAACTGATATTAACCAGGTCTTACTATACTGCAACATCACCGGTAATACTTTCCTTATTTTTAAATGTTCGATTTATTTAATTTCAAACTTATTATCAATATGTTTGTAAATTGTTAAACACAATCTAAAATTTCATCATACCGACGGGACCCGCTACCTTCTGGATAACATGTCCAGGTGGTCTACCATGAAATTTTGCATTGTGTTTAACAACTTACTAAAATATGGAGTGTGTAACACTTCAAAGAAACATATTGTTTGATTATCAATAGTTTGTGGTTGTCCGTTATGTGTGGTACCCATCAATGAAGTACAACATTATTGTTGTACCAATAAAATACCTTCATGGGCGTGAGCTGTCAAATATATCATTCTCAAATAGATTAGGTATTTATTTTCCGTGTCATGACATTCCTGACTGAGTCGTCAAATGAAAAGATATTTAACAAAATCCATGTGCATCTACAGGTCTGAGGATGCATCTTGCAGGATCTCGATCTATGAGATCTATGAGAATCATGTAAATCTTGCAAGATTTATGCTTCCGGATTGATATAAAATTATATAATTGGGCAAGATTGATGAGATTGAGCAACTCAGTGCGTAACAAGAGTTTCATTTTTACAGATTGCTTACAGTCTGGTGCCAACCAATGTTGTGTCTGAGCGATAGATAATTGTTGTGATCATAATAATATGCACGTTAAACATAAGTTATACTTTTTAAATGTTCTGTTTAATTTAACGTTACGTAAAATGCTAAGTTCGAGTTGTCTTATTATCGTGTTTTAACTCATTATTGAGTAATACATTTAAAATTTAATCATCAATAATAATTTAACATACATAATTATACAAGGTGTGGTTTTGCATTCTCGCCATATTTACATAGTCGATTGTAACGGGTACCCTTAATCACTTAATAATATTATTAAACCCGTTAATTAATGCCCGGATATTTGATAAAACAATTTTGTGATTATTAGAATCACCCCCACATAATATCAGAATAACGCCATGTAAACCCTGCAGGCGCATACACACACATACGTGGATGATTAGTTATGACACTGATCGAGCGGTCAGCTATGGCTGTGGCGGTCAGTGACGTGAAGCGGTCACTGAACAAAATCTAGGCAGGCATGCTGTTCCAAATTTTCCTTCCTACTTTAACGGCCTGAGGACCGTCAAAAATACGTAACTAATTACATCAAACTCTCTAGTAAATTAGGTTTATTTCTAACGAACGATTTAAAAAGAATATTAGGTACTAGATAGTAATAGATTGTTATAATTACGAAAGTAGTTTATTGTTTTGTAAGTTAGGTATTTTTGGCGATTTAAAAATTTGGAATCAACATTTTAATTTATGTATTGTTAATATATGTATTTACAGTTCATCATAATCAGCCGGTATCAGTCCACTGCTGGACATAGGCCTCTCCCAAGTCATGCCACTGAGCCCGATCTTTGGCTCATTGTTTCCAGTCACTGCCCACCGCTTTGCGAATGTCGTCGCTCCACCTGGTCACAGGTGACCTACGCTACGTTTACCGATTCGCGGTCTCCACTCTAGAACCAGTCTACCCCAACGGTTATCGGTCCTACGGCAGATATGACCAGTCCACTGCCACTTCAGTGTGCTAATCCGTTGAGCTATGTCGATCACTTTAGATCTCTGGCGAATTACTTCGTTCCGGACTCGATCCCGCAGAGAAACACCGAGCATAGCTCTTTCCATAGCTCGCTGAGCGACTTTAAATTGGTGGACCAGTCGAACCGTGAGTGTCCACATCTCGGCTCCATATGTCAAGACGGGTAGGATGCACTGCTGCCCAGCCCAGCTGAATTCTTCTCTGGATTTCCTTTTCGAAGTTATGTTTGCCTAGTTGGAGCGTCTGCCCTAGGTAAACATACTTAGTGACAACTTCGAGTGGGATTCCATCTACGGCAATCGGTTCCGGAACAACGTGCTCGTTGTACATGACTTTGGTTTTATCCAAATTCATTCGGAGACCGATGCGACGAGAAGAATCAGCTAGGCCATTCAACATCCTCTGTAAGTCCTGCAGCGTCTCTGCCATAATGACGATGTCATCTGCTAATCGTAAGTGAGAGATGTACTTGCTGTTGATGTTGATGCCACAATTTTTCCACTCCAGCGTCTTAAACATATCCTCCAAGGCGTTAGTGAACAGTTTCGTGGATATGACGTCCCCCTGTCTCACTCCTCGACGCAGGTGGATATGATTAGTACGCTGGTTCTGTACTTGTACACTCATCATAGCAGCATTATACAGACATCTCATCACTTCGATATATCGCCAGTCGACTTGGCAACGCTGCAAGGACTCCAGAACAGACCAGGTTTCGATTGAGTCGAAGGCCTTCTCATAGTCCACAAAAGCTAAGCACAGGGGCCGATTGTACTCTTCGGTCTTCTGTACAATCTGCCGCACTGTGTGGATGTGGTCCATGGTGCCGTAACCGCTTCGAAATCCGGCCTGTTCCGGAGGTTGGAACTCGTCGAGTCTTCGCGCAAGACGGTTCGTGATAACCCTTGAAAACAGTTTGTAGACATGGCTCAGAAGCGAAATCGGTATCGGCGGTAATTTTTCAAGAGGGTTTTGTCTCCTTTTCTGAAAAACAAAACCACCATGCTCCTGTTCCATGCCTGTGGAGTTCTCCCAGTGAAGAGAACAGAATTGAAGACTTGTTGCAGCTGGGGCTCCTCCAGCTTTTAGAAGCTCCGTTGTGATTCTGTCTTCACCTGGGGCCTTTCCATTTTTGAGCTGTTTAAGGGCCATCACGATCTCATCTCGGCTGACTTCGGGCAGGTCTTCTGTGAAGTGGCGGGTCAAGGTGGCTCTATAATCCTCAGTATCGGGTACGGGCCTTGAAGCATGCGATGCGTAGAGTTTGCCCGTACGCTTGCTCTCGCAAAACTTCGTCCCTTCATCCCTGAGGATTTCCACCACTTCGAGTTTCTGGTCTACGTCATCTGTGGTTTCCAAGTCCAAGTCAATGTTTCGGATCCAACAACGGTTTGGAGTAGGTTCGGTCGGAGCGTAGACTTCATCAATCGGGATCTTTCGGCTTTGAAGTCGATATCCAGAGTGCCTTGTACAAGTCGGTGATCACTTCCAGTTAACAAAACATATATACGGTCGAATTGAGAAACCTCCTCCTTTTTTTGAAGTCATTTAAGAATACTTTAATATTTTCACAACAATAAAAAACTGGCCAAGCAGAAGTCTACACGTCACTACGTCACTACAATGAATAGTCATGCATTCTCCTCCATGCGCAGCAAGTGGTGGACATGTGGATCGAGGAGTACAAGACCAACCGTGAGGTAGCGCTGGTGCAGCTGATGCAGTTCTTTATCAACTCGTCAGGGTGCCGCGGGAAGGTCAGCCCAGACATGGCCCAGATGGACCACACACTCATCATCAAGAAGATGACTCAGGAGTTTGATGAGGTGATGTACACCTTCAGTGATTTGTTACTCATATATCAAGTATATGCCTGGGCTGGTTGTTATTTATGTGTGTGAGCAAATAGGCAGATATTGTACAGATATTTGGTATATTAAACTTTAAATATTAAGGACACGTTCCTGTAAATGTCATAAATAACCAGATTTTTGGTACAATTTGCAATGAACCTGCAAAACTTAGTCAACTGTTATTATTATCAATCAATAGACGGGTCCTTTGCAGTCAAATGTAACAAGTTTAGAGAGGGGCAGGGAGAGTCACATCACAGAATACAACAAAAGGATAGGTTTGTTAATAGACATTCACTTGAAATGTTGCTCATTCTAAAGATGGGCTGAGAAATTGTAATTGGAATGTTTGTCATTGACTATTACGTAAAACTAATTTTTTATATATTTATTAGACAAACCACTGTTAAATATGGTTTCACCATCGAGGTAAAATAGACATGTAGGCAGTGCAATACATTTGCCTGTATAGAAATACCTACAAAAAATGAGCATACCTAAAACCAATGTCTCCCAAAATGCCTACCATTGCTAGGGTTGTGTGTAAAAGCCCTCTAGGCAAGGATGCAGGTCAGAATCCTAGGTTAGGCTCTAAATCACAAATTATTTTTAGGGTTCTGTAGCTCAAAAGGAAAAAGGAACCCAAATGAGAATGTCAGTGCGAAAATCACTGGGTATTAATAGTAGTATAATAATGTATGAACCTAAGACTTTTATACATGTACTGAATTATAAAATGTTTCTGTAAAGATGAATCAAGAATCAAAGCATTTATTCAGCATGTAGGCAGTATTAATATACGCACATATACACGTCAAAATCATAAAATAAATCATAACCAATTATCAAGTAAACATAGCAAAAGCAGAATTTTAACGCTTTGAATTAAAATAAATAAATAATAGTTTAAAAAAAAACTAAAAAAATACGCTTTTATAGAAAATCAAACTAAAAAATAGAAAATAAATTTTAATAAATTTGAATTAAAAATAGTGTAAGAAAAAATGATTTTATTGTAAAAAAAAGCGTGGGGTGCATGGTATCAATAGTTCCAAATATTTTATGAACAGATATGACTAGAAGTGTTATTTTGATAATATCCTGAAAAGCACCCCACGCTTTTTTTACAATAAAATCATTTTTTCTTACACTATTTTTAATTCAAATTTATTAAAATTTATTTTCTATTTTTTAGTTGGATTTTCTATAAAAGCGTATTTTTTTAGTTTTTTTAAACTATTATTTATTTTTCATTTTTTAGTAGATTTTTTTTAAAAACGTAATCCTGATTATCCTAGTAAGGATAACGGGTCAAAATGTTTAAAATATTGAATTGTCATCGGTCCTTAATAAGTATGCCAAATTTCGAGTTAATCCGACGTTTTGAAGGGGGTTAAAATCATGTTCAAAGATTCCGTTACATACTAACATACAAACATACATACGTCTGAAGCTAATAAAAGCGTATTAAAAACAAAAGTAATGAACCATTCAGCTGTTATCCAATCGTTTACGTCAGAATATTAAAAAAATATTAAAGTGGATTAAAACCAAGCATACATGTAACTGTGTGTTTCAGTGATGAAAAAAACTTGTGTAATGTGCAGGAAAGTGGAGAGTACCCCCTGATAATGTCGGGGCAGACTTGGAAGAAGTTTCGGTCCAACTTCTGCGAGTTCATCCAGACCCTTGTGAAGATGTGCCAGTACTCCATCATCTACGACCAGTACCTCATGGACAACATCATATCTCTGCTAACCGGACTCTCGGACTCACAAGTGCGCGCGTTCCGGCACACTGCTACACTAGCCGGTACGATTTTTTTTAACATCTTATACGATATTGTTTGAGCACCATTTCACCTGGTGGTAAGCGATGATGTGGTCGAAGATGGTGAACACGCTAGGCCTAGAATATTCTGACTGTCAAGTGTCAAGGGTCTCAACAGGACCCTATTACTGAGACTGCTGTCCGTCCGACCATCTGCCACTGGGCTATTTCTTCTTAACTGTAAGAGGTAGGCACTTGACATTTTGAAAGAAAGAAAGAAAGAAAATACATTTATTTAGCACACTATTTACAATTTTTCACTAATTTCGCTTTATCAACAAATATTAACAATTATATTATATGTAATTCATAGATAATTCAGTATTATTCGCCTTTGTGATTTCATTTACCAAATAGGGTTAGTATTAAAATTAGCGGGCGGTAAAATAGGTACTTATGTGAGAGTACCTATGTAACCGCGCGCTCCGTTGTATGGTGCGTAATTTTTAACTTTTGAACAATGTATACTAATATAAATGTAATGTATAATAATACTATGGCTTCGTTAATGCATATCTTGAGTTTGCTCAATAAGTTTTTCAATACATTTGTGTGTTGAAAACTAGTGTTATCAACTTTAATAAAAAAATGTAGTGAATTGTTTAGTTTTTCTATTGCCATAGGGTTGCGTCTGGGCATCTCTAGGACGGAACCTCACAATTGTCACTGCGGCAGTGAAGTGGACAGATTAGGCCACCACGGCCTGTCATGCCGCCGCAGTGCAGGGCGTCTCTCACGCCACGCCTCAATAAACGACGTCATCCGTCGGGCCCTTGCCACCGTGAACGTGCCGGCCATATTAGAGCCGAACGGTATATCACGTGACGATGGTAAGAGGCCCGACGGTATGACGTTGGTGCCATGGTGTCGAGGAAGACCATTGGTGTGGGACGCCACATGTGCTGACACATTAGCGGCGTCCCATATATGCGGGACCTCACGGTCAGCGGGCGCGGCAGCGGATGCTGCAGAAAACCTCAAACGGAGGAAATATGCTACCATTGGTGATGGATACATATTTCTTCCGTTTGCGGTCGAAACAATGGGCCCATGGGGTCGAGATGCCCGAGGTTTTGTTAAGGAGTTGTCCAGACGCCTAATTGACATCACCCGTGACCAAAGAGCTGGCGCTTACCTCGGCCAACGTATTAGCCTAGCTATACAACGAGGTAACGTCGCTAGCTTTTTGGGAACATTACCGGCAGGTAGCGACCTAGGTTCTGTCTTTTATTTATAGTATAGATATTATTATTGTAGTTTATATAATCTTGATATTGTCATTAGGTAATTATTTTTAAGTTGTTAAAATAAAGTGTATATTGTATTAAAAAAAAAAAAAAAATTGTTAAGTTGTTTTTAAAATGTGACATTGTTTGGTTTCCCCGCAATAATTGTCCAGTGATGAAGTTGATGACGGCGCTGGTGGACGTGGCCCTGCTGACGAGCGTGAACTGCGACAACTGCCTGCGGCAGTACGAGG
The DNA here is from genome assembly GCA_954871355.1 of Cabera pusaria. Lineage (NCBI taxonomy): Eukaryota > Metazoa > Arthropoda > Insecta > Lepidoptera > Geometridae > Cabera > Cabera pusaria. The sequence continues at coordinate 26,982,275 of OX940898.1, read as the reverse complement.
CGGAGCGGCTGAAGGCGCGCGACAAGCGCGGCTCGGAGCGCCTCGAGGTGCTCGTGGCCAAGCGGCAGGAGCTCGAGGAGAACATGGAGGAGATCAAGAACATGCTCTCCTATATGTTCAAATCTGTGTTCGTGCACAGATACAGGTACACTGCATCATACCTACAACTTTGCAAGTACAAGTATGACGAGTACATTTCAACATTGCCGTTACTAATAACTAAACCTTAAACTAAATCTCAAGTAAACACCATTCGTCACGGTCCCATGCCCCATCCAATGTCGATCCAAGATATTTTCATCAAATCTTCCAACGTCTCGAACATTGGGTTCAGTCTGATTTCCGTATTAACAACTCGATGTTAATGCCGTATGGCGAGCTAGGCTGGCTCGTGTAACGCGGCTATCTGCGATTTCTTATCAACAAATAAAACTGGCCAAGTGCGAGTCAGCATCGCGTCTCTTATCGCACACTTAGGGAGGGTTCCGTACAATACGAAACATAACAGAGTTTCATCCTCATATATTTGATTAATTGATACCAAGAATATTTGGTTTGGTCGCGATCTAGAAAGACGGGGCTCGTTTACTATCGCCATCTATGTCATTTTGCCGAAACTAATTAGATAGATGCCGTTTAAATACACGTTTTTTGTATGGGGACCCCCTTTTAATTTTTAACTTTATTTTGTTTTTCGTATTTGTAGTTCTAGTGGCAACAGAAATACACCATCTGTGAAAATTTCAACTGTCTAACTATCACGGTTAATGAGCTATAGTCTGGTGACAGACGGACAGACGGACAGACAGACAGACAGACAGACAGATGGATAGCGGAGTCTTAGTAATAGGGTCCCGTTTTACCCTTTGGGTACGGAACCCTAAAAAGAGACAATTCTTAAAATGAGTGTAACGAGTGAGATGTTTCAAATGAGGATTGTTTGCGTTGCAGAGACACGCTGCCGGAGATCAGGTCCATCACGATGTCGGAGATAGGTAACTGGATGGAGAAGTTCCCGGCACACTTCCTGGACGACCTCTACCTCAAGTACATCGGGTGGACTCTGCACGACAAAGTTAGCACTGTTCATATTATCTACTGAGACCTACATTCAAATACTTATTTATTTTCTAATCCCAACGTAATCACCTAGTCCAGTCAGTTTTTTTATGTTCCCTCTCTTGGCTGCTGAATTTGCATATCTGAAACTGCATCACTATAATAAATAAATGAGTGAACTTGTTGACCAATTTCGCTGAAATGTCTACTGTACTGTAGAATAGGATAGGGCGTCGGATACAGTATGTACTGCCTTGAGTGTTGAGTGTTGAGGCCTCGCATCAAATATCTTGATAATTAATCTATAAGGTCCTACTCGATACTCGGTGGTAATCTATAAGGTGACCATGAAGAAGTTTTTGTAGTGTGTTTTTTAACAAATGAATGTAGTAAATGTTCGTTCAGCCGCAGGTGACGTGGCATACGGGTGCAGCTAGCGGCGTGTGGGCTAGCACAGAGACAGACAGTAGTACAGGTGAACGTGTGTGTAGGTGGGCGAGGTGCGGCTGCGCTGTCTGCAAGCGCTGCAGCCGCTGTACGAGTGCGACGAGCTGAAGGGCAAGCTGGAGCTGTTCACCTCCAAGTTCAAGGACCGCATCGTGTCCATGTCGCTGGACAAGGAGACCGAGGTGGCCGTGCACGCCGTGCGCCTCGTCATCGCTATACTCAAGTAAGTGGGGGGACACAGCGGCGACGCGACGTGCGGCCGGTGTACGAGCGCGCGTGATCCCGGCATGTGTGTCGCAGGATGCACCCGGACGTGCTGACGGACAAGGACTGCGAGAACGTGTACGAGCTGGTGTACTCGTCGTGCCGCGGCGTGGCGGCGGCGGCCGGGGAGTTCCTCAACGTGCGCCTGTTCCAGCCCAGCGCCACGCCGCCCGCGCCCACGCGCTCGCGCCGCGGCAAGCAGCGCCTGCCCAACACGCCGCTGCTGCGGGACCTGGTGCAGTTCTTCATCGAGTCCGAGGTGGGTGTGCACACTACACTAACACTACCTACTGTCCTGTCCTGTCACACTCACACACACTCATCGTGCCCGTTCTATATAGGCTAAAGTGTGAACTCTCATGTGCTCTCGTTCTTCGCCATACATTCGTCGTATCTCACGTCCGACGCAAATAACGTGACGCGGTGCCGCTTCGGAACCTTACCGAGCTCGCATTCTTGTATCAGAGGTGAATACAAACTTCTTACTGATTACTTTGACTATTTGTGATGGTGCGTCCTGTGTGAGTGACGAGTGTTCAGTACATCCACGACTATTCTGTAAACATTGTGTATAACTATGTAAACATTGAATATATTTCCAATATGTAATAGAAATATAAATGTATCACCTGTGTGTTAGACTCATCATGTATCATCCAGGTGGAGTGATGACTTGTGGCTAGCAGCTGGCAGTTACTGGATGCAAATAGCTAAAAGTTGAACTCAGTGGTGTCATCATCATTATCAGCCGGTATCAGTCCACAGCTGGACGTAGGCCTCCCCCAAGACACGCCACTGAGCTGAGCCCAATTTTTGGCTCTTTGTATCCAGTCCTGTCAGTGGTATATAAAAGAGAAATGCCTTTGTCCAGCAGTCAAGGCCCAGACTGACTTTTCTTTATTTTATTTTTATTTTTACTTATATGGAAAACAAACAGCTTTAAAATTAGATTTAGGAAACAAATTAATAGTTCAAACAGCCTTAAGCCAGTTAAACTGTCTTTCTCTTATGAGAAAGACAGTTAAACTTTTCTTTTATGAGAAAGACAGTTAACCTGGCTACCTGGAACCTTTCTCTTAATTGTATGATCAAATTTATATAAATTATTTATGATCAAATCCAACGCACGCTTGCTAAGTAGCCAGTGGGTTCACCGGCGACGGTAACCTGGAGCATTAATAAAGTGACATGTAACCTTGGGGCACAGCTGCACGAGCACGGCGCGTACCTGGTGGACTCGCTGATCGAGTCCAACCCCATGATGAAGGACTGGGAGTGCATGACCGACCTGCTGCTGGAGGAGGCCGGCCCGGCCGAGGAGGCGCTCGATAACAGACAGGTAACTGTACACGTACACACCATCATCACCACACCATCACTCTCAGAGTACCTTCAGTGAAGTGTACAAAATTACATGGTATTCCAAGTATAGGTGCATACCTATACTTGGAATACCATGTAATTTTGTACACTGCGGCCATTACTTTTTCTGCTTAGATTACTTTTTCTATTGACCACCTTGCTTGAAGTCAATAAACATGTGGTTGATGGAGGTTGATATCGTATTCAAATGTCTTCTCCAGTGTCGCTATTGCACTGTAACATGCCTGAGAATACCTTACAGGCAGCAGAGAGAATAGTTATTCTTCTGTAGTTTGTACATACTGATTTATCTCCTTTCTTATCTTAATATTGGGGTGATTATTGTTCATCGCCATTCCTGAGGCATCTCGTCACATGGTCAGTGTCGTCGAGCAGTGAGCGAGCCGGCCGTGGGCGCGGTGCCACCAGGAAACATGGCCCCATATTGTCACTATGAACTGATGAAGCCATTCTTCTAGTGCGGAGCCACCTTGCTTTAAAACTTGCTGTGCCCCTTACCTTAACACATTAGATGTCGAATCTTATTCGACAACAATTTCACCGACAAAAAATCACAACACCCTTAATATAGTCTACTTAACCGCCGTAAGTTGTGCCCACTGTACTTTTAGTTGATTGTTAGCTGATCGTCGGCCTCTCGTTGATGAGATGTGTGTGTTGCAGGAGTCGTCTCTGATCGAGCTGATGGTGTGCTGCGTGCGCCAGGCCAGCACCGGCGAGCCGCCCGTGGGGCGCGGCGCCACCAGGAAACATCATCTGCTGTCCAAGGATCAGGCCAAGGTATGTGTCACGCTGTGTGTCACTCATATCTTCGTACTCTGAATTTGGAATCTCTCTTAACTAAAATATCGACTCTTCTGATCCAAAGCAAACGTCAATATAGACCTATCCATCTGTTATAATTCTGTTTTTTACGACCATTACGGCTAGATATACATCGATATCTAGGGCAAAACTGCTTGCACACCCAAGCAATTTGTTATGACGAATATCTTCCTTAGATTGTACCCATTCAGTATGCGTGGGAGTGGCGAGGCAATAAATGGCTTCCAACCCAAGAAGGGTCACGAGAACAATAATTGAGGCACACTCTATGAGTGTAACGTATGTGAGGTGTATAGTTGTGTGTGTGAGGTGTATAGTTGTGTGTGTCGGCAGGTGGTGAGCGACGACCGCGCCAAGATGACGACACACTTCATCGGCACGCTGCCGGCGCTGCTCGACAAGTTCGGCGCGGACCCTGAGAAGCTGACCAACCTGGTGTGCATCCCGCAGTACATGGACCTCGAGCTGTACACCACGCAGCGACAGGAGGCGGTCAGTATACTACATTACACACACACTGAGAAGCTGTACACCACGCAGCGACAGGGGGCGGTCAGTATACTACATTACACACACACACTGAGAAGCTGTACACCACGCAGTGACAGGGGGCGGTCAGTATACTACATTACACACACACTGAGAAGCTGTACACCACGCAGCGACAGGGGGCGGTCAGTATACTACATTACACACACACTGAGAAGCTGTACACCACGCAGCGACAGGAGGCGGTCAGTATACTACATTACACACACCCTGAGAAGCTGTACACCACGCAGCGACAGGAGGCGGTCAGTATACTACATTACACACACACTGAGAAGCTGTACACCACGCAGCGACAGGGGGCGGTCAGTATACTACATTACACACACACTGAGAAGCTGTGCACCACGCAGCGACAGGGGGCGGTAAGTATACTACATTACACACACACTGAGAAGCTGTACACCACGCAGCGACAGGAGGCGGTCAGTATACTACATTACACACACACTGAGAAGCTGTACACCACGCAGCGACAGGAGGCGGTCAGTATACTACATTACACACACACTGAGAAGCTGTACACCACGCAGCGACAGGAGGCGGTCAGTATACTACATTACACACACACTGAGAAGCTGTACACCACGCAGCGACAGGGGGCGGTCAGTATACTACATTACACACACACACTGAGAAGCTGTACACCACGCAGCGACAGGGGGCGGTCAGTATACTACATTACACACACACTGAGAAGCTGTACACCACGCAGCGACAGGGGGCGGTCAGTATACTACATTACACACACACTGAGAAGCTGTACACCACGCAGCGACAGGGGGCGGTCAGTATACTACATTACACACACACTGAGAAGCTGTACACCACGCAGCGACAGGGGGCGGTCAGTATACTACATTACACACACACTGAGAAGCTGTACACCACGCAGCGACAGGAGGCGGTCAGTATACTACATTACACACACACTGAGAAGCTGTACACCACGCAGCGACAGGAGGCGGTCAGTATACCATATACATACATTAAACACACACTGTGTAATTCTGAATTTTGGGTAAGCGCACTCCATCATCGACCGCGTAACATCAGGTGAGATGGTCAAGTGGTACCCAGTTCGATGTAAAAATAATAAAACAAAAAAAGACTACCTTTCTCTCGCTATATAGACAGAGAATGTACAATGTTGTGTCGGTAATGAGCTGCCGCGTCTGACCACTTCCAGATCTATCGGTAATTTTCTGAACAGTATCGCACATCTATCGTACACTTGATGCAAAAATTGGGTGCGTATATGATTTTGAAAAGTGGATAGAAAGTGGTAACTTTTTAATTATATTAAATAATAGAGGGCAGCTAGTTAGCGAAGACATCTCTGTAATGATACTGAGCATGTGAAAATATAATATTAGGATAGGATGTTAGAGGTTTCTGTAGACGACAATTTCTTGTGTGCTGTTTTTATTATATGCTGTCATTGTAAAAGAGAACGAGCCTGCGCTGAAGTTGAATGCTCATGTTAGTGGTGTGCGGGAGCCGTGACGTGCTCCGGGTGACCCAGTGAGTTCAAGTGAAAGTTTACAATTGTTCATATTGTAGTGTGTCGGCGATGTTTTATACACAAACACGTGGTTACAGAACCTGACCCTCCTGCTGAACAAGATCCGCGACACGGTGTCGGCGCAGACGGAGACCGAGGTGCTGGAGACGTGCGGGCGCACGCTGGAGGTGCTGTGCTGCGAGCACGCGGCCGTCTACAGCCGCTGCAACGTGGCGCGCGCCACCGTCACCGACATGTGCGTCAACCGGTACAAGGAGGCCATCGACGAGTACCGCAACCTCATCGAGGGGGTATGTTCTCTTCTCTACACACCGCACACCGCACATTGTACGCTAGTAGGACGCCTCGACGTGCCAAATCTCGGAACACCTGTGTTCTCACACTTCCCACCTTTGGAGCCAGTTACTATGCTACGCCTAGCGCGCCACCATTCTCGGCCAAATGTTCAATTTACAACAGTATTTTAAGACGTGCGCGTTAGAAGTGATACTTCCTTCACAGAGTGGGAATTCTTTTGTACGACAGCATCTGTTGAGCTTAGCGGGACGGATGCTCGAATGATAGCGTATACGTCTTCTTAGTTACTCCGTTCTGCAATAGAGGGCGTTTATAAATAAATATAAAATGACGTGTATGTGACTTCCGTTGCATTCGGACCGTGACGCTCCTTCACTTGCGTTGTATTTCTGTCCCAGTGCGCGTTTAACTTGTTTTATTGTTTACATCATATAGGCTAGCGTTTTGACCACTATCTCACCTGATGGTAAGTGATGATGCGGTCAAGGATGGTAGCTAGTTTGATTGGATATTGCAACTTTTACAGTTACTGCATTAGGAATGGACGAGTCTAGCGTGTATGTCGTGATGGACAGTATAGATGAGAACGGGAATAAAATCGAACATCCATATAATGCGAGTGCGACACAGACGTGCGCCTCGTCACTAAATAATGAATAGTATAAGTGCTGAAGATGCGCTCCCTGCGAGCAAAAATGCGAGATTAAACCTAGTTACGTCGTGAACGTCGGTGTCGTTCAAAATACGCTACACGCCTGGGATGCGACCTTGAATTTGCGTCACAGAATAGACTAATAGTAACTAGCAACCGCGTGTTGCGCACCGTAAGTCCGCGCGGTGAGAGTTGGTATCACTCGATCAGCTCGCGGGCCGTCAGCTGTCTCTTACTGTAAGGTTGAGTGTTGTGAGAAAACAAATTCAATAGTAAAGTAAAGGTGCGCGACCGATCGAGAGCGCGCGTGGCACTACTGACTGAACTTGTAGCCCGCGGGCTGCCGCGGAGGTACTAGCATTTTCATAAGTACCGCGCGGAGTGCGACAGGCCTGGCCTCCTAAACCTCGTAATATGGTTGAGTTAGAGTATGTGCCACCCCCAGGGAGAGACCCCCGACGCGGACGAGATCTTCAACGTGACCAACTCTCTGCGCAAGGTGTCCATCATGTACATGTGCCACAACCTGAACGACACCAACATCTGGGACTCGCTCTTCGAGGACCTGCCCAAGTGTCTCAAGGAGAACGACTCGCAGATGCCCACACAGGTACTCACAATTAATACCTCATCTGTTTTCACACGAACAGATTTCATATTATAATATTGGTTAAAAAGGTTGATACAAGCCGTGCATGTTTATGGCGACTGTGAAGTACACTTAGGGATCGACTTCGTGCAGGTATACTGCAAATTCTAAATGTCATCCAATCAAAATCGCGAATAGAGGCATCAATCACACACGCTCACACTCGTTCTGGGGTCTTGCGGGTCTCTGCGACCCGCTCACACCTAGAATTAGTTGGTGCGTCTCGTGTCTACATTCACAGCCGCCATTAAGTTTGCATCGAATTGTATCATAATAATACTCTAGTACTGATTCAGTTATATTACAGACTGCAGCCATTGAATTGTTTAATTATGCGCGATTTAACTAATCGAGTGCTTCATTCTATGACCAGAGCAGATCCACGCCTGAGCATAGTTTTATAATACTGACCTAAGACTGAACTAGCAGAGGGAGCGGCCTGTGAGGCAGAGTCACTCCACTACCAACTCTGACTAAATTTGACATGGTTCCGCTTGCTATATTATTCCGGCAGATGACTGTAAGAGGCGCAATCTTTTGAACAATAGTATTACACGACACGTCGACATTTTATAGCCAATGTAATAATGTTTCATTAATGATCATCGTCATGACGGTCCACGCCGTGCCCCTCATCTGTCCGTAAGCATACACAGCCCTTCACAACACATCCTAGCCAACGTTTGCCGAGTCTCGAGCCTCCTGTTGTGATAGCACCATGTAAGTTCCCCGGGAGCGGAGTAGAGTATAGTAGAGTATAGTATAACAGTAGAGCATGTAACGTTCCAGGCGCTGGTGTACGTGGTGCGCAGCCTGTTCTACTCCGTGGTGTGGTCGCTGCACGCGCTGGAGGAGCGCGGGGGCGGCGGGGGCGGGGGCGCGGCGGACGCGGGCGCCGAGCTGCGCGCGCGGCTGCACGCGTACGTGCGCCTGTGCCGCGACATCGTGCGCGCCGGCGCCGCCACCGACCACAGGGAGGAGGTAGCCTCTCCTCTCCCTTCCACCTCCTCCTCTCCTACACTAAATACTATTTCTGTTCCCATTCACGCTAACGCAACACCACAATGTATGGGAAGTCATTTATTTTACCAAAACAAAGTTGTCATTCCCATACATTTAGAAGCTGCGTTAGCGTGAATGAATACATAAATTGGGTTTTGTCTATGGGGCCTGTACCCGGCGATCGTTTGCCTCGGTTGTTTAAACGATAAATGATGTTTACTACTGACCAACATAATAGGAACGATGCCGGGGAAAATAAATGATAATTCTAATTAGTCCGTTAGTATTACTATAAAAATAATATTGGACAAGTATTTTTTTTATTTTACACATCAATAGAAATTGACATGGATAAAGAACGTCAAAGTTCGGGATTGGGGGCTCGTGACGTCACAAACCACTAAAAAGTGTAATGAGCCTTGACGTCACGCGGAATTTCAACGCGCTATATGTTCGTCGTAATTGACAACATGAAATATACATATCCAGTATTCTATGAAAATGTAAACAATAGGCTAAACAAACAACGGGCTACACTCCGGGAGTGCCGGCAGAAGTGAAAACTTAAACATCAACGTTGTGCATTTGGTCTATTCTCCCTCCGCCTTACAAATTTTCGATCAGGTCACATGTCTGACGAGAGTTTAACATTTTTATCCGACCTAAAGAGTTCACAACGCCTCCAAAAAATGTTAGAAATGTAGTCCATTATGTGAAGTGTGAATGTGAGTGGAGTGGAGTGGAGTGGAGTGGAGTGGAGCAGTACAAGCGGAGTGTGGCGTTGTGTCGGCAGGCGTACACGTCGCTGTGCGACCTGCTGATCCTGTTCGCGGAGCAGCTGGCGCGCTGCGGCGCCGGCCTGCGCGCCCTGGTGCTGGACCCGGACCCCGAGCTGCTGGACCTGCTCAACCTGTTCATACAGGAGTTCGTGTTCGTGCACCACAACTACGGTATGTCTCACTCTACTTACACTTGCACGTTTATATAGGTTTCAACAGAAACTTGCCCACTTATATATTTTTGGAAAAGCTTTAAGACTTCCTACTCTTACACCCGTTTGCATTAAACAGAATCGCCTAAGATTTGCAAAATTTCTAAATAGGACATTGTCGGGTCTCGAAATCTTAAAATATGTTTTGTAGATACACTTATTTAGAGATATTTTGAGGACCTAAGGTTAACGCGAACGGGCATTCATATAATGGAGAGAGCTCGGTCGTGTCGGGTGGCCCAGCAGTGTCGCTCTGTACACTATGTTAAAATTGGTATATGTATGTGTAGGCAAACATTTTACATTCTCGATTACATCTTCTCTTAACATCCGGTGAAATAGTGATCTGACACTCGCTTATCTACTATAGACCACGTCGTGTATGTCTCTACATGATTTTTATGTTCCTTAAATATACTTGAAATAATGAATCCATCCGTATGTGACAAGCATCTAGACACCAATAAACGTACTGCAATGTTATACATTTCAGGAATGTTCTGTTATCGACACCGATTGAGTATTATAAATGCGAAAGTCAGTTTGTATATTTATTTGTTTGGGACTTGTTGACTGACGGTTACACGGCTGGACCTCATTCAGCTCAAACGTAGCGCATGGACAGCCAGTGTCATGGCTGAGGTCGTAGGACACATGTAAACGCGGGGCACATCTAGGAGGTTCCGCCTCACGTGGAAAGGGCAGACTGTTTCAGAGTTCACATATTTATTTCAATTAGCTCCTTGACTAATACCACAGAATAATTAAAAGTACTACGTACTGATACTTTGTAGACCGATTCCTGTTCTATGCTGTGTAGTGTTGTATGTATGTGTGTGTCTCGTGCTATCCTACGAGCGTGTAAACTAGTGCGGGTCGTAATGTCAGACTCTACTAACTCATCGGTATACAAATAAATACTACAAAGGATGTTTTACAAAATATTTTACTACAATACCTAGTATATTTATTTTTCATGTCCTTTGTTTTAAGTGTTATTCTCTTAGATTTCCAGAATTCATATATAGTACCAACTCGAAAGATAATTTAGATCACAAAAGAATCAGTGTTGTCTGTTCGAGGCACTATATACCTGCTTACTTCGAACCATATAAAACTAGCGTCGATTACTCCGTTCCTATTGAATTGATTGATCGAAGGAGCATTCCATTGTATCGATATATTCGATATTCTTATGATATGTTGTTGTCATGCCACACGACCAGCTCCTGAGTCGCGCCGGACACTGGCTGTGAGGAGAGATAGTGTCGGCCGGCTACGGGGTGTATTATCTGTCATATTGAATAACAAACCAAACTTGATGTACATAGTGTGACCGGATTGTTGGGGTCGGTTCCTTCGATGCACTTTTTTCCAAATTGGGTGTAATAATTCGTTATATATTTTGGGTGCGGTGCACAGAATGTTAATATATCGGGCGATACTTCATGTGTTGTTTATTCGTGGAATATTCGAGGTTCAGCGTACACGGCGACGGCGGCGGTCCACCGCCTCGACAGACGAGGAATCGCGCCAGACTCGTAACGATAACTATAGATGCACTTTTATTGATCGCCATCACGTTTATTGTACCTCGCGGGTACGTAGAAGCGAGTCCGCCGCCGTCGCGGTGCGCCCTGGGAGACGGCCGCGCCGGCGCCTGCACCGCTCGGACCTCATGCATCACACTGAGATAAAATATGCATTATTTACAAAAGGGCGGAAAGATCGGATCGTCGACCGAGCGAGTGTCGCGGTCGGATCAGGTCGAACGTGTACCGCGGGTCGCATCTAGGTGTAGCGCGGGCGGCGGGCGGCGGGCCCCGGGCCCGGCGGCCGCGGCAGATGCGATAACGTGGTGGTTGTGTTTGGTTGCATGTTCGCGCGGCGCGCGGCTGCTGCGTGGGACGCCGGTAAGCTGTGTGACTGGTAGACTCCGCCGGCGTATTTTACCTTAGTAATGTACCGGCGGGGCGCCGCCGCCGCGCGCCGCATGGAGCCCGCCTCGCTCCCGGTCTGTCCCGCGCCCGCAGGCTCGCCACAATAATGCATATTCGGTCTCGATGCGACGCGCGACATCGCTCGACATTACTAAGGGAAAATTTGTCGCGCCCGCTTCGTGCGACCCGATACCGGCGCCGCGCCCGCTCTCCTCGCCCGATACGGGTCGCCGTTTTGTTAAATGCGAATTAAACGTGACCGGGAGTCTCGCGTGCGCGGTATCGGGTCGCGCCGTCATCTTATTAACACACTTGAGGAGTTTGTGATTTTGAGCATGATCTGTGTATTAGTTTTTCGTTGCGCTGTTTTATGATTTGTTCGGCCGCGACGGCGTCCGTCCGGCGGGTGGTGTCGGTGGTGCCGCTAACCGGCCCGGCTTGTACTAAGTTTCCTCGGGCTTCACTAACGGCGCTCGCCGCCGCCGGCTTGTAGAGTAGCATGCCGAGCCGTGCCCGCGCACAGGACACGCGACGACACCGGTTCGCTCTTCTCTTTCTATCCGAGGCCCGCGGCCGGCCGCGCGACGGAGCCGCCACGCGATAGGTCGGAGCGTGTGAACCGAGACTGCGACGAGCGTTAAAGTGCTCGCGCCGCCGACCGCGCGTGGCGGCGCCGGCGCGGGCCGGCCGCCGCCGCCGGCTCGCGCTGACCCTCGCCTCTTGCAGACGGTCAAGACGAGAGACGTATCGAGGAGCTCCACAAGCGCCGCAACTTCCTGGCGGCGTACTGCAAGCTGATCGTGTACAACGTGGCGCCCATCCGCCGCGCCGCCGACGTCTTCAAACACTACATCAAGGTCAGTTCAGTTACACGTTCCAACTGCACTATAATATGTGAAAGTGGAGTCCAGAGTTCAGTGATAGGTGTGTATGTGGTTGTTTCGTTGCAGTGTTACAACGACTACGGCGACATAATAAAGGCGACGCTGAGCAAGGCGCGCGAGATCAACAAGCTGAACTGCGCGCTCACCATGGAGCTGGCCATGCAGGCGCTGTTCTCAGACATCGTGCAGCGCACCGCGCCGCCGAGACCTCCTGACCTCAGCGAACTGAAGGTAGGGCCGTCGCAGCTATCTTTTTCACAGGGTTTAGGGTTTTAACCTGTATACGTGTCGGCATTGTCGGCAAACAATAAAGAAGTTCAGGCGGCGGTTACATTTTCACAATACAAATATCCTGAAGAATGTTCGTAGTGCGTGATGGCGAGTGACCTGCGTGGGTGTGTGTCCGCAGGAGCTGGCGAAGCGTTTCTCTGTGATGTTCGGTCTGGACCTGGTGAAGAACCGCGAGGCGCTGACGGCGCTGCACCGCGCCGGCATCACGTTCGCCGCGCTGGAGCCGCACGCCTCGCCGCCGCCCAACCTCATGTTCCTGGAGCCGCTCGCTGAGTTCTCCAACAAGCTGCTGCGCCAGGACAAGCGGCAGGTGCTCAAGGTGAGACACACGCACGTACGCACGCACGCACACACGCACACGCACACGCACACGCACTACGGCTGCACCGCATAAGTACATGGACTTCACGCGACGATGCTTGCCACCACAGCAGCGTCTAGTCCAGTTAGACAGATACACACCTACAATATCATCGACTTCTGCGCTATGTCTCTGCATACAACATTATTTATGGTCGTTTAAATAACTATAAGAACCGACTTCAAATGGCTCGCTAGACATTTTTAGGAGCATGTTCGAGGTGTGTATCTCCAATCTCAAAGACATATATTGTAATATGTGTTGTTATGTTTCAGTTCCTGGACTCTCGCATCGCGCACAGCGTGCAGTGGGGCGAGGAGTGGGCGCCGCTCACCACGTACCGCAACTCTCTGCTGACGGACGCGGCCGACGACCGCCCACAACACTCCCGCAAGAACTACTCGCGTCGCGCACGTCAGTATATATACACTCACACTTACACTCACCACGTACCGCAACTCTCTGCTGACGGACGCGGCCGACGACCGCCCACAACACTCCCGCAAGAACTACTCGCGTCGCGCACGTCAGTATATATACACTCACACTTACACTCACCACGTACCGCAACTCTCTGCTGACGGACGCGGCCGACGACCGCCCACAACACTCCCGCAAGAACTACTCGCGCCGCGCACGTCAGTATATATACACTCACACTTACACTCACCACGTACCGTAACTCTCATACGTACAGTACGTCTCATACGTTCGCTCTCACTCATTCACTCATCACTCTCACTCACACAATTGCCAGCACTCTGTGAATTTATTGGCTTGATGTCTTTGCTCGGTGGATGGTTCTATGTACGGCCGAATCCTCCCAGCAGTATCTCATTGAGCACAAGTATGACATCACACGTAGGGTTAATGAAGCCCGGCGCGCCCGTGACTATGACACACCCGCGGCTGACGGCGACCACTGACCACCGCCAGTGTGCACGCTGTTTGCCGGGCCTATCACGACTGTGCATATTGGAACAGTCATTAGTATACATTCCGGCAAACACCCGGCACCGATACAAACGTCTGAATTTAAGATGCGCAGAAGTCACTTCTAGGTTTGTTTGGCGGGGTGGAGGGGCGCGGCTGTCATCGGTCCGTCATAGCAAGTGTAGTTCCCGCGCTGTCGCCACGTGACAGAGCGGGTGCATAGCAGTCGTAGTACGCATGGATTTACCGCACGAGGATCGTGCACAGCATATGTTTTTAAAAATTCAATTTAATCCAAACAATTCGTATAAGGTTGTAATCGCTATGTACATCAAAACGTCCCCAACGAAAGGCACCTAGATGAGAGCATGTCCTCGTCTAACAACCTGCCAGTAGTATACCTATCATATGTATAGTATATTTATTATATATGTGGTCCATACAAAAAAGGGACAAACTCCTTTCGAGGTCGGTCTCTTTCGGGCCGCTAGTGCACCGTCTTTATATGAAATGTGTTAGTATGAGGTCTGAGCAGCAAGTAACGTCCGACTCCCGCAGGCGGGCCGGCCGAGGACGAGGAGGCGGAGGAGAACGCAGACTCGGACGCGGAGCAGCCCGGGTGAGCCGCCACTCTCCGCTAGCTTCTACTTCTGCTTAGTGTACGGGAGCGACTCGCTCTATACGCTGCACTGCACCATTACCCTTTACCCTTACTACTAGTTTTCATACCAAACTCGATATCCTATATCGAATACATTTTGTATAAAAAACACTCGAGACTACTCTAAAAAAGGCAGACAGATTGGTGTCGAACACCCGAGTGATTATGATTGTAGCTGATGATTCGACCGTGCTGTGCTCGCCAGCGGACTGAGCGCGGAGACGTGTTACTCGAGCATTTACTCATACTGAACGTGCGGTCATTCGGTGTTCGACATCAACAGAAGTAGTCTGAAAAAAAAAACAGTACAGCTACTCTAGCGGTTTTCAAACATCACTAAATGTAGACCAATCAGGAAGCCAGAATAAGTCGAAAACTACAGTCCGGCAAGTATAACTTGGCGTGCCTGTGCGCCACTGTGCTTTTACTTTGTACTTTGATAACAGTTTCTCTTAAACCACTTTTAATTACTTTTGGCATTATTGAACTATTTTAATGTAGCAGATTTATCAACAATAATGTCGCGGTAATCTCTCAAACGCCAAACTCACAGTTTCAATTAATATAATTAGTTCCAAAAACCACCACCGCCAAGTTATACTTGTGGCACTGTATGTGAGATCTGTCAAAAGCGGTTACTATGAAAACTCGGTACTAAGGGTACTTATCTAGCTACTTGCGCAGGGGAGCTTCACGCTCTCTCCACACTCCAGTGCGATCACTATTACATTGAAACGTTTGTATACCTTGTGAAGGTTACAATATTGCTACACCCTACATAGTACAGGGTACATGTCGATAGTAATAAGTAGATTAGTTTTACTGTAAGATACAACTATTGTACATTGTGTTGCAATAAACAATACTGAATACTGAAAAAGGATTTGGGTGCATCGAATTACACTTAACTAGCTGCACCCCGTGGCTTTACCCGCGTATCATGCTGACCTTCCTCTTGGATCGCTCTATCTATTGCTGAAAACTGCATTAAAATCCGTTCCGTGGTTCAAAAGGTCTGAGCGTACGACAGCGGGAGCGACTTTGTTTTATATTTTGCAAATATTCATAAAATCTTTTATAGCGAGTGTTTTTGATAAGAAATACAAGTATATATGAAAAAGTTCGTGCGCGACCATCCTACGGGTTGAATACTGAACATGAACACAGAGATAGGTACTTTATAGCTCGAGGATGAATATGGCTACTCTTTGTGAAAATAAAATCATGATTTTTGAACATAACTACTTACAGTGATAACGTTCTTGGTGTCCGTGAACGAAGCCGCGGGTATCAGCTAGTCTTAAGAAAAATCTCGATATAATACGTTACTGTTTAAGACCATGGATAATTGAATATTAGATTGGGCCTAATATAGATAGTTATCTTAGTTTCGATACTTAACATTTTTTGTGGTCTTAAGAGCCGTAATAAATATATGGAGCAGTATGATGCTCTATGCGAGTGTTTGTATTCAGCGAGGAGGGTTACATCTGTTATAATAATTGTAATGTAACTGTAACCATTAGATAGTCGTTGTCATATCTATGAAACGTTGGGCCTTGTTACTCCGTATACAGTTAGTGTAAAGGTAATATAAGTAGATATTTATATACGTATTTAATATAAATGGTGTAGTATTAAATAGCGTAAGTGAGTAGTGTTGCTGTAAGAATACGTTCGGTGTGAAGTTGACACAGTGTCGCATGTGTAGTCGTGTTACGAGCCGCGGTGGCGTTCTGTGACCACGCATCTAATATTGAGAAATGTTTTTATGACAATAAGTAGTTATATTTTTATTAAATCAATTTTTGAATATACATGTATTTTATTCGTAGGTATGTATGTTAAGTAATTTCGTTACAGCTAGCAGTGGTGAGAATAATAAATAATACGTTCGAGGTATCTATACGTGGATGTCTCTGAATCGGTCAACATCTGATATGACACAGTTAAACAATAAACAAGTGAATTATTTAAAAGTACAAAAATAAGTTCAAAAACTAAAACCCAACTACTGAAAAATCACTCTCTAAAAAGTATGAAACAAGAAAATATTGTCATCTGAGATATGTACAAACTATTCGATATGTATCGTGTATTATACAAACAACTAACTTGTAATAAATATTTTATTGTATATCGTAAATATTGATAGTGGTGTTCAGTGGTACCACACGTGGTTGCATTCAGTCACGAGTCGTCTCGTGACCACGATCTAAAAAACGAAATAAAAATTTATGTTTTAGGCGCGATAAGTCCCGTATTTTAGTATTTATAACTATGTATTATATTATATGTATTATATATTATATATACTATATAAATAACTATTTATATTATTCAAATCGCGAAAGTTTAAAGTTTACATACATACACTCGAAAACATAATCCTCCTTCTTTCGCAGTCCGGTAATAAATGACTGCACAGTGTATACAATATATATTGTTGTTAGTGATTGTCGTCGCGGGTACCTCGCACCACCCATCGTGAGAGGCTGTAGTTGCCGTGCCTGGCACAGTGACGTGCACGGCGGTCACACGCATGCACAGTGACATCACACAATGAGTGGAACATGGAGCTAGCGGCGACGATTATAAGTATTAGTGAGCAACCTTAATGGTTACTTATCTCTGGTTATAGTCACATTTGTTCTTATACCGTCATTATTTAAGATTATCAAATAAAATAAAAACAAAAAAAAACCGACTTCAAATGCCGCGCTAGTTATTTTCAGTAGCAAGTTTGAGGTGTCAACCTCCATATCTCTGGAGATACTCATCTGATCTCGATGAATTTACAGTTGCACCACCTCAAGAGTATGCTCTTTTCTAAAAAAATATATTTTCTGAATCGTTCCACTATTGACAGAGAAATCGGTGAACATACATACAAAATAAAGGTTCCTTTTTTTACCTTTTGAGGTACGGAATCCTAAACACCATTAAAAACATACAAAAAAAAACTTACTCTTATATAGCCTTATAATCAAATAATTTATATCGCAAAATTAAAGCTCAAACTATCAAAATAATAAACCTTATGCTTTTCCTCGTTATCTTTTAAATTAAAATAATGTAAAAATATGCAAGCAACTTTTATTATGATCAAATTGGAGGAGATTACTTCTCAATAAAACATTATGATCACTGAAAGGTAAGTGACATATTGTATAGTAAGTAGTGCATGTGGTTCTTAGTTATGGATTATATTGTAGATAGAATGTTATGTAGTGTTATTGTTTATATTTTTATGTTATTAAAATGTAACAAACATCTTATCCCCTTATCTAATATAAGGGCTCTTTCAAATTAGGCGTTTTGTGTCGGACTGCTGCCGCGCCGAAGTGGTGCGGATGTCGTCCTGCGCACAGACAGTTGATATTTTTTATTCAAAGCACGAGCGGGATGCGGCTTCGGTGCGGCGCCGGTACCGCGTACGCACGACGGCACGACGGCAACGTCGCGAATAGCCAGAAATTGATGACAATCATCACTAAAATACGAACGCAATGCAGTCTAATACTTAAATGTAGACGGTCGATGTCGGACTGTAATCGTCCTGTAGTATAGCTGCTCGATATAACAAACGGCACAGTAGGCACACGACAGCGGAACGCATACATTGAAAGAGCCCTAAAATTGTGTTGTCAACTTGTTTTGATAGAGATTGTGATGCATGAACAAGATATATAACACATGTATGCGTTCATTACATATACTCACCGGTTTATTCATGTAATGTGAGTTGCGAGACTGAACACTTGAAACACATTATTGTTAACCGTCTATATCTGCATGCTCATTATATTGTCTAAAACAATGTGGCAGTCAGGATATTGCTTCAAGGACGCGAGGCTTCAGTGGTGTTCAATGTTGGTTCCTTGAACACGCTACCGTTGCTTCTCCGGGAATGAGAGATACCACCGTGTGAAATACTTGGATACGATGACTTTTCACGAACACTTCGTGTGTCGCATGCTAATTGTTTTTTGTTGCTGTGCTGAGGTTGTCATATTAGTTAACAAAACTTAATTTAAACCAAATCAAATTTTCTATGTGGAATATCATTACATCTAATTTGGTTAAAATTATGTATTTTTGAATGCTAAATCCTTGCATTAGATGTAAACTATATTAATGTGGAACGTTCTCTGTCCGCGGTCGCTTATATAATCTTTGCATTACTTCTCTTAATATTAACATGTACACGACAGTATGCGCCACTATACCACATGTTGTTGTGTCGCGGGCAGCGAATGTTACTACAGTCTCAATTCCTAGTACGTTCCGGTAACCGTGCACCTCCCCCCGCAGCGCGGCGCGGCGCATCCGCCTGTCGGTGGTGCACCGGCGCACGTCTTTCCCGCGGCGGCGGCGCGCGCCCCCCTCCCTCTCCCCCGCCGCCTCCCCCACACCCTCCATCCAGTCCCCCGCGTCTCCCGCGTCCGCACGTAGCTCGTGCGGCGCCGCACTGAGCGACAAGCGAACAGATAAACTGTGGGGCAGCTACCGACGCGACGATGCCTCGTCTCCGGCTGCCGAGGGCGCCGACACCTCGTCCCGAACGACCGAACTCGGAACACCGGTGACAAGAAAGAGACGCACGGGAGCGAACGGGACAGACGTACCGACGCCGGATGGCTCCTCAGATGTATCGCCGGCGAAAAGTGTCGCGACCACTACAACTAGCGAGCGGACGCGAGTTCCGGCGCCAGTTACAGCAGCCGCGCAGAGAAGTCGGCTCGGCAGACTGCACGTGACGCGAGCGGCTGACGGTGCGCTGGATTCCTTCAGGTAGGACGACACATACCTACAAACGTCAGTAGAACTGACTGACTCACCTCACGTGACATTTTCGACATGGGACATGTCCGTCGTTGGGCGGGTTGGGACAGTTGTGCTGAAATGAGATGTCCAGTTGACTGTGTTCCCGCCACCCCCCGCTCGTAGACGAGCACGAGTCCACCTGAGATCATATCCTCACTTGAGATACAGCTACTTGAGATGTGCTCGTTTCCGCAATAATATACCCATGTGTTGCTCGCAGTCACATTAAACTTAGAATAACTACAGTATGTGAAGGTGTAGGCTCTATGTATGTAGTTAGATAAACAATAATAAACTGGCCAAGTGCAAGTCGGACTCGCACTCGTAGGGTTCCGTACCACACTACAGTATTTTATAAGATCGAGCAAAAATTACCTAATAAATATTATCATTTTTCGCCAGCAAAAAATAATAATTAATAAAGATTTTATTTCTTATAACGCCATCTAACGTCTAACAAAGGTGTTAGGGATCGACATTTCAAATTTGAAATGCCGAAAAAAACACTTTTCTTGTATACCCTCTATTATTTTTAACTTTATTCTGTTTTTTAACCGACTTCAAAAAAAGGAGGTTTCTCAATTCGACCGTATATATATATATATATATATTTTTTTATGTTACTTCGCGGATAACTTCGTCGTTTATGAACCGATTTCGATTATTCTTTTTTTGTTCGAAAGGAGATATCCCAAGTGTGGTACCATGGTAATTTTATCGAGGTATGATAAGTATCTCCAGAGATATTGAGATAAACATCTCAAAATTGGTACTGAAAATGAATAGCGCGGCATTGAAGTCGGTTGTTTTTTAGTTTTTAAACGATATTATAGTATTTGTTGTTATAGCGGCAACAGAAATACATCATGTGTGAAAATTTCAACTGTAACTATCACGGTTCATGAGATACAGCCTGGTGACAGACGGACAGACAGACAGACAGACAGACGGACAGCGGAGTCTGACCCCCCGTTCACACATGTCTCCGTTTTACTGTTCCGTTTTATCGCGTACATTTTTTACATACATTTTATTATACAGAATACTGTGCCATGTGTGAAGTCGCTCATACAACTACATACGCCATCGAGGAAAAAAAAACGTACTCGATAAAACGGAACAGTAAAACGGAGACATGTGTGAACGGGCCGTTAGTAATAGGGTCCCGTTTTATCTTTTGGGTACGGAACCCTAAAAACTACAATGTGTGAATCATACAATCGAACATTATATTGATTTAAATAGTTGTCAGTAGCTGATTAACGAAAGCTTCGAAGAAATGATTTTAATTTATCGGACAAGTCTGTAGAGGTGACTCATGGGTTGGGAAAATAAAATAAATGTCCGAAATTGGAGGGACCTACCTGATGGTAGAGGAAGGTTGATGTCATCGTCATGTGTCCGATACCATGCGATCACTGATGTCGGTACTCGGTACCTATCATTTGTGTGGAGAAATAAAACTGGTGCTGTACCGATGATGTGTGACTAGTCGTGCCCCGCGGTTTTACCCGCGTAGACATGGTTCCCGTCATCTCGTGGGAATATCAGCATGAAAAGTCCTATGTGTTCTTTCAGAGTCTAAACTGTAGGCTATCTTCATACTAAATGTCAGCTCAATCGGTTGAGTAGTTTTAGCGTGAAGAGGTAACAAATATACACACAAACATTCCTATATAATGTTAGGATAATGTTCCAGCGACGGACAGACTGACTGTATCACCTGCAATGGTTGACCAATCATTATCGATATATTGATACCACCGTCTATTATTGATCAAAGATGTCTTGTTTTACAATTTCATCAATCGTTAAACAGTAAAAATATCAATATTCCAAATATGAACCCCTTTGGCCTTCTCCGCTTCTCGTGGAATGCCTTTTTTTAGATATAAAGTAACAGGAGAAGCACGACGCTCGCCTGACGGTAATCGATGACGTCTACTGAGCACTGATACAGCGGCATGCACAATTCTGGAACTGCATTGCGCCTGTTACCTCGAGACATAAAGATGTTAACTCTCACATGCCCCGTAATATAACAGGACAGTACCCTTAGTACGAGTTTTTATCGTAAATGCTTTTGACAGATCTCACATAGTTTTCGACTTATTCTGGCTCCCTGATTGGTCTAAATTTAGTTAAGTGTAGTAACCACTAGAGGCGCTGTACTGTTTTTCATACAAAATTTGCTCGATATACGATATCGAGTTTGGTATCGAAACTCGTACTAAGGGTACAGGACACTGCAATTTCAACCGAAAAAAAATCCAATTGGAGTTATGTTCGTCCACTCGAGCGGGGCGGATGCCACGCTGTGGAAGAACAGCGGGAAGGTCATGTTTCCTGTAACGCGTACTTACCTGTACAAATAGGAAATGTAATATCGCAAAGAATGTTGTGTTCCAGTAATGTAACAGAGTGTACTCGTCGTGTCTGTATGTCGCAGGTCGGTGTCGAGCTCCGCTAGCTCGGCGGCGGGCGGCGCGCGGCTCACGGTGCCGGCCGAGGTGCACGCGCCGCCGCGCAGGTACTGTCAGCCCGGTCCACCTTACACACCTGTCACACACGTCACCCGGCCCTGACACCAACCTGTCCTGTCCTGTCCTGTCCCTGTCCCTGTCCCTGTCTGTCCCTGTCCCTGTCCCTGTCCCTGTCCCTGTCCCTGTCCCTGTCCCTGTCCCTGTCCCTGTCCCTGTCCCTGTCCCTGTCCCTGTCCCTGTCCCTGTCCCTGTCCCTGTCCCTGTCCCTGTCCCAGTCCCTGTCCCTGTCCCTGTCCCTGTCCCTGTCCCTGTCCCTGTCCCGCCTACATCGACACCAGTCTACACTACACTGATGGAAGTAGGACCGAACTGATTCTGAAGCTACACTTATCTTCCAGCCTACTAGTAATTTGAGTTGCACATTACTTTAGTATAGTCTTGTTAACCCCTCCAATTAAGCTGAATATGCTTGTGTCTGGAGTGGGTTAACGTCAATACTGCAATGGGTGGGGATCGAACTCACGACCTATCGATCGCCAGGCTGACGCCTTAGCCATTGGGCTATTCCCGTTTTTTTTGCTCTCGGCTAGGAAACACCCAAATTGTAGATACTCGGAAACGAGTCAGTCGGCGATGTGATCTATTCTTCTGTGGTTCGAATGACCGCGGTCGAACCTTTCCGTTTAGTGCGTGCTGATTTTCGGAATATCCGGTCCGACTGTAAAATGAGGTAAAAGGAATCATATTATCTAAATAAATAATATCGCACACTCGGTTATATATATCTTCGAATTAACTACTGAACGAAGATGCAACATCGGAGTCGTATATGGGCTAGCGTGTGACCACTATCTCAACTGTTGGGAACTGAGGATGCGGTCGAGGGTGGCAGCACGCTAGGACCGGAACGGGATCTGGCGCTCAACATATTAGATGTAACGTTGACAAACACAAACATTTGTTGCGCAGGAGCAGCGGCAGCCGCGACGCGTCGCCCACGTCACAGCTCGGCCGCTACTGAACATAAGCACTTCCACTTGTTACAATAACAAGAAGATTGTTATTATTCTCTATTTAGCAGAAATTACACCGATATTGACGTACGATACGTACGTATTTGAGAAATGCGCACTCGCGCTCTTTGCTCGGACGGGGCGAGCGGACAAGTCGACAATTATTTAACTTTTACGTACATGTTATTATTTTGATTGAAGTGTTACATTACGATGTCTGTTCTCGTCTATTTGAGTTATGTCTATGTATTGTACATATTTCGCGACAAAAAACAGATCTCGTGACCTTCGTATCGACCGTAGCCGAGTTTTAGCTTACTTAACTATATGTCTAAAAATGTTTCTTACTAAGCGAGCTCAGCTTTTGTTCCATTTATTTCAATTGTTAATACGATATTTGTTTTATTATATTATTTTTGTAAAGGAATCGTTAATTTGTAACCTCGTCGAGCTTATAATAAGACATATTTTTCTAGAATTTTTATAGTTGTTGCGTTAAGCACCTTGTGTACTGATGTCCTGAATTACAGTTTTTGATTGATTAATATCTGGCGTTTTATTTTAACATTTGTTCCTGAACATGTTTGATAGCTATAGATTCACACTCTAGATATTATATATATATTCACACCTATTAAAAACATTCACTTGGACAAATATACCTTATAGAATACTACGAGCAATCGAACCCAGCTTCCTTTACTGTAAAATACGATTATAATAATTCAAGGCGCTTTCTGCAAGTCCCACTAATGTAAATTTTTCGCTAAAGAAAAGGGAAAAAAACTATTGTGTACCGGAGCCAGGTGATAAGGAAGACAAGTTGTGAAGCGGCCGCACGATTTCGACTCACCAATACATTTTTTCAGCAATTTAAATAAACGTTTAGGAGGTGTCTTGAAAAAATCTATATATATAAAAGAAAGTCGTGTTAGTTACTACACTTATAACTCAAGAACGGCTGGACCAATTTTTAGATTTTTGTGTTTTTGGAATTGTCTTTGTCAGGAATAGGATAATAAGTATAAAAAAAACAGTGAATAATTGACCTAAAAAATTTATATAAGAATAAATATTTTGCCAAAATGTTCCTGGGTTTAAAAACTGCCGATTATTTGATGTTCAATTGTTTATCCCGCCGGATATTTTTTGTATAATTATAGCTCCACACGATTAGTGTATTTAGCCAGTGTCAAGTATAAAAATTCTTCCCATGTGGCGATAGCATTACAATATTCGGATTATCGCGTATTTTTTTTGGTATAATTATGGCTCCACACGTTTAGTGTATTTAGCCCGTTTCAAGTAGTAAGTCAAGTAAAAATTCTTCAAGTTTTTGTGAAATCAAGTCATGTAGATTTTAAAAATGTCAAATATTGTCAGTAATGATAATTGTTTGACATATTTATTGATTGTCAAATATGCGTGCGTTTAGAAATGTATGCTTACAAACAACTTAAAAAAGTTTATATTTCCAAAAACCATTTTTACCAATTTTTATTCTATATCTGGATTGTCATAATACATTAATAAACTTAATATTCATTTATTACATTCATAAAAGCCTAAAACAAGTTCATCTAAAAGGTAACACGACATTTATTGTCTGTTAGGTGGTACGAAGTTCGCCGGGCCAGCTAGTAGTAGAGAGGTAGCCAAAATGCAGCTCTTGCGAGGAGCTCTTTATAATCTGACCTGTTGAGAAATGTTGAGTTTTGATGCTGGCATTTAGTATGAAAAGTTTGCGTACGCTGGGGACTTTGAATTGATTTGAATTGATTGTAAAGGATGTTTGTGGGGAACCGAAAAGGTTTATTTAATATTACTTCAAGCAAAGCGCGCTGAGCTCTCTCAACGGTTATAATTCTCGAAATCGGAGGCATTAGGTCGGATGTATAGATCCGACCAAAATGACTTTAATACAGCGATATTAAGGTTTTGTTTCTCTTTCTAACAATGTGACCTAGATATTTCTATCTTATACCGTTGACAAGATACACAGATGCCTAAACTCGGATATACAGACGTTTTGAAATGCCTGGGAGCCATAAGTTTCCATGTTTGCTTCCAGCTCTATGCACCAAATAATTAAAAGTTGTATGAGCCGTATTTCAACATACACTTTTATGCATTTAATATGGATATATATGTAAGGACATACTGGACGTATCAGCAGATAAGCCTTTATGCATCAAAAGATAAATATGGAGAAAAAAGTTTGTTAATTTTAATTCTGCTCACCTGTAAAGTAATACTTACAAAATCCTCGTTCTAATAACAATAAAGCAACTGATAGCACACTTAATGCCTTAGTAGCGTTATGCAAAAATTTTTAAAGCATTATGCTTTTTTTTTTGAAGATACGCACTATTATACTTCCAGCCTTATGCATCAAATAATTAAAAGTTTTATGAGTCGTATTTCTACATAAAATTTTATGAATTTTAAATGTTTGGTCTTCCATACTGGACGCATCAGAAGATAAGCCTTTGTGCAATAAAAGACAAAAATGACGAAAAAAAATTTGTTAATTTAATTTTTGCTCTCCTGTAAAGTAAGAGTTTTGTACATCCGACCTAATGCATCTGATGTCGAGAAATGTGGTTTAGCATGCGCTGCCCCATATCGTAATACAATATTGAAGTACTGACTGACACAGAGCAAGGTAGATGTCACGTATAATTTCGAAAGGCGTGCAGTCTCATAGATTTTTCATGATAAATATAAGTTTTCTAACACGGCTGGATATATCATGTTACTTTGAAGTGTTTCACACTTTGTATTTTTGTAAATTGTTAAACACAATCCAAAATTTTGGATTGTGTTTAACAATTTACGGCTGGATATATCAATGACTTTGTTCCTTGTAGGAGAGATTCTCATCGATGATTATACCTAGGTATCTGATTTTCTCTACTCTCAATAAGTGAGCATGTGCAATTAGAGAGTTGGTAGCTGTTTATATTTTGGCATGAGTGGATCTTGAGAGCTACATTATTTGGAGGAAGTAACTCTATAGATTGCTCACTCCATAAAATATACATTTTTACATAATACCGTCGCATATCGTATCGCAATACCTAGCTCATGCACATGCACAGTAACGACATCACATCCTACGAGGTAGGTGTCGTCGAATATAAGCTATATGTAATAATGAATATTGTATGGAGTGAGAGCTGTCTATAACGTTGTCTCAGACGTCCTAAGGTCCTTAGTGGTAAGGGGAGTGAAGATTGTTTTTTTATATTGCGGTTACCGTGTGTAGTTTCTGTGGTCTGACGTTAGTTGTACCTATCCTACGGTACATGTTTTAATATAGGTACCTATCACGGATAAAGACAGAAGAGTAGAGTCTATTCTCCGAGGTACCTATTTAATTAATCGAAGACAAAGTGTTTAGAGATGAACCGATGCCAATTGTATGGATAACGACGAGTTAGCTAGGTTAGCAATAAGTCACCCACGTTGTTCTACCTTAACAAACGTCACATCGACACATGTGGCCGATGAAGTCAAGTCAAGTGGTGGTCTGTACCATCCACCGAAAAAATACTCGACGCAAAACCTTTACTGAGTTCCGGCATCCATGCATCATCAGGTGAGACAGTGTTTAATCGCTTGCCATTTCAGCATAAAAAAAAAACAATGTAGGATAGTTGAATTACCTGCAGTAGCTCGTATTGACTGACTTTTTACTTTTTTCCGTGCCCCTGCCCTGCCATCTAGCGACTAGGGGAAGGTGGGGTAATTGCGAACACCTAAGGGAGAACTGTAATAAAACAAAAAGAAATAAAGTTATAAAAGTCTTTTATTGATAAATGTTAACTTAAACTAATCATTTTTGTACTGTCATAATCAACTTTGATAAATATTTAGTATAAAATCAAATTTTGACGAAAAAACAAAACACTTGGTGTCCGGAATCACCCGCAGCATGTGGGGTAATTACGGACTAATCTAGCCTAATCGGCACAGAAATCACAGAGAAATCCTCTAGACGTGCTTTCAACACTGGTACAATTTTCGTGGGCCCAGAGAATAAATTGTAAATAAAAATTAAAAAGTTTTTTTTTGAAAAATTTAAATTTTTTTAAAATGTACCTATAATAGTCCCAGATTGCCCCACTCAACTCGTCCGCCAATACCCGATACACACAGAAACCTAAAACTATTTAATTTTTTGAGGTTAGAAACTTGCAATGCACGTGGTGATTATTTAAATAAGTTATATATTTATTCGTTACTTCACAACAAAAATATCAGATTACTATTTTTTGCATAGAGGATTATACACGCATTACAATTTATATAAAAAATTAGATGAAATTTCAAGAATTAAAAAGGATTAACTTACCTTGAACACCGAGCGCGCCTTCACCTCACCAGTTACTGTTCGGCACTAAGTTCGGGTCCGACTCACGATTGCGATACTCGAGATATCTACTATTTCTTTCTAACATCCGAATACCTTAGTGTTCGCCATTACCCGCCGTCCGTGATTCCCCCACTCTCCCCTACATGCACGCAACCCCTACATTAATCAGGGGAATTAAACATTTGTTTTAAGTGTGACGTTCTACGTTTAGATGACAGCTGAATGGCTCATTACTTTTGTTTTTTTTTTTCAATTCAAAGCAATGAGTTATGTTTTTGTTATATTTAGAATTATTGTTATTGATATGATCTATTTAACACAGACCTGCTACATATTCACACGATCGCGTACACCGGCCCCCATGAGAACCACATTTAACGGAGTTTGTCCCTTTCTTTTGTATGGATAACTTATATATATACCATACGTATACCATACATATAGTATAGAAAATATATGGGACTATCAGGTTGTTAGACAAGGACACACTCTGGTGTCTCTCAATTGGGCCGTTTTGTTCTACAAAGCAATTACAACTTTATTGTTAAAGCATACGGATTAAATTGAATTTCTCAAAACATTTGCAGTGCACCATCCTTTTTATTATGTCTATGATTTAACGTTATTACTATTATTTTTTTAATATCTTATAGGCTAACGTTTGACCACTATCTCACCTGTTGGTAAGTGATGATGCGGTCGAAGATGGTAGCACGCTAGGCCTAGAATGGGAACTGGCTCTCAAGGATAGCTGCCGGAACACATTAGATGTTTGGCGCCAGACTTTCTAACTTGAGGGTGGTAGCTGGCCAGGCGGACACAAGGTACCACCATGCGGTGGTTGTTGGTATCTTAACGATGTTTTCCTTCACCGAAGGGCCACTGTAGAAATGCACATACATTTTTCGATAGAAAAATCCATTGGTGCACGGTAAGGATTGAACTCGGTACCACGGCCTCAAAGCCGACCGTTCTCCCGATTACGCCACCGGGTCTTCATTACGCCACCGGGCCCTCAGAATTATTTGACGTGTGTAAGTGCAGATTTTGAATTTGCCCATATACTGAATAAATGCTTTGACTTTTGACTTGACTTGACATAGTGTCTTGTATAATCATCTGATCCGTGTCTTTAACAATGAAATATAGGTTAGGTATAGTACATCAGTAGAAGGTGCAGAAGTGTGCGGCGTTGCACGCAGAGCAGTGGGCGGGGCGGTGCGTGGCCGCCCTGCGCCTCGCCCCGCCCCTACAGTGCACTGAGCTGAGAGACGAGACTTGCCGCACTGCTCACTGACATCACTGTCAGCTCCTCAATCTGTGACCAGTCAGTCGTGTGTCTCTATTATTATCCGTTATCCGTCTGTTCCCATCACTACCATTGACTCTACTTGTGATACTTATCTTCTTATATGATCACTTAACGAAAATACTTTCAAGTACTTGTTCATACTTATTACATAATATATCTATTAATATACCTAGGTATTGTATCATTTGTCGTTTATTTTGTCATACCTACTGAATAATATATCGAGATTGCTTAACTCGATTTGAATGTCGTTATGAATATACTAATATCTTCGGTAAATAAGCAACTCTATTATTCTTTACCTAATTTTAAACCGACTTCAAAAAAAGGAGGAGGTGTTCAATTCGACTGTATTTTTTTGTTTGTTACCTCAGAACTCCGTTATTTATGACATAACCGTCTTACTGATTTGGATTATTTCAGTTTGAGAGGATAGGTACTTACCTATTACTTCCCGTTTCGTCCTGTACGGAATACCGCACGATAGGTAATAATTTACTAGGTCAATGTATTGACACGTATTTTGCTGCGCCTAGCGTTATTGTATTTTTTAATATATTACTTAATTAAATCAGTGTGAAACGAACACTCGTGGGTTTTGTTTCGACGTTAACTTGCCCACTACTTACCTACTTATCTTATAACTGTGCAAACGCTACAGTTTTTGGTCCTTCGAGCCGGATTGTAAATTTGTAAATTTTAAATTTTGTAAATTTATATAATAAACATTGTAAATTTATTGAGATATGATGACTATCTTCAGGGATATGGGAGAGGTAAATTGTTATGGAGATAAACACCTCAAACACGGAACTGACAAGTAACAACATCAAAATTTTTAATAAACACCCACGACAATGTCCTTTAGAAAATTAACGTCATAACATCTTATCTAAGAACCACCGCTGATTAATTACGAACCGTTTAAAGACAAAATTGAACTTGTTTTGGAGAAAAATGGCAACATGGATTTAGACAAACAAATGTTTACTGCTGCGCCCCCTGGTGAGTTGACACCGTAACACCATTTAAGAACATGCACCTATTAAACACGAACCCATAACTGAAAACTGCATCAAAATCGGACTAGTCGTTTAGAAGAAAAATGGCAACATCGATTTGCACCAACAAATGATTACTGCAGCGCCCCCTGTGAGATGTCACCGTAACACCTATCTAAAAGCATGCACCAATAACACCCGAACCAATAACTGAAAACTGCTTCAAAATCGGACTAGTAGTTTTGGAAAAAAATGGCAACATGGATTTGCACACACAAACAAACAAACAAACATCCTCTCACCCCAAACGCATATACAGTCTCCGTTCCGTCGTGGGTAACCGCACCGCAGTCTTGATTTTTCGAGTAAATTAAAAATATTACAAACTAGCTGTGCCCGCGACTTCGTCCGCGTGGAATAGTGTGTTTGGGTAGCATATTTAATTATTTAGGCTAATTATTTTACAAATAAGACACATGCGTATCCCACCTACACTGCACCGTACCACGCCGCGCAAATCCCCCTCCCCCCCTCTCCCTCCTCTCACTCTCTCTTCCCCCTACCTCTTTCCCCTCATTTTACTCTCCCCCGCCCCTTTCCCCCCACTTCCCCTACCCTCCCTTCCCCTCTCTCGCCCCCCCCACCCCTCCTATTCCCCTCTTTCTTCCCCCCACTACCCTAGTTTCAAGCTTCTAGCTCCAAAAATGACGATACTTCCATACAATTTTTCATCCCCCCTTTCAACCCCTTACAACCCTTTTTTCTTATTAAAAAGTAGCCTATGTCCGTTCTCAGGCTCTAGACGTAGACTATCTGTGTACCAAATTTCATTTAAATCGGTTCAGTGGTTTTGGCGTGAAAGTGACACAGACAGACAGACAGGGTTACTTTCGCATTTATAATATTAGGATTAGGATTACTAGGTATGGAAACATGGACCAGATTGGACCAGACACCTTGGACCAGATTTTATATGTTGATTTAAAAAAATAATAGTGCGTACTACACCTTTCAAACATGCAAGTATGTAAATATCAGTAAATCTACCTAGTTACGTCTGCCGACTCTACAGATAACACGCGTCAGCGTTCTATATTCTGAGTAACGTAATCAGACACCAGACGCTGAATGGACAAACAACAGATAAGAGCATCCGTCCCACGGTGGTCTGATATCGAAGCTCTAGATTTAATTTATATTTAAGTTAGTCTTAGACGAGCTCTTGTAGAGAATAAACGTCTTGAATTAATAAAGTTTTATTTTTTAAAAGCTCCTTCGGCTCGCTCAGCTCTTGACTGGCGCAGCCGGTAGGATTTCCGCGTCGCGAATAACTTCACTTTAGTAACGCGCTACGTACGTTTTCACGCGTTTTACGGAAATCCACGAACCAAATAAATACGTCGAGAGCACCGTTGGTGCTATTGCTGCGTTCCGGAGGACAACGTTTAAGGCTCAACGAGGGACATGGACAGTCTGTAAGTAGACCCAAATCGCTATTTCCAGTCTTATTCCAATCCTATTCACTGTTTTAGTTATATGTGTCTAGAAATCAGAACGTTATTTCCAAACATTGAAGTGTGTTTTGTGATTTCTTTTAAATGTGTTTAGTGTTTTATAATAAATAAAGTGTTAATCGTAATAAATAAATAAATTAATAAGTATATTAATTAAAAATAATTAATTAATTAAATTAGTTAATATAAAAAATTAAAGATGGAAAATATAGTGCAAGTACCCCGCGACTTTGCTAACGTCATCCCCAAATTCGACGGTGACGAAAAATTACTTAGTTTATTTATTAGGAAATGCGAGTACTTGATTAGCTGCTGTAGAATAGAGGGAAATCCACAGCAGGACCTGTACGTTTACCATCTTATAACATCCAGACTTACTGGTAGAGCAGCCTCTCTCATAAGCGAACGACAAGATTTAGATACCTGGCCTGATTTAAAACGGGCATTTGAACAGCATTTTGGTGATCCCCGTTCGGAAGAATGCATTTCAATAGAGTTAGAAACTTTAAAAATGAACAATGGCGAGTCATATCTGGATTTTTGCAACAGAATTCAACACGTTAAAAGCACACTAGTAGGTGGTTATTGGGTGTTCTACTCCAGCCACATCTGTTGATTAAACGATATACCCAACTGCGTTCGCTCCGCTTGCTGCGCTCACTTGTTGCAGTTGGGTATATCGTTTAATCAACAGATGTGGCTGGAGTAGAACACCCAATAACTAAAAATTGATTATCTCTCGCCACTTGTGTTTTAGAACTCTCAAAGCTTCCGGTGTAATAATTTTGATCAACATGTTTTAGAACTCTCAAAGCCTCCGGTGAAAATTATAATGTTTATTAATGTGGTTACTAAACATTACTTATCATTCTGCGAAAAGCGCTCTTGCAATGAAGTTCGTTAAGCAGCCAATATCATTAAAATTCGAAAATATAAATATTAATTCTGAAAAACGCAGTTTTCGTCATGGAAAGCTTTTACCAAATACAATACGATGTATAATATGTGGCCCGTCGAACTGTGGAAAAACTAATTTGGCTATCGGACTCATCTTACATGAAAATGGTTTGCAATTTAAAAATGTTTATGTTTATTCAAAAACTCTTTATCAACCGAGATACATGTATTTGGAACAGGTATTACGAATGGTTCCTGGTGTTACTTTTTCTAAGTATCATGAAAATGAAGAAGTTCTTACTCCAGAGGCAGCAAAATGTAACTCAATAATTATATTCGATGACGTAGCGTGTGAGAATCAAAATAATATGCGCGACTATTTTGCAATGGGAAGACATAAATATATAGACTGTTTTTATCTAAATCAGACTTATAGCAAAATACCAAAACAGTTAGTGAGAGATAATGCAAATTTAATTGTTCTCTTTAAGCAAGATGATATAAATATGAGACATATTTATGATGAACACGTCAATACAGATATGACGTGGCAGGAATTTAGAGAAATGTGTGCAAATATATGGAAAGAACCCTACAGTTATGTAGTGATTAACAAGGATTGTGAAAAAAACAAAGGATGTTACCGAAAGAAATTCGATACGTTTGTTGTGTTTCATTAGTATGTATGTCGTAAATATGTCAATGCTTGTCGAGGTGTTGAAAAGTAAACAGCTAATAGCAGTAAACTTAATAATTAAATATAGAAATCATGTTTAATAATCCTGTGAACCGTATATACTCCACTGTATACAAACGTTTAAGAAGTTTCGATACCTGGCCTCGAGGATTAACACAAAAACCACAAGAAATGGCTGAAGCAGGATTTTTTTATGCAGGCTGTGACGACAGAGTTATTTGTTTTTACTGCGATGGAAGGCTTAAAGACTGGAACTCTGAAGATCAACCATGGGTAGAGCATGCGCGCTGGTTCCAGTCATGTCCGTATGTTTTAGTAATGAAAGGAAAAGACTACGTTAAGAGCATGAAAAATTATGTATACGAAGAAATTAAAAAAAATTGCCAACAGACTCCACTGGATGATCTACCTTTGATAGTAAATACATCATCTTCAATAATCTGTAAAATTTGTTTAGAAGAAGAGCTTAACACTTGTTTTTTACCTTGTGGTCATGCTGCGGCTTGTGCAAAGTGTGCTTTTTCCATTGGTAATAAGTGTCCAATTTGTAGGCGAGTATTCGCCAATATAACACGATTGTATTTCTGATTACACTCTATTGCTAGCCTACTATAAATAGCTGAAGTAAAAACACATGTTATCACTTTCGTGAGAACACTGACAATAGTTCAATCAATTGAAATTCAATTTAAAGATATGGAAAAAAATCTAAAGAGACAAATTGTAAAGGCTGCGGCAGCTGTTAAAAATAAGGTTAAAAAGATGCGAGATATTGAAATGGAAAACAATAGTATTTTGGAATCTGTTTTTAAACCAATTACAAGTCCTCTTAATGAAATGGTGGAAAAATCTAAAACGTGTTCCCAAACTAAAGGAGTACAATTTGAAACTTCAAGTCCATTAGACAAGGACAAAACTCTTAAGAGAGATTCTAACATCGAGTTCGACGTATTTAGTCCAAGAGACTCTAATGATTCAGATGAAAGCTATGAGAATTCAGAAAAATCTGATAATGAAGAAAATGAGGAATCATTTAAATCAGTGCAATCAGGTTCAAGTGATCAAGAAATTTCTTCGTGGTCCATGTCTTCCAAAACTTTACAAGATGTTCCGTTTGGCGTGAGAAATGAACGAGGTAAACACATGATGGGATCTTCGCGTGTAACTCTTTTTGATGATTATATTCAAGTTGGTGCAAACAAGTACAAATATACTCCTGGTATAAAGGAACTTCTGTTTAAAAAAGTACCTAATATATCTGCAATAACTGATGAAGATTTGAGACATTATAAAATAATGTTACTAGAAACAAATGTGCACCGAAGAGAATTCGATCCAAATAAACCAATCAGAAGTAACAGAGGTCGAAAATACTTGAATATAATAAAACCGCTATTTAAGTTGCGTAAAGTTTCAGCGAGCACTGACAGTAGTCAACCTGATTTACTTCATCAAGGAAAAGGACTACCTCTGTTGAAACAGTGGAAGAAAAATGTTGACTACGTTTACTGGGACAATCCTAATGAACTGGTTGAAAGATTAAAACTATTGATTGCTTCAAAAGATGCTGGTAACACTGGGTTAGATAATGAAATAATATCTATTATAGAAGAACTGCGCGAAAGCAACATTATACCTTAATAAATAGCATACATTTCTAAAAATAGTATCATTTGATCTTTGTCAACAACACCCATCAGTTCACAATAATGGATAAGTTTGGACATCATATTCATAAACGATTGCGTTTACCAGACTTTTTAGAAAATTTTGATAAAGTCTTGATGCGAACTGAAACCGGAGAGTTCGATTTACAAAATACAAGGTTGACTGGGATTACAATTCCATTGAAAAATACCGATGCTGTGAACAAGGAATACGTAGACAGCCAATCTCAATTGTTTGTAAAAAAGCAAGAAGTCGATATAATATTCAACGATTTAAAAGCAGATGTTAAAAAAGGCATTGAGAATTTAAAAGCAGATTATTATACAAAGGCTGAATTAGACCAAATCATTAAATCAAAGAAATGAGTAAGCTACAAATAGTAAATGAAATTCATAAAACAGCTCGTAAAAACTTTGTTCGACGATCTGTAATATTAAGAGGAATTGATGATTTATGGCAAGCTGATCTTATGGATTTTCAAAATATAAAAAGTTGTAATAATGGATATAGGTATATTTTTGTTGTAATAGATTGTTTTTCTAAATTTTCCTGGGCTATCCCTGTTAAAACGAAGACTAAATCCGAAATAGCAAATGCATTTAGTTCGCTATTATTTAAAAATTATCGAAAGCCAGTTAACTTACAAACTGACATGGGCACAGAATTTTATAACGATGAATTTAAAAAAGTTATGCTAAAAAATAAAATTAATCATTACTCTACATATTCCATAAAAAAGGCTTCTATAGTAGAAAGACTAATCAAAACTCTCAAGAACAAGTTGTATAAAAAATTTAGTTTGAATGGTAGTTATAAATGGATTGGAAAGCTTTTAGAAAGTGTTATGGCAACATACAATAACACAATACATCGAACAATAAAATATAAACCAAACGATGTTAACCAATCAAACCAAAGTGAAGTATTGAGAAATATAATCAATTCACAGGAAATTAATTGTCTGTCAAAGACCAGAAAATTAGAAGTTGGTGACCATGTTCGTATAAGTAAATATAAAGGTAACTTTGAAAAAGGATACACCCCAAACTGGTCTACGGAATTGTTTTTGATTAAAAAAGTTCATGGTTCTAAACCTATCACTTATTCCATAGAAGATCTACACTATCAACCAATTTTAGGAAGTTTTTATGAACAAGAACTTCAAAAAACTAAGTGTCCTAATGTGTATCTAATTGAAAAGGTTATAAGAAAAAAAGGTAATAAATTATTCGTAAAGTGGTTAGGTCTACCTAGTACTGAAAACAGTTGGATTGAAAAACGAGCAATTGTATGATTATCTTTTCTATAGAGTTACATACCTAAGTATATAAAATTAAGTCAATTTAGATATTTTATCTCATTTATAACTCAGCTATGCACGGTGGTGGACTCGTTAACAGCATCATAAATAACTTACCATTTGAATTGCATTTACCTGGGTACAATTACTGTGGACCTGGTACCAGATTAAGAAAACGATTATTGAGAGGTGATCAAGGAGTTAATGAGCTTGATAATGCTTGCATGAGACACGATATAGCATACGATAATTCAAATAAATTGGAAGATCGACACAGAGCTGATTTAGAATTATTAAATATGGCAAAGCAACGGATGAAATCGAAAAATGCAGGAAGAGGAGAAAAACTGTCTTCGTGGCTTGTGAGCAAAGTGATGAAAACCAAAATGAAGCATGGTGCTGGCGTGAGAACATTTAAATCGATCGTCTCTACAATACATAAACGACTGAAAAAATTAAAACCAAAAAGCAATTCTAGAGCTATTAAAGCTGCATATTCAGCTGCGAAAAAACTGATAAAAAATAAAAAAGGAGTGTGTCTGCCTCGTGTAATACCGTTACCAAAAACAGGTGGTATTTTACCACTTATACCAATATTCGCAGGACTGTCTGCTCTAGGTGCATTGGTTGGAGGTGCAGCAGGTATTACTAAAGCTGTAAATGATCATAAAGCAGCTAAAAAGAATTTGGAAGAAGCCCAACGTCATAATAAAACGATGGAAAGTATCGCCTTAGGAAAAGGCTTATATATAAAACCATATAAAAAAGGCAATGGTCTTTTTGTAAATAGTTCAAAAAACTAATAGAAAGGTTACCCAAGCGTGCTCTCACTGATATAGACATATTAGAGTATGCTACTAAACACATACCTTACTTTAGAGGTGTTTTCATGAGAAATGAATTGCCGCCAAAGCCTAAGGACATTGAGTGTGCGATTGTTAATTTAGATAGCTCAGAGAATGAAGGAACCCATTGGGTAGCCTATGTAAAACATTTTAACTATTGTGAGTATTTTGATAGCTTTGGTGATTTAAAGCCACCAATTGAGTTACTAAGATATTTAAAATTTAATATAACATACAATTATTGTAGATATCAACGTTTTAATACATCTAATTGTGGTCATTTATGTTTAAAGTTCCTAAGTGAATTTTGGAAAAAATGTTATGCTAATACTATTTGTATAAAATGTTCTAATAAAGTATTGTGACTATATATTTATAAACGTGTTTTTATTACCATCATTTCTAAAATGTCTTTCACGCTGTCAATAACAGGCAACACCTCTATTTTATCCACTACCTATTATCCAGCTTTACAATTTGATGATGAATACGAGTGTGCTCTGTTATATTTCTCAACATTCAATTCAATACCTAACATTGATAACAGAAACAATAAATATTATTATGACAATAACGAAGTCGTAGACATACCAGAAGGCACTTATGAACTGCAAGATATTTCTGATTATCTAAAGTCAAACGTAAAAAAAGGAGTCGCTTTTAATTTATTTTGCAATAATAACACGTTGAAATCGTTTATCTTCTGCTCTAAAGATATCCATTTTGAAAAAGCTAATTCTCCAGGAACTTTACTAGGATTTGGTAATAAAACTCTTAAAGCCAATATAATACACGAGTCGCAACTCCCAGTTAACATTTTATCGACAACAGTGGTAAAAGTCGAATGTGATATAGTGAGCGGATCATATATTAATGGAAAACCAAGCCATATTCTTTATGAATTTGCTCCTAACGTGCCTCCAGGATACCGAATAATAGAAGTGCCAAAGAATATAATTTATTTTCCTGTCAATCAAATTGACGTCAGCACTATTAATATTAGATTATTAGATATTAATAATAATTTAATAAATCTACGCGGTGAAGAAGTTCAATTATATTTGCATATCAGGAAAAGATGATCGACTTCAATAAAAGTAGTAATTCAATAATGAAACACATCAGTACTCATCGAACAATCCGAAAAGGAACAACTAAGAAAAAAATTAAATTGACCAGGGAAAATAAAAAGTTCCTGAAATTAATTGGTCTATTAAAATGAACATTTTGGATATAACAAGTTCACCAGCATACGATAACACCATAGACGGTATCGAATATCATTCATATAAACCTTACGTAACAAGTTTTAACAGGAATGATGAAATCCGCATACCTATCAATCAGCAGGATTTATACATACTACCATCAGCAAGTACCCTTTATTTAGAAGGAACAGTAAACATCATAAAGAAGGATACAAAACTAAAAGTTACTGCTGTGGAATTCACAAACAATCCATTACTGTTTCTTTTTCAAGATATTCGTTATGAACTAAATGGAGTTGAAATAGATAGAATCAAAAATGCTGGAATGACTACAACAATGAAGAGTTTAGTATCATTTAATGAAAATGAAGCTAAGATAGCAAAAGCTTGGGGTTGGGATATAAATGGAACAAAAACAACCCATGGAAATAGTTTTTCTGCCTCAATACCTCTTAGTAATATTTTGGGCTTTGCTGAAGATTATAAGAAAATAATTATGAATTGTAAACATGAACTGATATTATTACGCAGTAATACAAATTTGAATTCTTTGAAAGTTCCATCTGGTGAGGTTCTTGAAGATATAATAATAAATAAGTTAGTTTGGCGCGTTCCACACGTCAAGGTATCAGATAAAGAAAAAGTTAATTTACTAAAGTTATTGGAAAAGGATCGTTCTCTATATTTGGCTTTTAGAAATTGGGATTTATATGAGTATCCCTTATTACCTAAAACAACTAAGCATACTTGGTCAATTAAAACGTCCTCACAGATTGAAAAGCCAAGATATGTAATCATAGGCTTACAAACAAATAGAAAAAATTTAGCTGATCGCGATATATCAAAATTCGACCCTTGTTATTTAAGAGATGTCAAAGTATATCTTAACTCTAACTATTTTCCATATGAAAACTTGAATATTAGTCTTGATGATCATAAATATTCATTATTGTATGAGCAATATGTCAGGTTTCAGACATCTTATTATGGACGCAGAAGTGAACCACTGCTAAGTACTTCTGAATTCAAAGAAAAAGCACCGCTGTTTGTAATCGATTGCTCTAGACAAAGCGAAAACCTTAAGTCAGGTCCTGTAGTTAGCGTACGTGTGGAACTTGAATGTCATTCAGAAATACCTGATCAGACAGCTGCATATTGTCTTATTTTAAACGATTCCATCATCGAGTACAGACCGTTGAGTAATATAGTAAAAAAAATATCTTAAAATATGAATCCTTGCAGAATAAAATATATATTCGTGGATGTACAAGGATTCAAAGATACACAAAATAATTTTATTATAAAAGAATTGTCTATTTTAAACGAAGAAAATACCCAAACCTTTCTTGTCAAGCCCCCCTATCCATTTAAAAACTTATCGATCGAAGAAAAGAAACAAGTGCGGTGGATAGAAGCAAATCGAGGATATTTCTGGAGTGAAGGCCACATTGACTACAGGGAATTCAAAAGAATTATAATACCATATTTGAATAATAAAAAAGTGTTAACAAAAGGAACTGAGAAAGTTATGTGGATCAAAGGCCTTTGTGAGAACTGTGAAATAATAGATGTGGGAGAAAAAGGATGTCCTAATTTTTTAAAATTATATCACGACTATGAAAAACCTAATATAAATTTAAATTGTGTACAACACACGAAAATGTGTGCATTAAAAAATGTATTGTGCTTAAAAAAGTGGTATGATAATAATAATATACATTTATTCAATGTAAGCTAAGAATTTAATTTAATGTTTTAAATAAAATAAAATAATTATTGCCTAAACTGGTTGTTGTTTTATTCTACCAAATTATATTTTAAAGAATTAAAGTGGTGAGTATTTAGGAATTAAAATACAGCAGATATTTGAATAGGTTTTTAATATAATATCGAAAATTAAAACATATCTTAAATTTAATGAATTAAATAGTACAATGCATTCAGGGAGATACTACTTACTGATTTGATTAAACATCTTAAGAATCACTTCTAATTTAATTTAACTGATCTATTTAAAAATAATGTTATTCAATTATGCGTCTCATCAGTCAGAATCACTTATTATATTTTCAGATATATTTTTAATCACTCTTTCGGTTTGATCTAATATTCTGTCCGTAAAATCTTTTACTATATATTGAGCCGATATTACAACATCACTTTCAGTGTCACTGTTATCACCACTAATGTCTATTATTTTGATCTGAATCAAACGTCTCCCTTTGTATGCTTCACGGTTTAAAACAAATGATGATCGCCGCATACTATTGCGAAGATTTTTAGTTTCACCAGGTGTCTTCTTTGTCTTCCGTTTTGGACGTTTTGGAGACGATTTCTTC
This sequence comes from Cabera pusaria, assembly GCA_954871355.1. NCBI lineage: Eukaryota > Metazoa > Arthropoda > Insecta > Lepidoptera > Geometridae > Cabera > Cabera pusaria. The sequence goes on along the minus strand of OX940898.1, from coordinate 26,942,080 downwards.
TGATTAGTGATTGGAAAAATTTCGTCAAAGCCTTCTAACGGATTCTGCGCACAGTGGAAAAGAAGGTCTTGGGTATTAATTCCAAAAAGTCCATCTTGAGTCTCACTGTTATTATTTATTACAATGTCTGTCATAATCTGAAACAAAATAGAAAACTATTAGGGTCATTTTTATGGATAATATCGAGTAAATAGAAATAAAGGAATAAAAGTTCAAAACTTACGTCTTAAGTCGACTTGAAAGTATGTGAATATGTGTGTTAACTACGACGCTCGAACAGGCTATAATGAGCAGGGCATGATGAATTTTATTCAATGTTTGTCGAATGTGCAAAATCATGTAGTGACATGTCAGTGCACCTGCGTCGGTGTTAAAAGTTTATGCTGCGTTAGTGAATTTGAAGTATCTACGTAGATTACAGGAATAGCTTACACAAAATTTTTCACAAACATTAAATTGATTTTGCATTATTAACTTAAGCTAGATGTTAAGGCTCTTAAAATAAAATAAAAACAACAAGTATTCTAAATGAAATTCGTTTATTCACTATATTCTTACTTAAGGTTCACTTTACATTATTATAACATTATTATTATTATTATTATATTACATATTTATTTCATCTTACAGATAATCTTAAGCTACTTTCATTAGATTAGACCCCAAGAATTGAAATATGACCCCAAGCTCTGCTTGATTTTTTATCTTGCGAAATAAATCGTTTATCGTCGCTACTAGAAAGCGCAATTTTGTTTACAGAACGTGTAAATATTTCATGTTTTATACTTTTAAACAATATGTTTTTCTTGCGTAGTGTATTTGATGTAAGCAATGTGTTTGTATAATCTAAGATACTAAGATCTCGAACAACACATGATTTTACTCCCTTAGCCTTTTTAATTTCAGTGTCAGTATTTTTTATACAATATAATTTAGAGCGTAATCCTACATATTCAGTGATTATTTTTCCACCCATTTCATCTTTGAAAAGTCCTGGTACTTTTTTGTTAATTATTGGTAATTTGTGATAATTATCAACAGAAAAGTTACTGGTATCAAAATACTCCAAAAACGTATTTTTCACATCTTGATAAAAATTTTTGGTTTGGATGTGATAAATAAAGCTGTCTGTATCAGTATAACACATCGTCAAGCGGTCCCTGTAAAATGGTTTAAATATAGAATAGTGAAAATCATACATATGTGATTTTGATAATTCCAAAACTGTAAATCCGATATACAGTGGCTTATCTAATACTATACGATTAGGCTTTAATTGAATCGCAACCAAACTTTCCGTAAAAACTGAAGCACTGTGAAAGTTTGGACTCGCGATTAATTTTTCTGCGTTATTTCTTTTTTTAGTTCTATTGTTTTGATCATTCCATTGATTTATCAACTCAACATGGACCTTCTTGCGGTTGTTTTCTAACGTTTTACCAAAAACACTGTTATTGAGCAATTTGAAAAAGTCTTGCTCAAAAGTTGACGTTGCTTTTTGACGCAAATTTGTATTAAGATCGATGTATTGTTTTAAATATGCACTCTGTCGAAACGTTATAGCACGATGTACTCGTCTCAAGATCAAACCATGTCTTAAACAGGTTTTTAAATGTACATAATGTATAACATAATTAAATTTGTCATAAAGATTTGGAATTAACTTTTCATTTTTTCCACCCGGTGGAATATCTTTTTCGGGGCAAAACGGTAAATCATTATGTTCCCAATGTAATTTTTTTGGATAAATGAGATCGACTTCTAGAATGAAGCCGAACTCTGCATCATCAGATACATTATTTACATCTAGTTTAATTACTTCTGATTGATCAAGAAACCTAAAGTTTGACAAGGGCAATGTTTGACACATGCTGTATCCATAAAGATTATTGCAGTCTATATAGACTATGAATGATTCTGGCATCAACGGATCATGGTCGAAAATAAATTCGTTGTTTGCTTTGGCATGCCTATGTGCTGCCATTACCACACCTCCTCGTATGCCTGTCTGTAACATATCTACTATAGCAAAGTCATCTATTAGTTCTAACTCAATGCCTGTTTTATAAAGCATAGCATCGAATGATAAACTCGGTGCTGTAACATAGAATGCAGGGTCCAAGTTGTAGTAATGTTTGCAAGTTTTTCTAAAGTTTTCAAATATATCTGTTAACAACAACACATCACTTTTTAAATACAAATCGGTATATTCGCCTAGGTTCCGAATTTCAAATTGGGTCCAAACTGACTGTGCGTGCTCATAATCTTTATTTGATATGTGCTCATTGTTGAGAGAGCTATAAAAACTTTCTTTGCTTGGCAGAAATGGCTCGTTGTAACGTTCCCATGCGTTCATGTACTCGTAAGGGTAAACGCCTTTACGAGTTAGAAGGGAAAACTCATTTTCATTTGGGTAAATATTCCTTAAATGAGTAAACTCATGAGTTTTCATGGTTTTAACCAATTTTTCTAGACTGGTTCCTAAAAATTTAAACGAATCTACAAATCTTAACTGAACAAACTCGTCTCTTGATATTGGAATGAATTTTGTGAAAGAGATATAATTTTCTTTCGTTTTAGGAATTATTTTTATTGGTCCAGGCGCTTCACCAAGTGTTTTTATAAACAAGTGACAATCATACCCTGCTAAATTGTGGAAAAAAATTGGCACAAACTTTGGAACTTTGTACTGTAAATTACATAAGCTATGAGCTGCACCCCGATACTGTCCAGTAAGGTGACAATGGTCTCTGACCTTATCTCCGAATAGAAAACTCTCACAAATATGACATCGAACTGCATTCCTAAAATCAATTGCATCGTTTGCATTAAAAATTATGGGAACGTTTTGTGATAACACTGCATGGATATCCCGAACATCTTTGTAAAGAGAGCTAACAAATTTTTCTACACAATGAGGACCTCTAAAGATTACGAATTTATTGTAAGAAGGGTCAAGAGAATTAATCACATTGTAAGCAAATGCGATAGGTGTATGCTTTTGTGTAGTGCGCGTATAAGAACTTTGAGGATCTGATTCACTTTTGCTTACATCTTCTAGCATAGTTTCAAAGTCAGCATAAATTACAAAAGGAATGTCTTGTTTGCGTTCGAAATTCTTGAATTTAATTACTGACCCTTTTTCCGGTAGGACAGTGACAATTCCGTTACAGGTATGACTTTCTACATCCTCAACCGTTTTAAAAAACAACAAACAAGTGTCACAAAAATAGATCTGTCCTTTATGCTTCGTTATTTGACTTCTCACCAGTCTCGATAAATTCTTTATGAGACAATAGTGAGATGTTGTGTTGTTTTCTATCCAAAGAAGGTGAATCGTTTTTTTATTTTCATGGCTTTCTGATTTATAAAGCGGGCCTACAACAGTCTTGTTATTTTTTAAGCCAAAAATGATAAAACTTAGGTTTGGATTGTTTTCTTCGAATATTTTAACATCAGATAAAGTCATGGGAAACGAAATGTTTTCAGTGTTTAGTACATTGCGAAAATGTACATATGACGAAACCCTTTCAGGATGGTTTTTAGTTGGATAGAGGGCTGCAACCACGCTCCACAGAAAACAGTGTTTATCGTTGTTTTGAATATTTAAACATGCTTTCTTTTTCTTGATGAATATTGGTAGTTCAATATACGTGGAGCCGCGAAGTGGTTGATATTTATTAACATTAACCTCAATATGCATACAATTAAGAAAAGTCCAACCCGAATCTTGCTCTTCGAATTGGTCAATTTTTGTGCGTATTGTATTGATTACATTTAAATATAAATGCTCAAAATTATAATTTCCATAAACAGGGATATTTTTTGTCATAAACGATTTAGTTTCTTGTTCATTATTTTTGAAAAGTAAAAACTTTGAGAATATTTCGAAGTTGACTTTGACACAAATATGTTTTTTTATGCATTCATCTAAAATGAGTTTGACTTTGTTCCGTATTGAATCTAAAAATACATCAATAGAATGTTCATTTGCGTATTGCGCAGCAATCCTGTAAGATATTATTCGGTTCTGAAATGCTGTCGCTACAATATCTACGCCTTCCACATCGATATGCGGTACAGTTAAAACGTTTTGTTTATGTGTATTACTTCGCAAATGACCTGTCCAGCGCCTACCGCTTATAGATGTGTTACAAACTGAACAGAATGGCATTGTAGAAGCTACTTGCTTGTTTACCTACTAGATATAATTATTAATTTAAGTACCTACCTACATAGAAAGTTACCTATTTTTTGAAGTCAGTATTATAATATTATACGCTTTTAATTTTCTTTTTTATTTCAAATTAATTAAAAATTTTACTTTGAAAGTTTAATATAGTCTACCTACACTACATATATCAAAACATACTATAATAATTCTATCTACCTTTATGAACCTAACTTAATTTAATAAAATAAAAACCATAATAAACCTATGCACACGTTTTGTTTATTTAAAATTAATCTTATCACTATATTTTGTTGGTTTAGAATCTTTAAATAATTTAAACACCGTAATGAGAAACTCTTGTAAAATTTCCCACTCCTTAGTTTGTTCGTTGAGACGCAGCTTTACACTCGTCAACGCTTTTTTATAGCGTTCTTGAGGAGGCGTATTTTGAACGTCGACGACGTTGTAAAGCTTCACCTCAACGTAAAAGTCGCCTTCGGAGACTATTGCGGTGCGTCGGCTCTGCCCTCCGGAAACCCTCGTCGTGAAAGAAGAAGTCGATACGTTGCCTCCGGCGCTTTGTGATGCGTTAGATGCAGCAACGCTTTCTTCCCCTTTCAGAATCGAAAAGATGTCTGACTTGCGTTTTTTAGACCTGTAAAATAAAGAAAATAAAATATGATGAAATACTGTTATGATAATATTTAGGAACTTTTATCATCATAATTAGATTCAGAGTTAAATAATCATTTAAAGTTGCTCACTCCATACAATATACATTATTGTTAAATAATTATTATCATCATCGGTACAGGGATCCCAACCTGAAGCGAGGAAATTATCGTACCAGGGCCGTGAAATTATCGTATTTTAACGTTTTTGAAACAAGATTATCGTACACTCAGTATAATGGCTTAAAATACATTAAAAAATCATATAAAACGATAATTTTTATTACACTTTGTTTGTGTATACAGAACAGAATCAATGTATATTTAACTCCATACAGGCAGACGGGCTGAGAAGACAGACCACAGTACACAGATTTTATAAGCGTACCAACGTTTTGAAATGAAGAAATAAGCTGGCGCTGTGACCAATAAACAATAGTATATGCTCAATTTTTTATTGAATATGAGCGTAATTCTCAAACTTTGTGGTGTATGGAATTTATCGTGTATTTGCGTACATAATACGGAGGCCTAAATTATCGTATATACGTTAATTATAGTACGGTTGGGGCCCTGCATCGGTACCTAGTAGTAGTTACCACCAAGCGATAAAAACGATAACCTATCAGATATATATATATATATATATATACGTACCACGAAAATTCCGGCTCTTGCAAATCGGGTGGTGTGAAGGATGGTGAATATGATGCATGACCGCGCTTAGCAAGGGCAGCAGCGTTAACGACGGGGGTGATCTTGCGCTTTGAGGCTTTTGGCTTCTTGGTAGGCTGCGACAACACCGACGGTGCTGTGGCCACGATTGCTTCAGATTCGTATTCAGAGTCCGACCTGAGAAAAAAAAAAAAATGAGTATGGATGGAACAAAGATTTTAAAAAAACACGTAATAAGACAATACTCACTCACATATTTCTGTAGATGTTTTCTCGAAGTGTCGTGGCTGCGCAATGTCAGGCGGCAGGCGGGCTGGCGGTGGCTGGCGGAGTCTGGCAGGCGGCGGCTGAGCAGGGTGGCAGGCGGCGGCTGAGCAGGGTGGCAGGCGGTGGCTGAGCAGGGTGGCGGGCGGTTGGCAGGGTCTGGCAGGCAGCGAGATTCTCGAGGATGATGAACCAGCGAAGAATATGTCAGTTTTCTAATTTTACGCGATTTTATAGCAAATACTTTTTATGTGTCAGCAAATAATATTCCAATTCAAAAGATATTAAGTACCCGTACTTTAACAAAACAAGCAAATTTGAAGCTAATGGTCGCACCACCTTTGAAATCGGATCAAAGAAAGATAGCGCCTACTCGGATGACAATATAAAAACTCACACCATTACCCGACTACGATAGATTAAAAGATAGAAAAATTAAAAGTCAGTGCATAAAATATTACAATCATATTTTATGTGTTTAGATAATAAGACGGTATCTAATTATTTGAACTGTACAATACACCACACGGGAAGTATTACTATTTACTTTCTTACATAATTAAAGTTCGTTTGCAAAACAAAAAAACCGACTTCACATGCAGCGCAAGTCATTTTCAGTACTAAGTTTGAGGTATCTATCTCCATATCTCTGGAGATTCTTATCGGATCTCGTTAAAATTAAAATGGAACTACACTGTAAACATATTCTATTAATAATAATATCGTTTAAAAACTAAAAACGAACCGACTTCAATGCCGCGCTATTCATTTTCAGTACCAATTTTGAGATGTTTATCTCAATATCTCTGGAGGTACTCATCAGACCTCGATAAAATTATCATGGTACTACACTTGGAATATCTCCTTTCGAACAAAAAAAGAATAATCAAAATCGGTTCATAAACGACGAAGTTATCCGCGAACAAACATAAAAAATATCGGTAGAAATGAGAAAACTCCTCCTTTTTTTGAAGTCGGTAAAAAAATAAAAAAAAAACATTGTCCAAATCCACACACAGTTAATAAATGATGAGGTTCTGAAGTGACAAAAAAATTAAATTATACAGACGAATTGAGTACATCCTCCTTTTTGTGAAGTCAGTAAAAAAAAAAAAAAAACAAATCAGTTCATAAATGATTGAGCTATGATATAATAAACAAAAAAGTAATTCGTACAAACGCTATCTGTTAAGTCCTCGTTTTGTTAAGTCGGTTAAAAAGTAATTTGTCCTAAGGCCGCTACACACCTTGAGTTTAAACTGCTCGTTTTCACTAAATAGTGTGACTATACATATGAATGATAGTTTAACTGAATGGTAATAATTATAATTTAAAATCGTTAATAAACTAAAAGAACCAACTTCAAATGTTGCGCTAGTCATGTGCCAAGTTTGATGTGTTTGTCTCCATATCTCTTGAGATATGTCATGAGATCTCGATGAAATTTAAATGAAATTACTTGGAAAGCATGTCCTTTCAAACAAATATAAAAAATATTCTAAATCGGTACAGCCATCTTTGAGTAATCGAGAAGCATACATAAAAAAAAGATTCCGACGAATTCAGAACCTACTCCTCGGTTAGGTGTCGGTTAAAATAGCATTCAATTAACTGTACAGTGCAAACTTAATGGTATAAAAATTTATCTGTACCTACAGAACAGTTCAATCGCAGAGTTAAAAACGAACGTGTATGCGAACCCTTAAAAGAAATGCTTACGATGTACATATTGTAATTCAAACCATTTTACCTTGATACGTTTGTACCTACTATCGAGCGTGTGAACAAAACCTCATTCTATAAGTGCACGGTTTCGGCTGTGGTGTCGGTGAGTGTAGTTCTGTAACTTTTTGGAAATAACAAGTAAGTACCTAGCTTTTATTGTATAATATTTTGCAACGTAAAGTTTTTTGGTTGATTCGAAAATAAAATTAAAAACCAAGTTTCTGTCGTATTATATAATAAAGATTTTCTCAATAACTAGAAATCGAAAAAATAAAATAGGTCTTCATACGACAAAAAGCCCTATTAACCGACTTTAAAAAAAAGGAGGATGTTCTATGTTTCACTGTAAAATATTTTTTTTTTCTCTGTCAATTGTGGTCCGATTTTTTTAATTATATATTTATTTCAAAGATTATACTTTTGTAGTGGTCTCATTGTAAATTTATCAAGTATCTCCAGAGATATGGCGATAATAACCGCAAACTTGCTACTCAAATTGAATACAGTAGCATTTGAAGTCGGTTTTTTAAACGATCCTAATTATTTTGAACATGTTATGTAAAGAAAATAATATTAAAAAATTACATAAAAATGATTATTTTTCGATTGCTGTTTATATTAACTACACACTGATTTAATGTTTAGTTATTTCCAAGTTTAATTTGATTTATTCTGAGTAAAGATTTTTGTTAATTAAATTGTGTATTCTTAGTTTTAAACTAATGTGTACCAATTTCTATTTTACAGGAGCGACAAGCAGCAGGGACAATGAGATCTTCATGAATTTAATAAATTAAAATCCTTTAGATGAAAATGGTGAGTGACTACGCTTGAATTTTAATTAACGTATATACACACATTTCTTTAAAGCACAGAAAATATAAAAGTTGGTGCTTTAGGGGTAGCAGATTTTAATTTTGTAATATTTTTTGTATTGTTTCAGATTTCCAGTATGAACACCTACGCTCTGGAATTATACAAATGTATCTTGTTTGATCTAATAAATATTTCGTCATACAAAATTAGTTTGTAAGATTTAAGTAAGTAAATTTTTAGTCACTACCAGTGAAAAACACCAGTAACAACTGAACATTTCATTTGGTTTTATGGTTTGTAAGATGATGTAAGTAAAATTATATTTTTTTAAATTCTCAGTTAGGACCAGAACAAAATACTGGTAACAACCTGAGAATTTGACATTGTGTTATTAATTAACTAAACCCAAAACTTTTCCTTTATAATCTTGAAGTATAGTGTGCGGTACGGTTCAGTCACACTATACTTTTATCCTTAATTGCACTGACTGGTGCACGGTAAAGGTAATAAGTCGCACTGGATAGTGCGCGGTAATTTATCGTAAGTATTCCGACAAAAAGTCATTACGGCTTTAGTAGAAGTAGTAGAACAGGTTTATCTGACTATACGATATACTCAAAACACAGGTAGGTTAGGGCGCGATAATTTATCGTAAGTATTCCAACAAAAAGTCATTACGGCTTTAGTAGAAGTAGTAGAACAGGTTTATCTGACTATACGATATGCTCAAAACACAGGTAGGTTAGGAATCGCAATCGGTGGAGATAATCCGACCTTGGGCTCCCAGAGTGAAACTTACCATGGATCACTTAACCGATTGTGTTTAGACATCGCAAACGGCGAGAGACAATCCAAAATTATTACACCGGAGGCTTTGAGTTCTAAAACACAAGTGGCGAGAGATAATCAATTTTTAGTTATTGGGTGTTCTACTCCAGCTACATCTGTTGATTAAACGATATACCCAACTGCAACAAGTGAGCGCAGCAAGCGGAGCGAACGCAGTTGGGTATATCGTTTAATCAACAGATGTGGCTGGAGTAGAACACCCAATAACCACCTACTCACACTGATTGCCAAAGTCAATTTAATTGAGGACGTAAATCTACGTCGTAGTAAGATAACGATATATGACAACATGTCAATGAATGTGTTTTTATATAACCTGCCGGAAGAGTTGCTTCGCATTGTGCGTCTTAAGGGTTCCGTTTCACTAGAAAATGCCTTAAGCATAGTGCTAGAAGAAGTAAACTTTATGTATCAATATAATGCGAAAAATAAAATGCTTAGATCACAGAATCAATTACAGCCTAAGGCTCAAACTACATATCAAAATCCTTTTATGGATAAATTTGGAATGAAGCCTTTCTTCACTTCAAATCAACAACCTCAGCAAAACTTTAAATTTGGAATTCCCCAAAACAATGCTGGTACTTCAAGTCCTCACACACCACAAACAAACTTTAAATTTGGTGTACCACACGCTAAACAAATATCTCACTTACCTTTTTCACAACCCCAACAAGCTGGATATAGACCACAGCTTCCCCAACAATTGGGCTATCGACCACAGTTCAACCAAGGACAACAGCAGTTTGGTTATAAGCCTTCATTTAACCAAAGTCCACCCCAATTTGGCTACCGACCTCAACTCAACCAAAATCCACCCCAATTTGGCTATCGACCTCAATTTAACCAAGGACCACAGCAGTTTGGCTATCGTCCACCTTTTGCCCAAGGCCAACAACAATTCGGTTACCGCCCCCTACAAAGATTAGCGCCTCAGCTATCTACTGATGTGAGCATGCGTACAGCTCCCCCACTGAAACCTCAAGGTTTTAGAATGAACGAACTGTACAGCCTAAATGAACCTGAAAGTGATGACCTTACTTTTATGCCTGAAAATCCTGAAACTGACTGTTACATTGACTACAATGATAACTCCCCGACTGACAACGTCGACACTTACGAGACTAACGCTGGACAAGATGACCAAGCCTCAGCTGTTCACAGCATTGAAAATTTTCACATCAATGCCTCCAACAAGCCCCTGAAATAATACAACTTCATTATAATACATTGAAATTACCACACGTAATAATACCCGAAATCAATTCTAAATTCATGATTGATACCGGAAGTTCGAGATCATTCATTTCACCAAAAATGGCTAGTGAGTATTTTAACGATTTCAAACACTACGAGCCGTTTGAAGTTATAAGCACCCACGCATCTAGCCAACATAACGAAGTTGTAGTAATTCCGTTATTCCCAACATTTAACAGCACTGAAACGCATAAGTTTTATATTTATGATGTTGATGGCTGTTACGATGGACTCATTGGCAGTGACCTTCTGAAACAATTGAACGCAAAAATTGACATGCAAAACCAAATTCTCTATACCCAATCATCGGCTATTCCTATTATATACAATCCTAATAATGAAATAAGAATAAGCCCACGTTGCGAACAAAGAGTGAAATTACCGACAGACCTACAAAACGGCGATGCTATATTAAACTACAAACTATTTTGTGAAGGTGTTAGAATGCCTACCGCTTTAGTTAAGTGCGAAGACGGGTATGCAACAACGATCATACAAAATACTTTGGATACTGAAATGACTCTAACAGTTACACGACCTTTTGAAGTAACTAAACATGACGGCGAAAAATGCAATTTTCACAAATTAGATGACCGAAATAACATAGAGATTGATCAGATATTGACAGAAAATGTTAGCAACTTGCGTTTAGACCATATGAATTCAGAAGAAAGAGACTCAATTAAAAAGCTTTGCCTTGAATACAAAGACATCTTTTATACCGAAAAATTACCGTTGACATTTACTAACGAAGTTAAACACCATATCCGCACGCGAAACGAAGACCCAATATACATCAGACCCTATAGGCAACCTCAAGTAATAAATGATGAAATAAATAAACAAGTTACTAAAATGTTGGAAAATAATATTGTAAAAGAGTCGTATTCTCCCTGGAGTGCCCCTGTGCACCTAGTGCCAAAGAAGTTAGACGCGAGTAACGAAAAGAAATATAGACTTGTTATTGACTACCGAAAACTAAACGAAATTACAATAGACGACAAATACCCCCTACCAAATATTACAGAACTATTTGACAAACTAGGACGAAGCTGTTACTTTACTACCCTTGACCTAGCCAGTGGCTATCACCAGATAGAAGTCGCTGAAGAAGACAGACAGAAAACCGCATTTAGTATAAACGCAGGACATTATGAATTTTCCCGTATGCCGTTTGGATTAAAAACGGCACCGGCAACTTTTCAAAGAACGATTGACAATGTGCTACGTGGCTTGCAAGGAATACACTGTCTTGTGTACTTGGATGACATAATTATTTATTCGTCCAGCTTGCAAGAACACATAGTAAAACTACGGACCGTTTTTGACAGATTACGACAAACCAATTTAAAAATTCAGCTAGATAAGTCCGAATTTCTTAGAAAGGAGGTCTTATACTTAGGTCACACAATAACTAGTGACGGCTTAAAACCTAACAATGACAAAATTAAAGCCATCCTAGAATATCCCTTACCCCGAAGTACAACCGAAATTAAAAGTTTCTTAGGACTTATTGGGTACTACCGTAAGTTCATTAAGGACTTCGCTAAAATCACCCAACCAATGACAGCACGACTAAAACAAAAGCGCTCAATGCCTATCGATGATGACAAATACATAGCAGCCTTTGAAAAATGCAAAGAACTTCTTGTAAATGCCCCAATTTTACAATACCCTGATCCTGACAGGCCTTACATACTGACAACGGATGCTTCAGAATTCGCTCTTGGAGCAGTCCTTTCACAAGGTCCTATCGGTCAGGATAAGCCCGTAGCGTATGCCAGCCGAACACTAAACGATGCGGAAACGCGTTATAGTGTTACGGAGAAAGAACTGCTCGCAATAGTCTGGGCAGTAAAACACTTTCGCCCTTACCTCTACGGTAAGAAATTCACCATAGTAACAGATCATAAGCCGCTAGCCTGGCTTAACTCTCTAAAAGACACAAATAGTAGATTGACACGCTGGCGATTACGATTGTCTGAATACGACTTTGAAATAGTTCATAAAAAGGGCACACTTAACGGTAATGCCGACGCATTATCGCGTATTCGAATAAACGCATTAGGTAACGATGACAATATATCCACACAAGTGAATATTGACTCAGACGAAAATAAAAACCGCGAAATAAGACGACTGACAAAAGAAATAGAAGCATTAGGAAAATTACGAAAGAAAACCTTAGCACAACCAGATAACATAATATCTCTAATATCTGACGACGAAAATGAATCGGCTATATCAGATTCAGAAGAAACGGTTAGATGCCGTTCCCCCTACTCGATACAATGCCCTTCGAGTTCAACTTTGACAGCTTCTGAAAATTCTTCTAGTACTGAAACCGCTCATTCAGGACAAGATACCGAATCTAAAGGTATCCCAATCCTGCAGGAAGCTATAGACACCAAGCCCAACCAAATTTTGGTTCATTCTTGGTCTATTGATAAATTAGCAGTTAAAAGTATATCCCGCGAAAAACAGAAAATTCTTGAAGTACACTTACCTTTGAACCGAACTGACCTTGTCAAACAATTTCTAAAGGAGTATATAAGAAACAATACCAAATACTTCATTTACTTTGAGGAAGAACAGCATAGACAACAATTCGCACAAATGGTAATATATTTGTTTAAAAGAGAATCTGTACAATTTTTCGAGTGTACCAAAAGAGTAGTATTTGTAGAGGATGAATTAGAACAGAAAGAAATTGTTGCCAAATACCATACTGGTAAAACATGCCACCGTGGTATTAAAGAGACCTTACTGCACATTAAGCGCACCTACTTTTGGCATAATATGGAACAAACCATTTCAAGTTTTATAAACTCATGCGAAACATGCAAACGCATGAAATACGACCGGAAACCGATTAAGCCTAAGTTACAACTAACACACACCCAGTCAAAACCTTTAGAGGAAATTTTCATTGACCTATTTACAATTGAAGGACGCTATTATTTGACTGTAGTTGATGCCTTTTCTAAAATCGGTCAAGCTCTCGAAATACCTAATAGATCAACACCGGAGGTTGTAAGAGCCCTCATTAAATATTTCTCCTTGTATGGCGTACCCCACAAAATCAGTTCAGATGCTGGTTCTGAATTTAATAATGCTCTCTTGAAAGAACTTTTAGCTCTTTACAAGGTAGATCTCCACATAGGAACCCCTAACAACCCGAATTCTATGGGCGTCATAGAAATATTTCATTCTACTATCATTGAAATCTACAGGTTGGCTAAGTACGAGCATAAGTACACCGATGCCGCTACCGTAATGACATACTCTATCATGGCGTATAACCACTCTATACACTCAACCACTGGTTTTACCCCATTCGAAGTTTTATTAGGACACACTGATTCTAGAAATGTATTTAATTTAAATTTCGAGAAACAGTACATGCAGCAACTGATCAAAGAACATGCTAAAAGAACTAAGTTTCTATATGATCATTTATCAGAACAAGCCATTAAACAAAAGGAGAAAATAATAGAGAAAAGAGGAGGAGAAACAGTAGTCGAAATAAAACCCGGTGATGTAGTATTCACTAAAGAAGTTAATAAAAGGAGTAGCAAAGACAAACCACGTTTCCAAAAGGCTATTGTTGCTGATGAGATTAGTAGAAACGTAGTTCCGATTCAAGTTAAAAATCGAAACACTAAAGTTCCATTAAAGAATGTTAAACGCCCTTCACAGGCACCTCCGCATCCTCCTGGTAGTAGCCATGGTGACGCAACTGCAGGCCCTTCAACTTCAGGCACTAGATAGAAACCCTGGAATCCTGTTTACGAAAACTGGCGTTGCAGTAATTAGTAGTGACAAGTGGACTATCGCAAAAGTATTAGACATTAAACCCCTTGAAGAAGATTTAAGGTTTAACGTTCAACTACTTTCTGAGTTAGATAAGTTAATTAAGATTTATTTTAATAAGAACTTTACGGATAATTTTGTAGATGTTAGAAGTCAAGTAGCATACATTAAAAATATAACTCTAAACAAATTTACCCAAATCTTTCCGAACATTCGAATCAAACGAGGTCTAATTAACCCACTAGGTTCACTTATAAAAATGATAACCGGAAATCTAGATAATGACGATGCCATTCAATACGATAAATTAATTAATGAAATGAAAACGCAACAAAATCAAAATAACAGAAAACTAACGGTGATTACCGAAATGGTGCAACTTTTGACAAATTCCACTATTATATTAAATAATAATCTTGCTCAAATAAATAATAAAATTGAAATGATAGCGCAAAATCTAATGGAGTCAGAATATTTAGGAATACAGTTCATTAATACATATAATCTACTAATCCATAATTTTCAAGTTATTTACACCTATTTGGATGAAATAGAAACTAGTTTATCGTTCAGTAGGTTAGGAGTTTTACATCAGTCTATAATAGAATCAAATAAGTTGTTACAGCTACTTGAAAATATTAATAATAAAGAAAAATTAGTTTTTACGCCTAGCTTAGAAAACTTAGTTAAGATAGAGCAAGTTATAACACTTAAAGCCTATTTGAAGGAAAATCAAATTACTTACCTTTTGGAAATACCGCTGATTGAAAAAGATACATATATCTATTATAAATTGATTCCTTTACCTGTATTATCCTTTAACTCCACCGTCGTCATAATACCCAAGTATCCTTACCTCTTGGCGAAAGGGTTGAAGACCAGACTGTTCACTCATCCATGCCAAGAAGTCGACGAGTTCAGATTCCTCTGCACTGATGACGGAATGCTTCAATATATTCAAGACCCATGCATCACCGACCTGATGACGTATGCTGAAAACGTAACGTCATGCATCCAAATTCCCATAACCATTGAGAAGATCAGAATCCAGTTCCTGCAAACAAATAGATGGATCCTGTACAGTAGAGATGAAGAGCTGCTTACAAAGACATGCGATGGTGAACTGCTTCATCATAAGATCAAAGGCACCTATATAATGACCTTAGATGATCCCTGCGAGGTGAAAATTCAAGACATCATATTGAAAAAGCGGCAAATGTACATTGAAAATATAACATATTATCCAGAGCTACCGATCCTGAACTTACCTACACTCTTCTTACCTGACGAAAGGAAACCCGCTCCACCTGTAAACCTGGAAGGCTTGGACCTGATGGACCTGAAACTATTGTCGTTAGCTTTAAAGAAAAGTGATACTGAAAATAGTGAAAGTGTAAAGGCAATTATTGAAGTGCGTAGTATAAGCGTTTGGACTCTCGGACTCTATATTTTAATTTGTATAATGCTTTGTTACCTGGTCTATAAATATCATCCAAAATTATTGTTAAAAACATGTTCTCGAAGTTCTCCCAAAAAAGATAACTTCGAACTTAAGGAGGGAGGAGTTACGTCTGCCGACTCTACAGATAACACGCGTCAGCGTTCTATATTCTGAGTAACGTAATCAGACACCAGACGCTGAATGGACAAACAACAGATAAGAGCATCCGTCCCACGGTGGTCTGATATCGAAGCTCTAGATTTAATTTATATTTAAGTTAGTCTTAGACGAGCTCTTGTAGAGAATAAACGTCTTGAATTAATAAAGTTTTATTTTTTAAAAGCTCCTTCGGCTCGCTCAGCTCTTGACTACCTACACAATGCATCCATAAAACTGTTTATATTGTTTAATAAGTTAGGAACGATAGTCACTTGAAATAATATGGGAAAACTGTCCTACAACAACAGACTAGAGTCTTAGACTAGACGTACCTTGGAATATCACATCATTTATCTTTTTTAATCCCCGGCGCAAAAAGAAGGGTTGCTATAAGCTTGATGCTTGAATCTGTATGTCTGTCTGTAGCATCATAGCACCCAAACGGCTGAACCGATTTTTATTTATTATTTAAATATCTGGGTCATTGGGTCACGGAGACGTTGGCGGACAACATGGACATGGAGAGGGAGCGCAGGGCTTTGTCGGTCCGGGCGAATATGCTGCCCCATAGGTTTGCGCTGTGCACTGCAGAAGTAAAAATAACACTTTTCAGAGCCTTCTGTCAGTGTTATTATATGCAGCCTATAGGCTAATTATACGCAACGGACTTATAATGCTCTGCGAGTCCAATATAACAATGCGTTCAGGATGCTGATGAAGCTGCCTCGCTTCTGTAGTGCTTCAGGAATGTTTGCGGAAGCACGCGTGGATTTGCAGCAATACTCCGCAAACGGACCGCTTCTCTGATGCACCGGTTGAGGGGCAGCTCCAACAGCTACCTGCAACTCATTGCACAGAGGATGGACGTAGGTTGTCCATACATGCAGAATTGGAGACAGTTGCATGTTAATGCCTATATTTAGTTTTCACTTATTTTAATTTAACTTTGTAATGTATATATTTTATTTTATTTGATTTGTGTAACGCGAATATAACTATAGACCGCACGAATATAACTATGGACCGCAATGTAAATGTGTAAAGTCTGAAATAAATCAAATTGAAATTATTTTTAGGGTTCCGTACCTCAAAAGGTAAAAAAGGAACCCTTATAAGATCACTTTCTTGTCCGTCTGTCTGTCTGTCTGTCTGTCTGTCTGTCTGTCTGTCTTTCCGTCTGTCTGTCCGTCTCTCCGTGTGTCACCACCGATCATCTCAGGAACGGGTGGACCTAGCAAGTTGAAATTTATACAATATACTGAGATCTGTAGTATAAGGTATATAAAAATCAAGGTCCTGAGTCAACACGATAAAAAGATATAGGCAAATTTAGATTTTCGCAAAAACTTGTAAGTAACTTGTACCTTAATTTTCCACTTTTTAATTTTTCGGAATTTTTTCTTTAATTGTGCTATAAGACCTTGCTTTTAACCAAAATTGACAATTTTAGGTCAACCGGAAGTACCTTGTAGGTTTTGGTACTTTTACTATTCATTATTCTGTGGTTTTGGGTCGAAAACCTATAGGGCACTTCCTGTTGACCTAGAATCATGAAATTTAGCAAGAAGCAAGGTCTTACAGCACAAATAAAGGAAAAATTCCAAAATATAAAAAAAGTTGAAAATTAAAGGGTACCCATACATATATAGTTTAGTCCAATTAAGGTAGACCTCTAAGTTATATGAGCGCTCATAAAATTTAGAAGTTTGGCAGGTAGATGTATTCTGTAAAACGCTTTCCGATTTTTCTTCAAACCTATACGTGTAGGGTGTCTATGGATAGGTATTTAAAAATGACATTGAGGTTCCCAACATTATTTTTTCTCAAGGTCAATCATTTAAAATATAGGCGCGTCTAAAGTGGTAAAATATGTGTAACCCCCTTCCCCCCTCTAACTTTTAAAGTAAGGGAGTCAAAAATCTAGAAAAAATATATTCTGTAGATCTCAATAAAAACTTTCAACGGAAATTGGTTTGAACGAGATACAGTCAGCAGCTGTTGAGGTATAGCGACCGCAAGTATAACTTTGTTTTTCAAACAAACACTATGAAAATCAAAGTAGTTTTTGTAGTTGCAGAAAATCATAGTTATAGAATACTCTACTACTGTGTTACGGAACCCAACGAGTGCGAGTCCGACTTGCACTTGGCCAGTTTATTTTTGTTTGATCGAGAGTGCTCTTAGCTTTGATTCATGAAAATTCATTCTGCCGTTTGAAGACATGAGCATCTTTCTAAATGATGACGCTATGAAATAAAATTTCGTAGTTCTGATCAATTCGAAATTTGGTATAGTCTTATTTCAATGGTTTGGAGCGTTGACGCTGGGACATCTCCTAGAATCTGCAGAATACTCAACTCCTCACCAACTTACAACAGAGATGTCAAGTTTGGGGCCATCGGAATGGTCTCAATGAACAGATTGTGAAGAGATCTGTTGGGGTGGTTTTAAATGTTGAATTTAAGTATTAGGTATTACTCGTAGTTATTCATATAAGTCTATGACATACCCACCTAACTTTTATTTTTCATCCCATATAGTTAGTTTTCATCGATAAAAACGATGTACCATAAACCAAAGCATTGGTATCATTACAAAATAATAAGAGTAAGTAGTTACCTACCTAACTATATATCGTAGGAAATTAGGTAATTTTCGTTATTTTCAAAAAATAAGTCAAATGAACCACTTTTCCAGCAATCTTTTGATTATGTTATAGTACGCAGTGTTGTGGCGACGGGTAGCCCCCTGGTGAGTACACTCTCTTCCGAGAACTCCGACATTAGTTCCGACTACATCGTTTGTCGGATCGATCACAACACTAGTGATTGCCGACAGCGACGCCCCATGGGGTGCGTGCTGTGTGTACCAACTGCCAACTGATTACACATCGAGGGTACACATACAAATTAAGTACTTTTTTTTAAATATCATACAGGCTAGGGTTTTGCCACAATCTCACCTGTTGGTAAGTGATGATGCGGTCGAGGATGTTAGCACGCTAGGCCTAGAATGGGAACTGTCTTTGAATTACTTACTGAAAGTACAGTTGATTAAGCCTGTTTTTTTAAAGCAGGATTTTCCCACCTAAACTATTCGAGGTTTCGGAAAACTACTTTAATAAGGTAGGTAGAACCTACTTGCTGTAAAGGTCGCCATTTGAACGCATAGTTTAAAATATGAATACACGACGTAACTACGAGTAGGTATCGTATGGTATATAACATAAATGTTATTTACGTCCACGTTTCGACCAAGATGCATTGATCGTGGTCTCGAGAAGAAATCGTTGACAACATCTAGTGGGATAGTGTTTAGGGTTCCGTACCTCAAAAGGTAAAAAAAGGAACCCTTATAAGATCACTTTCTGTCACTTTCACGTCTGTCTGTCTGTCCGTCTGTCTGTCTGTCTGTCCGTGTGTCACCACCAATTTTCTCAGGAATGGGTGGACCTAGCAAGTTGAAATGTATACCAGATACTGAGGTCTATAGTTCTGATTAGGTGTATAAAAATCAAAGACCTGGATCAACACAAAAAGATAAAAAGATATGGGCAAATTTAGATTTTCGCGAAAACTTGTAAGTACCAAAATTTACCTTAATAGTCAACTTTTTTTAATTTTTGGAATTTTTCCTTTGCTTGTGTTGTAAGACCTTGCATGTGACCAAAATTGACAATTCTAGGTACTTCTCGTTGACTTAGACTTAAAAAAATTTGGCAAAAAGCAAGGTCTTATAGCATAAATAAAGGAAAAATTCCAAAACATAAAAAAAGTTGAAAATTAAAGGGTGTCCCCATACATACATAGTTTCAGCCAATTAACATAGGCCTCTGAGTTATATGAGCGCTCATACAATTTAGAGGTCTAACTTAATTGGTTTTTCCAACGTTGGTACGGAAGCCTCAGTGGGCGAGTCCAACTCGACTTTACCGGTTTTATTTTGTACGCGAATCTCTACAAACAAAAAAAAGCAAACCGATCCAAAAATACTTATATTAGGTAACACATCACACCCTCATTGAGTACCTTCCATCTGTACTGTCCATCTATTTATATTATAATACTTTATGCATATTATACACAAATACCTGTAACCGTAACTATACCTACTCAAGTTAGTTTTGTATACTTACTCGAAGATATAGAATTACGGCTGATTCATCGGACAATCCGCCTGTGAGTCATGCAGTGCTGCCAAACGCTTTTTATTGTAATGACCGTCTCCACAGCTGCTCACTTTACATTATTTCACAATTTTTTGGATAAAAATTGTCTGAAGTACTGAAACATGCACTGGGTTGCGGGTGCACGTAATAGTACGGTTGGCAACCCTACATTAATCAGGGGAATTAAACATGTGTTTTAAGTGTGACGTTCGACGTCTAGATGAAAGCTGAATGGTTCAAAACCTTTGTTTTTTTTTGTTAATTCAAAGCAATAAGTTATGTTTCTGTTATATCTATAATATTTTTTTATTGAATATGATCTGTTTAATGTAATTTGACATGTGTAAGTGCAAATTTTTAATTTGCCCATATACTGAATAAATGCTTTGACTTTTTGACATTCATTCGAAAAAAAAACTAAAACTGCCTCCACTTCAACTCTCTTAAATCATAATTTTCCAATCGGTTATTATTCGTCGTTATAGTTGAAAGGAACCAAGTAACTATCACACGGAATAATTTTATTATATTCAAAACCAGCTGCGCCTCGCGGCTTTGCCCGCGTTTAATCCTGGTTATAAACCTTCCTCTTTTCATGAAAACCGCATTAAAATCAGTTGCGTAGTTCAAAAGATGTAAGCATACAGAGGGAGGGACAGACGGCGGGAAGCGACATTGTTTCATACCATGTACATACCTAAGCATAAGGCTTTCTAATTCTAATGTATCCGATTTCATATAAAATACTTAACGGTGGACATTATAGGTTGTGTGAACACTACAATACAATGGACTAAATGAAAATTAGCTATGGTTTTCCTTTAAAGTTCATGAAATGCACGATTATTAAGAATGTTTCCAGATTTTTCAAGCCAGCAGTTTAGCTTTAAGTGGGGGGGGGGGGGGGGACGCCTTACTGGAACAAAACAGTTCACTTTAAAGTTTAATATTTCGTAAATGGAGCATTCAATCGAAAAATAATATTAGCAACTCTGAAGTCATTTTAAAAGACCTATTCAACGATAACCCACACGATGGGGTAGACGACGAAAAAAATCCCCACGTCGCATGTAAGGGAGCTATCCTAAAAAAAATATTTTTCAAAATGTTATTTCACCACTTTGTCGGCGTAATTTATATACATGCCCCTACAAAATCACAGTTTTCTAGTATTAACGGTCTCTTAGCAAAACCTCGGACAGACAGACAGATGGACATGACGAAACTATAAGGGTTCCTTGTCAGGACTACGGAACCCTAAAAAATATGCTGAAAAATATAAAAAAAACTATGAGAAAAATGTATAACTCGAATAATAATGAAAATCGGTCAACACCTAGGTACATACCTCGTACATGGGCAGGGGAATATTCCTTGATTTAAGAAATGTATTTTAGTTTTTACTATCCGTTATTTTTTATGTGTGTATGTATGTGTGTTATTGTGTCTCAGAACTCCATAATTTATTAACCGATTTGGAAAATTATTTTTAGGGTCCCGTAGCCTTTAAATGACCTATAGCCTAATATCGTATATTATCATAAGATTTTCCAACTTGAGGACGGTCTTAACTGGTCAGGTGGACACTACAGACAGTGTCTTTCCTATCACCAGGTTTGGGGTTTCCTTTACGTAATTGCATAGGTAATTATAACCTATACGTAGGTAATTGCACAGTTAAAGAAAGTTTTACACCAAAACCGATACCGAGAAAGTACCTATTTCTCGATAATTTTACGGTAATCAATTCCAAAAAGAGCGTTTGAAAATGTAATAATTAATTAAGTAAGTGATAATTCAGAGATCGATGTCTTTAAATCGATTCGTGGTTTTCAAGGGTTTAAATAAAATAGATAAAATTTTTGTAAACAATATTTAATGAACGATCCGCCTGACATGGCGATACGATGCCGATCAACGGCTAATCCTTAAAACTATAATTTACAACGAATAAGTCTTTAGCTGTCAGTATGTCTTACACTAGAGCATTTATACCTATCACAACCTTGCGGCTAGTCCCGCGGTCCCGCCTGCGAGACCTCGCCGATCACAAACAATAAGTTAAATAAATACTTATTCACTAATAATACGGGGTGGGTTTCGGGGCGCGTCGCCGCCGCCGACCGCCCGGCGGAGCAGGGTAGGAACTGGAGAGTGGTGAGCACCGAAAAGGGCGCGCGGTCGGGCGCGGGCTCAGGTGTCCTCGGTGACTTGTGTGGCCTCGCGGATCATGCAGGTGCAGCCCACCGACACAGGCACCGACACCGGCTCGGACATGTCGCGGTACGCCACCAGCACGCGGTCGATCACCTCCACGCACTCCGTGCTGAAGCTGTGGTGGTGGTGGCGGCAGCACGCGTGCGCCATGTGCTGCTGCAGGCACACAGGGTTCGGGGACTTGGCGCACTTCAGCATCTTTATCCGGCGCGGGATGCGGTTCGGGTCGTCGTCGATCACTTGCTCGATGGGGCACACGGACTTGTGCAGCACCTCGGACAGCTCGATGGTGTCCTCACCGACGGCGCGCTCCGAGCGCGGGGCTGCGCAGCTCAGCGCCACCACTGTCACTGATATCGTAAGGTACAGATAACACGGAGACATCTCGGTCACTCGTAAGTTAGCACTCGGGAGATGAGACACGAGCCGATCTGATGGCTGATGGCGGATTGAATGAGGCTCTCGGACTCGCTTTGGTATTATATACCTACAGTAACTTCCCCTCGCGTCTTGAGAAACGAGCGCAGAGATCCTTCAAATTTTTCGATCAGTTCACTCGAGCGCGTGTCGTCGGTGTGACGGTCGCGTGCGGGCGCTCGCGCGGAGCGCGTCTCGCCGAGTTCATTGTAGTCGAAATCCTCTCCGATTAACGACGAGCGAATCAATAGATCGTGGTCGCACGCTGTGGAGCTCGACGCTTGTCGTCGTATATTCGGTGTAGTGACAATCTGTGACAAACCTGTGTGATATCGGACGTTTCGAGTTTAGTGCTAAAGTGCGCCCGGGAGGATCTGTCGCTAATGTTGAATCCTTCCGTACGTACTTAATAATCGTGTCGTTACGGGTGAAGGAGGATGGTAACTGGCCAGGTGGACACTACAGGCAGTGTCCTACCACCGTGCCGGGGCTTAGGGGTTCCTTAACGTAATTTTACATAGGTAAATATTATTAACGTAGGTAATTACCGAAAATATCATGTTCACGAATTATTACACCTATGTTACATATTACTCGATTATTTTATGACAATCAATTCTAAAAAATTCGTTTAAAATGTAATCTTTAATTAAGTAAGTAATAATTCAGAGATATCTAGAATCGATTCGAGGTTTTCAAGGGTTTAAATAAAATTTATAAACATGTTTGTGAACAATATTTAATTAACGATCCGCCTGACATGGCGATATGATGCCGATCAACGGAAAATCCTTAAAACTATAATTTACAACGAATAAGTCTTTGGCTGTCAGTATGTCTTACACTGAGCAATTATATTATATCACAACCTTGCGGCCGGTATCGCGATCCCGCCTGCGAGACCTCGCCGATCACAAACAATAATAATAAGTATTTATTTTATATTTATTCACTAATAATACGGGGTGGGTTCCACGGCCGCCGACCGCCCGGCGGAGCAGGGTAGTAGCGGGACTAGCGGGCTCAGGTGTCCTCGATGACTTGTGTAGCCTCGCTGATCCTGCACGTGCAGCCCACCGACACCGGCACCGACACCGGCTCGGGCTGGTCACGGTACATCACCAGCACGCGGTCGATCACCTCCACGCACTCCGTGCTGAAGCCGAGGTGCTTGTGGCCGCAGCACGCGTGCGCTATGTTCTGCTGCAGGCACACAGGGTTCGGGGACTTGGCGCACTTCAGCATCTTTATCCGGCGCGGGATGCGGTTCGGGTCGTCGATCATCATCTCTGTCACGATGGGGCACACGGACTTGTGCAGCACCTCGGACAGCTCGATGGTGGCCGCACGGCTCAGCGCCACCATCATCACGGATATCGTAAAGTACAGATAACACGGAGACATTTCGGTTCACTCGTAAGTTAGCACTCGGGAGAGGAGACACGTGCCGATCTGATGGCTGATGGCGGATAGAATGAGGCTCTTGGACTCTCTTGGTATTATATACCTGCAGTAACTTCCATCGCGTCGTGAGAAACCAGCTCTCCAACCAACCTCTCAAACCAGATCGTGACTCAGACTCTCTACTTCAAATTTTTCGAGCAGTTCAGTCGTGCGCGTGTCGCCGGGGTGTCGGTCGCGTGCGGGCGCGTCACAGAGAGTTCTTATGGTTAGAGTTGCAGTCAAAATCCTCTCCGAGTACATCACCATCATCTTTGGCAGCCAGTGTTTGTCCACTGCTGGACATAGGCCTCTTTTATGGCACGCCACAGAGCTCGATCTTCAACCCCTTGTTTCCAACCGCTGCCAGCCAGCTTGCGTATCGCTCCAACTAGGTGGAGGGCGTCCGGTTATCGGTTCTATGACAGATGTGACCAGCCCGCTGCCACATCAGTTTGCTAATCCTTTGAACTATGGCGATAAATTTGGTTTTCTGACGGATGCCTTCATTTCGAAGTGGATCTTTCAGAGATACTCCGAGCATAGTTACACGAGCTCTTAGAGCGATATACGACGAGCAAATCAATAGATTGTGATCGCACGCTGTGGAGCTCGACGCTCTCCGTATATTGTGTATTGTGATATTGGATGTTTCAAGTTCAGTGCTAGAGTGCGCCCGGGAGGATCGGTCGCGAGCGAATGTTGAACCCTTCCGTACGTACCAAATAGTTGTGTCGTTACGGGTTGACCTTCGAGGCCTTGACCCATTATCATAATCAATTCGGGCGCCAAAGGCCGAGCCTGGCTCGCTCGGCCAAGCCAATTATACTTATTTCTTACTCACTCACTCACTCACTGTTTGTTTGTTTTGTGATTGGCCGCCGATTCACCAATGATTTTATATTATTTGAAGTCGATGTAGTCACGGCTCGCTAGTATGGTGTAATTATGTAACGTGCGGGAGAGCTGCACCTTGCACCGAGCGCCTACATGGTTGCGGTGCGTTTATTCTACTGCACGGTAGAATTCACTTTATACAAAAAAGATGCGTTAGTTTCACCGCAAGTGCGCGCACTTCTATGACACTCCATACTTCACAAAATATGCGTGCGGTAGAATAAACACACCACAACCGCAGTGGGCGTGAGGCCTAATACCTTCGTTTATTTAGATATTATATCCGGAGTCGGTGTTTTATGCGTTCAGTTACCAAGCCACTTTTGTTAAGTATGTCATAACATGCCGCTGGCAACCTGCTGATGTCAGACAACCATGAATAAGGTCATCAGCACGGAATATAAAATAGTACAAATATTGTGTGTAACTGTGCCGTGATCCCCTGGGTCGCTCTCGTTCAACTAACTACACGGCACGGAACATCGGCACGGAATATCATCATCATCATCATCATCAGCCTGTATCAGTCCACTGCTGGACATAGGCCTCTCCCAAGATGCGCCACTGAGCCCGATCTTCGGCTCTTCTCTTCCAGTCACTGCCCACCGCTTTGCGTATGTCGTCGCTCCACCTGGTCACAGGACGTCCTACGCTACGTTTGCCGATTCGCGGTCTCCACTCTAGGACAAGTCTGCCCCAACGGTTATCAGTCCTGCGGCAGATATGACCAGCCCACTGCCACTTCAGCTTGCTAATCCGTTGTGCTATGTCGATAACTTTAGTTCTCTGGCGAATTTCGTTCCGGATTCGATCCCGCAGAGAAATACCGAGCATAGCTCTCTCCATAGCTCGCTGAGCGACTTTAAACTGGTGGACCAGTCGGACTGTGAGTGTCCACGTCTCGGCTCCGTATGTCATCACAGGTAGGACGCACTGGTTAAAGACTTTTGTCTTTAGACACTGTGGTATAGGCGACGAGAAGACTCGACGGAGTTTTCCGAATCCTGTCCAGCCCAGCTGAATTCTTCTCTGGATTTCCTTCTCGAAGTTATGTTTTCCTAGTTGGAGCGTTTGCCCTAGGTTGTTTACCTAGGGCTGCTACTTAGCTGCTACTTAGTGACAACTTCGAGTGGGATTCCATCTACGGCAATCGGTTCCGGAACAATATTGTGTGTAACTGTGCCGTGATCCCCTGGGTCGCTCTCGTTCAACTAACTACACGTGGGACGTGATCCCCTGGGTCGCTCTCGTTCAACTAACTACACGTGGGACGTGATCCCCTGGGTCGCTCTCGTTCAACTAACTACACGTGGGACGTGATCCCCTGGGTCGCTCTCGTTCAACTAACTACACGTGGGACGTGATCCCCTGGGTCGCTTTCGTTCAACTAACTACACGTGGGACGTGATCCCCTGGGTCGCTCTCGTTCAACTAACTACACGTGGGACGTGATCCCCTGGGTCGCTCTCGTTCAACTGACTACACGTGGGACGTGATCCCCTGGGTCGCTCTCGTTCAACTAACTACACGTGGGACGCGCACGTGCACATTGTATGAGGACAACGATGTGTGATTGTGTATGGATGTTATCAGCTCATGTATGAATGGTTTATATTATATTATATAATTACTGCAACAATTTACATCAAATGTTTACGATGATATCTATGATGGTTTTTTCGAAAATATAGACTTGTTTTGACTCATCAGTTTACCTTGTTTTGTTATAACTACTTATGAACGTCCAGTTGCGACTTGTGTCTTTCTTTTTTAATTATATAAATTCCGCTTATTCCGCTATTAATTACACTCATACTAAGGCTTTAAAAATAATTTCGTACGGACACTTATTATAAATAAAATAACATAACAGCTAAACTTAAATATTTCCTGAACAGAATGTTTTCATCTTAGAACTCTGCTTACCTTCATGTTAACTTTGTATGTAGGTTTAAGGTGAACTATTTGTTACATCAATGTTTTAATTACATCAATTATATTTAAACATATTTTAACTGACTATAAAATATTAACTTTTTTAAATATTCTATGATACTCTGCATCGAATGATAGAATAATACTTGTGAGGCGTTTGAAGCCGGTTATTTATTTTAAAACGAAACAAATCGTTTTGTTAAAGTTAGTCAATTAAACTTGAACGTATTACATATAGTCCAGTCATTACGTCAATAAAAGAAACGGGTTAGAAGTTCAAGTGAACCGAAAAAGCTGGCAGGCCAAATTTGCATTTTTTGGCTAAAAAAAAAATACATTGCAGGTAGGTATGTGATAACATGTTCTGCAACTTTGCGTATATGCGCATCTTCAAGTTATTACAAGAAAACATAATTTAACCCTTTTTTCAAGATGGCGCAGAATGCTCATAGGAAATCTTGGTCAACAATTTGAAGTCAAGCTTTTCTAAGCCCTGCCTCCACATTTCCAAAAAATCAGCTTACTCGGTTCACTTGCGTTTCCAAATGTATATAATGACTGGACTAATAAAAAGCAAAACAATTGACATTAATCTGGCGCTAGGTTACGGTAATTACGATGTTTACGGCTACGGCGTAGCATGCGTAGCGACCGTGCTTTCTATACGAACAAATTCAACGCGCTGCTAAATAGAGGGCTCAATGAATGTTGGTACGTGGTAGTAGCCAGTAGCGTAGTAATTTTATACGTTAATGTTATTATACCTATGAAGGTATAATAACATTAACGTATATAATTACTATGCGTGATTTAAAAGTTACTAATATCTTATTGTTAGTCAGTAATTAAAAGTTAAGAATTAATCTCTTTGCTCGCATATTATAATAAAATACATTAAAACTTAATTTGTAATTTTTTTGCGAAAAAAAAAACGCAATATGTTAGACTAAAGTAAAAACAGAAAATATTTAACATAATAAATGTAACATAATATAATATATTTAAAACAATTCAAATAGCTAAGTTATTAACAAAAAAACCATGAATAGTTAGCTATCCAATGACTAAGTACTCACAATTATAATTACAGTATTAAACATCCATGTACATAAATACTTGTCATTTCATTTCATTTCAATAATGTTGCTGTAAGTTGGTGAGCAGTAGAATATTCTGCAGATTTCACGTAATATTATAAATATTATAAGTAAATGTATCGATATTTGGTACTCCTTCACGTACAACTAAAACTTGTTAACAACTAAAATTCGTTGAGTGAAGATTGTACTCTGCACACAGATTACAGTTCATTGAACTACTTGTTACAAGATCACGTGGACACGTGGATCACAGCAACCTACTAGTTATAATATTAAAATGTCGTATTTTAAAACTATATTACCAATTGTACAAAAAACAAAAACTATTACAACGTTAAGTTGATGTTGCGGTTTTACTGGTTTACCTTGTTAGGTATTAATTAATATGCAAATAAAACTTGTATATATGTAATAATAAATAATTATTGTAATTAGTATTAATAATTGCTTGTGCACCTATATGTTTAAACTAACATTGTGTTTTGTAAATAAACTAATTAATTTTAATATTTTTGTTTAATTTTATATTCGGCTTGATTCCTAAAACATTATCAAAAAATATTGGATACGTATTTTTAACCGACTTCACAAAAAAGGAGGAGGTTCTCAATTCGTCTGTATGTTTTTTTTTTTTTTGTGTGTATGTTACGCGATTTCTCCATCAATTGTGAACGGATTCAAATGATTCTTTTTTTAATAGGTAGGATACGTTTCCGAGGTGGTCCCATTTTAATTTTATCGAGATCTGATTAGTATCACCAGAGATATGGAGATAAATAGCTCAAACATAGGAGAATGTACTAGTTTTAGTAGAAGAGTCCCAAGAAGATTATACACAATGGAGGTTGCTATTGCATTTAATATTTATTTCTTACGGTAACTGTGAGCGAGATAGAAATAAAGGTGGGGATAATTTTTTTTTATATCTTATAGGCAAGCGTTTGACCACTATCTCACCTGTTGCTAAGTGATGATGCGGTCGAAGATAGAGAAGTGGACTAGAATGGGAACTGGCTCTCAAGGATAGCTGCCTGAACACATTAGATGTTTGGCGACAGATTTTCTGACTTGAGGGTGGTAGCTGGCCAGGCGGACACTAGATATGTTCTACCACCATGCGGGGGTTATTGGTTTCTTAACGATGTTTTCCTTCACCGGAGGGCCACTGTGAGAAGCGCACATATATTTTTCAAGAGAAACATTCATTGCTGCACGGCGGTTTGAACTCGGTACAACGGCATCAAAGCCGACCGTTCTCCCAATTACGCCACCGGGCCCTCAATAAATTATGATGTATTAATAATGATAATAAATAATTATATAAATATAAATAATTTGTCTTCACAGGAATGTTCTACCGGGCAAACTCTTGTTAGGGTGCAAACTTTTTTAAACATACCTAATATTTTTTGACATGACATGACATTTGGCGAAGATGGCGGCCATTTCAGTCCCGCGTTAATTATGTATGCAGTGTATACATAATTAAATAACTCAGAATTATGAACGTACTTTGTACCAATCAACACAGCAAAAAAAATTATAAGCATATAACCACATATTATATAATAGTTACTACGTAAATAATACTTTCCGTTGTTAGGTTGGCTACACAGTGCTTTCATAATTCGGGTATCCACAATATAGGGAAGTGCCTCTTATAACGTAGTAGAGTGATTCAGTACTCTGTTGGCCATATGGCGGCAATTAATGTTAATACTCGCAAATAATACTTTTTAATATTCATTTTGAAATACAACTAGTCCGTGTTATAAAAGTATTTGGAATTATTGTAATAAAATAGACAATTAATTATCGTGTGTGTCAGATGCTTTAATTCTACAGGGCCATTTTGGACATTGTCCTTTGATACCTTGATGACATCATTATTACTAGTGAATATTTTCACTTTAGCGCGGCATTTAAAGTCAATTTTTTTAGGGTTCCGAACCCAAAGGCTACCAAATGAACACTTTCTGAGACTTTGTTGTCTGTTCGTCCGTCCGTCCGTCCGTCCGTCCGTGTGTCTATATGTGCGCACTTTACAGATCTGTATCTTCTTAACCGTTATAGGTACATACTTGAAATTTTCAAAAAGTATATATCCGTCAGTGTATAACGGCCCAGACACGAAATTTAATAGATGCATGTAATTTCATTAAAACTTTTTTTGCACTAAAAAGCGTAAAATAAGTTATTTTTCAAAATAAATAAAACCGACTTCATAACCGCAAAAAGGCACTCAAAAGCGAAAAATAATTTACTTAAAATTATTATAAGCGTTACCTACTTCTCTATTTGAAGTCGGTGCCAGCCAAGCCTTTTGGATATTAAATAGACACTATGTATGTAGTAGTAGTAAGTAGGTAGATACATGTAGGTATTATCTATCTACTACCTATTAGACTTGGCTGGCACCGACTTCAAATAGAGAAGTGGGTAACGCTTATAATAATTTTAAGTAAATTATTTTTTTCTTTTGAGTGCCTTTTTGTGGTTATGAAGTCGGTTTTATTTTTTTTGAAAAATAACTTATTATTTTGTCAATTAAACAAAAACTGACGAAGCTTTGAAATTCCACGTGATGTCACTCCCGAACTTAACGCTTTTTATCCTTGTCAATTTCTAATGAGTTGTAAAATAAAAAAAAATACGTGTTCAATATTTTCCGATAATCCAACTGACAGACTATAAGTAGTATTTTTTACCCAGCCGACATCCCTAGTAGCAAGTAGTCGATAAGTAGGTATATGAAATCTGAGCAAACAATATAAAACATGTTATATTTTAAAAAGGAATAAAACGGTTGATTTTAAAAAAATACTTCTGGCTCCATCATGAGACCCTCGTCACCAAGCTCAATCTTTTGGACTAGTTACAACAAATAATTTAAGCCCAAACTAGAGTGGTTTACTAGTTAGTAACAACTGAATAGTAAAAGGCAATCGTTACTGACTGACTGACTGATCTATCAACACACAGTTCAAACCACTGAATGAATGCGCTGAAATTCGACACGCAGATAGTTATTATGACGTAGGTATCCGCTAAAAAGGATTTTCCAAAATTAACCCCCTAAGGGGATGAAACGGGAGTCTAAAGTTTTTGTATGGAGAAACAAGATTAGATAGCTTGAAGAGAAATTACCCGTGTTTCGCGCACTTATCGAGGTACCAATTATCGTATTTCGATTAGATGGGATGAAAATCATATTTGTATTATTTTATATGGACCTATGGTTTGTCGTAGGCCTCTTAATGAGTGCTATCCAGGCTGAGCCGCCGCAGCCGTTCGGCGCGTAATCAACTCGTTATGATAATGTCTCCGTGGGCGACCTTGTGTGTGTCGCTGACCGCAAGTCGTGTGATAATATATGCTTTACTATCGGTCGCACGAATGTAATCATTACGATGCTTATAATAATCAGTGTTATACATATCTGGAGGCTGCTTTGCTACGCACTAATACGAGAGACTTGGCAGCTTTGTTCTGTTCTCTCTGATTTACTGATGTCACATAGCGTAGCATTAATAAATATGTACACTACACATTTGTAGTTGTACTGGAGTCTAGTTAGTCCGCCTGGGGCGGTACACCACATTGCCAGCTATTCGGCTGTGGAATATACATGTTGTTCGGTTTGAAGGGCGGAATATCCAGTAAAACTAAAGGGCATGTAACACTAAATGTCTAAATGTCTAAAGTAATGGCCTAACTAACCTAACAGGCGCAATGCAGTGTCTCGCCATATTAATTCAAGCCAGAATATTTTGCGTGCCACAGTTTCTGATATAGGTAGACATCGCTTACCAAGGTGATCATCGCTTACCATTAGACGAGCGTCTACGGAGAAACGACTAAACGGATTTCCGTTCACTTCTTGACTGTTTATTTAGTATACAATATAATTAAGTTTAAATTGGCAATTTTAAAGCGGGCGAAGCCGCGAGTCTCCTCTAGTATAATATAATGCATAACTAAATGATCCGTCAAGAGGTCACAAACGAGCAAATAAACAAACTGACTTTCGCATTTATAATATTGGTGTTGATTGGTTTCGAAGTACGTAGTACTAATATTTAATCTGTGGTTGAGGTATTGATTTGGTTGGAGTGTGGAGCCACATGCCGTGATCATGAGGAGCAAGTACTTGGTGCTACAAGGACCTCTCTTAGTATCGCTCTCATCACCACACACGTCACGCGTGAAGTGGGGTTTTATTTTGCTCAGTTTCTAAGTAACTAGCAACAAGAAATGTGTCCTCCCATGCATCCATCCTCCATTTGTAAACTGCAACTTAGAAACTGAACACCTGCCAGACATACATGCCATACCGACTATAAATTACTTTTTATACTATTTTATTATGAATATAATCAGAACTTGTTGGGAAATACATATAAAGAAAATTACTTTATATCTATTATAGCACAGTGTGACCTAAACCCGCACTCTACGCACGCTTTTCCGTGTCTTAAATAGTCAATTATTGCACGACGTTTAGGCTAACTTAAGTTCACGCCGTGCAATTATCTTCTGTTTGATGGAAAAGCGTAGCAAGCGTAAAGTGCGGGTTTATGGTACACTGACAGCTGTAAAATAATAATTGTCAATTTTGGTTAAAAGCAAGGTCTTATAGCACAAGTAAAGGAAAAATTCCGAAAAATAAAATAAAATGGAAAATTAAGATACATTTTGGTACTTACAAGTTTTTGCGAAAATCTAAATTTGCCCATATCTTTATATCGTGTTGATTTAGGATCTTGATTTTTATACACCTTATAGGGACTATAGATCTCAGTATCTGGTATAAATTTCAACTTGCTAGGTCCACCCGATTCTGAGATAATCGGTGGTGACACACGGCTCGCATCGTAACATTTATAATATGTCCTGTACGGCCAAAATACCCGACCGGCAGAATGACTAATTCAAGTGTTCGTTCTGTGTACGATTCTCATTGGGTCTTTAATCACAATTTTTAGTTCTTGAAATACCCGTTTTTTTTAGTAACAACAGGTAATTATGATAAAACAGATTACTCAAATCAAAGAATCAAGAATCAAAGCATTTATTCAGTATGTAGGCAGTATTAATATACGCACGTCAAAATCATAAAATAAATCATAACCAATTATCAAGTAAACATAGCAAAAGCAGAATTTTAACGCTTTGAATTAGAAAAAAAAAGTAATGAACTATTCAGCTGTCATCGTTTACGTCAGAATATAAAAAAAAATTAAAGTAGGTTAAAACCAACCATACATGTAACTGTGTGTTTCAGAGCTTCAGAAAATTTTTATATAAAAAAATAAAAAAGTTAAATAGTGAAACACAACTTAAAGAAACGCATACCGATCATAGCACATATCATTATCCGAAAGGAACTGATAGTCCGTCTGTCAGCTGCATAATATTGTTTAAAAAACGGATCGGCAAAAAACGGAACCCTTATAGATTTGTCATGCCTGTCTGTCTGTCCGTCCGTATGTCACAGCCACTTTATTCCGATTATATGTAAATTCATGATCGGGGTCAAAAAGTAATTTTTTTTTTCACTATGGCGTACCTTTTTTTTTTTTTAAAATATTAGGTTATTATAGGGAAGTATTAAAGGTACGAAAAATGTTTTTTTGTTATTGTCAAAATTGTATCATGGTAAAAAATTCAAATTAACATAATTTATTTTTATTTTTCTATGATTCTATGATGTTATAAAGCTCTTAATTTTTTTTATAATAGCTATTATTAGCCCTAAAGATATATAAAACATTTGGATTATTTTTTATTAAAAAAAACAATTTTGAGTTATATATATAGTATATATAGTATACATATCGTAAAAATATCAATCAAATAACTTCCGGGGGCAGATTTTCTTAGCTTATACCCCTAGGGCCTTTGTCGACATAAAAAACCATAGGTGCACGGTGGGGATTGAACTCGATATCTTTGGTGTCATAGCAGACCATTCTTCCACTACACCACTGGGTACTCAAGGTTGCACAATCCGCAGCAACAGCACGCGCCGCAGGTCGCGGCACACTTTACCCAGGTGAGTGAGCGTACGCGGGGATTCTCCGTTTTTTTGTCCGATGTCATTACCATTAATCAGCGACGAAGGCGCGCGAGCGTTATACCGCACGCGTGAGGCTTTAAGTACCAGGTTTTAACCATTATTATACGTTTATGAGTGTGACTGGTCGTTATACTGAGGCACGCGAGGAAACACGCTCTCCGCACGCGGAAAAATGAAATAGAATTTTAATTATATCGGAAAATATTGTGACGTGTTTGGTCTTTTTGAGATTTTTACACATTGCAGTTACGTCACCAAGGCAGGAAGGTTTTCTTAATAAATCGACAAGGTTCTGCAGATAACTTAAAAATATCAGGAAACTGGTTGTGCCAGAGTGTCACAGAACTTCAAAATGAATTTTATGTATAATTCAACTTAAGACTAACTCCCTAGTGAGTAAGTTTTCTCTACATTTCAACAATGATATTATTTAACATACCTACATTAATATAATACTTCTCTTAAATAACAAGCCTTGTGTAAGATTCTCGTTGTCATATACCTATAATATAATATAAAACGCTCATAATATTCATAACATAGGTACTAAGTGACCCGAATTCGACGATCTTACCATTTGCCATCAGTTCCTAGATCCCAGCTCTGTCATGAGATCAGCTTCAAGGTAAGTACCATAATATTGTATTGTCATTTCAAATTACATCAAATAATCGTATCAAACATATCTAACATAAGTTTGCCATACATATATATAAGCTCAATCGGACACTAACAACAACATAAACCTTTATTAATTATTTATTAATAACCAATATTATAAATGCGAAAGTCAGTTTGATTATTTGTTTTTTGGGACTTCCTTCACGTTCAAACGGCTGAACCGATTTAGCTAAAATGTTGTTGTGGAATAGCCAATACTATGGATTAGGTTATAGGATGCTTTTTACGCGGGCGAAGCCGCGGGGCACAGCTAATTTTCATATATTTTCCAAGAAGCATATGTATGTATCATCTTACGAATTCGTTCTTCGAATAAAGCGAAGAATATCCACTGCTGGACGTATTCAAATTAGTAGAAGTTGAATGGCGTACAATATCAATAGTACGCTTCGACCTCTGCCTGGTGACAACGTTGTCTTCAATAAATTATCATTTTATATAGTCATCGGATTCCATTAAAACGTCTAAAGTAGATTTCCCCACAGATTTACTTACAGATTTGTACAGTTTCTATAAATGTGGTGATCTTGTAAAATAACTGATAATAACATCGTCAATTCGCATCACTTAGCATAAAGTGAGATAGTGGTCAAACCTATCTAGTAAAACAAAAAGCTAATTTATAAAGCAGGTATTATTTAAAGCAGAATCCTCGGGAGAATTGTTAACATTTCACTATTTTAATTAGAACACAGTGCCCCTTCAAAACGTATATTTGGGGCACTGGGAACCTTCTTATTACACCTAGGATCATGTAAAGTCCTCCTCAAGACGAATCAATCGAGCTCAAACTCGGTGGGGTTATGTTGTTTTATCACAGATATGCCGTGGCCACCTTCCAGCTTCATCATCAGACCCTGGTCATATAGGTGTATAAAGTCCTTCTCAAGACGAATCAATCGAGCCCAAACTCGGTTGGGTTATGTTGTTTTTCATCTTTCAAAAAGTAAATCAATATAACATCATCTCAAGTCAATCAAATAGTATATATAACATATAACTGTACTGTACTTTATTTTCAACCGACTTCCAAAAAGGAGGAGGTTCTCAATTCGTCTGTATGTTTTTCTTTAATGTATGTAACGCGATTACTTCGTCAATTGTAAACCGATTCAAATTATTCTTTTTTTAATCGGTAGGGTACATTTTCGAGGTAGTTCCATTGTAATTTCATGGAGATTTGATTAGTATCTCCAGAGATATGACTATAAATGTCTCAAACTTGCTACTGAAACTGACTAGCGGGGCATGGAAGTCGGTTGTTTTAGTTTATAGCCCACTGCTGGGCATATACCTCTTCAATTGCGTGCCATTGAGCACGACTTTGCTGACTTCAGTCTGCTTGTCAGGAGGCTATGTCGATCACCTACTGTGATTATTTGTAGAATGTATTTTTTCTGGGCTCAAACCTCCAGAGATACTCTGAGCATAGCTTTTTCTAACTCCCTGAGTAACTTTTGCGTGGACCAGTCCGATCGTGAGTGATTACATCTCGGCTCTGTATTTTCTGACGGATAGAAAGCATCGCAGGTGAAATTGACAAAGTAATAAATAACACATAATTAATGTATTCATATTCATCTATTTTATAAAGCCAATTTACACGTCAAATTGTGTACACATTGTATAACAATAAATAAATTGGAATAAAATATTTATGATTTATGATCGTAAAAACGAAAAAAACCGACATCACATGCAATAGTCAAAGTAGCCAGTAGCCAGTATCACGTTATCTAGGTATACACATTTGTGTATATTGTTTATCTCAATATCTCCGGAGATGATTATTAGATCTCCATAAAATTTGATTGAGACCAAACGAGAGGCATAATAATCTCTCGAACAAAAAGTTTTTTTTTCAAATCGGTTAAGATTTGCCGGAGATCTGAGGTAACAAACATAAAAAAATCTCTTTTTTTGTGAAATCGGTTAAAGATGCCGCAATTATCCATGGAATATGAAATTATTTTGTATAATAATAGGGTGTTTTGCACCATAAAGGATAACTGCGAGTTATTAGAATTGCTTTTTACCCGACTGCGCGACGCAAAGGAGAGGTAATGTGTTTATCAGTCTATATATGTATGTATGTATGTTTGTTCCTTTGTGGCACACTAGAGACCAAACGCGTGGGCCGATTTTGATAATTGGCACGTTAATAGATTCGCCATGCTAGCGCGAGTGTCAACGAAAACATAAAAAATTGAAATTTTTTTTTTTTCAAAACCTATCGAGTGGGGTATCGAATTAAAGGTCTTAAAATGGAGATCCAAAATATATTTATAACAAATAATTTATGATCGTAAAATCGAAAAAAAAAATGATTTTACATGCCGCGTTAGTCACTTTCAGTAACAAGTTTGCGGTGCTTATCTCTGAAGTTACTTATCAGATCTCAATAAAATTACAATGAGACCAAACGAAAATCATACTAACTTAAACAAAAAAAGAATTTTCCAAATCGGTTAAGAATTGATGGAGTTCTGAGGTAACAAACAACCTCTTCCTTTTGGTATAGTCGTTTAATAGTACAACTGTAAAGTAAGTAAGCTTAAAAAGCAATACCCTATCTATTTCACGCATTTCGGTTTTTTTTTCTTTTTTCCACAATTGTAATAACGGTCATAGTTATACATATTTTGTGGAGATTTCAAGTCTCTATCTATTATTAGTTTACAAGTTCAAGCACAAAACGCCGAAAAATACACGTTACTTGTATGTAGACCACACTGTGATGTAGACCCCCTTTAATATTTAATTTTATTTTGTTTTTAGTATTTTTTGTTAAATCCCCCATTGTAATACATACTTAGTAGTGTAGACGCACAAAACCTTATATTTGCCAAAAAAATGCGTAAGCATATTAGTAAACATAATAGTACTGGAATCCTGCTGGCCCCATTTCATAAGCAATAAAATATTAACGCTAACGTCAATATATATATTTGAAATGTGCAAATTGGTACGTATATATACCAATTTCTATTCTAGAAAAAGAGGTGGTCCTAGAGGAGACAAAACATGGTTCAAACATAACCTGATTCATCCCAGCTCTAAGCTGAAAATACACAGTTCCGGTACACATGCGATGGCGGTAAAGTCAAAGTCAAAGCATTTATTCAGTAAGTAGGTAGTATTAATATACGCACTTATACATGTCTCAAATCATAAAATAAATCATAATTGATGAAAAGTAAACATAGCAAAAGCAAGATATTTTATAAGCTTCCCGACTGTTTTACAAGTATAAAGTATAGAACTTAAATACATTTATTTGCCAGAATACATTTACATTCATAGGTCTCAATAATTAATTAAAATAAAATAAAAACTAAACATCACAATAATTAAAGTAAAAATTGCTAATCACAAAATAATAATAATATGAATAAATAAAAATGTAACACAAAAAAAAATTGTGTATAGTTTAGACTGTAGCTCTTCACGCTGAACCCCGCCTTAATGTCCCTAGGATGCTCGCTGCATTTCCGCGTTGTATGGCTAAAGCAATTTGCTGAATGAGGAACCAGCCCGATCGAGGGTCTCGTCCTCTCTCTTTCAAACGACGACCCAGATTGTGTACGAATTTTATGGCTTCGGACCCCCATGGTCCCGCCGTTTCGACAGCAAACGGAACAAAGTCATACGATGACTCCAGGCAGGCGTACTTTAGGCGCTTGCCTCGGGCAGCTGCCTCCGCTCCTGCCCCAGCGGACTGCTGGGTGGCGAGGAGATGGCAGGATGCAAACGTACTCACACACGTTGCATCCCACACAAGACAGCGCCCTCTCTGCCATGGGACCAGCGTGAGTCCATCGGGGCGTTTGCCGTCTGAGCGTGACAGGCCTGGGGGCTCCAAAATACACGGTACCTCAGCAGACACGAGAGCTCGCCTCAAAATGTCGTTAATGGCATAATGGCGGGGTCTACGGCCCGCGCACCGGGTACAGCTCAGGCCGTGATGACCATTGGCTTCGACCCTTGCCCCGCAGACACAAGAATGGGGCTCGCAGATGGCGCAACCGAGGCGAAGAAGTATAGAACAGGATAGAAGGAGTTAAAGTTATTATAGTTTAGATCCCCGGAAACTACTCAATAATCCACATGACATCAACTCTCTAAATGAAATGAGAAGATTACGGAATTTGCCGTCCTTTACTTAACTAAAAAGTGTAAAATAAAACATTAAATTAAAAAATCAAAAAACCCGACTGCGCAAAAAGTGAAGCGTTAAAAAACGAACTGAAAAGAAAAAAACAAGTAAGTAGTTTAGACTTATGTTTAGGGATATCAAAAAACTATACCATTTAAATTATTTCTCGGTCGATACACTCATAAAATAAATTATACTTTGTTATATGGAATGTAGAGACTTTAACAGTCGGGACACATTAATCCCCATTCGTTAAGCCATTAATGTGTCCCGACTGTTAAAGTCTCTACATTCCATATAACAAAGTATAATTTATTTTATGAGTGTATCGACCGAGAAAGAATTTAAATGGTATAGTTTTTTGATATCCCTAAACAGAAGTCTAAACTACTAGACTTACTTGTTTTTTTCTTTTCAGTTCGTTTTTTAAAACTTCACTTTTTGCGCAGTCGGGTTTTTTGATTTATTATTTTAATGTTTTATTGGTGACATTATCGTATTAGTCATGTGTATTGATACAATGATTTCGGTTACCACGCACGATCTCGTCCGTACCAGCTACGATCAGCCTCCGCGGGCAATTCCACTTCAGATTGCATGATGTTGATTCATTTTATAGTCCAAATATAATATACATTACAAGATGGTGACTACGTCGTTATACATATATACGGTTGCCTCTGTTTCTGGAGATCTGGACACGACACAGACAGGCAAGTATCCACATATTTGTACATAATAAGGTATACATAAATCAAATACATAAATAAAATACTAGATTAATATTATCGAAGTTGTTTAGTAAAATAACCGTCAAATGTAGACAAGATTATAAAACGAGTTTACTTCAGACTTAAGAGTTACTACCAACTCTAAAGGAGTATGTTGCCATACTTGAAACCAAAATCAATGCATAAAAAACACTTCATTTTAAATTTAGTAAACCAAAATTATATATATATATATATATATGTAAATCTCGGCCGCTTAGAAACCAGTCAGGTAGGTACCAACCGAAATCGACAAAATGACATCTTCTAATATATTGACCAATCGAACTAGGTCCGGTAATGTTGCCGAACTGACTAGTTCACCAGATTGAGGCAACATTACCGATGTGAGTAGTAACTCACATACGATATTACTCCACGTTGCACCACTGACGAATGCGACATGGCGTCAAAGGTTCTACTTCCACTTAACAGGGCTAGCCGAGTTGCGTTTGTGGATCGCATTGACGATCAAAGTTAACAAAAATGTATGATTTTTTAAGTAGACAAGTATTTTGACTTATGTTTTGTAGGATCGCTGCTCGAGTGCAACTTGTCTAGACAGGCAGATCCGGGGATGATGTACGCCGCGACGGCAAGCTGCGCAGGCGCCGGCCCGCGCCGCTCTACCGACCAAGATAAGGTTATCGTTCACCAACACGGAGATCAGAGCGCCCTCGTTCTCGCGACCTTGACCTCCGTGACTCACGCGTGATGTAGGCACTCGCGGATATTTGGGGAGGAATGTTGGTCAATGTGCAGCACTGGCCGGAACTGTACTGGCTAGTGCGAGAGTCATGCGGAATGCGGATCAAACGAGTCGTCCATGTAATAATTTTTTCAAGCTTTGGGCTGAAAGAAAGCCGTCTGCAAATTATTTCAGATTACTTATCACGATTCCTAAAATATTCAAATTGCGTACTGGTCAAAAGAAGGGACATATTTTGCAATAAATAAAAGTTGAACGATGACGTCCGCAGTAACTCTCCCACTCACCCGTCGAGTTGTTCGTAGAATTATGCAAGCTCACGTATTTTGCGTCACTAGCAGCCTTGAAGGTTAGATGTTAGCATAGACCGGCTACGAATCATAAGGATCTATAAGGTAACGGTCAAAGTCTACTGTTGAAATAACTGAGGAGGGGTAAGTTCTGTGAAAAAATCTGAGTAACGTGAACGTTCAAAGTTGGCTGAGTGCGTCGACCATGGGAATTACCCGGCACTATGTCTTACTGAAAGTAGCCCTACGATGTAACTAATGTATAACTGACACCCACCACATCACACAC
This sequence comes from Cabera pusaria, assembly GCA_954871355.1. NCBI lineage: Eukaryota > Metazoa > Arthropoda > Insecta > Lepidoptera > Geometridae > Cabera > Cabera pusaria. Next base: position 26,901,088 of record OX940898.1, on the reverse strand, counting down.
CGAATATCTGTAGCAAATCAGCTGCTCAGCAGCAAGCTCATTTCAGAAGAGCACCCACAGCTAGCAAATTTCAGAAAGCACCCACAGCAAGCACATTTCAAAAGAGTACCCACATCTAGCACATTTCAGAAGAACACTCACAGCAAGAACATTTCAGAAGAGCCCCCACAGCAATCACATTTCAGAAGAGGACCCTCAGACTGATACGTGATGAAAGCAAGTCAGTTATAAAATGTGATAACATTGGAAATACTTGAGCAATACATGAGATTCAAGGTTGCCATGTTATTTTAATATCACTGAAGTAACTTTGCGTCGGGGGCTAAAAATAAAATGTAATAATTACCTATTATGGTTTAGTTAGTTTTGGTTCGTGAGGTCGTTGTATCGACGTCATAGCTGACGTCACGCCAGCCGTTCCACGCTCCACTTCGTCACAGTATAATATCTAATCTATGTCATCATGAGGATGTTTGATATGTGAGGCGCGTGCTGAGTCTTAACTTAAACATGAGGAGGGAATTTCCGAGGAGGCGCGGCGACGAGTAAGCTCGCAAGTAGAGCGCAGTTGTCGTCATACGTGTTCTTCGAAATTTTTGTAAGGGGTTCTGTTACTTAATTTAAGTCCATCTTTAAACAAGCTTAAAAAATAGACGTACCGTGTTAAGTATGTAATGCCTTTGACCAAATAAGACATGAAGATGCGTAGGTAATACATATATATTTGTTTGTGGACATCGATCGAGCAATTAAACGTGATAAGTAATCTTAAAAAAAAATTACCTTACGATGTACCGACTGCACACAGCCCTTGAAAGTCAGATCATTCTAGGCCTAGCTTGTTCAACTTTTTTGACCACATCATCGCTCACCGAGTCACCACTGAGCGAAATAGTATGCAAACGCTAGTTTTTCAGACGTGTAAAAGAAATAAATAAATATAAAATCTGCACTATCAATTTACGGCCTATCATTAAGCAGGTATATGTAATAACTCCAAAGCGTATCTAGCCGGTGTCAAGTGCATATATTCAAATGACGGGTAGTGATCCTAATGAGCAATGGCAACCAAGGACAGGTGTGCGCCGGCGCCTGCGACGACTCCGCGACAGGTATCTATAAACTTTGTAGGGGCTGACCACCTTCAATGAACCAGTCGGACACCTTGTTTTATTTAAAGGACAATAGCAACAAGTAAGCGGTGGTTTTATCTTCGTCTAGGTACTATTTACATTACTTGAATAAACAAGCGCGCGCACCGCAGCGGATGCCATACAATGACGATTCACTGGAACCAAACATAACCGAAATAACAAAGTTACAAAAGAAGTTTATATTGGCCCACTGGGATTATTTACAGCTTAACGCCGGCGCCGTGCGTCAACTCACACCTTTTCTTTAGTTTTGTGGCACCTCGACGTTCTAAGAAGTTCGGGCAGCTCGCTCGTGACGCATGCCGGTGCTTGTCACACCAGGATAGACTAGGACGTCCGGGATCAGACCATCGTATCTACGCAGACTTTCGTGGAGGTATGAGGATTTAGGACGATATACATCCCGCATGTGGCAGTGGTACGTACGCATTAGTATTGCCTCACAATTACTCAATGTTTACATAGGTGTATCTGGGTTTATTATCAATGGAAAGGAAATGTACAGTTGTGTGTGGCCACGTCTTAAACATCCGACTCGCGGTGAATCACTCATTGAGGTTGTAGCGCGCGTGCTGTCGAGTGTTGAGTAACATATCATTAAATTTAGGCAACAGGTAGCAATGACTATGCCGTCTAGCTTAAAACACTGGGTTTCCCGCCGGAATACGTATAAATGAAGCTATGTGCTCATAGCGTGTTGTAATCGTGCAGGGTGATGGCTGCTGACACCGACTGACACGGAAGACAGGTAAAGCACAAGGGTTGATGGCGGCGCGCGGTGCCGATATAGCGTCACACTTCCACGAACTGCCGACTTGCGTACTCGATTGCTTGATATCGGTGGGGAGATTACCCAGCTTTGTGCTGAAATAACTATTATATAATCTGTGCCTTTTTTGTTGTATTTACAATGTGAGTGAATGGCGGAGCGCGTGCGAACAACGGGATTGGTGCCCTTCTCGCTACCAGCGAGCCTGCGGCGACCTGTCGCAGGCTGCGTTGATTTATTGCAAAGGAACGCTCGTAAAAACGCTAATAAAAAAAGTGAGCGCTGCCTTCCTGTCGGTAATCACTCGTTACGCAGAAGGGATGTTTGAAGTGGCGGCGCCGACGCCGGCTCGTTAATGACTTTACAGGGGATGAATGAAACCCTCGGAATGTTGTGAAATAGCAATTCTGGTAACTATCAGGAGTAGGCGCCCGCGGCGGTGGCGGTCACTCTGACAGGTCATTTTCGGCGAAATCAAAATTGCAGTACCCTTGTGTGGTCGACTCGGGAATCGGGATGAATAAATATGAACTGGATAGGAATCACGGCCCGCGTTTTCATGAAATAGAATTAGAGAATGAGGTCCTTGTTCATACATGGGTACATTTAGATACGAGGATAGATAATTATGTACGAGATTCTGAGCAAACCTGGCTCTATCTAATCATGCAATAACTAACAGCTACATATACTCGTAGTTATCCTGGCATAATAATTCACTATACTCGTATGTTGCATAAGTTATGCCATTGACAATACTTGCTTTGTAATTGCTATGTTTTGACTTTTTCCTAATAATTTATACTAGCCATGTGCAAACCATATCCTTATAGAGAAAACATAGATACGTATCATTTTGAACAAAAGATATATATATATCTTTTATATCTCTATATCCCTAATAACTCTGTGACGCTACGCTCCCTTTCCATCACATAGATTATTATATGTTTACATCTCCCTTATTCTAACTCCGTGACGCTCTCTTTTTAACGCATATAGCATATAGATATGCATCTCGTTTACTCTAACTCCTTTACCCTCTCTTTTTAACGCATAGAGAGTTATATGCATCTCGCTTACTCTAGATCCTTTACCCTTTCTTTTTAACGCATGGTATGTTATATGGTTACATCCTGCTTACTCTAACTCCGCGAAATGAGTTGTTGCGTTGAAGATATAAAAGAGTTAAAGAGATGGTGGTGAAATGTAGTATGTATGGATATAATCTTTGGTTTAAGGAGATATAACTCTTTTTAGTTAATCACTCCTGAGTTACACATGTCTAATTTATACCCAACTGCGTTATTTTTAGTTGCGATTCTTTATTCAAACATTTCTTTAAAGCTTTGAGTATACAGAGAGCTTAAAACGGATTGCTTGAGTGATAAAGGTGACCATTCCCTTATATTATTCTAGCAATCGAGCATAACTCCGTCATATATTGACGGATTTGCAAATTTTTTTTAAGGGCAGCATTTGGGGTTAGATTTTTTGAAGTTTTTAAACGATTTAAGATCGTTATATCTACTTCAAGTGTTCCCATAAAGTATGTAGTAAGTAAGTATGTTTTTAGGGTTCCGTAGCCGAATGGCAAAAAACGGAACCCTTACTCATGTCTGTCTGTCTGTCTGTCCGTCCGTATGTCACAGCCATTTTATTCCGAAACTGTTAGGACTACAGCATTTAAACTTGGTAGGTAGATGTAATGATAGATGAAAAAACTAAAACGAAAAGATAGATGAAAAATCTAAAAAAATATATGCTGTAGATCTCAATAAAAACTAACAACGAAAATTGATTTGAACGAGATACAGTCAGCAGTTTTAGAGATATGGCGACCGCAAAGATAACTTTGTTTTTCATACACTATGAAAAACAAAGTTAATTTTGTAGTTGCGAAAAATCATAGTTATGGAATACTTAACTGTGTTACGGAACCCTACGAGTGCGAGTCCGACTTGAACTTGGCCAGTTTATTTCTATATCTAAATGCTATATAATAAAATATGTTATAGTAGTCTAAACTACAATATTTAATATGAATCTATTAAATAATTTAGTACAGATCTATATACATTACATATAAGAAATGCTTTGAATATTAAATTAAATTGAATTGAATTTACAGTAGTCGTATTCAACTTATAATCAAAATGTTTAATAATTAAGGTCGTATATATGATTATGCGAGTTGCGATTATAATATTGGTGACTAACAAACTATTCGGTTGTTTCGGTTTCCACGTAAGATCTCTTCAGATTTCATCCGAGTGGAAAGCGGCGTTTGTATTTGACATTCACCTTCACAAAAGTTATATCAAAATGTAACCTACAATTCGGGGTAATTCGGTTAGATTGAATTTTAAAACCGGTCACAACACAACAAGAATGCGATCCGAAAGCATATGAAGACGCGTCATTATCGTTCACGTAATTTCCACATGTTACTCCTTCCTCCTCGGAACAGATTAATATCGTCCGGAAGTTTACTTAATGATATGTGGTCGAGATATATACTCGTAGTTACAGTAGTTGCCCGTGAGTAACGAATAGCAAGAATTTGAGGAACATATGTGAGCATCCTCACGTATTCAGTTCTTGGGCGTCAGACGCTCGACTCATTGGGAACCTAGTGTTGACCCGGAGACGTGCCGTGGAGACCAATAGGGTATGAGTCTCCTCTTGCGACTTTACCGTCATTGTTTGACACCATTCATTAGGAATTCTACAAATACGGGAGCTACGTTGGATGATAAGGATTAAGGTCTCGAGTTCGAATCTCAATAATCGGAACCTTTTTTGAGAGGTATTTTTAACTTATAACTAATAAAGTCCTAAAACTTACATGATACTACTAAAAGGAGAATATAAGTGACTTATACCTCCATTCATAAAAAAAATAACAAATAATTTTATGCGGGTGAAGTAATTATTTACAAAAGCAATGTCTAATAGTCTCAATCTATACTAATATTATAAAGAGAGAACATTTGTATTTTTGTATTTTTGTATGTTTGTAATGATTTGGCTTAAAAACTACTGAACCGATTTAAAAAATTCTTTCACTAATACATAGAAAGGACTTTCGAAATGAAAATAGGCTATATATTATATTATCCCGTTTAAATCAAAGGTACATTCATGGAGACCTAATTTGCAACCTAAGTCGGCAAGAAAACGGTCGAAAAAACACGTTTCTTACGAACGCTGCTTAATTGAAAATAGATAGAAGAATATTTTCTATGCAAGAGTTGCACAACTTAATAAGACCTACAAAATAGTCCGCAATAGCATATGTCTATCTCTTAAGGTTGACTCACAGTAACCACTTTAATTTTTAATTTTTTGTTAAAAAATATTACATAACTTCCAAGGCTATTTTCAAGTATATAGTATTAATCCTTATCCAAATAATTACGTTAATTAGCTCGGCCACATATTATAGATTAAAATTGTCCTTTACAGTATATAATTCAAATGAAAACTCTAGAAGATATCACGAGTTTCACATACACGCATCGCAAAATTAATGAAATATTTGCAGTGAAACTACAGATTAGGTCATAGTTACTACGAAAATATTATTATAAGCTTAGCTATGCTGTAGATCCCCACCGATCACAATCAATTTGAAGTCAATATAGTATAATAATATGATCTATTGTGTAAAATAATATTCATCTACATCTATAATAATATAATATTTTAAACCACCCCGACTGATCTATGTATAATCTTTTCATTAAAAGCATTCCAATGTCTCTAAACACGACATTTAAAATCTGAGCTCTAAGTTGGTGAGGATTTGAGTATTCTGTAGAGTCCAGGAGATGTCCCAGCATCAGGTCAATGCTTCCATGTTCTTACAATATCGTTGAAGAAGAATATTTTCGAAATGATCAGACCTATGAAAGTTGATTTCATAGCGCAATTAACTAGAAAAAAGCTCATAGTTTTATAACGATTGAACGAATTTTCATGAATCAAAGCTAAGAAAACTCTCGATGAAGACATCTATCAAACAAAAAAAAAACTATGAACAATAAAAACAAAATCGGTTCATCCAGTTAGGTGCTAAGATGCTACAGACAGACACACAGATACACACGTGAAACGTATATTACCCCTACATTTTGCGTCGGGGAACGCCGTAAGGTTACGGCGGCAGATGTTCACCTTGGTGGTAAGCTACTTTTTGGTAGATTTAATGATCCCACTACCCCTGTACAAAACTCATGATTTATGAATGCACATAAAACTTCATTGGTAGGTGTATAGCTAGGATTAGAACCAATGACCGTCGGGTCAGAATCAGGGTAACTATCCTTTACGCCAAAGGGCCGTCCAATATCACTACGTAAGTATTATAAAACAAAGTTCATCACTGCGTCTGTCTATCTGTTCGCAATAATCTCAATAGCTACTGAACGGATTATCATGCGGTTTTTACCAATAGCCAGAGTGTTGATGGGTTTTGTGTAAATTGGATGAAATTTGACGATGATTGTTAAATATGTTCATATTTTATATTCGATGCAACAAACTGATGCAAATTTTGTAGGCATATATGTTCTACCCGTGCAAAGCCGGGACGGGCTGCTAGTAACTCATATTTATGATAAATCTCTGCAAATATCAGTCTGTTTTGAATAATTAAGAAAGTTTAACCAAAAGTTCTAAGTGACAATTTAGCTGCCATTGATCACCGAGTGGTCACGGACTGGTACATGTGAAGTTTCCATATGTAAGGAGGTAGATACATATTTATTAGGTACCTATCCTAACTAATATTATAAATGCGAAAGTAACTCTGTCTGTCTGTGTCACTTTCACGCCAAAACCACTGAACCGATTTAAATGAAATTTGGTATACAGATAGTCTGGAGCCTGGAATCACTGGAGACAGATGATTAGGAGAGCCGACCCCAAATAAAAATGGGAGCAAGGCCGGATAAAGAAGAAGATAGTCTAGAGCCTGAGAACGGACATTTTTTTACTTTTTAATGCGGAAAGAGGGTTGTAAGGGGTTGAAAGGGGGGATGAAAAGTTGTATGGAAGTATCGTCTTTTTTAATGCTAGAAACTTGAAACTTATTGGTTAGGCTGTTGATTCGATATAAAATAAACAGATTAAATATGTCATTCAAAGTTTATGAGGGGGAAGGGGAGGGAGAAAGAGAAGGGGGAATGAGGGGAGGGTGGATGTGAGGGGAAGGGGTGAGGGGGAGTGGGGGGAAAGGGGAGGGGAGAGGGAAGTGAGGGAAGGGGAGTGGGGGGAAGAGAGAGGGGAGGGGAGGGGGAAGAGGGGGGAAGAGAGTGAGGAGGGAGGAAAGGGGATGTGGGGGGAGGCGAGGGGGAGAGGGAAGTGAGGGGAAAGGGGGTGGAGGGAAGAGAGAGGGAGAGGGGAGGGGAGGGGTGAGGGGGAGGGAGAGGGGAGGGGGATTTGCGCGGCGTGGTACGGTGCGGTGTAGGGGTATACGCATGGGTCTTATTTGTAAAATAATTAGCCTAAATATTTAAAAATGCTACCCAAAGACACTATTCCACGCGGACGAAGTCGCGGGCACAGCTAGTATATTTATAACTATGTACTGCATTGGCACGCTTTATAGTAAACCCCCACGACCATTATACGACTATTATTATATAGTATTTTTATAATTACACGCCTTATTACGTAAAGTGTCGAAGATAACAATAGCCCTGCTAATGAGTCCGAGAGACATACATTTATTGTCTTTTAATATACTTAATAACCAACCTTAACTCGAACGCATAAGATAGTATCTGTGAGCGAGTTGTTTGAACGAGTTTATTTACATAGTGGTTGTCAAGGTAACGAGACCAACAACGTCCGCAGATTACGCAGTAGCTACAACAGCCTCAGAATAAGGACGGTGATTCCCCTGTGCCCGAGCTCTGTTCGTGTCGGTTCCGAGTTTTTCCGAGTGTTGTCGATTGGTACCGAAGGATAAGTTTTACGTCATAAATGCTGTAAGTAGTGTCAGTGTGATGCAGCACGTCGGAGTCGTGGAGCCACATTTAATGCAGCTCAGAGTAGGTCAAACTATATACTAAACCTAATTATAGTAGGCTGTTTGTATAGCATATACGCTACCGTATGACCACTGTCTTATCTGCAGGCATGTGACGATAGAAATGGAGGATGGTAGCACGCTAGGCCTTGTAAGGGAACTGGCTCTCAAATACTGCTGTTGGAACATTCACTTAAGGTTGATGTTTACCAACAGATTTTCAACTTGTATTTTTAAAGTATTACATTAAAGCGTAATCTGTCTACATACCTATATTTTTTTTTAAATATTGTCCAGTCACGTACTTACCTCGTATCTTTGGCATTGAGAATGTTCGTCGAAAACTGAGTAATATATTTATGCCGTTATAAGGCTACCCACACATCTTGATGCTCACATGATATTGGTTCGCAGGAAACAGCTTACGGGGCGGAATTTCCACAGTGTCTCACAATAACATATGATACATACGAAGTAGGATCAAACCTTTTTATTCAGATAGTTTAAAAACTAAGAAACCGACGTGTCACGCCGCGTTTGTCAGTTCAGTGGCAAAGTTTGATATGTTTATCGTCATATCTCTGAAGACACTCATCAGATCTTGATAAAATTGAAATGGGAATACCTTGAAGGAAAATAATCATTCAAATCGCTTCACAATTGACGGAATAACCGCTTAACAAACATACAAACATATTGACGAATTGAGAACCTTCGCCTTTTTGGAAAACAGTTGAAAATGAAGTTCTGCCTGTTACGTTAGATTGAATTATTTAATTGTTTATCTTATAACAGCGTTGTGGCGCCTTAAAGTTAGTGCATAAGGGTCAGTAAGATGTGATGAGAAAAATTCGTAAAATCTACACAGGCATGTTGTAGCCTGTGTAGATTTTTCAATATATTTATGGTATGGTTATTTAGAGCTTATACCTACAAAAATTGAGCCGTTGCTATGTGGATTACATTTAATATTAATATTAGCCCACCCCCTGGATCCGCTAATGAGCTGCGATTGATTAAAATAAACAAAATAACAATGAATGACGTCGAGCACATGCACCACACGTGCGGCCGAGCCCAGCGTCACAGCGTCACAGAACAACACGTGCGGCCGAGCCCAGCGTCACAGAACGTGCGGCCGAGCCCAGCGTCACAGCGTCACAGAACAACACGTGCGGCCGAGCCCAGCGTCACAGAACAGTGCACAGTTGCCATTGTTGGGAATTATCAACAAACCTGTCCGGTCACTACAGTCGACTACTCATTCTCATCAGCCGACTACTCATACCCGTACTCATCAGTCGACTACTATCCTAATAGATGATCGCGCGCTGATTTTATATCGCTGATGTGCCGCAATCCAGCGCAGAAATACACTGATTACTTTAATAACATAATCACTTTCACTTTCAAGAGTTAACTTCCAAAACCAATTAGCGGATCTTACTCGGAAGTTAGTATATACATCTTACGTGTAAGGCTCAGATGAAGCGAGCGAGGCGTGCAACGTGATGTAACCTTGGTCGATATACACTGGACGTGTGCGGCCGCGGTCGCTCACATTATGATCAGCTGATGAGAGCAACGAGCTCAGTGAGACGGATCGCTCAAGGTCATGGAGCACGGTAAGGCACCGCGTACAACTGCTACATATTAGTGGGTACCGTATAGTTTGGAACTCTGGTTGGGATAGTTGCGTGTAGTGCAGCCATCAGTACCGTCTTTCTATTCCAGACAAGCACTATTCCATGTTGACCATCGTCCAGTGAAATTACAAGGCATGTGAGACTTAACATCTTTGTGTCACATGCAAAATTCTGTCTATCCGAAATTTTGCATGCTCTTGGTTGACGTCATCGTATACCATCAGGCGAGCGTCGTGCTTGTCCTGTTACCTTATATCATAAAAAATAATAAAGACGGTATCTTCACGTAACATCAGATGATATACCAATTACTTGTTCGTCAAAGATAAAAAAATAGATGCAGGTGTACTCACTGCTTACAAAAGTATCTAAATAAGCACATTAAGAAATAAATATAAATATATATAAATGATAACAATTTACAATTCATTGCTTGTGGTGCTAGGCACCTCCTATACTCCCTCTAGCACCACCGATATGTACTACGTGTGGTTGGTGTTAGCTTTAGTTTGTTATTTCTGCTCAGGTACGAGTATATAACTAGACCCGCTCGAGCTTACACTACAACCATAGAGACTTTGGAATTATTAATTAGTAAAATTCTAAGGTTATCGTTAAGATTTCAAATATACCTACAGTTTTGTCAGATAATAGGCAACTTATGAAGTGATTCATAATACAAATGTTTGCTAGTTTTTAATTAAAATTTAGTTTTTAATTAAACACTTGATTGTGACGACTTGGATTGTGTTTAACTATTTACATTACATAAATATAAAGTGTGTAACACTTCAAAGAAACATAAAATTTAGCATCTTAATCATTATATAAGATGGTCCAAACATTATAGTGGCACTTCATATGAAGCCGGTCTTTGGAGCTTCAATTTGTTGGCAGTTTTGGTCCAGGCAAATATATATTTTTCTTTGTTGTGGTTATTTTCTTGTTAGTTTATTACTCGATACTTAGATGGACGAGTCGTTACGTGCAGTTTTTTAAAGAGTCACATCGAGATGTCAGCTTCCAGTAGCATCTAGCTCTTAAAACAGCTACAAACTTCCGTACCGCTGTAGATAGATAAATAGATTTAAAATCTTTATTGCGACACAACATATACAGACACATAACTTTTACGGCTTAAATTTAAAGTGTTACTATGGGCGGTCTTATCGCTAACAGTGATCTCTTCCACACGTTGACAACGTTTGTATGGAGAGGATCGAAATAATAGTTTAATGCCAAGTGCGCCTAATTTAAATCAAAATGAAAAGAGTAACAATTTTACTCATGTGCCTAAAGTAACATAATCATACCTAAGTATATACCTATAACAATAAACACAGATCCCACAAGTAATATATTCCTATACTTGCAGTCTTTAAATTTTAAACAGGTAGCAGCTGCTTACTATGGCTCCAACTTCGAACAGAGGTAATGTTACGGACGCACCGCAGCGTCCTGCGTGCGCGATTTAGGAGGCAATCAGATAGCGCTGTAGTATTTTACCGACTGGTTCACACCAAACGTGATCAGAAAACAACAGATTGCAGGACGCCGCGGTGTGGCCATACCTTAAGTGTTCGTGGCTCCGCAGGGTGTGGCTCACGTAGCGCGGCACAATTATGTTCATTGTGAGGACGAGTGGCTAGGGATGCAGTATCGACACAAAAGTATCGATATTATACTCGTGATTAGTAACGCAACAAAAGTATCGATACTGTTATCGTACTCACGTTAAAAGTATCGAGCTACTCAGGTATCGAGTACTTTTAGTTTTGGCCTAAAAATTAAAAATGTTCCTTGATACCTTCAACAAACTGTTTTTCGTCATTTGTTGATGGTTTAATTTTGTTGATTTTCTGCCTCAGACAATTAACGGTTGGGATTATTATGCGGGCGATGTCTAGAATACTCTGAGGGTCAGCTCAGACCGCGACGCGACGCGGCGCGCACTTATTAAGAGAGTGATACAAAAAATAACTATATTTGCTACACAAAAAGATACACATTTCATTGAGTTAGTTCGACGGCTTCAGGTTGCGCCGCGCGGCGTCTCGCTGCACCGCGCGGATCCTGGCTGCGCCGCGCGGCATCGCGCTGCACCGCGTGGCGCAACGGGAGGCTGCGTGATAAACAATTGAATTTTATTAACTACACAATAAGATACACATTGCATTGAGATAATTTGATGGCGTCGCGCGTTTTTTGCGCTGCGCTGCGTCCCGCAAAACCAAAAGCATCGTCACGTCGCGTCGCGTTGCGGTGTGAACTGACCCTGACTCTCAACGGCTGTGTGCTTCCAGAACACCGTAAGAAGGTTATGCATGGATACGAAAAAAGTATCGAGTACCAGTAAAAAGTATCGAGAAGTACTCAGTAACGTATAAAATGCATAGAGTGCTAAATTAGAAAGTATCGAGTATATTTAGGTATCGATACTTTTTGCGGATCCCTACGAGTGGCGCGCACTTGTCGTCGCGACAGGCGGCCAGGCGCCGGCGCCGGCCTGTCTGGCGTCCGCTGTCGTGTGTCTGTGTCCACTGTCGCATCACCGTGCGACGCGTTGACGACATAATATTACACATAATAAAATGCTCTGTTACATCTATACACTTTTCAATAAATGTTATTAAATAATCATATTACTATAGATACTACATATATTAAAATCGTGAATGTATGTGAGGATGAATGTTTGTTACTTACTCTTTTACGAATAAACGGCTAAACGGAATTTTATGATATTTGACACAAAGATAGAATATAATTGTATAAGGACAAGGACACAGTAGTTCTTTTCAGGTATTTGATAAGACGATATCGACGAGCTACATGTATGTTTGTACTTACATCTTTTGAGATTGGAAAGAGAAAAGTTCAAGCATTTCAATATATGGTTAAAAAAATAAAGTGATGGTCCGATGGTACCGAACTCAATATTTTTCTGTTTCTAGAATTATATAGATACCCAGTAATTTTAATGGCATCTATATTCATAATATGATTCACACGTGAAATTCACCTCGTGAAAACCCACGAATGTCATGTATCCATGTACAATGTCATTTATCTTTTTCAAAATCGGCGTAGGTATGTTCTTGCTAAATGAAACAATGGCACAATCATTCATTGAGTACGAATGTGTCGTGTGGTGACAACTTGGAGAACATTAATCATTCAGGAAGTAGGGGAATATTGTATCTTGAAGTAAGTAGGGGTTATTCATTGACAATTTCTACGTTTGTTTTTTCATAGAGAAGCGATGGTTCAGCGCTTAAACTTTTCCTTGAAGGTAGTCTCCGATTGGGGCAATGCCAATCTGGTTAAGTTTTATGCTTCCAAAACCCTAGGCGTGTCGTTTCTCCGCTAAATGGAGTCCATTTCAACTGGCTCCTACGTTCAGGGATGTGTCCATGCCGATAAGTGACCAGCTTGAGCTTCTTGGCATCTCATTAACACCAACTCTCAATTTCGGCTCTTATATTGAGTCTTAAGCCCAGATAGCCTCCAAAAAGCATGGAATTTTGTCTAAGGTGAGACAATACTTCACATCGGGACAGTTGCTCAATCTCTACCAAGCAATAGTCCGGTCGTGTATAGAGTACTGTTCTCACCTCTGGGATGGTTCTGCCAAATATCAGCTGCAGACACTGGAAGCTATTGAGAGGAGAGCCAAGAGGTTCATCAACGACGACCAACTAGTAAGCAAAAGACTCCAGAGTCTCGAGCATCGTCGCAAGGTCGCTTGTTTGTCGGTATTTCATGCCCATTCTATTATAGGACTAGCAGGGATACTAAGAGGCGGCACCGCCTCATGGTAGATATACCATTTACGCGTACAAAGCGATTCGCCTCTTCTTTCATCATACGTACTGCCAAGGAATGGAACTCCCTGCCCGAGTCTGTGTTTCCAATTAGATACAACATAGGGGTCTTCAAGTCGCGAATTAATAGGTATATTTTAGGTAAGCGCGCTACATCATCGACCGCATCGTCACTTAACATCAGGTGAGATAGTGGTCAAGTGATACCCATATTCGCATTAAAAAAAATAGTTCCATAACTAAAAAAAAAAAAAATCTGATGTCTATACGCTTCTTCATCATAATATGAAATTTTAATAAATTAACCTTGTATAACAAACTAGAAGAGCACGCAAGGCTTCGCCCGCGTTAAAAACTTCTTAAATTTACTTAAAACTTTTCTTTCGTAAAAACCCTTTTATCATAAAAACACAAGAAAAATGAATTAGCTAAATCGGTCCGTCCGTTTTCAAGTTATCGCGTGACTAAGGGAAATAGGCATTCATTTTTATAAAACCCGAAAAACCATATTAATTTTCAGACTTAACGAATACCGGATAACGGACTACGAGGATGAAATGAGGAGGGGGGTCACACCCCTCATTTCATCCTGGTAGGGATGCAATTTCAAAACATCCTGAAACACGTATTTATTTATTTATTTACAGAAGTATTTATGTAAAGTTTCGAATAAAGATAGTATATAATCTTGATAGCACCGGAACATGTTATTCCGGAGGTTGCGGGTTCAAGTCCCGTCGGTACGATGAAATTTTGGATTGTGTATAACAATTTACAAAAATATAAAGTGTGAAACACTTCAAAGAAACATAATATATAATCTTGTTCCTCCATACAAACTTTGAACCCCCGTTTCATCCCCTTAATCCGCTAAGAAAGGATTTTCTTTAACGCACCCCGGGTTATGGAAAAATCCTTTCTTAGTGGATGCTAACGACATAAATACCATCTGCATGCCAAATTTCAGCGCAATCCGAAACAGTATTGGTTTTCTGACTTTGTTATCCCATTTATGCTGTTAGAGGTGAAATTTCGAAAAAGCCTGTTTAACGTATTTACTTATTTATTAACTGAAGTACGTATTTTAAGTTTCGAATAAAAAAGACTATCTAATCTTATTTCTCCATACAAATTTTAAACGCCCGTTTCATCCCTTTTAGGAGTAAATGTTTGAAAATTCTTTCTTAGTACACTCTTACGTACTACGACATCGTCATTCAACATTTTAAAGTCTCTACAACCAGCGGCTTAGGCTGTGCGTTGTCTCTTAGTCAGTCAGTATGTGAGGACAAAGATTCTTATAGTATGAGAAGATAAAATAGAAGGTAGATATTAGACATTTAACTCTCTCTCTCTGTATCAAAATAATTTAAAAATAAAGTTTGTTAGTTTCTGAGTTGCATAGTTAATAGGTTATATGCTTACTAAGTTTCGTTATATGTAGTACCAACTTGTAGTACTACAGAACCCAAAAAGTTGTAGGATAGTTGCAGAAGATGTACATTGTACTAATAAAGTTATAGAATAGTTGCACTAGATGTACATCTAGTGCAACACATTGTACTTACAAGTACATTGTACTTATAAAGTCAGTTGTGTAACGCCTCGTTTCAGTACCGCATGCCATCAAGCTCGAATCCTCCGCCGCGTTCTCAAATTATATCAGATAAGATAATAAAGCCGAATGTTCGTTTGTCCAAAGTATAAGAAAATATAAAACAATAAAGCTACAAATAGCACGTTTTCAAATGAGCGTCATATCATAATATCCCAAGTCAGACATAAGGGTGTAGCTGTACTACGCAATGCTACGAGATCGCTACAGGACGCAGCGCGAGCGCGTTGATGTCTTTTCCTAGTCAAATGATTAATAACATTATTGATAAAACATATCTTATCACACAAAGATATACATTTGATCCAACGACACTGAATAGTAGTGCACGTGGCAGCTGTTACTATACAAATAGTACATGTGTAGGTTTTTTTGTGCAGTAGAATCCACGGAGCACAGCTAGTTTAATATAATACCTATGTATATTATTTTATTTGTTACCTATTTAGCAGACATTTTGCTTATAGATATTAGGATAATGGAACATAGGATACTTTTCCCTACAGACCAATAATGGCGTATGGCTGGCTATAATTGCGTCCATTTTTAACCGACTTAAAAAAAGAAGGAGATTCTCAGTTTGTCAAAATCTTTTATTTTACAAGCTTTTATTTAACTTGCAATGTATGTATGTATGTATGTATGTATGTATGTATGTATGTATGTCACTATGCATGTTCGGGTGGAATCTTGGAAGCTAAATTAGACCCACTTCCCGATGTCCGATTGGACTCAAATTTGGTGTACTTATGTATCTTCGGTAACAATACAATGATATGGTACCATGGAGCTGGTCTGATGATGGAGACGGAAGGTGGCCACGGCATCTCTGTGATAAAACAACATAACCCCACCGAGTTTGGGCTCGATTGATTCGTCTTGAAGAGAACTTATTACCTAGATGATATCCAGGGTCTGATGATGAACCTGGAAGGTGGCCACGGCATCTCTGTGATAAATTAACATAACCCTACCGAGTTTGGGCTCGATTGATTCGTCTTGAATAGAACTTATTACCTAGATGATATCCAGGGTCTGATGATGAAGCTGGAACGCGGCCACGGTATCTCTGTGATAAATCAACGTAACTCTACCGAGTTTGGGCTCGATTGATTCGTCTTGAAGATAACTTTACACCTAGATGATATTAAGCGACTGGTGATGAAGGTGGAAGGTGGCCACGGCATCTCTGTGATAAAATAACGTAACCCCAATGAATTTGGTCTCAAATGATTCGTCTTGAGGAGCACTTTACACTTAAATGATAGCCAGGATCTGATGATGAAGCTCTAAGGTGCCTATGGCATTTCTGTTATAAAGCAACATAGTCCCACCGAGTCGATTGATTTTCCTTGAAGAGCACTTTACCTATAATCACATCAAATATTCGTGTAATATTTAAAACATCATGCCTTCTCTTAAATACTTAGGTAGTAGGCAGGTAATCGGTATCGATACCTACCTACTAAAAAGTTAAAAATAAATTATAAGAAAAAATATTTTTAAAAACAAGCTTTTACCTGGGACAATGAACTAAAATGTTAAAAATAAATTCTAGTAAGTATTTGGCGTGTAGGTACTTACTTA
Organism: Cabera pusaria; assembly: GCA_954871355.1. Taxonomy (NCBI): domain Eukaryota; kingdom Metazoa; phylum Arthropoda; class Insecta; order Lepidoptera; family Geometridae; genus Cabera; species Cabera pusaria. The sequence continues at coordinate 26,884,456 of OX940898.1, read as the reverse complement.
TATTTTTAAAAGCTTGAGGCACGGAAGTATAGTAATTACCTAGCCTGAAAAACGGGTAGTGCTTCAAGCTTTTAAGAATATAGGTAAGTACCTATACGCCAAATACTTACTAGAATTTATTTTTAACATTTTAGTTCATTGTCCCAGATAAAAGCTTGTTTTTTAAAATATGTTTTTCTTATAATTTATTTAATGTATGTCCCCCGACTACTCAAAGACGGCTGGACCGATTTGGATAATTCTTTTTTTGTTTGAAAGGTTATATTTTCAAGTGGTCCCATTCAAATTTCATTGAGACTTGTTCAGTATCTCCAGAGATATGGAAATAATCACCTCAAACTTGGTACTAAAATGACCAGCGCGGCATTGAAAGTCAGTTTTTTTATGATTTTTAAACGATCTTAAACATACTAAGTATATAATGTTTTGATCCTTACTAGAAATCGTATTAATAGGAATATAAAAAGTTGTATTTAATGCTTTTTTAACTGACTGCTCCTTTTTTCTAAATTTGATAAATGTATAATGTGCAAATGTTGCATCGAAATATAATAATTAGTATAATAAGGGACAGTCTCCTCAGGACGCTTTACTATAGCTACGGAAGAGGTACCTGCCAACATGACTCCATCTGAAAAACGTCCCTGTAAGTAAAGTACAGCTTGCAAATCCGATATCACCGATATGAAGGGAACTTAAACCATATCATAACATTGTACAACTTTATTGATGCTGTAATTTGTGTGACGTGAGAATGGTGGATTTCCCATACAATTTAAGTTTTTTCAGATGACCAGTGTTGTTTCCTTAAATGGTGCAACATGAGGTAACTTGAGGCATTATTGCAGTGGTGTGCATTGCGTGACGTGACGTGACGTGACGCGACGCGACGGCTCGATGTAGGTGTGCCACGTTTGAACCACGCTTCACATGCCACGCAAAATATGCCGCGTTGTAAACCTGACTGGACGAGTTACGTATCGCGATTAATCCGAAGGTCTCGTCACAACGTATGCCAGATGGAAGGAGTCATCGAGGTCAACCCAGAAAGAGAAGGTAAGAAGAAGTTGAAGAGAAGCATTGCGGGAAGTCTTGTGCTCAGCAATGTGAGAGACAAGTTTAGTTCGGTATCTCTCATTAATCTTATGCTTCTAAGAACAACTACCCTAAATGTAAGTTTGTATTTTGTGTAAGCCGAGCCTTGTTTTGGGTGCAGGTGAGACTATAAATTATTCTGATGTTTTTATTCTAATTCTGATAATTCTTAGCATTTGCAGGTCACATCATAGAGCACACCTGGTCCTACTTTATATTCGATTCAGTCCGCGACACTCATCGGTAGAATGTGCGTGGTTTCCCAGGCTCTCCTATATTTCTCGATAAAAAGCTCCATAAAGTTCGAACGAGGCTCTCATGCATATTATGACTATTGACCGCACTGTAGTCACCACGCAGGGACCACGTGAGGTCACGATTACTCACCGTCGCGTGCCCGAGGTGGTTATAAAACCGACACGTCATTACTCATTAATTATTATTGATTTGCTAACTTCACAAAACCGTTTTAGCAATAAACTTTATGCTAATAATAACTAATTGTGCGATTAGTAATGAATCACAGTTTAATTTGTGTTATTAAACAATTAAAACAGTTGCGTAATTAATTGGTGATTTAATTACAATTGTTTGTTTACAATCGTGCGTTAATTTGCTTTTGAAGCGGCACTATCATACTTACACATTTATGTAAAAGCTTAATTCCTTGAACGTTTCCGCTGCGAAAACATCAACGGTGTTTTGTTTTTAAAAAAATAAAATTAAATGACTTATTGGCGATAAGTTTAGGTAATACATTCAGTAGTGTTACAAAATAAAACAAGTCGTCATTAAGCACTTAACAAATTGAAAATTGTATTTTTGTTTGATAAGTACAGTTTCACAATTTGTCATTTAAAAGTTAATGCTGTAGTCTTTTTTATTAAGAAATTACTAATTACTAAGCATGTTTCGAATATAATAATGTTGGTTTACTCTTAATTTTTTGCGAAATGTTAAGTCAAAGTCAAAGTCAAAGCATTTATTCAGTATATGGGCAAATTAAAAATTAGCACTTACACACGTCAAATAACATTAAATAGATCATATTCAACAAAAAATATAGATATAACAGAAACATAACGCTTTGAATTTACAAAAAAAAAAAACAAAGGTATTGAGCCATTCAGCTTTCATCTAGACGTCGAACGTCACACTTAAAACACATGTTTAATTCCCCTTATTAATGTAGGGTTGCCAACCGTACCATTACGTGCACCCGCAACCCAGTGCATGTTTCAGTACTTCAGACAATTTTTATCCAAAAAATTGTGAAATAATTAAACATAATAGATAAATAAAACGCAGACTAATTGCAGTACAAATCATGTTCCGAATGGAACTGATTGTCCGACTATCAGCCGCATAATACCGTCGTAACAGGCAACCCTAGATCTGCAAACAAAAGATGAAAACTGATTGACTGTTGAATCTACTGGTGTTTCGGAAGTACTCCCATCAGAGAAGAAGAGTTATTGTATATAACCTAAATATTAAATATATAATGTTATTGTATATAACCTAAATATTAAATATATAATGTTATTGTATATAACAGGTACCTTAGAAAACACGCCGTTATGTATATTGTATTGTTTTACCTAATTGATGTTGTAGAGTAGCAGCGCTTCTCCTACCAACAGCGTGCATCTCAAACAACGATGGGTTGCGCTTAACAAAAAAGGAAACCTCACTGACGGTTTTTAGGGTTCCGTACCTCAATAGGTAAAAAAAGAACCCTTATAAGATCACTTTCTTGTCCGTCTGTCCGTCAGTCTGTCTGTCTGTCTGTCCGTGTGTCACCACCGATTTTCTCAGAAACGGGTGGACCTAGCAAGTTGAAATTCATACCAGATACTGAGGTCTATAGTCCCTATTAGGTGTATAAAAATCAAGGTCCTGAGTCAACACGATAAAAAGATATGGGCAAATTTAGATCTTTACAAAAACTTGTAAGTACTAAAATTTACCTTAATTTTCAACTTTTTTATTTTTCGTTATTTTTCCGTTATTTGTGCTGTAAGACCTTGCTAAGTAATAAATAAGTAAGCTTCTATCTCAAAATTGACAATTCTAGGTCAACCGGAAGTACCTTACAGGTTTTGAGTCGAAATCCTATAGGGTACTTCCCGTTGACCTACAATCATGACATTTGACACGAAGCAAGGTCTGACAGCACAAATAAAGGAAAAATTCCAAAAAATAAAACAAGTTGAAAATTAAAGGGTGTCCCTATACATACATAGTTTACGCCAAGTAAGATGGGCCTCTGAGTTATATGAACGCTCATACAATTTAGAGGTCTAGCTGAATTGGTACCAACCAACGTTGGTATTGGTACGGAAGCCTCGGTAGGCGAGTCCAACTCGACTTGGCCGGTTTTATTATATGTTTTACATCAATTATACACACATTTTATTTATTTAAATTGGTCACTTTTATTCAAAATTCATTAATGTAGTGTCCCAGGCCAGGTGACACGTGTAGCAACACTCACATTCTCGGAAATATATTTTAATATTAACAAGCTTTTATTAGTTTCACTCGTTACTATCTAAAAAAAAAATATTTTTCCCACAGGTGGCAGGAGCATATTATATCGATGTTTCGCCAGACTTGCTACCAAAAAGTTGCTAACCACCGTCAAGGAGAAAATCTGCCGCTATATGTGGTAGCGTTTGAAGCGTTGGAGCGTTCTAAGCGTTTAATCAAGTAAGATATAAAATCATATGATGTGTTTTATGACCATCATGGAAGGTAAATCATCAACAATCCCATAAGGTATTCATAGTGACCACGAGCTGACCTTCTGTTGAAATTTGCGACCGACAGCTCACCCCACAACTTGCATCTTTGTAAAGCTCATAGTCACGTATCCTGCTAACTGACGATACTTACATTTTAACAACTGATGCTGCGGGATATAACTAACAAATTGATCGAACCCGATACACCATGAAATGGAAAAACCTCGATAGAATAATATCTAAAGATGCCTCTAAACATTTTAAAATTCATACATCTAATGGAATTTCTTATTTCTTATATCTATAATATTGTTAATTTTTGTACAAAATAAGATACTGGAACAATATTTTAAATGAGTGAACATTTTTTTTACTGTGTTTTTATTTTAATGTAGCTTACTTTATTTAAATACTAGCAACGTGACTATCAGTGCGTCTCTTTTACACTTATGTATTTATTAGCTTGCACCACTTTAGCTCGCATTCCGCGGCTTGTTGTTTGCTATTATTGCTAAATACTAAAATCTATTGTAAATAATTTACTACTAATACTATCTATTGTAAATAATTTCATACATTTTTCCGTATGTCACTGAACGCTTCCTTTACGGCTGTACTGATTTTGATGAAATTTTTATGTGTGTGTTTAAGTGGGTCCCTGGATTTTATTTTTACAATTGGTCGTTTGATTGATTTCTAGGATCATTATTATTTTTTTAATTTTCGCACATCAGAATATACTTCTATAATTCTAAAATGTCACCCCCCTATCAAATCCTAATATTTGTTCATGCAAGCTAGCATTCGGGAATGTATAATAGTCCTCTCTAAATAACTCGCAGGAATATATTATTCGTAGCAAGGTTTCACCTCCACATCGCTCTCACTTAAACTGTAACTTAACCATTCAGCCTTATATAGCCTTTGGGAAATCCCGTCTGATTCATACATACACTTCAAACGAAAGCGGTCCTTGTACCGTTTCCTATACGGTTTACTTTAGCAGTGTATGTATTAATTAACGGAATATTTGAATTGATTAAAATTATGCAATTATATGGAAATTCCCTTTTTTTACCTTGTCTGCCTTCGCAATTAATGAAAAAAATAGGTAAATCTTGCTGTAATTACGTAGTGGTGATTTGATAAATTGACATCAACGAGTTCGTGTGCCATGCCTGCGCTTTGTTGGTAAAGGTTTCAATACTCGTGTCTGGTTGTTTCCACGCTGTAAGCGTTCTAAGTTCGAACATAATGAAAGATGTAAGTGTATGAAATTATGAACAATAATAGATAGATATAATTTAAAACAAAACATTAGTCAATAACGCCAAACGCTGCCGATCAAGCATTATAAAACTGTATTTCCCAAATACAAATATTGGATTTTAAATCAATTTCTCTTTAAAATGCAACAAAACAATCCCCAGTATAGCCATAGTATCACTGAAAAAAGTGTCATAATTTTGATTTTTGTGCTTAATTCGTATTCATACGTCATAATATTGTGACAAGATGGACGGACTCCATGAAATATTGTGACAAGATGGACGGACTCCATGAAATATTCCACCTGAATTGTACTCTGTTTTATATGAATTAATAAATTATTATGATTTAAATTGAAAAGTAGGTACCTATACATATCATATTAAACCTCTCAGCCATGGTCCCCACACCAAATTCCAGAGCATGTCTCACACCGACTCGCACACTGGAAGGAATTCAAAATCCGTTTCCGATCTAACGGGATCGTGTGCATCACGTAAGGCCTTTTTGTCTTAAGCTTCTCACGGTCTGTAAAGCACAAAAGCGGTCAAACCGCAGACTATGGTATTTATGCGGTAACGTAAATGCGATGGTTGCGACTCGTCGTCGATTCATGCAATGTTTTGAATAAACTAATCGATCCCCTGTCATCCCTCAGCGACGATCAACTCTGAGTTCTGGGAGGTAGGCAACTAACTCCGAGGGCTCCTAGGTGACCTTGGACTTTTGAAATAAACATAGAGCAGCAGAGAACCAAAACAGCGATGATATCTTAACATCAGGTGAGCTGTATGACACCTGGTGGTACCACCGACAAATTAAATATGAAATACTAGAGGAAATACCAGTGTGCTGTCTGCTGTTTTGCAGAGGCGTCTGTTTACTCTTCTTTAGAAGTAACGCAGGTCACTTCCCTACTGGAAAGAGAAGTTAGAAGCTTATTGCACTTTCTGCAGGTACGCTTAAAACGTGGACCGTCGACTGAACAATTGTGGAGCATCGTCAGTGCTGTCGGTGGCTGTGTGTGATTAATCACTGACCGTGAGTAACCACCTTTTAGACCGAATTTTGGCTTTCAGATTTCTGCAACCGCAAGTTGATAAAAACATTGCCGATGACGTATTTGCTTTCCATCTGCGTCAGTAGAAGAAAAAACACTAAGTTATGGTAGCTTTGTTCGGACGTGCTTAGAACTTTTAATGAACATATATTTAGGCGGGTCGTTTACATGAAGATTTCACATGAAGAGTGGACGCGGCTGCGGCGTAGTGATACACGCCTTACAGAAGTTACAGAGCCGTATCGTCGCTCCAGACCCGACAGACTCTATAGTCTATAGTCTATCTGGAAGCTTATTTTACAATAGTTTTGAAATTTAGACAAGCATTGGTAATTATTTATTTTTAAAAGCTTACCAGCAATGTGGGTAGCACATTGCTAGTAGTCTTGTTAACCCCTCCAACTAAGCTAAATAGGTATGCTTGTGTGTGGAGTAGGTTTACGTCAATACTGCAATAGGAATCGACAATTAAAATCGATAAAAATGTATGAAGTTACAAATTTAAGCCTTGTACTATATTTTTGTGTATTAAATATATTTAAACCTCCGAATTAATCTCGTCCACAGTCTTCGTTACACTCACAGTATTTGTAATTGTGTTGTTGGGTCAGGACAAAAGTCTAATTCTGCGATCAAAGTACAAAATTGATTATCTTTTTTTATCGCATACAGACTAGCACTTGACCACTATCTTACATTATGTTATGTGACGATACTGTCTATCTACTATGCAGTGAGCCAACGAACTACCGATTTCTTGTAGCGCGACTTTCTAAACTAAACCCGACTTGGATTGGCTATCGATCAATTCTTTGTTGGCCTGCGTGGAAACATAAACTTAACTTTATTTGTCGAATTTATATATATTTTGAATAATGAAAAGCTTGTGTATTTTCTGACCTTTTATCATCAATAAATGTTATTTGAATGTTTATTTGCGTAAGTCATTAATTTGGTTTTAATTAAACAGCTGTGCAAAGTGAAAGAAAATTGTTGTAGAATTAGATTGTAGGTAGGGTGACGCCATATAAATAACTAGCTGTACCCGCGACTTCGTCCACGTAGAATAGTGTCTTTGGGTAGCATTTTTAGGGTTCCGTAGTCCTGACAAGGAACCCTTATAGTTTCGTTATGTCCGTCTGTCTGTCTGTCCGAGGTTTTGCTAAGAGACCGTTAATACTAGAAAGCTGTAATTTTGTGGGGGTATGTATATCAATTACGCCGACAAAGTGCTGAAATAAAATTGTGAAAAATATTTTTTTTAGGGTAGCTCCCCTATATGAGAAGTGGGGATGAGTTTTTTTTTCATCATCTACCCCATCGTGTGGGTTATCGTTGAATAGGTCTTTTAAAATGATTTAAGGGTTTCCAATATTATTTTTCGATTGAATGTTCCATTTACGAAATATTAAACTTCAAAGTGCAAATTTTTGTTCCAGTAGTGCGTACCCCCCCTCTAAAAGCTAAACTGCTGGCTTGAAAAATCTGAAACAATTCGTGATAATAGCGCATTTTATAAACTTTAAAGGAAAATTATAGCGGTTAAGATAACTTTATAAGTTTAGCAGTAATAGTCGTTGAACTTGGGTGTTGGATAGTTTTGTACCAAATACAAAATCCTTAGAATAAATCCTTTAAAGTGACAAAGACGGAGAACCTAGTTGCTTGTTTATAACGGGTAAAGACTTGCATTGAATAACAGGCTACTACGGAACCCTACACTGCGCGTGGCCCCACACGCACTCGGCCGGTTATTCATTATTTAGGCTAATTATTTTACAAATAAGACACATGCGTATCCCACCTACACCGCACCGTTCCACGCCGCGCAAATCCCCTCTCTCCCTCCCCTCCCCCTCCTCTCTCCCTCCCCCTTTCCTCCCCTTTCCCCTCACTTCCCTCTACCCCTCCCCTTTCCCCCACTTCTCCTGCCCTCCCCTCCCCCTCTCTTTTCCCACCACTCCCCTCCCCTCAACTTCCCCACACTTCCTTCTCCCCTCCCGTTTTCCTCACTCTTCCCTTTCCTTCACCTCCCCTTCCCCTCCCCCTTTCCCCTTCCCCTTCCCTCACTTCCACCTCCCATCTCCTCGCTCCCCCTCCCCCTTCCCCCTCCCACTCACAAACTTTGAATGTCATATTTATTTATATCGAATCAACAGCCTAACCAATAAATTTCAAGCTTCTAGCTTTAAAGATGACGATACTTTTCATCCCCACATTCAACCCCTTACAACCCTCTTTTTGCATTAAAAAGTAGCCTGTGTCCTTTCTCAGGCTCAACACTATCTGTGTACCAAATTCCATTTAAATGGGTCTAGTAGAACATCAACATAAACCTTACATATTTCCAAACAAACTTTCATCCCATATTGTTATTTTACACCCTTGAAGTATGGTTTACACGAGGCCAGCGCTGGCGGCCAGTCTCACTGGCAGCCAGCGCTGGCTTGGTATTGGCCTCGTATAAACAGTTTTTCTAGTCAAGCCAGCGCTGGCTACCAGCACTGGCTAATGGCTCCTCTACATGATGGGCCATCATGATGGTCCATCGTAGTGGGCCACCATATAGAGGGCGTAGTGGCGTAGGCTGGCTTGTGGTGCGTACGATGGCGGCGGAATGGCCGCGGTGTCGGTTTTTCGCCCACACATCAAAGGTAGTGGGCCAGCGATGGTGGTACGCATCTACACGTCGGCCATTACTCAGTTTGCGCTCGAATGCGGTGGAGAGAAGACGTGCAGAGTACCTCGTGCGTGTCAAGATGTCGACTGCCTGGCCGCATAGCGAAATACTAACATTTTTGTATTATTTTTTTTTAATTTTTTTAAAATCCGGTTTGTTGAACGCTAAGATCACAACTGAACATCGCCATTGTGTAGATCCTTTTCAACCATCGTATGGCCATTTTGCTGGACAAGCGCTGGCCCATCATGTAGAGGAGCCATAAAATAGAGCGCGCGTCTATTTTTCAAGCCAGTGACCTCCGCCCGCGTGCCCCGCAGCCCCCGTGCCAGCGCTGCAACACGTGTAGACGCATCGCGCCAGTCGCTGGCGCATATCCGTAGATTGTTCACACGACACCACCACAAAAATAATCCAGGAAAGAAATTAATACATTGGCCTCATCTAAACAACACGGGCCAAGCAAGCGCAGGCTTGCCTGAGGACTGGCGCAAGCGTTACTGGCTTCGTCTAAACCTTGCTTGAGGGTAACACTTTTACAAACTTTGAATGTCATTTTTATTTATATCGAATCAACAGCTTAAAAATAACTAAATTTCATTTAAATCGGTTCAGTGGTTCAGCGTGAAAGTGACACAGACAGACAGACAGAGTTACTTTCGCATTTATAATATTGTTTAGGATAGGATAATAATATATTTGTTTATATTTCGGTGCTTTCCTATATCCGATTTTCCTTTACCGTTATGCCGTGCTACGGAGCGATGTGAGCAACCCGCTGCGCGCATGCACTACGCAGCACCCTGACTGTACATAAACCTGTGAGAGTGTGACTCATACGATGACACTAGCGACTATCACTGTAATCACTTGAGTAAATAATAGGCTTTACTCATGTGACCGAAGCACGTTCATATCGGATACAGACAATATCGGTAAATAGCTAATGTTAGGTACGGTTGTAAAAATTACTGCAACATATAAAAGTTAATACTTCTATGAAACTTTTTTGAATTTGTATTGTTTGCAGATATAACTTATATTACTTATATATAAAAATTTAAAATGTCAAAGATTGTTTAGATATTTGTATGTTTATTCCTCAACACTCACTCACGTAAACGGCTTAACAGATATGTATGACGTTTGACACACATATAGTTTATAACTTGGAATAACACACCGTACACTTTTTTTAACGAAGGAGCCGTGGTCACGCGCACAGCATGTACACTATAACTTATGTGAAATTATGAAATTTTGAGAAAATATTTTATTTTTATTTTATTAATTATTTTATTAATATCACAGATAAGTATATGATTTACTGCGTATGTCATTTTTCACATATCATTAATAAATTATTTGAATTTAAACTTTAATTATATTTAGACGGCAGAATTGTAGGGTGTTTACCTAGAAGATGTCTGATGTGTCATTATTTTAACACTACCTTAACTTGATTGTGGTGACTCAGGCTCAAGACGATCCCCCACGATGAAATAATATTTACCAATTCTTACATCGTAGGTTACCATTCTGCTGATATAATAACCGCGCGGCTGAGTTGACTTTGACGCATACTGCTAGCACGAAATCTGCTAGATCTAGTGCACTCAAAGATGCCGCGCTGTGACACACCTATTGTTAGCTTGGTTTGTGTTTTTTACGTGCTTTCATACCTCTCTGACCAATCATACGTGAATACATTCCGGAACTCATGTCGTTCTGTATGGATCAGGTATCTACGGGGTTCGTACGTACACTGAAAGATTATTTGTGTGACATTAGTCATAGCGGTACCTGACATTAGTTCCAACAGTACATCCTAAAGTATCGGATAATACACCACTTAAATGCATGAAAGGAAAGATGGGATGAAATCCTCGGGTTCATCTTTACGTAACCGTACGGGAATTACGAGGAGAAAGACTTCATTACTCTTCTGCATTTTCAACTAATTTACGGGTTTCGCTAAAATCTTCCTATATTCTATAAACACATAACAAATAATTTAAAAAAAAGACCTAATATTCTCAATAATTCGAATGCAAATTTGAATTTGGAATCTGCCTTTACTTGGAATCGGATCTTTGCAATTTACAATGCTCCGTTACTTTGATATTTCAATTAGAAAACATTAGTGATTCTAATTGGAAAGGTTTCCACGACAAAATAGGTAACGAATTTATCAGTATTCAAAATTAAAAATGAAGTCGAATTCGAACAGGTTTTCGAATGATTGAGAATCAGGGGGTAGGATTGGAAAGACACATTGTGTAACTGACTTTCCTATGAACGACTCCCATTGGAGCGAAGAAACTTACCATAAACTTATAATCGCTTACCACCAGGCAAGATAAAACGGTAAAAGTAAGGTCAAACGGTAGCCTATAAGATCTAAAAAAAACTTCTGAATTGCATTTTAACCAATTAATGTTTATCATCTGCAATTATTGTTTAGAAGTAATTACTCGGAGGAAACTGTAATTTCAGATCTGATCTGAGATATTGCACTGCTTAAATCAAATATAATGGTTCTTCATGTTTTTATTTTTGTAAGTTATTATTTACAATCAATAATTTTACCGTCCTGCGGTACTCAAACCCGCGTCTCCTTGGTAATACGTCCAAGCGCTTTTAACAAACTTAGCTATGGACCACTCCCCCGGTGGGAGTGATCCATAGCGATACTTCACGGTCCACGACGATACTTCTGGAATTGCATTTAGATGTCGCCACCAGTGTATAATTGGTTAAAATGCAAAGTGATAATATAAGATATTGTATAAATGCAATATTTCACAAATTCAGCAGGTGTTTGACCAGGCTTGCGGTTACATACGTTTTGCAATCATGGTCGTTTTATTAAGGTGGATTTTATCATGTAATTTTGTGACATGGAAACTTAGGTCTGAACTCTTTCTGTTACTGCAATTGTACGGTTAGTTGGATACGAGGCTCGAGCGAGCAGCAATGAATGAGACCTAAAGGGCATACTCGGCTTCTCGATGCGGTGTAAGGCTTCGAAGGCTGAGAGTACGGACATGCCGTGCATAGTTGCACTGCACACACGCCCAGCCTCGGAACGGGGACGTGGGAAATGACGCACCGGAAAGACGTCGCGTGCCTGAACCCAGATCAGGTTGTACAAAAGACCACGGGCGCCAGGTCGCGCGACCTCACAGTCGCACCATTTAAGTCCCGCACACGTGGAGCTGCAATTGCGTTATGTAATTGCATTAACTTAACCTCCTTACCGTTTTATTCAATTTATCAATATGCTGCGAGTTATCGTTTCGTTTATCGTAACTCGTTAAGTCGTAGCATGCAGAATTTTATTAAAAGCTTACTAGCAATGTGGCTTGCACATTACTAGTACTTAGTCTTGTTAACCCCTCCAACTAAGCTAAATTTGCTTGTGTCTGGAGTGGGTTCACGTCAATAGTGCAATGGGTGGGGATCGACTTCACGACCTTCGATCGCCAGGTCGATACCTTAGTTATTGGACTATTGCCACTTTTGAGATAAACAAACCGTCGCATCTATAATAACTGGTGATGAATTGATGATGGTGTTGATGATGGTGTTGATAGTACGCGAGTACGTCTTTCTTAGTGTACAACACAGAATAGTAGTGTGTATATTTATCAATGTCATCAAGCCGTGAGCATGTAGAAGTCACAGCCAACTAGCCTAATTAGCCGTTGAATTAACAACCCAGCCTTTTTACTAACCGGCGCCGTTCAAGTAGCAGCCTACAAAAATTGTATGAATGGCCTAAGCATCAGCTAGCCAGTTCATTAAATGCTACGGCTGAATATAATTCATGCCCCTAGTTGAACAGCACCGTTTAGTAAAAAGGCTAGGCCGTCAATAGAACGGCTAACTAAGGTAGTAGGCTGTGACATAGACCCACCGACGACTATCAATATTAGTCCCATAGCTGATCCGCAGGTGTTGTGACCACATATCAAGGCACGGGCTGTGGCTGCGGAGGTCGAGCACCTTGGAGGTCTTCGTCCCGTGTTTGTAAACATTTGCGGTTTTCTAATAGACTTTTTGCTCGGTAAGTGTGGTTAGTCACTGTTCAACAAATAGTAAATAATTTAATCGCTATGTCCGGGAGGTAGTGATGTAGTAATCCTACTAATATTATAAAGGGCTTACTTACTTCTTCACGCGTATAATTCATATCTGTATTTTTGTAACATTTAGTTAGTTTATCGAGAGTTACAGAAAAAAAGGCTAGTGCGAGTTTCGTAATGGAATGAAACCCGTAAAATATGTAAATTTGATATGTATATTGATTGAATTGATTAGTTTAAAAATGCAGACTTATAGAATGTCGATCGATGAATCTAGGTTGGAATTTGGTTTGTGCGACCTTGACGTTTATTTAATACAAAAAATTGTTTATGGCTATGAATAAATAATAAGTCAGGAAAAGTAACTGCGTTATAAAAATGACACAACAAAAGTCTTGTCCAGCGCCGTCATTAGTCGGACATTTGTGTTGTTTGACTCAACTGTCATAACAGACATTGCAGCACTTGCGCGAACCAATCCCTGCTTTCCACTGGTTCGGTATAAAGAGGCTGTATTAAACCAAGAGTGAGCTGCACAAACTTATTTTGTGTCTCGTTTTACTGTCATTGGGTAAACGCGTTAATTGCTAAGATACAGATAAGATACATGTCTTGATGGGATGAGGAGAGGGAGAGGCCTATGTCCAGCAAATACAAATATAAAATAATTTACTGTCACAAAACATTTGTTACAATTTACATGGACTTAATTACAAATTGTCCGTAAATAAATTATTTTTCAAAAAAAAATAATACCGACTTCATAACCACAAACAGGCACTCAAAAGCGAAAAATAAATTACTTAATATAATTATAATAAGCGCTACCCAGTGTAGTGTACGTGTACTAGTAGTACTTCAAGTTTTTGTGAATTCAAGTCATGTAGATTTTAAACTGTTAATACATTTTAAATACTATTAGTAATGACAATTGTATGACATATTTATTGATTGTCAAATATACTCGTACGTGCGCTCAGAAATGTATGCTTACTCAGTAAAGTCCACATCTTTACTGAGGGTATGACTTGGACTACACTTTGACTTGAAACTTGACCTGACATGTGACTTTGACCCATCTTTACGACTTGAATTCTCAAAAACTTGAAGAATTTTAATACTTGACACTATCTGAATACACTAATTGTGTGGAGCGATAATTTTTTGTTTGTAGTGTAGTAGTTATGTTCTATTGGATGCTTACAAGCAATCAAGACAATAATAATCTATGCCTAATCAATTTTATATTTAGTCAGAATGTAGGTAAATATAGAGATATGCAAGAATGTGATAGCCAATTTTTGAGTGCCGTATACAGTCTTATCCATAAGGCAATAAAATATTAGACAGTTATTCATGAAGTAAGTATGCTTATTCAGAATTAAAATTAAATACTGGTGATTATTGTTTTACAATTACAATTAAACTCAATCGAACTAACGTCAAGTTAATAACTTATCTTTAGCAATAATAACAATATCTCATTCCATCATGTCTTGCTGACACGCGGTTGAAGTACTTGATCATTGTATTTTTATTCTATTTCTGTATTGCCATAATGCATTACTAAACTTACTATCTCTTTTATATTAATTGTATTATGTTCATAAAAGCCTAAATTAAGTTCATCTAAAAGGTAACACGACATTAATTGTCTGTTAGGTGGTACGAAGTTCGCCGAGCCAGCTAGTAGGTATATAAAAGAAAGTCGTGTTAGTTACTACACTTATAACTCAAGAACGGCTGGACCAATATTTATGATTTTTGTATTTATGGAATTGTCTTTGTCCGGAATAGAATAATAAGTATTAAAAACAATGAATAATTGACCAAAAAAATAGCAACCTCCATTGTGTATAATCTTCCTCGGACTCTTCTTCTAAAACCATTACATTCTCCTATGTTTGAGGTATTCATCTCCATATCTCTGGAGATACTAATCAGATCTCGATGAAATTACAATGGGACCACCTCGGAAACGTACCCTACCTATTAAAAAAGAATCATTTGAATCCGTTCACAACTGACAGAGTAATCGCGTAACATACACACAAAAAAAAACATACAGACGAATTGAGAACCTCCTCCTTTTTTGTGAACTCGGTAATAAATGACAATTGGAGTACATTCAGCACTCTTCTGAGGAGATGTGAATCTCCGCAGAGCTGATTTTCAGTGTACCCAGGTTGTTCGAACTCGGGTGTTAGTCGGGTGTTAGTCGGGTGTTAGTTGGGTGTTAGCAGTGGACGGGATTTGTTGATAATGGTTATGATGATGTATTGATGGTATTAGTTGTTTTGTATTATTTTTTACAATCTTAACATAGTTTAAGGGTTGTGAATAATATGCAATTTCGACATTTTCGGCCAGATCGTCTGATTGACAGATGTTTACTATGGGCTCCTCTACATCAATTATATGCAGCACTAGGCTGCATAAATAAGTATGTGAAGCGCATTCACGATTGGAGTAAATAATATGACCTCACAGACAGTCCCATAAAAACTTACATAAATGTCGAAAGAAGTTCACGTATGAATTCAAAGATTGGCTGGTTACAGCTTCCGCAAGTCATTTTTGACACAGTTCCAGTTAGTTTTAGAATGCCAGTTATCAAATATATAAATTAAAGCTAGTTATTAAATATCGCCAATATTACTGAGATATTTATCACAATAGCAGCACATCACTATTGCAAGTTCCGCGTCTGCACGCGGCTATATCCCCAAAACGATCAAAAGAGTACTACTGTAATCACCTGTCAATTCAAAATCATCAAAAATATTTAATTAAGTTGTAACCTCAGGTTTTAACGGCCTTATGAGAATGAGGTGACAGCAATTTGATAAAACCGCAATAACGTATCCGGTGTGAAAAGTAGACATTCAGAAATAATTACAGTGTACGTCATCATTATTTTCGGAAATGTGTGAGGGCTCGGTGGCGTAATTGGGAGAACGTTCCGCTTTGATGCCAGAGGTACCGAGTTCAATCGCCGCCGTGCACCAATGGATTTTTCTATTGAAAAATGTATGTGCACTTTTCAGCGGGCCACCGGTGCAGGAAAAACATCGTTAAGAGACCAACAACCCCCACATGGTGGTAGGACACTATCTAGTGTCCGTCTGGCCAGCTACTTACCGCATCATCACTTAATATCAGGTGGGATAGTGGTCAAGTGCTGCCCAGTTCTATATAAAAAAAAAAACTTAGAAAATTTGTCGCCAAACATCCAATGTGTTTCGGCAGCTATCTTTAAGAGCCAGTTCCCATTCTAGGCCTAGAACATCTTCGACCGCATCATCACTTACCAACAGGTGAGATAGTGGTCAAACGGTAGCCTATAAGATATTTAAAAAAAATTATACATTTTGGTATAAGTATATTATAGGTTTAAAATACTTAGATTTATAATTTTGATATTGTCATTAGGTAATTATTTTTAAGATGTAATAAATAAATAACCGTTCTTATACACATGTCAAAACTAGCTGTGCCCCGCGGCCCCACCCGCTTTATAATGAAAGTAACAAATAAACAAAATATTCAGACTGATTTTCGAATTTATACTATTGGCATTGATTGGCATCTTTGAGTATAACATTTATTTATCTGAGATTTGTGTTGATAAGCAAGACGCATAGACTTGGGAAATACAGTGTTCACATAAACAATTAAATACAGTGTTCACATAAACAATTAAATACAGTGTTCACATAAACAATTAAATACAGTGTTCACATAAACAATTAAATACAGTGTTCACATAAACAATTAAATACAGTGTTCACATAAACAATTAAAAATCTATGATACGCTATGGGATAATGCTTAAGGCAGGTGTTTTTTTTTTTTTTTTTCTTTATTTATTTTAGAGACTTTTTTTACAATTAGAACGCCAGTCCCATCATACCTTAATCTATGTATAAATCTGAAACTTATTTTACCTACTAAAATAAAATTAGAATATTAAATTTGTATACATACAATACTACTATTAAGTATTACTGATAAACATATCAAATAACATCAATGCCTCTTTTGATGTTGGTTGCCCTAGTATATGGTGAAATGTGCCAATATTAGCTCTTTCTAATTTTAAGTCCCACATCAATGAGTCTCTCTGACTCTTGTTACGGACACATTCCACAAGTAAGTGGTGAATATCTTCAACCACACCGCAGGTTTCGCAATTAGGTGAACTATCTATTTTCATAAGGTACCCGAACTTCTTGCAAGGAATGTGTCCGGAACGCAATCTGCGTGCTAAAACAACATTATGTCTACTGATTCTAGCGTTAACAAACCAAGGTATAGGAGGAGGCTGACTTTGAATGGTTTTATACCAAATGCCTTTTTCTTTACTTCTCTCATCAAAATATTCTTTAAACTTATTAGCACATATTTTTTTTAATTTATATAGTAGTTCCGAATAGTAAGGATCAATAGAAAATGCAATACCTTCTGTAACAGCTAATTTAGCTAATCGGTCAGCCTCCTCATTACCGCTGATACCAATATGCGACGGAACCCATTGCAATTTCAGCTCTCGACTACTATCTAAAAATCTGTGATTTTTTAAAAAATGACATAATCTACAGATACACTTCTGTATCCAGAAGCACAACGTGCTATGTGTTGCAGTGAGCTTTTACTAACTGTAAGTATAACTACATATTAATGACTTGAGTCATATGCCGATTCTATAGTTTCTGAGATAGCAATAAGTTCCATCGTCATAATTAGATACATTCGAGTTTGTCTTGTACATTGCAGATACACGTTCACTAGAGTTAAAAAAGGCGGCACCTAGACCTTCATTACTCTTTGATCCATCAGTAAAATATTTGTTCCATCATTATCATTTCCATGTTATCATTAATTTCTTTAATTATATTAAATTTAAGTATATTTGACTCATGGCTCTTTTTAGAACTAGTGACACAATCTAAATTACATTGAATCAGTCCGTTTATAGGTATATATATATAGGTACCTACCTACCTACCTACCTATATAGATATATATAGGTCGTATATCAACACCAATATTATAAATGCGAAAGTCAGTTTGTTTATTTGTTTGTTTGTTTGTTTGTTTGTTTGTTTGGGACTTCTTCACGGTCAAACGGCTTGACCGATTTGGCTGAAATTTTGTACAAAGATAGAATATATGGCAGAATAGGATATAGGATAATTTTTTTTTGGCTATCGAGTCAGGGGGTCCAGATATTTTTAATTGAATTTTGTAAATATAAGATCTCTTTTCGAATAAACGGCTTGACCGATTTGCCTGAAATGTTGTATAAAGACAGTTCATAGGGCAAAAAAGAATATAGAATACTTTTTTTCTGGCTATCCAGTCAGGGGGTCCAAATATTTTAAATTGAATTTTGTAAATATAAGATCTCTTTTCGAATAAACGGCTTGACCGATTTGCCTGTAATGTTGTATAAAGACAGTTCGTAGGGTAGAATAGGATACAGAATACTTTTTTTTTGGCTATCGAGTCAGGGGGTAAAGATATTTTTAATTGAATTTTGTAAATATAAGACTTCTTCTCGAATAAACAGCTTGACCGATTTGCCTGAAATTTTGTGTGAATACATGTCATAGGGCAGAATAGGATATAGGATACTTTTTTTCTGGCTGTCGAGTCAGGAGGTCCAGATATTTTTAATTGAAATTGGTAAATATAAGACCTCTTCTCGAATAAACAGCTTGACCGATTTGCCTGAAATGTTGTTTAAAGACAGTTCAAAAGGCAGAATAGAATATAGAATACTTTTTTCTGGCTATCGAGTCAGAGGGTACAAATATTTTTAATTGAAATTTGTAAATATAAGATCTCTTCTTGAATAAACGGCTTGACCGATTTGCCTGAAATATTGTGTGAATACATGTCATAGGGCAGAATAGGATATAGGATAATTTTTTTCTGGCTGTCGAGTCAGGGGGTCCAGATATTTTTAATTGAATTTTGTGAATATAAGACCTCTTCTCGAATAAACAGCTTGACCGATTTGCCTGAAATGTTGTTTAAAGACAGTTCAAAAAGCAGAATAGAATATAGAATACTTTTTTTCTGGCTATCGATTCAGAGGGTACAAATATTTTTAATTTAAGATCTCTTCTCGGATAAATGGCTTGACCGATTTGCTTGAAATGTTGTATAAAGACAGTTCATAGGGTAGAATAGGATATAGGATACTTTTTTTTTGGCAGTCGAGTCCAGGTGTCCAGAATTTTTAAATTGAAGTTTGTAAATGTGTGGCCTACTCTCGGTCGAACGGGTTAACCATTTAAGCTGAAATTTTGTACACAGACAGTCAAAAAGACATAGAAGGGCAACAAATACTTATTTTTTGGGTGGAATTTTCGGTTGTCTATATTTTTATTATGGAATTTTGTAAATGTGTGGCCTCTTTTTGGCCAAACGGCTTGACCGATTCAGATGAAATTTTGTACAAACACATTGAATAGGGCATAAAAGGGCAAAGAATACTTTTTTTTGGCAGTTTAGTGTGTGTGCCTATATTTTTTGTAAACTCTACATAGAGTTTGCATACTCATAAAAGTTTGACCTTAGGTTCATAGATTATGACTAAACTTAATAAGTGCCTTAATTAGGCCATAAAACTGTCAGGGTCATTAAAAGTCATCAAAATTTACGCGATGGCTTTGCTTGCCCAACGTGTTTTATCTGCTTTGTGGGAAGAATTTCATAAGCATTCGTGTTTTAACAGCCACATTTAACCTTAGGGTCATCGGTGTTGACTTAGTAGGTTATAAAAACTGTCGGCGTCATAAAACGTAATTTTTTTTGCGCTCACTTCGCTCGCGCGGTGATAGCGCTCGCTGCGCTCGCGCAATAATTTGTTTGGTTTACTTTGTAGGTGTATTTGAGCAACTTTTGTATTTTAATAGCCACATGCATCAGAACGAGTCCATAAATTAAAACAGTACAATCTTCAATAATCATAATGATTTTAATCCTTAAAGAATTGGATATCAAGTTTAACCTTTGTGTCATCAGTGTTAACTTAGTAGGTTATAAAAACTGTCAGGGTCATAAAAGGTCGTAAATTTTTTAGCGCTCGCTTCGCTCGCGCAGTGATGGCGCTTGCTTCGCTTGCGCAGTGGTAGCGCTCGCTCCGGTCTCGCAGCATTTGTTATATCTACTTTGTAGGAAACATTTCAGCAACTTTTGTATTTTAATAGCCACATGCATCAGAACGAGTCCATAAATTAAAAAAGTACAACCTTCACTAATCATATTAAATATTCACCTTAAAATAAGTGGATATGAAGTGTAACCTCTGTGTCATCAGTGTTGACTTAGCAGGTCATAAGAACTGTCAGGGTCATAAAAAGTCGTAAAAAATTTTCGTGATTTCAGTTTCGTTTTCAGTGATAGCGCTTACTACGCTCGCGCAGTAATAGCGCTCGCTCTGGTCGTGCAAGCATTAGTTATATCTACTTTGTAGGAAACATTTCAGCAATTATTGTATTTTAATAGCCACATTCATCAAAACATAACATGAATTGGAACAATACAGACTTCCAATAATCATAATGATTTTTACCTTAAAATAAGTGGATATCAAGTTTAACCTTAGGGTCATCGGTGTTGACTTAGTAGGTCATTAAAACTGTCAGGGTCATAAAATGACGTAAAAATTTTCGCGCTCGCTTCGCTCGCGCATTGATAGCTCTCGATGCGCTCGCTCAAACCTTTGTTTTATCTACTTTGTAGGTAATATTTCATTATTTTTTGTATTTTAATAGCCACATGCATCAAAAGGAGTTTATTAATTGAAACAGTACAACTTTCAATAATCATAATTAATTTTTACCTTAAAATAAGTGGATATCAAGTTTAACCTTAGGGTCATCGGTGTTGACTTAGTAGGTCATAAAAACTGTCAGGGTCATAAAATGACGTAAATATTTTCGCGCTCGCTTCGCTCGCGCATTGATAGTGCTTGCTGCGCTCGCACAAACCTTTTTTATCTACTTTGTAGGTAATATTTCTGCATTTTTGTATTTTAATAGCCACATGCATCAAAAAGAGTTTATAATTGGAACAGTTACAAGCTTCAATAATCATAATGATTTTTTACCTTAAAATAAGTGGATATCAAGTTAAACCTTTGTCTTATCAGTGTTAACTTAAAAGATCATAAACACTGTCAGGGTCATAAAAAGTCGTAAAAATTTTTCGCGCTCGCTTCGCTCGCGCTGTGATAGCTCTCGCAAGCATTTGTTATATGTACTTTGTTGGATACATTTCAGCAACTTTTGTATTTTAATAGCCACATTCATCAAAACATGACATAAATTGGAACAGTACAGACTTCAATAATCATGATGATTTTTACCTTAAAATAAGTGGATATCAAGTTTAACCTTAGGGACATTGGTGTTGACTTGGTAGGTCATAAAAACTGTCAGGGTCATAAAATGACGTAAAAATTTTCGTAGTTGATAGCTCTCGCTGCGCTCGCGCAAACCTTTGTTTTATCTACTTTGTAGGTTTTATTTCAGCATTTTTTATATTTTATTAGCCACATGCATCAAAAGGAGTTTATTAATTGAAACGGTACTACCTTCAATAATCATAATTAATTTTTACCTTAAAACAAGTGGATATCAAGTTAAACCTGAGATTCATCGGTCTAGACTTAGTAGGTCATAAAAACTGTCAGGTTCATAAAATGACGTAAAAATTTTCGCGCTCGCTTCGCTCGCACATTCATAGCTCTCGCTGCGCTAGCGCAAACCTTTGTTTTATCTACTTTGTAAGTAATTTTTCATCATTTTTTGTATTTTAATAGGCACATGCATCAAAACGAGTTTATAAATTGAAACAGTACAACCTTCAATAACCATAATGATTTTTACCTTAAAATAAGTGGATATCAAGTTTAACCTTAGGGTCATCGGTGTTGACTAAGTAGGTCATAAAAACTGTCAGGGTCATAAAATGACGTAAAAATTTTCGCGCTCGCTTCGCTCGCGCATTGATAGCTCTCGCTGCGCTCGCGCAAACCTTTGTTTTGTCTATTTTGTAGGTTATATTTCAGCATTTTTTGTATTTTAATAGCCACATGTATCAAAACGAGTTTATAAATTGAAACAGTACTTAACAGTACCTTCAATAATCATAATGAATTTTTACCTTAAAATAAGTGGATATCAAGTTTAACCCTAGGGTCATAGGTGTTGATTTAGTAGGTTATAAAAACTGCCAGGGTTATATAATGACGTAAAAATTTTCGCGCTCGCTGGTAAACCTTCATTAGGTTTACCAAGTAACAAGTAATGATTAATGACTTCAACAATAGATGATATCGAGTTCGACCTAAGAGTCATCTATATTGACTTGATGATTAGGTCATTAAACTGTCAGGGTTATAAAACGCCATAAAAATTTTCACTCGCCCAATAATAGCGCTCGCTACGCTCGCGCAGCTATTCACCTTATTTTCTTTGTAAGAAATGTTTAAGGAACTGTTGTATTGAGTCAAACATTTAAACAGCACAATTTCGTATACTAACCAAACCAAAATGACTAATGACTTTAACAATAGAGGATATTGAGTTCGACTTTGAGGGCACCTATGGTGATTTGGCCTAAGAGATCATCGATCTAGACCTCAATGGTCATAAAGACACAAATAACGCGGGCGAAGCCGCGGGTAACAGCTAGTATATCTATATAGGTAGATACTTGGTATCTAACGAGAACATTTCCAATGGATTAGACGAGTAAACATAAAGGTTTTTACATTCCTCATATACTGAAACTAAAAACAGAATCTTTTTGTTTTTCCAATAGCTTAGCGTTATTAAACTATGTAGGTTACCTAGAAGCTGTATGGTCGGATTATTGGTATAAGAAAGACTTTTTAAACAGAACTTATATGTTAAATATAACCGTCGAATAGATAAAGGCGGTACACACATTTCACTCTCCATAACATGTATGGGAGTTGTTTTAATAAAACCACCAGCTGTGCGCAACGCTTGATTTTGAATTTAATCTAACTTATACAAATGTGTTTTGGCACTGTTTGCATAAATTAAAGAACCATAATCTAACCTACTTCGTATTAACGATATATAAAGGTGTTCTTAAATATTTTGGATGAATCCCCCAAGAAGATCCGGCTAACACCTTTAACAACTTTAAAAATGTAGATGTTTTTTGTGCCGTTTCATTTATATGTTTATTCCACAATAAAGAATTATCTAACCACATTCCTAGATATTTAATATTGTTTTCTGTATTCACAATACTATTGTTAATTTTAAGGTTAATTGTGTTTACTTTTCGACCTCTACTAAATAAATATAATTTAGATTTTTGATCTGATAAATCCAAACCTATGTCTTTTAAACTTAGTATCATAAAATCTACCGCTTCCTGCAATTTAATTTCACATAAACCTAAATTTTTATTAGTTAAATATATTACAAAATCATCAGCATACTGACAGATAGAAACAGTGTTTCCGATGCCATGACACATTTTGTGAGTTGTTAAATTAAATAATAGGGGGAGAGAGGATCCCCCTGCATCAATCCTTTATTTGTCCATCTACTATATACTGTACTATTACAGTCTGCTTTAATTTGATGGCACCTAGAACTTAAAAAAGACCAAATGTAATTACAGATAAAACTTCCTACGTTCAAATCATCCAAGGTACTTACAACTTTTTCTATCAACACATTGTTGTAAGCATTCTCAAGTTCTCAACATCAAGAAAACAAGCAGCTGTATTGCTGCATTTTTAGAAAAACCTATCTGTATGGCTGTTATGACCCTACTAAGAGAGTCTAAACATGACTGCCCCCTCCTAAAGCCAGTAGCATTTGCAGATAATATATTATTTTTTTCTATGTACCACTCAAGCCTTTTAAATATAATGCTATGAAAAATTTTACACAAACATGAAATAAGTGATATAGGTCTAATCTTTGCTTCGCAATTACCATTATTAGAAGCTTTAGGGATTGGGACTAAACTTCCATGGGTAAACTTCCATTTACTAATTTTATCCGTGATGCATATCCATTATTGAGTGATATAAACCCATTTTCTAACGATGAATCTAACAATTGTGATCCTCTATGATCAATTTTATAGGACCAGTTTGAATGATGGCCATTAAAATCGCCGGCAATAATCGTTTTCCTATTACAAACAGTGAAAAGTCGGTCCCATTCTTGTGGACGCACGTTCACAGAAGAGGGGCAATATATAGACAAAATATTTTCTAAATATTTACAATTTAATATTTTAACATGTAATAATTCTATTCTTGAATTAAGTAAGTTATTAATAAAGCATATATGAGATTGAATCGATTTATGTACAGCAAATGCAACACCTCCATAACCGTCACACCTATCTTTCCTGTAAATATTGTATCCACTTATATTTATGTATTTATTTTCTTCTAACCATGTTTCAGACAAAATTGCTATGTGTATATTTTCTTGTGCTAAAAAGGCTTCAAAACTTATTAATTTGGGTTTCAGACTTTGACAATTCCACTGAATTATATTGATTGCGGAATCTTTATGTGGTGTGTTATCCATTATAGATACTCATAAAGAAGTTTTTTTAACATATCTCCTTCCACAAATTGAGATACAATAATAGATTTTATTTCAGCCACAATAATTTTACCTATCACCATTATTTTGTCCTCCAACTGTATCTGAGAAAACACAACTTCTTTTATTTTTGCGAAAATCTTCTTCCATTCAAATTTCCATTTATTATCATTATTTTTCTTATCATCTGAATCACTAACTAACTCTTCAACTTCATCAGTACTCATGCTTCCATTGTCATCAACTGTATCTTTGTCTCTTTGAGCAGACCTCTTATTTAATTTCTTCTTAGTAGTTTTCTGTGCACTCTTTTTATGATTATAAGAGCATACCGCCGTTTTTTCATCTTCTTTGGTCACTGTGCTCGTAGTGACAACTGGAGTAATGGCAACCACCGAAGCATAGTCTCTGGACCAGGATATTAGCGCATTTACTGTAGATTCCACGGTCAACTTGGGGTTAATATTCTTAATTAGTGGAAAATCATGCATGTCACTCAAGTCAATGAGGTTCTTTTTCTTACTGTTTTCGTTCAGAACGATCTCAAGAGCATTTTACTACTAGCTTGTAGAATGTCCTGGTCAGATAAATCTAGGTCTACTCCCCTGATTAACTCATATGATAGAGAACCTTGGTCAGTGAATTGAGTTCTAATATCCTTCTGCAATATATTCGAGCAGTTGACCAACTTTTCGGCTTGATTTTTATCATCGAATTGAACAAACACTTTATATGGGCTTTTATACTTTATTCTCATAATGTTTGCAATGTTTTCGTCTTTCAGTAGCTTAGCTAATGCCATCTGTTTTGGAAGTACTTGCAAAGAAAATAAACATACTTCAAAGTACTTCTCTGAGTTATCTGAAGTCGATCTTATTTTATTTCTGTTTACGCTCAAAATTATTCTCTTTGGCTTCCTCGAACTATGAACGGTAAATCCGTCCTCGCTCGTTGTACTATCTTCACTTTTCTCTTTAGACCTTTTCTCTGCATTTTTATCAATATTTACTTGGTCAAATTCCATCTCCGCGCTACTATCTGTCACTTGCTGAGACCCTTGTTCACAGAATAATACTGGTTCTGTCTTACACTGCTTGACACTATCCACAATGTTTGCATCCATTGTTAGATGCGTAGACGCGCCTGTCTGGCGCCGCGAAATGTTACTAAGATCGGCTACGGCGCGAGGTTAACGTAACTACGTGCGTTCGATGTGATGCCCGTCACGCGACTGAAGGCAGGTGTTTAGGGTATACATTCAGCTGTCTGTTTGTATGCAATGTCAAATAAAAAAAAGAAAGAAAAAAAAGAAAGAAAGATGAAAATTAGGCGTAACCTCTCACTGAGGCTATAATATTTGAATTTATAAAATATCGGATTTCGATAAAAGCCCAAACATTTGGCAAAATTGCACGCGAAATGAATATAGATTTGACTCAAAGATCACATACAGGTAATCCTAAAACTTTAAACTCAAAAAGCTGTAAGTATTCCTGAGAATAGAGACCATTTTCAATGTATTATATTGTTTGATATTTCGCTATACTCAATCATATCCCCTCTACTACAACGTAATCGTTTGCATAACTCATTAAAATGTTTTTGTGATAAATCAAAAGAATTCGGATGCGTTTTAAATCAAAGACGAGGCCGGTCGCTACGTGACCCCGGGGGACTTTCAACAGCCATAAGTTAACATTGGGCAAGTGTGTGCCGGAACGAATGTCGCCCACGTCGGCTCCCGCGCACGTGCTTCGATGCGCGTCACATCCGTACCTACATAGGCGTAGATCGCACATAGAATGGAACCAGTGTGTATTCTACACAAAGTACAATAAGTACTTGATACGTACATTTAACTCTTTATAACATACTATATCTAAATGTACTTATAATCGACACCAATGTTATAAAATGCAAAATTCACATAGCCGTTTGTGTTAGAAATAGCTGAAGTTTTGCAGACGGACAGAAGAGTGGAACAGTCGTAGAATACTTACGAGCGCAGGTGAAGTCGCAAGTCACTTCAAGTATAACATATAGTATATAAGTCTATAACATGCGCAATCTTTGTCTCTGATATGTACCCGCTTGGAAAGATCGACTGATTTATTGATTTCAGTTTTTGCAAACATATCCAGGCAATATGGAAGATTTGAATAGAATACTGTTATCTCAGGAGAATCCGTGGAATAAACTAGTTTTTAATACAGAATAAAACTGTGGCCGTGGTGCGACACGCAGCCGAGCTCTTGAACGTAGGTAGAGACTTAAGACGAAACTGTTCCTTTAGTACTATATTATTGAGAACCTGTAGGTATTCAAAACGAGCTAGCTTTAATTTTGTATTTAAAAATGTCCCATTTTCGTAGACATGCTAAGATTGATTATGATGACGCCACAGTCACATTTTAAACATTCCTAATATCATTGCAAATAATTGCGGTTTTATTGTTCCGAAGACAAGCGCAGTGCCAATTACATATACACACTAGTGCTGCCTCACGTGTTTCATTACTTCAACTAAAGTACAGATAATATAATATAATATAGCCATTTATTCCAAATCTCAATTTCGATGTACGATATTTATGTTTACAAGTAGATTATTACTTAAAAATAAAGCAAGATTAGTTATAATAATCAGTTAGTTAATGTTAGTAATATTTATGAGGTTTGGACCCCTGTTTGGGTAAAGGCCTCCTCCATCCTTTTCCATGACTCCCTGTCCTTGCCTGATTTTATCCAGTCATTTCCTACGACGTGTATTATGTCGTCAGCCCACCGTCTTAATTGTCGACCAACATTCCTTTTCCCTATTGTACCTTTCCATCGAGTGGCTTCAATAATCCACCTTCTGTCTGTGTATCGCGAGATGTGTCCGGCCGATCTCCACTTGAGTGAGAGGGCGTGCCTTAGAGCATCTGTGAGTTTAGTTTTTTGACGAATATGTTCGCTCTTAATTTTTTGTATTCTTCTAATTTCCATCGCTGTTTGACTGTATTTAATTTTTTGTTTTATTTTATTTGTAAATGTCCAAGTTTGGCAGCCATACAGCAAACAGGGTAGTAGACATGTATCTTATATTGTTCTTTTCATGTACAAGCTGTAGTTCCCTTTAAGGATTTCTCTTAGTGACCAAAATTTCTTCCAAGTCGCATTGATTCTTCTTATTACTTCTTCTTCGTTACTTGACGTTTTAAATGAGATTTGCTTCCCTAAGTAGATGTATTCGTTGAGATTCGTCGTATTCTATATTGTTACCTTTTATCACTATCGGGCGTTCCCGATTGTTGGTTAGTATCTTAGTTTTATTTATATTCATTTCAAGGCCGATTTTGGAGCTTTCGCAGTCCAGTGAGTTCATCATTTCCTCTAAGTCTTTGGCAGTTTCCGCAATTATAACAATATCATCAGCGAACCTCAGATGACTTAGGTATTGTCCATTTATGTGCACTCCCTTATTTTTCCAGTTTAATTTTTGGAAAATATTCTCAAGTACTGCTACAAAAATCTTCGGAGAAAGAGGGTCTCCCTGTCTAACTCCTCGTTCTATGTTTATTTCATCTCCTCTAGTCTCTAATTTAACTCTACTTGTACTATTTGTATAGATATATTTAAAATTATAACATTCATTTCAAGGCCGATTTTGGAGCTTTCGCAGTCCAGTGAGTTCATCATTTCCTCTAAGTCTTTGGCAGTTTCCGCAATTATAACAATATCATCAGCGAACCTCAGATGACTTAGGTATTGTCCATTTATGTGCACTCCCTTATTTTTCCAGTCTAATTTTTGGAAAATATTCTCAAGTACTGCTACAAAAATCTTCGGAGAAAGAGGGTCTCCCTGTCTAACTCCTCGTTTTATGTTTATTTCATCTCCTCTAGTCTCTAATTTAACTCTACTTGTACTATTTGTATAGATATATTTCAAGATATTGATGTATTTGTGGTTAATATTTGATTGTAATGCGTTCCAGATTGAACTGTGGCTGATGCTGTCAAAGGCTTTACTGTAATCAATGAAAGCCACATATAGAGATCTATTATATTCTCTATATTTTTCTATAATTTGTTCTAATGTCTGTATGTGGTCCATTGTGCTAAAGCTTGATCTAAATCCTGCTTGTTCCCTTGGTTGTTTCTTGTCAATGTCATTGGATATTCTCTTTAAAATAATAGATGAAAATAGTTTATATATATGTACTTGCCAGCAGGCTTATGGGTCTGTAATTCCCTATATCTAAGGAGCTTCCTTTCTTGAAGAGTAGAATTATGTCTGATGTACACCATTGTTTTGGTACTTTTTCTTCTTGTAATATCATATTCATAGAAATAGGAATAATTATTCCTATTTCTGTGATCATATTGAACAGTTGTGTAAAGTGGCGTGTTAAAATAGGTGCTCCTATTTTAAGGATCTCATTGCATAACCTATCTGGTCCGGGACTAAGGGAAAGTACAGATACCGGCGATAAATATTGCAAATCGACCTTTAGAAAGAGACAATCGGCTAATTTCGTCTTCGTAGAGCGTTATCTCTGTCGCACGGCATACTCACGGTCCGGTATTTATTGGGAGCTGTTAAAACAATTATGATTTGCTTCTTTTGATCATTTTTTTTATTTGTATACACCATTTTTTTCGAGAAGTGCAGTCTTCAGGTTGGGCTAAAATAAATTCAAAAGCATATTCACATCATGTTAACGTATTTATTTATTTATCAGCTGCAGTACCTATACCTACATAATAAACACTATTATACCTATTGTTAAAATGAGACATTCTAATAAAAACAATAATAATTCAAATTATCAATTCATTTCACTATCTGTGCTCTCAATGAGATCAATATCAGTGTCACTATCAGCCGTATTTGTCACTAGTCTATCAGTGTGATTGTCTCAACTGTGTTGAAATCTTCCATATTTAATCTCACATTTGATTGCATGATCACAAACCTTTTTTCACTCTTCAGCTCCGATCATGTTTACTTTTTCAGTCAATAATGTTTTTACGGTAGTTAAATTCATACCCACATTTCTAGAGGCTGCATAGCCTTTCAGTTGAGACCATATATTTTCAATCGGATTAAAATCCGGATGATATGGTGGCAATCGCAACACAGTGTGCCCATGTTCGGCAAGTACTTTATCCACGGAAAACTGTATACCTCTCTTTGTGTTGACATATAATACAGTAAATTTCGTGTCTGATTAACCAGTTGATCATTTCCTGTTTAATGGTGTTTGAATTGGGGGGTCTTTCAACATATTTGTTGTAATAGGGTGCGTTGTCGATAACTAGAACAGAATCACTGGATATATTTGGGATTAGTCGATTAATCAGCCATATCTCGTAGTTCTCGTTATTTATTTCATTGTGATAATCACCCGTAGTGTCCGTGGATTTATACATTAAAAAGGCACCAGGTACAAAGCCTTTTTCATTTCCCGCATGAACTATTATCAAACGTTGACCTTTTGAAATTGGCTTTTTTACTCCTTTTTTCTTATCATCACTCCAAGATTTTCCTTTATTGTTAAAATTATTTAAATTTGGTTGTGTTAACAACTCTATATTTTGAACGGGACGCGACCGCACTCTATCGCACTGGAACAACGACTGACAAAACGTCACATAGGTAGTATGCACAGAGATAA
Source organism: Cabera pusaria (assembly GCA_954871355.1). Taxonomy (NCBI): domain Eukaryota; kingdom Metazoa; phylum Arthropoda; class Insecta; order Lepidoptera; family Geometridae; genus Cabera; species Cabera pusaria. Next base: position 26,854,228 of record OX940898.1, on the reverse strand, counting down.
CGCTCTACGAAACCGAAATTAGCCGATTGTCTCTGTCTAAAGGTCGATGTGCAATATTTATCGCCGGTATCTGTAAACGTCTGCATTAGTTATTTTAAAGAACTTAGTATAAAATTAGAGATTTGACGATTTCTTAATTGAGTTCAGCCCAAAGCTTCAATTTTCAATAAGTACAGACATACAAACACAGAACAAGGAAATACCACTATACAAACCTTAAATGTACCTAGTTAGTAAAAAGCTTTTCGGTCCTAAATACACGTAGCATTTAAGGCAAATAAAACTTATTATTGCAGAGTACAAGCCCTTGGCCACTACCAGTTAGCGTTAAGTTTTATGCGCAGATATTCTATAAGATTACATTTTTTTTGTTTCAAGATTTTCTTGTGCTTTAGTCTTCATCACTTTTATCGGTAACAGTAAAGGTACGGACAGCGTCCTGCGTCTAGGCGAATCTAGGCGGCGATCAGATATCGCAGTAGTATTTGTATTGTATTTGTCTTAGACAGCAGTGAAATGAGAAAGTGGACTTTTGTCGGTACCACATAGTACAACTATTCCTTCCTGAAGATGTGAAAATTGGTGGACAGATTGATGACAAGTATTTTTTTGCAGTGGGTGTTTCGAAGGGAGGATTCGCCAGAAAAATTAAAACATACAATTGGATAATTATTCTTCGCCAATAGCTACGCTACTTCGCACTCTGACGCAAAACCCTAATAAAGCTTTCTATTTCGCAGTCACCTGTCAACTCGCTGGTCAAATTAAATCCTGACCACAAAACCGCTGGAAGCAAAACATGCGAAGTCAGAAGTGCAAATAGAATTAATGATTGTACTGAGAGGTCACAGTCACAGCACTCATGGCTGCCGGGTTGCGGTCGGTCTCAATACAATACTTTCACCAATAGTCATGTATGTATTTACTATCTTTAAATGTCTGCGGCAGCTGTTAGGGCACCTCTGACTGTTATTTTGTGATGTGATGACACTCATCTACACACCAGATGAAATATAGGTAACTCTGATGGGTAGTCGACACGAAATGAAATGAAATGAAATGTTCACAATAAATAGAGTGCAATACAGATGACAACTAAAGCAACAAAATCCTTCTATTTAACTCATAGGTACATGAGTATGTGAATTTAAGATAAGATAAATTATGATCATTATGAGAAAAAATTATAAGTATTGTACAATGTCAAAGAAAATTGCATTATATTTTATATATATATATATATTTTCGACGAAGTCATCAGATCATCACTGTTATGTTATCTATTAACATTTGTCAAAACTAATTGTGTTTATTTGTTGTTCAACTGATGGGCGACTAAACATTGCTAGGTTTTTTTAATGCTAAATCGCGTTTTTTTTTATTTTGTTATTTATATTATTACTATTAATATTTTTATTCCGGTTACAAAAGCAATAATGTATTGTAATGAAATGATAACTTTTATTGTAATAATATTAGGATCATTACAATATTAGTTTTTAAGAGGATTTTCAACTAATTTAATTTGACTTGATTTGTAATATGTTTTATCAATAAATATATTAATATTAAGATTTATCTGCTAATTTCATGGTTTTATGTGAAGTGATATCATTATATATTCAAGATGTGTATTCCGATATTTCTTTATACAAAACACGTGGTAAAAATAAAATCTATTCATCTATTCTCAATTACTACATCCGACGTCGCGCTAGCCAAAGCAGCCAGTTAACGCAGTAACTATTACATAAGCTAGTAGTTAGTCGTCGAGATAAGTAAATGCGTCGTAATACAAATGTTGATGTATTAAAAAATGCTCGATTGATTTCGTTAAAATTTAAATGGGACCACCTGGGAAGGGTACCATTTGAAACAAAAAAATAATTTTCCAAATCTGTTCAGGTATCTTCGAGTAATCGGTGAACATACATTTAAAAAAAAAGGTTCCGATGAATTCAGAACATCCTCCTTTTTTGTGAAGTCGTTTAATTAAATAACTGTAAATATCTTGAAAGAACATTGAATGTTTGTGAAAATAACCTTTATCAAATGTATCTTTATTTTATTATCGTTTCTACAAATTTTGTAATATTGGCACGAAGGATACATTTTTTGGAGTTATAATTGTTTTGTTATGACAAAGAAGTATAATATCTTACGTGCGTATATAAGTACACACACACACACACACAAATACTTTTTTTAGTTTTTAGCTAACTTTTACCATCACACTAAAGAGCTACTTATTTAGATAGAATATAATATATTCTCTCATATAATCACACTAATCATTAATTAGAGTTAAGTCACGGCTACGATGTGAAAATACTACGCTGTGCAAAATGAATCACATCCGATGCCGTAGCACTTCGTAGCGCGTAGCTCCATTTATTTCACTTCTACAAGTTCCTATACATACCAAGAAATTAATTACAACGCTAAAATGTTTATGATATTTTGAAATATTATATTCTTGATTTTGTACATCTTTATTAATTGCTATTTTTATTTACTACTACGATATATTATATCTTTAAGTTACACAACTACGGACCAGTGGGCTATGCATAAGAGAGTCGTTTTTTTATGGAATTTTGGACAGTTGAGATTTCGAAATAGCTTCCCATGATTTACACAGTATGGCGGCCGTGTAGTGGCAGACGTGCCGAGGGCCGAGTAGGCAGGACGGAGCCCTACGTGACGTCAGGCACGACTCAGGAGGCCCTTTAGAAGGCGGCCCACTTTTTTGATCGTAAAACATTCTTCGGACGTCGTTAAAACTTTTTATACGAATTTAGACCGTTCTGAGGGCGTTGAGCTTGACTCGATTATTAATTGAAGAGTAACATACAGTTTTATAGCCACATACGAATGCAATGCAATTCTAACTGAGTGTTTTACTGATAAATCCGCGAATGAATAGGTTATTTAGAAGATATTTGTATACCATGTAGTATTAAGGTACGGACACACCGCGGCGTCCTGCGTGCGCAATCTAGGAGGCGATCAGATAGAGCAGTAGTATTTGTATCGACGGGTTCACACCAAACGCGATCAGAAAACAATTGAAATGTACTGAGATCGCGCCCGCAGATCGCAGGACGCCGCGGTGTGTCCGTACCTTTCACCGCTGTCTTATCAATGCACAATTTTAAGTCTCTATTCTCACTAGATTATAAATTCTATTTTATTTCATGTTTTGTATCGTTAGTTTGGTCAAGTGCTTGTTTGTCATCAATAAAACATAGGTATTATTTAACACAAATATAACTTTTTAACTTTATGTATTCTGTTCTTTGTGTTGGGTATAAACGCCTCCATCTTGAAATAAAGCGATTTTATTTGTATATCACACTTGGGTAGGTATGGTATATCTTAGGAGAGGTACTTTAAAAAAATAAATCAAGATCTGATGAGTACTTGCATAGATATGAGAAAAAACTCCTCAAACTTGCTAGTCGTTTTTTATTTTTTTTAAACGATATTAATTGTTGAATATATTGAATAGATTTTTTGCACCATTGAATATGCTTATAATATAACAGCCTATCGACAATATTATCAGTTTTATGTAGTGAATAATATATAAAGGTTAGTTTAAGTGGACAGAAAACGGACCTTTATGGCAGCCCCAAGCAACATACAAAAGAAATGTATGAAGATGGAGATCAATACCTATCGCTTTCCATCGATGCAAACTAAATACAATGATTCACCGTCTGTTTTGCTCTGTTCTAGATACAGACTTATAGATGAATTAATTTAGCACCTAGACAGTCCGAGTCACGTCCCGGTCATTGAGGACCCATTCATCAATACAACAGTCATGAGCTCGCGACACTTGTGTCACAGCCATCATTGTATCCTCATTGTACTCATACACACCAGATTTATAGATACTTCATCGAGCAGAAAACTATGCTCTATTACGTCATGTTTTTGTCATTTTGGATTTTAAGCTATAAGACTATTAAATAAGCTAAGATAATAATGTAATTGTTACATCTCACTGTTTTTTAAATTTCTTCGATATTGATAAACCTTCGATGTTTTACCAAATTACAAACAAATGGAGTCAACTGATTTCAGTAATAATATAATCCATAATATCAAAATTTTAAACTACCCCGACTGATCTATGTAAAATCTGTACATTGATACCATTCCAGTAAGCCCAAACTCGACATTTCTGCTGTAAGTTGGTGAGGAGTTGAGTATTCTGCAGATTCCAGCAGATGTCCCAGCATTAGGTCTATACTACCATGTTCTTACAATATCTTTTGGTAAGAAGATACCGAATTTAGAATTGTTCAGACCTATGAAAGTTGCTCTTATAGCATCGTCAGTAGAAAAGAGCTCATAGTCTTAAAACGGCTGAACCTATTTTGATGAATCAAAGCTAAGAACACCTTCGATTAAGTCTTCTATCGAAAAAAAAAAAACTAAATAAAAATTGGTTCATTTGGTTTGGGCGTTACGATGCCACAGACACACACACACACAGATACACACGTCAAACATAAGTTTGAAAACACTTAGAGGAGGGGTGTTATATTATAAAACTCCGTTTATTAAAGTGGTTAAAATAACCCAATTAATAGCAGTTTTTGTATTCTATCAGAGCTATGTTTTTTTTATTAATTACTACGAAGCGTTTAATTTTTAATTTATAGTTAAATATTGTAGCCTGCCTTAACAAAAACGAATGTATTCACTGTCGATTAAACATATTTTTTTAGACAGGAAACCTGTACATAATACGTTTCCAATGCCATATGTTTTCTCTACCAATAAGGATTTTCATGTTATATATGTTAGTTTCTTATCTTTTGAGTTTTATAAGACTATAATAATAGTCAAATACGATGTAATTTGTAATATTCGTTTAAACGGCATAGATTGTTTGTGTGAGTATGTAATTTAAGTTACGACTTTTAAGTTAGCTTAGCTTATTTTAATAGTTTATTTTATTATGCTCCGCAAATATAACAGTAACGTAGTATGTAGCGTGCACTGTGTGTCTCAGAAACGGGATTTTCACATTTAAGAATATTGAATAATTGCTACTCATACTCATCCTTGATTCTGGCGATGTAACAGACACCAGACACTTTGACCAAGTTTTATTAAGGATGGCTCATACACTCGTCCGACGCATGACTCAGACCCTATCATCTAATACGTCACGGGTAATAGATTCGAAGAACAGATGTCGTTCTAACAAGAAGATCTTTAGGTCATACTGTACCTAAATATGTAAAAAAGATATCACTTGCGGATACTACTAAAAAAACAAAATCTGTTATTTTTTTAATTCTACATGGGAAGTGTTTCATCATTATCTCACCTGATATCCTAAATAACCGGCCAAGTGCGTGTCAGGCCACTCGCAGTGTAGGGTTCCGTAGTAGCCTGTTATTCAATGCAAGTCTTTACCCGTTATAAACAAGCAACTAGGTACTCGAATCCGTCTCTGTCACTTTAAAGGATTTATTCTAAGGATTTTGTATTAGGTACAAAATTATCCAACACCCAAGTTCAACGACTATTACTGCTAAACTAATAAAGTTATCTTAACCGCTATAATTTTCCTTTAAAGTTCATAAAATGTTGTATTATCATGAATTTTTCCAGATTTTTCAAGCCAGCAGTTTAGCTTTTAGAGGGGGAGGGGGACGCCCTACTGGAACAAAAATTTTCACTTTAAAGTTTAATATTTCGTAAATAGAGCATTCAATCGAAAAATGGTATTTATAACCTTTAAGTCATTTTAAAAGACCTATTCAACCATACTCCACACGATGGGGTAGACGATGAAAAAAAAAATCATCCCCCACTTCTCATCTGGGGGAGCTACCCTAAAAAAAATATTTTAAAAAAATTTATTTCAGCACTTTGTCGGCGTAATTTATATACATACCCCCCACAAAATTACAGTTTTCTAGTGTTAACGGTCTCTTAGCAAAACCTCGGACAGACAGACAGACAGACAGACAGACAGACAGACAGACGGACATGACGAAACTATAAGGGTTCTTTGTCAGGACTACGGAACCCTAAAAACAGCAAAAGCCCAATGGCTAAGGCGCCAGCCTGACGATCGAGAGGTTGTGAGTTTGATCCCCACCCACAGAAATAAGGAAGTGAATGCACTCCAGAAACAAGCATATTTAGCTTAGTTGGAGGAGTTAACAACACTACTAGGAAGATGCAACCCACGTTGCTAGTAAGCTTTTTGAAACAAAAAAAAGTAACAATGTGTTCGACGATGTAGCACTCTTGCCTAGAAAATACCTTTTCACACGTGATGACATGACCTCATCAACTCCAAGACATTTCAATATTTTTTTTACATAAATGTCTTATGTAAAAAATTATCTTGGACTATATGGATGTAGCTTCGGACCTAGACTTACAGTACTAGTACTAGACTTTGCACTGTAGAACATTGCTACGAAAACCAATGAATTAACATTACCTTTGTTTCTATCTCGCTCACACTTACCATAAAAGACCATCTGTCAAAAACTGAAATCAATGTGTAGTTTTCTACACATTACGTACCAAAACATGATTCATCGTCATATTTTTAATTTTCAAAGTTTATTTCATTCACCACGATTGTGCAAAATCTTTTTGCCTAGGACTATTCACTAACATATCTCAGCATCTCAAAAACTTTTTAACTTATGATGCCGAAATAGAAATTAACGATGCTCAAAGAATCAAGAATCAGAGCATTTATTCAGTATGTAGGCAGTATTAATATACGCATATATACACGTCAAAATCATAAAATAAATCATAACCAATTATCAAGTAAACATAGCAAAAGCAGAATTTAACGCTTTGAATTAGAAAAAAAAAAAGTAATTTACCATTCAGCTGTCATCCAATCGTTAACGTCAAAATATTTAAAAAAAAATTAAGTACCTTAAAACCAACCATACATGTAACTGTGTGTTTCAGTACTTCAATTTCAAGACAATTTTTATATAAAAAAAAATAAAAAAAGTGAAATAGTGAAACACAACATAGAGAAACGCATACCGATCACAGTACATATCATGATCCGAATGGAACTGATAGTCCGTCTGTCAGCTGCATAATATTGTTTAAATAAAAATAAAAATGGCAAGCCTAGAAAGAAAATCTGCGGACAAAAGGGGAAAACTGAATGGCTGTTGAATCTACCGGTGTTTCGGAAATACTCCCATCAGAGAAGAAACACCAAGCTGAAATTGAAACTAACAATACTGACATTTGATAAACAGAAGATTATTTATGGAAAGGATGAACATACAAACATACATCTATGATAGTAGGTGGTTATTGGGTGTTCTACTCCACCCACAGGGTGGTGGGTGGAGTAGAACACCCAATAACCACAAATTGATTATCTCTCGCCATTTGTGTTTTAGAACTCTCAACGACCCTGGTAAGAACAGGCAAAAAACAGATACAGAAATAGAAATAAAATAACAGAAACGAGCAAACGCAGTTGAGTATATAATTTTGATCAACATGTTTTAGAACTCTCGAAGCCTCCGGTGTAATAATTTTAATAAACATGTTTTAGAATTCTCAAAGCCTCCGGTAAGATCAGGCAAAAAACAGAAACAGATACAGAAATAAAAACAGAAACAGAAACGAGCGAACGCAATTACTAGTTTGCTTATTTGGTAACCAAAAAAACTCAACCGTTCCGCTCATAAGGTATATCGTTTGATCAACTGATGTGTTGTGGAACCCTCAATATATTTAAATTGGTCTGTTATAGATAGAAAAGAACGGAGAAAAAACTGAATTGGTGTTAAAATAACAGAAACGAGCGAACGCAGTTGGGTATATAATTTGATCAACATGTTTTAGAACTCTCAAAGCCTCCGGTGTAATAATTTTGATCAACGTGTTTTAGAACTCTCAAAGCCTCCGGTAAGAACAAGCAAAAAACAGAAACAGATACAGAAATAGAAACAGAAACAGAAACGAGCGAACGCAATTACTAATTTGCTTTTTTGGTAACCAAAAAACCCAACTGTTCCGCTCATCAGGTATATCGTCTGGTGTTTTTCACTAGTAGTAACTGACAATTTACTTACTTAAATCTTACAAACTAATTTTGTATGACGAAATATTTATTAGATCAAACAAGATACATTTGTATAATTCCAGAGCGTAGGTGTTCATACTGGAAATCTGAAACAATATAAAAAATATTACAAAATTAAAATCTGCTACCCCTAAAGCACCAACTTTTATATTTTCTGTGCTTTAAAGAAATGTGTGTATATACGTAAATTAAAATTCAAGCGTAGTCACTCACCATTTTCATCTAAAGGATTTTAATTTATTAAATTCATGAAGATCTCATTGTTCCTGCTGCTTGTCGCTCCTGTAAAATAGAAATTGGTACACATTAGTTTAAAACTAAGAATACACAATTTTATTTTTAAAAATCTTTACTCAGAATAAATCAAATTAAACTTGGAAATAACTAAACATTAAATCAGTGTGTAGTTAATATAAATAGCAATCGAAAAATAATCATTTTTATGTAATTTTTTAATATTATTTTCTTTACCTAACATTTACATAACATGTTCAAAATAATTAGGATCGTTTAAAAAACCGACTTCAACTGTCACTATAATAAATTTGAGTAGCAAGTTTGCGGTTATTATCTCCATATTACTCAGAATAAATCAAATTAAACTTGGAAATAACTAAACATTAAATCAGTGTGTAGTTAATATAAATAGCAATCGAAAAATAATCATTTTTATGTAATTTTTTACTATTATTTTCTTTACCTAACATTTACATAACATGTTCAAAATAATTAGGATCGTTTAAAAAACCGACTTCAAATGCCACTGTAATTAATTTGAGTAGCAAGTTTGCAGTTATTATCTCCATATCTCTGGAGATACTCATTAGATCTTGATAAATTTACAATGGGAACCACTACAAAAGTATAATCTTTGACATAAATATATAATTTAAAAAATCGGACCACAATTGACAGAGAACAAAAATAATAAATATTTCACAGTGAAACATAGAACATCCTCCTTTTTTTAAGTCGGTTAGTAGGGCTTTTTGTCGTATGAAGACCTATTTTATTTTTTCGATTTCTAGTTATTGAGAAAATCTTTATTATATAATACGACAGAAACTTTGTTTGTAATTTTATTTTCGAATCAATCAAAAAAGTTTACGTTGCAAAGTATTATACAATAAAAGCTAGGTACTTACTTGTTAATTCCAAATAGTTAATTAGTATAGAATGAATGGTCTTGTTCACACGCTCGATAGTAGGTACAAACGTACGAAGGATGGATTGAGTTACATGTACATCGTAAGCATTTCTTTTAAGGGTTCGCATACACGTTCGTTTTTAACTCTGCGATTGAATTGTTCTGTAGGTACAGATAAATCATGTCCCTATAACCTGTAAATGTTTATACCATTAAGTTTGCACTGTACAGTTAATTGAATGCTATTTTAACCGACACCTAACCAAGGAGTAGGTTCTGAATTCGTCGGAATCTTTTTTTATGTATGCTTCTCGATTACTCAAAGATGGCCGTACCGATTTAGAATATTTTTTATATTGTTTGAAAGGACACACTTTCCAAGTAATTTCATTTAAATTTCATCGAGATCTGATGACTATCTCAAGAGATATCGGGAGACAAACACATCAAACTTGGCACATGACTAGCGTGACATTTGAAGTTAGTTCTTTTAGTTTATTAACGATTTTAAATTATAATTATAACCATTCAGTTAAACTATCATTCATATGTATAGTCAAAACTATTTAGTGAAAACGAGCAGTTAAAACTCAAGGTGTGTAGCGGCCTTACGACAAATTATTTTTAAACAGACTTAACAGATAGCGTTTGTACGAATTACTTTTTTGTTTGTTATATCAATCATTTATGAACTGATTTGTTTTTTTCTTTTTACCGACTTCACATAAAGGAGGATGTACTCAATTCGTCTGTATAATTGTATTTTTTTGTTACCTCAGAACTTCATCACTAATTAACTGTGTGTGGATTTGGAGAATGTTTTTATTTTTTATAAATAGAATATGTTTACAGTGTAGTTCCATTTTAATTTTATCAAGATCTGATAAGTATCTCCAGAGATATGGAGATAAAGACCTCAAATTTAGTACTGAAAATGACTTGCGCAGCATGTGAAGTCGGCTTTTTGTTTTGTGAACGATCTTAAATTATGTAAAAATGTAAATAGTAATACTTTCCGTGTGGTGTATTGTACAGTTCAAATAATTAGATACCGTCTTATTATCTAAACACATAAAATATGATTGCAATATTTTATGCACTGACTTTTAATTTTACGTAAAACATTAAAGGCAATCCGGACAACCGGGCCCCCTACCTATTTACCAAATCCGTTGCCAGAACCGATGATGTTAATTTTTTTCAAAATAATCATGCTGTTGCATGATTAGGTGCTTTAATAGTAGTATACAGGATGTATTGTAATGCTAAATAATGAAATGTAGCTGATCAGAATGTTCGTTTAAATTGAGCTAAAATAGAGTTAAAATAGAGAAAATATAAGGCGCGTCGCTCACTACCAAGTCGTGGCGGCGTAGTATTTTTGGTAAATGCATGTTGCCCTTTAATATCATCTGACAGAATATACACTCACGAACTAATAAACTGCACCAAAGTTCAGTATTACTTTCGAATTAATTGAATGGTCTTTTCCAGTATACAAACATACACTTAAGGATATGATACTTCGCTGCTATGAAGTTAACGAACCAAACTATAGGTTTCAATCTAACGTTTATATTTTATTTCTAAGGCGTCTCGGACTTTGATTTAGTTTAATATTCCGTAAATGTAGGTTTACCCTACCTAATTAGATTATTAATGTTGATCAACCAAAGAGTATATCAAAATAAACTTTAATAATGTGAGTGCCTGTTGTGGGGTTTTATAATGAAAAACAATCAATCAATTAATTTATTTATTAAGAATATACCAATAAAAAATGTTCGTTTTATAATGATTAACAAAGCCCTCTGTACTCAGCCATATACAACTTGACATTAATTTTAAAATTAAATTATTTGAAAGGTAATAGTTAATGTTATAATTTATATTAGTTATAATAGTTAAAATTTTAAATTTGTCAATTAATATTCTTGCACACTATAGTAGGCTTACTTCAGCCATGATAAATTACTTTATTTGACGTCTAGAATAGGTTTGCGTTTGCATGTAAAGCTGCTTAATGTTTTATTCTAATGGAATTCTAGTGGGGTAACGAACGCAGAACCATATGATAAAAAAATGACTACCGTACCATTCTTCTACATTACATGATTATGTATCTAGGTAATATTAGTAATTAGAGATGTTTCAGTTTAGCATATTTAAGCAAGGATGTAGAATTGAAATTTAAATTGTAGTAAGCGAGGAACATCTTCTTCGCTGTTCACGATGATATGGTAGAAAGAAGCACACCGTTGCCGTTTATGGGGCAAGGTTTATTATATGAGATAGAAGTATTACCTGATACTAGAATACTTAGGAGAATAAATAGGGGAAGAAAGCCTGTGAGTGAGGCGTTTTAGGCGGAGTTTGCAGCATGCATGTTCTTAAGACCTTAGATGCCTGGGTCTTACACCCGGCCTGGTGCAGCCTTAGGGCTACTCTGCCCCCTCATTCCACCTGGTAAACACCACAACATGTTACAATGTATGGTAATCATTAGATTATTTAAAGGGTATGTTCGCGGGGGACAAGTTTGAGCATTTTAAGAGAAGCCTTTCCTGACCCTTACTAATAATATTAGGGAAAGATTTGAGAGTAGAAAAGTGGAAGTTATAGTCGCTATCTCACTGCTTTTAAGTTTATAATATATATGGTATTATTATATGTTAATAAATATGCCACGTACATGACCGTTAGGTCTAAAGGAAGGTTTTTAGGTAAGAAATATAACACTACACAACAAGATTTTGGATGAAATGTACAATTTATGCGCCCATCTTGTTAGACGGATTCGCATGGAAAGGTGGATTGATTTCAATGAAATTATACCTGTATCTCGGCGTTAGACAGAGATCTAGCTTTAAGCTTAAGCTAGAATATAACATCGATATAATTTGGACACTTCGTGCATAACAAGTTAAATATGATAACTCACAGTTTCAGTGTCCCTCAAAACTTTGAACAAAAAAACAAAATGGATGTCAAGGCGTGCCATTGACCACTGCACAGTGCACAGAGTACTGATCTGATACTGAATAGCCCTACTACGTTATAAGAGTAGGCACTTCTCTACATTGTTGATACCCGATTTATGAACGTACTTTATAGCCAACCTAACTTAACGGAAAGTATTGCTTATACATTTCATAGAAACTTTTTTTGCAGGGTTAGTTGGTACAAAGTACGTTCATAATTATGGGTTATTTAATAATGTATGCAATGTCGCGAGACGACCACTGTATATTTTTAATTCATTAGCGTCCTCTATGGAGAAACTACGTAACTACTACGATAAGTAGGTTATCATTGAGTATTTACCGTAAGATTTTATCAATTTTTGATTAGACCAAAACTTTGTAATGATTTCGACAGATAGCGTGAAATTTAAATAAGGAAGCCGTTCGATATTGATTATTATATACGAGGAGTTTATTGGATCCATTGATCGAGTTATTTAGATTGAATTTATTTATTGAGTTACCTATTGGAGAGCAATTATTTAGATATATTTATAGTATTTAGTTATTGGTGAGTTTATTAGTGTTCCCGTTAGATGGTGGGACTAGTATAAAAGGATGTATTGGATTATTTAAATTATGGTACTTTTATTAGTTTTATGCTAGATTTGTTGGTAAGATTTTAGGAAGTGTTAATAAATGAAATAATTCAAAACAACGATGTTAATGTATACGATTATATAATAAATTTCTTAAATATATTCATGATTAACTGTCTGTGAGCAGATTTTAAACCATTGCAAATCCCAGTTACATGAAAAATTAGCTATTATTAATTTATAATTATATTATTAATTAATTAGCTAAAGATTTGTGCCCTCTTTGAGAAACGACGTAACTATTACAATAAGTATGTTATCATTGAATATTTTTTTAATTCTTCTTCAGTCAGTTCAGTCTTATAAATTTATAAGACCCTAACTTGTAATAGTGCCGACAGATTAAAATTATTGTATTATTATTATGCGCTTTCAAATTTATTTATTTGTAGTGGATTTTAGGGAGTAATAAAAAATAAATTTACCAAAAAAAAAACCTAATCGGTTCATAAACAGCAGTTAAATATGAGTTTACAATCAAAAACATCATACATACAAATCGAGTACGACGTATCTTGTTTATTGAAGTCGGTTAAATAGTAATCTTTGCCGAAGGCCTCTACACACATGGAGTTTTAATTGCAATAAGTATTCGTATTTTATTAAAATAAACAAATTTGAACTTAATCTATAGCATAAAGCTACCTACTGGTCGCACTCAAATAACATGAGAAAAACCTTTTCTGTTACCCGACTACGATAGAATTAAAAGTGAATGTATAAAATATTACACACACTAATAATAAAAAAAATATACAAATATACAACAAGTAAAAAAGTCAATTAATCATCAAATCTAACATTTGAAAACAGTCTTCATTATTCACTATCTCACCTGATGTTTCGTTTCGTGGTCGAAGATTTTATGAAACAGCGTTTGTTAATTGCAAACACTTATATGTGGTTAGGTAATGATGTAAGCAGGCCTAATAATGCACACAGGAAGTATTTGGTTCATAAACAACAGTTAGGTATGAGTTAATCGTACATACATATGGAGTACGTATCTCTGTTTATTGAAGTTGGTTAAAAAAGTAATCTTTGTCTCTGGAACATATCTGGAAACATACCTGGAGTTATGAGGCAACAAACAAAAAATCATAAAATCAAATCGAGAACGTATCTCCATATATTGAAGTCGGTTAAAATGTAATATTTGTCTCTACAGCATAAATCAAGCCTTAATTATAGAATGTCGACGTAGCCGTAAGTCGATACCCAGTCACCTTTTATCAACAGTGTAGGGAAATAAACTGACCTATATCTTCAATTATGTATCTCTAAGCGGATATATAGATTTAGATCGTTCCTTCCTCTTACCAAAACCTTTATATATCCGGTATATCTTAATGAAGATTTTTTTATTATTCAATTTCAACCGTGATATATAATTATTTGGATCACATCATCAATAACAACAGGTAAGAAAAAAAAATTAAAAAAAATGCAAGTTACGACCTAATAATGTTAAATAATATAGGTTTTAAATCTCGACTATGCTTAATTTTGGATATGGAATATACTAACGGATATAATGTGTCTTTTTGAGTGAGTTTCAGATATATCAGAAGCAGTTATACCAAGCGGATCAATATCCTTTTATGATCAAAATTTATTATTATATGGAAGGATATACGATAGTTCCACTCCTCTGTCAGATACCCAAGCCTATTGCAAAGGTGAAATATTCTGTTAAAATACGAGTACTTACTACTTTTTAGATTGGAATATTATTTGCTGACAAATAGGTATTCTACTGAGACTGATAAAAATAGGGTTCTCTCATGTCATTTGAATCAACGCAATCCTCGGAGCTAGTAGCAAGCCAGGGGGACGAGCATTAAATTGATCGTTTTTATGTAGTACGCACTCTTTCATCAAATATTACTTATTAGTTCAATAGAAAAAGGCGATTACACTGCGATCGACTTGGCGTACAAATCTTCATATAACCGGTTTATAGTTCGGTACCTTGTGCGTTCCATCTCATTTATCAATAAAATACCGATATATATTTTGTAGGAAAAAAGTGTTTATTTGCTTATGTAACTTTAATAAATAAAACAGTAGGTACTACATTTTCATGTTTAAAACAAATTACTTACTATAATTTAGACGTATTTCACATAAACAATGTAAACAAATTAAGTGTGCTACTACTTACTTGATTAATTAAAAATGCTAATCACTAATTCAGAATCACTGATCATATTTTCAGTTAAGTAACTAGTAAGTTTAAGTTAGGAAGCGTATACAAAAACTCGATTTTTCAGTATTTTTTTGCTCGATGGTACGGAACCATGGTAAAGTGTTAGTCCAACTTGCATTTGGCCAGTTTATTTCTTCACACGGTTGATAAAAGGTTTTGAGTTACAGCTTCGACAACATTAAAGGCTAAGGGTGTTGTACATACGTTTTAACTCTACGATTTAATTTTAGTTTGAAAGTTTTCGTATATTCATATTGAATGTGAACATGTAGGCTTTTTTGCGTTGTATTTTTTGGATTTGTAAGTACTTATTTTACGAATGAGTAGACCATCTTCTGGGAGTAGCTAGATCAAAGATTTAACGTTCCTGTACCCATAAATCATGTCCTTACAGCCTATTCATTTTCAACTATCTATATATTCACCTAGAGTTTTAGCTGCGCGTTTTAACTAAATGTTTTTAATTAAAATAGCATTCGATAGTTCATGTATATATTGAAAACTTGAGTTTATAGATATTTGAAAATGAATAAACTATAAGAACATGATTTATCTCTACATGACAGTTTAATCTTAGATTTAAAACGTATGTACAAACCCTTAGCTTTTAATGTCGATGAAGCCGTAACTCGAGACTTCGTTTGTTTTGTTAAAATATCAGTACTTAATACCTATTAGATTGGAATATTATTTGCTGACAAATAGGTATTCTACTGAGACGGATAAAATAATAGGGTTCTCTCATGTCATTTGAGTCAACGCAATCTTCGGAGCTAGTAGCAAGCCTGGGGGACGACCATTACATTGATCGTTTTGTATGTAGTACGCACTCTTTCATCAAATATTACTTATTAGTTCAATAGAAAAAGACAAGACACTGCAATCGACTTGGCGTACAAATCTTCATGTAACCGGTTTATAGTTCGGTTACCTTGTGCGTTCCATGACATTTATCAATAAAATATCGATAAATAAAAATTAAAGTACAAATAACATTTTAAGAAAATATTATTGTAACATGCTATTGGGATAAACTGCAGCCTATGTCACTCTCGAAGTCCTCTGACCAACTTTATACAAAATTCACATAAATCTGTTGAGCTGTTTTGACGTGAAAGGATAAATAACATATAAACATACTTTTACATTTTTTAAACATTAAAAGTTATAATAATATATTTTTAGTATTATATATTTTATTGTGATTTTGTTTTAGTTATTATAATATACAATGGTTTGTAGGAAAAAACGTCTTGAAGCACCACTGTCGAATACAACCAGTCCGCGACACAGACAAAAATCACCTTTTTTACTTATTCTGTGGTTTTGGTACAAAAATACCTTTGATTGTCCAGTACTTGAAGTATATATCTAGTCTATGGTAAAGATTTAATAGCTCAAGTGTTAAAATGTAGGTCTGCCAAATTTTTAAAACATTAAAAGTTATAGAATGTTTTGTAGGAAAAAAGTGTTTATTTGCTTATGTAACTATAATAAATAAAACAATAGGTCTGTACTATATTTTCATGTTTAATACAAATTACTTACTATAATTTAGACTTATTTCACATAAACAATATAAACAAATTAAGTGTGTTACTACTTACTTGTTTAATTAAAAATGCTGATCACTAATTCAGAATCACTGATCATATTTTCAGTTAAGTAACTAGTAAGTTTAAGTTAGGGAGCGTATACAAAAAACTCGATTTTTCATTCAGTATTTTTGCTCGATGGTACGGAACCATGGTAAAGTGTTAGTCCAACTTGCACTTGGCCAGTTTATTTCTTCACACGGTTGATAAAAGGTTTTGAGTTACAGCTTCGACAACATTGAAGGCTAAGGGTGTTGTACATACGTTTTAACTCTACGATTTAATTTTAGTTTGAAAGTTTTCGTTTATTCATATTGAATGTGAATGTATAGGCTTTTTTTCACGTTGTATTTTTTGGATTTGTAAGTACTTATTTTACTAATGAGTAGACCATCTTCTGGGAGTAGCTAGATCAAAGATTTAACGTTCCTGTACCCATAAATGATGTCGTTACAGCCTATTCATTTTCAACTATCTATATATTCACCTAGAGTTTTAGCTGCGCGTTTTAACTAAATGTTTTAAATTAAAATAGCATTGGATAGTTCATGTATATATTGAAAACTTTAATCGTAGAGTTAAAACGTATGTACAAACCCTTAGCTTTTAATGTCGATGAAGCCGTAACTCGAGACTTCGTTTGTTTTGTTAAAATATCAGTACTTAATACCTTTTAGATTGGAATATTATTTGCTGACACATAAAAATATGTGCTATAAAACCGTGGAACAATTGGTAAACCGTCACATTCGGCGAGAGGTAATCCTACCTTGGACTCTCAGAATGAACTTACCATGGTTCATCCAACCGTATGTGTTTAGGCAATGAGAGATAATCCTACCTTGGACTCTCAGAATCACACTTGCCACAATTCATCAAACCCTGTGTGTTATGAACACAGTTGGTGGGAGATAATCTTACCTCAGGCTCCTAGAGTGAGTTCATCACATACGACGAGAGATAATCCTACCTCGGACTCTCAGGATGATACTTACCATGGTTCATCCAACCGTATGTGTTTGAGCATCGAGAGATAATCTTACCATGGGCTCTCAGAATGACACTTACACAATTCATCCAACCGTATGTTTTATGAACACAGTTGGTGGGAGATAATCTTACCTCAGGCTTCCAGAGTGAGTTAATCATATACAGCGAGAGATAATCCCGCCTTGGACTCTCAGTTTATACTTATATTGCTCACTCAGCCGATTGTGTTTATACATCGCATGCGGCGAGAGATAATCCTGCCTTGGACTCTCAGGATGACATAAGGGAGGGGGTTTTAGTCAGTAGGAGTCTGACATAACCGAAGAGTCTGTGCTCAACGGCATCCAATGAGGATTTCCCCCTCCGACGAAAAAAAAAAAAAAAAAAAAAAAATACATTTGTGTTAGAAACATAGTTGGTGGAAGATAATCTAACCTCAGACTTCCAGAGTGAGACTTACCATGGACCACTCAGCCGATTGTGTTTAGGCACCACATGAGATATAATCAATTTTAAGATAAAATGATATAACAAACGAGTTGATTAATAGTACATTACGGTACAAGTGTGTAATGTTGGTGATTACCGCTGAGGCGCCATTGAGATCCGAGCCGTTAGGTGAAGGTCTTAAGAGAGCCGAGGACGGTATTCATCAATACACACGTGTATCATACGACGTTTTTTAACACACTTGTGAAGAAAATAATACAAAAAAATCATGTTATATAGTAGACAATTATAGATATTTTACCTTGGAGTTTTCAGGTAGTAAACTTTCCATAACGTTCAAAGGGCTTCACATCTTATATTGGGCGTTGTACAACATAAATCATTTTCTTTATAACTAGTACTTTTAGACATTTCAATTAATAAATAACTATAATTTCATCAGCGAAAACGAGTTGTGAAAAATGTTTCGCAATGGTGGGAAAAAATTCATTAGTTTTCCAATGCGCGCGCATCTAACAATGGCGATCGGCCATAGACTAAAAGAATGAGGTTTATTTATTTATTTATTTTTTTGTTTGACGCGGTTAGCGTTTTGGCCACGTACAGAATGGGGAATTATAGTTTTTACAGACAAAACAAAAGTTATAATTAAATAAAAGTTTTGTTTATTAAACACGTACAAGTTAAAATTATCTATTTAAACACGAAGTTGTTTAAAATGAGCAAGCAATAGGTATATTAATTTATTTGTGCTATTGCACACGATCTTTTTTGTATCGAAACTTTTTTAAGAACAAAGCAACACAACCAATAAAATTAAAAAAAAATATCTATAACTCACTTGCGAATAATAGTAATTAAAAAGTCACAGTTTGATAACAGGCGTCATTGTGTGCCTGATTGCAGTGAAATAAAAGCCACTTCATGAGCAAGTGTATTAAAAACGATATACCCAACTGCGTTCGCTCGTTTTTTGTTATTTTAACACTGACTCAGTTTTTTCTCCGTTCTTTCCTATGTATAACAGACCAATTTAAATATATTGAGGGTGCACAACACACCAATTGATCAAACGATATACCTGATGAGCGGAACAGTTGGGATTTTGGTTACCAAAAAAGCAAATTAGTAATTGCGTTCGCTCGTTTCTGTTTCTGTTTCTATTTCTGTATCTGTTTCTGTTTTTTGCTTGTTCTCACCGGAGGCTTTGAAAGTTCTAAAACACGTTGATCAAAATTATTACTCCAGGGTCATTGAGAGTTCTAAAACACGTTGATCAAAATTATTACACCGGAGGCTTTGAGAGTTCTAAAACATGTTGATCAAATTATATACCCAACTGCGTTCGCTCGTTTCTGTTATTTTAACACCAATTCAGTTTTTTCTCCGTTCTTTTCTATCTATAACAGACCAATTTAAATATATTGAGGGTTCCACAACACATCAGTTGATCGAACGATATACCTTATGAGCGGAACGGTTGAGTTTTTTTTGGTTACCAAATAAGCAAACTAGTAATTGCGTTCGCTCGTTTCTGTTTCTGTTTTTATTTCTGTATCTGTTTCTGTTTTTTGCCTGATCTTACCGGAGGCTTTGAGAATTCTAAAACATGTTTATTAAAATTATTACACCGGAGGCTTCGAGAGTTCTAAAACATGTTGATCAAAATTATATACTCAACTGCGTTTGCTCGTTTCTGTTATTTTATTTCTATTTCTGTATCTGTTTTTTGCCTGTTCTTACCAGGGTCGTTGAGAGTTCTAAAACACAAATGGCGAGAGATAATCAATTTGTGGTTATTGGGTGTTCTACTCCACCCACCACCCTGTGGGTGGAGTAGAACACCCAATAACCACCTACTTATGATTATACATCTACACCACTCCGAAAGACAGACATCAAGAACAAGACACTTTTTGTGATATCCTATTATTACTATACTTAGAGGCAACAAACTGGCCAAGTTCAAGTCGGACTCGCACTCGTAAGGTTCCGTAACAGGGTAGAGTATTTTATAACTATAATTATTCGCAACCATTTAACACCACACATTTTACCACTTTAGAAGTGACTATCTTTCAAATGATTTACTTTGAGAAAAAATAGTTTTAGAAACCTCTTTTTATTTTTGTATAATAATCTTAAGGCGGTTTACAGAATACAACTACCTACCAACCATGTTTCAACTATGTAGTCATAATAGTTTCTGAATAAAGTGGCGGACAGACAGACATGACGAATCTATAAGGGTTCCGTTTTTTTGCCATTCGGCTACGGAACCCTAAAAAGTGGAAAGTTTTCGGAAGAAACCGCTGGATGCTTTTAGCAAAATGTATTTTCCTCTCTCCATGTTACTTTAGTGACGTAGTGCCTCGGACATTGAAACTCCAGTGATTTCATTGGTTTTTAGATGTGACTCTTCTTATCGCCCACGACAACAGTCTATCGGATATTCCATCAATGAACATTCTTATAAGGTTACCGTCACTATTGAAGACATGTTGCCTATTTGTAGCAAGATAAATATTTACCTATTGTTAACGGATGTTTTTATATTTGCGTCAGATCAGACGTCAGATGCGGGTGTGTAGAGATCCCGTTGAATCATGGAACGCCTAGGTAGGTCTATTCGACGGACTTTGTCGCAGTTTGTCGTTTTCTACTTTGTACGATGATATGCTGCGACATCGACGCGTCGTCGACAACACAAGGTGCTCTGTTGACTGCATTGTGTCATTGTAGGTGTGTATCTGTGAGTACATATTGCACATATTGCATGATGCTGCAATTATCTCAATGCTTGTGACTAAATAAATAACCCTACAGGTGTCTCATAGATGACTCCAAAATATATTCTTAAAAGGCTTATAGCTACTTTTTATGATTCTCATCACAAGGACTTTTTACTGACACTCAGAGTAGTATTAAAGTATTATGTTTGTTAATTATAAAATAGAATTATCAACGAGATAGTGGTCAAACGCTAGCCTACGAGATATAAAAAGTGTCATTATTTGAGGAATAGCGTGACCAATTAAGATATAGAGCGTATGAGAGCTGATATACCATCCTACTGCCTACTAATATTATAAAGGCGACAGTTTGTATGTATGTTTGTTACCTACTTCTTCTCGCTAAAACTACTCAACCGATTGATCTGAAATTTGGTATAGCCTAGATCCTGGAATAAAACATAGGGTATTTATAGGGTACTTTTTATCTTGATATTCCTACGGGAACGATGTCTACGCGGGTAAAGCCACGGGGCATGGCTAGTTCAAATATAAATTTTACCTCTGGTAACGAATACGGAAAAATTGCAGCATAGGGTTTGCGTATTAGACATACGTCATCGGTTACCACCAGGTGAACGGTCTTGTTTTTCTTTTGATGTAATTTAAAATATATTATTTTTGAAAACTAAAAGGTCTTTGAACCCAACAAAATCATCTTCTAATTTCTCTCAAGACTTCGCCGTATCCATTCACGTTTAGCCTGAAATTCCTGCGGCATGAATGACGCACGACATGGTGAGATTGCGATCAGTCATTCTATCAGTGCCTATATTAGGTAAAAGTTCCTCCCGCGAGGGTGTGTGACTCACCGCCGAGAGCCGCCGAGGAGGGCGGGGTCTATCGGACCATGGCATGAGAACATCGGACCACTGCGCTGGTAGGGGTGGAATGTGGATTTGTGTCGTCACTGCGTTCAGTGCACAGTCTGCATACTTAGGACATGTTGAAACATGTAACTTTTACCCAAGATTTGTATCATAATACTTTGTTACTTATATTATTTACAAGTTCTATAGTATTATCTACCTTTGTGATATTGTATAATTATCGTTGGAACTCAGAATTGTGATTTTATTGCTTCCGGTTTCATACAACCTTATTTATTTTTTAGCGTATCTATTACTCAGTTTATTAAACAGTCTATTATATTATCTATTATGTGAATGAGACGTCTGTTGATTGAAGGCACCGCGTGACCACGATGTTTCTGTTGATTGAAGGCACCGCGTGACCACGATGTTTCTGTTGATTGACGGCACCGCGTGACCACGATGTTTCTGTTGATTGAAGGCACCGCGTGACCACGATGTTTCTGTTGATTGACGGCACCGCGTGACCACGATGTTTCTGTTGATTGAAGGCACCGCGTGACCACGATGTTTCTGTTGATTGACGGCACCGCGTGACCACAATGTTTCTGATGATTGAAGGCACCGCGTGACCACGATGTTTCTGTTGATTGACGGCACCGCGTGACCGCGATGTTTCTGTTGATTGAAGGCACCGCGTGACCACGATGTTTCTGTTGATTGACGGCACCGCGTGACCACGATGTTCCTGTTGATTGAAGGCACCACGTGACCACGATGTTTCTGTTGATTGACGGCACCGCGTGACCACGATGTTTCTGTTGATTGAAGGCACCGCGTGACCACGATGTTTCTGTTGATTGACGGCACCGCGTGACCACGATGTTTCTGTTGATTGAAGGCACCGCGTGACCACGATGTTTCTGATGATTGAAGGCACCGCGTGACCACGATGTTTCTGTTGATTGAAGGCACCGCGTGACCACGATGTTTCTGTTGATTGAAGGCACCGCGTGACCACGATGATTCTGTTGATTGACGGCACCGCGTGACCACTATGTTTCTGTTGATTGACGACACCGCGTGACCACGATGTTTCTGTTAATTGACGGCACCGCGTGACCACGATGTTTCTGTTGATTTACGGCACCGCGTGACCACGATGTTTCTGTTGATTGACGGCACCGCGTGACCACGATGTTTCTGTTGATTGACGGCACCGCGTGACCAGGATGTTTCTGTTGATTGAAGGCACCGCGTGACCACGATGTTTCTGTTGATTGAAGGCACCGCGTGACCACGATGTTTCTGTTGATTGAAGGCACCGCGTGACCACGATGTTTCTGTTGATTGAAGGCACCGCGTGACCACGATGTTTCTGTTGATTGAAGGCACCGCGTGACCACGATGTTTCTGTTGATTGAAGGCACCGCGTGACCACGATGTTTCTGTTGATTGAAGGCACCGCGTGACCACGATGTTTCTGTTGATTGAAGGCACCGCGTGACCACGATGTTTCTGTTGATTGAAGGCACCGCGTGACCACGATGTTTCTGTTGATTGAAGGCACCGCGTGACCACGATGTTTCTGTTGATTGAAGGCACCGCGTGACCACGATGTTTCTGTTGATTGAAGGCACCGCGTGACCACGATGTTTCTGATGATTGAAGGCACCGCGTGACCACGATGTTTCTGTTGATTGACGGCACCGCGTGACCACGATGTTTCTGTTGATTGAAGGCACCGCGTGACCACGATGTTTCTGTTGATTGAAGGCACCGCGTGACCACGATGTTTCTATTGATTGACGGCACCGCGTGACCACGGTGTTTCTGTTGATTGACGGCACCGCGTGACCACGATGTTTCTGTTGATTGAAGGCACCGCGTGACCACGATGTTTCTGTTGATTGACGGCACCGCGTGACCACGATGTTTCTGTTGATTGAAGGCACCGCTTGACCACGATGTTTCTGTTGATTGAAGGCACCGCGTGACCACGATGTTTCTGTTGATTGAAGGCACCGCGTGACCACGATGTTTCTGTTGATTGAAGGCACCGCATGACCACGATGTTTCTGTTGATTGAAGGCACCGCGTGACCACGATGTTTCTGTTGATTGAAGGCACCGCGTGACCACGATGTTTCTGTTGATTGAAGGCACCGCGTGATCACGATGTTTCTGTTGATTGACGGCACCGCGTGACCACGATGTTTCTGTTGATTGAAGGCACCGCGTGACCACGATGTTTCTGTTAATTGAAGGCACCGCGTGACCACGATGTTTCTGTTGATTGAAGGCACCGCGTGACCACGATGTTTCTGTTGATTGAAGGCACCGCGTGACCACGATGTTTCTGTTGATTGAAGGCACCGCGTGACCACGATGTTTCTGATGATTGAAGGCACCGCGTGACCACGATGTTTCTGTTGATTGACGGCACAGCGTGACCACGATGTTTCTGTTGATTGAAGGCACCGCGTGACCACGATGTTTCTGTTGATTGAAGGCACCGCGTGACCACGATGTTTCTGATGATTGAAGGCACCGCGTGACCACGATGTTTCTGTTGATTGACGGCACCGCGTGACCACGATGTTTCTGTTGATTGAAGGCACCGCGTGACCACGATGTTTCTGTTGATTGAAGGCACCGCGTGACCACGATGTTTCTGTTGTTTGAAGGCACCGCGTGACCACGATGTTTCTGTTGATTGATGGCACCGCGTGACCACGATGTTTCTGTTGATTGAAGGCACCGCGTGACCACGATGTTTCTGTTGATTGAAGGCACCGCGTGACCACGATGTTTCTGAAGGCACCGCGTGACCACGATGTTTCTGAAGGCACCTCGTGACCACGATGTTTCTGAAGGCACCGCGTGACCACGATGTTTCTGAAGGCACCGCGTGACTACGATGTTTCTGATGCAAATTGAATTCCAATAAAGTACATGGTGTTGATTGTCCAACTTGTGGTTGGTAGAAGTACGCTACATAGCCCAACTATCCCGCTTACATTAAACGTTAACAGTTGCATGTTTACATGTTTGTTACTCAATCGCGCATAATCGACTGAACGTGCTGGAATTATATTTGGTATATTGATAGCAAAGAGGATAGAATGGGTTACGTACGAGTAGTTATACATAAGATAATATTAAGCTCTGAGCATAGCCAGTAAATGATGTATCAAAACCATTAGTCTGATTAATTGAATACTAGAACACAAATAGCTTTGCAACTTTTATCGTTTCGGTTATTACATGCTAATGTGTTCGACTGATGTACGTGCGCTGCACTGTGGCATCCACTGTTGCATAGGAGCCGCGCCGCGCCGCGCACTCAGTGTCCCGCACGCTTTGAGTATTCAGCCAGAAACTCAAAGCCCGCACGTATTTGATGTGAGGTTCGAAATTATAATATGGACCTGCTAGTTACGTAATTTAAAAAAAATTACCGGTCAAGTCGAGTTGGACTCGCCCTTCGAGACTTCTGTACCAACGTTGGTTAGTTTAGTACCAATGAAGCTAGACCTCTAACCTGTATGAGCGCTGATATAACTCAGAGGCCTATATTAATTGGCGTAAACTATGTATGTATGGGGACACCCTTTAATTTTCAACGTATTTATTTTCTGGAATTTTTCCTTTATTTGTGCTGTAAGACCTTGCTTTTTGCCAAATTTCAAGATTCTAGGTCGACGGAAAGTACTCCATAGGTTTTCAATGCAAAGGGTACTTCCGGTTGACCTAAAATTGTCAATTTTGGTTAAAAGCTATGTCTTACAAAACAAGTAAAGGAAAAATTCCGAAAAATAAAAAAAGTTGAAAATTACGGTAAATTTTGGTACTTCCAGGTTTTCGCGAAAATCTAAATTTGCCCATTTCTTTTTATCGTGTTCACTCAGGACCTTGATTTTTATACACCTAATAGGGACTATAAATTTCAGTATCTGGTATGAATTTCAACTTGCTAGGTCCACCCGTTCCTGAGAAAATCGGTGGTGACACACGGACCGACAGATGGACATGAAAGTGATCTTATAAAGGTTCCTTTTTACCTTTTGAGGTACGGAACCCTAAAAAGAAACAATATAAAATGTATATACTTTATTTTATGAAATAACTTTACCCTTACAGACTGAATCTGTGGAGATTAAGTCTACAAGTCAAGTTATTAGCATCTGTAGCTTCACTCAGAAGAATGCGTAATATTTTACCGACTGCGACTAAAGCTGCGCTCGCTGAGTCTCTTCTTCCTCTCATACTATGGTGATGCCAGCTATTAGACCTCAGGCAGACCGACTAAATAAGCTAAAGCGGCTGCAAAATGTTTGCAACCGGTTCATCTTCGGTCTCCGGAAACTTTAAAGTTTTTTACAACGCTTACCACCATGCGACATAGGATCAAACGCTAGGCCTATAAAATATATTTTTTATAATGAAATCTGGGTACATCCACACTATGATGACGTTGCGCAAGCGAAGCATAATAGGCGGCGTTATCAAAAGAAAACGCATTACAGATTTGGGGAAGTTTTCTGCGAAGAGCTGTATCTTCGGGCTCTACCGGGAACTAAGCCACCATTATGTGGAGGAAAACCATTGTTTCATCAGCAGGCCGATCAATTACAGCCTGACAGCGGGTTTAATGCGTGGCTTCCAAAAAATGCTGAAGCTTTAACGCGTATGTTTTATTCAAATTGCGCCAGACGAAATTACAGGACCGCGAAACAGGAATACAGCGAAGGTTAGGGTGCATTCTAAAGCTTTTATCATTAAACCTTATTATTTGTTAGCGTTTACGCTAATTGATTGATCGTATCACAAAAATTAAATCAATATTTTCATATAATTCCTTTTTGAGTCAAAGGTACTTGAAATAAACGTATTTTATTTATTTATTTTTATTATTTCGTAAATGTTGTCTTAATGGATTACAGAAGTGATTGTATTATATTTTGTGTTAATTAATTCAGATAATGAGACATGATTTATTATAGACACTTTCCTTCTCTCAGGAATCTGAGTAAGGTTTGTTGTACTTTATATACACATTACAATAGTGACATTTTACAGTACTGCCTTCTTCTCTATTAGCTACATACATTCATACAATCACTTATAGATTTAAAAGCGGGAATTTAACGTGACTTACACGATATCGATATAGCGATCGACATTTATAATACATACAATCACGCCTTTTTCCCGTTGGGGTAGGCAGAGACTACTTCTTTCCACATGCTACGATCCTCCTTCGCTTCTTCCACTTTCATGAGCGCCTCATACATGCTCGCCGGTTATAGATACTTTTGACTTGGCCTTTCTTTGAAACGTCTCCGATCTGGTCGTGATACGTTCGCGCCTAGGTCGGCCTCTACCAAATGGCTCATTCACACTCGTCTCATAAATCTGTTTTGTCAATCTTTCTTCATCCATCCTCTCTAGATGTCCAAACCATCTAAGTATCCCTTTTCCTATCTTTGTCACTACATCTTCTACCACACCACAACATTCCCTTATCACTTATTAGCTAGCATCTTCAAAAAAGCCTCTACCGCTGAGCATTTACACTTACTTCGTTCGTTCAGATTTACTTCTTTCCTCGTCTGTTAATGATTGATCAAGACCATCGGCATACCACTCCTAGATCCAGTTCAGTGACAGTTATCGTCTCGGTGTTTGAGCTCATTGGCTGCGTTTAGGGGAGTTTCCTAAATCCGACTACCGTACCTAACTGAAGCAAAGACTGTAAAACCCGACCGGCCGATTGTTGTCAAATCAATTAGATAAAAATAGTTGACAATGCGGGTGGCGATAGACTGTGAAATTGCGGGGAAACACGCCGCCAGCGGTGAGAGACTGACAAAAAATGTGGAAAGTCTGTACTTTTTCCAGCGCACCCAATTAACTCTAAACGATGAATTTACAACAATTAATCAAGCGCTAAATTGTGTTTAGATACACCCCGATGGTAGCGGGATAACCGAATCTGCCATGTACACGGATGTTCAATTAGATGTTTTATAAAGTCTCACAGAAATCTTGTCGATACCCTTTAAGTATATTATAAAGTCCTTTGTGGGTCTGTATCTCGTACAGGCATACAATGCTAGGAACGTATATATAATAAACCTAAATATGAAAATGTGGATCATAGAAGCTTATCGTGTGCAGTAGGAAATGCATGCACTACGAGTATGTATGTATATAGCTACATTCACACATGTAGATCATCATCATTTCCCGCCACTGCGAGGCATAAACCTCCTAGATCTAACGCCACTCATGCCTGTTATAAACTACTCTTGGCCATGCCCTTTCTGCGTATTGTCGATGTCGTCGACCAACTAACTTGGTATTTCTGCCGCGGAATCCATTTCCTACACATGTAGATAAAAAACATAGGAAATATATTGTTGGTGGGTATGGTTTAACCTCGATGTGTAAATACCAGTTCTGGTGCGTCAAATAATTTTACCTCTACAACAGCATCGCTGGTTGTCCCACGTGATTACCTTATGGGTACTTACTACTCTACAAATGTCATCAGATATGTATTACGTTGGAGCTACGCCGGTTATGATTTGAGTTCTCATCGCGATCTTGCTGCGTAAGCTTTCTGAACGAAGACGCGATCACAGCACAGCAGAAGTAGGTAGTTTTCCTGTTCGGTTCGAGACAGTCGACAACATTCGTAGTCAATATAAAAGTTAGTACTTTATAATCACTTATGATAAAACACAGATTTAAACGATACATACTAATGTATGAAAGCTGAGACCTCTTTTAAAAATTACTTTATCAGTTCGTTACTGTCCAGTCGCGTGATAGCTGTCAAGATTGCTATTGCACCTGAATACTTAAAACGTATATACTAATTATCTTTACATATTATAAGACAGTCACTCCCGCTGTCTGTACGCTTAGATCTTTTAAACTACGCAACGGATTCATCAATAGATAGAGTGCTTCAAGAGGAAAGTTTAAATGTTTGATAGATCATTGTGCAAAGTCAGGGCGGGTCGCTACTATACTTATATTGTAAAAAACTTATAGTACGCATTCTCCCGTACTAAAATTATCACAGGATTTTTACACAAAACTTTTTTCATTTGTGAAATATGCCACTTCTATCAAGATTTAGAAACATACATAAAATGCATACTGTATAATCCGAACATAATCTATATCACAGACGGTAACACTCGCAATATTACGCAACAAGTAAAACCTATGACTTAAGGCTTAGCCCACACACAACAGCAAAGGAAACTGTATAAAGAACTGCCGGCAAATCTTGCTTTACCTGTAGTCTAAAGCCTATTTAGTCTCTACTCTATCTTGGAATCTAGGTATGACGTAGCGGGGATTCCGTGACCTTAGCCAAGAATATTAACCTGCGTGATACATGACCTACTGCGCTAGAGTGTGCTGCACAGCGCGTGCTTTCTCAGTAGAGGAAAACCTGCGGGTAATTAAATTATAATACATATAAGTATTTATTACGGGTATGTCTAGGTACCAGTTGAGTTGAATAGAGTGCATTGACAATGGGTTAGTTGCGATGCATATATATGCAGATCTATAATATTGTTTTGTACAACATATACAATGTATTTTTAGGCAGCCAGCGTATTCACTCTGTTCATAGTATCGAAGCTTTTAAGGCTAGAGTTGAATGGAGGAAGAGATAGCGACCAAATCTATGTAAAAACTACTCCTACCCACGCCGCACCTATAAATACTGACTTTTTATTTCATTGAATATCTAAAGCATAACATCCAGTTTATAGAAGCTAGGTTTTAAAATACAATAGCATATATTAAGATTAAATAAAATAATAATACATTGCAGTAGGCATTGACCATCCAATAAGCGCTCAAAATGATTAAACTAATGTATGATTACAGCAGCTGTCGGTGAGGTAATTACCTACAGCAAACCGCATGGGATTATAAATGCATGTACTTATTATGTACTTACAATGCAATGTAATCTGACGTCACGGTAGAGGCGCGTGCTCCGCACGTGCCGCTATCGCACCGTACTGGATAATCACACACTCTGAAAGCGATAATATGACAAGATATTTTTCAGAATTATTGCTCTACAGTATTTTGCTCATAATAAAATGCTAATATTATAAAAACTTTTGTAACTCTATCACTATATCTGTTTGTTACCTAATCACGCCTATACAGACGTTCCGATCTTACTGAAATGTAACAAGGAGATACTCTATAGCATGAGGATGAACATAGGCTACTAAATTCTTGGTGTACGTGAACGAAGTCGCGGGTATCACCTAGTATTACACAAGCGGGACGATCTGGAATAATTTCGTTGCATTCAAAGGAATTTAAAATATCTAAGGTAGGTCACAAAGAGTTGAAGATCGAGCTCAGTGACGAGCCATAGAAGATGCCTATGTCCAACAGTGGACGAATACTGGCTTTTATGATGATGATTCGAATGAAGTTAGTTCTAACTTAGGTCGAGACATTCGACATCAAGCAGTAGTGAGTATAATATCCGGTACTTTTGTAATCAAGTTAGTTCTAGCTTGCAGAAGAAATTGAAAGTAAATGGGGGAGACTTTTGTCCAGCTGTGATACGGGACAATATAGTTTATTAAGTACAAAAAAGTAGGTAATGCATTTACTTCAGCTAAAGAGAATATTTAATCGGAGGAGTTTACATTATAATTATAGGTACATATTTTACAGAACTACAAAAACAATGACTTGGGAATTACACATAACTTGTCCCATGTGTAGGCACATAGTCACATCTGATTAAAGCCACAGAATTCCTCTCTTGTAAAGCAAACTACAATGGCTTACATAATATTTAGTAATAGATAAAGTGACCACATAAACAATACATGCTTGCCCTGAGAACATTTAGGTATTATTCGTTAGGCATATTCTGCTGAGCAGTTTTGTTTACGAAGTTTATATAATGTCTTCTTCTTCTTGTTTAAAGACAGTTCAAAAGGCAGAATAGAATATAGAATACTTTTTTTCTGGCTATCGAGTCAGAGGGTACAAATATTTTTAATTGAAATTTGTAGATATAAGATCTCTTCTTGAATAAACGGCTTGACCGATTTGCCTGAAATTTTGTGTGAATACATGTCATAGGGCAGAATAGGATATTGGATAATTTTTTTCTGGTTGTCGAGTCAGGGGGTCCAGATATTTTTAATTGAATTTTGTAAATATAAGACCTCTTCTCGAACAAACAGCTTGACCGATTTGCCTGAAATGTTGTTTAAAGACAGTTCAAAAGGCAGAATAGAATATAGAATACTTTTTTTCTGGCTATCGAGTCAGAGGGTACAAATATTTTTTAATTTAAGATCTCTTCTCGAATAAATGGCTTGACCGATTTGCTTGAAATGTTGCATAAAGACAGTTCATAGGGTAGAATAGGATATAGGATACTTTTTTTTTTGCTTTCAAGTCCAGATATTTTTAATTAATTTTTGTAAATTTAAGACCTCTTCTCGAATAAACGGCTTGACCGATTTGCCTGAAATGTTGTATAAAGACAGTTCATAGGGCAGAATAGGATATCGGATACTGTTTTTTGTCCATCGAGTCTGAGTGTTTAGATTTTTTTTATTGAATTTTGTGAATGTGTGTCCTCTTATCAGCTAAATAGCTTGACCGATTCAGCTGAAATTGTATACATACGAGTATTACAGTTCATATTGCATAGAATCACATGGGATAATTTTTTTCTGGCAGTCGAGTCCAGGTGTCCAGAATTTTTAAATTTAAGTTTTTAAATGTGTGGCCTACTCTCGGTCGAACGGGTTAACCATTTAAGCTGAAATTTTGTACACAGACAGTCAAAAAGACATAGGAGGGCAACGAATACTTTTTTTTTGGGTGGAAATTTCGGTTGTCTATATTTATATTATGGAATTTTGTAAATGTGTGGCCTCTTTTTGGCCAAACGGCTTGACCGATTCAGATGAAATTTTGTACAAATACATTGAATAGGGCATAAGAGGGCAAAGAATACTTTTTTTCGGCAGTGAAGTGTGGGTGCCTATA
The DNA here is from genome assembly GCA_954871355.1 of Cabera pusaria. Lineage (NCBI taxonomy): Eukaryota > Metazoa > Arthropoda > Insecta > Lepidoptera > Geometridae > Cabera > Cabera pusaria. Next base: position 26,822,422 of record OX940898.1, on the reverse strand, counting down.
TTTTTTGTTAACTTTACATAGAGTTTGCATAATCATAAAAGTTTGACCTTAGGTTCATAGATTATGACTAAACTTAATAAGTACCTTAATTAGGCCATAAAACTGTCAGGGTCATTAAAAGTCATCAAAATTTACGCGATGGCTTTGCTTGCCCAACGTGTTTTATCTGCTTTGTGGGAAGTATTTCATAAGCATTCGTGTTTTAACAGCCACATTTAACCTTAGGGTCATCGGTGTTGACTTAGTAGGTTATAAAAACTGTCAGCGTCATAAAACGTAAAATTTTTTGCGCTCACTTCGCTCGCGCGGTTATAGCGCTCGCTGCGCTCGCGCAATAATTTGTTTGGTTTACTTTGTAGGTAATATTTAAGCAACTTTTGTATTTTAATAGCCACATGCATCAGAACGAGTCCATAAATTAAAACAGTACAATCTTCAATAGTCAAAATGATTTTTATCCTTAAATAATTGGATATCAAGTTTAACCTTTGTGTCATCAGTGTTAACTTAGTATGTTATAAAAACTGTCAGGGTCATAAAAGGTCGTAAATTTTTTCGCGCTCGCTTCGCTCGCGCAGTGATAGCGCTTGCTTCGCTCGCGCAGTGGTAGCGCTCGCTCCGGTCTCGCAGCATTTGTTGTATCTACTTTGTAGGAAACATTTCAGCATCTTTTGTATTTTAATAGCCACATACATCAGAACGAGTCCATAAATTAAAACAGTACAACCTTCAATAATCATATTGAATATTAACCTTAAAATAAGTGGATATGAAGTTTAACCTCTGTGTCATCAGTGTTGACTTAGTAGGTCATAAAAACTGTCGGGGTCATAAAAGGTCGTAAAATTTTTTTCGTGATTTCAGTTTCGTTTTCAGTGATAGCGCTTACTACGCTCGCGCAGTAATAGCGCTCGCTCCGGTCGTGCAGGCATTAGTTATATCTACTTTGTAGGAAACATTTCAGCAATTATTGTATTTTAATAGCCACATTCATCAAAATATGACATGAATTAGAACAGTACAGACTTCAATAATCATAATGATTTTTACCTTAAAATAAGTGGATATCAAGTTTAACCTTAGGGTCACCGGTGTTGACTTAGTAGGTCATAAAAACTGTCAGGGTCATAAAATGACGTAAAAATTTTCGCGCTCGCTTCGCTTGCGCATTGATAGCTCTCGCTGCGCTCGCGCAAGCCTTTGTTTTATCTACTTTGTAGGTAATATTTCAGCATTTTTTGTATTTTAATAGCCACATGCATCAAAAGGAGTTTATTAATTGAAACAGTACAACCTTCAATAATCATAATGATTTTTTTACCTTAAAATAAGTGGATATCAAGTTAAACCTTTGTCTCATCAGTGTTAACTTAGAAGGTCATAAACACTGTCAGGGTCATAAAAGGTCGTAAAAATTTTTCGCGCTCGCTTCGCTCGCGCAGTGATGGCGCTCGCAAGTATTTGTTATATGTACTTTGTTGGATACATTTCAGCAACTTTTGTATTTTAATAGCCACATTCATCAAAACATGACATAAATTGGAACAGTACAGACTTCAATAATCATAATGATTTTTACCTTAAAATAAGTGGATATCAAGTTTAACCTTAGGGTCACCGGTGTTGACTTAGTAGGTCATAAAAACTGTCAGGGTCATAAAATGACGTAAAAATTTTCGCGCTCGCTTCGCTTGCGCATTGATAGCTCTCGCTGCGCTCGCGCAAGCCTTTGTTTTATCTACTTTGTAGGTAATATTTCAGCATTTTTTGTATTTTAATAGCCACATGCATCAAAAGGAGTTTATTAATTGAAACAGTACAACCTTCAATAATCATAATGAATTTTTTACCTTAAAATAAGTGGATATCAAGTTAAACCTTTGTCTCATCAGTGTTAACTTAGAAGGTCATAAACACTGTCAGGGTCTTCTAGATTTAAAAACGGGAATTTAACGTGACTTACGCGATGTCGATATAGCGATCGACATATGTTACGACATATATACGGATACAGCTGGAAGCAGAGTAATCGGATTGCGAACAACTCCACAAAGTGCCGAATAACATCGGTTGAGAGAGCAGCAACGTACCTACCATACGTCAAGGGGGTCACGGACAAAATTGGACACTTGTTACGCCGAAGATATAGCATCAAGACGATATTCCGCCCCCCCTCACGTGTCAGGCAATTGTTGCGCTCTCCAAAGGATAAGGATCCCCTAGGAGCTCCTGGGGTCTACGTCGTTCCTTGCGACTGTGGTGCAAGCTACGTAGGCGAGACCAGAAGAAACGTGTCCACAAGACTCAAAGAACACATTGCTTCCATGAAGAACGTGGACAGCGGTAGCTCGGCGGTTACAGAGCACGCTCTCACATCTGGGACGACGCACTACATCAGATTTGACAAGGCACGGATTTTGGCGCGTGAAAAGTACTTTGTACCCCGCAAAATCCGAGAAGCCATTGAGATCAGTCGTCGTCGTAACTTCAACAGAGACAGAGGGTGGTACCTGTCAAATACGTGGAAAACCGTTCTTCATGGAAAGCACGTCACCAGTGGCAACAGTGAGGAGGACACCGTGAGTTCCGTCTGCCGGTTGGATGAGGTCTCGTCTGAAGTAAACAGCAGTGATGAAGACGAAGCCCTCCAACCTAATCCCGCGCCTCCACTATGTACACCGCATCATTACTCCCCACCAACACCACCACCGCCGCCGCCGCCGCCCGCTCCGTCCGCCCGCGCTGCACGAGCAGCGGCCCGCAGTGCGAGGTGCGACGCGTCGACGAGCGCCCCGCACTCAAGATCCTGAAGAAGGCCTCCGGATGAGGCCGAAACATATGTCGATCGCTATATCGACATCGCGTAAGTCACGTTAAATTCCCGTTTTTAAATCTAGAAGTTTAAAATGAACGTGAGTTTTTATAATAAAACTGTCAGGGTCATAAAAGGTCGTAAAAATTTTTCGCGCTCGCTTCGCTCGCGCAGTGATGGCGCTCGCAAGTATTTGTTATATGTACTTTGTTGGATACATTTCAGCAACTTTTGTATTTTAATAGCCACATTCATCAAAACATGACATAAATTGGAACAGTACAGACTTCAATAATCATAATGAATTTTTACCTTAAAATAAGTGGATATCAAGTTAAACCTTAGATTTATCGGTCTAGACTTAGTAGGTCATAAAAACTATCAGGGTCATAAAATGACGTAAAAATTTTCGCGCTCGCTTCGCTCGCGCATTGATAGCTCTCGCTGCGCTCACGCAAACCTTTGTTTTATCTAATTTGTAGGTTTTATTTCAGCATTTTTTGTATTTTAATAGCCACATACATCAAAAGGAGTTTATGAATTGAAACAGTACAACCTTCAATAATCATAATGAATTTTTACCTTAAAATAAGTGGATATCAAGTTTAACCTTAGGGTCATCGGTGTTGACTTAGAAGGTCATAAAAACTGTAAGGGTCATAAAAAGACGTAAAAAATGTTCGCGCTCGCTTCGCTCACGCATTGATAACGCTCGCTGCGCTCGCGCAAACCTTTGTTTTATCTACTTTGTAAGAAATGATTCAGCATTTTTTGTATTTTAATAGCCACATGCATCAAGACGAGTTTATAAATTGAAACAGTACAACCTTCAATAATCATAATGATTTTTACCTTAAAATAAGTGGATATCAAGTTTAACCTTAGGGTCATCGGTGTTGACTAAGTAGGTCATAAAAACTGTCAGGGTCATAAAATGACGTAAAAATTTTCGCGCTCGCTTCGCTTGCGCATTGATAGCTCTCGCTGCGCTCACGCAAACCTTTGTTTTATCTAATTTGTAGGTTTTATTTCAGCATTTTTTGTATTTTAATAGCCACATACATCAAAAGGAGTTTATGAATTGAAACAGTACAACCTTCAATAATCATAATGAATTTTTACCTTAAAATAAGTGGATATCAAGTTTAACCTTAGGGTCATCGGTGTTGACTTAGAAGGTCATAAAAACTGTAAGGGTCATAAAAAGACGTAAAAAATGTTCGCGCTCGCTTCGCTCACGCATTGATAACGCTCGCTGCGCTCGCGCAAACCTTTGTTTTATCTACTTTGTAAGAAATGATTCAGCATTTTTTGTATTTTAATAGCCACATGCATCAAGACGAGTTTATAAATTGAAACAGTACAACCTTCAATAATCATAATGATTTTTACCTTAAAATAAGTGGATATCAAGTTTAACCTTAGGGTCATCGGTGTTGACTAAGTAGGTCATAAAAACTGTCAGGGTCATAAAATGACGTAAAAATTTTCGCGCTCGCTTCGCTCGCGCATTGTTAGCTCTCGCTGCGCTCGCGCAAACCTTTGTTTTGTCTACTTTGTAGGTTTTATTTCAGCATTTTTTGTATTTTAATAGCCACATGTATCAAAACGAGTTTATAAATTGAAACAGTACTACCTTCAATAATCATAATGAATTTTACCTTAAAATAAGTGGATATCAAGTATCTAGGGTCATCGGTGTTGATTTAGTAGGTTATAAAAACTGCCAGGGTTATATAATGACGTAAAAATTTTCGCGCTCGCTGGTAAACCTTCGTTAGGTTTACCAAGTACCAAGTAATGATTAATGACTTCAACAATTGACGATATCGAGTTCGACCTAAGAGTCATCTATATTGACTTGATGATTAGGTCATTAAACTGTCAGGGTTATAAAACGCCATAAAAATTTTCACTCGCCCAATAATAGCGCTCGCTACGCTCGCGCAGCTATTCACCTTATTTTCTTTGTAAGAAATGTTTGAGGAACTGTTGTATTCAGTCAAACATTTAAACAGCACAATTTCGTATACTAACCTAACCAAAATGATTAATGACTTTAACAATAGAGGATAATGAGTTCGACTTTGAGGGCACCTATGGTGATTTGGCCTAAGAGATCATCGATCTAGACCTCAATGGTCATAAAGACACAAATAACGCGGGCGAAGCCGCGGGTAACAGCTAGTGTCTTATAAGATACGTAAATTGCAAACATTCGTTAACCGAGTTTAGCTTCAACCTAGTCAAACTTAGAAAATTTTCTACATAATTCATTCAGAACCACAGTTTCCAGTCCAAGTAAAAATTAACTTACATCAAGAATAAAATATTCGATAAGAGAAGGATCAATTTCAATGAATATGTAAAAGGAAACATAATTTATACAATTATAAAAACAAGTTACCTACAATTATACGATTCATTCAGTATTTCTGTAGATTATAGTAAACAGACGTGATGAATGGAGTCCTCGGGAAAACGATGTCGCCACGTGCTCCGTCCATTCATGGTAACTATCATTAACGACCAAGGGAGGTGGAGTAGTATCTAGTATCCGTCTGACTAGATACCACCCTCAACTTGGAAAATCTGTCGCCAAACGTCTAATGTAAGCCTGGCGACCTAAGGAGCCGAGGAGGTACGATCCCCCCTTTGCACTATTGACATGAACCCACTCCACTTAAGCTAAGTTGGAAGGGTTACCAAGACTACAAGTAATTTGCGACCCACATTGCTAGTAAGAGTAGTAAGCTTTATAAACAATAATAAACATAATAAATAAATAAATAAACCAACCGCAATTAATAAGTTTAAATAAACTTATTTTTTGTCATTAAACTACATATTTACGATTTTCAGATTTATTTATGTATAAGTGCTTCAAGACCTTGCTTCTTGTCAAATTTCATGATTCTAGGTCAACGGGATGTAACCATATAGGTTTTGATTCCCGCGTGACATCGCTAAATATGCGACATGAATGGTCGTATCTTTTGATCGCCTTTACATAAAATATTTGAAGTTATCACAGCCAAAAGAGACCGTAGACCCGAGTATTTAATATGAGTTTCAACTTGATGTCTTTACGCGTTCCTGAGAAAAAAGAGGGCTTGACAAACGGACAGATACCACCGAGGGCCCGGTGGCGTAATCGGGAGAACGGTCGGCTTTGATGCCGTGGTACCGAGTTCAAACCGCCGTGCACCAATGGATTTTTCTATCGACAAATTTATGTGCGCTTTTCACAGTGGCCCTCCGGTGAAGGAAAACATCGTTAAGAAACCAACAACCCCCGCATGGTGGTAGGACACTATCTAGTGTCCGCCTGGCCAGCTACCACCCTCAAGTTAGAAAATCTGTCACCAAAACATCTAATGTGTTCCGGCAGCTATCCTTGAGAGCCAGTTCCCATTCTAGGCCTAGCGTGCTTACCATCTTCGACCGCATCATCACTTACCAACAGGTGAGATAGTGGTCAAACGCTAGCCTACTTTATAAAGTATTAAAAAAAAAGACAGACAGACAGACAGACGGGCAACAAAGTGATCTTATAAGAACACTTTGTGGCACATTTATCACGGTGTTCCACTTCCACGTACAATACATCGAAATACTTCACCACCGCATTATCTACCTACAGTATCTAATAAACAACATTTTAAACAGAAACATTTGAGTACCTACTGCAATATCTATAGCACTGCTTACAGTGCACTATCAGCACGCGCTACTTGTTAGGTGCGTCTCGTATGGAGAGGAAACTCCGCTGGCGCATGTCACTGTGTGACGTATGATGATGGCAGGAGATAAGATTACCCAGGTGAGGGGATTTCGCCGAGAAAGTTGGGGAAACCCAACAGTTACGACCTTCAAATCCTTTAAATTACTGCAACTCAGGGAAGTTTCCTAAGGATTGTATTAGAAACGTAAATTAAGAACCTAGGTATTCCATTGTATACGAATGCTTTAAGTTCATTTTATTGAGTCAACTAAATATTGAGTACCTAGTTAACAATCGGGAACGTCGGATTGTCTTTTTAAAAACTAAAATTAAAATTTAATTATAGAGTTACAAGATTTTATTGTATTCTCTACAGTGGTTGCTCTAAGACTAACTTATTTATTAAATGTAAGAGCTAACTGACAAAGGATGTTATGACTAAACCTTATCTAAGAATATGCTGGCATTGCATCCTGCACATGGGTGATCTTATGCGTGGGCGAATACTATGTCAGCATAAAGCGTCGGAGATGGGAATATAACGCCTTCCCCCTCAGACCGAAGTTATCGGAAAATTAGTTTTCAGAGAACTTCGTTAACATTTTATGGATGTAAAAGTTTAATGTAACAAAAGTGGTCTATTAGTTGTGGGTATCTGGAGTTCAACTTCATCATTAGAGTTAATTTGATTATTAGAACACAATTTAAATATATACGGCTTAAATTTAAAGTAAATTAAGGATACAATTATCACTGTTATAATTAAATAAAGTACAATTGTGGCAATGTCATATGATTTTGGTGGAATAACACTGCTATCACTTTTCACACTTTTCTTCAACAAATAGTTCAAATGTTCGATGTCATCTAAATTTACTCCTTTGAGGTCAATTACTTCCGTATCTTCAATATGCGACTTGCTATTCTTTTCATATTCTTGTACATCAGGCAGGTTGATAATAGGCGTTCTTTTATAGTAGTTATTTCCAAGAATGCGGAAACTATGTCCAGAAATCGGGAAATCATCCATATAGACATCACAAGGTTTCTGTATTGTTATTATAAATGTTCCACTTACGGGCTCTCTAACAACTTCATCTCCACATTTCTGGAACAGGATCTTCTCGGATTTAGCAAAAAGTATCCAGCTATTGCGGGAAATTTTCTGAACCTTCATGAAATCTGGATCTATTCTCCGTGCGTGGCATTTTGAGCGGTTCTGACGGTATTCCATAAGTTGTTGAATGCAAGTTTCTTGGGCGTAAACGGCTAGATCATTTTCCGAGCAAAGATATTCTTTAGCTGTAATTTCTTTACATTTCCGTACGATTGGACTGTACTTGGTACCTTCTACTAGCAGGTAAGGAAATTCGGGAATGATGGCGTGGGTTTCATTACTAGGACCAAGGGATATAGGGAGTGTGTACAATTTATAATAATCATAAGTGGCGTTATCAACTACCGGAATGCTTATAATAAATCTTACATTACTATCCTTGAGGTAGGATTTGACAGTAAATGTTTCTTCCAAAGTATTCAGGTTTTGTTCATTAACAGGATACATTAAATGCGCAACAGTACTGATGTCGTTTAATAGCGGTAATAATTCATTTGAGTTTAATACAGATTTATGTAAGACTGATACTTTACTTAATGCCAAAGATGTTTCCATATCGCTAAGCTTCATTGAAATAGTCCGGAAGTTAATAATAAACAAATTGAATATACTAATTATGTAAGATAATGCAACACTATGGTTTTCCTCTTGAAGTTTTTCTCTAACAAACCTTTCTACTTTAGTTAATCTGTCATTTAATATTTTAGTATTATCATTTATAATTTTTGTGGAGTTAACAACATGGTCCAACATTTCAGATATAATAGTAATTTTGTTAGAGATAGCTTGTTCACGAGTTTTAAGATCGGATATCAACTCTTCAAAATGAACTGCATCTTCGTGGTCAAGATTACCAGTGATAACTTTGATAAGAGATCCAAGTGGATCAATTAGGCCACGTTTAGACCTCTTTTTTGGTATGAGTTGTTGTAATTTTTCAATAACTTCATCTCTAATATACTCTACCTGAACTCGGAATTCTTTTACTTCATTATTAAAAGAATTATTATTATTACGAAATATTACACTTTTACAAAATTTAGAATATTGGCGTATGTTGAAATTAAAATCTGACGCTATTCCCTCTAGTTGAATTGTTTTAACAATTGTCCAATCGTTGCGTTGTACAAATGCTTGGCCTTGCTTAACGGGTAGAATGCCTGGATTTTTGTCAATTTTCTGAATTTGCAGACCTTGGCTTGGAGCAACTTGGTCTAGGAGAGCCTGGATCGTCGTCATCGACACCATCACGAGTATGCCCCACCTGTGGAGGACGTTTGACATGTTTAATGGGCACCTTTGTGTCTCTGTCCTTTATTTTTACAGGAACTACATTGCGTTTTACCTTGCCTGTTACGATAGCCTTTTGATATTTGGGTTTATCTTTGGATTGCCGTTTATTGACAGGTTTTGCATAGATGGTTTTTCCAATACCTAATTCCGGTCCTATCTCACCTCCGCGCTTTTTAGTTACGTTTTCCTTATCTTTGTTCATCTTTTCTGCTATACATTTATATAACTCATGTGTTCTTTTACGGTGATCCTTAACCAGTTGTTGTTTATATGTTTTGTCAAAGTCAATGTCAAAATCTGATTTTAAATCGGTGTGTCCGAATACAACTTCGAAGGGTGTTAAGTCAGTAGCACTATGGATGGTGTTGTTATATGCCATAATAGCATAAGTCATTACGGATGCTGCATCTGTGTATTTCCTATCAAATTTAGCTATTCTATAGATCTCAATAATGGTAGAGTGGAATCGTTCGATCATCCCCATTGAATTAGGGTTGTTTGGAGTACCGATGTGTAATTTAATTTTATATAGCTCAGTTAGTTCCTTCAATAGGTCATTATTGAATTCGGTTCCGGGGTCGCAACTGATTTTACGTGGAATACCATAAAAACTGAAGTATTTTACTAAGGCTCTAACTACTTCTGGAGTAGATCGAGCTGGTATTTCCATGGCCTGGCCTAATTTACTAAAGGCGTCAATTATGGTGAGGTACTGTTTAGATTCTATAGAGAATGTGTCTATGAATATTTCCTGAAACGGTGAATTTTGAGTTGTAGTAAGCTGTAATGTCGGTTTGATGGGTTTGCGATCATATTTTGCGATTTTACATTTTTCACAGGAATTTATAGCGGCTGCAACCGTTTCATGCATGTTTGGCCAATAGTAGTTGCGTCGGATTCGTTTAACAGTTTCTGTAATACCACGATGGCATGTTTTGCCTTCGTGTAATTTCCGAATTATCATTTGTTGCTCTTCCTCATCAGTGACGGAAACAACACGTTCAGTGCACTCATAGAAATTAATAGTTCCCTTTTTAAACAGCGATATTACAACGTTACTAAATTCTTTTCGGTGTTCTTCTCTTTCAAAATAGATAAAATACTTTATTTTTGGGCGAATATATTTTTTTAAGAATTGTTTGATCAAATCCGGGTTCTCAAGTGGTAAAAAGACTTCAAGTATTTTCTGATGTTTGTTGGAAAGATCTTTAACCTGAATGTCATTACCATATCGGTGAAATACCAATATTTGATTTGGTTTCGTATCTACTGCTTCATTCAAAATAGGTATGCCAAATGATTCTAACTCTTTTTCGGAATGTATGGTGTCTGTGGCACTAGTACTTGAATCAGATCGAACAAGCCAGCCTGATTCTTTCCTCAAAAATTCTGAATTTACAGAGTCTGTTTCTGATATGGTTATAGGACTAGCTGTTGCAGTTCTGTCTGAGTCGGAGATTGTTATAGTCTTTGAGTCGTCAGTCGTTCGTCGTCTTGCCAATTTAGTGATTTGTTTAGTCACGTCTTCTATATGTGATTGTAATCTATTTTCGCTCTCATCTACGTTAACGATCATAGATATACCGTCACTCGGTCCGTCTGTTCCTAGTGCGTTTAGTTTGAGTCTAGATAATGCGTCAGCGTTCGCGTTTTGATGTCCGTTTTTATGTTTAATGTCAAAATCATATTCCTGTAAACGCAATCTCCACCGTGTGAGCTTGCTTCCGGGTTCTTTGAGTTGGTATAGCCACAGTAAAGGTTTGTGGTCGGTGACTATATCGAACTTGTTGCCATAAAGATACGGCCTGAAATGCTTTGTGGCCCAAATGATGGCCAACAACTCTCTCTCAATGGCGCTATACTTTCGTTCGCTCTCAGTTAGCGTACGACTAGCGTAAGCCACTGGTCTATCGGTACCGATTGAGCCTTGCGAAAGTACAGCTCCAATTGCTACCTCTGATGCGTCGGTGGTCAAGATGAATGGCTTGGTCATGTCTGGGTATTGTAAGATGGGTGCATTTACTAACAACTCCTTACACTTTTCAAATGCCTCTGTATATTTTTCCGTAATTTCCACCTTTTTACCTTTCTTTAAGCAAGCTGTTAACGGTTGTGTGATTTTGGAAAAGTCTTTGACGAATCGTCTGTAGTATCCTATAAATCCTAGGAATCTTTTTATCTCGGTCTGTGTCTGTGGAATGGGATAGTCAAGCACTACCTGAATTTTGTCATTGTTCGGTCGAAGTCCGTCTTTAGTCAGAGTATGTCCTAGATACTGCACTTCCCTTCGGAGAAATTCCGATTTATCTAGCTGTACTTTCAGGTTAGTCTGTCTCAGTCTGTCGAAAACTGCGCGTAATTTTTCAAGGTGTTCCGTGAGCCCATTTGAATATATAAGTATATCGTCAAGGTATACTAGACAATGTATACCTTGTAGACCTCTCAACACATTGTCCATGGCTCGTTGAAAGGTCGCCGGCGCCGTCTTCAAGCCAAAAGGCATCCGAAGAAATTCGTAATGACCATTTTGGGTTGAAAACGCCGTTTTTTGTTGGTCCTGCTCTGCGATCTCTATTTGATGGTAGCCTGATGCAAGATCCAATGTAGTAAAATAAGTGCTTTTACCTAATTTGTCAAAAAGATCACATATGTTGGGAAGTGGATATCTGTCATCGGTCGTTATCTCGTTCAGTCTGCGATAGTCAATGACCATTCTATATTTCACCTGGCCTGAAGCGTCTAGCTTTTTAGGGACTAGGTGAACAGGTGCACTCCAAGGAGAGTGTGATTCTTTAACCACATTGTCCTTGAACAATTTTTCCACCTGTTCTTTGATCTCTTGAGCTTGAGCCGGTGCCTGCCTATAAGGCTTGGTGTATATAGGATCCTCATTTACTGTCCTAATATGATGTTTAACCTGGTTCGTAAAGGTTAGTGGTAAGTCTTCGCAGTAAAATATGTCTTTATATTCCATGCATAAGGCAGATATTTCTTTGCGCTCTTCTGAATTTAAGTGGTCAAGTCGCAATTTGTTCAAGTTGTTTTCCAGTAAATGATCTACGTCGACGTTAGTCATGTCAGTATTGTAATTTATGTCACATACGTCATTTTGATGTTTTAATTTTAAGACCTTAAAAGGCTTTGTAATTGTCATGACTATGTCATCTTCCGATGTGTTTTGCATAATAGTCGTAGCAAAATAATTTTCACATTTAACTATTGCAGAGGGCATTCTCACGTCATTGCTAAACTGCTTGAAATTTAGGATTGCATCACCTTCTTCCAAGTTTACAGGTAACCTAATACGATGTTCACTACGAGCCTCTAGGTTAAAGGTATGTACCTTGCCTACGTCATAAATAATAGGCACAGTGGTGTCATTAGTTCTGAGGGTGTTATTTCCCAGATCTAAGTATGCCTTGAGTTTGGTCATTAAATCCCATCCTATTACACCGTCATACTTTTTGTCAACGTCATAAACGTAAAATTTATGATATTCATCGTGATTAAAAATGGCGAATAGTGGAATATTGACCACTTCACTATGGGTGCTGGAAGCATGTGTGCTCGTTACCATAAACGGTTCATAGGATTTTTGTTGAGCATAATATTCATTCGCTTTAGTTGGGCTTATAAATGATCTTGTGCTGCCAGAATCCAACATGAATTTGCTGTCAATTTCGGGCACATATATGTATGGTAATTTAAGAGTTGTATCATAGTTTAATTCAATTATCTCGGGAATTTGGGGGAAACAACCATGCAAAAATTTTCTGTTTCACTTACTTCGTTTTCGTTGTTGCAAGCATTTTCTGCGGTCTCTGTGGTCTCCGGGTAATATTCTGTCATGTCATAAGGCTGGTATTCTTCATGGGGGTAATAGTACTCTACATCGTCATAATTATATTCTGGGTTGTACTCGCCTTCCGAATTCGTGGTCATCTCGTTCACTGGCAACCTTTGTGGGGCAGTCCTCATAGACACGTCGTTGGTGAATGGAGGCGGGCGGTAGCCTTGAGGCTGCGATGGTCTATAACCGAACTGACCAGCTTGAGGCCGGAACCCAAACTGTGAAGGTCGATAGCCAAATTGACCGATTTGAGGTCTAAAACCATTCTGACTTACCTGTTGAAGCTGGGGCCTAAAGCCGAACTGAGCCTGCGGTCTAGGAACAAACTGCTGAGCCTGCGGTCTAGGACCAAACTGCTGAGCCTGTGAAGGGCCGCTGTTAAAATTTGGTGTGAAACCAAATTGGGGTGGTCGATAGCCAAAGTTATTTGTTTGAGGCCTGGGCATTGGTGGTTGAAAATATTGGGGTCGAGCCAAAAATTGATTTCCAGGAATGCCAAATTTGAATTGAGTTTGAGGTATCAAAGGTTTAAAGATTGGTGCCGGAACATTAGGGGGTTGCGCACGACCTTGCAACATTTTTGTACGCATGTTGTATTGTTCTTGGAAGTTTACTTCCTCTAAAACTTGTTTTAAAGCGTCTTCCAAAGAATTCGGATTTTTCAACCTAACTAGCCTCACCATATGTTCAGGTAGGTTATATAAGAACACATTTAACGAAGTATTGTCGTATATAATACGCTTAGCCTGTTTCATGTCCGCAGTATGTACTTGATTAACCTTCGACAAAAGGATTGCACGCACGTCCTGAATCCTGCCACAAAATTCAAGATAGGATTCGCTAGGCTTGATCTTTAACGTCTCTAGCTCAATCGCAACGCACTCCTCGCTACGCGGATCACCAAAATGTTGGACAAGGACAGATCTTAATTCGTCATATGTGTCAAAATCACCTCTCTCGCTAATAAGGGCCGCTGCTTTGCCTGTTAACCTACTGGTCACGTAATGCATTAAAAATTCATTACGCTGTACAGTACCTTGAAAGTGATGAATCACGTATTCACATTTTCGCAAGAATAAATTTAACACTTTAGTATCACCATTGAATTCAGGAATTAACCCTAAAATTTCTCGCGGAATATGCGGTTCGGGGTTAGGTGCATGCACAGGTGCCGCTGCAGCCTGAACATTTTGTTCGTGAGACATTTTGGTTCACTATACTATACACTTTATATTATTAATTAAATATTATACAGTAGATTTTATACTGTGTGTAATTTAATAAAATTACCAAATTCTAATAGAACTAATTATTTAAAGTTAATATCACTAATTACACAATCAATTAATTATTTTAACTTATTAAAGTTAAAAGTGCAATTTAATTCACTCCGACAATTTATAAAAATACAATTCTTATAACTATGTGCAATGTTCGTCACTTCATAAAACTATTTTACACACTTCGAGGATGGCAGGAAAGGAGAGAAAAGGATGTTACTTTAGGTACTCACAGTCCAATCGCCATTATCCAGTTGTCCCTTGTTGAACTAATTTGTTTGGTTCGTAGATAGCCGATACCGCGAATCACTGATTTTAAGTTATCGCGATTTTTCGCTGCCACACACGGGTTTTCACGTATATACTCGGATATTACGAGCGCGAATTTTGGCGAGGGCAGCAGCCGACTATCCTACCGGCTGCGCCAGTTAACAATCGGGAACGTCGGATTGTCTTTTTAAAAACTAAAATTAAAATTTAATTATAGAGTTACAAGATTTTATTGTATTCTCTACAGTGGTTGCTCTAAGACTAACTTATTTATTAAATGTAAGAGCTAACTGACAAAGGATGTTATGACTAAACCTTATCTAAGAATATGCTGGCATTGCATCCTGCACATGGGTGATCTTATGCGTGGGCGAATACTATGTCAGCATAAAGCGTCGGAGATGGGAATATAACGACCTACTCATTAGAATACATACACATAAAATATTTCTTTTTTTGTTACGACCACAAATATTAAATTATAATGACAGTACCTAAAGTAGTACCTAAGCCAAGGTATGACAGTTGATCTCAATTGAAGTTAGTTGATATACAGCTAACAATAAACACAGTGGGTAACACTCACTCAGAGCAGATTATATCTATAGAAACGTGAAGTGCGCCCAAGATACAGGCCTAGCCTAGTTTAGGGCAATATCGTCATTATAAATATCCGACCTAACTTACCTTCTGCTGAATATCATTTAATTATGTTAATTGCATAATACTAATAAAACTGGCCAAGTGCAAGTCAGCATCGAGTCTCTTATCGCACACTTAGGGAGGGTTCCGTACAATACGAAACATAACAGAGTTTCAACCTCATATATTTGATTAATTGATATTACCAAGAATATTTGGTTTGGTCGCGGTCTAGAAAGACGGGGCTCGTTTACTAGCGCCATCTATGTCATTTTGCTGAAACTAATTAAATAGATGGCGTTTATAAACACGTTTTTTTTATGGGGACCCCCTTTAATTTTTAACTTTATTTTGTTTTTTTTATTTGTTGTTCTACCGGCAACAGAAATACACCACCAAAATTTCAACTGTCTAACTATTACGGTTAATGAGCTATGGCCTGGTGACAGACGGACAGACAGACAGACAGACAGACGGACAGCGAAGTCTTAGTAATAGGGTCCCGTTTTACCCTTTGGGTACGGAACCCTAAAAATTGCATATGTACTGTACAAATTGCTTTTGGAAATAAATATCTTTATCTTGAACAGAGGCGGTAGCTCTGCCTGCTCCAAAATATTGGAGCATATGAATAAGAAAGAGTTAATAAGAAATTTGTTTTCTAAAGTCATAAAGTTTAAGATTATAAAGTTTATTTTGAATTAATGTAAGGACCACTTTTCACTAGCTTTATAAAAATGTGCTATGGTATCAAATAAGCAATTAATTTTAATATTTTGCGTTGCCGCCACGAGCTGTTACTACAGCAGTATTACATTTTATATAAATACAGTTTGACATGCTTTCCGTCAGATACCCTAAAAATTTAAAGTAAAGACCATTTTTAGGGTTCCGTAGTCCTTAGACAAAGACAAGGAACCCTTATAGTTTCGTCATGTCCGTCTGTCTGTCTGTCCGTCCGAGGTTTTGCTAAGAGACCGTTAATACTAGAAAGCTGTAATTTTGTGGGGGTATGTAAATAAATGACGCCGACAAAGTGCTGAAATAAAATTTTGGAAAAAAAATCTGTATCGTTAAATAGGTCTTTTAAAATGACTTAAGGGTTGCCAATACCATTTTTCGATTGAATGCTCCATTTACGAAATTAAACTTGAAATTATTTTTTTTAATTATTAATTTATTATTGAACTTTAAAGTGCAAATTTTTGTTCCAGTAGGGCGTGCCTCTAAAAGCTAAACTGCTGGCTTGAAAAATCTGGAAAAATTCATGATAATAGCACATTTCATGAACTTTAAAGGAAAATTATAGCGGTTAAGATAACTTTATTACTTTATTAGTAATAGTCGTTGAACTTGGGTGTAGGATAATTTTGTACCAAATACATAATCCTTAGAATAAATCCTTTAAAGTGACAAAGACGGAGTACATAGTTGCTTGTTTATAACGGGTAAAGACTTGCATTGAATAACAGGCTACTACGGAACCCTACACTGCGCGTGGCCCGACACGTACTTGGCCGGTTATTATTATATATAAGAAGATATAACACCTTTACTTTTAACCGACTTAAAAAAATTATGTTTCTCAATTCGACCCTACATATTAAATTTTTTTGTTTATATTTTTTAGTCGGGTTAACTTCGTCTAATTATTTTAAACGGCTTTACACTCACAGGTTAAGATGTCGAAATTACTCCGACACGTTTCGGTGGACACATGAGTGTAAAGCCGTTTTAAATAATTATATGTGTTATTCTCGCGATAATTTTCATAAACAAGATAACATCGTCGTTTATGAAGCGATTTTGATAATTCTATATATATATCTATACATCAGTATAGAATATATTATAGACTTTTACTATCAAGTAAAAGTCTATAATATATTCTACCCTGTTGGCTGCAACATATCAGTGGGACCGTTTACCGTGACTGGGTATCAAACTCACAAACATAGAAGCCGACTTTCCCATAATATTATTGGTGTGTGTGTAACATGTTGTTATTTATTTATCCTGATGATCCTGCTCTGGATATAGGTTAAAATAATGTAATTATTCTACTGTCTTTACCTACTGTCCTTGACACGTGTGTCAATATTCAAATTATATAATTGGTCTGACTTCTTAAAGTTGGTGAACATTGCTTTGTTAGAGTCCGTTACGTTACGATACATTTACAGGTCAAGCTAAATACCAACGTATGAAAGCAGCAATAGCCCAATGGCTAAGGCGTCTGCCTGGCGATCGAGCGGTCGTGAGTTCGATCCCCACCCATCGCACTATTGATGTGAATCCACTCCAGACACAAGCGCATTTAGGTAAACAAGACTACTACAGTAGAGTCAATTTAATAGATCAACACAAACAAGAATGATGTTAGTGTGATACTAACATCATTCTTGTTTGTGTTGATGCGTATCGATTCATCGATTGAATCGATATTTTTACGCAAGTCACCTTACTATGAAGCTAAGACTGACAGAATATGTCAAATGTGATCTATTAAGTTGACCCTACTATAGTAATGTGCGACCCACATTGCATTG
This sequence comes from Cabera pusaria, assembly GCA_954871355.1. Lineage (NCBI taxonomy): Eukaryota > Metazoa > Arthropoda > Insecta > Lepidoptera > Geometridae > Cabera > Cabera pusaria. The sequence continues at coordinate 26,804,885 of OX940898.1, read as the reverse complement.
TAAGCTTTAATGTCTGTGGTCTTCTTCCTACACCGGCTGGTGCAGGGTTAGGGGGTCAGGGCGTTGCCCTCTTCCCCTGGCGTTCTTCTACGCCCATGACGATGGGCGCGTCTTTTCTTCTTTCGATCCTTGGATCCTAGGACTCTGGGAGGGGGTGCCCGCGGTGACCACTAGTTGCCGGCGCGATCAAGCCGCGCCAGGTTGATCCCCGTTCGGGGAAGCCCAGCGGACCGATCAGCAGCCACGGCAGCGGCCTCCGGCGGATCTCTCCTTTCGTCAATGGTATCTATGACGCTGTTTGCGTCTGTTTGGTTGTTTGTGTCTTTTCCTTCTTCTTTTTCCTCTTCGTCAAGTTGCATGTATTCCCTTATATAGGGCTTCATGGACTCTTGCTTTCTTCCTGGGCGGTCAGGGGGCCTCGTGTGCAACGGCGCTATCCCGCGGATGTGCTCATGCCGCGAGTTGTCCGCTGTCTTAAACATCTTTCTGCTCAGGCGCCTTGCGAAGGTGGTTAGGTCCTCGTGCTTTAAATCCTTGCGGATTACTTCATTCCTTACGAACCGTGGCGCCCCCACTATGTTCCTAAGGGTAAAATTCTCCTGTGTCTGGATTCTTTTCATGTTTGTCCCGCTAAGGAACGGGAACCAAGCGGGGGCGGCGTATGTAAGTCGTGTCCTTACGTATGTCTTATAGACCAGCATTTTCGTCCTGGTCGGCAGTCTGGAGTACCATACTGCTGCTAGGAGGGCTCTCGTTCTTTTTGCGTTTGAGACGACGAAATTCGTGTGCTTTTTGAATGTCAGGTTCCGATCGATCTCGATCCCTAGGTAGCGGACGCTGTTTTGCCAAGGTATCTTTTCTCCTAGCAGCTTGAGATTTGTTGGTAGTCTGGTTTTTCCTATGCAGATAGCCTGTGTCTTTGCCACGTTTACTGCTAGTCGCCAGCGTTAGAGCCATTCTGGTAGGGCGTCCAGAGTCCTCTGCAGCAGCTTGACAGCGTGGTTTGGGTTCTTAGACGCGATGTGGAAAGCTGCATCATCCGCGTAGAGCGCGAGCTGCGCCTGCCCGACGACTGGGATGTCATCGGTGTACCAGGCGTAGCATACAGGGGAGATGCAGCTTCCTTGTGGCACGCCGGCTCGTACCATCTTGAATTCTGACAATTCATTTTCAACGGAGACGGCAATTTTCCTGTCACTGAGGAAGCTTTTCATGATATTTACTATTTTCCTCGAGGTCTCCGACTTTGCGAGCTTATACAGGAGGCCTCCGTGCCATACGCGGTCAAAGGCTTTTTCCATGTCAAGCATCACTGCTACTGTAACTTCTTTCCGGTTGAAGCAACGGGCCATCTCATTGAGCATTTTACCTATTTGCAGAGTGGTTGAGTGCTCCGCTCTGAAGCCGAACTGCTCTTGTCTGGGCTCTATGTGCTTCATCAGGTATGGCATCAGGACCCTCTCGAAAAGCTTCGAGAGTGTACTTAGGAGCGTAATCGGCCTGTATGAAGCAGCTTTCCGGGCATCCTTTCCAGCTTTTGGCAGCATGATCACTTTCCTTTCTTCCAGTCCGTGGGAAAGTGTCCTGATCTGAGTATGCCGTTATATATTCTAGTCAGGGCTGCAATAGTTTTCGGTGGAGTCTTCTGATAGTCTCGTTTGTTATATTGTCGAGTCCTGGCGCTTTTCTTCTCGGCAGGTGATTTATCAGTCTTTGCACCCTGCCGGGGGTGACAAAGATGTCCTCTTCGGCTTCACTATCTTCCTTTTCGGGTGCTTGGAAGTACTGCTCCAGGTACGTTTCAACCAGTTTCACTTGTTCTGTGTCTGAGTGTCGTTTGGTGTGAACTGAGCTTCAAGGGCGTCCGCGAAGATCTTCGCCCTGTCCGCTGCAACGAACTTCAAGTTTCCGTCCCTGTCTACCAGCGGTTGTGTTGCTTGTTTCACAGTTGACAGCTGTTTACACAGTTTTATGGGTGGACGGTATGTCGTCTGTGATGTCACAGATGTGACGCTCCCACGATTCGGCTGCATAATCATCGAGAGCGGCTTTTACTCTGGCCATTAGTGCGTTGACCTTCCTTTTTATAGTCGGACATCTGGTATTTTGCCACAGCTTCCGGTTCTCCCTTTTCTCTTTTATTAAGTTCCTTATCCAGGCGGGCAGAGGGTCTGGCCTATGTCCCGCCGTGGAGGTGTGAGTCGCAGCTTCAAGGGAGTCCGGATCGCTGTGGTTAATTTATGTGTGGCTTCTTCGACTTCATCTGCCGTTCTGATGGGTAGCGTTTCTGTTCGCTCTTGCACTTCTTGAGTGAACTTTTCCCAGTTTATTTTCTGCTTCTTTCTAGGCGGCGCAATTGCTCCAGGCGCCTCTCTAATTGTTATAACCACCGGTCTGTGATCCGATGGCAGGTCTGGTAGCACGTCAAGTATAGGCGCTGTACCTAGTTTTTGTAAACTACTAGATCGATGACGTCACCGCGTCCATCCGCTGTGTAGTGCGTCCAGGTCGTTGGGCCCGCGACTTCGTACGAATGGTCCACCGAGTCTTGGAAGAGTCTTCTACCGTTGTTGCACACGCTGTTTGAGTTCCAGTGTGTGTGCTTTGTGTTGAGGTCGCCGGCTACGATTGTTGGAGTGTTTGTGCCTAGTATCTCTCTAAGCTCATTCGTGTCTAGTGCTTCTCTTGGAGGCTTGTATATAGCGTACACGTTCAATTTTTGACCGGCGACGCTAATGAGCACTCCCAGTGCTTGTAACGACTGGAACTCGGTGACAGGGATGGGTTGGTGAATTATCCTTCGGTGGACCATTACTACCAGCCCTCTATAGGTCCTGCCTTGTGCGCTGATTTCGTCCTTTCTATATATATAGTAATTAGGAATCTTCAGGTTTGTCCTTGCGTTGAAATGCGTCTCGCTGACCAGTAATACGTCAATGTTGTGCTCACGGAGGAAGGCGGTCAGCAATTTAACCTTCCCCGTGAGCGATTGGGCATTCCAGGCGACTATTTTAGTCCCTTCCATTATTTTTGTTTAAGATTCGCATTAGCCCCATGAGGGTGGCAGTTTCGGCGTCTGTCCCGGCTTGTACTGCTTCAAGAATTTCTTTCAGTACGCCTATGGTTTGTCCCAGGGAGTCGTTTGGCCTGGAGGACTTGTTTTCAGGTTTCTTAGGCTTTTCTTTTTGTGTGGTTTTCGGCTTCTTTTTGCCTCTTCTTGTAGGGCCGGCCTTCTGTACGCCTGGCGGATTTGCCGGCGCCATGAGGGATGCTGCGGCTGTCTCGTCGACGGTTGTCGGTATTACCGGGGCTTGACCCCGCCTACCGGACATTGTAAGCGCGATCGTGCCCGCCTTCTTGTTCTTTACCTCTTGTTTGTACACCGGACACGCGCCGTAGTTTGCCGGGTGCGTGCCGGAGCAATTCCCGCAGGTGGCGGGTTCCTCCCTGGGACGTGGGCATTCTTTTGCTGCGTGTTCTTCGCCACAGCGCACGCATGCTTGCTCCCTGTGGCAATTGTGCGAGCTGTGGCGGAATTTCTGACAGCGGTGGCACTGCGCGGGTCCTTTCTTCGAGCGCCACGCTTCTACTTTTATTCCCGGCATCATCAAAATCTCATTTAATTCATATATTGCGGGTGTGAGTGCTGGCTGCTTCTTGAGCATCACGAAGAAGACGCATCCCAGTCGCCCTTGTCTTCCTCGTATAGCTTTTATGTACTCGGGCTCAAATCCTTTTTCTACAAGGTCCTGCAGGATTTCATCCGTGTCCGTGTCCGCCGGTAGTCCTCGTATAGCTACCTTAAGGCTTCTCTCAGCTGGCAGCGAATAGCAAAACCAGCTGATTTTCTCTTCCTTTTCTAGTTTCGTTAGGTATGCCTGTATGGTCCGGTATTCTTTCTCGTCCTCCGGGTTGAAACGGATCCCTTGTCCGTAGGGACGTCCGTTCGGTGGTCTTCCTATTTGTTCTCCGAGTATCTTGAAGTGTTTCGTCCAGTTGTCGATACGCTCGACAACTAGAGGCGGGTATCTCGGTTCGCGCCTCGGGGCGGACGCGGACGCGGCGGCGGCGGCAGTGGTAACGGTCGCGGCGGCGGACGCCGGTGGCGCGGCGGTGGCGGCGTAGGACGCGCGGCCTGCGGGCGCGTCGGTTACGCGGCTGGCTTGCACGGGCGCGGCGCCGGCGTGCGGCGCGGCGGTGCCAGCATGCGCGGCGGTGCGGGGCGCCGGGGGCCCGGTGCGCACGGCGGCGGCGTACGCGAACGACGCGCGGGCGGCAACGGGGGCCGCGGCGCGGGACGCGGAGGCCGCCTGGCCTACGTGACCCGGGCGAGCGCTAGCGGTAGCGGCGCGGGTGGACGGGGGCGGGGCCTGGGTGGCGTGATCGGTCGCGCGGCCTACGTCACGGTGACGTGTATCGGCGATCGACTGCGAGGAGCGCGTTGTCTCACTCGCACTTCCAGCTTTTCGCATTTTTTGCGATCCGCTGGGTTTGGTATCCCTCTGCAGCAGCGGTGCCTTAGATAGTAGGGATATACCGGGTTTGGGGCTCGGTGACCTCGCGCGCGGGCGGGTTGCTGGCGGGCTCGGCGATTGGGACCGTGCGCGACGGCGTTTGGTACCCAAATCGGCACTCGGCGCAGCTCGCGGCGCGGCGGGAAGCGGCGGCGGCTTTTCGATGTTGGTCGCGGGGGGCAGGGTGATCATGCCCAACTGCGCGAACTGTAGGGCAGCCTTGTCATCCTCCGACAGCTCGGTGCGCCCCATCTCTGCCTCTTCCAGACGCACGTACAGCGTTATCCAGCGCAACATTCCGTCCGAGAGGATCCCGGCTTCCATAAGTCGGGCGAGTGTGAGGATATCACGCTCGTGTAATCCCCTCGGCGAAAGTCGGCGGAGTAACGCGGTTACGGCGCCTTTGGAATGGCGAGAGACCGGTGTTGTATCTGATACAGCACCGGTGGTTACACTCTCGCTTTCCAGGTTACTATGACAGTCCTGAAAAGGACTGCTGGTTACTATGGTGGCTACTTTCCCATCTTTTCCCGTCACCGGAGTGACGGTACTAAGTGGCGGTTGGCCCTGAAAAGGGCCTTTTGGTGGTCCCGGCGGTGGCGGGTCCATGGCTTCGAAGTGACTTCACTTTGCTCACGTGCGACGTGAGAAGAGGTCGGTAACAGGGTGGTGTTGGTTACTACACCACCAGCATACCGGCCCCTTCGGCAGTCCGCAGGCGCAGATACTCCCCTCCGAAGCACACAGCGCCGGGCACCGTCGACACGAATTTAATAATTAAATTCTGAAGACAAAGTTGCGTAGCGCGATGTTGAAGAGACGTCCGTGCACGGCGGCGAGCGAGGCGATCCTTGTAAGCTTTAAAAAAAAGAGAACATCGATATATCATCAACAAACTTGTCCAACGAGTACTTAGATGTAAGCACGTCCGGTGCCTAGTTATCACACACATTCAGCTATATCAAGGGAATCCCGAGTGCATCAGAGTAGTTCTACTGGTGCACTGGTGCGTGTACAGCATGGTTCAAATATTGTACTTGCCTACATCTGCAGCTCGGGACACTTGCATCGATAAACACGTAAACCGGCTCGCCGTATACACATTTTTTGTGGCCACGGCCCGGCCCGGCCGCTACCAGATTTACCTACATGGATAAATTTAGAAAAAAATATTCGTTATTTTCTAGATCACTGAATGAAACGCACGACTTTGTATGCTTGGAGAACTAGGTACCCAATTAACTCTATCAATATCCTCGCAATAATGTGGATGTTAATTTAAGATGAAGCAAAAGGTATTTTCAATAGAGGTATTTAAAGACAAAATTCCAAGTAAAGGTACGGTCCTGCGTGCGCGATCTAGGCGGCGATCAGATAGCGCAGTAGTATTTGTATCGATGGGTTCATACCAAACGCGATCAGAAAACAATTGAAATGTACTGAGATCGCGCCCGCAGATCGCAGGACGCCGCGGTGTGTCCGTACCTTTACCATTTTTATTTAAAAATTAAAAACCTCTGACTTATTTTTCTATAATATGTTCACTGAGATCTTTCTAATGAGCCCAAACACCACATGTCTGCTGTAAGTTGTTGAGCCCTTAGCTTATAGATATATATATATACTAGAAGTCCCCCGCGGCTACGCCCGCGTTAAAAACTCCTTTTATTTACTTAAAACTTTTCTTTTGTAAAAACGATTCTATCATTAAAGACATCAAATAAAAATTAGCCAAATTGGTTCACCTGTTTTCATGTTATCGCGTGACTAAGACAAATCAGGATTCATATTTTTAAAACCCGAAAAACCCAATAAAGCGCAATCCGAAACTATATTGATTTTCAGACTTTTTTACCCCAGTTCACTCTTTTAGGGTGGCATTTTGAAAAAGTCTGAAACTCGTATTTACTTATTTATTTACAGAAGAACTTGTGTGAAATGTCGAATAAAATGACTATCCAAAATTTGAAACCCCGCTTCATCCCTTGAAGACTGAATTTTGAAAAATCCTTTCTCAGCGGATACCTACGTCAAAATTTCTATCTGGATGCAAAATATCAGCGCAATCCGAAACAATATTGATTTCAGACATTGTTACTCCACTTCACCCTTTTAGGAATAGAATTTCAAAAAGCCTGAAACACGTATTTACTCATTTATTTACTAAACTACTTGTGTAAAGTTTCGAATATAAGAGACAATCAATTCTTGTTTCTCCATACAAACTTTGAACCCTCGTTTCATCCTCTTCAGGGATGAATTTTGGAAAACCTTTCTCAGAGGGAACTAACGTCGTAATTAATAACTATCTGCATGCCAAATTTCAGCGCAATCCGAAACAATATTGATTTTTACACTTTATTACCCCATTTCACCCTCTTAGGGGTGGAATTACAAAAAAACCTGAAACACGTGTTTACTTATTTTTGTACTGAAGCACTTGTGTGAAGTTTCGGATAGAAAAGACTATCTAATCTTGTTTCTCCATACAAACTTTCAACCCCCGTTTCATCCCCTTCGAGGGTTAATTTTGGGAAATCCTTTCAAAGAGGGATCTAACGTCGTAATAACTATCTGCATGCCAAATTTCAGCGCAATCCGAAACAATATTGATTTTACACTTTATTACCCCATTTCACCCTCTTAGGGGTGGAATTCCAAAAAAACCTGAAACACGTGTTTACTTATTTTTTTACTGAAGCACTTGTGTGAAGTTTCGGATAGAAAAGACTATCTAATCTTGTTTCTCCATATAAACTTTGAACCCCCGTTTCATCCCCTTAGAGGGTTAATTTTGGAAAATCCTTTCTTAGAGGGAATTACCGTCGTAATAACTATCTGCATGCCAAATTTCAGCGTAATCCGAAACAATATTGATTTTACACTTTATTACCCCCCATTTCACCCTCTTAAGGGTGGAATTTCAAAAAAACCTGAAACACGTATTTACATTTTTTTTTACTGAAGCACTTGTGTGGAGTTTCGGATAGAAAAGACTATCTAATCTTGTTTCTCCATACAAACTTTGAACCCCCGTTTCATCCCCTGCGAGGGTTAATTTGGAAAATCCTTTCTCAGAGGGAACTAACGTCTTAATAACTATCTGCATGCCAAATTTCAGCGCAATCCGAAACAATATTGATTTTTACACTTTATTACCCCATTTCACCCTCTTAGGGGTGGAATTACAAAAAAACCTGAAACACGTGTTTACTTATTTTTGAACTGAAGCACTTGTGTGAAGTTTCGGATAGAAAAGACTATCTAATCTTGTTTCTCCATACAAACTTTCAACCCCCGTTTCATCCCCTTCGAGGGTTAATTTTGGGAAATCCTTTCAAAGAGGGAACTAACGTCGTAATAACTATCTGCATGCCAAATTTCAGCGTAATCCGAAACAATATTGATTTTACACTTTATTACCCCATTTCACCCTCTTAAGGGTGGAATTTCAAAAAAACCTGAAACACGTGTTTACTTATTTTTTTACTGAAGCACTTGTGTGAAGTTTCGGATAGAAAAGACTATCTAATCTTGTTTCTCCATATAAACTTTGAACCCCCGTTTCATCCCCTTAGAGGGTTAATTTTGGAAAATCCTTTCTTTGAGGGAATTAACGTCGTAATAACTATCTGCATGCCAAATTTCAGCGTAATCCGAAACAATATTGATTTTACACTTTATTACCCCATTTCACCCTCTTAAGGGTGGAATTTCAAAAAAACCTGATACACGTGTTTACTTATTTTTTTACTGAAGCACTTGTGTGGAGTTTCGGATAGAAAAGACTATCTAATCTTGTTTCTCCATACAAACTTTGAACCCCCGTTTCATCCCCTGCGAGGGTTAATTTGGAAAATCCTTTCTCAGAGGGAACTAACGTCTTAATAACTATCTGCATGCCAAATTTCAGCGCAATCCGAATCAATATTGATTTTTACACTTTATTACCCCATTTCACCCTCTTAGGGGTGGAATTACAAAAAAACCTGAAACACGTGTTTACTTATTTTTGTACTGAAGCACTTGTGTGAAGTTTCGGATAGAAAAGACTATCTAATCTTGTTTCTCCATACAAACTTTCAACCCCCGTTTCATCCCCTTCGAGGGTTAATTTTGGGAAATCCTTTCAAAGAGGGAACTAACGTCGTAATAACTATCTGCATGCCAAATTTCAGCGTAATCCGAAACAATATTGATTTTACACTTTATTACCCCATTTCACCCTCTTAAGGGTGGAATTTCAAAAAAACCTGAAACACGTGTTTACTTATTTTTTTACTGAAGCACTTGTGTGAAGTTTCCGATAGAAAAGACTATCTAATCTTGTTTCTCCATGTAAACTTTGAACCCCCGTTTCATCCCCTTAGAGGGTTAATTTTGGAAAATCCTTTCTTAGAGGGAATTAACGTCGTAATAACTATCTGCATGCCAAATTTCAGCGCAATCCGAAACAATATTGATTTTACACTTTATTACCCCCCATTTCACCCTCTTAAGGGTGGAATTTCAAAAAAACCTGAAACACGTATTTACATTTTTTTTACTGAAGCACTTGTGTGGAGTTTCGGATAGAAAAGACTATCTAATCTTGTTTCTCCATACAAACTTTGAACCCCCGTTTCATCCCCTGCGAGGGTTAATTTGGAAAATCCTTTCTCAGAGGGAACTAACGTCTTAATAACTATCTGCATGCCAAATTTCAGCGCAATCCGAAACAATATTGATTTTTACACTTTATTACCCCATTTCACCCTCTTAGGGGTGGAATTACAAAAAAACCTGAAACACGTGTTTACTTATTTTTGTACTGAAGCACTTGTGTGAAGTTTCGGATAGAAAAGACTATCTAATCTTGTTTCTCCATACAAACTTTCAACCCCCGTTTCATCCCCTTCGAGGGTTAATTTTGGGAAATCCTTTCAAAGAGGGAACTAACGTCGTAATAACTATCTGCATGCCAAATTTCAGCGTAATCCGAAACAATATTGATTTTACACTTTATTACCCCATTTCACCCTCTTAAGGGTGGAATTTCAAAAAAACCTGAAACACGTGTTTACTTATTTTTTTACTGAAGCACTTGTGTGAAGTTTCGGATAGAAAAGACTATCTAATCTTGTTTCTCCATATAAACTTTGAACCCCCGTTTCATCCCCTTAGAGGGTTAATTTTGGAAAATCCTTTCTTAGAGGGAATTAACGTCGTAATAACTATCTGCATGCCAAATTTCAGCGTAATCCGAAACAATATTGATTTTACACTTTATTACCCCATTTCACCCTCTTAAGGGTGGAATTTCAAAAAAACCTGAAACACGTGTTTACTTATTTTTTTACTGAAGCACTTGTGTGAAGTTTCGGATAGAAAAGACTATCTAATCTTGTTTCTCCATATAAACTTTGAACCCCCGTTTCATCCCCTTAGAGGGTTAATTTTGGAAAATCCTTTCTTAGAGGGAATTAACGTCGTAATAACTATCTGCATGCCAAATTTCAGCGTAATCCGAAACAATATTGATTTTACACTTTATTACCCCTCATTTCACCCTCTTAAGGGTGGAATTTCAAAAAAACCTGAAACACGTATTTACATTTTTTTTTACTGAAGCACTTGTGTGGAGTTTCGGATAGAAAAGACTATCTAATCTTGTTTCTCCATACAAACTTTGAAACCCCGTTTCATCCCCTGCGAGGGTTAATTTGGAAAATCCTTTCTCAGAGGGAACTAACGTCTTAATAACTATCTGCATGCCAAATTTCAGCGCAATCCGAAACAATATTGATTTTTACACTTTATTACCCCATTTCACCCTCTTAGGGGTGGAATTACAAAAAAACCTGAAACACGTGTTTACTTATTTTTGTACTGAAGCACTTGTGTGAAGTTTCGGATAGAAAAGACTATCTAATCTTGTTTCTCCATACAAACTTTCAACCCCCGTTTCATCCCCTTCGAGGGTTAATTTTGGGAAATCCTTTCAAAGAGGGAACTAACGTCGTAATAACTATCTGCATGCCAAATTTCAGCGTAATCCGAAACAATATTGATTTTACACTTTATTACCCCATTTCACCCTCTTAAGGGTGGAATTTCAAAAAAACCTGAAACACCTATTTACATTTTTTTTTACTGAAGCACTTGTGTGGAGTTTCGGATAGAAAAGACTATCTAATCTTGTTTCTCCATACAAACTTTCAACCCCCGTTTCATCCCCTTCGAGGGTTAATTTTGGAAAATCCTTTCTCAGAGGGAACTAACGTCGTAATAACTATCTGCATGCCAAATTTCAGCGCAATCCGAAACAATATTGATTTTCACACTTTATTACCCAATTTCACCCTCTTAGGGGTGGAATTAAAAAAAAAACCTGAAACACGTGTTTACTTATTTTTTTACGGAAGCACTTGTGTGGAGTTTCAGATAGAAAAGACTATCTAATCTTGTTTCTCCATACAAACTTTGAACCCCCGTTTCATCCCCTTCGAGGGTTAATTTTGGAAAATCCTTTCTCAGTGGGAACTAACATCGTAATAACTATTTGCATGCCAAATTTCAGCGCAATCCGAAACAATATTGATTTTACACTTTATTACCCCATTTCACCCTCTTAGGGGTGGAATTCCAAAAAAACCTGAAACACGTCTTTACTTATTTTTTTACTGAAGCACTTATGTGAAGTTTCGGATAGAAAAGACGATCTAATCTTGTTTCTCCATACAAACTTTGAACCCCCATTTCATCCCCTTAAGGGGTGAATTTTGGAAAATCCTTTCTTAGTACACCCTTACGTACTAAGACAAATATACCCTCCAAATTTCAAGTCTCTACGACCAGCGGTTTAGGCTGTGCGTTGTCTGTCAGTGAGTCAGTGAGTCAGTGAGTCAGTGAGTCAGTCAGTATGTCAGGACAAAGATTCTTATAGTATTAGAAGATTAGATACAACCAGTTATCATTTTCCGAAGAAAGCATCGTCTCTTCACCTAGAATAATGTGCTCTTTAATTTTCAGTACCAGTTCTTCGAGGCTTGGTGAATCATGCCTCACTCCACAATGACAAGGTGCCATCAATAAAGCTCTTACGATGTGTATGCTTAGCTGTTTAGATAGCGTCTGTACCTACAACTCGTCACCACCAAGCAAGAGTTCATTGAATCGTAGGGATGGGGCTTGGTGCATGCTAGGTACTGATAACTATACTGTGGAACAGGGTTTCCCGTACCTCATTGAACGACGCTCGTTGAAGGCCTCTGTAATTAAAAACAAACTCTGTAGGGTTTAATATAAGGTCGATATATATTGCTGTTACTTACTACAGTCCATTTGCTTGTGCAAGTACTATTACAATACTCGTGGATCCAGTAGGTATATCTTTCATAAGGGGGATACGTAAGACGTGAGTCATCTACTTCTATCAATCAACAGCCGTTATATAAACGCGAAAGTCTGTTTGTATAGATATATATAGTACCTGGATGACTATGATGAGTTAAGTATTCCATAACTATCATTTTTCGCAACTACATAATTAACTTTGTTTTTCATAGTGTTTGTATGAAAAACAAAGTTATCTTTGCGGTCGCCATATCTCTAGAACTGCTGACTGTATCTCGTTCAAACCAATTTTCGTGTTAGTTTTTATTGAGATCTACAGCATATATATTTTTTTATTTTTTCACTCCCATACTTTAAAAGTTAGAGGGGGGGGGGGGACACACATTTTACCACTTTAGACACGCCTATCTTTCAAATGATTGACTTTAAGAAAAAATGATTTTAGGAACCTCAATGTCATTTTTGAAGACCTATCCATAGACACCCCACACGTATAGGTTTGAAGAATTTTTTTTTTGTTTCAGTTCCATGTATGGGATGCCCTCCTTAAACTTTTATATTTTTTATTTTTGTATAAAAATCGGAAAGCGGCTTACAGAATACCTACCTACCAAGTTTCAATTCTGTAGTCTTAACAGTTTCGGAATAAAATGGCTGTGACATACAGACGGACAGACAGACAGACAGATAGACAGACATGACGAATTTATAAGGGTTCCGTTTTTTGCCATTCGGCTACGGAACCCTAAAAAGAGAAAAAACGATAATCTCATCCCTGGAATCGAACCAGGGCCTCTGGTTTCGATAGCGGATATTTCCCACCGAGCCATCATAACGTTGTCAAAGGTTCGCCACCTTTGACAACGTTATGATGGCTCTGCTGGTCATGTAGCCATTTTTGGCTATATGAGCGTGCGTAACTACGCTGTATTTTAAATAGTGTGTGCGTGTTTCAAGCTAGTGTGCGGGATCGTTAAAGTGAGTGATTTGTGTGTGTGTGCAATGCGTGTTTACCTCGTCCCCCGTAAGTATCGGCAGAAAAAAATGTTTGCGGATTACAACGTTAACATCTCCATTGGTAAATACTCGAAGGAAAACACGGACAAAACGTTTTCGAAATAATTAATATAGTTTAAAAACTAAAACAACCGCCTTCTACGCCCCGCGAGTCAATTTTAGTAGCAAGTTTGAGACGTTTGTCGTCAAATAAAATATGTCTTATAAAAAAAAAGAAAAAAAAAAGATAAAATGACAAGACAAGCCCCATAGAGTTTCTTAGTGTTTCTTCTCTGATGGGAGTATTTCCGAAACATCGGTAGATTCAACAGCCATTCAGTTTTCCCCTTTTGTCCGCAGATTTTCTTTCTAGGCTTCCCATTTTTATTTTTAGGGTTCCGTAGCCGAATGGCAAAAAACGGAACCCTTATAGATTCGTCATGTCTGTCTGTTTGTCTGTCTGTCTGTCTGTCTGTCCGTCCGTATGTCACAGCCATTTTATTCCGAAACTGTTAGTACTACAGAATTGAAACTTGGTAGGTAGATGTATTCTGTGAACCGCTTTCCGATTTTTATGCAAATATAAAAGTTTAAGGGGGGGCATCCCATACATGGAACTGAAACAAAAAAAAAATTTCTTCAAACCTATACGTGTGGGGTGTCTGTGGATAGGACTTCAAAAATGACATTGAGGTTTCTAAGATCATTTTTTCTCAAAGTCAATCATTTGAAAGATAGGCGCGTCTAAAGTGGTAAAATGTGTGTCCCCCTAACTTTTAAAGTATGGGAGTGAAAAATCTAAAAAAAATATATGCTGTAGATCTCAATAAAAACTAACAACGAAAATTGGTTTGAACGAGATACAATCAGCAGTTTTAGAGATATGGCGACCGCAAAGATAACTTTGTTTTTCATACAAACACTATGAAAAACAAAGTTAATTTTGTAGTTGCGAAAAATCATAGTTATGGTATACTCAACTGTGTTACGGAACCCTACGAGTGCGAGTCCGACTTGCACTTGGCCAGTTTATTATTTAAACAATATTATGCAGCTGACAGACGGACTATCAGTTCCATTTGGATCATGATATGTACTGTGATCGGTATGCGTTCCTCTATGTTGTGTTTCACTATTTCACTTTTTTGATTTTTTTTATATGAAAATTGTCTGAAGTACTGAAACAGTTACATGTATGGTTGGTTTTAACCTACTTTAATTTTTTTTTAAAATTCTGACGTAAACGATTGGATGACAGCTGAATGGTTCATTACTTTTTTTTTCTAATTTAAAGCGTTAAATTCTACTTTTGCTATGTTTACTTGATAATTGGTTATGATTTATTTTATGATTTATGATTTTGACGTGTATATGTGCGTATATTTATACTGCCTACATACTGAATAAATGCTTTGATTCTTGATTCTTGATATCTCTGGAGATACTTATCATATCTCGATGAAATTACAACGGGACGGATTAATTGCCTTTAATACATTAAAAAAAAAAAGAAAAACATACAGACGAATTGAGAACCTCCTTTTTGGAAGTCGGTTGAAAAATGAAACCCAGCTAGATAGATTTATCGCCCCCGAAACCCCCTGCATACTAAATTTCATAAAAATCGTTGGGACCGTTTCCGAGATCCCGATTATATAATATATATACAAGAATTTCTCGTTTAGAGGCATTAGATGTATGTAGAGTAGAGTTTTGAGATGGAACCGTAAGCGCAGGCAGCAGCGGAGATAGCGGCTTGAATTGGCTAAATTCTAATGACTGCCCCCAGTCTCACTCCTCGACGCAGGTGGAGTTCGCTGGTTCTATACTTGTACGGTCGTCGTTGCAGTACTTATAGATAGGCATGTCTCTCACCACTTCAACATATCGCCAGTCGACTTGGCAACGCAGCAAAGGGTCCAGTATATTATAGGTATTCTCGTTAAAATTGGAATAATTCCGATGCGTCACTTATAGCTTTAAATAATGATAAATTCGTGAGCTATATAGCCGATAGCGCTCTTCAATCTTCTGTACAATCTGCCGCACTGTGTGGATGTGGTCTATGGTGCCATAATCGCCTTGTACCAGCTTCTTTAGGGTTTTATGGCGCACCTGATTTATTGAGATTAGTTTTAGTGTTTCTGAGTTTTGACTTTTTGCCCGTACACTTGCTTTCGCTAAACGTCCCTTCTTCCCCGAGGATTTCCATACTTCTATCGTCTAGCTCGGATTGATGCAATTTCCTTAATAATACCTTTTATTCTAGTAGGTAGATAATATTATCCTTTTACTCACTCCCATCAAAATCCCATAGTTATTACAGACTTCATATTTTATTACAAAACAGGCAAAATTGTTCCACGATGATTCTTGACCATGTGATTAAATTCTGTAATGAGGGTTTTTCATATTGTCAGGAATTCTAGTGTCAATAATTAAGAGGCAAACGTTTCCGTATTTCTGGTTTAGGTTCGAACTTTACTTACGGGCAAAGACGGCAAAGTAGACAGATTTACTAGAGTCTAGGTAGTCAATCTGTCTACTTTGCCCACTTTGCCCGCACAGTCTAGTCACTAGACTGTTCCTAGAGTAAGATTAATGGCATGTAGTGTCGTTACTTACGTAGGCTGCGTAACTTCTTACCTACTACTACTAAAATTGCACTTGCCCAGACTCTCTGGTTGCCTATATTAGACTACGCTGACGTCTGCTATCTAGATTTGACCCAAGAGCAATTAAATGAACTAGAGCGACTCCGAAATGTTTGCATACGATTTATTTTCGGCTTACGAAAATACGATCATGTTTCCGAATACCGCTCTAAGCTCAAGTGGCTCTCTATTCGCCGTCGCCGGGATGCCCATATACTATCACTCCTTTACTCTATCCTTCTCAATCCTGCTTCTCCGCGCTACCTTCATGAACGCTTCGAATACCTTTACCTATCCCATCCCCTACGCACACTTAGGTCATCAGAGAACTTAAGGTTAAAAATTCCCTCGCACAATACGAATTTCTATGGTCATTCTTTTACTGTTAACGCAGTCTGTCTATGGAACTCTTTGCTTATAGAAATTAGACGTATACAAACTCTGGACGCTTTTAAACGTCACGTAAAAGAACACTATCTCTCCGAGTAATCTGCTGCCTGTTGTTACGTAGTATTATTATCTTTTCTATGCTGTTGTTTATCTTATATCACTGATAATATGCATGTACTTAATGTATGTATTATATATATATATATATATATATATATATATATATATATATATAGTATAATAATATATAATGTATATATATATAATGTATTTTATTATACTATATTATGTAATATATACATAGTATTTACATGTAATAATATAGGTATTTATTGTAGGTATATTTATATGTTTTTACAAAATAGTTTTATGACCACCGCCATCCATTATGTACTATTTTAAACCTCTCCATACATGGTTGTCTGGAAGAGATCGCTTTGAGCGATAAGACCCCATTAGATAAGAGCCCATTGACACTATTTTTAACAAAAATGTTCTAGTACTAAGTTTCTTGGTGTTCAATAAAGAGTGTATCTATCTATATATATGCAATAGGTAGAATTCATCGCTTACCATCATCGTGCTTGTCCCTTATTGTATTAAAAAAATTATAAACCACGCAGATTTTCTGTTTTAATTATTGGAGATTTGCATGGAGATCGATTTATCGTCTATTTAATCGTCTATTTAAATTAGACGATAAATCGATTGCAACACTTCGAATTCGATCAAACTTCGATATTTAAATTCGAATTTCGATAAAAGTCACCTTTTACTATCACGCAATCCTTCGGTATTATCTAAGATAATTAATAGTAGGTAAAGTAGGTATATCTCTCACATTCTCTCTCCTTGCACTAATCTGAAACACTTGAACTTCAACTACTTACCTCTTCATTCTTCCCAATACAAACAAATCGTTCACTGTACAAGCTGGAATTCTCCGCCTTTAAATATCAGAAGTGCAAAATCGTTGCCTATATTTAAAAATAAGGTGAAGAATTATTTTCTATTCACTTTTAAATGAAAGCTATCGATTTGTCTCATTTTCCGCACATATAGAAAAGAAGAAAGAAAGAAAAACATTTATTCATAGCCAGTACAAGAAAGAAAAATATCGTAAAACTAAAAAAAATTATAATAGTTATGAAGTGGTTGACTGTGAATAGGGCGCATGCTCAGCATTATGCGCTACTGCACTTCCTGCAGCAGTGCGCTGATTTTCAGCAGCACCCCCTTTATTTTTTTTTGTTTTGTCTAGTAGTCGCCACATTAAATAATTAACATTTAATAAATTTAAATATATAATAAAAAATAATAAATAAATAATAATAAAAAAAAACAAAATGAATAATAAAGCATTAAAAAATATTTTTTTATTACATGATAAAGAAAACAATAGATATATAAAACAATAGATATATAAAACAATTATACTCCAATAATAAATGTTAAAAACTATATGAGATGAGATGAGAGACCGAAATATATATATAGCATGTCATATGTATAGCATATCTATATAGCATGTCCCATGCAACCTGTACCAGCGAAGGTCTGTGGTCTAGTAGGGACACCAATACCTATCGATTGGACCCCATTTATGTTCCGCGATATTTTGTAGTTTTCAGTTTTTTATTTTATTTTGAACGGTTTTAGCTATAATTTTTTCTTTATTAGTATAATAATAGCTATCTACTAGTAGCTCAGAATTTAAATCAAATTAAAATTTCCGATTGAAAGAAATATTTACTTGATTCAAACTCGAAAAAAATATGAATTAACCCTCACTGAATTATTTCCTGAAAACTTTAAAAACTTGGGTTCGTTTACTTTCAAAATAACTCAAAGAAGTTGGTACTTGATGGGGAACTTTTATGCGAAAACGGTGTTTAAAGTTGATAGATAGGACTACACCTAACTTTGACGATGTAAACAAATCAATAACACAGGTTCTGAATTGGTTTACAACCAATAACTTATTGTTAAACGCAAAAAAACTAAATGTATTAATTTCTCTCTACCAAATGTAAAAAAGGGTATCCTAAATAGAAGTATATTAATAAATGATGAACCATTAGAACTTGTTGAATCCACAACATTCTTGGGCATCACCCTGGATTCAAAGCTTCAATGGGGTTCTCAAATATCGGTTCTAGCGGGTAGGTTAAGCTCCGCTGCATACGCAGTACGTAAAATTAGATTTTTAACGGAAGCCACTGCAAGATTGGTCTATTTCAGCTACTTCCACAGTATAATGTCTTATGGCATTTTATTGTGGGGGAAAGCCGCTGAAATACAATCAATATTTGTTTTGCAGAAACGAGCTATTCGCTCTATATATAGTATGAGGTCGCGAGATTCACTTCGTGAAAAATTTAAGGAAATTAAAATTCTAACTGTGGCATGTCAATACATTTATGAAAATATTATGTTCATACGCAAGAATATAAATGATTATAAGAAAAGGCGTTTCTCTATGTTGTGTTTAACTATTTCACTTTTTTAATTTTTTTTATATAAAAATTGTCTGAATTACTGAAACACACAGTTACGTGTATGGTTGGTTTTAACCTACTTTATTTTTTTTTAAATATTCTGACGTAAACGATTGGATGACAGCTGAATGGTTCATTACTTTTTTTTTTTCTAATTCAAAGCGTTAAATTCTGCTTTTGCTATGTTTACTTGATAATTGGTTATGATTTATTTTATGATTTATGATTTTGACGTGTATATGTGCGTATATTTATACTGCCTACATGCTGAATAAATGCTTTGATTCTTCTTGATTCTTCCTTGATACAGTCGAAAATAGTGAAATTTATTCCATGCATTTGAAATGAGTTTTCTAACATTTTCCGATTAATAAGGTGAATAATGTTGAATGTTAGATAAAAAGACTAAGGACAGCGCAAATAAATTCAAATCATAACCATTTTTGCACATTATGCTAAATAAAACAACAGAAATAATAATAAGAAATAATTTATTTATTACTGTATTCACAATCCATTCAATCTCAAATCGCTCAAATCTCGGAAGGCTTGTTTATCCTTTTCTTAAACTACCCAAAAATCAACTCTATCGATCAACCACAGGGTCTGTGGTTGAATCTATGCAATCAACTCAAAAATCAATACAAATAATTGAAAAAACCTAAATATAAAAGAAAATTTTACGTTCCATGGTTTACCTTTTTTTATAGTATACTAGCTGTGCCCCGCGGCTTCGCCTGCGTTAAAAACAACTTTTATTTATTTTAATTTTTTTTTTCATAAGAACCATCTCCTGATGATAAAAAACACAACAAAAAAAGAATGAGCGAAATCGGTCCAGCCGTACACGCGTGATGCCGTGACCAAGGGCAATAGGGATTCATTTTTATATACATATAAGAAGAATAAGCTAGCGTTTGACCACCTATCTCACCTACAGACAGTCGTAAAGTAATTGATTAAATGATCGATCTAGCGATCCGAGTCAAGCTTGTTTAACTTAGTACCTAATACTAAACAGGTAAGTAAGTAATTTCGGTTCAATGATCTGGTAAAACCTGCCAGATAACGGACATAATGCGCGTAACGCTAAGCGCCACCAATTACCTTTTATTATCGCACTTGCACCGGAATCATTTTAAACTGTGAGTGCCTGTAATTATCTGTAATTATCTGTAAATCTGTGAAAATAACACCTAGGTTGTATAATGACTGAGCCAATTATAAGGCATGCGGTGCTTCCCTTAAAAGAGTAAGATAGGAGATTCTGTTATATATTGAGCTACATAGTATAACTTGTAAATGAAATATTAGTACCTAGGTACATATTACTATGTAAGAAAGTAAATTATATTATTGAAACAAAAGCGCGTGTTTATCTAGGTAGTATATAGTACTACACTAGAGTAAACAGGAGAATATGTAGGTAGGTAGGTAGGTATATCTACGAGATAAACTTTCAACAATATAATATATCAAACTTAATTTATTTGCTAGAGTGCAGGTTATGTCACTATTATAAATACATATAGACATTCATATAGATAGACGGTATCATTCATATAGATAGACCTTATCTAATATTCTATGATGAAAATAAAATTGTGAAATAATGAAACTTACATTATTAAAATCATCAATTTCCGAAACACTAAGCAAGGCATGGTGAGCGCATCACTTCGGCTGAGCCGATTTGGCAATTTTCTTATCAGAGCTTTTCATTATTATCAGGGCAAGGTTTGTGGGATTTTAAAAAAATACCTGAATGAAAGTTCTTTTTAACGCGAGCGAAGCCGCGGGCCACAACTAGATTTATGAATTGTAAACTTTAAATTTTCTCGATTTGAACAGATAGTTATAAATATTAAAATACGGGACTTATCGCACCTAAAACATAAATTTTTATTTAACTCAGTTATTTAATTATTCAATTTTTATTTAATTATTTTATATTTATTGTATTTTAATATTTATAACTATAGATTTATGAATTTGAAAGTTTGTGTTTGTTGTTCAATCACGCAAAAAGGGCTGGACGGATTTGGATGAAAAATTACTATACAGATAGTTTACAACCTGGTTTAAAAAGTTGGTTACTTTTTAACCGACTTCAGAATAGGAGGTTTCTCAATTAGACCGTATATGTGTTTTTTTTTATGTTTGTTTGCGGAACTTTGTCGTTTATGAACCGATTTTGATTATTCTTTTTTTTGTTGAAAAGGAGATATCTCAAGTGTGATACCATGGTAATTTTATTGAGGTCTAATAAGTATCTCCAGAGATATGTAGATAAACACCTCAAAATTGGTAATGAAAATGAATAGCGTGGCATTGAAGTCGGTTCTTTTTAGTTTTTTAAACGATATTATTACAAATCAATAATTTTTAGCGCGGGGCATTACTAGTTATAAACTTAAGTAAAAACGTACTGTATACCTACTGATCGTAGTACACATTGTATTCCCAATTAACAATTCCCACTAATAACGATGACAATATACTAGATCGTAAATTGATTCAGTATGACAGATTAATTAATATATTATCCTCAGTATTTTATTATCTTTATCATTAATTAATTAGATAGCCAGCAAAACCTACTTACCACAACACTATTGATTTCCTTAATGAACATACATGCCAAAGGTAAATGAATTCATCGTACTTATAAATCACTCATTATAAATCTACATCCATCCAGTATCCATCTTTGTACCAGGCATCACTGATTGCATGAAACATTTTTACAGTTCCGTATCTTCAAAGGAAATAACTACCAGCCAAGTGCGTGTCGGGCCACGCGCAGTGTAGGGTTCCGTAGTAGTATAATATTTAACATAATTATTTTTAAAATTATCCAACACCCAAGTTCAACGACTATTACTGCTAAACTAATAAAGTGATCTAATCCGCTATAATTTTCCTTTGAAGTTCATGAAATGCACTATCATCATGAATTTTCCCAATTTTTTTTAAGCTAGCAATTTAGCTTTATGAGTGGGGGAGGGGGGTGGGGGGGACGCCCTACTGGAACAAAAATTTGCACTTTAAATTTTAATATTACGTAAATGGAGCATTTAATCGAAAAATAGTACTAGCAACCGCTAGGTCATTTTAAAAGAGCTATTCAACGATACCCCACACGATGGGGTAGACGACGAAAAATAATGTCATTCCCACTTCACATGTAGGGAAAGGGGAGCTAACCAAAAAAAATTTTTTTTTTAAATATTTTATTCTACCACTTTGTCAGCGTAATTGATAAACACACCCCTACAAATTACAGCTCTTTAGTATTAACGGTCTCTTAACAAAACCTCCGACAGACAGGCGAAAACTATAAGGGTTCCTTGTCAGGACTACGGAACCCTTACAGGATCACTTTGTTGTCTGTCTGTCCGTCTGTCAAGACCCTTTTTCTCAGGAACGCGTAGAAACTTATATCAACTACTCGGATCTACAATATCCTTCAGCTTTTTTTAATGATATAAGGTAACAGTAAAAGCACGACGTTCGCCTGATGGTAAGCGATGACATCTACTTATTACAGATACAGCGGCATGCAACATTCTGGCCTGCCAGAATTTTGCATGTCACTGCACTGCGCCTGTTACCTTGAGACATAAAGATGTTGAGTCTCACATGCCCTAATTTCACTGGACACCTTGCCATCTCAACCAAAAAAACATTCCTATTTCACGGCTGAAAATTAATTGGCAAAGTGGTTCTACAGTCCTATTACTACTAAAAAAAAGCAGTGTGTGCTGTCAGCTGTATGTCAGCAAAAGATATGACCGCTCGCATTTTTTCGCATATTTTGTGATTTCACAAGGGAATGAAAACCTTTAAGGTACTTCCCGTTGACCTAGAACAGCGGTACTCAACCTTTTTTTATACGGGCCACAAACAGGGTTTAGTGATGATGGCGCGGGCCGCAAACAAAAATAATTTAGGAGTAAAAAAATACGTTTTTTAAAATTACTTTAATAGTGGAAAAAGACAAGGTAGTTACAGTAATTTTTTTTTAACTCGGTGCGTGCACTATTTCGCCGTCGCGTCGGCGTCGGAATGGGCGCGAAATTAAAAATAGTTTCAATTATCTCTAACTGTACGTGGGCCACTGATAAAGGCCTGGCGGGCCACATGCGGCCCGCGGGCCGCAGGTTGGGTATAGCTGACCTAGAATCATGAAATTTGGCAAGAAGCAGGGTCTTGAAGCACTTATATAGGAATAAATGAAAACAGTGAAAATGTAGTTTTGTTAACATAAAAAATGCAAATTGACTACAAGCTCATTATTTGCGGTTGGTGCATGAACAGTGTCTAGGTACCTGTACTATTCATTATTCTGTGGTCGTGGCAGCGGTCTAAGGATCGAACTGCAAAGTTAAGTTTGTACTTTAACCTAGTTTACCAGTTTGTACGGAAGCCTCCGTACGTGAGTCGCGCTCGCACTTGACCGGTAACCGGTTCTTTTTTGTAAATTAAGAACATAATTGGTAAATTAGCATCCTAGATAAGTACGCTTTACTTACGATTTTCG
The DNA here is from genome assembly GCA_954871355.1 of Cabera pusaria. NCBI lineage: Eukaryota > Metazoa > Arthropoda > Insecta > Lepidoptera > Geometridae > Cabera > Cabera pusaria. The sequence goes on along the minus strand of OX940898.1, from coordinate 26,781,955 downwards.
AATTACTTCGTACAAAGTAAACGGCGTTGCCGAATTCACGGAGGCGACGCCGTTGAGTTAAAAAACCCAACTGAGTATTTTTGGTTTTTCAATTAATAATAGGTACATCGCTCGACGAACCGGTATTTCTTTTTATTTAAACAGCTTAGGATAGTCACATCAGTGATCTTTAAATATTAATATTTAATTTGCGTAGGTATTATGTTGTCAAGCGGAGGGAAGGTGATGCTGCAACGTTTTTTTTCTTCAGATTTATATAATAAACCGCTGGAACACGAAATTTAATGCGATTTAATTGATTGAATTAATGTGTAGAAGTACAAAGGTATAACAAGTAAGAAGATGTAGTTATTTTCGGAGCGGCCAACATTCTTTCTTATTTTAAGATGTATCATTCGGCTATCAGCGCCATCTCGGGACAATTGTGTGTAACTATGTAACTACAAAGAGCCGAAGATCGGGCTCTGTGGCGTCTCCTGGGGGAGGTCTACGTCCAGCAGTGGACTGATACCGGCGGATAATGATATGTACCTACATAACAGTACCACAAACACCCTCTGTTATTTTTCAGCAGTCCGCCTGTTATTAGCGCCCGAGTTTGAAATCAAGGCTCATTCCCACTGGTTAAACCAGATCAAGACTATAATGTGTATAATTTCAGTATTTTTACATTGACAATGATTACAATCAATAAGTACATACTTACAAAGATTTCATCCTAACTTACCAGTAATAAGCTTATAATTGCAGTACTAAGTATTTATTCATTAATATTTACTCATTTTACTATAATTTATTAAATTAAATAGCTGGATGTAAGAGGTTGTATATTGTAACTCGTAAGAATGATGGAAAACCAGATTTGCGTTTCTTTCTAGAACTAGGTACTTTGAAAGCCTTGTACACCTGTAAAATACATGAGAGGTGATGATAATATTTCGTATTGTTCGGGAGACACTTCGATGTTATAAAAAGAAAAGATCGGAGCTGTATTCACAAAAGTATAATATCTGGAATAATATGTATAAGGTACAAAATATAAACTTATTTGTCTTAGAAACTAAATACATAGCATAGCACGTTAAAAAAACAATGCCATCTTAAGAATAGCAGCTCTCTATATCTTCCCGCAGGCGAATAAGAATCTATAAAACGTCGGACATGTGCCAGGTACTGTCGGGTCTCGCAGATGGTAGGTAAACGTCAACTTTCATTATCATTTGTATTTGTTGCTATCTACTATAAAAAAATGTTACTCTTACTTCAAGGATGTCTAGTACATCAATGTATTGTGTTCTGTGCGCCAGGGTTACTGAAAGAGTTGAAAATACTCTCGATTATACAAGAACAGATACCAACCATACATTATTTAATTATGAATAAATTATTTTGGTTAGCCTAAAAGGTCGAAACTTCTGATAGTGGGACAGATGCAGGGGAAACGACCTAGGGGTAGAATACCAACTCGATGGTCTGTACCCTTAGTACGAGTTTTTATCGTTAACGCATTTGACAGATCTCACATAGTTTTCGAATTATTCTGGCTCCCTGATTGGTTTAAATTTAGTTAAGTGAACCACTAGAGGCGCTGTACTGTTTTTCATACAAAATTGGCTCGATATACGATATTGAGTTTGGTATGAGAACTCGTACTTAGGGTCCTGACAGTATCAAACAGCCAACAGATAACAATTGAAATGGCGTAGAACAGGGAGATATGTCGAAATATCATATCTGCATACGGTCACGATCCTCATTAGTGAGGGATCGACGAAGAAGAAGTAAGAAGAAAAGGATCCGCGATCAATGAATGAATGCCCAGTAAGGGTAATTATCTCAATTCCTCACATTGGTCGGAAACTAAAACCGCAGCCGAGGCGGAGGTTCATACAAACCATTCACTAATTACTTTCAACATGACGATAATGTGTGCGGTATCTATAATGTGAACGGTACAGAACAGAAATGTCTGTAAAAGGGTATTTCCCTGTCCTTTGGCGCGTAGTAATAAGGGTTCCTTTCACCGCGTCATGACATACTTTCAGATATTTGTTTAACAGATCACGTCACATAACAGTTGTAGTTAATATAGCAGAGTCGCCGTACGAGTGCAGTTTGTGTGTTAGTTATGTTTGTGCGAGAATATCTCGTAGTCTCGCACAGTAAAGTTGTAGTCGGGAGCGAGCGAGGCGGGCGCGACCGGGTCACCGTACGAGTGCAGGTTGTGTGTTAGTTATGTTTGTGCGAGAATATCTCGTAGTCTCGCACAGTAAAGTTGTAGTCGGGAGCGAGCGAGGCGGGCGCGACCGGGTCACCGTACGAGTGCAGGTTGTGTGTTAGTTATGTTTGTGCGAGAATATCTCGTAGTCTCGCACAGTAAAGTTGTAGTCGGGAGCGAGCGAGGCGGGCGCGACCGGGTCACCGTACGAGTGCAGTTTGTGTGTTAGTTATGTTTGTGCGAGAATATCTCGTAGTCTCGCACAGTAAAGTTGTAGTCGGGAGCGAGCGAGGCGGGCGCGACCGGGTCGCCGTACGAGTGCAGGTTGTATGTGTGTTAGTTATGTTTGTGCGAGAATATCTCGTAGTCTCGCACAGTAAAGTTGTAGTCGGGAGCGAGCGAGGCGGGCGCGACCGGGTCGCCGTACGAGTGCAGGTTGTATGTTAGTTATGTTTGTGCGAGAATATCTCGTAGTCTCGCACAGTAAAGTTGTAGTCGGGAGCGAGCGAGGCGGGCGCGACCGGGTCACCGTACGAGTGCAGTTTGTGTGTTAGTTATGTTTGTGCGAGAATATCTCGTAGTCTCGCACAGTAAAGTTGTAGTCGGGAGCGAGCGAGGCGGGCGCGACCGGGTCGCCGTACGAGTGCAGGTTGTATGTGTGTTAGTTATGTTTGTGCGAGAATATCTCGTAGTCTCGCACAGTAAAGTTGTAGTCGGGAGCGAGCGAGGCGGGCGCGACCGGGTCGCCGTACGAGTGCAGGTTGTATGTGTGTTAGTTATGTTTGTGCGAGAATATCTCGTAGTCTCGCACAGTAAAGTTGTAGTCGGGAGCGAGCGAGGCGGGCGCGACCGGGTCGCCGTACGAGTGCAGGTTGTATGTGTGTTAGTTATGTTTGTGCGAGAATATCTCGTAGTCTCGCACAGTAAAGTTGTAGTCGGGAGCGAGCGAGGCGGGCGCGACCGGGTCGCCGTACGAGTGCAGGTTGCTGTATGACTCGCTGTTGTTGTTACAATTGTTAGAGATCAACAGGTCTGCGCCCGCGCCGAATATTGGACCGCAACTGGAAATAAATTAATTAGTTATAATCATTTTTTGTTATTCCAAAAATTATTGATCGGTACAAACGGAATCGGGAAAGATATGAAATTCTTGATATAGGGGTCCCTTTCTCTAAATTTTATGTCCGTATAGGTAGACTGACAAAACAAAGTGTGCTACATCGTCAGATGCTAGCCTTATCTTTCATTAGAAAAAGGTTAATTCGTCGCATGGAAATATTCCAAAACAGGCCCAAAAATAATTATACTAATTGGAAGGATTTCAATATAACTCATCGGGAATAAAATAATAATCATCTTCTTACAGAATAACTCAATTTGTGGAAAAATGTGTTCATCGTCTAAGAAGGTCGGTAGCGGTCGGATCGCTGGTGGTTTTTAAATATTTTTTTACACCGATCTGGGTAGCCTTGACCACTCTCTCACCCGGTGTTAAGTGACGATGTGATCGATGATGTAGCACACATACCTAGTACCCTTAGTACGCGTTTTAGTGACATGTGAAAACCACTAGAGGCGCTGTACTGTTTTTCATACAAAATTTGTTCGATATAAGATATCGAGTTGGGTATGAAAACTCGCACTGAGGCTACAGAAGATACCTATTCAGTTGCGATTTGAAGACCTCCATATTACACATGTAACCGGAAACAGACTCAGGCAGGTATAATTTTTAAAAAAAGTACTGTACTATAATTTTTTTATGCTAAATAGGCAAGCGTTTGACCACTGTCTCACCTGATGTTAAGTGACGATGCGGTCGACGATGTAGCACGCTTACCTAGTCTAGATACCTGTTCACTCGCGATTTGAGGGCCTTTAATAATATGTTCGACTTACTCAGCATGGTAACAGAGTGCGAACGCTTTCTTGAGCAGCGTGTACTTGGCCGGGGGCGAGGCCAGGGAGAAGAGGAAGGCTCGCTCGGCGGGGAGGTACCCGCCCGCGCCGCCCGCCGACCACGCCGTCTCCGAGTACCCGCCGATTATCTCGCCGCGGGATAACTGCAATTTATACATTTTGAAGTTAAACTTCTGTAAGCGTACAGGGGTAACATTTTAGTAAGCGTCACGGAGGAATGCAACGGAAGTGACGTACGCACAGTGTTGCTAACCCTACTGTTTTAACAGTAGATTTACTGTTTTTGACATGACAACAATGTTTTCTGTTTGAGTACGATTTCCTACTGTTTTTTGGTAGTTTATGCATCTACACAAGAATTATTTAACAAAAAACTATACCTTGTTTCTGATGATACTTTTAACAACTAAGGCCTATGAAGTTTTCTAATTTTTTTCCGGTAAAAATGTATCTTTTATATTTAAAAATTAATCCCAATTTCCCTTGGTCACGGCATCACGCGTGAACGGCTGGACCGATTTCGCTAATTCTTTTTTTGTCGTGTTTTTAATCGTCAGGATATGGTTCTTATGAAATTATTTAAATAAATGAAAGTTGTTTTTAACGCAGGCGAAGCCGCGGGGCACAGCTATTACTAATAATTTCATACTTTATGGACGGCCGGACGGGTACCGCCCACTTAGTAAAGTTCCACGCATCGCATATCAAACAACCACAGACTATCGATAATCGGATTGAAATAATATACATCAAACATTTAAAAATGTTACGTTTGGTTACTATATTTTTTTAGTGATTATTAAAGCAGTACTACTAGTATTTACTACTCGTATATACCTAATTCTATTTTCCAATTGAAAAGTTTTTGAGACAGTAGTTTTGACTACGAAGGCGTATTTACATTCGGGGATTCGTCCCGCTAAGTTCAACAGATGGATTTATACAAAAGAATTCCCACTCTGTGAAGGTAGTTTCACTTCTAACGCGTAGCTTTATACGCACCCTCTTTTTAGGGTTCCGTAGTCCTGACAAGGAAACCTTATAGTTTCGTCATGTCCGACTGTGTCTGTCCGAGGTTTTGCTAAGAGACCGTTAATACTAGAAAGCTTTGTAGGGGTATGTACAACATAAATTACGCCGACAAATTGGTGAAATAAAATTTTGAAAAATATTTTTTTTATGGTAGCTCCCCTACATAAATGATTTTTCTTTCTTTCTTTCTTACCTGAGAAGTGGGGATGAATTTTTTTCGTCGTCTACCCCATCGTGTGGGGTATCGTTGAATAGGTCTTTTAAAATGACTTAAGGGTTGCTAATACCATTTTTCGATTGAATGTTCCATTTACGAAACATTAAACTTTAAAGTGCAAATTTTTGTTCCAGTAGGGCGTCCCCCCCCTCCCCTCCCCCCTCTAAAAGCTAAACTGCTGGCTTGAAAAATCTGGAAAAATTAGTGATAATAGTGCATTTCATGATCTTAAAAGGAAAACTATAGCGGTTAAGATATCTTTATTAATTTAGCAGTAATAGTCGTTAAACTTGGGAGTTGGATAATTTTGTACCAAATACAAAATCCTTAGAATAAATCCTTTAAAGTGACAAAGACGAAGTACCTAGTTGCTTGTTTTTAACGGGTAAAGACTTGCATTGAATAATGGGCTACAACGGAACCCTACACTGCGCGTGGCCCGACACGCACTTGGCCGGTTATTTATTATATAAGGTGGTAACGCACGATGCTTGCTTTATGGTTAACGATGACGTCTACCTATTACAGATACAGCGGCATGCTAAATTAAGCCAGATAGCCAGAATTTCGTAACTGCACAGCTACGCCTGTTACGACACCATAAAGATGTTCAGTCTCACATACCCTGTAATTTCACTGGACACGTTGCCATTCAAACCATTCCTATTTCACGGCTGATTTATGTGGCGGTACATCCCCAGACGGGCTAGCAAAAGTTCAACCACTACAAATTTGTACACTATAAAAAAGTTTCTATTATTATTGCAAACAGACAAGTACACCTCATCTACTAATTTAAGTGAGGCCAACGGTGGTTTATAAAGACGTAAGAAATACTTTGATAAAAACTGATTTTTTCTCGGCTTGAGGGAGATCAAATTGGCCGGGTGTTCACACTTCGAGATATCTCGGCCAGAACCCTCAATAGATGTAACGGGAAATGTACTTACCTGTACTAGAAGCAAGACGGGTGAGATACCGTCGCAGTGCGAGTGGAAGGACTGCGCGGAGTACCCGTGCGTGGACGCGCGGTACACCAGCCGCCACGACTGCTTGCCGGATCCGCACCTGACATACACACATTCATACTATACTTTTTTTTATTTTTTATACCGAACTGGGTAGCACTTGATCACTATCTCACCTGATGTTAAGTGATGATGCGATCGATGATGGAGCGTGCTTACCCAGAAGATACCTATTCACTCGCGATTTGAAGACCTCCATATTGTACTTAACCGGAAACACAGACTCAGGCAGAGTATTCCATTCTTTGGCGGTTCGTATGATGAACGAAGAAACAAATCGCTTCGTTCGGGTAGATGGTATATCCACCATAAATCGGTGACTCCTTTTAGTGTCTCTGGATGTCCGATTATAAAATGAGGATGGTGGAATCAAATCATGCAGTTCCATTGCACACTCTCCGAAATGTATTCGATAGAAAACCGATAAGCAAGCGACTTTGCGGCGATGCGCGAGACTCTGGAGTCTCTTGCTTTTTTCATATTTCATATTTATTTCATATTTCATATTTATATATTTCATAAGCATTATGATGACAATTATTTAGCTAGCACAATTTAGTATAAATACATTAGGATTATTAAACATTATATTAATATGATTGCTAAAGCTACATATCTCTGCGCTAGACTAGAAGCCTGTATTGCAGAGGTATGTTCACCCCCATTATAGTGACAATATTCGAAGCGTAAGTTATGACCATTTAGTGCTTATTTGTAAGTAGTATTACTATGAAATGTTAACATTAAACAATTAGGTTAAATAACTTGAATATTTGGTAAGATTTAACTAAGCGAGTGTGTGTGTGTGTGTGATTTGTGTGTGTTGTGTGTGTGTACGTGTGTGTGTGTGTGTGTGTTGTGTGTGTATGTGATTTATGTATACTTGTATTTCTATCATTTATCATTAAAAGTTTATCATTATTATTTATATTTTAAGAAATCTACTTTTCATCTTAGCACTGATAGTAGGTTTGCAGTTTCATCATAGGTGTATCTCTTGAGGATGTTTGTGACCCTTATTTTAAATTTGTAGTAGTTAAGGTCTTTAATGGTTTCAATTTTAGATAGCTTATTATAGATGTAACCACCCAAGAAACATTTAAATCTTTTTGCAAATTGAGTTTTATGTATGAACACCGGAAATATATTAAATTTACATCTTCTGCGACGGGATTTTTCAGGTTTAAGCAATGCAAGTTTATGTTGTTTAATTAATAGCCTTGGGATGAATATCTGCCTTATTGAAAGGACACCAATCTCTTGATAAAGTTTAGAAGTGGGGTATCGATAAGGAAGAAAATTACTAACTTTGAGAATAGCTCGCTGAGCTCTTTCCAAAGTCAGCAACAAGATTTTAGCGGCTCCACCCCATGAGTCTATACAGTATTGTATCAATGATTGGCAAAGAGCAAAATATGTAGTTTTAAGAACATTGCTATCTGCAACGTGTCTAATGTTTTTAAAAATTGCGATTAGCTTTCTTATTTTACCTGTTAACATTTTAATATGACTATTGAATTTTAATTGACTATCCAGAATAATGCCTAAATACTTTATGGATTCCACCCTTTCCAAACAGTGACAAGTACATAGATTGTTAGAACATTCATACTCATTAATAAAAGAATGAGATTTAATAATATATCTGTCAGTTTTAGGTGGTTGAGAATTTTTGGTAAGGGAAAAGGTAAGGACTTTTGTCTTATCTGCATTGAGGGTAAGGAGATTATCTAATAGCCATAAGTTAACTAAATCAAATCCTTTCTGCGCACATAAGAATACATTTTCCCAACTCCCTCCCCGAAATACTAACGCCGCGTCGTCCGCAAAAGTGACAATTTTGCCGTTTGGGATTTTAATATTGCATAGGTCGTTAATAAACGCTAGGAAGAGGGTAGGACCGAGAATACTTCCCTGAGGTACCCCGTGTGTCACATTTTCGGGTTTACTTCCACCCCATCTAGCCTAACTGATTGTTCTCTTTCTGTTAGGTAATTAGTAAATAGTTGGAGTTGTGATCCGCGGATACCTAATTTTTCAAGCTTGTAGACTAGTAGTGGGATTGATACGGTATCAAATGCCTTTGCGAGATCTATAAATATTGCGAGACATTTGTCGCCAGCGTCCAAGCTCCTGACTACATAATCAGTCAGTTCGCCCACAGCATCAGCCGTCGATTTATTTTTCCTAAATCCAAATTGTTGTGATGAGTAAATGTGATGATCTTCCAGATATTTAACTAGTCTATTATTCAATATTCCTTCAAGAATTTTAGAAAACACTGGCAAAATGGAAATAGGTCTAAAGTTGCTAATTACATTTTTTGCACCGCCTTTATGTACAGGTATAACTAGCGATCTTTTAAGAGCTTTTGGAAAACGATGTGATTGCAATGATAAATTACAAATATGTAGTATTAACCCAGACAAGATCTCTTTATTTTGTTTCAAGATATTTGAAGTTATGTTATCAATGTCAGCAGTGTTACTTGTTTTCAAGGAATTTATTATTGAAATTATTTCATAAATGTCGGAATCTAGTAGTAAAAAAGATTTAGAATAAGAAACCGAGGAAGTATTATCACAAGGCCTGACAAGGTTTGAAGAAGGTGTAATAATATTTTGTGCTAAGGTGCTGCCAACAGAATCAAAGTTAAATTTGCTGCTTCCAGAGGGGTAGATGATAAATTTGTCAATTCTTGCGCGTTTACTCTTTTAGTTTTACGACAGGTTATTTTGTTAATTACGGCCCATAGCATTTTTAGCTTTTCTAATTTCCGAGCGTTTAAATTTTTGTTAAACACAATCCAAAATTTCATCGTACCGACGGAACTCGAACCCGCACCCCCCGGATTACACGTCCAGGTGCTCTGCCAATTAAGCCACGGTTCGATACATCGATACGACGAAATTAGTGGATTGCATTTGTTAACCCAATTATGCATTGGTGGCGCTTACTACGGCTACTTATTACGTAAGTTAATCATTCGGAAGAAATCATTACAGTTTTCAAATCCGACGAGAGATGTTGCACTGCGTAAATCAAATCAAAGAAGAATCAAAGAATCAAAGCATTTATTCAGTATGTAGGCAGTATAAATATACGCACATATACACGTCAAAATCATAAATCATAAAATAAATCATAACCAATTATCAAGTAAACATAGCAAAAGCAGAATTTAACGCTTTGAATTAGAAAAAAAAAGTAATGAACCATTCAGCTGTCATCCAATCGTTTACGTCAGAATATTTAAAAAAAATTAAAGTAGGTTAAAACCAACCATACATGTAAGTGTGTGTTTCAGTACTTCAGACAATTTTTATATAAAAAAAATAAAAAAGTGAAATAGTGAAACACAACATAGAGAAACGCATACCGATCACAGTACATATCATGATCCAAATGGAACTGATAGTCCGTCTGTCAGCTGCATAATATTGTTTAATATTATGTTTCTTTGAAGTGTCTCACACTTTATATTTTTGTAAATTGTTAAACACAATCCAAAATTTCATCGTACCGACGGGACCGAACCGTGGCTTAATTGGCAGAGCACCTGGACGTGTAATCCGGGGGGTGCGGGTTCGAGTCCCGTCGGTACGATGAAATTTTGGATTGTGTTTAACAATTTACAAAAATATAAAGTGTGAGACACTTCAAAGAAACATAATGTTGAAATTGTTGTTTAAGTTTACGGAGTAATCTCGTTAAATAGTTCCTGTATCTAGTGTATGTAACTTTTAAAATTTCATTATCCATGTCCTTTTTTAGTTTTTTGTGCATTCTGTCCCGATTTCTCATGCATCGCTACTAGTAGGTCGTCCGCTACTAGTAGGTCGTCCGCTACTAGTAGGTCGTCCGCTACTAGTAGGTCGTCCGCTACTAGTAGGTCGTCCGCTACTAGTAGGTCGTCGCTTATGAGTTTCTTTGCTCTCCTCTCAATAACTTTATACTATACTTACTATACTAATATTATAAAGAGAAAACATTTTATAACGAGTTCATATTTTAGAGATAATTGATGACGAAGCGAGTGCATCAGGTTCCAACATCGCGGAAAATGTCGTTTGCGCGATGCAGGATCTCATACATTTAGGCAATATTAACAAGAAGAGCTATTCAACCTACTCTAGCGCCATCTAGATGTTTTTATATAAACTAATATTATAAAGAGGAAAGATTCGATTTTTTTGTTTTGTTTCGTATTAACACAAAAACTACTGGACCGATTAAAAAAATATTTTACTAATGGAAAGCTACATTATCAGCGAGTAACATAAGCTATATTTTAGCCTCGTATTATCACGGGAACGGAAACTACGCGGGTAAAACCGCGAGGCGCTACTAGTACAATTCTTTTTATCTTATCACATTCATAACGTAGTGATCCGACAGAAAACAAAAGCAACCGATATACGGCTCGCAGGATAAGCCTGATTTGGCCTGAAGGCCGGCCATATTAGTCGCAGAACCGATAACTGATGGGGTAAACGTGTTCTGGAGTGGAGACTGCGTGTGGAAAAACGTAGTGTAGGACGCCCTCCGGCGAGATGGAGCCACGATCTGCGCAAGCTGGCAGTCATTGGATGCGAAGAGCCTAAGATCAGGCTCAGTGGCGCGCATTAGGAGAGACCTATGTCCAGCTGTGGACTAACACAGGCTGCTGATGAAGATGACGACTCTTTATTGAACACCAAGAAACTAACAACTAAAACATTTTTATTAAACAAAAGTATCAATGGGGGGTCTCATCGCTCAAAGCGCAAAATCTCTTCCAGATAACCATGCATGGAGAATTAAAATAAAACAGAATGGATGCCAGTGGTACAACATACTACATACAACATTGTACACTATATGCTACACACTGGCCATGCGCTGTATCCGCCACTCTGCCCAGAAGCGTTCTGCGTTCTGGACATATAAAGATATATTATGTTTCTTTAAGAGTTACACTTTTATATTTTTGTACATTGTTACACACAATCCAAAATGTCATCGTACCGACGGGATTCGAACCCGCGCCTTCTGGGAAACATGCCCTGCCGCTGTAACCAACTAAGCCACAGTGCAATCCTATCAAGACGACAAAACTAACAGACTTGCATGTATATTATAGAGAGTATATATATAGAGATTTGCACAGTACAGAGATGAGGATGTAAGAGTTACCAGTTGTTGATGAGAGCTTGGAAGGCACTCTTCTCTTGCTGCAAGATGAGGGAGCCCGCGAACATGTTCACCGCCAGTCTGGAAACCATCGTATCACTTACGTATCATTTAACATTCAACGCATTTATCATCACCAATTAATATTACAAATGTGAAAGTCAGTTTGTGTATTTGTTTGTGACTTCTTCACGGTCAAACGGTTAGACTGATTTGGCTGAAATTTTGCACAAGGATAGCCCGTTTAGTATATAAACAGATTTAAAAATCTGCACTTACACACGTCTCATAATCAATGTTATAACATTAAATAGATCAAATCAATAATTATTCCTAACATAAAATAGCATAATTTATTGCTTTGCATTGTGAAAATGATCCCCAAAGAAATGCCGTCGAATCAATCGAAATGGAAATAATATTTGGACTGTGAAGAAGTTAATCATTTATTTTCCATCTATCTGTTTATCGGCTGAATGATAAAAAGAATTAGAATATAGCAGATGGTGTAAGGTTGTCAAATAAATGGTGATATATATATATATATATCTAGCCATGGACATGATACATAGTTTACATATTTATGTAATGTTTAACTTTCATAAGTGTACGATGTCTATCTATACTAATGTTATAAAGAGAAACCATTTTAAAACGAGTTCAAATTTTAACATGTTTTTTTTATATCTTATAGGCTAGCGTTTGACCACTATGTCACCTGTTGGTAAGTGATGATGCCGTCGAAGATGGTAAGCACGCTAGGCCTAGAATGGGAACTAATGTTTAATGACGAAGCGAGTGCATCAGTTTCCAACATTGCGCCCGCGGATAATATAATTTGCACGATCTCATAAATTTAAGCAATATTTACAAGAGTTATTCAACCTACTCTAGCGCCATCTAGATGTTTTTATACAAACTAATATTATAAAGAGAAAAGATTTCATTTTAGATTTATAGTTATCGTTTATAGAGTTTGAATCATGATTATAAATAACCGACTATATATACTCAGTAATCATTGTTGCCCACTGTCTCGAGCTAGGTTTCATGTCCGATGCACATCCTCGGGAGTTTACGCAGCGAGATCGCGACGACCATATATAATCAAGATTTCATTTTTTGTTTACATCGATTAAACTCAAAAACTACTGGATCTGAATTTAAAACTTCTTTTACTAATGGAAAGCTACATTATCAGCGAGTAATATAGGCTATATTTTATTCCCATATTCTCACGGGTACAGGAATTACGCGGGTGTAACCGCGAGGCGCTCTTAGTTTAATATAAAGTATATATGGTATATATAAAGTATACCTGGGCTGCGTACGTTTGTCCGGGTGGTGCGGCGCGCAGTGCAGCGCGGCGCGCCGGTAGCGCTCCAGAGACAGCTCCATGGGCACCGCGCCCGTCGGCTCCACCTCCTCCGCGAACACGCAGCTGTCTGCAACCACACCCCCCCACTTTACTATTACATCCATCCATACTAATATTATAATATATATATAAGGGGGGGTTCGTTACTTTGATGCCCGTTACATTAAACTGAAAGTAATCAGTCAATTATAAAGCTATTTCAATCTTGTTAATTTCCAGCCATGTGAGAGAACACCTACATTTGAACTAGATCTATATATTAGCTTAGCTTCAGTCAAACAGTCGCAGTGTAATGACACTCACCATTACTTGTAAATTCACAGGACATTATGTAGTGCAAGCATCAGTTCTGTGTAGGGCTGACTTCTCACATCAGTGATTTTACAGATTAGCGAGCTTGTATATACCGGCTTATTACATGCCAAGTAGGCAGGTATACGGTGGTAACGCTGAGCCATCCGTGATCTGAGATATAATACATCATTGGAAATGTTCGTTCAGCCTGTGACAATCTGTGACTGTGATTGTCAGCTATATGTCAGTGCAGGTCTTATTGTCCCCATCACCAATTAGAATTAGACATGTTATAGTTGCTGGTTGGCAGCAGTCATACACAATTCAGTATATATATCAGTATGAAAAAATTACTACAATGATGAAAGCTGTGGATGTGTTTGTGTGCTCAATGGTATAACCATAACATATAACGTACCAATGAGCAGCAGTCGCACGTGATGCATGAGCGGTGCCAGGTGGTGGCAGACCCTGGCCCTCTCCTCCTCGGTCCAGTGCGCGGTGGGCTGCGTGACGCCGGCGCGCTGCTTGGCCCACGCCAGCGCGCACCGCCACACCTCCTCCTCTTCCAGGCAGAGCTGGGCGGATATGTTGTATGTTAATACTTACCTATTAGTTTATTATCTATACAGGGTGATTCAGCACCGATGGATCAAAGGAAGCAGGGTGGTAGAGGACCTCACTGCGTATCTATTGAACCCCCATGTATGTCCTACCATTTTGGATAGTTTATTTATGAGATATGATATTTTTTAAAATATTTTTGTCTTCTGTGGTTTGGTCCACATAAATATTTTAAATTTTTGTCTGCCCTTTACGCTAGGGCGCAAATTTTTTTTTTATTGTATGTAAATAATAGACCTAACAAATGGTAGTATTATATTTAATATATGTTACTCACACAATATGTTACTCGAAAAGTAAATACTTTCATATTAATAAAAAAACTTACAAGAATCTCAATGACCCATGCTACTGCATAAAGATAGTGAGGCCAACACAAAAAATATCACATCATATATTTTTTCATAGCTATTTCGGAAACTTCAGTATATATCTAGCTACCATCTCTGCAAATTTTATTTACCTAAGTTATGCAGTTCATATAAAAATGGTGCGATGAAGTCAAAATTAGATCACATTATTTTTTCCAGTTGCCCATCCTTTTATACATATTTAGACATTTAGACACAATAAGCAGGTATAAGTTGTATTGCTATAAGCGGCAGGAAAAATAATATAATTGATATAAATTGAGACTGAATAATGCTACTATTTAGTAACTTTTTCAAATGTATTAGTTTTGAAAATGTTAATATTTTGCTGATTATTGTCATCTATGGAAGGTCATTGTTGTCTTCCTGTGTCTGTAAGCATAGACCTCAAATTACGAATACACAAAAAAAAAACGATGAATTGATAACCTCCTCCCTTATGTGAAGTCAGTTGAAAAAATATTTATTTTGAAACTTGTTAAAGACCAAACATTCCACATAGAGTTTTACTTGTATTTAAACTTTTCCTCTTTTGAATCCTTTCCAGCCAAATATGTGTTTAGTCTGTGAGATATTGTAATATTAATTGTGTATAATATTTTTCTTGTACAACAATAGAATTTCTATAATCCATGGTGTGAAATTCTCTTATAATAAAACTGGCCAAGTGCGAGTCAGAATCGCTTCTCTTATCTCACACTTAGGGAGGGTTCCGTACAATACCAAAAATAACAGAATTTCAACCTCATATATTTGATTAATTGATATTATTACCAAGAATATTTTGTTTGGTCGCGATCTAGAAAGACGGGGCTCGTTTACTAGCGCCATCTTGTCATCATGTCATTTTGCCGAAACTAATTAGAAATATTGTTAGCTTAACAAACACGAATGAGTTGTTAACACCCAGATGACACCTACGAAGGTCTTATAGATGTCGTTTATAAACACGTTTTTTGTATGGGGATCCCCTTTAATTTTCAACTTTATTTTGTTTTTAGTATTTGTTGTTCTAGCGGCAACAGAAATACACCATCTTTGAAAATTTCAACTGTCTAACTATCACGGTTAATGAGATATAGCCTGGTGACAGAAGGACAGACAGACAGACAGACAGACAGACAGACAGACAGACAGACGGATAGCGGAGTCTTAGTAATAGGGTTTACCGTTTTACCCTTTGGGTACGGAACCCTAAAAATGCTGCATTTAGTATTGTGTCCTACACTCAGGGTCCTACCCTCCGTAACTTCACCTGCCGGTGGTGACAACTGTGAAGTCATTTGCAATCTGCCAACTGCGCAGTCTGGTAACTGTTTTCTCGATTGTCACCAATGATGAGTGATTAAATTGATGGTGATGATTGGGTTGTCCCAGTCTCATAGTTGACATAGACCTACAGTAAAAACCTGCTTGGCAAATGTGACATGGACTACCAATGCCATCATGAGATGGTGGTGAGGAAATCCATGTTTTTGACACAAACATTAACGCAGTAATAGCCCAATGGCTAAGCGGCAATAGCTGAATAGCTAAGTGTTGGACTGGCGATTGAGAAGTTGTGAGTTCGATCCCCACCCATTGCAGTATTGACGTGAACCCACTCTAGATACAAGCATATTTAGCTTAGTCGGAGGGGTTAACAAGACTACTAGTAATGTGCAACCCACATTGCTAGCTTACTAGCAAAAGAATAAGAAGCTTCTTTTAAAATTAATTTAAAAATAAATTGATTTATTGGTGATGGTGCGAAAACCTGAAAAGTTGGCAATGTTGGCATGAATAGTATTTATCTGCTGCGAGTGTGCTTCATTATAGTATTTTGTATTTAATTTACAGTCTTTTATTACCATTTGGATTGTATTCGTTACAAAATAAGAGAACTATTTTCAGCAAATAAGGTCAGACAATATTTGTTGTTATTCTTTGGCTGCATGGATTTTGATGACATTTGAAATGGAAATAGCTTTTACTCAGAATTAAGTTATAGATTTCTATAAAGTATGGGTGCAGCGCTAGTGAGTAATATATTGTAAGTCCCAATGTTTTATAAGAAATATTTTGATCACAGTTGGATGGTATTACAAGGCTATGAGTAGTGTAATTATAAAAGTACTGACTATTAAATTCACTACTATTTGTTGTCCTATGATTAGCATTTACCATTTCAAATGGTAGGTGTCATTGAGGAGAGCGAGAAATTGATTCTTTTTCTAACCAAGATAGTCTGTGACCTATCAAAAGCATTTGATTGTGTCTGTCATGAAACTCTAATTTACAAATTAAAATACTACGGTGTTGAAAGTAAGGCACTTGATCTGCTATCATCATACCTCAGTAATAGAACACAGATGGTTGAAGTCAATGGCGTCAGGTCATCTCGATCCCTCATTAAAATGGGAGTCCCGCAGGGATCGATCCTAGGACCTTTTTTATTTCTAGGTTATATCAATGATTTACCATCATTCGTACAGAACCTATGTGATATTGTTTTGTTCGCAGATGATACTTCCTTGATATTCAAAATAGATAGGACTACACCTAACTTTGACGATGTAAACAAATCAATAACACAGGTTTTGAATTGGTTTACAACCAATAATTTATTGTTCAACGCAAAGAAAACTAAATGTATTAATTTCTCTCTACCAAATGTAAGAAAGGGTATCCTAAATAGAAGTATATTAATAAATGATGTACCATTAGAACGTGTTGAATCCACAACATTCTTGGGCATCATCCTGGATTCAAAGCTTCAATGGGGTTCTCAAATATCGGTTCTAGCAGGTAGGTTAAGCTCCGCTGCATATGCAGTACGTAAAATTCGATTTTTAACGGACGAAGCCACTGCAAGATTTGTCTATTTCAGCTATTTCCACAGTATAATGTCTTATGGCATTTTATTGTGGGGGAAAGCCGCTGAAATCCAATCAATATTTGTTTTGCAGAAACGAGCTATTCGCTCTATACATTATATAAGGTTGCGAGATTCATTTCATGAAAAATTTAAGGAAATTAAAATTCTAACAGTGGCGTGTCAATACATTTATGAAAATATTATGTTCATACGCAAGAATATTAATGATTATAAGAAAAGGTCTGATGTACATCATTTTAATACAAGACATAAAAATAGATTAATTATACCTAATTTCAAACTGCAGAAAGTTGAAGGTTCATTCATGGTGAACTGTATACGCTTTTACAATAAGCTACCCAAAGATATTGATCAATTGCCTATGAGCAAATTTAAAATCTATGTAAAAGCCAATTTGATGAAAAAATCATACTATACAATAGGTGACTATATGGATGACAAAAATGCATGGCCTGAATGCCTCAAGCTCCAAGAACAAATATAAATTGTATAATAATTATTAAAAACTTGTTAAAATTTTAAAGCTGACATGTACAATTAATTTAAAAAAATAAAGATAAAATGACAAGACATGCCCCATAGAGTTTCGTGGTGTTTCTTCTCTGATGGGAGTATTTCCGAAACACCGGTAGATTCAACAGCCATTCAGTTTTTCCCTTTTGTCCGCAGATTTTCTTTCTAGGCTTGCCATTTTTATTTAAACAATATTATGCAGCTGACAGACGGACTATCAGTTCCATTCAGATCATGATGTGCTGTGATCGGTATGCGTTTCTTTAAGTTGTGTTTCACTATTTCCCTTTTTGTATATAAAAATTGTCTGAAGTACTGAAACACACAGTTACATACATGTATGGTTGGTTTTAACCTACTTTAATATTTTTATTAATATTCTGTCGTAAACGATTGGATGACAGCTGAATGGTTTCTGGTTCATTACTTTTGATTTTTTTTCTAATTCGAAGTGTTAAAATTCTGCTTTTGCTATGTTTACTTGATAATTGTTTATGATTTAATCACAATCATAAAAATAAATAAATTAACAATATCTGTAGAACATGTAAATCAAATCTCCGGTTTATCGATATATACAACCGATACAAACTGCCCCATCACTTGTTTCTTGACTGTGAATAGATAAAATCCCCCGATTCTAGCAGTTTGCGTGGATCGCGCGTAGCCTGCCATGCCATTCCCGCTCCTATAACCATCTAGTATGAAGAGTGATTTTAGGGTGTGCGCAACGCCTAAAACTGTTTGTGCGAGCGATAGTTCACTGAGTAGTTCTTGCTGCCTACCTACATGCTGATAGCCGAGCATTTTTACTTTATTAAAGTGACAGTATTTTATATTCTTAACATTTTAGCTACGTTATTGATCAATAGATTAATTATATTCATAAATGTACTGTTAGGTCTAAAAAGTGCATATTAATAATTTACAATAATACTCTACTGGATTCCCTAATTACAATTTAATTATTAATTTAATTACATGCTACAAGTTTTGTAAAAGTGTTTTTAGCTTGTAAAGCGTTTTAATTTTATTATTCGCTGCTAGGTTTAACTTACACTAGAAATGTACAATGTTTTTATTATTGTTGAATAAAGAATGTTTTGAACTGAAAAAAAATTCAAATGGTAGGTGTCATTGAGGAGAGTGAGAAATTGATTCTTTTTCTATCCAAGATATGGTGAATATTCATCATCATAATTAGATGGCATCAGTTCACTTCCAGAAATGGAATAGATCACAGAAAACTTGCATTCTTATGGTTGTTGTCAGGCTAACTGCCTACTGATATATACTTAACATAGATGCAACATAATTAGGCATTTCTATCTAAGATGAGGGGCAAGATATGGAAGAGATACTAACAAAATCAGAGGAGATGAGCTTGATGAGTGCTTCCTTGGGCAGATTGAGGAAGGCATTAGTCTTGACACAGTCAGCTGCATTATCTCCGATGAATGTGATGCAGCGCTCCATGAATGATGATGCACTTTTACCTCCTGTAACAGACCACGCAGCTTGTGAGTAAGCTAAACATAAAATTTAGCAATTAATTGAAGCATTCAAAGAGAAATACTTTACCTCTTGTTGCCAACATTGCAATATTAAGTTGTATGGAAAAATAGGACTCATGAAAAGATTTTCCTCGCAGGGATAAATTAAAATCCAGTAATGAATATATCTTATCATTTAATATGACTTATTGAGAAGGCTTACATCAAAATTAGACACCTATGTAATGAAAACAGTACTTTTGTACATCTGACATGAAGTATTGGTGCAGACCCGACGGAGAATAGAATGAGACACACTTTGTAAATTAAAAATCACAAGGAATGACCTGAACTTAAAAATAACTTTATAACCTAACATTACACCGCAACATTTGGATTAACATTTTGGATGAGAGTTATGTTGTCGCCTTTCATCATAATTCTTCCGATCTGTCGCTTGGCCTTCGTCTTAACGTGGTACTCCTCGGCCTCGTCCAAAACAATGTTCATGTACTCGTCGAAGCCCACAATGTGTCCTTCCAAACGTAGGTTCACATTCTCGTACAGCCAGATTTGAACTCTGCTTCTGTTTTGCAAATAACGGAAGATAAGGTTGATGGGTTGTACCATCACCTTCTGCACTTTCGGTGGTCCTTTGTACGCCATTTTAATTGGTTTTCTTTGATTTACTAATATGTAAAAACCGCCAAAATCAACCCGGCTTCCTTGGATGGCGTCAGTCAAACAGAGACGGAAAAAGAAAAAAAAATCAAGCCAAAGACCACAAATGACAAAAAGTCTAGTCTACAAACGAAAAACTTTTAATTGGGAGTTTTTGGCGGGAACGTGGAAAAGTGTGTGTGATATCATTGTATTTTTTCCTAAAACCTGTGTTCTTCCGCGTGTTAATGTGTAATAAATGTGGATTATTAACCATTAAGTGCCGGTGATTGTGTGCGAGTGTAGGGAAACTGCACAATGTTGTAAAACATGCTATTTGCGTTCTCACCAAAATTCCACTGAAAATCTTCAGTAAACACCACATCTTTACTGAAGGCATATATTATGTTACTCTTTGACTGAAGGTATGACTTTTACTTTACTTTTTTTTACTTGACTTTTACTTGAAAACTGACCTGAAATGTGACTTTGACCCATCTCTATGACTAAAATTAATAAAAACTTGAAGAATTTCAATACTTGACACTGGCTAAATACACTAATCGTGTGGAGCCATAATAAAACTAAAAAAAAAAAAACTTTTAATTGACTTTGACATAAGATATGACGTAATTGTAACAATGTTACCATGTAAATAATTAAAAAATAACCGGCCAAGTGCGTGTCGGGCCACGCGCAGTATAGGGTTCCGTAGTAGCCTGTTATTCAATGCAAGTCTTTACCCGTTATAAACAAGCAACTAGGTACTCCGTCTTTGTCACTTTAAAGGAATTATTCTAAGGATTTTGTATTTGGTACAAATATATCCAACACCCAAGTTCAACGACTATTACTGCTAAACTAATAAAGTTATCTCAACTGCTATAATTTTCCTTTAAAGTTCATGAAATGCGCTATTATCACGAATTTTTTCAGATTTTTCAAGCCAGTAGTTTAGCTTTTAGGGGTGGGGGGGACGCCCTACTGGAACAAAATTTTGCACTTTAAAGTTTAATATTTCGTAAATGGAGTATTCAATCGAAAAATGGTATTAGCAACCCTTAACTCATTTTAAAAGACCTATTCAACAATATCCCACACGATGGGGTAGACTATGAAAAAAAAAATCCTCCCACTTCTTATATAAGGGAGCTACCCTAAAAAAAATTAATTTTCACAATTTTATTTCAGCATTTTGTTGGCGTAATATATGTACATACTCCCACAAAATTACAGCTTTCTAGTATTGACGGTCTCTTAGCAAAACCTCGGACAGACAGACAGACAGACAGACAGACGGACATGACGAAACTATAAGGGTTCCTTGTCAAGGCTACGGAACCCTAAAAACGTGTGTATTTTCTTCAGAAAAATGGTTTATATCGGATAATAATAGGAGTAGGTACTATTTTTCCTTCTTCTTTATATCTAGCACATCACAAATCAGAACCATGATTGATCAAAATAAAACTTTTGATAAAGATTTTACGTACACAGTCCACACCAAATGTGAGAAAAGTGTGACACGTTCACGATGGCTATTTTTATCTATTTGTTATCATACTTAACCTTTACATTGTTTTCACTTCTCTTGTTTTCTTTTTTAACCGACTTCAAAAAAAGGAGGAGGTTACTCAATTCGACCGTATATATGATGTTTTTTTTTTTTATATTTGCTGTCGGATTACTTCGTCGTTTATGAACCGATTTTGATCGATATACCAAGTATGGTACCATGGTAATTTTATCGAGGTCTGATGAGTATCTCCAGAGATATGGAGATAAACACCTCAAAATTGGTACTGAAAATTAATAGCGTGGCATTGAAGTCGGTTGTTTTTAGTTTTTTAAATAATCTAATTGCTCTTATTGTTAAAAATGTAATTTAATTACGAAGTTTCTAATACTTAATATAAAATGTTATTGCTTTTGTAATTTTTTTTTATTAGTAATCAATTAAGAGTTTTTGTATTGTATTGCATTATATTACATCGCCTATATAAAAATTCGACTGACAGGTCATTGAATGTATGGCACGTGGCTATCTTTCTTCCCTGTGTCACATCAAATCACAAAGGAAACATAGATCCATAGATCCGCGAGGTATACAGCTCACAGAGCCACTAGTTGTCTATCCGGTTGGGGAACCTTTGACAACTTCAAACAGTACAAAACACGGCCACGCCCCCTAAATATGTCATATTTCTTTTATTATAATTTGAGATGCAATAATATTTAACAAAATATTAAACACACAGTAACTTCCAGAACCTAAAAAAAAGATTATGCATGTAACTCAGACTTATTGGAAATATTTTTTTATCGAATCTTTATCCTTCGAACCTCCTATCGAACCTTTTTTTTATTCAATTCTATTATATTTGCTTAAAATAATAAATGAAAAATGTAATTTAAGCGAGGGAATTTAAGTTTGTAAAACAGATCAACATTGGTCGAATCGAAAAACGTCGCAGCACACTACGTCACGTGATGCATATTCCTCATTCTTATTCGCTAAACATAGCACAATTATTATATTCTGGCAATAACAGCAGATACGCCTCTCAAAAGACATATGACCATTGACAACAAACTTTCTAGTTTTAGGGATGTGCTTAGGTAGTGGAATGGATAGAATCGAATCGAAATCGACTAAAATGTTATAAAGTGTTGACGATATTTTAATAAATATATTCCGACAATTTAAGTCCATTAATGCAGCAGCTGCCCTAATATGCGCATAAGCAGTATCTAAAAAAAAATCGTATAGTTGATTTATATGCCATCGGATAGCTTTTAAATACGCATCTTATGAACTAAGTTTTAGCTTTTTGATAGTTTAACTATAATAGTTATTGTAATAAGAAATAGATCCAATATAATAAATAAATTATATTTAACAAGCAAAAAAGTTAATATATAAAGTAACAAAAAAACTTTTTTTACATCACTTCAATTATCTCGAAACTTGCTTTTATTTAGATATCGCTTTTGCGCTTAGCAGGGCAGTTGACAGTTGAACATTGAATGAACGATATGAACTAAATGACGGGTACGCAGCTATGTAGGATGTATAGCTCCATCTCTGTAATTTCGTTCATTTAATCCATGGATTAAATATTAAGCGGATGTGGCATTTAAATAATAATAATACTATGAAAAGGATAAAACTATACAATCACTAGCATGAGAGAGCGAGATTAACAACATTTTTTTATCCTTTACCTGCGTATGCGATTAAACTTGTTCCAGCAATGTTTTGAACCAAGTTCTAGTGCATCCATCTCTCTCTGTCTCTCTGTACCGTTATACCCGCTGTCATGTATAACCCGACGAAATTACGTTGTTCATTTTATCTTATAGCTGGCATATGTATCACGTGTTCATCGTTTTAGTCGGGTTATATCTCTATAGCTATTTCATTCGCATACGCTAATGTTCTCTCTACATATTATATACTTTCTCTATGTTCAATCCCTATTTTCGTGATAAACCTGATTTAACCTGCTACTCGGATCACGAAACAAAACAAAGAAATCAATGCATAACTGCTTTTCACGTGTTGATTACTGTTTGAGTGAAATTTTCCTTGATCAATTAATATTAGATTGCTCAAAATTTGAGACACGTTTATAAGTAACACTGGTGTTGCTGTGTGTTTAAACTTAAAACCTCGTTGAAATCGTCAAGTGCTTGTTTGAGATTTTTTTTTATTTTGTTCGCCTTTTCTATCCGAAGGCGGCTGAATCACAATCGCCTTCTTTACTCATGTGGCTGAATGTTATAACTGAAAAGATAAGGTAGTTTCAGGATGCAAAAATGTGCGATGGCCGGGAATCGAACCCGGATCAACTGCTTGGAAGGCAACTATGCTGACCATTACACCACCATCGCAACTTGATGTGACTGCTCAATTTGCTTTATACAACAGTAATCTTACCAGGTCTATCTTGAATTTCCATTGCAGCAGCTAACAGAGTACATGCACTTTCTACGCTCAGCGTGGATGTCACATGATCTTCGCAAGCTGAACGTAAATCTTCAACGCCAAGGTCAGCGGCAAGAGTCATCATTTCGAAAACCCCTGAGTCTTGAAGTAAGAGCTAAAAAAATAAATTTAATTTTAGATACATAATATTATTAAATTTAAATTTACAATATGTTATCAAATTTTCATATAAATAATATTGCGTCATCTAGCGTATATGTGTTGTACTAGGTATTGAAATGGTCCCTTAAATAATTCATATATTTCACACTAGATGGCCTCGAAAAAAATATGCAATACATACTAATAATTTAATTATAATTTACGTACAAGAATAATAATTATTATCATTTTATTTACCTTCCCTGTATAAACATACTGAATGAAGAGACGGAAAGTTTCCGGCTGAATGTGAGGCATGCGAATTGGTACCGGCTGCCCGCCGACAGATGGCGTCACGGTACAGCCAGGAATGCGGCATATTTCTCCACGTTTCGTGTTTTGAAAACTCTTGCACCTGTTGAAATAAATCTATTTAATTATATAAAAATCAATTGCCACCTGTCTAACAGAGCATAACTTGAGAACGCCACGACACATGGTTTTGTTCATTTCTTTTATTTTTGAATAGGTTCATGGAAATATAATAAACTTATTAGGTAGTACTCTTCAATGCGAGCGAAGCCGCGGGCCACAGCTATTTCAATATAGAAATGTACATATACAGTTTATTGGATGATGCATCGATAATTAAGGTTATTATTCTTTTTACCGTCTTCGGTGTCTTCCCCTCAGACCAAATAAGAAGTCTTATTTGGTCTGAGGTCTTCCCCTAAATATTTATGGGTGATGGATATAATACAATAATATAATATTATTGTAGGTATTATAACAATTTAGTATTCCTTTGCTAGAGGAACTTTGCCATGACCAGAGGGACCACAGGCGATGTATAATTAATGTTTTACTCGACTACAAAAGGAAGGGTTATTTTACATATGCAACTAAAATGTCAAGTAGTAAAATAATTTATTGAAATAAAAGTAGCAACATACTACTCGTAACTCGCATTACCGGCAACTGTTTAGAAAATTTCCAGAAGAAGCATGAAATTTCACAAAGCAGCTCCTAGGACGGTAATTAAAAGCCGATAATCTGAAGAAATACTCGAGAGCGTGCTACGAAACGAAACTTGTCAACTCGAAGTTTGTAAGATATGCGAGAAGTTAGACTGCCGGTAGGGGGCGCTTGAAGGACGCTCCGAGGGGGGCGCACTTTCTGTAGTGACTGCGGCAGGATTTGTAAATATTATTTATTCTGTGGCCAGGATAGACGGGAGAGGAGAAAAATAAATAAGTAGCCCGAGAACGGCAATAACTTTTAGGTAGGGAATCTATTTATGAGATCGTATTTTTAGACGTACCTAGTAAACTACATAATGGTAACTTATCTCTGCCTACGTGTAAACATTGTTGTTCATAATTCATTCAGGCGAAGCTTCCCTTCACCATTTCAAAAAGAAGTATTTTTCATTTCATTTCGCGTTTCCAGATCGATGTGGTTGCGTATTCTATATTTTATCGATATTAATACACATGATATTAACGTAAATTTACGAAATGGCGACCACTGTGGGCGACCCCGATAAGCCTTCAGAATGAAGTGATAACTCTGGTCTTCAGTTTTGCGGTACGGCATAAAAGAATGTAGCCTATTTCACCCGGACCATAAAATCGATTAAATAATTATATCATAAGGCTGCTAAAACCATAACTATTCCGTTAGGCTTTGGTGTAGTTATCTAAAAACATAACGAGAAATTTGTTGCCTTAGCTACGGATTGCACAGTACGAGATTAAAAATTCGAGGCACAACTGCAATAATGACTATATCATTACATATTATGACACAAAGTGCCCCGCCGTTTATCTGTTCGCGATAAACTCAAAAACGACTGAACGGATTTTCATATAGTTTCCATCAATAGACATAGTGATTCACAAGAAAGGTTTAGGTGTATAACTAATTAAGGTTTTGTGTAAATTGGTTGAAATGTGAGTATGTGACGATGATTGTTGAAGATGACTCAAAACTACAAACTGATGCAGGCATTAATGTTCTACCCGTGCGAAGCCGTATTAAAATAAGGTGAAGAATTTAAAGAATACATTTTTAGAAGGCGTATAATTTAAAGGTATTTATAAAGAGGGAACATTTTCGACAAGTTCCCGAGCTATCATATATAGATAGGTAAGTGATATACATTTAAAATACCAATATCCAAACTTAGTAATATTCAATCAAGTAGTAAGAGAAGGCAGTAGATTAGTGGCATGTACCGACGCGACGCGTTCATTACGCTAGGTTCACCCGCCTCCCGCATGTCACAAGCTTGATTGGATTTGCTATTAGACCCTTGTTTTAAGTTAACTTTGATCAAAACAAAACAGAGGATCGGCTACAAATTGTATAGTTTTGAGGGAGTTGTTGACATTACTTCAACGTTGATTATTCAACGTTATTTGCGTTAAATTTGGTCAGAGATTTAGTTGAGTGCGGTCTCGGTATGCTTTGACACGCTTTCTCATATTTATTTATTCCAAAAACAATATGCTTTAATTCATAGTATAGGACATTTTCTCTCAAAGAATAAATAGATCTACAATAGATAAATTTGATCTTCAAGGAATAGAACTAAGGTTTACGTAGTAACTATTATATAATCTGTGCTGAGATAGGCAACTGCAAGGGCAAATAGGGCAGTTAAGGTTATATTGACCCCGCTGATATATATAAGCGAAGAAAATATACATAAAGCAATTACCATTATACGTTAGAAGCTATAGAACATCCAAATAAAAGCTTCTAAATGAATGTCTCATCCCCGAAGTCCAAGGGTCTCAATCGGCCAATCGCAACGTTCGCATTAATCAAGGGTTTAAACATTGATTAACTGCGAACGCGGGATAAACCGCAGTTTATCTGCTGTGAGTTCCTATAAATCAATTAACAGTGAAGCCTTCGAGACAGGGTGAGGTTTTCTTTAGTCTGTTTTGTTTTGGGGAAATTGATGAACACATTTTAATTCGTTAGTATTGTTGTTGGTTGTTGCAGCTTATCGTCATAATCGTCATCATCACAATCAGCCAACAAGCTGTCACTGCTGGACATAGGCCTCACTCATGGCACACCACTGAGCGCTATCTTCAGCTATTCGTTTCCAACCGCTGCCAGCCAGCTTGCGTATATCATCGCTCCATCTAGCTGGAGGGTGTCCTACACTAAACAGTTGTTGCTTGCAGCTTATAAATATATATTTTTTTAAGTATTAACTAATTTAATTCTTAATCGATACATACATACAAACACACCTGTGCCTGTAAGATGGCAGTCAAACGCTTGCCTATCATGTACAAATAAAAAACCTTATCGAAAAAGGTGAACTGACAATAAGTGAAGGTTTTAGAGGAAAAGTTTTAAAGAGCATGAATTGACAATACTGAGATGTCGCTTGTACGATACTTAAGCAACTTTGGCATCACCAACAGCCAAAGTGCGTCATGATAAACACGCAAAAGCCTTTTTGCAATACGGTTAAACTAGAAAATTGAAACACACGCAAAAAAAATATCTTGTAACCAAGCATAGCGGAAAATCACAGTTTTTCGCATTGCTAATGATGTACGGACGAAGTCGACACCTAATCTCAGAGAATGTGTCGCAGTGGTCTAACGACACCGAGTGTCAGACACTTGATTAGGTGGCTCGTGTCAGCTCGTGTCATGTCCGTGGCTAATTGACACGTATGTCTGTATCGCAGTGTATACGGTTCTTATCGACGTTTCTTGTCCTTGTGTCGATGATTGCGGGTAGGACGTAGAAGTCGATTAATGTGGGTAGAACTCGCAGCTATTGTAGGTGGATTACTGATGGACATAAAATGCAATAAACGTTCTTCAGCTGACATCGGTAAAGTTACCAGGGAATGAAAAAAAAACGTCGTGAATTCGATATTCTAATTAAAATCCTATACATTCGATTTTAATCTTGAATCTTAAATTATAGTCGTAGACACCTTTTTGACTTGAATCACTGATTACTTTCAATGAAATCTAAGTTTTCGATCAGATCAAATTGTGAGGAACTTTGTCGAAAAAGAGGCACTTTTTGTATTCTAATTTGTTATTAAATTATTATAAAAGAGATCCTATCATCCATCCCTATCCATCCAGCAGTTTATCGAGACAGAGTAATGATGCTATATGATTCACTAACATTATTTTTATATAGGTTAGGTAGGTTTATAACCACAGTGACCTACTGTTAGGCAAAGGCTGTGGCAAAAATCTTCCCTCTATCTTAACATAACTCGCCAGTTTGCTGGCGCTATCAAAAGCTATACCTACTTCTAAAATAATCATACACAACAAGCACAAAATCTAACAAGTTAATATACTTCTTCGACAGTCTAAATATCCTAGTTATTAAATACAAAATCAATAAAGATGCCTTTATCCATAAAGAAAATAACTGACTGACTCTCCAAAACTTTCTAAGTAGACAACTTTCGCTTTTCATTTGAAATATTTGCAATTTCTTTCAGTATTCTTATTCTTAGTTGAAATTTGAATTCTTGCGAAGTAAAATGAAGCATTTCCATAGCTCTCATAGCTGTTTACTCGTCTACTCGTCGGGCTCCTCGGATAACTTTTAATAGTGTTCCTCGGCGACAAATAACTTAAGTGGTAAAGAGCCATTTAACTTGCCTATACCTTGCCGGTGACGGTTTTACTTCTAAGATTGGGTGTAGTTACGACTTTACGAGTAGGTATTAGACACTGCTTTACTTTACCAATAGATAGGTATTGAATATCAAGGAGCATTATTTAGGAAGTTAGTTTAACGGAACTTAATCGTGCTAGTTTATTTCTCTAACCTTTGATCATATTTCATTGATCGTTTCATGTTCGAATCGCGAGTGTTTAATGATGACAATGTTGTTATAAAAGTTTTAACTAGCTACTCACGCAGACACACACAAGTAGGTACCTATTCAGGTTACCACTGATTGAGTTCACACTCTCGATGCTCTACTGTTTAAATCTTATCATGTAGTAGGTAGAAGCTCTGATAATATTGAAGAGGGTTAGAGATGATTGACTGAATTCTGGAAAATGTTGATTGTTAGGCGTCTTCCACTTTCACACAAGTAGGTCAATTTCAATTTCAATTTATTTATTTGTATAAGAAGGTAGGTACAAAACAATACAATAACTGTGGGCCCCAAACTCGGCTAAGCCTGTATCTTGGGAGTCCGGTGGGTGACAAATTCGAGTATCTCATGTTGAAAAATCTGTATGTGATGAGCATATTTAACACTTAAAATATAACTGATAATTAATTATTCGTAATCTACGCATCATGTATTAACTTACATAAATACCTGTGACAATTTTCTTGATTCATAGCTACACAATATATAATCTTAGAGTTATGAAAATATACACTTCTAAAAAATTATTACTAACCGAGGTAACAAAATGAAGTAATTATAATATTATTACCTACATTAAACTATACAAATTAAGTTGATTAGGTACTAATTAAATAATAATAATAATATTAATAATAATCGAAGATACTTATATTTTATACATTGTCTTATTTCATTCCTTACCAATAAATTAATTAAATTAGTAAAATAACTCATATTATGTAACATTGCTTAGTATTATACCTCTTGAGTGTGTGTGTGTGTGTGTGTGTGTGTGTGTGTGTGTGTGTGTGTGTGTGTGTGTGTGTGTTAGCTTAGCACATGCTTGCATGGGTAAATATTTATTTGGTTTTTAACCGACTTCAAAAAAAAGGAGGTTTTTTTTTTGTTTGTTCGCGGATAACTTCGTCGTTTATGAACCGATTTTGATCATTCTTCTTTGTTCGAAAGGAGATATCCCAAGTGTGGTACCATGGTAACTTTATCGAGGTCTGATAAGTATCTCCAGAGATATCGAGATAAACATCTCAAAATTGGTACTGAAAATGAATAGCGCGGCATTGAAGTCGGTTCTTTTTTAGTTTTTAAACGATATTATATTTTATTTTGATGGCTCATATAAAAAGGTAGCGTAGCAGGTAAAAGGCGCAAATAATAATAATAATACCTTGAGTTCCTTTTATTTACGAATGAAATGTAGTTATACATATGTAGTTATAGGTAAGAGTATATCTTATACTGTATATTCATTTGACATCATGTGAGAAAATAGTTAAGTGTTTTCTGTCTGGAAAAAATCCGAAAACAGTCAAACTAAAACAGCATACAATTATTCCAATACCTAACAATTTCAACTACCCTTGTGGTGACTAGTTTCTCAAGCCAGCTTCCATCGTCTCCTCAGCCCTAGAATCACAATCCATCACTCCATTACCTCATTAATTCCATAACTTGTACAAGTATCTAAACATTGTCGCATGTTGCGGCTCGGTGATTGATGAATGTCGCGCGGCATCGCGGCGACGACGCGGCTGACGCGCGTTTTACATTAGCGCGATTAATGGAAGCTAGCCGCAGTTGCCGCACTGTTGTTGACACTGACGCAACATTAATCAAACATTTTTTGCTGCTTCTTTACTTTGATAAGAGCTGGTTGTTGTTGATAAGGCTGAAGGATCTGCAATAAGGGTGAGACTTTGGTAGAAAATTGCTTCAATGAGGTATCGTTAGCTTTATACTTTCGGCGCAAAAGACGTACACTCACGATAATGTATTATGTATTTTTATGTGATGGCAACTTGTATGCTTACCATGTTTTTCATTATTTGTTTATTGGTATTTCTATCTACTTAGTCAGTGACCACAAACTCCTCAATAAATATATCATTAGTATATTCTTTTGCCCAGAACCACTGTAAAGCGTCTACGAAAAAGATGCTAAATTTGTGGCAATAGATATAGTTGTTTGTAGGTATTCATTCACACGGAAAGCCGAAATTACATTTATAGTGTAGGTATTCAAGTGAATGCAACACATAGTGTGAACACCAGTTGAAGCCGTGATTGCCATCATTCAATCTTGTAAATTATACACACGTTTGAGAGTGCTAAATTATTGCAGTCATGTAAGGGATGGAAAGCAGCTAATTTAAACTCTCATCTTTTTGCAGCAACGTGAATCACTATATTAAACTATATATTAGGTTGGGGAAAAAGTTTCTTCGCATTTTTTAAGAAAATTCAAAACATTTTTAATATAGTTTATTTACATTTAACTAAAGTATGTAGGTACCATTTTGTTCGATAACTGTTTGCCATCTTGTAGGTAGGGACATGATCCCATTGCTATAGACATTTTGGGGCTTCTGATCAAAAAACCGCGACAAGTAGTTTTGTCAGTCCTTTCGTGATATTAACCTGACACTGCTTAAAGAATTCTGAAGAGACCGAAACAGGTGGAAATCTAAAGGTGCAAGGTCAGGACTATACGGCGGATGCATTATCACCTCCCAACCAAACTCTCTTAATTTTTGCTGAGTAGCTAAAGATGTGTGAGGTCTAGCCTTATCATGATGAAAAACCACACCCCTTCTGTTGATTAATTCCGGCCGCTTTCTGTCAACTTCTTGGTTTAATCTCATCAGTTGTTCACAGTAGAGTTCAGAATCGATGGTGCTGCCTGGTGGTAACAGCTCATAATGAATAATGCCCTTCCAATCCCAGCACACACACAGCATCACAAATGAGTACACGGTTCATTAGGTTTCTTTCAGTGAGGTCATGAGGTACCCAAATATCAAGATTTTTTGTGTACCCAGTTTTTTTCAAATGCGCCAAAACTGTTTTGAGGTCAATTCCCAGTTCTTCAGCTACGTCGTAACTACTGATATGCCGATCTTGCTCCACTTTTAAAAAAATGGCATCCATTTTATCCGTAATAGGGCGACCAGA
Source organism: Cabera pusaria (assembly GCA_954871355.1). Classification (NCBI taxonomy): domain Eukaryota; kingdom Metazoa; phylum Arthropoda; class Insecta; order Lepidoptera; family Geometridae; genus Cabera; species Cabera pusaria. The sequence continues at coordinate 26,750,224 of OX940898.1, read as the reverse complement.
GCGAGGTGCATCTTTGACATCAAAATTTCCAGATTGAAAACGCTTAAACCAAATTTATGCTACTCTCACAGACTGCACTAGGTCCATAAACATTGCAAATTTTTTTCGCGGCAAGCGTTGCATTTTTACCTTTTTTATTAGCTTCACCTGTATGTTTGTATGTTTGTAACCGACTTCTTTGGGCGCGATTTTGACCCACTTTAAACGGCCAGATTTCGTTTAAACTTTGTAGATTTATCGAGGACCGATGACAATACACTAATTTGATAAAAAAATATTCCATTTTTCAACTAAAAAGTAGAAAATAAATAATAGTTTAAAAAAACTAAAAAACACGCTTTTTATAGAAAACCGAACTAAAAAATAGAAAATAAATTTTAATAAATTTAAATTAAGAATAGTGTTCAAAAATTTCAATAAATATAAATTAATAATAGAGTGAATAAAAAAAAAACTATAAAAAAGCGTGGGGTGCTTTTAAGATATTATCAAAATGATAATCACTCTACTCATATCTGTCAATAAAATATTTATAACTATTGAAACCATGCACCTCACGCTTTTTTTTTAAATAATTTTTTTTTCACACTTTTATTAATTTATATTTATTGAAATTAACACTGTTCTTAATTTAAATTTATTAAAATTTATTTTCTATTTTTTAGTTCGGTTTTCTATAAAAAGCGTGTTTTTTAGTTTTTTGAAACTATTATTTATTGTAGTAAAATTTTAAAATGTATCGAATTTCTTCATTGGATTCACTCATCTTCACAGTGCGAAAAACAAATGAAAATCACACATTTTCCCAATTTGAATATGGAATTATCTTCCTTAAAATTTAAACTTTGAATGATACCAAAACCAGCCAGATACAAATAGTATAGCCAAAGAGGTTTTTTTACAAGTCATACTTACTATAATACGAAAATACTTTTTCCCCATATTAGGGAAATGTGAGTTACTTTATTGGACAGGTTTAAATAAACTATCCTACTTGAACTAATTAATGAAGATATTATAGGTCAGTAAATGTTTTTAAACAGTTAAAAATGTCAGATATTTATTAACGCAGCAAGTGCATCTACTAAAATCGAATAGTACTGTTTATCGAGGAAAAACACAATTTACGCGATGTTGCGATGCAGGATCTCAAACATTGAGGCAATATTTACAAGAAGAACAGTGAAAAATGCTTAAACGCCATCTAACTACTCATACAAAAGTACTAAGACATCTTTGATGTTTCTAAGCCGATAAATTGATAAAAATAATTCTATGTCAAAAATTATTTTACAATGCAAGTAAACTGTATAACTTTATCTAGGTTATACAGTTTACTATTGCTTTGCCTCTAAGTAGTTATATAATTATTTTTTTTGTCGACGTGTATTGTGTTGACAGGCGAAGAACCGCGCGAATTTGTGGTGCATTGTTGTGCCCACAAATTGTATCGTAAGGTTGCCGACTCTGGAACTGACGACCTCCTTATTAGCGGCGTTACTACCTGGCTCGTTATTTTTAAATTGGCTACTTTGCTTCAGCTTAAATAAACTTTAGAACTAGAGGGTAGGTACTGTTCAAATCCTGGCCGTGCGCCAATGGATTTGTATCAAAAAAATTACGAGTACGTGCGTATTTCGCAGTGGCCCTCTGTTGAAGAAATAACATCGTTAAGGGGGTACGATTTCCATACAAAACTATTACGCACAAATATGAGTAAACGGAGCAAAAACCTGCACTGAAATAACATCTTTTGGTCTTGTATAAGTCTTTACATGTCGGGAATTATATTTATCTACATGATTTAAATGAATAATATAAACATATTATTCATTTAAATCATCAACAACACCCATCAACACCCTCAAGTTGGAATATCTGTAGCCTAAATCTAATGTGTTTCGGCAGCTGTCATTGAGAGCCAGTTCCATTATAGGCCTAGCGTGCTACCATCTGCATCATCACTTACTAACAGGTGAGCTAGTGGTCAAACGCTACCCTTACAATACAAGTGGATATGTGAGCTGTGGACCTGGCGGGTCTGTCTTTGTATAGCTTAAAACTGAATAACACTCATCCAACCCCTTGAAACTTATCTGGTAAAAAAGTTATTAGACAAAAAAGTTGCGTCTCTTTACTCATATGGTAAGGGTAACAAAAATGTTAAGTACTTATTTGACATTTTTAAACATTTATTGAAATGGCTGAAACATAATATAATCTCCAATATGAAAAATTTTCAAAAACTAAATCAAGTTTTTGCCAAACTGAAAAGAAAAGTAATTCGCTTCGCTCGGTCAGTAAAAATTGCTATTTTCAGATTGTGAAGAAACAACCTTAAACAGCCCTGTCTTACAGACTTAGACTTAGATTTGTCTTCTACTCTAACTTAAGAACCTTTGTCAATAGAATTAGTATAGGTACAATATTGGTACAATATTCAAACATAATAACCTAGGTACCTAGGTAGCGTTTAAAATTCTCCTTTGGCTGTAGGTTGTTACGAGTCTGTAAAATGTATTCGGTATTTCAACAATGATGGTGGATGGCAGAATTTATCCAAATTACTTTGGTGTTTAGATGCAATCTCCATGAGACAGTAATATAGATACTCACCTAGTCTTATAAAATACTATGTACTAGACATACTAGATATAGAATTTTCTCAAAAACTATGTAAATACTAGTACATTATAATGTATGTCGTAGTGCTTTGTCATTATTTATCAGAACTTAGGGATATCTCGTCGAGTCCTAAGGTTTCGTATCATATTTCAATATTTTATGTTAAAAGAGTTTTCCTAATTAAATTACGATATGTCGTTGAACATAAAATAATCATTGCTCAAAATGACCTCGGACGAAAAGTAAGTAATTAACTCTACTAATTATCTATCTCTAATTTAATATAAAATAAAATATATAAATTATAATCTCTACTAACTTAGAAAACACTAAACACAAGTGCAAAAGTTACGCCCTACTTATTGCTACAATATTTCTCTTTGCTGAATAATTAATTCAAGCCATAATTTAAAAATTTAACTAAAATCTGCATAAAACCTACACGCAAAATAAATATTTCGCACAATATGGGCTCCATGGAATATGCTTTGTAGAACATTGTTTAGTAAAGCATGTAGTCCAGTGAAACGTGCGAGTGCTGTCGGAGTTACGCCGTGCTACGAAAGGTACAGTACACTGATCATTGATTATTGTGCATATTGCACATCACAGAAACAGTGTCCTTGAGTTGGCGTTATATTTGAACTCGCTGTGTTGGAAATGGGATCTCACAGTGCACCGTACAGTCGTAGCGTTAATCTATGTGAAATTATAAAATACTCGATGAAAACTTTACCTACAAAATAGAACATTTTACAAAACAACGTGTACCAATGAGTACACTCACGAATAGATTAAACTATCTGGCATAAAGGCTGGTTACTGATTTTATATCGGTGGACATGTATCTTATAAAAAAATCTTTTTTATAGTATCCGTGGATAGGATCGGTGGACTACAAACTCAAAAGATGCCGTGCGGAAACGCAATGGTTTTTGTCAGGCAAACTTTGTGGGTGAATTATTGCAATATTATCGGCGTATTGTCGCGCTCCCACGCGTTGCGCCGTGTTGTAGCCATGGTTATCATCTTATGGCAACAGGCAAACACAAGGTTTAGTATGGTAGCCTCTCTCTCTACTCATCATCTTTAATACTTTATCTTATATCTTTTATTATCTTATCTTTTATTATCTTATCTATATATATTTATCTTATATCTTTTATTATATCTCTTATATCTTTATCATGTTTATCTCGTAGTCATAATTAACGTGACAATATGATTTTGCTAAACAGGTAGACGTCGCATCACTACAGGGATAAATAAGATTTCATAATCAAGCGATACATTTACTAATTTCCCGTAGTTTTGCAATAAGCATAGAAACAAAAAAATCAAAACAACAAATATAACGGCCACCTCGAAACGAGTGTTTCGCGTGCCACTCGAAGTTGTAATTACATTCGCAGGTTGTTTACCGCGCGCCCTAGATGACGCTGTTTTAAATTACACGCATTGTTTTTCCGCCACGTGCGATGGGAACAAAGTTTTCCCATTTATTTCAACAAATACCTCTAGTGTTGAGCGGTTTCAACTTTTGTATTTTGTATGATTTTGCTTTAAAACAGGTAGGTATTGTAGCGAGCGCATTGTGAACAGAATAAGTTTGTAAATTTAATTAGAGCAGCTTCTGATTCTTGAATTAATTCGGCAAGCGTGTGTGATGTGATTGTTTTATTATGAGACTTTACATGACTCAGTTAATACTTTTTGGTAAATGGAATACTGAGTTATGTAAAATAAATTGCTGTGAAATATTTTAATGTGGATTAGGTAGGTCTGTTTAACGCATTGTAAAAAAATAAGATCATAACTAATAATGTCCTAAGAACTATAATATACTACTAAGTCCCAAAAAGTACTGATACTGACTAGTACTGAATAACATGACATGACATAGCACTATCTAGATAGATAGGTAAAGATCGCACATTATGTAGGTACTTTAAAATATCATTGAGAAGGTGATTACTGCACGCAGCATTTTAATTTTATGTAGGATGCGGTTTAGCCCCCCGCAAGTGGTAATATTAGCAAGTAGGTATACGTCATATATGTAGCCATGGAATGTAACCTTCAAATAGTACCTAATTAAAGGTTGTAACCAAACCAAATGTTTGTAAGAAGGTTGCAGGTACTAATAGTGTATAATAATGCAGATTCCATGTAGAAAAAAATCTTGAAAAGTAGAAAATATAATCTTGAATGACGTCAATGACGTTTTGATAATGTTTTTGACTGTTCCTTTGGTCACGATGTTTTAGTCTTTGACAGAAGATTAAGTTACAGAATCTTGTTGTGTGAGTGAGATAGAAAACATACAGAGCCGAATGAATTTATATTCACAGCATTTTATTACAGGAAAGTTTCACCTAGTAATGCAGTACCTATATCTTGGTTGTAACTAATAAAATCGGCCATCATCAAAATTACCATTATTTTGGCCACTTACCCCACATACAGAGTGAGAACTACAGGCAGGTATTACAACTTCCTTGTCATCAATAGGATTCTTATCGTATGATATAAAGACAGGGAAAATATACCCACTTGGCATAATCAGTAAGTAAAACTATGAGGTACTGCCCTGCCCAGGTGTGCAGGCGATACTTCCAGCACAGCTGCTGGAGCCAGTCACTTTACATGATTAATGACTCAAGTTTGCAGCTCGCTTTCCCGGAGAATAATCAAGGACTGTATAATCGGAAATTAGCGGTTGTTTAAGGTAAATTAAAAATTAAATAATAGCACTGGTATAATAATTAAATATGTGTCGTGAGATAGTGTGCAAAGTTACTCTGTAAACTGTAAACACTGATACTTTAGTACCACAGTATAACAACGTTTATTATATTACTGTTACAATCTCGGAACAATGACTAGAGCATGGAAGCCGGGTTAAAATAAGAAATGAAATACGTATGTTTACTTTTTTTTACTTACGATGTTAATAGTGCGTAGGAAAGAGACGTATAATGCCGTTCTGTTTCGTTATCATGCAGGTTGTCACAAGTTAATTTTTGGCTAGTGATGGGCTTATCATCGACATTATCGTGTCGATGTGAGTCATCAAAGCAAATATTGCAAATATTGACTGTTCATTATATGAGTTGTGTATGTCGTAGGTATTATTGATAAAACGTTTTTTGCAAAAAATAGGATTTTGGGAACACACGAAAAATTAAACAATGGCTTTGATATCAATTATTCAATCTTAATGAAAAAGTCAGTTCCGATTAGGTTTCTAAATTATAAAAATAGTTATTTAGCAAAATTTAGTTCATGAAATTTTCCTTTAAAATCTTCTCTTCTTCACTCAGTATAATTATAAAAAAACGTTGCATCGTAATGTAGAAATAGTATGATAATGGTGCGTAAATCCGTAATACACCCTTCAACAACACAAGCCATCTTGTCCAAAGCACTGTACACCTCACGTAAGTATATACTTTTACTTTCTGGTCACGCTCTCAGACAGAAATTAATAATTATATCGCTTTTTTCACTCAGTGAATTCGTCAAACCCGCGACACGTATCGACAAAACATAAAACTGCAAAACTAAGTTGATAGCTGACATGTAGTATTTTGACGTCTTAGATAGAACTTTTGTATTTGTTAGCATTATAAGATGACCAAAGGTGACCATTTGACATTTCCCATTTTAAGCTTTGTGACACGTTTAAAAATAATAAAAACAAACAGCCATGTTTTGTTTCTTTCACACCTTAATGATATGCTAATTGACATATATGAATAAAATATAGCTTACTCGATTTTTATTTTAGCCCGGCTTCCATGTTTTAGTCATTGTTCCGAGGTTACAATACAATACCTAGCAGACTAAGCTATCGTCACTAATGACAATGGATAATTTTGTAAACATTAATCTGTCGCGACATAACACTTAGATTGTATGTTACATGTTTTATGTAGGGGACTTTTGCTATTTGTCCGCCTGATGCTGTACCACAGCTTTGCCAATTAATGGAGCTGTGAAAAAGGAATGTTTTTCGGTATGAATGAAAATGTGTCCAGTTAAATTACAGGGAATTTGAGACTTCACATCTATAAGTCTCGAGGTAACAGGTGCAGTGCAGAGGTTACCTACTGGTTATGGAGAATAGTCATCGCAACCATAATGCAAGAGTCGTGCTTGTCGTGTTGTCTTTAATCTTAAAATGAATCAAATAAAAATGTATGTTAATTTATGGAGAGGAGAAATATTAAGCCGCGTTCTATCTCGTGATTCTCAATCATTCGAAAACCTATCCGGATTTGGAAGCTTTATTTTGTATTAATTATAATGTGTTATTATTTGCATTGTTTATACGAAATACGTCTAAATCTATAGTAAGTAGTTATGGTTACATAGTGATGTCAAATAAAAAATATATATTTATATTAGTCAAATAACCTGCCCCTGAGCGCTCCGGGTGCAAAGATGCCCATCACACTCGCCGCATTTCCACGCTGAATGGCGATGCTCATACTTTGCACCAGGAATGAACCGGAGCGGGAGTCACCTGTACTACCCCTAATGTCCACAGCTTCATTTTTAAACCCGTGAATTATTTTGTCGGGGAACATTTTCTAATTAGAATCACTGATTGTTTCGAATTTAATTATAAAGAGTTGCCAATCGGAGCATTGTGAATTCCAAATATCCAAGTCGAAGTATAGGCAGTTTCTTTCCGAATCCAAATTCGCTTTCGAATTATTGCAAATAGCCCTCCTGTACCGTAAAATACCCGTAGTCAGTCCTTCCCCCGAGCGCCATCAATCATCCCCGTCTCTTATTAATAACAATTTATATTTTTACTCCCAGTTTGCTAATTTTGTTTATAGCTGCGGCTGTTTTGTTCTTAATCCTGCGATGCTGGCTAAATCTTAATTTGCCTGTACCGGCATAACTTGGACACTTAATTTTTATGTTCCCGTTTATAAAAAAGAGTGATTTTCCAGTGGGCGATTAAATTCGGTAAAAATATTAGAGATTAATTTATTTCTGTTCCCAACTAGGTCAATGGGTAAAACTTTATCGCTAAACTGGAAACAGAGGAGCAGGTATTTTGATAACTTTTAACTGCTCGTTTAAAAACCCTGTTTTTTGTAACTGAGCGAAATGAGGCCAAGTTTTAATTGTTTGTTCCATTGTAGATCATTGAATTACTTTCTGGGACTTCGAATGTTATTGAATTAATATTTTCCAAAAACTTCTGATTATTTTTGTTAGTTACCATCGATGCCACTAGCTGAAACTATGGTATTAGATCGGTTGATTAAAAAGTAAAATCAATACTTTATAGTATTTGTAAAGTAACGCGTTACCGACGGCAGATTAAGCTGCCTTCGAAGTTTGACCAAGAGTTCCATGTATGTAGTTGCTTCATGTTTAAAGAAGTTGAGTCTAGGAACATAAGTCTACTTAAGCAAGAGCTATTAGATGAGAACCCTCAAAATAAGGGACTGTAGGTTGCTCAGAAACCAGTATATAAACTTATCGGTTTTATAGATTTCTCAAATAATCATCTTATTGCTTACATAAGTACAAGGTCCTACGTGATCGTTTTCCCTGCAGGCACACAGGTCCTTGGAGATAGTCCTGTATAACTACATGGACTAAAAGGTCACCGTGTCAAAAGCCACTTTGAGTCACAACGATGCGTAAAGGGACGCAAATACTTAACATACTTACATACTCACATTCGCTTTTATCTCGGAAATGCGTACCTACTTAGGGCGAGTTCCGGCGTTTTTAGGATTTTATTTTGTAAATGACTCTGTGCTGGGTTAAATGATGACCAATGTAAATGGTACATTTCATTTTACTATAGGTATTTTTGACAAGCAAGACGATGTGTATAACCGATACAGCGGCACATATTAATCTAAATTTCACGAAGTTTTCCACCACATCGCGTTCTGTTGAGTCTTAAGTGACACATGCCTTGTAACTTAACTAGACAATCCAAAACCGTGTCCAATAATAATAAACAAGCATGTATGGATAGTAAGGACATTATTAATGAACCTACCTACGTCAACTATATATAATTACTGTTACATAGCGAGAAAATATATTATGTCATCTTTAGGTATCTGATTAGTCTAAAATCAACAAATAACCAAAACATGAATCATCAATCACACAACCTCAAATGAAAATCCCTGAATGAACTCTATAACTTCTACTTTTGTGAGGTTCCCTACTAAACCTCACAAAAGTAGAAGTTATAGAGTATCTATAATTCAACTAAGCAGAAATGAACAGATGCTATGGAAGAGATTTGCTTATCAACAGAAAAACAGCTTTGCCGAATGTCAGCAATTTACATTGCTGTGTCAAACGCTAAGCTAAATCAGTCAGCAGCGGTACAACCATCGCGAATCGCTTACATCGACCGCCATCCCCCAATAATTTTGGACTTAATTACAGCAGGGGGTGGGGGTGGAGGGGTTGATTGATGACTCAGTGACGAGGAACGGCCGGGAATTTATTGCATAAGTGCCCTGTTGTGCCCCGTAGTTAGTGCCGGTAATGCTCGGGAATTATGGATAGTTGGGCAATTTACAAATTATGCCCTATTTGACCCAGTTGTAGCCCGTGGTGGAGGCATGATGAAGATGGATGTAGCTAATTAGAGGCTGGAGGGAGGACGTGGAATATTTTAATAACTGCTGTCGAGTCATTGAATAAACTGAGCAGTAACATATTTACCCAGATAATAATACATAAATATAAATATAAATAGTTTTTTTTTTACTTTTCATAATAGACGCTAGACACTGAAGTGGGTCTATAACAACAAATATGACAGAACTCCCTACAGCCAACATTTTGAATGTCACTGCACTGCGATTTGTTACCGTAATTCCATAAGTAACGGTAATTATGTATGTGAAAATGATGTGGTATCTACCGCCTCAGATGGTCAAACAGAACTCCTACCCCTAATTACTCATACCAGTCCCATATTATATTATCTAGTACCACAATACGATTAAGGCCAACAAGAATTATCGCCAAAAAAGTTCTCAAACTATACCGATGTCTTCATTATGAGAGTTCCAAAGACTTCTCTAACAATATTTTTCGCTACAATTTATCTATCTTTATTGTGATAGCTCCAAAGTGAAGCTATAATAGTTGACCCAGATCCGCATAGGCAGGATCATTCCCAATAAAATATGTTCCGCATACAGCAAACACAAAACTATTCCTTCCGATATTCATAAAAATACTGATTCTCGATACAACGAGCTAGAGTAAAACTTCGACCGTACATCAAAGAGAAGAAAACCCGGCGGCCCGAGACCGAGCCGAATAAATACACTTATTTTTCCAATTTACTCTTAACAAATAGTACAGCGAAGTTTTCGCATAAGTTAGGGTGTTGCAGAAGTTTCGAGAAGTCCGTTTGCCGCCTGTGGACGGCCACATGTCGCCTATTTCCATGCAAATTGCCAGACGTCAGTTTTTCCAGTAATCCTGATAACTTTTACAATACATAATTCATTCAGAATGGATGCGAAGGGATCTCTTGTATTAGTTCAGGCTTCACGGTTGAATTAAGTAGTTTAGGGTAAGTCGGAATAGTCTGTTATTCAACATACTTATAGAATTGTTTTTAAGCAAAAAGAGGATTGTTAAAATGTAACGCATGGATCTCTGTGTCTGTCTGTGGCATATTAGCTCCTAAACGCATGGACAGATTATAAATACGTGTTTTTGGCTTTGTTTTGAAAGGTGAAATGGTTGGGGTTTGTTCTTGGCTATGATTCTGTTCTACTGTTTGAAGATTATCAGCTCTTTTCAAGGCGATGACCTTGTGAGCGCAATTATATGCACAGGCCTGTCTGATCGATACGAGATTTAGTATAACTGTACCTCACTGATATTTTACGAACATTGTAACATTGAGCAGTGGGGCTATTCAAAATGATCCACCCACACATAAATATTCACATTTGTAAAGCGTCTTCCATTTGACTCGAATCTTTGCAACTCACAATGCACAAAATCTTATCAGAAACTTTTGATACTTCAATAAAAAAAATCTGTGATTCTAATCAGAAAGGTTTCTACGATTTCATAGCTTTTGTTCAAAATTACGCTTCCGGATTAGAATGAATCCGATTGAAATGAGAATAACAAAGATACAGTGCCACAAGTATAACTTGCCGGTGGTGGTTTTTGGAACTAATTCTTTTAATTGAAACTGTGAGTTTGACGTTTGAGAGATTACCGCAACATTATTGTTGATAAATCTGCTACATTAAAATAGTTCAATAATGCCAAAAGTAATTAAAAATGCTTTAAGAGAAACTGTTATCAAAGTACAAAGTAAAAGCACAGTGGCGCACAGGCACGCCAAGTTATACTTGCCGGACTGTACTATTTTCAGGTAAAGTCAGATTTCTAGTTCGGATACATTCGGATTCCTAACTCCTCACCAACTTAAACTTACTATTACTACAGTGGTTTTTAATTGTTTAGTTTCGTAGATAGTATTTTTTTTTTTACTTAAGTGTTAACTGCTCAATAATTGAAAAAATGAATTAAATGATCAATAATTTAAAGTAAGTACTATTATGTAAATTAATAAATTACAAGCACTCCATACACAGTTTACTTTTACAGAGAAAATTTAATTTACTGCCACCTATCTTTCGATATACAAAGATGAAGTACTTAAAAATTACAATAGATGTCGCTAGCAGTATTCACTTGGACCGAGACATACATTTTGCTATACAAGTTTTATCAAAAAAAACTTGTGTAGCAAAATGTAAAGCAGTCGAGATTAATATTAATTTTGTGTATTCTTACATCCTTTGGCGCGTTATAGAGTCGCGGCTCATCAAGCAAATTGCGACTGCACGTCTCGAGCGCTTCTCATTTGCATTTGAAACTGAAATTATGAGGCGAGGTGCTCTTACTAAAGCGCTATTTTATAGAAAGCGCTGCTCATTTTCATTCAAGACTAAGTGTTATCAGACGCAAATATTATGTACATCTAAAAGGTGGTACCCTAACAAAAAATATTGAGTATAAGTTCTTGGTGTATACCTACAGACTGCCACACTCATTTATTATGTAAGTTAGTAGGTAATGTAAAGTAAAAAAAAAGTAGTTATCAAGTACAACAAAAATTCTTACAATTCGTGTCCACCTGGCCAGCTACCACCCTCAAGTTAGAAAATCTGTCGCCAATCATCTATCGTGGTCCGGCAGCCATCCTTGAGAGCCAGTTCCTATTCTAGGCCTAGCGTGCTACCATCCTCGACCGCATCATCATTTACTAACAGGTGAGTTAGTGGTCAAACGCTAGCCCAATATGATATAAAAAAACTACTCTGTAAAAAGTTATAATTCGTGGTCATACATTAAAAAATATATATATATATATATATATATATATATATATATACGCATCGACTTGATAGCCTCCTCCGTTTTTTTTCGTTATTCAAAAAACATATAATTTTTCCTACCCCATCAAAATAACGTTATTTTTTTTTTTGTATTACTTTATTTCCTCTGGTAGATAATCAAGACGCTTTTCCAATGATACCATATCACGTATTAACTATTATACAATCTGTGTCTCAGCTGTCAATTAGAATACGAGATTATATCACATTTTTACTCATGTGATTATATTAAGTATACTAATTTCGAGTAAGAACAATAATTTCAAATAACTCGTCATCTCCCGTATGGTCTAGTGGCTAGGATACCTGGCTTTCACCCAGGAGGCTCGGGTTCGATTCCCGGTACGGGAAATCTTTTTGCGCTCTTACCTTGCTATCAAAATAATTTTATGCGCGTAGACTTTTTCCTCTGATGTTCCAAGAATGAAGACTAGGTCTGCCGAGTCCTGGTCTTCAGAGAGACGTTGGAGGTCTCTCAGGAGGCCCGGCAGGCCAGCTCTCTCTACTGAGGAGGTGCAACAATTACCTGGACCACGGTTTGCCATTGCACTAATAAAATAGTTTAGTACGTTTTAAACTCTTTAGTTCAGAAGTAATTTCACGATTTCACATAGATTGTGCAGGGATAATAGAATTGACACTTCACTGTTATCAATCAGCTATGTTATTATCACTATGTAAACAGTTTGCACATAAACACAAAACTCTATGAAATACACAAAACTTTGCTAGCCAGTCTACTCTAAACAATTTAGATAACAAATAAACAGCATCACTTCATTACACTTAATTCGCAAATCGTAAGCTTTACACAGTTAAAAGCTTGTCAACATAACCTCAATCTCAGCTTAGGTTTAACTTAACAAATAACTTAAACTAAGGTGCTCTTGCTTTCCAACTAAACACTGTGTTCATTTTTTCTATATAAAGGTAACGAGCACGGTTTTGACACAGCTTTTTGTGTTGGGAGTTGAAATAGGTAAGCACAGGTAGAAAACAGGTTTCTCAGGTACGCTTCTATTTATGTTTCTATCTTTGTCACTCAAAGCTAGCTTTTGGAATTGGTTGTATAATTTTGTTACGTTGCTCATCTGCCTCCGTGGCGCAATTGGTTAGCGCGTTCGGCTGTTAACCGAAAGGTTGGTGGTTCAAGCCCACCCGGGGGCGTTTTTTGCACTTATACATTTTGCTTGTGATTTCAGTATGCTTTTGTATTATTTTACCTACTGCCACATAGATTGCTAAGTTTGGATCTGTGTAAATAATTATTTCTGAATACATTTTGTACCTATCTATCGTACACTTGTTCTCATTTAATTAATATTATAAATTTAATAAATACCCTACATATACAATGTGCCATAATTTTATAACTAACAAAAAAATATATATCGGTGTAAAAAAAATCTAGGTAACACAGGTTTTCTTTACTGTACTTATACTTACTTACTTACATAATAAATGTATAAGTATACATACTTGTATCACTATATGTATACAATATAATATATTTATTTTGTAGCTAAAAGTAATGATGATAGTCCATCGATGTATATGTACTACGTTTACATGTACCTCGATGTGATAAACACTTAACCCACGCCTTAACATTTCATGACTTACTATCACCTAGTTTATTTTCTAAATTGCATGAATGTGGTTTCCTAGACCCCGTATTAAGCAATAGGAAGCGTGGCGCAGCCGTCAGCGTCAAGTCGACAGATAGGAAATTGCAAACCGTCAGCGGCGCTGGGGTCTGGCAGGCCAAGCTGTGCGCTGGGTCTCGCAGGCCTCCTAAACGCCGGCAGGTGACGACGTGATTTGTTTCATATCCTGTTAAAAGATAGAGAGGAAATGTAATGGTGGTATCTGTGGATTTAAATTAAGAGATAAGATTTTTTTTTTCGGTAGTTGCATATTATCTCTATATCTATCTATCTATCGTCCACATTACTTAGTACTTGTACCTTGGGCTATGTCTGTTAGTTATCAGGAGTCACATAGTCAGTACTAGTATCTAGCCAGTTTTGTAAGCCCGGTACTGAAAGTCACCTTCATTAAATTAGCTACCTATTATTACTATTATTTTATCAAGCAGTAAATTAACGTCTACAAAATAATTTCTGCATTTAAGCAGAGAATCACATTGCATAATGTTACAAAATAATACGTTATCTATACTATATATACTATATTATTATTATTAATATTATAAAGAGGAAAACTTTGTTTGTTTGGTTGTAATGAATAGGCTCAAAAACTACTGGACCGTTTTTAAAAATTCACCATTCGAAAGCCACAGTATCCACGAGTAACATAGGCTTAATTTTATTTTGGAAAAAAATAGGGTTCCGTAAGATATTTGGGTTTTAGCAAAATAACGTTTGCAGGGTCAGCTAGTCTTATATATTATTATTGTTATATACCGGCTGTAATTCACGTACCTTTAGTCGAATTTTCTCGACCTAGGTTTCGAGCGAGTCAGTCGCTCTTCCTCGGGAGTGAGGTCACGCGGTGAGATCGCGATGTTCACTGCGGGCCGCCGCTCGCTGCGCTCGGCTTGATAGCCGGGGTGGGGGCGGACTCGGCGGCGATCGGTAACGGCTGTTCCTTTTCGGTACCGAGGATGCCTGAGATAGCCCGAATGATGTCATCGTCGGTTCTTCATCGCTGCTACTCCTATCGCCAGAAGTACCGTCGCAAACAATGCTGACTGTGTCACACTCTAGACTGATTGACACTTTCTTTTTCGAGGACGCATTAAGAATCGGTTTCCACGCTGACGGCAAGGTCCATCCACTATCTCGGTTGAAATTGGGGTGTCTATTTATCTCAATAGCCTCACGTACTTTTCTAGGTACAAAGAACTTCTCTCTAGCTAGTACGGAGGCTTTATCAAAACGGATAAAGTGGTTTGTGTCCGCGAGATGTGCATGCTCCGCGATGGCGGATCTTGTCGTGTCCGAATTCTTAATGCTCCTTATGTGTTCCGTAAGTCTAGTCGTGATATTGCGTCGAGTTTCTCCCACGTAGCTCTTGCCACAGTCGCATGGTATTCTGTACACGCCCGGAACGTTCAGCTCGTCCTTGTCCTTCGGTGAACGCAGCATCTGTCTAAGATGACCTGGTGGGCGGAAGATCGTCTTGACATCATATTTCCGTCGTAAAAGATATCCGATTCTGTCCGTTACTCCTTTTACGAACGGTAAATAAGCCGGTGATCGATCCGCTACTTGTGGTCGCTTACGTTCACTCTGTTTACACCACCGGCCACATTGTCGCCAGCTGTAGCCATTATCCTCAAGTACCCCCCTCACGTGATTTAGCTCACCATCTAGGTATTGAGGGTCGCATATTCTTAGAGCTCGGTTGATTAATGCTCTGGGTACCGAGGATAAGTGTGCCGGGTGGTGATGCGAGTTGGCGTGTAGATACCTTTCCGTGTGAGTTGGCTTTCGATACACTGTATGTGCGAGACTTCCATCTGGCCTGCGGATCACGCGTACATCGAGAAAGGATAAAGTTCCATCACTTTCTTCTTCCACTGTAACTGCGATGTTGCGATGCACTTGGTTCAGATGATCCGCGAAACCAGCTAAACCGTCCTTAGTGATGACCGCAAAGATGTCGTCCACGTATCTCAACCAAACTCTAGGTCTCACAACTGCCGCATTTAACGCCGTATTCTCAAACCACTCCATGAATATATTAGCTACCACTGGAGCTATTGGAGACCCCATCGCCACTCCATCCACTTGAAGAAAATACTCTCCTCTCCACATGAAGTAACCGCTTTTTAGACAGTAATCTATGCACTGTATGTATTCGGTAGGTAGGTCAGAACCTTGAATTATGGTTTTTATAATGTTCATAGTTTCATCTACCGGGACACTCGTGAATAGTGATGCGATGTCAAAGCTGACCATGATCTCCGAGGGCTGTATTCGTATATCTTTTAACAACTGGACGAAATGGTACGAGTCTTTCACAAAAGTATCAGTCTTGCCCGTGTACTGCTGAAGGATGCTTGCCAGATGTTTGGATAACTTGTAAGTCGGTGCATCTATTTGTGAGACTATAGGTCGCAACGGCCAGTCTGGCTTGTGTACTTTGGGTAAGCCATATATCTTGGGTGGGGTAGGGTTATGGGGACGTAAGCGTGCCTGCAACTCGAAACCTAGGTCGAGAAAATTCGACTAAAGGTACGTGAATTACAGCCGGTATATAACAATAATAATGTTACAAATTCACGATCATTTTAAAATTAAAATAGTCTTATATAAACTGATTACTAACAGTACACGTAATTTTACCACGCTACAATCAACATAAAGCAACTCTCGCACTATTGCAGTTAGTGTCTATCCAACCGAAATCTAAACGGTCCCGTTGCGTCGCCGAATATGCTGACTGTCCAGTCCACTCCACACAACACACTCGCACACTTCACACCACAGCTTCACACTGGTTTGCTTCAAATAGCTGGTGTATGTTCTACACATACACTGGCACAGTGTAGAGCCGCCGGAAGCATCCGTCAGTCGACTGCATGTGTCAGCTGTCACCATCTACGTTCAGTTCAATCGGACCGGCAGTTTAGGATTTTAGATATTTCACGCCATCCAGTGTGCCCGCCATGTGTCGAGTTAGCTTTGAATAGAATGTACTGACGTTATTTTAGAGTAATGTTACGGTATGGTACTGAGAGATTTGCAAGCGCGCTTTGACTTAATAAATATAACGACTACAGGTTTTGTGATTAGAAATTAGTATTTTATTAGTCTTCATGGTGAATGATTTATTCAATATGTTGGTGAAGGTTATCATAATAATGAAGTGATCTGATGATAATGATAAGGTGATATCCCTTATCATGTGATGTTCGTTTTTAGGGTTCCATAGTCCTGACAAGGAACCCTTATAGTTTCGTCATGTCCGTCTGTCTGTCTGTCTGTCCGAGGTTTTGCTAAGAGACCATTAATACTAGAAAACTGTAATTTTGTGGGAGTATGTATATATATTACGCCGACAAAGTGCTGAAATAAAATTGTGAAAAATATTTTTTTTTAGGGTAGCTCCCCTATATGAGAAGTTGACATGATTTTTTTTCATCATCTACCCCATCGTGAGGGAAATCGTTGAATAGGTCTTTAAAAATGACTTAAGGATTGCTAATATCATTTTTTGATTGAATGCTCCATATACGAAATATTAAACTTTAAAGTGCAAATTTTTGTTCCAGTAGGGCGTCCCCCCCCCCTCTAAAAGCTGCTGGCTTAAAAAATCTGGAAAAAATCGTGATAATAGCGCATTTCATGAACTTTAAAGGAAAATTATAGCGGTTGAGATAACTTTAATAGTTTAGCAGTAATAGTCGTTGAACTTGGGTATTGGACAATTTTGTACCAAATACAAAATACTTAGAATAAATACTTTAAAGTGACAGAGACGAAGTACCTAGTTGCTTGTTTATAACGGGCAAAGACTTGCATTGAATAACGGAACGGCTACTACGGAACCCTACATTGCGCGTGGCCCGACACGCACTTGGCCGGTTATTTACTACCTAGTGGTATTTTTTGTAGTTAACAAAGTAGCTTAATTCAGTACATATTTAATCTTGCCAACTTAGTTAATTACGTTTAGGTAGGTACAGTTTACTTTCATTATAAGATCAATGTGCCTATAATATTTATCACATGATTTAATTATAAATAAATATTTTAATTATCTACAAATGCGATCTTATTTCTATTAAGACCATTCAAATAAGTGGTGTGAATCTTGCTGGTCTGATGATTTAAATGTATTAAATAAATTCTTGTAAAGCTTATTAGGCTCACCTTTATTCTTATTAGATTGACTTGCAAAAAAAAACAAGATTATCAGATTTTTTAAAATCTAAACTACGCGCAACTATAACCAACTAACTAATCTAAATTTCTATCGACGGAACATAAACGTGAGCATTAGCGATCCATTTATTATTCTTTAATGTAAGAATTATTACGACGTACACAACGATAATGTACATTATCGTTGTGCGCGCTTGCGCAGGCCATCATAATTCTACGCCTTGTTTATTTGGACAGATGTAACCACACTACATCAAGGCCTCCTAACTGCCCCGCGAACAGATTTATGACCCACTCTGGTTTCTATGAACGTCAACATACATTAGCATTTACTAAATAATGATAAAATAAGAGGGTAGGTCGATAATAATTCTACTCGTTTGTTTTCTTTCACTCTACAGAGCGCTGGAACAGTTTTCCAACTGCGGTGCTGACATGCTAACGTGTTGATTTCCTATGAGGTATTTTTATATGGTCTTGTTTATGGGACCAAGGTTAATGTATGATTGAAGCTCTCTTTTAAATAAATTGTGGCTCAATTGAGAGGAGGGAACGGAATGTGTCAATTAATTTGTCCGACTTCTATTGGAATTTATTTGAATATTTTATAGGTCAATTGAAATTGAAGAGGGCCGCCACGGACTCAGAATAACTAATGAATGAAACTTTAGATTAATTCTGATTATGTTTGAAAACAGAACACTAGATACGTGTATTACCACTGTGATATTAATTAGGTGGAAATTTGAAGGCCAGAGACACACAATTAATTCTACCATCTAAAGTTTAAAATAAGGTGCAACAATGCCACAGACAGACACAGAAAGCCTCATGATCATCATCATTATAATCAGCCGGTGTCAGTTCACTGCTGGACGTAGGCCTCTCCCAAGATACGCCACTGAGCCCGATATTCGGCTCTTCTTTTCCAGTCACTGCCCACCGCTTTGCATATATCGTCACTCCACCTGGTCACAGGACGTCCTATGCTACTTTTGCCGATTCGCGGTCTCCACTCCAGGACAAGTCTACCCTAACGGTCCTACAGATATGACCAGCCCACTGCCACTTCAGTTTGCTAATCCTTTGAGCTACGTAGTTCACTTTAGTTCTCTGGCGAATTACTTTGTTCCGGATTCGATCCCGCAGAGAAACACCGAGCGACTTTAATTTGGTGGACAAGTCGAACTGTGAGTGTCCACGTCTCGGCTCCATATGTCATCACAGGTAGGACGTACTGGTGACTAGGGACTTTTGTCTTTAGGCACTGTGGTATAGGCGACGAGAAGACTCGACGGAGTTTTCCAAATGCTGCCCAGCCCAGCTGAATTCTTCTCTGGATTTCCTTCTTAAAGTTGAAGTTCACACGTCGAAGCTTTAACACCCCTCTTTTTGTGTCGGGGGTTAAAAAGGAGTGGAAAGTACGTGGACAATACGCAAAACTCTATGAAATAAGGTACTTATTAGAATTTCTCTATTGTCAACTATTCTGTTGTTCTTCAATTTTAGCAAGCGAATGTTTTGTTCAGTAGAATAGAATATACCTTCATTCGATATAAAAGACAAGCATTCTGGGGGACAGTAGTCTTTTAGGACCGGAAATGGTTCAAGTAACTCCAAAATCAAACCAAACCGAAAAAACTGATTTCATCTACCGCAACTCAGCGATAACGTGCCTATTTCGGAAATGTTGGGTGTTTAAATCAAATAAAGCACTACCTTATCTAGCGTATACAAACACACTGTCGACCGCATCAATCACTGTCATATTAGATAAATATATTTATTTTCGATAATTTTGTGAATAACTGGATTATTTCCTTTCTGGAGTACATACTGTGTGTTTACTTACACGTGTAGTTACAGATTACCGAACGGTTAAGTAAATAGAGTTGCTTGTGGTGTTACAATTTTCGGATTACGTAGTATTGATGTTTCTTTCGTGTTAGTGGTCGCTTCTTGATTTGTTGACCGTTGTGATAACGGTGTCGTGGTAACACTTCTCAGATTAGATATTAATGTGTGACCCTTCAGTGTAACTATGTAAAATTAGATCTAATCTTTATTTTGTTATGATGTTCTATTTTTCATTACTTTGTCTTGTAGAGTACATTGTATCTTATTTTAAATTTTAAGCTGTCTAAACCTTTCGTGTATGCATAAGTTTTGAAATAAATAACTTTATCATTATCTTTACTAATACAAAGCCGGTGAGATTCCTACCTGAAAGTAAGCGATAACGTCAGCCTCTATACTTATAAGTATTTAACAGCTTTTTTATACGCTAGCGTTCGATCATCACCTGGTGATAAGCGATGATGTGGTCGAAAATGGTGAACACGCTACGCATAGACTGGTGTGACTCTCAAGTGCTGTGCTGCTGGAACAGCGTAAGGCTATGTTCAATGTTGACAGATTATCTATTTGATGGTGGTAAGCTGCTTTTTAGATCTTGTTTGGATATCTGGAACGCAAAACTTGGTATTTACAAATATTTTGCACATCACTGATATACAACCGTTAATTGAAAACAGTTCAGTGGGTAGAAGAATTTTTTTTTAGATCATGCACTTGACATAAATTCATAGTAATTTTACAAATTTTACGAACAACCACATACATAATTAGTTTCAAAGCAATAAGAAGTATTTAAACAAAACTATTAAATTCTAGATGAGACTAATTTAATCACGATCAAAACGAACACTTAACAACTTAGACCGTTGAAAGGTCTAAGCTTAACAAACAGCAGAGGAGATAATTATAAAACCAACAAAGACGTATCAAATATTACATCACGAAGATATCTAGCGCAGACCTCCACTTAATTAAAACTCCCGTCCATAATTACCTTTCACATCAAACAAAACAATACTGGCCGGAAATAAGAAAACCAATTAAAGCGGAGTACTAAACGTCAACCGTTGAATATGAATGGAAGGGCCGCACGCACCCGCTCGATGTGATCTCCCAGTTATACCACAAAAGAATCAATTACTGCTCGGCGCCGCAAAGCAGAACGAAAACAATATTGCACTAGCAACGCTTAGACTCTTCAGTTTCCGTGCCTTACCTTGCGATACGTAGCGCTAGGGACCGCTAGACCCGGCTTCCAGAGGGATCATATGACATTTTGTACGTGAATGGTGAAATTTTGTACGTGAATGGTGACTTCAGTTTCCGTGCCTTACCTTGCGATACGCAGCGCTAGAGACCGCTAGACCCGGCTTCCAGAGGAATCACATGACATTTTGTACGTGAATGGTGAAATTTTGTACGTGAATGGTGACTTCAGTTTCCGTGCCTTACCTTGCGATACGCAGCGCTAGAGACCGCTAGACCCGGCTTCCAGAGGAATCATATGACATTTTGTACGTGAATGGTGACTTCAGTTTCCGTGCCTTACCTTGCCATACGCAGCGCTAGGGACCGCTAGACCCGGCTTCCAGAGGAATCATATGACATTTTGTACGTGAATGGTGAAATTTTGTACCTGAATGGTGACTTCAGTTTCCGTGCCTTACCTTGCGAAACGCAGCGCTAGGGACCGCTAGACCCGGCTTCCAGAGGAATCATATGACATTTTGTACGTGAATGGTGAAATTTTGTACGTGAATGGTGACTTCAGTTTCCGTGCCTTACCTTGCGATACGCAGCGCTAGGGACCGCTAGACCCGGCTTCCAGAGGAATCATATGACATTTTGTACGTGAATGGTGAAATTTTGTACGTGAATGGTGACTTCAGTTTCCGTGCCTTACCTTGCGATACGCAGCGCTAGGGACCGCTAGACCCGGCTTCCAGAGGAATCATATGACATTTTGTACGTGAATGGTGAAACGCAATATTGGTACCGTTGGCGGTATATCGTCGGTACAATATTTCTTTAGAGCTGCATGGGTATTAATTTAATCGCCGTTAGTTTATGTGACGTTATTGTATAAGTTTATTGGGTCTCTGTGTCTCATCTGTGCCGTCTTTCTAAGAATTTGCTTATTTAATACAATTGAATGGCATAAATGCGTAACATTAAGTAGCAACTAATAAGTGACACAAACATAAGGAGACCTACTAGTTAGCAGTGAGAGAAATAAGGCTGTTTTAATAATTGTTTTATCATCATTATGATCATGATTAATGGCTTTTCAAGTGAAACTTTTGATGTGTAGAGACTTACTCGTACTTACTGATGATGAAAGTTATTCTGACGTGTCAAAATATTTTAACCAGACGTCACCTGTTTTCTAAATTAGCTTGATCTAATAATTGTTTGGCCAAACTTTGGCTTTTTTTTTTGTGTCCTGTAAGTCCCCCAGGCATTGTGTTGCAATTTTTAATAAAGTTTGTTTAACTGCTTCTGATTGTTAAAAAAATCTGTCAGTTCTAAGTTCTTGTTGCTAGGTCTACGCTCGTCTCGCGAGTTCGGCCCTACTCGCTTTGAGGCGCAGATCAAAGCATACGCGCTTCTATTAGCCCTGATTACAGAGGCGCACTCGAGCCCGTGCCGCGCCCCTCGGGCCTCATTGTCCCGCGCGCCCGCCCGCGGGTTAACTTAAGATGGGTGTAGTGTCATCCCATGTATAATTAGCTTTGCTGGTAACCTTTGAGGTTTTGTTGCAGTTATATCGGTGAAGGATTAATTACAAATCATGCAAGTGGCATGCTCCTAGATAGATAGGTCTTGCTGTTTTTATAGCTGTGCCCACTTAAGCTTGCTGCTTGTCACAGAATCACAGAATTGTAACAAATATTTGGTAAGTAACGTTTTGGTATCCTGTTCAGATATATTGTACTAAGATTATTTTTATGATATAGTTAGGTAGAAAACAAGCATAGGGCCCACCTGATGGGAAGTGGTCACCGTCGCCTATGAACACCTGCAAAACTAAATGTGTCACACATGCGGTGTCAAGATTTTTTTACGCCCGTTTTGAAGGACTCTATGTGGAAAACAGCAGACGGGAGCTCGTTTCACATTTTACAAATGTAGGGGAGAAATGACCGCTTGAAGATGTCCAAGCAAATACAAGTCCCGTAACTCACACTAATATTAGGTCCTAACTGTCAGGTATTGTACCGTTGTTACATAATAACATTTTCTTTTCATTAAGTTACTTATAATAATAATTGATAAATAGAAATTTAAAAAAACTGAATGTAACTTGAATATGATAGTTTTTTATATACAACTAGATGGCCCGGCGAACTTCGTACCACCTAACAGACAATTAATGTCGTGTCACCTTTTAGATTAACTTAATTTAGACTTTTATGAACGTAATACAAAGAATACAAAAGAGATATTAAGTTTAGCAATGTATTATGGCACTTTGATTATCAAGTAAATAATCAAAGTTGTGGCAATACAGAAATAGAATAAAAATACAACAATCAAGTACTTCAACCGCGTGTCAGCAAGGCATGATGCAATGAAACAACGTTATTATTGTTATAGATAAGTTATTAACTTGAAATTAGTTCGATTGAGTTTAATTTTAATTGTAAAAATATAATCACCAGTATTTAATTTTAATTCTGAATATAAGTATTACTTCATGAATAACTGTCTAATATTTTTTGCCTTATGGATAAGACTGTAGACTGTATACATACGGCACTCATAACTTGGCTCTCACAATATTCTTGCATATCTCTGTATTTGCCTACATTCTGACAAAATATAAAATTGAATAGGCATAGATTATTATTATTATTTTTCAAAAGTTTTATTATGGCTCCACACGATTAGTCTATTTAGCCAGTGTCAAGTATTGAAATTCTTCAAGTTTTTATGAATTTTAGTTGAAGGGATGGGTCAAAGTCACATTTCAGGTCAGTTTTCAAGTAAAAGTCTAGTGTAAGTCATACATTCAGTAATGATGTGGTGTTTACTGAAGAACTTAAGATTTTCAGTGGAATTTTGGTTAGAACGTAGTATCTTTTCTATGCTAGAACGCAAATAACATGTTTTTCAACATTGTGCTGTTTCCCTACACTCGCACACATTCACCGGCACTTAATCCTTAATAATTCACATTTATTACACATTAACACGCGGAAGAACACCAGTTTTAGGAATAAATACAATGAGATCACACACACTTTTCCACTGTCCCGCCAAAAACTCGTAAGCATACATTTCTAAACGCACGCATATTTGACAATCAATAAATATGTCATACGATTGTCATTACAGACAGTATTTAAAATCATTAACATTTTTAAAATGTACAAGACTTCATATCACAAAAACTTGAAGAATTTTTATACTTGACACTGGCTAAATACACTAATCGTGTGGAGCGATGACATTTATTAATTTGCGGTTTTCCGTATCGACGGGATAAACAATTGAACATCACATGATTGGCAGTTTTTTAACCCCGGAACATTTTTGCAAAATAATTTGTCTTATATATTTTTTTTAGGTCAGTTATTCATTGTTTTTAAGCCGTTCTTGAGTTATAAGTGTAGTAACTAACACGACTTTCTGTTATATATATAGATTTGTGTTATTTTATCAGCAAAAAGTACGGTTTAGATACATTGACCTTTCATCGGTAAAAACCTACGAATGTAAAAACTAATTGTTGAATAGCTATGTAGTGTGATACTAAATTTCAATTATATAGTCAGTCGCGTCGGTGGTGTAATGGTCAGCATAGTTGCCTTCCAAGCAGTTGATCCGGGTTCGATTCCCGGCCGACGCACACTTTTTGCTTCTTAAAATGTAATGCTTTATTGATCGGGCAATGTTTTTTTATATGACAACACAAGGGGAAGTCTTTCATGTATTTCAAATTTATATTTATGAGAATCCCATTCCATATTATCTATTATTGAAATATATGATTGTTCTGTTCAATGACGCTAGATGGCATTAGTAGTATCTGATCGAGCATATTTGATAGCTCTCTATTGGCTGTGTGTCTGTGTCACAATTACATGCCCATTATCTTGTAATTCTACTCCGAACCACATAATAAATAATACTTAGTACAAGCATTCCTATTTCACAGCAGAACAACTTACAAAGTGATGGTACCACTACGTAGTATTATTATCTTTTCTATGGTATTACCCTAGGCGGACTATCAGAAGAACTTACAGAAGCATCGATCGTTTGATTTGGCGAAAGAAAAATCTAAAAGTACCTACCTACTTACTTTTAGTACCGGATAGTTAAGTTGGCCATTCTGTAATTAAGTTAACCCCGTCGCAGCGTCATATCACACGTGTGATTTACCTGTAAATAACTTGGAACCCTTCCGCTACCGGAAATTGTGATTTCTGTCAATATAAACACTTACCTACACCTTAAACTTATAGATGTAACTTCCGGAAACCTTGTTTCTTGTAAATAAGGTTGCTTTTTGAATATATTTTTCGGCTAGATTTGTTGTAATTGTCTGACAAGTAAGGCAGGGAGAGAAAACTAAATAGAATGATGCAGAAATGAAGAAATATTGATCGTTGTAAGCCAGGTTTTTTTTAAGTGAAAACTTCTTTGTCGGCGTTGTGCACTTTTCTTGGGATGGGTAAAAAATGTTAAACTCGCCTCAGGGTCACGTGTCCTGATCGTAAGATGGAGCGAAGGGCGCTTGCGATAGGTGTCATTCTAAAATATTCAAAAATTACGTGTTCTAGTTTTCACTTCTGCCGGCACTCCCGGAGTGCAACCCGTTATTTTTTTATGATATAATAAGGTAACATGACTAGCACGACGCTCGCCTGGTGATAAGCGATGACGTCTACCTTGAGGGCCCGGTGGCGTAATCGGGAGAACGGTTGATGCTGTGGTACCGAATTCAAGCCCCGCCGTGCACCAATGGATTTTTCTATCGAAAAATGTATCGCACGCTTCTCACAGTGGCCCTCCGGTGAAGGAAAACATCGTTAAGAAACCAACAACCCTCGCATGGTGGTAGAACACTACCTAGTGTTCGCCTGGCCAGCTACCACCCTCAAGTTAGAAAATCTGTCACCAAACATGTGTTCTAGCAGCTATCCTTGAGAGCTAGTTCCCATTCTAGGCCTAGCGTGCTTACCATCTACGACCGCATCATCACTTACCAACAGGTGAGATAGTGGTCAAAAGCTAGCCTATAAAATATAAAAAAGAAAACCTATTTCAGATACAGCGGAATACACAATTCTGGCCTGCCATATCGCGAATTTAACGTGACTTACTCGATGTCGAGGTCACCGACTAGTTACTTTCAGTCTGACAAAAATATTAATTGAAACTTCTAAATGAGTTCATGGTTCCTTTCAACTTTTTTTTGAAGTTGCCACCGAGTTATTTTTCGCTATACTCATAAGGCATTATAACGGACGGCCAATATAGGGAAACATTATTACTGACTCGCGTCCGAAGGCCTTCTAGACGAGATCCCAAGGTAATTCTGATTCACAGGTGGTTACCACGGCTCTGATTGAAGATTGAGCAATAAACGACAAAAAACTGCATTTCTTTTATAGGGTTCCATTAAGTAATTCAAAAAAATATATTACTTTTTATTTTTTATTATTATATAAGGTAACAGGACAAGCACGACGCTCGCCTGATGGTAAGCGATGACGTCTACCTATTAGAGATACAGTGACATGCAAAATTATGGACTGCCAGAATTTTGCATGTCACGCGCCTGTTACATGCCCTGTAATTTCACTGGACACCCATTTCAACCGTAAAACATTCCTATTTCACGGCTGAAAATTATTTGGCAAAGTGGTGGTAACCGCCCCAAGCGGACTAGCAGAAGTCCTACCACTACTAGATTTTAGTATTTGTTGTTATAGCGATCATAGTAATACATATTCTTAATATTTCAAAAAGTGCCTACCTTTAACGGTTGAGGCGCTGTTCTACTGCCATCGATCGCACGATGATGCGATGTGATTTCATCTTGCGATGAAATTTGACATAATTTTATCCCGTGATCGGACGACCTGAAATAGGACATTCATTAGATATCAGTATGATTGAACTCAGGTTGTACGATTATTTTCATCGGACGCACGCATCATCACCCGAACGATGTCAATATTGTCAATAGGACAGCGCCTCAGAAGATCTGCTCAGCTCTGTGACAGACGGACGGACAGCGAAGTCTCAGTAATAGGGCCCCACAGCTTTTGGGTACAGAACCCTTAAAATTAAGGGTTAATAACCTTTTGCGCCGGTTTCCTTCAGAGTTCACTAGATTCAGAGACATAACCGTGGTACTAACAAGTGCCGACAGAGTCTATGCCAACATTTGCTGTAGTTAACCGCTCCATCGCAACCGATTTCGAATTTCCATCGTTCAATGTCAAAGCATTTTGCACACGAGGGTCGGGCAGGACTAATTGGTCCTGGCAATGTCCTCGGCTCGAGAACATTCGACGAGTGAGCTGAGTACGATTTGTTCCCATTTCAATGGTTCCCAGAGTTCGGGGTAAAGCTCCGGGATCACGCTCTTTTTTACTTGCACAATATGTTATGTGCACGAGCTATCATGTTACTTATATGTTTGGCGTGGGAGGGGGTCCAGTCGCGCTTTTTTAGACACGTTCTGACTGCTCATAAAGCTATGCAGTGCCCCACGCACTTGGTTTCCTGCCAAAACTCTTCGTTCAATATCACTTTTACACTTACCATCCCTCGTAAAAACTACGCATAAACTAAACGCACTTGTATATATATTCCTGAGTATAGAAACGCCTGTATACCTACTTATACGTGTACGTCGTAGCATACAACAAAAATCCTACCCTTTAGGGGCCTTTAGCATAGTCTGCTTCTTTAAACTACTTTAAGATATGGACGGTATCTTCCCATGTATTAACAATTTAAGCGTGTTGATGGTAAGAGCGCACAGCGAGATGTCTCGGCGCTATTGCGATGGTAAACAGAGATACAGCAAATGCGCTGAAAGGATGTGGGTCGACCCGCCGTCCCTTACTCTCCTGAACACGTATTCTGACTGCTGAACCTATGTTCTTACTCACTGAATCAAAAAAATAAGGTAGTTTTTGAACTAGCGTAGTTGGGGAGAGTAAGTTTTTAATTTGTCAGAGTGCAGTGTTGTATTAGTGGTTTGCACCGTTATCGTTGTGTTATAATATAATATATTTAAAAAAAAAACTTATATACATTTGTGGTTTAAAAGATATCATAGAGATTTAGTGAAGGTACACGACTCATCACCCATTATTATATCATTTTAGAACTATTCTAATTATATTCAACTATTCGTGGTAATTAAAACTGCCCTCCAGGTGGAGCGATGATTTATGCAAGCTGGCTGGCAGCGGCTGGAACAAAAAAAAAGCTGAAGATCGAGCTCAGTGGCGTGCCATAGTTGAAGCCTATGGTCCAGCAGTGGATAGATAGAGGCTGATGATGGTGATTCGTTGTAGGTAATCTATACTTGGCTGCCGGTTTCAAATTACTTAAGAGGGAACGCGGAGTGCACTTTTCCATACAAATATATTCCACCGTTTTCTCCCTGGAAAATGCTTTTAGAGCAAATTTCTTTTCTACAAAATATCAAGGTCTGCTGTAGCTATGTTCTTACTTGCGGAAACAAAAATTAAGTTAGATGTTGAACTAGCGTAGCTGTGGGAGACAGTTTTAATTGCTACAACTGAGTGCCATGTTGTATTAGTGGTTTGCACCGTTACCATTGTGATGTAATTACAATGAAGTACTAATTAAGTAAACATTTGCTTTTTTTGACCAACCAATTACAAAAAATATAAGTATTTTAATCTTCCCTTTAAGATGGGTCATATTTCTATTTGCCATATAGGATCATAATTCTATTAGCCATCATCCAGATAACACTAGAATATAAGAAATTTCTCATAAGGCACAAGAACATATCTTATAATGTGCAAAAGGCCTACTACTAGCTAGAGGACTGGTCAGATTTCTGCTTACAGTCCTAAACAAATAAAAATAAAAGTGCTTCTCTTACCTTCATCTTACCTTGACTGCCGTAAGATTTTCCAGAGCTCATAGAAACATTTCTCTTTTCATACTGCCGCAAGTTAGTTCAGAATACTCTGCCCAAGAATGGTAAAGCATCTCAGTAATTTCTAGACGCAAACAAGTGGGCTACGTCTGCACCGCCCGTGGCCACACCACTGTTTGAAATGACTTCAAACTGTTTTACTTCTTCTGAAAAAAAGAAAATTCATCATATGATATTATGTGCGTTTATATCAAGCTTTAGGTGATTATATACCTAGCGACTACCACAGATTGGTGTCATCGTCACGACATCGTATAAGATCAATAAAATGGTGAGTCGATGACATCGAAAAGCAAAAGCGCTGCGTATAAGATCAATATAATGGTGAGTCGATGACATCGAAAAGAAAAAGCGCTGATAGGTCAATAGTAGCTCAGAATAGAGGCGTAGAAAGGAAAAAAGCATATCGCGTAGGCCATTATTTGCAGCTAATTTCTTATTTAAAATTAGCAAATCAAATTAGATTTGCAGCTGTATATGATGGTGACGATGTCGTCATCATCATAATCAGCTACTACTACGTTCAGCAGTGACAGTCTACTGCCACTGCTGAACGCAGCTAAGGCCTCTCCCTCCAAGATATGTCACTAAGCTCTCCTTAGACAGGGATGATGTGCCACAGACTAATGGTCGTTTCTAAAGCTCGTTTTGTGGTTTTTGCAAATGATGTTATTCATACGTCATCCTGGTAGGTAGTGATTCCTCTGGTGGCAAACTGTAGCCACGGCTCGAACGATTCTAACAACTAGTAGACAAGTGCGTGTCTGAAATATATTAATATTTACAAATAAAGTTACTACATAATGTAGACTTCTTGAGTGTGTTTGAAAGGGAAAAGTGCTTAGTGAATTTACAGGGCGAAAAAGTTCTGTACCTAGCTGTAACTTTCTAGTTTCTAGAAAATTCCTAGGTATCTGAGTATAGCTCGGTTCAAGTGTCGCAGCTTGCGTGTAGATAGTGCGTCGTGTCGGCTCTCACACGGTAGCCTGCCGACACTTGTCGCACACATCGGAGTGACATTCATTAGACAACGACTTTGTAAACAAAACCATGCGTGACATGTGCACGGATAGAAGTGGCGCCATTTTTTTTACGTAGATTTTTTGGAGAATCCTGTTATAGCATACTAGCAGCGCCCCGCGACTTAGCCCGATTAGCTTAGCACAAGTATACTGGGTACTAATCTAGATATAAACTATAGTATGTTAAATTTAATCCGAATCCGTATAGCCGTTTTTGTGTGAAAGAGTAAAATCTGTGTTCTAATTGGAAAGGTTTCTGCGACAAAATAGCTCGAGGATTTATCGATATCCAAAATTAAAAATGAATATATTTATACTGTAATACGGGACTTATTGCGCTAAAAACACAATTTTACTTACCTCGACGTTTCGATCAAGTTGCATTGACCGTGCTCACGAGAAGACTAAAGTGCCGTTTATGTGTGTAAATCGGAAAAGTTTAGATGTTTAGAAAATAAAGCTTCCAAATCGAAATAGAGTTTCGAATGATTGAGAATCGGGGGGCGGAAAGAATTGCATTTTTTTGGAGTATCGAGACTGACAAGTAGGATCATCCCTGTAATATTCCATAGACTGTCACTGTCCTCACTTCCACATGCCACCTCTGCACCCTGCACCGAATACTTGACACCCCCCTCACCTCTCTGCGCCCCTCCGCCTTACTAAAAAGCCATTACACCGCCTTTGATCTGTGCCGCGCTTTGATTGCGCCGCGCACCGCTTCGACTGTCCACTTATAACTATTGCTTAGGCTGAGGGAGGGTTTTTGAAGGTTACTTATAGTGGACGATTAGTTGTGCTTGCAGCTTTCGATTGTTGCATTGTAGAGTTGCTGTGATACCTACTCACTCATTAGCTTTGGCCTTGTTTGCTATACTCGTGTATGATGCACATTGTTCTCTGGTGTATGGTAAAAAGAAGGGATTGCTTATATGTGAACTTGGAATACATTTTTGTAATCTCTCTCTTGCATGTGCAGATATTACAGTGTTAATGTTTGTGCCTGGGAAATAGATCTTTTAATTTAGTAGCAGAGTGAGAATAAGTGTCGATGATGATGGTAAGCTGACGTGATCGTCTTCGTTTGCTTATAATATAACAGATTGGGACACAACACTCTGGGTTTTTTGGTTTGCGCTCTGTTATTTCGTGGTGATAATAGTTTCACTCGTAAAATGAGTTACTTGCCGCATCATGACATCTTGAGAAAATGTTATAAGTATTTACTCAAACCTTGTAGCAAACAGAACTACTTACGTCAGGTTGGGTGAGAAAAAAGAGGAACCACTAATACCAATTACCATGTTTTCCAGAATGAATGAAATTCCAGCGCCATTTCCGCCACGGAACCTTCCAGGATAATCACACTAACATCATCTCCGGTACAAAGACCTCCTCGAGTATGATACCTCGTAATTAGCCACTTTCAGATGCGACATGATGCGTCGCGACACGACACGACGCGACACGACGTAAATTAGCTGGTAGCCTACTTTGAGCTTTTGATTCATGAATGGTATTTCTGCTATTGAGAGCTCTGTGTCCTGTGTTTTGATGGATTTTTTCATATTTTCGGCAATGATTTCTGTAATTTCGTTTCCGAGTTTTTTCAGTTCGAGTTCGAGGTCGTTTTTTGAAACAAACTTTTTGCGTGTTTATTTTGTTTACACGATGTGTTTGCCGGCAGCTCAATTCCGTTATACAGTGCTCAACATGATTGTTTCACATAACAGCGCTAGAGCTCCGGTTTGAATAATTAATAAGTAAAAAATAAAAGCAACTCATCTGTCTACAAACTAACTCGCGTTTAAGACACCTGTCCAATTATAAAAATCTAAATCACAATTGGTTCATCAGTTTAGATGCTGCGCGCTAGCTTAAGTAGCCGTTCATTCAACAGCCTAGCCTCTTTACTTTCAATTAGCGGTCTGAATTATATTTAGCCATAGCGTTTATTACAACATTTAATAAACTGGCTTAGTTTGGCACTAAGGCAACACACTAGAGAACGGTGATCACCGCAGTTAGGCGCGCCGATGAGCGTAATGTTGATGATCTGATGCTAAGGCATCTTCTTGAATCTGCAGATTACTTTTCTCCTTACCAATTTACAACGAAGATGTCGTGTTTTGGCTCTTTGGAAGGGTCTCAATGAACATATTATTACGGGGTTGTTTTACATTTTTAATGTAACTACTACAGTATTAATAATTGTTACTACAATCTGACTAATCTGAGGCTATATCATGGATCTTAAAGCACCTTATATACTTATCTCAACTACTACATCACTCGGCCTCGGATGAAATAATAAGAATTGTCATCATCATCATAATCATCCGGTGTCAGACGTAGACCTCTCCCTAGATACTCCACTCTGCCCGATCTTCGGCTCGTCTTTTCCAGTCACTGCCCACTGCTTTGCGTATATCGTCACCCCACCTGGTCACACGGTCAGACGTACTACGCTACGCTATAAGAATTGTATGAGAACTTAATACAACTACATTTCCCTCGCAGACTTCACATCTAAACACACAAAAATCAGCATAAACCCTGGCGGACAGTGGAACATGTAAGTCATAACTCAAGATATAAGATCGTCAGTCCGCTACTTTCCATACGAGCGGATCGCAGTTTGACAGGTCATGTTATCGGGGCGAGTACACGAGTTACAGGTCACCGCACAGACCAGTCACTCGGCACATCACTATGTTACATGTGTAATACGAGAGGAGATACATGTAGACTTGAAATACATGATATTGGGATCAAAGATTTTAAACAAATTGCCTAGAAACATCAAGGAGCTCCCAACAAATACCTATCTTGTAGCACGACAGTGAATGTAAGTGCCAGCACAAGCTACCGGCTTATTGTCACAATAAATGTTCTTATTACTGACAACGTGTTTATGAATATAATAAAAAAAAATTGGCAGGTCTGAAAATATGGCGATGATATGAACAATATAATCCTCATGTTTCCATAATTTTTGATTTTGTAACTTAAAATAAGTATTTTTAAACCCTCGATACATAACGGGTGTTAAGTGTTTTGTCTATGTGTCTGTCTGTAGCATCGAAGCCCAAACGGATGACCCTATTTTGATTTAATTGATTTTTTTTATAGGTGATGTAATCAAGCATGTTCTTAGCTTTAATTGAAAAACCGTTAAGCCGTTTGAAGATTATGAGCTCTTTTTTAGTTGATGAGGCTACGAGAGCAACTTTCTGTAGGTCTGAACAATTTTGAAATGCGCTATCTGATATATAAATTATATTGCAAGAATATGGTAACCTGCTGGGGCTCATCCTGGAATTTGCAGAAAACTCAACTTTTTGCTAACTAACAACAAAGTTTAGGCTTATTGGAATTTTCTCAATGAAAATAGGACGGTTAGAGTCAGAGGTGGTTTGAAATTTAAAATGTTTGTATTATTCGAAACTGATCACGCTGATTATTATGTTTCGATTGCTGTGCAATAGCCGCTATCCGAATAGCCGCAGTCAAATTGTATATATTATTGTGTATATACGGCTGTGTTTTGGTACAATCTTCGAACACACTTATGTGTGCTACGACGGTACATACCACAGAATATTAAGGTAGTTACTCCTATTTCTGTGGTACATACACAATATTAAGAATAGGCTTATTTTATCCCTCTATCACCACATTCATCGATGTTTTCCTCCTACATATAGTATAGGTATGTGGCATGTATTGACGGATCAGTCTAACGAACGTCTTTGAGACTCTTTGAACCGAATCACTGGAGGAAAACGATTTTTTTGATATTTTTATTTCATCAGACCGTATACCTTTTTGATGGGCTTTCGAGATACAAAATACATTTTGTGACTGACTATTGATGTCCCCAGGAATTATTAGGAAGAGAATGATGGATTTATCACTCGACTAAGAGGAGGGTTATGTTTTTATGATGATCGGTTCAGCTGTTCTCAAACAAAATAATCATCACCTCAGGACCTCTCGGATATGAAATCCTTTTTTTTTGCGTGGGAAATATCCTCATAGATACCATCCGGCAAGGGGGTGCCGGATTATTACCGCCTAAAAACCTCTCGTGTGAGCTGCAGTCCTCCGTCAGTATGGGGCAAGATGGGATCGCGTTAGCATTCACCATTAAACAGGAAATCCTATGGCAGGATCGTTTATAAGAATGTTACACAAATGACCATGCTCAACACGCATCTCCCTTTCTCCATCCAAAGGAAGAGATTGCTTTTAGCGATAAGTCCGCCCATACTGTAGTTTTATGGTTTTCTGTTTCATAACTTAGTTTTAATTGGTGCACAAACTTAGTTAAAAACTTAGTTTTAATTGGTGCACTGGTAATATGCGTTTGCGTAAGCATATTTTTTCTACCATTCTGTGTAAAAAACTACAGTTAGCAAAAACATCCGAGTTTCAGCAAATTTGCAACCAAAGTTGGTAAGGTGCACCGAGCGGCAACTTTACTGGGGCTAAGTTACGATCTCATCGAGTACAGCTAACAAAAAGTCGTAAACAACGCTCCGCGCAAGCTCATCATGCATTCTCTTTGCTGACGGTACCCGCGTGGCTGAGCTAGGGGTGGCACTAGCTTGAATTTTTAATTATATATTGGATCATACAAGTGTCTTTTACAGTTTTGATATTGTTAGTGTACGCTATTAAATATAATATAGCAAAGTATGGATAAAAGGGGAAATTATAAAGGTGTTACTGTTATGTTACCAGTGCACGTGTATGTACGGTTCATGTGTTTAAATGTGTTATAGGTAAAATTAATTGTTAACTAAAGCAGTGACTACTTTTTATTCTGACTACTGTATTTTTTTGGTCATTGTACGATTCCTTTAATTATTTATATGGCGTACGTAAACCAACAAAAAACAGGACGCTCAGATGAAGACTAACTCGAAGAAGAATATTTGTTGAAAGAAAGAAAGAAGAAAAGAAAGAAAATATGTTTATTTTGCATCAAATACAATGAACTAATTACTAACTTATATATTAATTGAACAAAATGTTATTTGGTGCAAAATAGGACCCACCTCAGCATAATGTTGGTCATGACTGACATAACCAACGGTCTTCCGTTGGGACCCCAAAGTGACATCACGGAGGTTCTTACCTCTGACACACGCTACATATTCATATAAAGCCTGGTAACGATTACAAAAAATTGTTAAATTTTCTACTCTAAGTAAAATAAAATATTTAAAAAAAAATAAAAAAATAACAAGATTTACATAAACTAACAGTATATTTAGTATTGTTTTTTTAAAATATTCTGTGTTATGTAACTATAGGTTTACGTATTAGGTATTGTTATTTGTTAATGTTATGTAATGTCTCAAATTGCACTTGTGTCGTGCAGTAAAGTTTCCTGTTCTTTTTGATGAGTACAAAGAAACAGTCTTAATTTTATACGAAATCCTTGAATACATTGCAAGTTCCTCAGTGGTGGTGGAATATTATTCCAACATTTCGTTGCGGCGTAGCGGAAACTACCTCTGAAAGCTGTGCTATGGTGGTTCGTCAAAAGCTGCGCTGCGCACGGCCGGGTGCCTTGTGATCTATGACTGGACGCCCATGACAATTTCTCATATAAATAGACAGGTGATTTAAATTTAATCACATCGAAAAGAAGACAAGCCAAGTGTAGCTTACGCCGATGCTTCATCTTCAATATGGACTGTCTATTAAGATATGGGGTAACATGAGCTCTCAACGGGATTGTTGTTTGACAGCCCTATATGAAGTTCCTGCTCCATTCCAAAGGAATCCTTTCGATCCGAGTAAAGAGGAATAGGTCAATGAATAACTCGAGTGCAGATCTGGGAGTGGCGCCATCTCATGTTTCTATATGGAACTTACAGGAAATGAGGACGAGCTTTGATGGTGCTGCTCACTACTTTCTAGAAAATTCTATATTAAATATATTTATATACGATTAAAATATAGTCCACATGGACGATGTCCAGTTCAAATAAAATTGTATAGAAACTATCAGATTTCCCGAACTAGCCAAATTTTTCACTTAGCTAAATTAGCATTGTTCGGGTCGCTGCGAATACCGAATTTGCTATTAACTTTAGGTATAGGGCTAGCAGCTCAGCATAGAAGAGCTTATTTTGCTTACCTCTAGCACAACTCCACTAATATTAACATTAAGCGATGATGAAAATAGCTACAACTCTCCTTATATTCAATGCATTGAGTCTAAATACCATCAAGGTAATAGCTGGATAAAATACTCTAAGGCTTTGAGCATCAACACCGCATGGTTTTATTTGTATCCTTTTATTTCTGGGACTGGCAACGGCATCATATATGCTTTACTACTTTAGACTGTTTTTTTTTAACTTCCCGAAGAAAACAACATGCAGTGCTTATCTAGGCAGTCGGGGTACATTTAAGATCGTAACAACGCATTACAAGTAGGTATAAAACATTTTAAGGATAAATATACTGTGACGTCTTGATTCAGTAGCCTGATGATGAAACTTTCCACCAAAATGATTACGCTCCATTCGTCACTTTCCATAAAAATGATCACATTGCTAGTAAATCTACCGAACAAATAATTTAATTAAATTTTATCGACTCAAAAACCCGGTGATACAAATAAATTTCTTTGCAACGTAAAAATTTTTCCAGCTACAAAACCCAAAACAATTCATAAATTCTTTCTTGCAGCGTGTTCCGTGGTCCTTAACCTTCA
Organism: Cabera pusaria; assembly: GCA_954871355.1. NCBI lineage: Eukaryota > Metazoa > Arthropoda > Insecta > Lepidoptera > Geometridae > Cabera > Cabera pusaria. The sequence continues at coordinate 26,713,526 of OX940898.1, read as the reverse complement.
AAAGAAATTGAAGCATCTTCAAGATCGATTCTTATAGCATCCCAAGCGGCACGTTTGAGACTCACATGCAACCCCTATTGCCTACCCTTGATCTACTCTCCCTCTTACACCTATCGCATTTTCTATTTCCACCTCTATTCATTGCAAACGTCATTGCGTGGCGCATTGTCTGCGATACAATTCAAGTCGTAATACACCTTATTTTAATAATGGTAAGACTGAAAGTAGGATAACATAGAGCGGTAAAAAGGAAATTGGCATTTACAACGACAGTGGAAAAGCCAGTTTTCCGCAGCAAAATTTGAAAATGGTATTCGAATATACAATACCTCTGCGTGCAATTCTCTCTTTTCACCTCAGGTGAAAGCTCTTGACGCATTGTTTTAAAAGTGGTTTTCGCTTAAGTTTTGGATTTGGAAAATGCAATGTTAAGTTGGTCGCTTTGTGCGTGAAACACGCCGGCCGGCCGCATTCGCCGACATGTAACGGCACGCGAACGTTTTTGTTCTATTTTCGGTTTTCGGAATCGGAACTTTTTACGAAATGTTATCTCTTCAATTTATAAGTGGCCAGTCAAGTGCAAAACAAAAAGTTTGTGTGTGAATGTAGGTTAATTGATAAAGATAGGATTCGATAGTTGTTTTCTAGCGCCTAATTATCCATTTATGAAAACTTAATGTTTATTAGTGATATTAACCAGTGTTAAGAACTCGTTAAGTTTTATCGACGAAGTTTCACCGGAGATATAAAGGTAAGATACTACTACTTTGTTACTTAACTATTCTACCATAAAAAAGTCCTTTCATTATATAGGTAACAGAGAAAGATTCCCTGACCTACAATTACACTGCAGGAAATTATATAAAATGATAGAGAATTAAAAGGAAAATGGTAAGCGGTGACAGGTTGTTGTGCGTTGGTGGCGGGGTCATCGACCGTTGCCATGACAACGCGGCGTCATATGCTCGCTGATTGCTACAATCAGCCCTTGCAGATTGCACCTTGCGTCTTTTATACTTTCGTGTTTCTTGAGTCCTCGCGGTATCATAGTGCTAAAATAGGCAGCTCTCTCACAGAGCAATAATTGTGTCTCTATTTTTGATTATAAATTACCAACTGATATATTCACCATAATTTTTATCGAATGACTCGGCCTTGGTTTAGTTCGTTAGGTTCGTTAGGTTTGGTTCTATGATTGAACAATCTAGATTTAAAAAAAAGGCATCATCTGTCCTACGGGTAAGCGACATATACCTAAGTTTTTATTTTAACCATACCTACCATAGGGTGAATTTTTAAGATAGAGCTGTAAGGGCAGGTTGAAGCTGTTGCTGCTGCTGTTAAATTTTCTAAGTTTGTTGTCCATTATTTTGTACTTTCGAGAGCCCGGTGGCGTAATTGGGAGACGGTCGGCTTTGATGCCGTGGTACCGAGTTCAAACCCCGCCGTGCACCAATGGATTTTTAGATTGAAAAAATTATGTGCGCTTTTCACAGAGGCCCTCCGGTGAAGGAAAACATCGTTATGAAACCAACAACCCCCCTGCATGATGGTAGGACACTATCTAGTGTCTGCCTGGCCAGCTACCACCCTCAAGTTAGAAAATCTGTCATTAAACATTTAATGTGTTCCGGCAGCTATCCTTGAGAGCCAGTTCTCATTCTAGTCCTAGCGTGCTTACCATCTTCGACCGCATCATCACTTACCAACAGGTGAGATAGTGGTCAAACTCTAGCCTATCAGATATAAAAAAAAAACAAAAAAAAAATTTTGACTAAATGTTGATACGTCATATTTTAAATAAGAAAATATTATAAGAACACATTTTGATGTCATTCCATCGACGTGGAAAGAAATAGTCTCTGCCTACCCCAACGGGAAAAAGGCGTGATTGTATGAATGTCATTCAATCGATGCAGTTATTTATAAGGACTGAAACCACTCCATTGAACCAACTGAGGTTACTAGTTACTAGAAAATCCAGATATCGCAAATAACACATTTCATAAATTTACCGCCGATATACCGATGCCGCGTTGGGAAAATTTGTAATCTACACAAAAACAACTTTTAATGTTACTCGATCCTTTTTATTCTTAAAAGGATCATCTCAAAAATTCATCTATCACTAGTTCATTACAGACGAGCAAAAAAACCTATCTTTAAGGCATGTCTGATACAATCAACTAGATAGCTGGTGCTTTTCCAAGCTTGAATAGATAAATCGTAGAGTGAGTTCCGATGGCGAGTATAAAGAGTGATTCTTTTTATATGCCAGTCTGTGAGTCATTTCATCACATACATAATTCATTGGTCGTTTGGCGAGGATCGATACGGTAAGTAGGCCCAGTAAAATGCTAAACGTATCTACTGCGAACCCTTTTGTGAAGTACTGTGCATGTGCCGTAGAGAAAGCTACGCGGTACTTCGCTTTCGAAACATACCCGCTCGTAGCTTCTGAATAGATTTAACATTGACATCATCTAACAAAGTGTAACTTTGTTGAGACCTCTATTCAAAAACTGTGGGTCTATCACGAGGATACGCAATTTAAAATATAATTATTTAAATTAATTAATTATAAGCTTATTGACTATTTTGTGATAAATGTCTGTTTTTAAATGACTATACTATATTGTACCTGTTCCAATTCAAAAATGATTCATGTTCAGTCTGTATGTATTTTTTTAATGATTATTCACCGTATTTAAATTGCATGCCAATAGGTAGATTATAGCTGTAAAAATTTGTAATTAAACATCAACACCCACCTGTAATCGCAATGAATAAATAAATTGAAATTAAATTGAAGTTAAAAATAATATTATTGACGTCTGATATTTTATATTTTTCCACAACGGCTCCGTTGAGATGTGAGGGCCTGGTGGCGTAATCGGGAGAACGGTGGGCTTTGATGCCGGAGATACCGAGTTCAATCCCCGCTGAGCACCAATGGATTTTTCTACTGAAAAATGTATTATCGCTTTTCACAGTGAAGGCAAAGGAAATACATCGTTTAGAAACCAACAACCCCCGCATGGTAGTAGGACACTATCTAGTGTCCGCCTGGCCAGCTACCACCCTCAAGTTAGAAAATCTGTCGCCGAACATCTAATGTGTTATTGCAGCTATCCATGAGAGCCAATTATCTTTCTAGGCCTAGCGTGCTTACCATTTTCGACCGCATCATCACTTACCAACAGGTGAGATAGTTGTCAAACGCTAGCCTATAAGAAGTAATAAAAAAAATGTTTATGGAAGTTGATCCAAGTACTGATTGTCTTGAGTATGTGGCGGTATAGCTATTAAAACTACACTTCCACTCAACTCACAGTTTATTCAGTTAATTCAGAGTTTGTATAGTTCAATCACACGCGAATCAAAGGGTAAGAACGATAGGTAGGTACAGTACGGATGATCGTAGTAATTAGAGCAAAGGGAATGGAGAAATTCGGAAATGACGAGATATGAGCGCGCGCGATACGAAATGGCACAGGTCCAGTGTGAATGCGATTCATCGAGCACTGCGCGGGCGCCGGCCAACTGACTGCAGGTTCCCGTCTCACCCCCGCGCGCCGCGGGCTCCTGTACGAGAGCTCGAATAGGGATGTACGTAGCGGTTAGTGTTGTGCCGCCACACCACCCCCCTTGGAGTTTGAAAAACCTGCGGAAAAATAGTTAGGAAATCTGACTATGCGTCCCGACCTTGTGGTCTTTACAGGACGTTGACCATCAGGGTTTTCTATCACCGACTTCGGTGCGTCTTCAGGCGAGTTGGTTAACATATAGGCCGGCTTTACGCAATCTATGGAGACTGTCGCTGGTCCTCTGTCTAATTCCCGTCGTCATTTTGTAGTCGTCGACGTCGTCGTTTTGGTAGACAAATTGGTTTTAATTTTAATATGCGAATATTATTGCTAATTATGAAGAAGTTATTAAAACAGAAAGTATGATGTATAAAAGATCCGCGCGCCGCGGTTATAACAACTTTAATATTAAGTTCTATTCTATCGCTGTAAAATAATTCAGCAAAATCAGCCCAGCCATTTCACCATAAAGACGTAACAAACAAATAAATATAAACATTTAATGTCGTGTATATAGTATTGGTGTTGAGAAAAGTATAGCTATCAAAATCATAATCATAGACTTTATTTTTTTAATTACATAATTTTAAAATTTTACTAAAATTGTTCATTACACTCGCGATACCACTATGGTATATCATGGCGTGTAATATTATCACTTGTAGAGGTGTGTCCCACCTTTATTTTATATCACACCCTTCCATAGTTTTACAACCGAGCAATTAATTCTATTGTACTCGTAAAGTTCTTATGGACGATTTACGATTCTAATTTGTTTGTATTCATTTATGACTAGTTAGTGGTCTTTACATAGGTACCAAGTACCAACACTATCTGACTTCTCAATCGTCTGATAGAGGGAGATGCTGTTAGAGATGTATAGCTGCATCTTTTTCTTTCCTACACAACGAATATTCGATTGGAAATGGATAGTTCTACCTACCAACACATGAGTAAAGAACTCATGTGCTACCAATGTAGAAGCTACCGTGGCATAATTAGAAAATAGTCATTAACGACGTTCTAGAAAATGATTTTTGTTGGCGTTTTGGAGGTATCTAAAATATTTCTTTGTTTAATTTTCAAATGGATTTTCTCAATTAAATCTTAGAAAAGATTCTGTGTTTTGGACTGTCAGGAAAGGGTTATGTTTTTATTTTGCAAGTCTGTGTTAGGGATACTGCATTAATTGTTATTTGATCGTGAAGTATATCGGTTTGGATGTCCAAGATTTCATGACGTGCAAGATTAAATAATAAAGATTTAATGTTAATAAGTAGTTTATTTTACGCGTGCTGTATAATATAAAAATATACCATATTTAAATATTATACAAAATACTAACTGCACCTGGGGCTTTGCCCGCGGCGTTCAATCCGTAGAATCACTCTATCTATTGCTGAAAACTGCTTTAAAATCCGTTGTGTAGTTTAAAAGATCTAAGCGTGCAGACAGCGGGTACGACTTTGTTTTTTACTATGTAATAAAGATCATGATTTACTTAAATTTCTAAGGTTGGAGTTCATCGATACATTTACATTTAGATGTAGACATTTCTTCTCATATAAAATAGAACAAAATACTTTAGAAACGTCACCAGCGTTTGACTGAGTCGGTAAAGTTCGCCCTGAGAGTAACGAGCGCGGGACAGTTTACCTCACACACACATATCATATACTAGCAGCCCGCCCCGGCTTCGCACGGGTAGAACATATATGCCTACAAAATTTGCATCAGTTTGTTGCATCGAATATAAAATATGAACATATTTAACAATCATCGTCACATTTCATCCAATTTACACAAAACCTTAACGAATTATGCACCTAAACATTCCTAATATAAACACTCTGGCTATTGGTGAAAACCGCATGATAATCCGTTCAGTAGCTATTGAGATTATTGCGAACAGACAGACAGACGCAGTGATGTACTTTGTTTTATAATACTTACGTAGTGATATTGGACAGCCCTTTGGCGTAAAGGATAGTTACCCTGATTCTGACCCGACGGTCGTTGGTTCTAATCCTAGCTATATACCTACCAATGAAAGTTTTATGTGCATTCATGAATCATGAGTTTTCGTACAGTGGTAGTGGGATCATTAAATCTACCAAAAAGTAGCTTACCACCAAGGAGAAAATCTGCCGCCGTAACCTACGCGTTCCCCGATGCAAAATGTAGGGGTAATATACGTTTAACGTGTGTATCTGTGTGTCTGTCTGTAGCATCTTAGCACCTAACCGGATGAACCGATTTTGTTTTTATTATTGATAGTTTTTTTTTATTTGATAGATGTCTTCATCGAGAGTTTTCTTAGCTTTGATTCATGAAAATTCGTTCAATCGTTATAAAACTATGAGCTTTTTTCTAGTTAATTGCGCTATGAAATCAACTTTCATAGGTCTGATCAATTCGAAAAATCTTCTTCTTCAACGATATTGTAAGAACATGGAAGCATTGACCTGATGCTGGGACATCTCCTGGACTCTACAGAATACTCAAATCCTCACCAACTTACAGCTCAGATTTTAAATGTCGTGTTTATTGTCATTGGAATGCTTTTAATGAAAAGATTATACATACGAGTAGATCAGTCGGGGTGGTTTAAAATATTATATTATTATATATATAGATGAATATTATTTTATACAATAGATCATATTATTATACTATATTGACTTCAAATTGATTGTGATCGGTGGGGATCTACAGCATAGCTAAGCTTATAATAATATTTTCATAGTAACTATGACCTAATCTGTGGTTTCACTGCAAATATTTTATTAATTTTGCAATGCGTGTATGTAAAATTCGTGATATCTTCTAGAGTTTTCATTTGAATTATATACTGTGAAGGACAATTTTAATCTATAATATGTGGCCAAGCTAATTTACGTAATTATTTGGATAAGGATTAATACTATATACTTGAAAATAGCCTTGGAAGTTATGTAATATTTTTTAACAAAAAATTAAAGATTGAAATGGTTACTGTGAGTCAACCTTAAGAGATAGACCTACTCGTATGCTGTCGCGGACTTTTTTGTAGGTCTTATTAAGTTGTACAACTCTTGCATAGAAAATATTCTTCTATCTATTTTCAATTAAGCAGCGTTCGTAAGAAACGTGTTTTTTCGTCCGTTTTTTTGCCGACTTTGGTTGCAAATTAGGTCTCCACGAATGTACCTTTGATTTAAACGGGATAATATTTAGCCTATATTCATTCCGAAAGTCCATTCTATGTATTAGCTAAAGAATTTTTTAAATCGGTTCAGTAGTTTTTGAGCCAAATCATTACAAACATACAAAAATACAAATGTTCTCTCTTTATAGTATTAGTATAGATAGTATAGAAGTATAGATATAGATACACACATGTTTATATGCGCGCCGCGGTATCTGCGCATAGCGTCTTACTTGCTTTATTTCTAATTATATCAGCAGCAAGTTAGCATTTATTACTGATCACGCTATAAAGCCTTTTCTTCTCTATGATATTTCCAGTTAACGACATCCTTACATTAAAAACATTTAGTACCCTACATCCGCAAGTACCGGGAAGTAATACGAGACGGACGGCGCCGGGTGCTAGGTGTGAACTTCAATCAACGGTCACATTATACCCACTGCTCACCCTGTGCTGAGGTGCTGAGGTGTAGGGTTACTGAGCTTTTATATACCTACATCTTATTAACCGACGAAAAAAAAGAGGAGGTTATCAATTCGACGCGTATATATATATTTTTTTTAATGTGTGACCACGCATAACTTTTTACAGAGTAGTCTGATTTCGATAATTCTTTTTTTATTGGAAAGGGTATAACCCCCAAGGGGGTCCCATTTAAATTTTAACGAAATCGGTCTAGCCGTTTTGAATAGATCAACAAAAATAATGGATAAAAGTATCATTATTTGGATGATTTTATCATATCATCAATGTATGTCAACAAACACTGGAAAAAACAAAGAGCCGAAAATCGGGCTCAGTTGCGTGTCTTGAGAGAGGCATATGTCCAGCAGTGGACTGATACCGGCTGATTATGATGATGATGATATTTTACAGGTGGTACAATTTAAATTTCATCGAGATATGTTCAGTATCTCCAGAGATATGAAGACTACCACCTCAAACTTAGTATTGAAATTGACTAGCGTGACGTTGGAAGTCGGTTTTTTAGTTTTTATGTGATCTAAAATTATTTTTATTCAATTCACATCACGGGCTGCAAATCGCCCGGTCCTTTGGAAGGCATTGACGGAGCCGAAGCCAACGTCAAGAGGCCCTTTACAATATTAAATTAAATAAAAATATGATTTGTGGATGGAGACATGAAAAACTATAAAAAGATGGTACTATAATTTATTATGGCTATGAATGTGTGCTGCTTGATGACTGTTTTCTGGTCTATGGGATGAGGTACGGCACCCGCCAATTATGCCTCATTTCAAAATATTAAGGCGAGTGGTGACTAGCTATACACTGAATGGACCCCCCATAAAGGCGGACCGTTATGTCGGCGCCGAGGGGGCCGCCTTTTTAACAAAAAAATTAAACCGCTGAAAAAACTGAAAAGCAAAAAATAATTAATCTTAACTTTTTTATTTAACCTTAATAACGAAGTTCTTAAACTACTATTAGTATACCTAAGTAAATATTTTTGTAATTGTTTTGAGTTTTTAACTAAACATAATAACTAAGTTCTTAAACTAATGTAAGTATGTATACCTAAGTAATTTTGAGTCGGCGCCAAATAACCTATAAGCAAAGATCACTAAATAACCTCTTAAATTTAAAGAAATAATCAAATCAAATTAACAATGCAAAATGAAATCTCCAGCGATGAACATAAACATTCCAAAAAATGCGCTTCCACACGACCCACAGACTAAATAGAGATGCACGACCACTCGCACGCCGTCACAGATTACTATATGTGGTGCCCGTTCAGGTTGCAGTCTCGCTGACATTAACTTCGTCAACACTCGGCATTTTCCGGCGAACTGGCGGGTCGCGCCATGCCTTCGCCGCGCTTCACGCGTTACGTAATTAATTAATTTGCTTGTTTAGCGCCGACTCAACATTACTTAGGTATACATACTTACATTAGTTTAAGAACTTAGTTATTATGTTTAGTTAAAAACTCAAAACAATCACAAAAATATATACTTATGTATACTTACAGTAGTTTAAGAACTTTGTTATTAAGGTTAAATAAAAAAGATTAGGTAATTATTTTTTGCTTTTCAGTTTTTTCGGCGGTTTAATTTTTTTGTTAAAAAGTTTTATTTTCTTGGTATTTATGGCTCTATACTTGTAGAGTCAGTTTCACTAATTACTCCCTAGCCTATAAGGAACTTATCTGTCAGAGAAACTATAACTTTTAAGGTACGACCACATCGCTGCGATGGGTGCGTGCGACAAGATCTACGGCGATTGGACAGCGATTGAAAAGTAGATCGCGCCCGCGCTCGCGCCCGCAGATTGCAGCAGTGTGGCCGTACCTTTAGGGCCCGTTTCATCAGTTTCTAATAAAGTTTCAGATAGTCATTTGACATTAACGCCATATGAAAATTGCAGTTCATCTATCAAGTAAGTTCCTTTAGTCTATCAGGGGCACTAAATGGACCCGGTGAAACTGTCCCTTTGTGTGTTTAGCTGGTGTCAACTATCAGACTTTTTTTATATTATGTCCTATTATGTGTATAGTTCGTTGGGATTTATTTTGTTGCTATTACAAAATATCGTTCTTACAAATACATTCCTAAGCGTATTGAATATCATTATCATCTTTAACATTTTGTCCAGCTTATGAAAAGCGTAAAATTAAACTTGAGATATTCCTCCGTCTAAGCTTTATAAATTTCCTCCTCAAAAAGGCACCGTCGAAACCCCGGTTAATATAAAATTATAATAAGTAGAAGGGTGCAGTAAGAGGGCGAGGGCCGAGGATCGATCCTGAGGGAATCCCTACCAGGTGGCCTCCAGTAGATTGGTTTCACGCCTACACTGGCATTACTGAATAGACTGTAAAGACCGGTCATTGAAAGAAAGAAAGAAAAAAAGAAATATCATTTATTCAGCAATAAACAAGCGAAATATGTGGTGCTGAAACAAAGTCTCAGCACAAATGTCGCGATTTCTTGGATCGTAGAGTCAGGAAAATCTGGACGCTAATTGTCTGAAAGGCCTGCTATTGAACGATGTATTTCAGTTTGCATTACGGGTGAGTCCATATGTTCATTTAGTTCTTTGAATTATACACATCTTATGCAATTAATAACTAAACAATTTTACATCCGAAACAGTGAACAACAAACAGTAGTGAGTGTAATACTCGGTAGTTTATAATCATGACTAAACAATTATATTGTAAGTTTCGAATTTTGAAAAAAAAAAATTTTTCAAAATAAAAACCTACATGTATCTACCTAATTACTACTACTACATACATAGTATCTATCTACTATCCAATAGACTTGGCTGGCACCGACTTCAAATAGATAAGTGGGTAGCGCTTATAATAATTATATTAAGTAATTTATTTTTCGCTTTTGACTGCCTGTTTGTGGTTATGAAGTCGGTTTTTTTTTTTTAATAATTTATTTTACCCTTTTTAGTGCAAAACAAGTTTTAATTAAATTACATGCATTTATAAAATTTCGTGTCTGGGCCGTTATACACTGACGGATGTATACTTTGTGAAAATTTCAAAAATCAAAAATCTCAAAAAAGGGCCGTCCAATATCACTTCGTAAGTATTATAAAACAAAGTCCATCACTGCTTCTCTCCGTCTGTTTGCAATAATCTCAATAGCTACTGAACGGATTATCGGTGATAAGTGTTTTTCATCAATAGCCAGAGTGTTTATGAGCAAGGTTTATGTGCATAATATTTTATATACGATGCAACAAACTGATGCAAATTTTGTAGGCATACGAGTATATGTTCTACCCGTGCGAAGCCGGGGCGGGCTGCTAGTTATTTTATACAATAGATCATATTATTATACTATATTGACTTCAAATTGATTGTGATCGGTGGGGATCTACAGAAAAGCTAAGCTTATAATAATATGTTCGTAGTAACTATGACCTATTCTGTGGTTTGACTGCAAATATTTTATTAATTTTGCGATGCGTGTATGTGAAATCCGTGATATCTTCTAGAGTTTTCATTAGAATTATATACTGTAAAGGACAATTTTAATCTATAATATGTGGCCAAGCTAATTAACGTAATTATTTGGATAAGGATTAATACTATATACTTGAAAATAGCCCTGAAAGTTATGTAATATTTTTTAACAAAAAATGAAAGATTAAAATGGTTACTGTGAGTCAACCTTAAGAGATAGACATATGCTGTCGCGGACTTTTTTGTAGGTCTTATTAAGTTGTACAACTCTTTCATAGAAAATATTCTTCCATCTGTTTTCAATTGTGCAGCGTTCATAAGAAACGTGTTTTTTCGACCGTTTTTTTGTCGACTTAGGTTGAAAATTAGGTCTCCACGAATGTATAACTTAAACGGGATAATATATAGCCTATTTTCATTTCGAAAGTCCATTCTATATATTAGTGAAAGAGTTTTTTAAATTGGTCCAGTAGTTTTTGAGCCAAATCATTACAAACATACAAAAATACAAATGTTCTCTCTTTATAATATTAGTATAGATATACGAATTCCCAAAAGTAAAACCACCTAGTTATGTATACAACAAGTAATAAAATTTTACCGAAAATAACAAGTAACAAAGCGATAAGGTAACACAAACAGCCATAACCCATAATGTGTTATGACCGCATAAGAGCTATTATTGTGGTAATCGTGCACTATAACACTATAACGGTACTTACACTTATAGAGGGATCCCGATGTAACATTACATTGAAAAATAACACGCATTTGTTCTGCCGTAGAGTAAACAATCTATAGAGGTATCGCACGGTATGTCTGTGCGATAAAGTCACAAATCCATTGGAAAGCTAAGCTAAGAAATACCTACATAGTAATATAAAAAACAAAGTTCTATGAATTTACTCAGTATGTTATATTATTAAGATATGCACATATACACGTCTAAAAACATATAATAAATTATCAAGTAAACATAGCAAAAGCATAATTTAACGCTTTGAGTTAAAAAATTATACAATAGAAAAAAAAACATTTATCAAATCGTTGACGTATATTAAAAAAAATATTAAAGTAGGATTACCAACCATACTGTTATTACACGCACCTCTATATTTCAGTACTCCAGACATTTTTTTATAAAAAAAATGTGAAACAATGTATCACAACTAACAAAAAAACCTAAAATATAAAACACATTATTCTATGCTATAAAAAATTTTCCAATGTTAGTCTGGATCAGTCCAACATAGGCGAACATGTAGGATTTTCCCATATTATTTGTTTGCATTCACCGCAAGCTGATTTTCAGTAAATGATTGTACTTTGCTCTCTGACAATTTCAAATAGCACATTGCTGCGGATCGCATATATTCCACGACGTTTATACGCCACCTACGGGAATACCGTAAGTAAGAGCATAGTACAGTCATTGTAAACTTTAAACTTTCGCGATTTGAACACATAGTTATAAATAAAATATCTAATTGAAATATTTAACTGTAATATTTAACCGAAACACTCAACTGAAATATTCAACCAAAACACTCAACATAAACATTAAAGTGAAACGAGTTGGGAGCGACGGAGTCGGCAGCCGCAGCGTCGTCGAGTGAAGGCAGCGACGCAGCAAGTCGGCGCGTGCACCAGGGACAACGACCTGCGATGCTCTGCCACCCACTGCACCCGCACGCACCACGAGCTCCACTCCCAGCCACCTGAAACATGAAATAGTTGGTAGTCCGCTATGGATGTGTTGTTGAGTTGGGAGCGACGGAGCCGGCAGTCGCAGCGTCGTCGAGCGAAGGCAGCGACGCAGCAAGTCGGCGCCTGCACCAGGGACAACGACCTGCGATGCTCTGCCACCCACTGCATCCGCACGCACCACGAGCTCCACTCCCAGCCACCTGAAACACTTAACCGAACATTTAACCGAAATGTTTAACTGAAATGTTCAACTGAAACTTTCAACTGATCTGAAACTTTTTAATTGAAACTTTTTAACTGAAATATTTAACCGAAACATTTAACTGAAATATTAAACTGAAATATTTAACCGAAATATTTAACCGAAATATTTAACTGTAATATATAACAGAAATATTTAACCGAAATATTTAACTGAAATGTTTAACTGAAATGTTTAACCGAAATGTTTAACTGAAATGTTTTAACTGAAATATCCAACTGAATATTTAACCGAAATATTAAACCGAAATATCCAGTTATAAATATTTAAATACGGGACTTATCGCGCCTAAAACATAAATCTTATCTACTCGACGTTTCGACCAAGTTGCATTGATCGTGGTCACGAGACGACTCTCGTGGCTGGGAGTGGAGCTCGTGGTGCGTGCGGGTGCAGTGGGTGGCAGAGCATCGCAGGTCGTTGTCCCTGGTGCACGCGCCGACTTGCTGCGTCGCTGCCTTCGCTCGACGACGCTGCGACTGCCGGCTCCGTCGCTCCCAACTCAACAACACATCCATAGCGGACTACCAACTATTTCATGTTTCAGGTGGCTGGGAGTGGAGCTCGTGGTGCGTGCGGGTGCAGTGGGTGGCAGAGCATCGCAGGTCGTTGTCCCTGGTGCACGCGCCGACTTGCTGCGTCGCTGCCTTCACTCGACGACGCTGCGGCTGCCGACTCCGTCGCTCCCAACTCGTTTCACTTTAATGTTTATGTTGAGTGTTTTGGTTGAATATTTCAGTTGAGTGTTTCGGTTAAATATTACAGTTAAATATTTCAGTTAGATATTTTATTTATAACTATAGTACAGTCAATTGCTGAAAATCAGCTCGCGGAGAATGCAAACAAATAGAATGGGAAACCTACATGTTTGCCATAGCTTGGCAACCAGTTGTTGCCACAAGTCACTGGAAACGCTTTGCGTTCAAAATAAAAATATGTTTGATTCGTAATCTAAATAAGTAAGCTCAGCTTCTCGATGGAATGGCGGATGAAACACGAATGCAAGTTGTAAAGTTGTGGCTGAGTTGAAACACGGTGCTCTCTACTACGGCTTGCAGCTTCACTCGATGCAATCTATTGAACTACACAGATAAATGTAACAGAATACATTTAACATTTATAGCCAAAGATAGATAGATAACTCTGTTGTACACCACAAATTACATGCAACTCTTAAATTATGTGCACTTGTATGAAGTTTCGAATAGAAAATACTATCTGATCTTGTTTCTCCATACAAACTTTGAACACCCGTTTCATCTCCTTCAGGGGTGAATTTTGAAAAATCCTTTCTCAGAGGGCACTTGCGTCGTAATAAATATCTGTATGCCAAATTTTAAGTGTAATCCGAAACAATATTGATTTTCACACTTTTGTTACCCCATTTCAACCTCTTAGGGGTGTAATAAAAAAAAACCAGAAAGACGTAGTTACTTATTTTTTTACTCGAGCACTTGTATGAAGTTTTTGAATAGAAAATACTATCTAATCTTGTCTCTCCATACAAACTTTGAACCCCTTCAGGGGTGAATTTTGAAAAATCCTTTTCAGAGGTAACTAGCGTTGTAATAACTATCTGCATGCAAAATTTCAGCGCAATCCAAAACAATATTGATTTTCACACTTTGTTACCCCATTTCACCCTCTTAGGGGTGGATTTTCAAAAAAACCTGAATTATGCACTTACTTATTTTTTTACTGGAGCACTTGTGTAAAGTTTCGGATAGAAAAGACTATCTAATCTTGTTTCTCCATACAAACTTTGAACCCCCATTTCATCCCCTTAAGGGGTGAATTTTGAAAAATTCTTTCTTAATACACCCTTACGTACTAAGACAAATATACCCTCCAAATTTCAAGTCTCTACGACCAGCGGTTTAGGCTGTGCGTTGTCTGTCAGTCAGTCAGTCAGTCAGTCAGTCAGTCAGTCAGTCAGTCAGTCAGTCAGTCAGTCAGTCAGTATATCAGGACAAAGATTCTTATAGTATTAGAAGAAGATATATACGTTTGTAATAAGGTTGAAGTGTTCTATTATTTATTCTGTGGTTGTAGTATATTTTCTCATCGCAATAGTATAGAGATAAAATTTGAGTTTAAGAGAAGTATTCACCTTTTACCAACTGATTGCGATTTGACAATATACCTACAAATATTAATACATTTTAGATTAATATAGTTTTTCTCATTTTAATAAAATTAACTTGCATGTTACATTGCGAAAACCTATGATCGGTAAATATTTAATTAACACCTATCTATATTAGTGTTTATTCCTTTAATTTATTAAGTTTTGGAGTTTAATAAAAATAACGTATTCTACGACAGACCTATCAGCCAGCCAGTTCATTAAATTTTGAATTAACGCCACGGCTGTATATTATTTAGGCTGCTAGTTGAACGGCGCCGTTTAGTAAAATGGCTAGGCTATTAATTTAACGGCTAATTAAACTAGTTGGCTGGGACACGAGTGGGACAAGTTCATAAAAATATCTAAATCAAAATCTTCTCATAGACTAAAATGATATAGACCAGCTTGAACTTTAATATTTTTCTGCCAAATAAGCGGACAAAGGCGACATTAATCATAATAAAAAGTTTCGCCATAAAACGTTTCATTTTTGTAGATGGCGCCACTACAGCAGTTTTCGAGTAGAGTTTATATTTCTGTATAATAGGTTGGGTTTATAGGTGTTTTGTTGTACTCTGGCGGTAGTTTTAGTGTTGATTGTGAAATCACATAATATTACTTGATAACACGGATACAGATTAAGTCTTAATCAATCATTATCATCATCATCAGCCGGTATCAGTCCACTGCTGGACGTAGGCAAGTTGCGCCACTGAGCCCGATCTGCGATTCTTCTTTTCCAGTTTCTTGCTTTGTGTGTGACTCTCCTGATGTGATGAATGTATGATCATAAATCCATCTCCATCTTCATCTTTGGGAGAGATATGCCCTAATCGCCACGCTGGGCAGGCGGGTTGGCGATCGCAGGACGTAGCTTCTCGCATCCGTAACGCTGCTGCCCGTCACCGGCCTGTAGTGTTTAGCTACGCCGTAATTTTGAAATGATTATACCGCCATTTATCGGTCACCAGGGCTTCGTTCTTTGGTCAGCTGGATGCACCACGGGCAGTGAGGATGTCTGGGAGCACTGAGGTGAGGTGATTTGTGCTCCCTTACATCCCATCAATTATCTACTCCAATATTATTGTTTCGAAACTTCAAAATGCACCGACTTCATAGGTTAAAATTCTACCACAGTTGTTCTTCTACTGGTGGTAGGAGCATTGTATATCGATGCAAGACTTGCCTGACTTGCTACCAAAGAGTAGCAGGAAGTATCATAATACTTTTCAAGGAAAAAATCTGCCGCCATAATCTTACTTACGGTGTTCCAGCAGCACACAGCCTTTGAGAGTCAGAGTATTCTAGTCCTCGCGTGTTCACCATCTTTGACCACATTATAGCCGCGCGATAACGGTGAAACGCTATCATATAAGGTATACTGAAAAAAAAACAACGGGTTGCTCTCCGGGATTTTCCGCAGAAGTGAAAACTTTAACACGTCATTTTTGAATATTTTGGAATGACACCTCGCGCAAGCGCCCTGCGCTTTGTCTTACGAATTTTCGTCTTACGATCAGGACATCATCAGGACCTGACGCGAGTTTAACATTTTTAATCCATCCCAAGGAAAGTGCAGAACGCCGCTCAAGAAGTGTTCACTTCATAAATAACGGAACTCGGCAAACCGATTGGCGACACGTCCTTGTTAGGTGGGTTGTTCGAGCCACGCGCAAAGTCAACCACAAAGTGATCATCCATATAGCACCCAAGGATTACGTGGAGCACAAAGAAAGATCACCCGGCGAGGCTTAATTAGTTAATCATTATTGGTCATAAATTGCTCCTAAGTAAGGTCTAAATTAATACTATAATATAATAAGCTCAGAAATTAAAACACGTAGCAGCGCGTTAATTATTATTGAATACCTGTCACTTTATAAATAGCTGGGTAATACCGGTTTTGTCCGGCTACAGCAAATGCGGATCTCGGTAGTTACCAAATAACCAATTATACCAATTAATCGGTATCGGTATAATCGATATCGGCTTTCAGATGCGGACAATTAATCGTGTTAGATTTACGGCCGGATTTGGTTATTATTTAACGGTTGTATTTCATTTTATGGATAATTTACATAATTTTCTAAATATTTGAACACATAATCGTACAAATTATTTAAGTTACGAGAGTTTCATGGGGATTTTCAATCATATATTTCGACGCTAAACTATTGGTACACACATTTACAGGAAAAGCAAGACATTCGCCTGACCTGATGGTAAGCGATAACGTCTGCCTAAAACAGACGCTCTTGCACAAATAACTCCAAATTGCAAGAATTTCATTAATTACTAGCTGACCCGGCAAACTACGTACCGCGAATATAAATAAAACCAAGTGCGAGTCGGGCCCGCTCACGCAGGGTTCCGATTTAACAATATTTGCCGGAAAACTACGTTATTTGTATGGGGCCCCCCTTTAATTTTTAATTTAATTTCGTTTTTATTTTTTGATCTTATAGCAGCCATTGTGATACACACCATGAATAAATTTCAAGTCTCTATATATTAAGGTTTGTGAGATCGAGCATAAAAAGCCTCAATTACACGTTTCTTGTTTGGGGACCCTCTTTATAATTTAAGGTTTTTATACACAAAAAGCGAATACCCATTTGTAGAAACGCCATAATGACAACCATCAAAATATGTCAATACAATGACAAAAAATTCTGAATGAACCAACAATGACAACCTGGGGCAACCATCAAAATTCAAAATATTATAATTTTAATACTTATGTGATTATCCGAGTAATATCGATATAAAATATTATGTTGTCGATTCAAAACCCTTAATTTAATAGGCGCTTCAAATTTCAATTCGAGAGTGAAACAGAGTCTACCCTATCGTACCGAAGGGACGAACGTCAAAATATGTTTGAGCGGAAAGTAGGTGGAACAGTTTATATGGGAAAAATGAAATTGTTGCTTTTACTATATTCCTCGCAATTTTTCGAAATTTTCTCACCGTACCGAACCTTTCCTGGACTACATCAAACATTTCAAAACCAAAATCAACTAAATCGGCCAAGCCGTTTTCGAGTTTTAGTGAGACTAACGCACAGCAATTATTTTTTATATAAAAGATATATATTATATATATATATATATATATATATAACGAAGGGGTGTGTGGGCGTACATCACTAGTCTGCTCTTTGTTCATCATTGGTGACGTGGATGTCCAGAATCAAACACGTTGTACATTCAGTTGCTTTAATTACGTGGATTTAAGTTACAATAATCGCAAAATGTAATTAGATGGGTAAGATGTAACTGGATTGCGTTTGGTACGCGGTGAGGTTGGAAAGAGGTTGACAACACGTCCGTTGCAGTCGATGTCTCCATTCAGAATCCAGTATCTCCTAACTGGTCTGTGTCAGAATCCCTGCTCAAAAGTAAGTTTAACAAGATGACAGCTCTGAATATTTACACTGACAATTTGCTTGCCTTGACGTTGACATTTTATTCCCTTTGACAGCTCACAGTGTTGCCAACCTCAACTTCCAAACACACCCAAGTCAAATCGACTTGACGTTCCAAACTACCCTACGAAGATGTCGCTCTAGTCTATGCTCTGCGACATATTATATATATATATATATATATCTGTTATTTGTTCTTGCTTGTTTATGTTTGTACAATGACGGAGCATTTATTGGAAGCATTTGTCGCAACCACTATGTCCTTAGCGGTGCGCAGTCGTTGAAGTTAAATTATCCGAGAGAGTCACGCGGTAACCCTACACGGTAATTAATCAGGGTTGTCAGTGTTACAAAATATCATCGGCAGGTTTATATTTTAGTAAAGGTGTTACGAGTGCGTGTAGTTGAGAAAAGAGTTTCCTGTAGATGTGACAAAAAAACTGTGCCAAGTTAAAGTTTACTTAGGCTGAGTTGCACCATATTACTCTAACCGTAACTATAACTATTAACCGGTGTTTTATATGGATTTTGACAGATTTTTGACGTTTGTTATAGTAAAAGTAAGATGGTGCAACTCAGCCTTAATATAGTTTTTACTTGTCACTTTTCAAAATGGGTTGGGCAGCAGAAGAAAAAAGCAAAACAGAATAATTGTGAATAGTTGATTCTATGATATTATTGGAAACTAGCCGATACCTGCAATTTCATTTTAACCGACTTCACAAAAAGGAGGAGGTTCTCAATTCTTCGGAACCTTTTTTTTTATGTATGTTAACCAATTACTCAAAGATTTGAAAAATTCTTCTTTTGTTTCAAAGGGTACCCTTCCTTGTTGGTCCCATTTAAATTTTAATGAAATCGGCTGAGCCGTTTTTAATCTATCAATATTTGTATTACGATGCATTTATTTATCTCGACGACATACTACTAACTACTGGCACATATTATATAATAGTTACTACGTCTACTGGCTACTTTGACTAGCGCGACGTTTGCAGACGGTTCTTTTAGTTTTTTAAACGATCTTAAATTATCATTATTACAAGCTTTATCTCTACTTCACGGCGAATTTATTTGTCCGTCACAAATCTTGCAAACTAAATTTAATCTACTTCCCGGTTACCGATTGAGCTGAAATTTTGCATACATGCGTAAATTGCGAGACAATGCAATATTATGATGACATGGCGCTGATCTAATGATGGAACTGGAAGGTGGCCAAAGGAACTCCTAAACTACACATGTTATACCCGTCGTGTTTGGGCTCGTTGGATTTGTCTTAACTTACTCTGATCCTAGGTTATGAAAAGCTTGTGTTTAAAAAGGTTTTTTTAAATATTACTTTTTATAATATTAGTCTGGATAGTCTGAATTTATATATCGCGTAATTTTTGGCCAGTATTTAAATAATTATCCTACTTTAAAGTTTCGCCACCATTAGTGTAAGGTTTTAGTAGTTATCAGCGTGGCCAGCGCAGCTTGTGATGGTTCGGGGTAGCTGAGCTGAGGGATGATGACGAAGCTCTCTGAATGTAAATGATGGGGTTGGAGCTGCCTTTACATTGAGATATTGGTGCAGGCAAGTCTCTTTTATAGCTAGAATTACCAAAAATAGTGCGTTTTCAATTATAGACTAATCTGCTTGATAACAATTTATAAGTAATGAAACAGCTCAGTTGACGCTCATAGTTCTGCCGTGTAAGACTCAGGTCTTACACGGAAAAATCTTCTTAATAATAAAGGGGTCAGCCCCTTTATTATTAA
Organism: Cabera pusaria; assembly: GCA_954871355.1. Classification (NCBI taxonomy): domain Eukaryota; kingdom Metazoa; phylum Arthropoda; class Insecta; order Lepidoptera; family Geometridae; genus Cabera; species Cabera pusaria. Next base: position 26,693,512 of record OX940898.1, on the reverse strand, counting down.
GAAGATTTTTGCTAGAACAAGTTTGTCCTAAACTTAAATGCACAGTCAATTTAAATCGATTTTGTTACTGACATCAATTATAAGGCAGATTAGTTTATTCTCTGCATTAAACTATAACTTTATCATCATGATCATAATTTTCAGCCAATTTTTGTCTATTGCTGGACATGGGCCTCTCGTATAACGTACCCAGTACAAATTACAAGCTAAATACATTCAAATAATAGGTAAACCGGATATTTACCATGTTTTTCTCTATTCATAAGCTTTCGATATTCTTCTTGTTTCTTTCCAACCATAAATATTGAGAAACATGATATAAAATCTCATTATTACATACTAGGTGCCCCGCGGTTTTACCCGCGTAGATATTGCTTCCGTGGGAAAATCGGGATAAAATGTACCCTATGTGTTATTCCATGGTCTAGGATATCTTCATACCAAATGTGAGCTCAATCGGTTCAGTAGTTTTAGCGTGAAGAAGTAACAATTTTACACACAAACTCACCTATCGAGTGCAGTGTTAAAACCCGTTCAATGCAAATAAAATAAAACTTAACTTTAGTACTATCAACTAAAATAATTTATTTTATTTTGCACTTATTGGGTTATTTGGTTAGTATTTCTGTATGTACACATTAAAATCTGTTTATCTGGAAGCATCACTAAGAAGAGCAAACAATTCTGATTATAGTGGGCTTTAAAACTTTTAAATCGGGTTTTCGTTTTTTTTTTCATCTATCGGATTTTAACATAATCATAATATATTATGTTTAAACCCGATAAATGACATAATACACATATAACATAATATAATAACGTATTTTTATTATTTTTTATAATATTAGGATACACAATACCTACAAGTATTATATTACAATCTAGCCTAAGTAATACCAATAAGTAATTTAAATCAAGCATACACTTATAAATTATAAATGGTTTATAGTCTCTATTGTTAAGGTGAAGACACATTGTGGTGTTCTCTATACATAGTACTTACACTATATAATGAGGTTCACTATTTAATTATAACTACACTAATTCGAACCGTTTAGTTCTGAGTTGAGTCTTCTCTCTATATCTGTGAGGTCGAGGTGTGAAAGTGTTAATGACAATGAAAACAAACTAAATCATTAAGCATCAGCTATAGAGACCATTAACCAAAGTTCATCATCATTTACAGAAGTTAACAGTGTATGAAAGATCGCATGCCTCGTTTGCGTAATCTAGCCACTCGCACGTACACTGGTACCATTAGACCGACTAAAGCAAACATCACTGTATGAATATTAAATTTATAATCTGTGCTCAGACGTGATTTATTGTAACGACCGGCGACGGACGGTTCACTTAAATGTTTTTACATTTTAAACGCTCAGTTTTATTCGCTCTACTTTACTGTCTGGAAAGCGCAAATTTTGCTAAATAATCATTTTGTAGAATATTGCTATTCAGAGGCACAAAAATATAGTTATGCAATAGTATCTGTCTAGCAGCGACGGTTTATGCAGTATGTATACAATGCTTATACAAGCTATAAAATTGTAAAGTTTCATCATAATCCGACGTAGAGTTTTGCGCGAAGGAGTTCCAACCATCCATTTTCATATCCATCCATCTTCATATCCATCCATCTTCATATCCATCCAACCTCACAAACTTTCGCATTTATAATACTGTATTATTTTTTAACTGCTACAAATTTAGAAACTGCTACTAAGAATTATATTTGCTAATACTGGACGACATGAGAAAATAATTAAATTGAATCAATGTAATATATTGTCATAATAATAATGATGTCAGCTTCAATATAAATATGTATTTATATTGTATATAAATATGTATTACAATTTGTACGCCTACATGGCAAAAACATGTATGAACCGTAATTTTATTAACCAACAATACCAGCAGCGACGTAGTGTATGCATACACATGTTTTGACAAATATCTTTATTTTAAGAAATTCGTGATTATGGAATCTATTATGGTAAATAACCTGATATTTTTTTATTAGCGTTTTATTAGCTTCACCTGTATGTTTGTATGTTTGTAACTGACTTATTTGGGCGCGATTTTGACCCACTTTAAACGGCCAGATTTCGTTCAAACTTTGTAGATTTATCGAGGACCGATACTAATTTGATAAAAAATATTCCATTTTTCAACTAAAAAGTATAAAAAAATTAATATTAAAAAAAAAACTAAAAAACACGTTTTTTATAGAAAACCGAACTAAAAAATAGAAAATAAATTTTCATAAATTTAAATTAAGAATAGTGTGAATAAAAAAAAAATTAAATAAAAAAACGTGTGTGTACTTATGTACACGAGTTAGAAGTTATTCTTCTGTGGCGTATGGAAAAAAAAAAACTAAAATGCAGTAGTGATTAACGATAAATATTAAAATTAATCAAAAAGATTTTATTTAAATAAAAAGGTTTTATTAACGTAAAAAAATGACGTTAAATATGACATATACAACTTGAACATAGTCATGCCACCTAGAACTAACTTCACGGTGTAGAATTTAGGTGTCGGTGTGCGCGCGCATCGTACCACCTAGAACTAACTTCACGGTGTTAAATTAAGGTGTCGGTCGGCGCGCGCATCGTAAAAATTCACTCTCATTTTTCTCTATCGCGCCAAAAGAAGTTCAATTATTTTATTTTTAAAAAAGCGTGGGGTGCTTTTAAGATATTATCAAAATGATAATCACTCTACTCATATCTGTCAATAAAATATTTATAACTATTGACACCATGCACATCACGCTTTTTTTAAAATATATTTTTTATGCACACACTATTATTAATTTATATTTATTGAAATTTTTAACACTATTCCTAATTTAAATTTATTAAAATTTATTTTCTATTTTTCAGTTTTTTTAAACTATTATTTATTATTGATTGCTATGGGTATTGATGAAGGTCTAACTTTTCACGCAGATACCTAAGAAAATTGGTAGAGTTTTAGTGATTACCTTTGTGTGTATCAACACCAATATTATCAACCAAAAGTTAGTTTTTTAGTTATTTAATTGTTTAGAACCTCTTCACGGTCAAATAGCTTGGCCGATTTGGCTGAAATTTTGCACAGAGATAGCCATTATAGTGAAATAGGACATGGAATACTTTTAAGTGCGAGTGATGCCGCGGGGCGTAGCTAGTGAACTATAAATAGAAAATATTGTGCTAATGTTTATAATTGAAATGCATCAAGGCACATCTTCGGAAGACAGAAATCTTAAAGAACCGAGTCTGGTTAAAATTATCTTGAACTCGCGGCATTACACCGTCTAACGAAAGGGCTCTGTCGAAAATTCTTAATTAAAACTTATTTTTCACTAAAAGCTAGTTTAGACTGTCGGTGAGGCGAGGCGAGGTGAGACGAGATGACGGGATTCGAAAGAAGGCTTTAATTAATGTCGTTGTGCCTTAATTGCAATTCCACGTTGCTTTGACGCGCCGCGGCGTGCTAGCTGGTGATTACAGGGTTAACATTTTAGTGGCAACTTAGAGATGTAAGTTAGTTTAGGGTTAGCCACAAACTGATCTGAATTACGTTTAAGATTTACAAGAGCTTTCAATGACACAATTTTCGACGGAAATAATTATGATAAGTGACATGTACTCAACATGATAAGAAGTTAAAATGTATAATGCACGAAACGTCACCATAAATCTTTTTATTTAAGTATTCTAGAATTAAATAATATGTTTCTTTGAAGTGTTACACACTTTTTATATTTTTGTAAATTGTTAAATTTCGAATGATTAACTTACGTAATAAGTAGTCATAGATGGCGCCACCAATGCATAATTGGGTTAACAAATGCAATCCACTAATTTCGTCGTAACGATACTTCGCACCGTGGCTTAATTGGCAAAGCATCTGAACATGTTATTCAGGAGGTTGCGGGTTCAAGTCCCGTCGGTACGATGAAATTTTGGATTGTGTTTAACAATTTATTCTAGAATTAATTCCCTTAGGTAGGTATACTACTTCTCGTACTCATAGCATAAAGAAATAGTAGCATAAAGAATAGTAGTTCTTTGTAAATGATACCTGAATCTTTTAAATATTTAATAGAAAAGTGGTTCAATATCATATTTCAGACAGTTCCCATTATATACATTTATAAGCAGCTCATTTAAAAACAGAGACAAAACGAAAATATAACCGAGATAAAACGAATTGAAAATCTAACCGAAAACGAGGTTCTGTTTATCAAACATCAACACCTACCGAAAAATAATTCTCAAACGGCAAACTCAAACAAAAACCACTTTCAGCTGCGAAAACAAGCCATCTCATAAAACGGGAGAAAATTAATAAACCGGAGACGTGTGTAAACTTTACACTTGAAAAAGTTTAAAGGTTTTTTTCGCACTTGAAGCGGACGAGGCGCGGGGTGAGACGAGGCGGGACGAGGCGAATAAGCTCGTGAGTAATTAGGCTTACAAGAAATTATGCGAGGATTCATACGGCTGCGTAAATAAAGTTAAGCGGTTGTGTTCCCGCGTGTCGTTTACTTGCTTGTTTATTATGAGCTAATTAGCGTCTGGACTTTGACCAACTAACTATTGTTTTCATAATGCATCTTTAGCGATTTGATAGTGCCCGATTTCTAAGGGTTAAAGTGCTACAGGAGTCACGATCTTGTCTGGCAAGACCTTTATAAGAGCAGTTAGGGATATTTCTTAGTATCGTCAAAGAATAATTATTAGTACTACGTATCGTAGTAGAAATCAGAGATGCCTAAACTCATAATTATGTTCAGCTGTGAATTAGTAAAGGCTGCTTAAGAATAGTCTCGATTAGGTTAAATATTGTTTTAATATCGATAAGTCTACATATATATGACTCGTTGGCTCCTTTTATCCTTTGCCTGGTGGTTAATAATGACGTGGTTCAATCTAGAACCATATTTGTCTGAAAAATTAAAGACGGCAGTGAGAGGAGGCATTGGAGAGCTGCGTCTGCCATTCACAGATGATTCACGCCCGAAGCTTACCATTAGTGATAGCGCATTTAATCCCACCACATCACCTGTAGTGTTCATTTATAGTTATAGTCCCATCCTAGGCCTAGCATGCTACCATCCTCGACCACATTATCACTTACCAAAAGGTGAGATAGTGGTCAAAAGCTAGCCTATATGATATAAATAACCGGCCAAGTGCGTGTCGGGCCACGCGCAGTGTAGGGTTCCGTAGTAGCACGTTATTCAATGCAATTCTTTACCCGTTATAAACAAGAAACTAGGTACTTCGTCTTTGTCACTAAAGTATTTATTCTAAGGATTTTGTATCTTAACTGCTATAGTTTTCCGTTAAAGTTCATGAGATGCACTATTATCACGAATTTCAGATTTTTTAAACTAGCAGTTCTTTTAGAAGGGGGGACGCCCTACTGGAACAAACATTTGCACTTAAAAGTCTAAAATTTCGTAAATGGAGCATTCAATCGAAACATAGTATGAGCAACCCAAGTCATTTTAAAAGACCTATTCAACGACATCCCACACGATGGGCGTTGACGACGAAAAAAAAATTCACGTCTCATGCAGGGGAGCTACCGTAAAAAAAAAAAAAAATTGCAAAATATAATTTCACCACTTTCTCGGCGTAATTTATATACAGACTCCTACAAAATTACAGCTTTCTAGCATTAACGGTTTCTTAGAAAAACCTCGGACAGACAGACAGACAGACAGACAGACGGATATGACGAAACTATAAGGGTTCCTTGTCAGGACTACGGAACCCTAAAAAACTATACTTAATTTTAAGATGTCTGTCATAGACTAAAAATCTAGTTACAAATGTATATAATGTAAATTCTTCAGTTAGGCTTTGGCAGTAAGGGCGGATGCGAGGCAGCTGTTCATGCTCTCCGTACATTTGTACATCACGATTGCGGTGAGGTGATATTGAAGGTGGATGTCAAAAATGCCTTTAATTCTGTTGATCGTACTGTTCTTTTGAATGAAATTCAAAATTGTATTCCGGAAACTTTTGACTACCTTTGGCAATGTTATGGATTGGATTCTAAATTACTTTACCGAGACCATTTAATAAATTCTTGCTCAGGTTGTCAACAGGGTGACCCTCTTGGACCAGCCATTTTCGGACTAGCAATACACCCTGTAATTTCAAACCTAAATTCTAAATTAAACATGTGGTATCTGGACGACGGAACCCTTGGAGGCAAAGCCACAACTGTATTACAAGATTTAGAGTTTTTAATTGACAAATTTAAATTGATTGGCCTGGAACTAAATTTTTCTAAGTGTGAACTTTTTATCACAGATATTGTACCATCGCACCAAAAGGACGATTTGTATAATAAATTCAAAAGTTTGGCTCCAAATTTAAAATTACTAAACAAAGAAAGTCTACGCCTCTTAGGAGTTCCGATCCTTCAAGAGTCATTTCCGGTTTTTGTTGAAGAACATCGTCACAAATTTAACGATACATCTAAGCGTCTCACCGAAATTCATAACCACATGGCTTACCATCTAATTCGATTTTGTCTTTTTGTGCCAAAATGTACATACATACTACGCTGTAGTCCTCTTTGGAATCATCAACCTTTACTACTAAGTTAAGATGACGCGATCAAAAATATTTTAACACAAATTCTAAATTGTTCACTTTCAAATAATTCATGGTGTCAGGCCTCTCTGCCTATTCGGTTTGGAGGCATTGGCATCCGCAAAATTTCAAGTGTATCACTACCGGCCTTTTTATCTTCTACTAATAGTGTTTCATCTCTTTTTAAAAAAATAATTTCAAATTCATCATCCAACATTTCTATAGCATACATGGAAGAAGCTAAAACCGCCTGGTCTTTGGCTTGTCCAGGGGAGGTCTTACCTATAAAACTTAGTTCACAAAAGCTATGGGACGAGCCCCTTTGTAAAATTATTCAGGATGAACTAATTCAAAATAGTGTTGATATTAGGGAGCGGGCTCGTCTCCTTGCCACACGTGAAAAAGAATCTGGATACGGGCTACACGCATTACCTTCTTCCAACATAGGTACCATTATGGACGATGACAGCTTCTCCATTGCTGTGGGATTACGTCTGGGCATCTCCCGGACAGTACCTCACAATTGTCACTGCGGCAGTGAAGGAGACAGATTAGGCCACCATGGCCTGTCATGCCGCCGCAGTGCAGGGCGTCTCTCACGTCACGCCTCATTGAATGACGTCATTCGTCGGGCCCTTGCCACCGTGAACGTGCCGGCTATATTAGAGCCGAACGGTATATCACGTGACGATGGTAAGAGGCCCGAAAGTACAACGTTGGTTCCGTGGTGCCGAGGGAGACCGTTGGTGTGGGACGCGACGTGTGCTGATAGATTAGCGGCGTCCCACATATGCGGGACCTAGCGAGCAGCAGGTTCGGCAGCGGATGCGGCAGAAACCCTCAAACGGAGGAAATATGCTGCCATTGGTGATGGCTACATTTTTCTTCCGTTTGGGGTCGAAACAATGGGTCCGTGGGGTCGAGATGCTCGAGGTTTTGTAAAGGAGCTGTCCAAACGATTAATAGACGTCACTCGTGACCAAAGAGCTGGCGCTTACCTCGGCCAACGGATTAGCCTAGCAATTCAACGAGGTAACGTCGCCAGCTTTTTGGGAACGTTACCAGCAGACAGCTGCGACCTAGGTTCTGTTTTTTATTTATAACATTTATTATTTCACTTATTTATATCAGTTTAAATAGTTTGTATCTTAATTTAGTTTTAAGTTGTATATATGTGCTATTTGTAAATATTGTTTAATATTATACTAATTTTATATAACAAGTCATGTTTATTTTTAAAATGTTAATAAATTTCAAATATTTGAAAAAATTAATCAAATATATGAGGTTAATGTAAATTATGTAATTTTACCTACGATTTGCTGAAGCACTGTGGAATAAACGGAAATCTTGTTTTAGACGCTCTTTTTTCTCCCATTCATTGTTTAATTTGAACCCAAAAATAAACCATTTCTTGAGCAATAAGACTGTTAATTGTATAACTCAGTTATCAGTCTAGCATTGTGGATCCGTCTCAAAAAGAGTCTCCTCGGGGGTAAAAGAAAACTTCGGTACCCTCAGGGGTCACTCGGATGGCTTATTGTGGGCTCCCTCGTTACACCAATTATGTGTTTAATTAAAAGGGGGACAATAGGTTTAGTTTTTCCCTGTGTTTTGGTTTATATTATGGTGGTGAAAATAGACTGGAGTTTGGCGAAAAACTTGGTGGCAGTAATTAAGGTTCTTTTTTAAATTTTCATGAATTTTTTTGGAGATAAAGAATGCATTTCCAATAATGGTTAATGCTCGCTTGCAATATAGTTGAGGATTGCTTTAAAATATATTCTTAAATTTTAATTCATAATTTTATTATTTTGGAATGTTTTGTGAAATATGATGTTTATAAACTATAAACGGGCTTATAAAAAAAACTATAAATGTGATGCTTATAAACTATAAAAAAATATTATGTGTAACGGGTAACGGGCATTAGTGTGTTTGTATATCAGAATTTTTGTTGAGCAAAAATATTGTGCTCTATATGACGCTGGTACCACTGAGGCTTTTTCACTATATCCCCAAAATACACACTAATCTAATACTATAAGAATCTTTGTCCTGACATACTGACTGACTGACTGACTGACAGACAACGCACAGCCTAAACCGCTGGTTGTAGAGACTTGAAATTTGGAGGGTATATTTGTCTTAGTATGTAGGGGTGTACTAAGAAAGGATTTTCCAAAATTCACCCCTTAAGGCGATGAAATGGGGGTGCAAAGTTTGTATGGAGAAACAAGATTAGATAGTCTTTTCTATCCAAAACTTCACACAAGTGCTTTAGTAACAAAATAAGTAAATACGTATTTCTGTGTTTTTTTTAATTTACCCCTAAGAGGGTGACATTTTGATTCGAATTGCGCTGAAATTTGGCATGCAGATAGTTATTACGAAGTTAGTTGCCTCTGAGAAAGTAAGGGGATGAAACGGGGGTCCTAAGTGTGTATGGAGAAACAAGATTAGATAGTCTTTTATATGTGAATTTTAACACAATTACTTAAGTAAGTAATACGTGTTTCAGGCTCTTTCGAAATTGCACCCCTAAAAGGGTGAGGTAACAAAGTCTGAAATTAATATTGTTTCGGATTGCGCTGAGATTTGGCATGCAGATAGTTATTTTGACTTAGGTATCCGCTAAGAAAGAATTTTTCAAAATTCACTCTTCAAGGGGATGAAGCGGGGGTTCAAAGTTTGGATAGTCATTTTTATTCGACATTTCACACAAGTACTTCTGTGAATAAATAAGTAAATACGAGTTTCAGACTTTTTCAAAATGCCACCCTGATGAAGAAGAGGATAAGCTGGGGTAACAAAGTCTAAAAATCAATATTGTTTCAGAATGCGCTGAAATTTAGAATGCAGATAGTTATTATGACGTAGGTATCCGCTCAGAAAGGATTTTCTAAAAATTCCTCCCGGATACGGAAGGGGATTTAAAGTTTGTATGGCGAAATAAGATGAGATAAAGTACGTGTTGTAGGATTTTTTGAAATAGGGTAGGTAACAAAGTCTGAATATTTGGGTTTTCGGTTTTTATAAATATGAATCCCGAATTGCCTTCGTCACGCGATAACATGAAAACGGGTGAACCGATTTGGCTAATTCTTATTTGATGTATTTAATGCTACAATCATCTTTACAAAAGAAAAGTTTTAAGTAAACAAAAGAAGTTTTTAACGCGGGCGAAGCCGCGGGGCACTTCTAGTTTATTAATAAAAATAGAATTCGTCCTTGTTACCTTATTATTCCTACCTAAACTTTCAAACAAAGACAATCTATGCAATTTGGTCCCTAGGTAAAAGGACAACAAGACGCCTGATGGTAACCGACGTCTTTATGAAGTAGGAAGTGTGGTACGCACAACTTGAGATGGATACAAAATAAAACTTCCCGATCATCTCGAAAATCGTTCATAGATATGATAAGTAGTTAGCTTCCATTGCAAGTAGAGAGTAGTTAAGTTTGTTATGAAGTCAAATAACAAAGAAACTCTACAATTAGAATCAATGCCTCAACAAAGCTCCTCGTAGACTTGTCGGCGTCGTTTAATAAGATAACGGAGCATTTACGAGCCGAGAGCTGTAAAACGATTCGCTTGCTTGTTTACCCTACAGTGCGAAACTGATCGAGTGTCGGTCGTGATGGTTGGCTTTACTGCCATGGGAATTACTTACATTAACGTTGTGGTACGTAGTACATGGGGTACACACGAACTGATTGTGATTGTTATTGGAACTGTTGTAAGAATTTTCAGCATTGTTTATTATTTTATAGGCTAGCGTTTGATCACTATCCAAAGAAAGTGAACTTGTTAGGCCTAGAATACTCTGACTCTCAAGGTTCGTCTTTAAAGTGTGCGCAAATGAAAAGGTAAAATGTCTTAACAACAAATAAGCGCTATTCTATACTAAGTTGTATTAAGGATTAAGCGAAACTTCAAATTGAGAGCCTAGATTTTTCTGACCAAATAAAGGTACGCCGATAATTTCTCAGAAATTCAAGCTAAATTGTTGAGTTTACTATCTTCTTTAGGAACAATCACGCATGCCCAATTGGATTGAAGTGTGAAATCTAGTGTTTTACCTACTGACCTACACTTCCTTGCTTATTTTCTACTCGAAATTAGCCTTGTAGTCTCTATATAGCTAGATACTGACATCACACACGTACAATAGAGGTACATAATGTATCTAATATTACCTTAGTAACCTAAAAACAGTTTTATATAATTTATATGTATTTTATTAGTATAACCATAGCACACCACAACAGTATCTACTTATCTAATTTACTTCTATCAGTGAAAACTTGTAATTGACTTACACGTAGAATAATTAGTTGCTATTTTAATTTTAATAGTCGTTAGTTTTCCGAATAAAATAAAAAAAATAAAATAAAATAATAAAAAACTCAGCTGTATAGCTGTTTCTAGTTCTCGTTATTGTATACAACGAGCGTCGCTCGCAAATCCATCGCTATATATATATTTAGTGGCAAATAGTTAGGGCCAGATTCACCGGTTCCTGCTAGCGCTATATGAAACTTATCTGACAGATTTCATATGGTAACTTCATAACTATATGTCACTTTATCAGAAACTGGTGAAAATGGCCCTTAATCTTTCAAAATTAGCAGCAATATATCGGATCCCTTTGATGTCGTATTTCAACGGCTGATAAACCAAAAATATAACATTACAACGGTTCAGTTTATGCCAGTAATACCACCGGCAAAAGCAATACAATAATTGTAGAAAATAGTTTGAGCGAGTTGAGAACAAACAACGAAGTAATCTACAATTCCAATTATTGTAGGAAATGCTTCCTTTGTTAGGGAATACATTCAGAATTGTGGCTGAAGATTTTACTACTGCTTGTTGTAAGTGTAATCAAGAATTGTTTCTGCTTATTACATACCTATAATGAAGATTATCTATTTTGTTACAACTCGAGTTTGTCCGGTCAACGGATATTCTTGGAACAATAATATTTTACCATAATATTGAGAGGAGTTCCTTCCTAAGTGGAGTACCCAAAAAGCTAACGACATTACCTCTTTGAATGGCGAAACTTATTTGTTGCCCGAGGTAAGCGCCAGCTCTTTGGTCATGGGAGACATCGATTAGGCGTCTGGACAGCTCCTAAGTTAATTCGGAAGGGAACTATGTTTGCTGAAGTGAAACATGCACCTGGACATGTTAGACTGAGCATTTATTGTAGATGTCTCAGGTGTAGAGTTAGCTTTTACACGTACATGTTTGAAGTAACTGTCATCGAAAACTATAACGTGTAAAACTTTGCCAAACCCGATTAAAGAAAAATGTTCACCAACACTTATTAAATGAAGTTTTTTCATATAAAACATATTTGCGATCTGTTTAGAAAGTTCACAGATCTTTGACTACCAAAACACCTTTGCTTAGGTTACGGTACAAGGCGCTCCATTCAGGGGTGGCAAACCCCACTTCATTACGTGCAGCCCCCAAATTGCAACGCACGTGTGTTGCGTGCGGAACACGGTTGGTCACCCCTGCCGGTGCGTAATCCAATAAAGGTTGACCTCCCCTGTCTTGCTACCGGAGGGCTGGATTTGGTTTGGATAGGAAGAAAATTGTAGACAAGATACTAAAAACGTCTATTTTATTTTGACGTCACATTTTCGATCGTAACAGATTTGAGTAAGGCATCACCAACATCAACACATCTATCATAATCACACACTCACAATGAGTATTTAGTATGTATTTAGGCCCTTAGAGCCAATTTCACCGGTTCCCGATAGATAATTCAGATAGTTATCTGACAGACAGATGACGCCATACAAAAGTTGTCAAAAATATGTCAGACTAGCTTTCATATTTTCGCTTGTATAATATTAGTAGAAATTAGGATAATTCATCCTTATCGATAAATAATTCAGTTTCAGTTCATGAGATACAGTCTGGAGACAGACGGATAGACAGACGGACAGCGGAGTTTCAGTAATAGGGTTCCGTTGGTACCCTTTGGGTTCGGAACCCTAAAAAAAAAGAAAAAAATCCGCGACACGCCTCAAGTCTTTCATAAAAGTTGCATGAATCAGTCTTAAAGCAGACTTACATCCTCCCAAGGTACCAGCGCCCTATATTTATGTAAATGAATTTTAAATCGCTGAGGAGCGGCTCTTACTAGTGTGGTCTTCAGTAAATTATTAAAGTTATACCGTTGTTACAGCATTTGAGAAATGATTATATTTTTTTTGTCATTTTTAACCGACTTCAAAAAAGAAGGAGGTTCTCAATTAGACAATTTAAAACTTTTTCATTTGAATTCAATAAGCAGATGGTTGTTACCGCAGTACTCCGTCGTTTATTAACTCATTTCAAAAATATTTTTTATTTGAGAGATTATACTGCGCTCATGTGGTCTCTTTGTTATTTCATCGAGATCTGATGAGTATCACTATATATCCACAGCTATATACATAAACACTTCAAACATGGACTGGAAATGACTGGTTTGACATTAGAAGTCGTTTTTTTTTATTTTTTTAATCGAACTTAAATTATAACTTTTTTTCTTTTTTTTATATCGTGCTAAGGTATGGCTACTGTTCAGGTTTGACAGTCTACAGTAGTAGGCATTGACCCTGAGATGTTCGGAGTAGCGAATCAAGAATACGAAATGGAATAGTTACGCAACAGAATATTCAGTCAATCCTTACATTGCCAGTCAGTATTTATCTTGTAAAAAAGTGAAGAAAATAAAATATATCAACATCAATAGACAGAAATGTACAGCTGCAGATAAATAAAACATAGGTATCTCTAGGTACATCTATAGCAATCCATTCAAAACTTCTAAATTCGAGTTGAAACCTTTTCGCAATTGAAGTAAATCCAAGTAAGCCGAATGAGTTCCTTTGAAGACGGTCGGTAAACGGCACATTATTCAGTACCTACGTGGCCAAGGAAACCGGTTTAAACTGGATTTACATAATATCGTCCTGAATGGTATCTAGTTTTAAAGTTATTTTACTTCCAAAAGGAGTGACAAAAACAGTATAATTTAGAATGTTAAAGCATTTTCTAAGATCTATACTGTGTGTGCACTATATCATACTCTGTCATAAAAGTATCTACGCTACAGAAAAGGAACTTACTACTGAATGGATCTTATAATAACTTAGGTTGGTACTGTGGTGTGAAGTTAAGAAAAAGACCTATTTTTTCGCCCACTTGTCGAGTAACCAACCATCGTTTTTCGAATAGTTAGGATGAAAAGATTATTACTATATATGGATTAGACAAAAGTCAATTGCTCCATGCCTCGTCTTTATTATATTCTTTATTCCATTTCAAGATGTAGCATGACTCCATCTGAGACATCACATCAGTGGTCATTGTCTGTATGTATGAAAATAATAAACGCAAAGACTTTTTCATAAAAAAAGTAAACGCTGTGAGAAATTTCATTTATTTAAACACATATTTGTATAGGTTCTAAAGAGCATTCATCCTTGAAGATGTAGCGCCGTCGAGTCTCTAAGGAAATCAGCAGAATGTGGCGACACTTTGAAGGGAGAGCTAGAACTTCCCTGCATACAGTCTGTAATAATGGTGATTTTTTGTAAAAAAGGCGGTGAAGTGAAGGTATTTTTATAACTATGTGTGATGGAAAGATTAATTTTAGTTTAAATATTTCATGATGTCATGCTTGAATGTTTGCATTAATAGAGATATTTCGCTCTTATTCGTTAAATGACATGGTTGAAACATGAAAAACAAAGACTGTAATATATAGTGCATACTGGTAAGTATACATTACTTTTTTTATAATATGGAGCGGCATGATGGTAAGTGGTCACTGCCGCCTATTGACGTCTGCAAAACCAGAGGTATTGCCGGTGTGTTGCCTACCCTTATTAAAGAGCACTCTCATTACTCTTCGTTTAAAGCTACTCAAATTAATTGTTTCTTTCAGATGGGAGGTCATTCCACATCTTACAGATAATATATAGTAATACTTAATACATTTCTTTAAAAAATATTAGAACATTGTAAACATCTAGAAGTGGTTATAAAACTAACTTTTATGTGCGAGTTATAAGTGTGGCAATTTATTATTATCGACGTCTTATTTCGAGATCTTATTCTGTAAATATCAATGTAAGTAATATACGTAGTTTTAATATTACTTTTATATTATTATTACTCACATATAAATGTAAAGTAAGTCAATACATCGATAAACTGTTCTAAGTTCACATTCAGGTAGAATTTACTTACACCTACAAAAAACCTAATGTAATTTACGTAAATTACGTGTATATGTAATAGCAAGCCTCCCTGATCGGCTCTTAATTCGTAACGACGACAAATGGAGGCTTGCCGTGATATATTACCGCCGGACCCTCCGCACGCGCTACGGCGTAGCTGTGCTACGTGCGTAGATGTGCAACGTTGGGCAGTTTGTTATAACTCCGATCATTTACCACTCGACAATAACAACAAACCACATAATAATAATCTATATAAGGCAAATAAAATGTTTCTAGTTTTTGTTTGTAGCTGTTTGCGCTGAAATATTAACTCGTTCATACCAATAATACAATTTCTATAGGTCTGGAATAGCGATATTCTTCATAGAAATTACATATGAACATCTATTCTAGTTGCTAAATATGTAATCTTTCGAATATATATTCGTGAATATGGGTATATATTTCTATTATTCATAGCTCATAAAGATAGGTACAAACTATGAAACAGACTATACTGGTGAATAACTTATGTTTAATCATGATTGTGTCCAGCGAGATAGACAAATAAAATTAAAGAAAGTAATAGTTTTGGACCTATTAAGATATGTGGCGTTATTATCGTAATTATAATTTAATTCGTGCAAAGCCGGGCCGGGCCGGTTTTTTTTAAATATTTCGATGTTTGAACATCGAAATATTTAAAAAAAAAACCGGGAAAATTTATGTAAATAATAAATAAATGTTAAATATTTTTAACGCAATCAATGATTAATTTCTTAACCAATATGCCTATATAACACTTACGAGATGAAACAGAGAGAAAGGAGAACATTTCCTGTACTCTGTTATAATTATATGGTTAAACATTGTATTGAATTTTCTGTTTCAATTCAAAATTAATTAACTTGTACTGAGTCCCGCCACATTGCTGAACAAGTACGAGAAAACGATAAGCAAATAAAATTATTCGTCTCTGTTCTAAAGTATAAATTGAAGTTAACTCATCGGGTCCTTGGATAATATTAACGCAGATCTGTTTATGAAACTGTAAAAATACAAGATGAGGGTACAGATCTTACTTGGGTACATCGAACATTTAACTACTTAAGATTATTTTTATAGCATTCTAGAAAATTGTTATGAATATGAACACATGTTTGTATGTAATAACAAGCACGTAAATGGCAATGAATAAAACGCTCATATTCCTTTGAAATCAGATATAAGAAAACATAAGAACAAATAAAATTAACACGAAATTTTATTTCGTCTTAAATTACTTGGTGCAGGATTGCTGTGTTACGGGTTGTCTGCAGGACTTCTGTTCAATCAATACTAATGTTTCCTAACTAGATACAATAAATTGTTAAACACAATCCGAAATGTCATCGTACCGACGTGACTCGAACCCGCACCCCCCGGATTACACGTCCTGGTGCTCTGCCAATTAAGCCACGGTTCGATCCATCGATACGACGAAATTAGTGGATTGCATTTGTTAACCCAATTATGCATTGGTGGCGCCATCTATGACTACTTATTACGTAAGTAAATCATTCCAACCACCAATGCATAATTGGGTTAACAAATGCAATCCACTAATTTCGTCGTATCGATGGATCGAACCGTGGCTTAATTGGCAGAGCACCTGGATGTGTAATCCGGGGGGTGCGGGTTCGAGTCCCGTCAGTACGATGAAATTTTGGATTGTGTTTAACAATTTACAAAAATATAAAGTGTGTGACACTTCAAAGAAACATAATATTAGATACAATAAATTAACATAACGCTTATTTTGCAAAAATAAATATTTTTATTTGATGAGTAATTCGAGCCCCTGAAGGCATCATACCTTGTTTTAAAAAAAAATTCATCGACAAATCTTTCTTCACACAACCAAAGTAGCCGATCTAAACCGAAGCAACCGATGCTAACTTATTGTGATACTTTTAATTCGATTGCCTGATTAAAATGTGCTTTATCTGTCGTTTCATGTAATTAAATTGTTGTTTGGGGATAATTTGGTTACTTTGGATTACGTTGGAGTTTTAAATACGGTTTTGATTTATCCCTAGAGAACAATCGAGAAAATAGGCCAGTCAATCTATGTCAATCTATGTCAATCTATGTCAATATATGTCAATCTATGTCAATCTCTGTCTTATAATTTGTATTTTCGTTTAAATCACGAACTATATTGAGCATTCTTTCCCATTTGTTAACCGACTTCACAAAAAAGGAGGAGGTTCTCAATTCGTCTGTATGTTTTTTTTTTTGTGTATGTTACGCGATTTCTCCGTCAATTGTGAACGGATTTAAATGATTCTTTTTTTAATAGGTAGGATACGTTTTCGAGGTGGTCCCATTTTAATTTTATCGAGATCTGATAAGTATCTCCAGAGATATGGAGATTAATACCTCAAACATAGGAGAATGTACTGGTTTTAGTAGAAGAATCCCAAGAAGATTATACACAATGGAGGTTGCTATTGCATATATTTTTGATGACTAAAAAATATGACCTTGAATAATGTTTTTACATCTTTCTTCTCGTTGATTTTGGTTTTTGACAGATATTCTTACGGTAACTGTGAGCGAGATAGAAATAAAGGTGGGGATAATTAATATTTTTTATTTTTTTTAATTCTTATAGGCTAGCGTTTGACCACTATCTCACCTGTTGCTAAGTGTTGGAGCCAAATATTTATATATTCGCGCCGTGCGCCGCGGCCCGCGTACTCAAACTACAATGAACATATCAGCAAGCAGCCTGCACCACGAAGACGCCCGCGCTCCAACTTCACAGCTACAAGGCGATACGAACCGATACTGTAGAACACACGCGTTACCTTTCTAATATACCAGTTTTAAATACAGTCCACTATTTCATTTAATCGAAGCCTACACACCAACACTAAGTGATGATGCGGTCGAATATAGAGAAGTGGACTAGAATGGGAACTGGCTCTCAAGGATAGCTGCCGGAACACATAAGATGTTTGGCGACAGATTTTCTAACTTGAGGGTGGTAGCTGGCCAGGCGGACACTATATATGTCCTACCACCATGCGGGGGTTGTTGGTTTCTTAACGATGTTTTCCTTCACCGGAGGGCAACTGTGAGAAGCGCACATATATTTTTCGATAGAAAAATTCATTGGTGCACGGCGGTTTGAACTCGGTACCACGGCATCAAAGCCGACTGTTCTCCCAATTACGCCACCGGGCCCTCAATAAATAATTATATATTAATAATTATAATAAATAATTATATTTGAATATAAATAATTTGTCTTCACAGGAATGTTCTACCGGGCAAAGTCTGCTAGGGTGCAAACTTTTTTAAACATACCTAAGATTTTTTGACATGACATGACGTTTGGCGAAGATGGCGGCCATTTCAGTCCCGCGACACTGCATACATTATTAAATAACTCAGAATTATGAACGTACTTGGTACCAACCAACACTGCAAAAAAATAATGTATAAGCATAATACCACAGATTATATAATAGTTACTACGTAAATAATACTTTCCGTTGTTAGGTTGGCTACACAGTGCATTCATAATTCGGGATTCAACAATATAGGGAAGTGCCTCTTATAACGTAGTAGAGTGATTCAGTACTCTGTTGGCCATATGGCGGCAATTCATGTTAATAATCGCAAATAATACTTTTTAATATTCATTTTTGAATACAACTAGTCCGTGTTATAAAAGTATTTGGAATTATTGTAATAAAATAGACAATTAATTATCGTGTGTGTCAGATGCTTTAATTGCACAGGGCCATTTTGAACATTGTCCTTTGATACCTTGATGACATAATTATTACTAGTGAATATTTTCACTTTAGCGCGGCATTTAAAGTCATTTATTTTAGGATTCCGTACCCAAAGGGTACCAAATGAACACTTTCTGAGACTTTGTTGTCCTTTCGTCCGTCCGTCCGTCCGTCCGTCCGTGTGTCTATACATATGTGCGCACTTTACAGATCTGTATCTTCTTAACCGTTATAGGTACATACTTGAAATTTTCAAAAAGTATATATCCGTCAGTGTATAACGGCCCAGACACGAAATTTAATAGATGCATGTAATTTAATTAAAACTTGTTTTGCACTAAAAAGGGTAAAATAAGTTATTTTTCAAAAAAAATAAAACCGACTTCATAACCACAAACAGGCACTCAAAAGTGAAAAATAAATTACTTAAAATTATTATAAGCGCTACCCACTTATCTATTTGAAGTCGGTGTCAGCTTAGTCTACTGGATAGTAGATAGATACTATGCATGTAGTAGTAGTAAGTAGGTACATGTAGGTTAGTAAGTAGGTAGATACATGTAGGGATTTATCTATTTACTACCTATTAGACTTGGCTGGCACCGACTTCAAATAGATAAGTGGGTAGCACTTATAATAATTTTAAGTAATTTATTTTTCGCTTTTGAGTGCCTGTTTGTGGTTATGAAGTCGGTTTTATTTTTTTTTAAAAATAACTTATTAGTCAAGAGTTTGGAGATTGTACATTCTACTAATGTTCGTGTTTTAAATGTATAGATCAAGGATACTGTAGAGTGATAAAGATAAATAATGAGTGTAGCTCACTATACAGTATACAGAACACTTAAAATAAACTGTCTGCAAAAATGGAAGACTATTCCCCCACATGGCGTTAGGACACTATCTAGTGTCTGCCTGGCCAGCTTCCAACCTCAAGTTAGAAAATCTGCCGCCAAAACATCTAATGTGTTCCGGCAGTTATTCTTGAAAGCCAGTCCCCAGTGCTACTATCCTCGACCGCATCATCACTTATCAACGGGTGAGATAGTGGTCAAACGCCAGCCTATATGAAAAAAGACGGCAAATATTATAGTTGATCGTGTTAATTATTAAATAATGATCGTTTTTAGGTTTTTATTGTGCGAAAGTAAACCATGCTTAGCACTGTAGATTATATTATGTTAAATCGTTAACTATTCAATTTATATTTCAAAACGATGACGTCTCCTATTTTCACGTTGCAAAGTAGAAAATAACTTTAACAAACATAATGACACACCCATCGATGTACTACATCACCATTGTGTTAATGGTATGTCCATATATTCCATTTTAAATTGAGTTTAAATTTAAATAAACGGTCTTTATTTCGATCGACTACCGAAGGTCTAAATTATTACTTTCTTAAAAAGTCGATCCAAAATATTTTATTTAAAAAAAGTAGCGAAGAAATTTCATTTTTATTTATCTTGTATCAAAACAGATGGCTGGCGGGGCGCGGTCACGTTCCTTTTACTTTTTATTAATCCTCGCGGATCCAATTTGTTCACTCACTTCAAAGTGTTAGATCCGTTAATAAGTTCTAGTAATTAGTGGTTTTTTAGCCTTTACAAAAGTAAATTTTTTGTTGTCTGTCTGAGAATTAATTGATTTTCAAAAATCTTCGTTATTTCAAAATACTAATTATGTGTGTATTTTTTATATGATTAAAGGTCTCACCGCAGCGTCCTGTGAGCGCGATCGATCGATCAGATAGCGCAGTAGTATTTGTACCGACTGGTACACACCAAAAGCGATCAAAAAACAATTAGAAAGTACTGAGATCGCGCCCGCAGATCGCAGGACGCCGCGGTCCGCCAACCTTTAGGCATAAGCGTTTCACCACAGTCTTACCTGTTGGTAATTGACGATGCGGTCGAGGATGGTAGCCCGATAGGCCTAGAACGAGAACCTGTTTGCAAAAACCTTTGAAAAATTATCTTATTTTTGGTAAACCAAGGAAAAATGTTTAAAAATCTGTTTTTAAACAAAAAACTCAACATTTTTCTCCAAAATATGGTCTTAATATAAACAAAATATGGAGGGCCTTATTTTCGGCTTTTTCTTTTAATATTTGTAAAGTAATATGATACAATGTAGAGCTAAATCCGTAGCTTATGCGAAATTTTGCCGAAATTATTAATATATTTTACTTTAACGTGCAAACTCCAGGCTTACATTTACAGATTTTTTTCAATAGCTTCTTTTAACTTTACAAAAAACAGTCCTTATCGACGACTTGTGGTTATCACGCGACTTCATACATTTTAGACTCGGAAATACAGCTTTTTGAAACATGAATTCGTATTTATTTAAAACTACACGCTGTCAGTTTGTTGTAAGTTTCACATTTTTTAAACTTTTGATGCAAATTAATGTCTCTAATCCAAAAAATACATCACTTAACATCAGATCTGAGATAGTGGTCAAGACCTACCCAGTTTGATGAAAAAAAAATACAAATGTCAAAGTTTAGCCTTTAAAAAAAAGTAATCTCTAAATAATCAGGGATGGTGGTCTTTAAATATATAGTTATCAACGCTTTTTATCATCATAAACACCTGGTAGAGGAAGATGCAGCTGGATAAAGCTGCATCTAGTCCAATTAGCCCAATACATCGTATATCGACCAAACGATTGCTAACTATGAAAAGACATCGAGGGCAGGCTTTCATTGTAGGTATTATCAAATGCCAATTACGTAAGAACTTTCAGGATTTTTCTGCTACCTTTACAGATTCCAAACAAACAAACTGTAACATTAATATTAGTAAGGATGTAACCGGCACTCGCGCGAGAATATAACCACTTTAGAACAAAACAAGGAAGCGTAATATCTCAGAGCTATCGCTCCCTCGAGGCGTCTTATGAAATTCGCACAAAAACGTACAAAAATGTACAAAAAAGTACAGAAAACTCGAGTTTAGAGAAAAGTTACATTCTGCGACTGGGTGCTGTTTGCATAACATTTGCATTTTATTTAAGAATCAGCTTGAAGCGGTTTTGATGGACGACGTCGTAGGACTCGTACTTAACGCTGAACATTCTTATTTTTAACGGACTTCAAAAAAAGGAGGAGGTTTCTCAATTCAACCGTATATAAATAT
Organism: Cabera pusaria; assembly: GCA_954871355.1. Taxonomy (NCBI): domain Eukaryota; kingdom Metazoa; phylum Arthropoda; class Insecta; order Lepidoptera; family Geometridae; genus Cabera; species Cabera pusaria. The sequence goes on along the minus strand of OX940898.1, from coordinate 26,671,732 downwards.
ATATATATATTTTTTTATTTTTTTTTTAAATTTGTTCGCGGATAACTTCGTCGTTTATGAACCGATTTCAATTATTCTTTTTTTGTTCGAAAGGAGATATCCCAAGTGTAGTACCATGGTAATTTTATCGAGGTATGATAAGTATCTCCAGAGATATTGAGATAAACATCTCAAAATTGGTACTGAAAATGAATAGCGCGGCATTGAAGTCGGTTGTTTTTTAGTTTTTAAACGATATTATGTCTATTATATATATTATATAATATATATTCAGCCATTTTCAATTATATATATTATATAATAACAAGAAAAAATCAAAATTTTATTTCAATAAAATAAAATATATATTTTCGCACCCTTGGGTGAGCCCACGAGTTAAAATAAAAGAACAATCCCTTACGAGGGCCTTATATACGTTACGTTATATAAACGCAATAAAGTGGTCACCAGAAACCCACCACCTACACAAATTTAACAATTATTGATTGGTGCGATAGGACGGGTGGACCTACATCCATCTACATGTCTATAAATAGAAACCGAATAACAACTTTTTATTGAAGAAATACTTTTGGATGGTGCCGAGCCGCATCGCGCCGGGGGCGCGCCCCGTGTGCGCCTGTGCAGCAAAAAAAAAGCAGTTTGATTCAAGTGAAATTCAGTGACAATGTCTACCAATGTTTGTTTTTGTAATTATTATTGCGTTTTTTGTTATTATTTTATTTATAAGGAAAAAATGGACAGTGAAACTAGTGATGTATTTAGAAGATCGCAGCCTGCCGGTGCCCCCTATGTTGGACCAAGGTATGAGGGTAATGAGCTGGTGCAGTGTCCTCATTGCTCCCAAGCGCGTTTCTTTAAGGGCCAGCGAGGACTTAATGTACACATTGGGAAGAGCCACAAATCTCTTTCTCAAAGTGTACATTCTGTTAACATTGGTGCCCCTTTGACTCAAACCCCCGTTCAGACACAAAGTTCTAATTCACAACCTCTTTGGCAATATCTATCTAAATTAAAATCATGCAATTCGATCGTTAAGCGCATTCCCCGTGGTGCACGAATATCAGTCGCTCAAAATTTATCAATTAAAATTCAAAAAGTTATACAAGAAAATTCTGAAAGCGCTTGGGAACAATTGTTGGTTTTTCCCTTCGAAGTCCTCCACTCTAAAAATACCACGAAATCTCTCACAACCGCAATTAAAAATAACTGTCTCACACAGTCTCACTTTAGGCACGATAATTCTTCCCAAATTCCAAATTTCCAACAACATTCACATTGGCACAGTAATTCACAACATAAAAAATCTCATAGTATTTTTGAAAAAGTAGAAACTAAAATAAGTGATAGGGACTTAAAGGGAGCTGCTCAGCTCTTATTTACCAATGACACCATCGCTCCAGACACGCCAGAGACTTTATCAGCCCTGATTGACAAACATCCACCATCGCTATCACCGCCTTACCTTCCGGTTACCACCACTCCTGTTGAATCTTGACAGGCGACAGAAAAAGACATAAGGGCAGTGATGTCTTTTAAAAATGGATCGGCTGGTGGACTTGATGGCCTAACTCCCCAACACATCAAAGATCTTATTTTTGGAGCTACTGGGGATGCGGGCCAGAGTCTACTGCGAGACATCACCGCCCTTATAAATTTCATGCTATCAGGTAAGGTGCATGCACAGATTATAAGAATAAGAATTAGAATAAGAATAATTTATTGAGGAAACTTAGGCTTATTACAACAAAGTAAATGGTTTACCTGGAATCTAAACTAGGCTCGAGACCCGTGTGATAGGCTCCAGGCCTCTTCCGTCTGATGACAGCGGATTTGGAATGCCTTTCTTAGATTGTTACGTTGGATGGGATTTTATATAATACTAGTTATTAGTAACTATAATATTATTAAATTGAATACAAATTAATTCACAATTATTATACAATTATTATGCGTTACATTATTATATTATTCTAATTAACAAATATAAAATTAGTAACAAAGAAAATTATTATTATATAGTAGGAAACAATATATTAATTAAAGTATATGTCCTATTATGTGTATGTTAATCTTGTGTGTGCATGTGTGTGTGTGTTGTCGGACAGTGAGCACTTTGCATTCCTTGTAAAGATCTATTGTGGGGAATCTCAGTGGTCGATGCTTACTACATTTGAGTAATCCTCTTTGTGCTCTTTCAAGGGCTATCATATGAGACTTGTTGGTGCCCCCCAGGCGGTAATACAATATGTCAATACAGATTGACACAAGGAATAGTACAGCATCTGGATAACATCCCAATCAGCACTATCACGAATTGACCTGAAAACCGCTGTAAGTCTGCGTACTCGATTTGTTAGGACTTTAATGTGTGGAGCAAAAGACAGTTTACTATCAATTGTTATTCCAAGGTATTTAATGCAGTCTACTTTTTCGATAGCAGGGCAGTTACATGAAGAGTGAGGAGATAGTTGACACGTCGCAGTTGTATGTCCATATAAATAAATTGACTCACTGGGTATTGGGCCTCGAATGTAGAAGGTCAGGTATTTGGTCTTATCGACGTTGAGTGTGAGTAAATTGTTTCTCAACCACGATGATATCTGATTGAATGAGATTTGTGCAGTTTGGTAGACGTCTTTCCAATTCTCACTCTTGACCAATATAGCTGTATCATCCGCATACGTGAAGATACTGACGTTTTCAATGGTCATGTTACATAGGTCATTTATAAAAACAAGGAATAGCGTTGGACCGATTATGCTACCTTGTGGGACGCCACAATTGACTTGCAATGGATCACTGACGTATTCACCTATTTTTACGCTTTGAGTTCTATTAGTCAAATAATCAGTTACTAATTTATGTTGGATTCCTCTAATACCGAGTTTGTCTAATTTTTTAAGAAGAAGTGGAATAGGAACACTCCCCTCTCCTATATGGTGCAAACCTATGCGCATTGAAAAAAGAAAGATGGCGGCATTACGCCAATAGCCGTAGGTTGCACATATAGGAGAATCGCATCCAAGGTTTGCTGCCGCCACATACATACAAAACTAACTGAAAAGTTCCAACCCTTTCAGTTGGCAGTAAGGGCGGATGCGAGGCAGCTGTTCATGCTCTCCGTACATTTGTACATCACGGTTGCGGTGAGGTGATATTGAAGGTGGATGTCAAAAATGCCTTTAACTCTGTTGATCGTACTACTCTTTTGAATGAAATTCAAAATTATATTCCAGAAACTTTTGACTACCTTTGGCAATATTACGGATTGGATTCTAAATTACTTTACCGAGACCATTTAATAAATTCTTGCTCAGGTTGTCAACAGGGCGACCCTCTTGGGCCAGCCATTTTCGGACTAGCAATACACCCCGTAATTTCGAGTCTAAATTCCAAATTAAACATGTGGTATCTGGACGACGGAACCCTCGGAGGCAAAGCCACAACTGTATTACAAGATTTACAGTTTTTAATCGACAAATTTAAATTAATTGGCTTGGAACTAAATTTTTCTAAGTGTGAACTTTTTATCACAGATATTGTACCATCGGACCAAAGAGACGATTTGTATAATAAATTTAACAGTTTGGCTCCAAATTTAAAATTACTCAACAAAGAAAGCCTACGCCTCCTAGGAGCTCCGATCCTTCAAGAGTCTTTCCCGGTCTTTGTGGATGAACATCGTCAAAAATTTGACGATACGTCTAAGCGTCTCACCGAAATTCATAACCACGTGGCTTTCCATCTAATTAAATTTTGTCTTTTTGTGCCTAAATGTACATACATACTACGCTGTAGCCCTCTTTGGAATCATATACCATTACTATTAATTTTAGATGACGCGATCAAAAATATTTTAACCCAAATTCTTAATTGTTCACTTTCAAATAATTCATGGTGTCAGGCCTCTCTGCCTATTCGGTTTGGAGGTATTGGCATCCGCAAAATTTCAAGTGTTTCGCTACCGGCCTTTTTATCTTCTACTAATAGTGTTTCAGATCTTTTTAAAAAAATAATTTCAAACTCATCATCTGAAATTTCCATAGCATACGTAGAAGAAGCTAAAACGGCCTGGTCTTTGGCTTGTCCATGGGAGGTCTTACCCAAAAAACTTAGTTCACAAAGGCTATGGGACGAGCCCCTTTGTAAAATTATTCAAGATGAACTATTTCAAAAAAGTGTTGATATTAGGGACCGGGCTCGTCTCCTTGCCACTCGTGAAAATGAATCTGGATACTGGCTACACGCATTACCTTCTTCCAACATAGGTACCCTTATGGACGATGACAGCTTCTCCATTGCTGTGGGATTACGTCTGGGCATCTCCCGGACAGTACCTCACAATTGTCACTGCGGCAGTGAAGTAGACAGATTAGGCCACCATGGCCTGTCATGCCGCCGCAGTGCAGGGCGTCTCTCACGTCACGCCTCTTTGAATGACGTCATTCGTCGGGCCCTTGCCACCGTGAACGTGCCGGCTATATTAGAGCCGAACGGTATATCACGTGACGATGGCAAGAGACCCGACGGTATGACATTGGTTCCGTGGTGCCGAGGGAGACCGTTGGTGTGGGACGCGACGTGTGCTGACACGTTAGCAGCGTCCCACATATGCGGGACCTCACGAGCAGCGGGTGCGGCAGCGGATGCGGCAGAAACCCTCAAACGGAGGAAATATGCTGCCATTGGTGATGGCTACATTTTTCTTCCGTTTGGGGTCGAAACAATGGGTCCGTGGGGTCGAGATGCCCGGAGTTTTGTAAAGGAGCTGTCCAGACGTTTAATAGACGTCACTCATGACCAAAGAACTGGCGCTTACCTCGGCCAACGGATTAGCCTAGCAATTCAACGAGGTAACGTCGCCAGCTTTTTGGGAACGTTACCGGCAGACAGCTGCGACCTAGGTTCTGTTTTTTATTTATAACTATTTTGATTTTTATTTATAACATTTCAAATAGTTTTATTTATTTTTAAGTTGTATATTTGCTGTAAATATTTGATGTAATTAAAAAAAATAGACAAGACTATTATATAATATAATATATATTATTTATATTATTATGTTGTAATTGATTTATTTGGGTTAAGTGTATCCTTTTTGTTTAAATGCGTATGTATAAAATATGTCTTATGTAATTCTACATGTGCACGGTCCACACGCACACAGCGAGGGGACGATGGCGGAAGAACATGGTCAATCAAAATCATGAATTCAAGACGGCGGCTGAACTCTGACTGAAATGTATTTTCAAATTATAGTTAACTAGCTGTTACCCGCGGCTTCGCCCGCGTTATTTGTGTCTTTATGACCATTGAGGTCTAGATCGATGATCTCTTAGGCCAAATCACCATAGGTGCCCTCAAAGTCGAACTCATTATCCTCTATTGTTAAAGTCATTAATCATTTTGGTTAGGTTAGTATACGAAATTGTGCTGTTTAAATGTTTGACTGAATACAACAGTTCCTCAAACATTTCTTACAAAGAAAATAAGGTGAATAGCTGCGCGAGCGTAGCGAGCGCTATTATTGGGCGAGTGAACATTTTTATGGCGTTTTATAACCCTGACAGTTTAATGACCTAATCATCAAGTCAATATAGATGACTCTTAGGTCGAACTCGATATCGTCAATTGTTGAAGTCATTAATCATTACTTGGTACTTGGTAAACCTAACGAAGGTTTACCAGCGAGCGCGAAAATTTTTACGTCATTATATAACCCTGGCAGTTTTTATAACCTACTAAATCAACACCGATGACCCTAGATACTTGATATCCACTTATTTTAAGGTAAAAATTCATTATGATTATTGAAGGTAGTACTGTTTCAATTTATAAACTCGTTTTGATACATGTGGCTATTAAAATACAAAAAATGCTGAAATGAAACCTACAAAGTAGACAAAACAAAGGTTTGCGCGAGCGCAGCGAGAGCTAACAATGCGCGAGCGAAGCGAGCGCGAAAATTTTTACGTCATTTTATGACCCTGACAGTTTTTATGACCTACTTAGTCAACACCGATGACCCTAAGATTAAACTTGATATCCACTTATTTTAAGGTAAAAATCATTATGATTATTGTAGGTTGTACTGTTTCAATTTATAAACTCGTTTTGATGCATGTGGCTATTAAAATACAAAAAATGCTGAATCATTTCTTACAAAGTAGATAAAACAAAGGTTTGCGCGAGCGCAGCGAGCGTTATCAATGCGTGAGCGAAGCGAGCGCGAAAATTTTTTACGTCTTTTTATGACCCTTACAGTTTTTATGACCTTCTAAGTCAACACCGATGACCTTAAGGTTAAACTTGATATCCACTTATTTTAAGGTAAAAATCATTATGATTATTGAAGGTTGTACTGATTCAATTTATAAACTCGTTTTGATGCATGTGGCTATTAAAATACAAAAAATGCTGAATCATTACTTACAAAGTAGATAAAAAAAAGGTTTGCGCGAGCGCAGCGAGCGTTATCAATGCGCGAGCGAAGCGAGCGCGAAAATTTTTTACGTCTTTTTATGACTCTCACAGTTTTTATGACCTTCTAAGTCAACACCGATGACCCTAAGGTTAAACTTGATATCCACTTAGTTTAAGGTAAAAATCATTATGATTATTGAAGATTGTACTGTTTCAATTTATAAACTCGTTTTGATGCATGTGGCTATTAAAATACAAAAAATGCTGAATCATTACTTACAAAGTAGATAAAACAAAGGTTTGCGCGAGCGCAGCGAGCGTTATCAATGCGCAAGCGAAGCGAGCGCGAAAATTTTTTACGTTTTTTTATGACCCTTACAGTGTTTATGACCTTCTAAGTTAACACTGATGAGACAAAGGTTTAACTTGATATCCACTTATTTTAAGGTAAAAAAATCATTATGATTATTGAAGGTTGTACTGTTTCAATTAATAAACTCCTTTTGATGCATGTGGCTATTAAAATACAAAAAATGCTGAAATATTACCTACAAAGTAGATAAAACAAAGGCTTGCGCGAGCGCAGCGAGAGCTATCAATGCGCAAGCGAAGCGAGGGCGAAAATTTTTACGTCATTTTATGACCCTGACAGTTTTTATGACCTACTAAGTCAACACCGGTGACCCTAAGGTTAAACTTGATATCCACTTATTTTAAGGTAAAAATCATTATGATTATTGAAGTCTGTACTGTTCTAATTCATGTCATGTTTTGATGAATGTGGCTATTAAAATACAATAATTGCTGAAATGTTTCCTACAAAGTAGATATAACTAATGCTTGCACGACCGGAGCGAGCGCTATTACTGCGCGAGCGTAGTAAGCGCTATCACTGAAAACGAAACTGAAATCACGAAAAAAATTTTACGACCTTTTATGACCCCGACAGTTTTTATGACCTACTAAGTCAACACTGATGACACAGAGGTTAAACTTCATATCCACTTATTTTAAGGTTAATATTCAATATGATTATTGAAGGTTGTACTGTTTTAATTTATGGACTCGTTCTGATGCATGTGGCTATTAAAATACAAAAGATGCTGAAATGTTTCCTACAAAGTAGATACAACAAATGCTGCGAGACCGGAGCGAGCGCTACCACTGCGCGAGCGAAGCAAGCGCTATCACTGCGCGAGCGAAGCGAGCGCGAAAAAATTTACGACCTTTTATGACCCTGACAGTTTTTATAACATACTAAGTTAACACTGATGACACAAAGGTTAAACTTGATATCCAATTATTTAAGGATAAAAATCATTATGATTATTGAAGATTGTACTGTTTTAATTTATGGCCTCGTTCTGATGCATGTGGCTATTAAAATACAAAAGTTGCTTAAATATTACCTACAAAGTAAACCAAACAAATGATTGCGCGAGCGCAGCGAGCGCTATCACCGCGCGAGCGAAGTGAGCGCAAAAAATTGTACGTTTTATGACGCTGACAGTTTTTATAACCTACTAAGTCAACACCGATGACCCTAAGGTTAAATGTGGCTGTTAAAACACGAATGCTTATGAAATACTTCCCACAAAGCAGATAAAACACGTTGGGCAAGCAAAGCCATCGCGTAAATTTTGATGACTTTTAATGACCCTGACAGTTTTATGGCCTAATTAAGGTACTTATTAAGTTTAGTCATAATCTATGAACCTAAGGTCAAACTTTTATGATTATGCAAACTCTATGTAAAGTTAACAAAAAATATAGGCACCCACACTTAACTGCCGAAAAAAAGTATTCTTTGCCCTCTTATGCCCTATTCAATGTGTTTGTACAAAATTTCATCTGAATCGGTCAAGCCGTTTGGCCAAAAAGAGGCCACACATTTACAAAATTCCATAATATAAATATAGACAACCGAAATTTCCACCCAAAAAAAAAGTATTCGTTGCCCTCCTATGTCTTTTTGACTGTCGGTGTACAAAATTTCAGCTTAAATGGTTAACCCGTTCGACCGAGAGTAGGCCACACATTTAAAAACTTCGATTTAAAAATTCTGGACACCTGGACTCGACTGCCAGAAAAAAAATATCCCATGTGATTCTATGCAATATGAACTGTAATACTCGTATGTATAAAATTTCAGCTGAATCGGTCAAGCTGTTTAGCTGATAAGAGGACACACATTCACAAAATTCAATAAAAAAATCTAAACACTCAGACTCGATGGACAAAAAACAGTATCCGATATCCTATTCTGCCCTATGAACTGTCTTTATACAACATTTCAGGCAAATCGGTCAAGCCGTTTATTCGAGAAGAGGTCTTAAATTTACAAAAATTAATTAAAAATATCTGGACGTGAAAGCAAAAAAAAAGTATCCTATATCCTATTCTACCCTATGAACTGTCTTTATGCAACATTTCAAGCAAATCGGTCAAGCCATTTATTCGAGAAGAGATCTTAAATTAAAAAATATTTGTACCCTCTGACTCGATAGCCAGAAAAAAAGTATTCTATATTCTATTCTGCCTTTTGAACTGTCTTTAAACAACATTTCAGGCAAATCGGTCAAGCTGTTTATTCGAGAAGAGGTCTTATATTTACAAAATTCAATTAAAAATATCTGGACCCCCTGACTCGACAACCAGAAAAAAATTATCCAATATCCTATTCTGCCCTATGACATGTATTCACACAAAATTTCAGGCAAATCGGTCAAACCGTTTATTCAAGAAGAGATCTTATATTTACAAATTTCAATTAAAAATATTTGTACCCTCTGACTCGATAGCCAGAAAAAAAGTATTCTATATTCTATTCTGCCTTTTGAACTGTCTTTAAACAACATTTCAGGCAAATCGGTCAAGCTGTTTATTCGAGAAGAGGTCTTATATTTACCAAATTCAATTAAAAATATCTGGACCCCCTGACTCGACAGCCAGAAAAAAACTATCCTATATCCTATTCTGCCCTATGACATGTATTCACACAAAATTTCAGGCAAATCGGTCAAGCCGTTTATTCGAGAAGAAGTCTTATATTTACAAAATTCAATTAAAAATATCTTTACCCCCTGACTCGATTGCCAAAACAAAAGTATTCTGTATCCTATTCTACCCTACGAACTGTCTTTATACAACATTTCAGGCAAATCGGTCAAGCCGTTTATTCGAAAAGAGATCTTATATTTACAAAATTCAATTAAAAATATTTGAACCCCCTGACTCGATAGCCAGAAAAAAAGTATTCTATATTCTTTTTTGCCTTATGAACTGTCTTTATACAATATTTCAGGTAAATTGGTCAAGCCGTTTATTCGAAAAGAGATCTTATATTTACAAAATTCAATTAAAAATATTTGAACCCCCTGACTCGATAGCCAGAAAAAAAGTATTCTATATTCTTTTTTGCCTTATGAACTGTCTTTATACAATATTTCAGGTAAATTGGTCAAGCCGTTTATTCGAAAAGAGATTTTATATTTACAAAATTCAATCAAAAATATCTAGACCCCCTGACTCGATAGCCAAAAAAAAATTATCCTATATCCTATTCTGCCATATGTTCTATCTTTGTACAAAATTTCAGCCAAATCGGTCAAGCCGTTTGACCGTGAAGAAGTCCCAAACAAACAAACAAACAAACAAACAAATAAACAAACTGACTTTCGCATTTATAATATTGGTGTTGAGGTGTTGATGTTGATTTATACACGGAATAAAAAAATCACCAAAGGAAAATCAACCTCATTTTCAAGTAGTTACGTTTTGTGGGTTCTAGCAAAATATGAGATAACCGAACAAAACAGTGGTTTTATTTTTCTAAACGTTATTTGAAAGAGTTTTAAATATTTTTGAATACGTTTATTGTTTATTGCATATTGATACGGCTATAAGCTGCGTAACTGCATAAGTCTGCATTTCACATAAACATCGTGCGTTTGGAGAAGATCAACTCTCGGGCCATGTCGGTTTAGAAAGTATACTATTTGAATGAATTTATTAGAAAAATTATAGTAACTTACCTATCTTTTTGGTTCGTAATTAAAATAATTAATGGCTTCTAAAGTAAAGTGTTACAATATGTTCACATACCAAGGACAAGGTCTACTGTATTTAATTAATAATCACCATCATTTAACACCCTGTACCTCATAAATCTTCCGTAATTACTTCCTATGTTGCTATACATTACGAAACAAACATTCTTGCAAAATTGTTTCCAAAACTGTCTAAACATAATCAGGTTGTAACGGATGAGTTTCTTGAAAATATTAAAGAGAGTTTCAAAACATATATCTTCGTCTTTTAGCGAAGGTGAAATTCCACATGTCTACACGTAGTTCACAGGGATAGCTCAAGGTATGTGGAATTTGACATTGCATTATTTATGTGCGTCTCAGTTTGTAGGTTTTTAAAAAAAATACTTTATAGGCTAACGTTTGACCACTATCTCACCTGTTGGTAAGTGATGATGCGGTCGAAGATGGTAAGCACGCTAGGCCTAGAATGGGAACTGGCTCTCAAGGATAGCTGCCGGAACACATTAGATGTTTTGGTGACAGATTTTCAATCTTGAGGGTGGTATCTGGCCAGGCGGACACTAGATAGTGTCCTACTACCAGCTAAACAAGTTGTGCATAATATATTACGCTGTGACTAAATTGCGCCACATTTTAACAATGATAGTAACTGGTAAACATACATTTAAGCTTAGAATCTGCTAAAGAACGAAATTAACAGAAGGTACATATATACAACTTAAAAATAAATTAAACGATTAACTGAGAATACATGAAATGTTATAAATAAAAATTAAACGAACATTATATTATTATATTACATTATTTAATGTTACAAATAAGAACTAAATTTGACAATAACCTTACGAGTGCAACAAGATTAGTCAGACATTGCGTGTAAGTGCAGAATTTTAATCTGCCTTTATACTGAATTTTTATCGTATACTTTGACTTTTTGACATTGAAGCTAATGAAAGTAAAGTAAAAACATCACATTCATAGCCACTTTCTTTTAAAATGTGTTTACAAAACTAGTAGAGATAAGAATATTATTACCGTTTAGGCGTGCAATACATATCTAACGACTACATGCATCTTTGTAGACGATTTCATTTTCTTCCTTTATCATCTCGACGTAGAATAGCTGATATCACCTTCCTGCTCAAGATAACTTCCAATCGTATTAACAGCCTGGAACTTACTAGTAAAATAAAACTGAATGTTCCTGTTCAGTGTTTACGGAATAACCCACCTATCCATATTCCTTCAGTAAACACATATTACCGGCAAAATAGTTTCATATGGCGAGCAAGAAGTAGTGTATTTGCTGAATTTTTATTTTCAAGATCTATAAGTATTTGTATTTTTATTGTGTTACTTAATGTTTATACTCACATTTTTTCATACCATAATCTGTTTTCGTATACGTGTGAACCTTTAATTGGTTTTATGGTTTATACACTGTCAATCGTTTAGTTTTAATTGAAAATGTTGGCTTACCATAAATAAATAAATAAATTATAGTTAAAATATTTTTTGCTGAACCTAACCCTTAACGCCCTAGGGACGACCCTGGGCGCACCCGAAGGCGATATGGCGATATGAGGGGCTTTGTATGTTATACGTTCCGACACCTCAACTTAGAGTAAGAGCTTGAATTTTTTCGAGTACTGCTGGAAAGAAAACTTCGCTAATATTATTTTAAAAATAGTATTTGGTGGCAGCCAGTTAGGTGGGTTGAGACTATGTTGCTGTATGTGGATAAGATAAATATCGGTTGTTCAGTGCCTCATCCACTTCATCCTACAATATTAAACAGTCACAACACCATTTGAGACCACATCGTCACTTAACGTCAGGTTAGTAAGTGGTCAAGTGCTTGCTTGGATGGTGTAAAAGAAAATACATTCCAAAATCACGTTTTCATAGATTTCTGTAGTTGCAATCAATTAAGTCTGCGCAAATACTTCCATCCAGCATGGAAATGCAGTCAGACAGGCGGCTTGCTAGATTTTGTAAATTAGGTTATATTTTATATGATTTGTTTGTTCTAATGTGATATTTAATAAATGCATTATATGTTATAAACAGTACCTGGATGACCGAGCTTTACTATTTCACAAAAAAAGACCAATTAAACGACGTTTTATAAAAATGAAACCTAGCTAGATTGATTTATCGCCCCCGAAACCCGCTGCATACTAAACTTCATGAAAATCGATTGAGCCGTTTCCGACATTCAGATTATATAAATACAATAAATGATTGATTTAGTCTTTTGATTGTCTCAGATTTAGTAAGATAGTTTTAGCTTACGTACAGTCTGCTGCGAATGGTATGTGAGATATGAGTGTGTGTCAGAGGACGTGTAACAAGTATTCCATCAGAGATATAGGCGCGTATCTGTCCCGGCTCCTACTGCGACCACCTCCCCGGCTATCAGGGAACCAGCAAACTACAAGAGATTCTTAAATATTGTTTGTATTTTAAATGAAATCATAAGTATGATCTAAGATGGCCTGATATTGGTTGTGATGATGACGGCCTGACCGTAGAAAAATCGCTCGATCATATACAGATATTATTTATTGCAGTCAAACTCACTACCTACTAAAATAAGCTAGACTAGATTAAATTCAATTAAAAAAATATATTTTATTTTCAATCAACAACGTATCGTTCGCCGAAGCATGATTGTCTTACCCGGAAGTCAAAAAATATATAAAATTGATTAAAATACGACGTTATATATAACTCTAGTCCAGAACTAAGTCTGGTTCAACAAAGTGTAACAAAATAAATCGCGTCGGCCAGCGCCCTATAATCAAGATCCTGAAGAGAGCCTCCGAATAAGGCCGCAATTATTGGCGATCGCTATATCAACATCCCGTAATTCCCGTTTTTTAAATCAATAAGTGAGTCGAGAGTGAATAGGTATCTTTTGGGTAAGTGCACTACATTATCGACCGCATCGTCACTTAACATCAGTTGAGATAGTGGTCAAGGGCTACCCATTATCGCATTTAAAAAAACGTGAGATTTTATAATACTTTTACTAAGTAACAAATCTAGAACACAGTAAAAATTTAAACAAACTTAGTAAAGTATATTATCATCCCAGGATATATACTTAAGTATATAACTGGGATTAATGGTCAATCCAAACCTAATTGAAATCGATACCCTCTTTGCATATTATGACACAAAGTCAGCGCCACCTCTACGCTCTTCTCAGCCCGTCGTAGAATGTCTACGTGAAAGCCTACGGCGTAGATCGGTTACACCGGAGACTCACCACATCCTAGCATTAAAGCCGTGTCGTACCCAAATAATGTGTTATGGCGTCTTGAATACTTCGCAGATAATGTACCCACGTGTACTGAAATATTACCAGGGAAACAATATATAAGTAATGACTACGAAAGCTCAGCGTCTGTTTATAAATCAATGCTACCGTCATGCACCTTTCATGCTAAGGTTGTCTGGGAAAAATTGCTCGCTTAAATTAATTTCATCCAGAAAATTATCTAAAAAAGATCGCCAATTGTATTTTAATATTTTAAAAGTGTATATTTTATACCATGTCATACATACAAAACACATACAATACAAAAACTCCTAATTGATATGTTATAACATGTCAATTAGGAGTTTTTGTATTGTATTGTATTGTCATTATTTCGATTAATCGAAACATACGATTCGCCCATGACTATACATAAATTTCAATGCTGAAATAATTGAAATATATGACGATGACCCCTTTGCATTTTTTGCGGCTGATAGTCGGACAATCAGTTCCATTCGGAACATGATTTGTACTGCAATTAGTCTGCGTTTTATTTATCTATTATGTTTCATTATTTCACAATTTTTTGGATAAAAATTGTCTGAAGTACTGAAACATGCACTGGGTTGCGGGTGCACGTAATGGTACGGTTGGCAACCCTACATTAATAAGGGGAATTCAACATGTGTTTTAAGTGTGACGTTCGACGTCTAGATGAAAGCTGAATGGCTCAATACCTTTGTTTTTTTTTTTGTAAATTCAAAGCGTTATGTTTCTGTTATATCTATATTTTTTGTTGAATATGATCTATTTAATGTTATTTGACGTGTGTAAGTGCTAATTTTTAATTTGCCCATATACTGAATAAATGCTTTGACTTTGACTTTGACTTTGACATTAATTATTCCAATATTTCATTTCGTGCAGCTTGTGACTATCGTCAATAACTTTTAGCAGACATTTAACTGAAATGACTTGAAGATATTTATTTACTCGTAGTTAGTGGCGTAGCAGAGTTGATAAACTCTACAAATTGGCAAAGAATTGACACAGACATATGTTTCATATGCGATAACTATTTCGAAAACTAACAGTATTGTGCACTAAAGGAGTAGACGTAGTGACAGTTACTTGCACTACGAACTGTTATTGTCATTTCCGTCATAAGTTACTACGCAGAATTTACCAATAAGACACTCTAGCTTTTTTATATATAATGTAGACTCCAACAATTTTATATACATAGTCTAGACTCACCACAACCTGTCCTTATTCCTAAACCCCGCTTCCACCGTAAGTTAGTGCGACAAATGAATTAGTTTAACGTCGCGTCGCGGTGGGCTGCAAGCTTAATAGCGCTTTAACTAACTGCTATTATATGAAGCTAGCTAGTAGGAGTAGGGGTGACAGTACATTTCAATTTGTATCGTATGAAATAATCACATATTGTTTATATGTATAATTGTTTTAGAATTTCTTTCCAGCAATGTTTTAAGTTCAAAGAAATTATTCAGTATGTAACACGTCTTAAATTAATATAGATTTGGATTGGGACTAATATGGATTTGGGTGAAGTTATACTTCATTCTGCAAGTTTATTAAATGTTTGTTTTTTTTCTGGTAAGATGATATTATGTGTAAGAACAGAATAGCTTGACAAGGTGTAGCATGCTAGAATGACAGGAAACTCAAAAGCAATACTTTTTTGCCTCTAGAGAATCGGCAATTCAATTTAAATTTATTTATTGTTCCATTTGGGTACATCGTACACTTATGAACGTCATTTAAATACAATTAAGTACAAATAGTGACTAATACATTGTAATACCAGTACAAACGTAAAATGACTATCTTGCTTAAGAGCATCTTTATGAGATTTAGACACACAGACGAGCCTATAGCGAGAACTGTGTTTATTTTTTTTTTACAAGCTTTATTTCAAGCTTTATCTGTACTTCACGGCAAATTTGTCCATCACAAATCTTGCAATTGATTTTAGAGCGACTTCCAGGGGTCCAGGGGCGAAATTTTGCATACATGCGTAAATTGCGTGACTATGCAATATTATGGTGCTGATCTGATGATGGAGCCGGAAGGTGGCCAAAGGAACTCCTAAACTACACATGTTAAGCCTGTCGGCTTTGGGCTCGGTGGTTTTTCTTGCAGCATTTTGTAAATTATTAATTATAATAATGGATTTAGGATGTTGTTTAGACTGCCTCGGTTTTGTGGCGCATCAGGTATGTTCTCCCAGGCTCACACGGATTGTTTTAAAACAATACTGCGCAAACGAACTGCCTCCCTGATGAGACGCCTAAGAGACAGTAGCAACAGCCTCCTAAATACCATACTGTGGAGATCTGACTGTCCGATTGTGCGCCATTGGAACACAATACACAGACCAATAGCTAAATTTAATATAAAATAGTTATGTAAAGTAGTCAATTGTATTTGTGTAATGCAATTAATAATTTTTAAAATCAACTAGGTATAATACTAACATTATTTTTAATTTTTGCGCTACTAACAATCTATGGATCAATGGTCTGAAATAAATGATTAATAATATTAATTAAAATACATTACATTTTGTTAATTATCATATATATTTCTTCAGCTGGTATGTTCCCTATCAGATTATGTTATATAGTATTATATTTATTCTTAGTTGTAAGTTAGTTTCGACAGTAAACAACAAAAACCGCTAAGTGCCGCTTTAACAAATAGTGTAACCGGCATTTAAATTCGCCATTAAAGCTCTAATAACTGTCCAAAGTGATTTTCTAGACGACATTGCTCTCCGTGACTAATCTGAAAATCTACGGAGGGGAGGGGGAGGAAAGGGTACAGGGAGGCTTTCAGGGCAATACCTTTGATCTTATATTAAGTGACATCGAGCACTTCTCAGATACTTTATTGTTTGTTGACGATATGAGATATGCCTTGTTAAGGAAATCAAGTCTATGGGTATAAAGTTTGTAGATTTTGGCACCTTTTGCATTTTTATTATCATACATTTTGGTAATTAAAGTTTTGTAGATCTGTTATGATATAATGTATTTCATAGACAAATACTGAAGACCAGTTTCACCGGCTCCTGATAGCCTTATTGGGAACATATCTAACAGATTTTTGACTACTTTTATTTGGCGTCATATGTGAGATAAATATCTGAAACTTTAACGGGAACCAGTGGAACTAGTTGTAAAGAAATAATGAAGTTATTTTTTTTTGTGACATAACGAAGTTTTCCTCCCAAGTTTTACCACAAAAACTAATATAAAAGCAGTATCACAACAAGATACTCAAATTATTATTACGCTAACAAATATCTAGGTAATCACGCTGTCTGGTAAATAAATTAAACTGAGTACATAGGCTCTTTACGGGCTGAAAGGCCTATCCAGAATAGTTATTTACGAGCAGACTGGACTTGGTAATATATTGAATCATTTATTATGATACATGTACGTATATGGTACACACATAATAAATATAGGCGATATGGTAGATCGTAAACTTTAAACTTTCGCGATTTGAATATAAATATGGTAGATACCTAAATAGTGTAGATAAGTAACATTTGGGAAAATAGAGCAATGTACGCTTTATTTTGTTTTTGTTGGACATCTCTAAAGAAGCCGAGGAGGTGAACAATAATCCGTATGTACTAAGTTTTTAACCGACTTCACAAAAAAGGAGGTTCTCAATTCGTCTGTATGTTTTTTTTTTTTGTGTATGTTACGCGATTTCTCCGTCAATTGTGAACGGATTCAAATGATTCTTTTTTTAATAGGTAGGATAAGTTTTCGAGGTGGTTTTATTTTAATTTTATCGAGATCTGATAATTATCTCCAGAGATATGGAGATAAATACCTCAAACATAGGAGAATGTAATGGTTTTAGTAGAAGAGTCCCAAGAAGATTATACACAATGGAGGTTGCTATTGCATATACTTTTGAAGACTAAAAAATATGACCTTGAATAATGTTTTTACATCTTTCTTCTCGTTGATTTTGGTTTTTGACAGATATTCTTACGGTAACTGTGAGCGAGATAGAAATAAAGGTGGGGATAATTAATATTTTTTATTTTTTTTTATATCTTATAGGCTAGCGTTTGACCACTATCTCACCTGTAGCTAAGTGATAAAGCGGTCGAAGATAGAGAAGTGGACTAGAATGGGAAGTGGCTCTCAAGGATAGCTGCCTGAACACACAGATGTTTGGCGACAGATTTTCTAACTTGAGGGTGGTAGCTGGCCAGGCAGACACTAGATATGTCCTACCACCATGCGGAGGTTGTTGGTTTCTTAACGATGTTTTCCTTCACCGGAGGGCAACTGTGAGAAGCGCACATATATTTTTCGATAGAATAATTCATTGGTGCACGGCGGTTTGAACTCGGTACCACGGCATCAAAGCCGACTGTTCTCCCAACTACGCCACCGGGCTCTCAATAAATAATAATATATTAATAATTATAATAAATAATTATATATAAATATAAATAATTTGTCTTCACAGGAATGTTCTACCGGGCAAAGATTTTTTGACATGACATGACGTTTAGCGAAGATGGCGGCCATTTCAGTCCCGCGACACTGCATACATTATTAAATAACTCAGAATTATGAATGTACTTGGTACCAATCAACACTGCAAAAAAAAAAAAAAAAGTATATATTGGATAGTAGATAGATACTATGTATGTAGTAGTAGTAAGTAGGTACATGTAGGTTAGTACGTAGGTAGATACATGTAGGTATTTTTTTTAAGTAATTTATTTTTCGCTTTTGAGTGCCTGTTAGTGATTATGAAGTCGGTTTTTTTTTTTTTTGAAAAGTAACTTATTTATATGACGTTGTCTCTGAATTGTAGCATTCACTGATGCTAAATGTATAATATTTTATGTTTGAAATAGCTTCGTGTTGGTTCTGCATTTATCAGATCTAATAGATATTTACAATACTAAGGAAGAAACGACGCAAACTTGCAAATAATAAGAAATCACAGGACATGTAAAATTAACTTTTAAAGTTTTTCTAAAGAAAGAATATACCTATCGTATATTCTACAAACAACTAAATATTGAGCCCTTACTACACCTATAAAAGCTATATATTGTCTCAGTAAGTAGGCAAACGAATGATTGCTTATCTTCACTGTAAGGGAACAAAACAGAAACAAAACGTTGCCATTATTTATAGAGCTGAAGATTTATTGGCACATTACTCTCCGCGATGCCTATTTTGGAAATGGACCTTTTTTCTTGTAACGCTCAAATTTTAGAAGAAAATAACGATATATTGTGTAATAGTTGTAACTATAATTAAGATTTATGGAGATGCTTATCAAATTATAATGGGACCACCTCGAGAATGTACTACCTTACCGATTAAAAGACGAATCATTCGAATCGGTTCAAAATTGACGGAGTAATCGCGTAATGATACATACAAAAAAAAATTACAGACGAATTGAGAACCTCCTTCTTTTTGGAAGTCGGTTGAAAACTAGGTTGGACAATATTTTATACATAAACTAGCTACGCCCCACGGATTTGCTCGCCTTTAATCCTGGTTATACATCTTTCTCTTGAAACACAATATCTATTGCTGAAAACTGCATTAAAATCCGTTACATTGGCTAAGATCTAAGCGTACAGACACGGGAACGACATTGTTTTTTACTATGTAATAAAGGTAAAGACGATTCGTCAACGTTTTATTTAGTAGTTGTATGCTCTTTTGTGATACTTTTAATTTGATGCGACAAACTCTATAAGTACTGTTCTATCCCGCCGAGTCCTCAAGCAACGTGAAGCATCAACGTCGGCCCTTAGCCGGTGCACGTGCACCCTCCTCGTAGTTAGATCAATTATCCAAACTGCACAATCGCGGGTGAACTTTACAAAGGTTGCCCGCGGAACGCCATTATACCCACGGAACCCAGACGCAAATTACTCCCTCCTGTACATCAACTACTTGCATACTTTAACCACCACAAACTACTCTACAAGAAGTTTGTAATCTCTAAAAGAAAGGCATAAAGTTAGCTTTGCCGCGGATTGCGGGTAGACGTAAAATGGTCGAATAAACTAGTTGCATAATTCAAAATACTAACAAAGTTTGCGGTACGGTCGCATCACACTTAAGTCGGTGTCGTAAAGTACATTTTAGAGCACAGAATGATGCTGTAAAGTTGCGTAGAATATAAAGCGACAGGCTTTGTCCCGCGGTCAGCAATAAGAGGAAAATGCGCCATCTGCCGGCCGTTTTCGTTTCCGGTTGCCGACTTCCGGTCAGCGTCGGCTGAAATTTTGATCAGGATATAATGCAGCTTATTATGCGTGCTTTACTTTTTTCATATTTTTGAGGTGGAGCAATTCCTCATTTGACTTTTTTAGGCTTGCCGAGTTTATTTGACCAAAAGGTTCTCGTGTTCTATACGACGCTGTAACGTAAAATGCAAATGATATAGTATGAAGAGACAATAACGCTAATCCCTTACCATATATCCAATCTATACTATACATACTATTACCATAATTACTATAAAATATCATATTATAGATATAACGTTTGTAAGTTAATGTGTATAATATCGGTTTTAATAGTTTGAGCATTCATTACATCTGATGCTGTTCTTCAGACAGACATAACGCAGCTTCATTTAACTCCTCACTCACTGTCATCACTACATGGTATAAAACAAGTAACAAAATTAAAATTTTGAATAAACACCCACGACAATGTCCTTTAGAAAATTAACGTTATAACATCTATCTAAGAACCACCACTGATTAATTACGAACCGTTTTAAGACAAAATCGAACTAGTTTTTGAGAAAAATGGCAACATGGATTTGCATAAACAAAAGATTACTGCACCGCCCCCTGGTGACTGGACACCGTAAAACTTATTTAAGCACATGCACCTATCAAAAACGAACCCATAACTGAAAACTGCATCAAAATCGGACTAGTCGTTTTGAAGAAAAATGGCAACATAGATTTGCACCTACAAATGATTACTGCAGCGCCCCCTGGTGAGTTGTCACCGTAACACCTATCTAACAACATGCACCAATTACACTTGAACCCATAACTAAAAACTGCATCAAAATTGGACTAGTAGTTTTGGAGAAAAATGGCAACATGGATTTGCACACAAACAAACAAACATACTAATATTATTATTAAAAACGGTTGTACACACACGGCTTTTTTTATCGGAATTGCTCCAACTAGTTTCGGACATGTTTGATGTCCTTCTTCTGGGAGCCACGTCTACCGTTACGTACCGAAGCTCGTTGCGCGAGGACCTTGCGGTAGACATGGCTCCCAAAAGAAGGACATCAAACATGTCCGAAACTGGTCGGAGCAATTCCGATTTAAATAAAAACCGTGAGTGTACAACCGTTTTTAATAATAATATTATGTGTAATCCTCACGATGCATTTAATAATCAAACAAACATCCTCTCACCCCAAACGCATATAGTCTCCGTTCCGTCGTGGGTAATAAAGTCGTTTCCCGCTGTCTGTCCCTATGTATGCTTTAAATCTTTAAAACTACGCGACGGAATTTGATGCGGTTTTTAATAGATATAATGGTTCAAAAGGAAGGTTTATATGTATAATAAATGCATAATATAGTAAAGAAACATTGATAATTTTAGAGGTTTCTATTGTTATGTCGTAAATAAACACTATTTTGCGCTTACATTGCAAACGCTGGCTGAGCCCTACGAGATAGATCAAAATAATGTACTACAATATTGTACACCTTAAAAAGGTCTACAAAAAAGTTTACCATGGTATAGGTCTATCTCTTATGGATAACCCACAATACCAAATTTTATCCGTTACTTTTTACGAGAAATAATGGTTTAATTACGAAGTGATTTTAAGCAATACAGCATTAATTCCTATCCAATTAAGTTTAATTCCGAGTACCTTCATTACATTGTGCATTTAATATAGATAAATATGGCTGTTTACAGCATGAATGTTTATATGAATATTTTTGAAGATATTACAGATTTACAATGCAGGGACATAGCGGTTGCGGCGGTATTAACAATTATTACTCATCATTGCATCCGTGCGAAGCCAGGCGGGTCGCTAGTATTGAATAAAGTGGAGAGTCTGCGAAGGCTACTCAATCCGGTTAGTCTCGTGCCAGCGTCACCTGTGCACTGATTCGATTACACCCGCCTTCGTACCTTGGAGCAGACCAGCTTATCATATTGATTATCTCTGTGAAAATAAAGGAATCATTTTAGGGAAAGGTCCATACTAGACTCTGAGTGCTTTGAGTAGATTCACGTCTGTGCGGATTAAATTACTCTAAGGTAATTTTGTTCCAAATTGAATGAAAGAACATTTTCATGGAGTTTTAACGGGAACGTAACTATGTGCTCGCGTGTGCTGTCATTGTATTTTTAAAACTTGTAAACGTACATGTGGATTTTTAATCAATAAGTGTCGTTGAATGTGTACGAGTGTGTGAATCTAGTGGAGTGATATTAAAAACTAAAACAAGAAATCTTGTTAATTGTGAAAGTTGCGTTTATAGTTAGCTTATGGTCAGTAAGCAATTAAGTAATAATACTTAAATTAAGAATTTAAAACCACCCCGACTGATTTGTATACGTATAATTTTGTTCATTGAGACCATTGCAATGAGCCTGAATACGACATCTCGAGATCGAGTTGAGAGTATTAAGGAGATGTCTCAGCATTAGGTCAAGTATACCATATTCTTGCATTATAATTGAAGTAACAGGATACTGAATTTTATAATTATATAATAGCTTTTAAAAACTAAAAAAGAACCGACTTCAATGCCGCGCTATTCATTTTCAGTACCAATTTTGAGATGTTTATCTCAATATCTCTGGAGATACTTATCAGACCTCAATTAAATTACCATGGTACCACACTTGGGATCTCTCCTTTTGAACAAAAAAAGAATAATCAAAATCGGTTCATAAACGACAAAGTTATCCGCGAACAAAAAAAAATAAAATAAATACGGTCGAATTGAGAAACCTCCTCCTTTTTTTGAAGTCGGTTAAAAATGTAAACTACGCTAAACAGACGGCAGCAGCACATGAGCAGCAGTGACACAGGTAAGTAGTGCGCAGAAGCGCCATTTTGATTTTTTTGACGCCGCGGTCAAAGGACTACGTTTACGAGTTTACGAAAGTTGCTATTGTATTATTTTCAATGAATAAAGAGCTGCTAATATTTAAACAGCTGAACGGATTTTATGAAACACAGCTAAGAACACTCTCGATGAAGACACCTATCAACCAAAAAAAACTATATCAAAATCGGTTCATCCGTTTGGGCGCTACGATGCCACAGACATACACAGATACAGACATACACAGATACAGAGATACACAGATACACAGATATACAGATACACAGATACACAGATACACAGATACACAGATACACAGATACACAGATACACAAATACACAGATACATAGATACACAGATACACAGATACACAGATACACAGATACACAGATACACAGATACACAGATACACAGATACACAGACACACAGATACCTACACACGTCAAACTTATAACACCCCTTCTTTTTGCGTCGGGGGTTAAAAATTGCGCTCGATGTACAACATACCGAATGGTTGCTTCTTCATACACTTTGCTTGTATCCTGCGCTATACATATATTATCAAAACCTAAGCGTGAGATGAGCAAGGAAACTTGCTCACGACTCGTCATCAAGTTTACTTCGCCTGGTTTTATGTTATAGTACGCCAATAACATCTGGAATCAATCCTGTCAACACTTAAATTTAATCTGTGTTATAAGTAGCTTTCTTGCATCCCAATTTGCTAACCGACTTGACACAAAAAAGGAGGGGATTCTCAATTCGTCGGAATCTTTTTTTTATGTATGTTTACCGATTACTCGAAGATGCCTGAACTGATTTGGATTTTTTTGTTTCAAGGGTACCCTTTCCAGGTGGTTCCATTTAAATTTTAACGAAATCGGCCGAGCCGTTTTTAATATATCAACATTTGTAATACGATGCATTTGTATACCTACACGACCTATAAGACGACATGCTACTAACTACTGGCTACTTTGACTAGCGCGACGTTTGAAGTCGGTTCTTTTAGTTTTTTAAACGATCTTAAATTATGTTTCAACACAAGATTGATTCCCTTCGGCTGCTTACGGAACTGTAGGTTCGTCACCGGTAGAAGAAAAAAACGATACCAGTTACTAAAAGATTAGTTGATTGATACATTGATTAGCGTACAATGAACCGGACTCAAATGTGTAAAAATAAATTAGCCATGTTCTATTATTTAAAGTGAAATTAAAATTTTAATTAAGACGTTTTTATGTTACCAGTACAGCTTTTTACACTGTAGGGCACTTTTTTCCTAGTATCTGTTCTTTTTATTAGAGAATGTCCGTCGTATTATCTCCAGGACAACTTCCGCCTTATTGCTTAACTTGATCAGCGCTTGTTAATTTGTAACTTCATTTAAGCTTTGTGAAATTAATCTCGGAGATGTAGGATTGTAATTCACTTGACTGTTACAGTTGTTGTTGGACTTTGCCTAAAAATTTACTTTATGATAATATTTAGATAATTTCAAATACCAAGCAATGTTTATATAGTAGACAAGCAAGCGCTTGACCACTATCTCACCTGATGTTAAGTGTAGATGTGATCGACGATGTAGCACGCTTGCCTAGAAGATACCTGTTCACTCGCGATTTAAATACCCCCAGTTTGTACTTAACAGGAAACACAGACACTGGCAGGGAATTCCATTCCTTTGCTGTGCGTATGATAAATGTTGATGCAAACCACTTTGTACGACAAAATAGAATATCTACCATGTATCGATCTTTGTTTTTTATTAATATGACATTTGATTAACTAGACGCTGGTAAACAATGATAACTTACGTAATAAGTAGTCATAGATGACGCCACCAATGCATAATTGGGTTAACAAATGCAATCCACTAATTTCGTCGTATCGATGGATCGAACCGAGGCTTAATTGGCAGAGCACCTGGACGTGTAATCCGGGGGGTGCGGATTCGAGTCCCGTCGGTACGATGAAATTTTGGATTGTGTTTAACAATTTACAAAAATATAAAGTATGTGACACTTCAAAGAAACATAATATTTGGTAAGCAATGATGTCTGTTCGTAAGAAATACAGTGGACCTGTAAAGGTCCGTACCTTTACAGGTCCACACCGCAGCGTCTTGCATCCGCGATCAAGGCGGCGATCAGATAACGCAGTGGTATTTGTATCGACTAGTTCACACTAAACGCGATCAGAAAACAATTGAAAAGTACTGAGATCGCGCCCGCAGGACGCAGGACGCCGTGTTGTGGCCGTACCTTTAAACATGACAAATGTCACGTACCACTCAATCTGGTAAAAGCAAACTTAACTTATTTTTATGTGAACCGATCCTACATCATATATCTGAAGCGTTTCACAACTGTCTGCCTTACCATTAGTCATCGTCTTGATCGTAATACTATTTACTTATATTAAAAACAAAGTCTTGTCTGTGATACCGCGGTAAGGCGGTAAGCTCTATAGAGCTATAGCTATGACAAATATGTCAATAAAAAGTATAAATTCGAAGCACATACTTCATAAATAACTAATCTAATAGAAGTCAATAATAGTTGTAAAATAATAATAAAACTACACTCATACCTACATTATTTGATGGTAGCATCATAATAATCATAAGCCTTGTTTATAGTAAGTACGATTTCTGATTGGCACGGTACTCTACAAAACTACACTTGAAGTTTTCATTAAAGTAACTTGTCTGAAAGTTCTGAAACTATCATTTCATTATACGAAGTTTGCGGGTACTTACATTTTTATTGTTATTGGTTCACTTCGTCCTACCTACACTTCATCTGACGACTAAGAGAAACATAGACTGGGAAAATTACGATAGTTATGAGAAATTTTTCAGATTCAGATTTACAGATTTAAAAGTCAAATTTTATCTCTTGTAGGGTCAGCTCAGACCGTGACGCGACGCGGCGCGCACTTATTACAAGAGTGATACAAAAAAGAACTATATTTACTGCACAAAAAGACACATATTTCATTGACTAAGTTTGGCGGCTTCAGGCTGCGCCGCGCGGCGTCGCGCTGCACCACGCGGCGCAGCGGGAAGCAGCGTGATAAACAATTTTAAAACTTTTAAAACTTTATTAACTTCACAATAAGATACACATTACATTGAAATAATTTGGTGACGTCGCGCGTTTTGCTATGGCGTCGGTAAGCGCCGCGAGGCTTCTCGCTGCGCCGCGCTGCGCCGCGCGATACCAAATGCATCGTCACGTGGCGTCACGTCGCGTCGCGTTGCAGTGTGAACTGACCCTTAATTTACGGCCGTATTCATAAAGATTTTAAGGAACGCATAGTGGCGGATTAGACACAAGTAATGTCACAATGGACGCCCTCCAGCTAGGTGGCGGATGATATACGCAAGCTGGCTGGCAGCGGCTGCAAACTAGGAGCTGATGATCGAGCACAGTGGCGTGCCATAGGAGAGGCCTATGTCAGCAGTGGACGAATACTGGCTGCTAGTGATGATGATGATAGTGATGATGAATGTCATAATGTATTGGTTTGAAGGACAATATGCGTTCGTAAGCACTGTAACACCTCATAGTGTTGATTGTGAATACGGGGGTTAGTTACTTTGAGAGTAATTTTCCGTTTCTTTACTCATGTGGTAATGTTGCAAACATAACGTGCTACTTAATTTAACGAACTAACAACGTAGTCCTCTTTTTCCATCAGACAACTGGACATTCCATCAATGCGCACGAAGTGATTTCACGTTCCACGTTCATCATACGTACTATCAAGGAATAGAATTCCCTGCCGGAGTCTGTGTTCCTTATCAACTTACGGAGTTTCTGTAGAACAAGTGGAACTACTGTTTCTGGAGATACTGTGTAATGCACCGTACTACAGAATATATAATAGGACAAGTAACCGTACTCACATACGACATAACTCGATAGTGTTACTCCAGAGCGGGTAAAAATCAACTCGTGGACCGCAAAAACGACCTTTGTTTGAGCTTTGAATTACGCGATCCACACGTTGATTTTTTGAGTAAAAGTATTGAGTAATATGAGGACGGACCGTTTTATATCTGATAGGCTAGCGTTAGATCAGTATCTCACCTGGGGGTAAGGGATGATATGGTCGGTGAACACGCTAGGCCTAGAATAGTCTGATTCTCAAGGGCTGTGTTTTGCTGGAACATCGTAATTTTATGGTGGCACATTTTCTTCTTCATAGTGGTAAGGTAATGTTGGTAGCAAGACAGGCGACATTGATAGAGTACTATAGAATAAAACAAAGTACCGGACCCATACAATCAAAACATATCAAAAATCCTTTATTCCTGTCGTCTCGTTTCGACATCTCAGTTCAGAGAGATTCAGAATTTGATATGCAGCCGCCGGCGGCGACGCTCGCATATGAGGTTTATTTACGCCGGGGGCAGCTGGATATGAACCTAATGCTATGTTTTTCCTTATTTGTTCTGTATAGTATGGAGCCTTTGTGAGACAACAATGAAATCGGGATGAGTTACTATGATCTCGCAAAGGATAGATATTAATTTCTGGAAAGACGGGACGGGACAGTGACGGTGTAAACATTGTCATAACAATATTTTGTTTGGCCAATATTATACTTATCCTACTATTATTGATACGAAAGTTCCAATGGGTATAAGATATGGATAAGTTTGTTACTACGTCACGCAAAAGCTACTAAACCGATTCTTATAAAACTTTGTAATAATATTGGCTTACACATCAAAATAGCACATAACACTATATAGGTATAATATATAAATATATTGTGTAAATATATTTATTACGTTAGTCGACAAAAATCTGCCGTCTGAGAGCTATTTCGACACGTGATTTTTTTTAATATCTTATAGGCTAGCGTTTGACTTCTATATCGCCTGGTGATAAGCGATGATGTAGTCAAAGATGGTGAACACGCTAGCCCTAGAATACTCTGACTCTCAAGGGCTGTGTGCTGTCGGAACACCGTAAGGTTAAATCGGCAGATTTTATCCTTGATTATGGTAAGCTACTTTTCGGTAGCAGGTCAGACGTCACATTAATATTGTAAATTGTTGAACACAATACAAAATTTCATCGTACCGACGGGACTCGAACCCGCACCCCCCGGATTACACGTCCAGGTATCGATGGATCGAACCGTGGCTTAATTGGCAGAGCACCTGGACGTGGTGCGGGTTCGAGTCCCGTCGGTACGATGAAATTTTGGATTGTGTTTAACAATTTACAAAAATATAAAGTGACACTTCAAAGAAACGTAACATTGATATTATATGCCACCACCTGTATACCAACTAATATACCACCTGTGAAAACTTGAATGTTTTTACAGTCACTGCCCATTGCAGCTTTATTGCGCTAAATCTAATTATTCGATGCTACTTGATCATTTTGGTTCTGTGATGAATTACTTTGTTCCAGATAAAATACTAAATGCGGTCGATTTGGTTTCTGTATGCAAAATCAGGGCACACGGTCGAAATATTGCAAAATATATTTACTACAATAAGTGACTTACAATAAGTCATAAAGACTTACAGAAAGGACTCATCCCAGCAGCCTTTCAGGTTAAAGCTAGGTAGCCTACCTTACTAGCTAGCTCAAATGGGACCTCCTCGGAAAATAATTCTCGAGAGAGATGACTAGTAACTAACTATATACAAGTTTTAAGATAAATAAGTAAAATAAACTAACAAATTCAACACGAAAGCGATAAATCTTTACTTTAAAGTTAAATGTCCTAAGTGGAAATTCCAAGCAAACGGAGTCTCGAATCATAGTTTGTTTATTTATTCACCGAGTAAGTTAAGGTTCGAAGTCAAGTTCTGTTTCTATACGGTGCTCACTAGTGCGTTTTGTTTTTCGACCAAGGATTCGATATAAAAACGATTCGCATCTTCAAAAGACTGCGGCTGGCATCGGTTAAATCGGGGTTTACAAGATAAAATCGACTCCTCCTACTGTTGAAGTCGGTCAAAATGTAGCCTATGCTACCCGGACCATAATATAACGAATTGATGATGGTGTCTATTTTCAGTCCATGATTCATCAAAATCGGATGAATAGTTTAGGTGCTACGTAGGAACATACGTAAATATAAACTAACATACATACATACCTAGACTGTTAAAATCATAACCCTTCCTTTTATATTCGGGTAAAATAGTAATCAATTTATCAAGCGAATGACTTGAACAGTTTTGTGCACTACTGCAGTTTTCAGGTTCTTTAAAAGAAAGTTGAAATCAACACGACACAATTGCATTGTTCAGGGCGATTCTCCAAATAGGTTCCGCTGTAAACGCCTCGTTTCTCGAGCACCTGTTCACTTCATTTAGAGAATTCTATTCCATTCCATTTTTGCATCGCAAAATGTTTACAGAATCCTCCCGTGAAACCATTCGCATGTAAATCATAAAATTTCTTTAGAAGAATGAAAGTTTCTATAGAAAAATATGAAGTTTCCGCGGAGCGCTCGCGTTATTGAAGCATTTTGAAATAAATCAGAGATTCAAAGGAAAGTATTGCAGTGGTAGCGAGATACTTAAAATACGAGTATGTTTACTATGATTGCAGTGACAGGAATGGCCTCAATTTTTTTTAGAAACAAGCACATGTAAACGTACGCATTTCACTGAATCAGGAGTGAGTTATACATACATACATAGTATCTATCTACTACCTATTAGACTTGGCTGGCACCGACTTCAAATAGATAAGTGGGTAGCGCTTATAATAATTTTAAGTAAATTATTTTTCGCTTTTGAGTGCCTGTTTGTGATTATGAAGTCGGTTTTTTTTAAAAAAATAACTTATGAGTTCACATGCCGATAGAAATCATAGCTCAATAAATCGTTTAATGTAGATGGAGATGCAAATGATTAGAATATAAATTCTACGGTATACTTTTTGCCACAAGTAACACCGCGGCACGCAACTTGTGACAAACAAAACTCAAACTTGCAACGTTGCAAAAACATGTTTCACCCCATAATCAAAAACCAATTCGCACCTCTAACACTCGGCGTTATTCCAATTTAAAACCGCACATAAGAAAGTGTCGGGGTGTGTTCACCCCCCGGACCCCGGGCGAGGGGGTGAGAGGGCAATAACCGAGGGGTGAAGGACAAGGTCAATATTTGACGGCTTGAGATGAGGCGAGATAATACTGAATCGATTTATCGTGTTGTTTGAGACGACGCCTCTGATTTCTCTGATTATTAAGTAATACATTATTTTGATTTTATTCACTATTTCGTGAATAATGTCATTAGCTTGTACACAGTTTGTCACAGCAGATCGCCGCACAAAACTGCGTCCGCGTAATCTAATAACCATTTTGCATTACGTTTTGAGACAAGGAACGTTTCTTATCACAAAACTGCTTACGAAAAATAACTGCTTACTTTTGATCCGCGAAACTACGTATACCGTTATTAGCCTCGTAAGCAGTTTCTAGAACCGCTTACGTTAAATAACGCCCACCGCTAGTAGCTGTGTAGTCCTGAATATTTGGACTATGCCAAGTATATATGTCAAATATAAATATAGTTATTTTATATTTTGTTATCTTGGAATCATTACAATAAAAACTAACAAATAAATAAATATAAAAAAAAGCTTTTCTTAAAAAAAATCTTACACATTAAACTACCAAACTAATAATTAAATCTTACATTCTTACTTTATAATACACAAACAGTACTATTTTAATATTATGTTTCTTTGAAGTGTTTCACACTTTATATTTTTGTAAATTGCCACCAATGCATAATTGGGTTAACAAAATGCAATCCACTAATTTCGTCGTAACGATACTTCGCACCGTGGCTTAATTGGCAAAGCACCGGAACATGTTATTCCGGAGGTTGCGGGTTCAAGTCCCGTCGGTACGATAAAATTTTGGATTGTGTTTAACAATTTACAAAAGTACTATTTTAGTTATTAATCTATACTAATTTTTAACCGACTTCAAAAAAAGGAGGAGGTTTCTCAATTCGACCGTATATTTTTTTTTTTTTTTTTTTTTTTTTTTTTTTTTTATGTTTGTTCGCGGATAACTTCGTCGTTTATGAACCGATTTCGATTATTCTTTTTTTGTTCGAAAGGAGAGATCCCAAGTGTGGTCCCATTGTAATTTTATTGATATTTGATCAGTATCTCCAGAGATATTGAGATAAACATCTCAAAATTGGTACTGAAAATGAATAGCGCGGCATTGAAGTCGGTTGTTTTTTAGTTTTTAAACGATATTATATAAAGAGAGAACATTTGTATTTTTGTATTTTTGTATTTTTGTATTTTTGTATTTTTGTATTTTAGTATTTTGGTATTTTTGTATTTTTGTATTTTTGTATTTTTGTATTTTTGTATTTTTGTATTTTTGTATTTTTGTATTTTTGTATTTTTGTATTTTTGTATTTTTGTATTTTTGTATTTTTGTATTTTTGTATTTTTGTATTTTTGTATTTTTGTATTTTTGTATTTTTGTATTTTTGTATTTTTGTATTTTTGTATTTTTGTATTTTTGTATTTTTGTATTTTTGTATTTTTGTATTTTTGTATTTTTGTATTTTTGTATTTTTGTATTTTTGTATTTTTGTATTTTTGTATTTTTGTATTTTTGTATTTTTGTATTTTTGTATTTTTGTATTTTTGTATTTTTGTATTTTTGTATTTTTGTATTTTTGTATTTTTGTATTTTTGTATTTTTGTATTTTTGTATGTTTGTAATGATTTGGCTCAAAAACTACTGGACCAATTTAAAAAATTCTTTCACTAATATATAGAATAGACTTTCGAAATGAAAATAGGCTGATGAATGATAATAAAAAATAAATTATCCCGTTTAAACCAAAGGAACATTCGTGGAGACCTTATTTGCAACCTAAGTCGACTAAAAAACGGTCGAAAAAACAAGTTTCTTACGAACGCTGCTCAATTGAAAATAGATGGAAGAATATTTTCTATGGAAGAGTTGTACGACTTAATAAGACCTACAAAAAAGTCCGCGACAGCATATGTCTATCTCTTACGGTTGACTCACAGTAACCATTTTAATCTTAAATTTTTTGTTATAAAGTTTAAAGTTTTTAAAAAAATTTTTTGCTATTTTCAAGTATATAGTATTAATCCTTATCCAAATAATTACGTTAATTAGCTTGGCCACATATTATAGATTAAAATTGTCATTTACAGTATATAATTCAAATGAAAGCTCTAGAAGATATCACGGATTTCAGATACACGCATCGCAAAATTAATAAAATATCTGCAGTGAAACCACAGATTAGGTCATAGTTACTACGAAAATATTATTATAAGCTTAGCGATGCTGTAGATCCCCACCGATCACAATCAATTTGAAGTCAATAAAGTATAATAATATATTTTTACTGTATAAAATTATATTGTATCATATAGTTATGATCTATATATTAACCACCCGACTGATCTATGTTTAATCTTTTCAATAAAAGCATTCCAATGACTCTAAACACGACATTTAAAATCTGAGCTGTAAGTTGGTGTTGATTTGAGTATTCCGTAGAGTACAGGAGATGTCCCAGCATCAGGTCAATGCTTCCATGTTCTTACAATATCGTTGAAGAAGAAGATTTTCGAATTGATCAGACCTATGAAAGTTGATTTCATAGATCAATAAACTAGAAAAAAGCTCATTGTTTTATAATGATTGAACGAATTTTCATGAATCAAAGCTACGAACACTCTCGATGAAGACATCTATCAAACAAAAAAAAAAAACAATAATAAAATCAAAATCGGTTAATCTGGTTGGGTGCTAAGATGCTACAGACAGACACAGATACACACGTTAAACGTATAATACCCCTTCTTTGATCCCATGAT
The DNA here is from genome assembly GCA_954871355.1 of Cabera pusaria. Classification (NCBI taxonomy): domain Eukaryota; kingdom Metazoa; phylum Arthropoda; class Insecta; order Lepidoptera; family Geometridae; genus Cabera; species Cabera pusaria. The sequence continues at coordinate 26,638,943 of OX940898.1, read as the reverse complement.
TTGACTGATTCCATGATCCCACTACCACTGTACGAAAACCCATGATTCATGAATGCACATAAAACTTTCATTGGTAGGTATATAGCTAGGATTAGAACCAACGACCGTCGGGTCAGAATCAGGGTAACTATTCTTTACGCCAAAGAGCCGTCCAATATCACTACGTAAGTATTATAAAACAAAGTCCATCACTGCGTCTGTCTATCTGTTCGCAATAATCTCAATAGCTACTGAACGGATTATCATGCGGTTTTGGCATGCTGGCTATTGAGCCAAAGTGTTTATGAGGAAGGTTTAGGTGCATAATTCGTTAAGGTTTTCTGTAAATTGGTTGAAATATGACGATGATTGTTAAATATGTTAATATTTTATATTTCATGCAACAAACTGATGCAAATTTTGTAGGCATATATTTTCTACCCGTGCAAAGCCGGGGCGGGCTGCTAGTTATTATATAAATGACAACGAATAAAACAGCATAAAAGGTAAAAATAAATTCTTTCACACTTAACAATTCATAATTAATTTCCAACGACATGAGCATTTACACACATACAACTTTATTATATTTTAACACTTAATAATTTAAAAGAAATTAAAACTGATATCTGAGCGAAGTAATATCAACGTGGAAATGCGGCGAGTGTGATGGGCACCTGTGCACCCGGAGCGCTCAGGGGCGGGTTATTTGACTAATATATAGATATATATTTTAATATAATGTTGACATTACTTGATTTTATGTTGTAACCTGAATTTATTCTTAGGATTATATTTAATATATATAGGTAATATAATTATAATTTAATTATTATATACCTATACGTCACCAATATTACAAATTAAAAAATAATAAATATTAATTATGTACAGACTAGCTCCCAGACTATAACTCACACACTTTAATTCTCCGAGTACACACATACAAAGATAATGCTCGGTGAAAACGAACGAGCAAAAAATAACTGGGCAAAATCAAAATAGATTGATACAAATAATATAAAGTTGATTTTAAACATTTATCATGTCTTGACACAGGTATTGCCAAAAGATAGATTTCTTTCGAATCAATTACACAAGCAATGCCTCGAACACATCTATATTGTATTTACACCTACATAAAAACCAGTATACTTTACTTGGTTTGCAGTACAGTAACACAAAGGCAACAAAACTGTTTACCTACGACAAGTAGGTAATAAAATGACTAAATGGTGGGTAGTTTAAAGAGCATCTAGGTACCCGACATTTCATTATATTAAGGTATAATAACTGTATGTTAAATAACATTGAAAAATCTTATTATTATGCATTTAGTTTACTCTTACCTTTAAGCTACAGTTAATTAGTAAATGTATATACAAGTTATATGAACATAAACAGGCGACATAAATATTGTCATTCTATGGATTACTCCGGCAGAAAATGGAAATGTACGTTAATGCATTGGTATTATCGAGGGGAAGCGTTAACACCATAACACAGGTTTCTATCTAGCTTGGTTTTAACGTGTCTTTGAAATGTTACCTGAATGTAATAATAACATTTTATGTATTCATATTGCCTTAATGATAATAACAAATCACAATAATGTTCAATGTTTGTATACTGTTGTTTGTACAATACTTGTATACTGATAAAGTAGGACCTAGTGACACTAAAATTGTAATTTTAACACTAACAACTCTGTAACCTAGGGACACAAGCTGAATAAATTCATTCATTCATTCATTCAATGTTGGGGTAGACTTGTCTTGGAGTGGAGTGTGTCGTGAAGTGGACGTCCTGTGACCAGGTGGAGCGACGACTTTCGCAAAGCGGTGGGCGTGAAAAGAAAAGCCGAAGATCGATGACGGCGTGTCTTGGGAGAGACCAGCAGTGGACTGATACCGGCTGAATATGATGATGATGACTCATTGATGGAAATTTTATTGAATAACGATATTAAGTATTTGTTTGTAGCATCGTTTACGTTGATATTAATAGTGTTCCACCACATACATGACACTAAATATTCTATACTTATATCATTATACTAGCAGCCCGTCCCGGCTTCGCACGGGTAGAACATATATGCCTACAAAATTTGCATCAGTTTGTTGCATCGAATATAAAATATGAACATATTTAACAATCATCGTCATATTTCAACCAATTTACACAAAACCTTAACGAATTATGCACCTAAACTTTCCTCATAAACACTCTGGCTATTGGTGAAAACCGCAGGATAATCCGTTCAGTAGCTATTGAGATTATTGCGAATAGACAGACAGACGCAGTGATGAACTTTGTTTTATAATACTTACGTAGTGATATTGAACGGCCCTTTGACATAAAGGATAGTTACCCTGATTCTGACCCGACGGTCGTTGGTTCTAATCATAGCTGTATACCTACCAATGAAAGTTTTATGTGCATTCATGAATCATGAGTTTTCGTACAGTGGTAGTGGGATCATTAAATCTACCAAAAAGTAGCTTACCACCAAGGAGAACATCTGCCGCCGTAACCTTACGGCATTCCCCGACGCAAAATGTAGGGGTAATATACGTTTAACGTGTGTATCTGTGTGTCTGTCTGTAGCATCTTAGCACCTAACCGGATGAACCGATTTTGTTTTTATTATTGATAGTTTTTTTTTGTTTGATAGATGTCTTCATCGAGAGTTTTCTTAGCTTTGATTCATGAAAATTCGTTCAATTGTTATAAAACTATGAGACTATGAGATTTTTTCTAGTTAATTGCGCTATGAAATCAACTTTCATAGGTCTGATCAATTCGAAAATCTTCTTCTTCAACGATATTGTAAGAACATGGAAGCATTGACCTGATGCTGGGACATCTCCTGGACTCTACAGAATACTCAAATCCTCACCAACTTACAGCTCAGATTTTAAATGTCGTGTTTAGAGTCATTGGAATGCTTTTATTGAAAAGATTAAACATAGATCAGTCGGGTGGTTAATATATAGATCATAACTATATGATACAATATAATTTTATACAGTAAAAATATATTATTATACTTTATTGACTTCAAATTGATTGTGATCGGTGGGGATCTACAGCATCGCTAAGCTTATAATAATATTTTCGTAGTAACTATGACCTAATCTGTGGTTTCACTGCAAATATTTTATTAATTTTGCGATGCGTGGTTGTGAAATTCGTGATATCTTCTAGAGTTTTCATTTGAAATATATACTGTAAAGGACAATTTTAATCTATAATGTGTGGCCAAGCTAATTGACGTAATTATTTGGATAAGGATTAATACTATATACTTGAAAATAGCCTTGGAAGTTATGTAATATTTTTTAACAAAAATTTTAAGATTAAAATGGTTACTGTGAGTCAACCTTAAGAGATAGACATATGCTGTCGCGGACTTTTTTGTAGGTCTTATTAAGTTGTACAACTCTTGCATAGAAAATATTCTTCTATCTATTTTCAATCAAGCAGCGTTTGTAAGAAACGTGTTTTTTCGACCGTTTTTTTGCCGACTTAAGTTGCAAATTAGGTCTTCACGAATGTACCTTTGATTTAAACGGGATAATATATAGCCTATTTTCATTCCGAAAGACCATTCTATGTATTAGTGAAAGAATTTTTCAAATCGGTTCAGTAGTTTTTGAGCCAAATCATTACAAACATACAAAAATACAAAAATACAAATGTTCTCTCTTTATAATATTAGTATAGATAACTTTGTTTTTGCGATATATATTAAAAAGGTCAGATTTAACTGACTCAAGCACCAATAAAATTTTGTACAACATTAATTTATTGTTCCAATTATTTCGTAAATAAATCAGAACCCATACGAATCCACGGTCCCAAGTCTTATAAAAAGGGTAGTCGTGTAATTTCGGCTAATTGTTAGCAGTAAATTACGGAGCGGAAGTTAACGTAAAAAGGGTCAAGCAAAAAGTTATTTAACATTGCGGAGGTACGGGTCAACTCTTTTATAATTAAGTTACTATAAGGCCAGCTTACATAGTACAAGGTTTGAATATATAAGGCCGGATTACATGGTACACACAGACGTGCATGTGGAAGAATTATAAAGCTCACTGAGCGTTTTTAACGATCGTGCAGAGCTGTCAATAACCCATCACTCAATAATAATAACACTTTCAGATATGAACGCAGTTGCCTCTCCCTTCTTGAGATCTTTGCAATTCAAAAATCAAAATGCATCGATCGGAATTTTAGATGTTTTCGTTTTAAAAATCAATGATTTTGGAAAAAAAATCCGTGACAGATTATTCAAAATTCAAAAATAGAATTTGAATGTGTCTCGTTCAAATGACAATACGTCCGCTGAGCTGGAAGTTTTTACAGACATTGTCGACACTTCTTGTCATTGCAAACAACTAAATGGTGATGCAGCTAATGTGTTGTAGTGATATAGATAAAACACTGATAAATAACTATACTATCAAGGAAGAAAGTTCTGGCATTTATTATCGGCTTTGTTCGTATTTTCAAAAATAAGTGAAGCGATACAAAAACCATTAATTTGTAAATTGTAATTAAATAATTTTAGCAAATCCATCTATCTACGCTTGGAATAGAAAACTTCCGTGTGGATCGAGCTTAAAACATCTGTTCCGAGAAAACCCGACTTTATCAAAGAGCGATCGAGTCCGACTCCAGTCGACAGAAGAGAGATAAATTAAGAATGTTCTATTGCAAGTTCTTATTTTGTTTCAAAGGCGCTCTGTGGATTTAGTTTAATGAGTTTCGGATGAGATTGGGATGATGGCTTCTTATGATTTATCTCTATATTTCGTTTGTAAGAGTTGTTCCACCCGACGGGTGTACCTACGTTATAGACTTGTTTGAAGTGAAAACTTCTTTAGCGCCGTTGTAAACTTTTTTGGGATGGGTAAAATGTTAAGCTCGCGTCAGGGCACGTGGCCTGATCGAAAATTCGTTAGACGGAGGGAGAGTAGACCAAATGCACAACGTTAATTTTCAAGTTTTCACTTCCGCCGCCACTCCCAGAGTGCAACCCGTTGTTTATTTTTGAATTTTCAGTGTAAATCCAAATGGTTATAAACTATGTCATTTTTACTTCTGACGAGCTATGACATAGAATATTAAAATAACAACAGCAACGGTAACGCATGAGTGATCAGGTGGGCCGTCCGGTTGTTTACTATCACATGCATGCATACCGCATGTATACTGCAGTGTATAACATATTATACGGGGGCCTTATTCAGTATGACCATTTTAAAGTCTTACCGTGCCGTGTTACGTTATCTCCGCGTTATGGTATTCTCTATGCCAATTAAAACGCGGTAGGGTAAGGTTATGAGCGCGTTTTGAGCTGTCAAAATATCGTGTCATATGAGGACGTGTAACGCGCGCGTTTTGTATAATTTAGCTATCGTGTGGCATACAGAATACAATTTTTCAATAACGTAACGTGGCGCGTTAAGAGACGCGTTATCTCATTGGTCATACTGAATAAGGCCCCAGTATATGATATAACGCTTTAGTCAGATGTTACGTAAAGGTGATTATTAGATAGTATATAGACGCACCACATTATTCAGGCAGCTAAATCAGCCTCTTCCGAGATAAAATCTAAGCCATATAATTTAAAATTGTAAACATATACTTGTCTGTAGGTCCTACAGATAAGTATATAGCCCACTACCGGTTAAGAGCTACCTCATACCTGCGAACAAAGTAACAGACTAGGTTCAAGTCCTCGAAGAAATAGGTAGAAGGGAATATAATTTTACACGTTTATAAACAATGCCCTATTCCCTGAGCATTTAACTCCATTTTTACGGCAGTTATAATTTACGAGTCATAAAACACGACATAAATTTGTAAGTACAAGTCATAAAACGTTTGGAGGGTGTGTGAATAAACCACTTATGAAAATTAGGGTGGTTTAAAGACTAGAATCGGAGTTTCATTAAATGACCTGCCCCTACGAATAATTAAAAACTTTGTTTTATTATTTTTAACTGGCAAGTTTTTTAGCAGGGTGCTTTAAGTTAGGTTTCAAACCTATCTTGTCTTCCTACATCTGTGTACATCTGTGTACATCTGTGTATGTTAGAGCATCGTGACTTACAAATGAAAGAGCGATATTAAGTTTATTTAAAACGTTTGGTTATCAACTGAGTTTTTGATCCTACTTCCTACGTAATAAAGGCTAACATTTGTATGCATGTTTGTTACTTCATCGCGCTAAAACTACACAACGTATTGAGCTTTAATTTGGTATGTAGGTAGATAGCCTAGGCCCTGGAACAACACATAGGGTACTCCTTTTTATCCCGATATTCCTACGAACTTATTCGAACGGTGTATAACGATGTATACGCGGTAGATGAATAAAACTATACTTGATTATTACAATAAATGACTAGTAAGTAAGTAAGTAAGTAAGATAAACTACCGACTATTATAGTCACTACTATTTGCTGTCAACTGTCTCGACTTAGGTTTCGTGCATGTCCGATGCACTTCCTCAGAAGTTTACGCAGCAAGATCGCGACGACCGCTGATGTAGTTCTTTTAATCCTTAAAACAAAGAAATAGAAGACATATTTTTGCGATTGGTATTTCAATTCCACCCACATTCAGACGTAATATCAAGTAATTTCACTGGATATACCGACCCAACCCAGCATAGTCGTGTCCTAGGAAATCTTAATTAAAGTTCTTTCAAGGTCCTTGGACCTTAGATTACACTTAAGATTACCTACTCTGTAGACGTTCCTACTCTAGTTTTAGGCCTCATTGTCTTTAGTTTGGATGAAAGCTGAGCTTACATTGTCTACGCAGCCTTACGCTGGGTGAGTTACGTAAGATGAATTTTCTTTGCTTAGAATTTAAATTTTGTTGTTTTTAATAGAGATACGTCCACATACTCGTACACGTCGTGAGGAAAAGCTGTTCTATAAAGGTAACTCTACATTTAAACTAAAATAATAATCGTTTAAAAAACTAAAAGATGATGAAGAACGACTTCAAATGCCGTGCTTGTCATTTTCAGCACCAAATTCGTGGTGTTTATCTCCATATTATCTCCAGAGGTACTCATCAGATATTTACGAAATTTAAATTAGATCTATTGGAAATTAAATTTTATTTTGAGCTAAAAAAGCATATGCATAATATTATGGCGGCAGATTTTCTCCTTGATTGTGGTAACCTATTTTTTTAGTAGCAAGCTAGGCGGAACATCGATATAATATACTCCTACCACCTGTCAACGAACACTTGCGCAAGAATTTGAACAAGAAATCTCTCGTTTAGAAGTCAAGCCTCTAAACCAATAGAAGAATAAACCAATCTAAAATCTAAACCAATAAAAGAATAAACCAATCTAAAATCTAAACCAATAGAAGAATAAACCAATCTAAAATCTAAACCAATAGAAGAATAAACCAATCTAAAATCTAAACCAATAGAAGAATAAACCAATCTAAAATCTAAACCAATAGAAGAATAAACCAATCTAAAATCTAAACCAATAGAAGAATAAACCAATCTAAAATCTAAACCAATAGAAGAATAAACCAATCTAAAATCTAAACCAATAGAAGAATAAACCAATCTAAAATCTAAACCAATAGAAGAATAAACCAATCTAAAATCTAAACCAATAGAAGAATAAACCAATCTAAAATCTAAACCAATAGAAGAATAAACCAATCTAAAATCTAAACCAATAGAACCAAGGAATAGGCTACGCATGATGCTACAATGGAGTCAAATTATTTTGGATAATTTATTAATGAGAATCCAATTTATATTGCCATTAGCAGATATTTACGTAAATCTAATCAAATAGATGGAAAAAGAAAATGTTAATCTGTGTTATTAGTGGGCTCAGTCACATGAGTAAAGACCTTCTTTACTCATGTGGCTCAGTGGCGCATCTTGGGAGAGGCCTTCGTCCAGCGGTGGACTGACACTGGCTGATGATGATGAAGAATCTGTGTTATTAGCATTGTTGATATTAGGATGTTAAAATTTTCAGGTATGTCTTAAGTTAGGAATAACATGCTCAATGTAAGTCCCGCGTTGGACCACATCAACCCCTTCGGGCAAAAGCATCGATGTCAAGTTTTGCTCGTATCGGAAAAAAAAATTACATCGCATCACATTTGAACACTAAAGCCATTTTGCTTGAACATTTTCAATGTAACACTCAGCAAGTTCTCTCCCTAGCATAGCTTAATGTATCTAAGAAATTTAATTTTAACTAATGTTCATACACAATTAACTTCCCGATACTGCAGCCTTAGACTCCTTAGAGCTCCCGTACTCTAATTTTGATGTTTTCGGAGAGTTCCGGCCTTTTAACTTATAAACATAACTTAATTTTAGTCATATTTACAGATAGCGGAGCATTATTTTAGCGTGTTATTTATGTTAAACTTTTTGTAGGCATGTTTTTTTTTACATAATTTAAAGATTGACAACTGACAGTTTTTGTACGACTCTAGGCAATTTTAACGTATATGCCATACATATATTTTATAGTTATTTTAGTTTTTTTCTGTATCTTATAGGCTAGCGTTTGAGCATTAGCTTGTTTTGTGGTAAGCGATGATGTGGTCAAAGATGGTAAACGTACGCTATACCTAGAATACTCTGACTCTTAAGGACTGTGTGCTGCCGAAACAACGTAACGTTATGGCGGCAGATTTTCTTTCTTCATGGTAGTACTACTATTTGGTATATATAGCTACTATACTACTACTATTTGGTAGCAAGGCAGACGGAATATCGATATAATATGCTCTTGCCACCAGTGGAAACATCATCATCATGGTTACATCACAGTGAGCACTTCCAGTGAAGTAGAGAAGAGCAGAGTAAAGCGAGCACCGACCAGGGAAGAGGGCACTAATTCAATATGCACCGACGCAGATTCGATCCGAGGCGTTTTACCGCGAGAATTGGTCCAGGCCAGGCACTACAGCGCAAAGGGGACACTAACGACACACTGCTCCTTGAGTAATAATCAGAACACTTAGAGGCTACATCTATGGCATTTATTTTTGAGAGATTATGCTGTATTGTTCAGACCAGTTCACATCACTCGTAGAGTATCTACCTACATAATGAGATTTAATTTATGTAGCTAAAGTACACTAAAGTAAGTAAAGTAGAAACGTTTAGCAATCTGTGGCTAAACAATGTGCTATGAATATTGGTCCTGGGAAATTTTATTTATGAATTTGAGATCGGAAATCCACAACAAGATTGCAAACATCACAATGTTATATATTATAAATATTAACAATAAATGTATTCTAGGTGTTAGAGTAATCTCTACAATATTTTTTGCTAGAGCAAATCAGGTCGTTATTGATTGGATACTAAAAAAGGTTTACAAGAATTATTAATAATATTATGCGTTCTTTGTCTTATAACATTTAAGTAGTAAAGTAATTAAATGTAAGTAATTTTTTTTTTTTTAAATACGCTTTATTTTGATGAAACCCTATAATCATGTATGATCATAATCTCCTCTCCTCTTCCTGTATAAACCAATGCGTCGTCAGTAAAGTGGTTCCAGAACCTTCCAGCAAAGGACTAGAACTGCTCGAGCAGACGGTAGTCAATCAGCATGTACATATTTGAGGAGTGTCTGTGGGTGCCGAGACACAGATGGCGCTCACTTGCAGCTTGCAGAACATAATTCTATCCAATTTCCATTTAGCAAGATGCCGACTGTCTTTGCATCTGAAATATCTAATAGAAATGTTGGGCGGTGATTTCAGTTTCTTTTATAGACGATGTCTACGTCACCTTAAGATAAACCTCGTACAACCCCCATTATACAAGAAACATTCAATGATTTTTTATTGACACTCATTTACCGGAAATAGGATACAAAAACGATTTTTAAAAATAGGTACTGCACTGCGCCTGTTACCTTGAGACGTAAACATACCATGCAATTTCACTGGACACTGCCTTTCGAACCGAAAAGTTGCCTATTTCTTAACCAAATAATTGACGAAGTGGTGGTATATATAGCCCCAGGCGGACTAGCAGTATCTGGCAGAAACCACTACAAAACATAAAGGTACAATAAGTCTTATCACTTAAAGCTATATATTCCCGACAACCTTTGGATGGACGTGACATTTACGAGTACCTATGTTCTATAGCATTTAGAAAAAGTTACTTTAATTAGTAAAGTTCTGTATGTTTTTCAGGCTATTTTTTGTAAGGAATGAGTAGCATAATTGTTTTTAATTTAATTTTTTTTTTTATTATTCCGAATGAATAACTGCCTAAGTTGTAGTTTCACTGCAAGTACTGCCTTTATTAACAATTTTGTTTATATTTCAGCACGATATCAAAGCAAGATTGCTTACCCCTCAAACCAGGCATTACTAGAGGTCTCTAATGATCAATAAACAAAAATTGCACTTACAATCATGTCCCCCGACAGTCGTTAGCCCGCGTCGTTAGTTGACGAGCGCCTCATCTGAGATTACCTTCGTCTCAGATGGACACGATCAGTATTTACTATCTACTGAACAGTTACTTATATCTTTTCACAGATTAATCTACTAACTACTATGGGACTTATGTACCCTCTGTTATATAGCTTTGTAAGTATGTAATAAGTTCGATATGATAGAACGGTGTATTGGCTTGTTGTTTAGAGTAATACTCGTTTCGTATTACTCATTAATTTAGAATTATTAGATAGAGTATTATATTTATTTATTGAATGAATCGTGAGTATTATTCATTTTAAAATACTGTTTATGTCAACTTGTAGTTTAATCCAATTACTGATTTATTAAACTGCAGTAAAAAATAGCCAGGAGCAGCGACGACACTTGACGTAAAGCGGTGTCCAGTGACTAAAATTATTAATTATTAGTATTATATTTGGGTATGTATTTGTATGTATTATGTATTTGTATGTACTTATTTATTATAATATATGCCTATCTATTTATTTTTATAGCATGTAGAAATTAGAATGTTATAATGTATATGTAACTAACTATGTATTTATTAATTTTTCGTATACTATTTTATTTGTAGTTGATCATTTTAAAATCATAATATATTGCTGGTTCTCATGCACACCTACCATCTGTATGATATAAATGTGTCTCTAATCAGCCCACGGTTGCCTGGAAGAGATCGCTAATTAGCGATAAGGCCGCCGATTGTACTGTACCTAAATGTAATCATTATTGTACGTAATTCTAAGTTATTTAAGTGCAATAAAGCGTATTCTATCTATCTATCTAAAAAGGAAGAGCCGAAGATCGGGCTCAGTGGCGTGTTGTGGGAGAGGCATATGTCCAGCAGTGGTCCGATACCAGCTGATTGTGATGATGATGATAAAATAATTCATTTGTTTTATAGTAACAGCTTGTTATTAAAATTTGCAAAAATAAGCACATCTCATAGTTAGGGGTGGACAAGGATGCATCATACCATATCGAATACAGCCTTACAACACTGCAGCTAAACTGTGTCGTTATCCGAGACATAATAACCTCATATAAATTTAATCGTTTTTGACGGCTAAGTGGCGTAAAGGATACGTGGCTTTACTTCTAAGCGGGATGTCGCAGGTCATATCCTAGCATGGGTGATCGTCCACCGATGGTAAGTATGTCGATGTTTCGCATGACTTGCTACCAAAAAGTAGCGTACCACTATCAAGGAGAAAATTTGCAGCCTAAATTCTTAAGTACGTATTCCAGCAGCAATAGCTCTTGAGAATCAGACCTTTCTAGTACTAGCGTGTTTACCATCCTCGAACACACTATCGTTTATGCCCAAGCGAGATAGTGGTCAAACGCTAGCCTGTCAGATATAAAATATAACTTGATTGAATGAAGCCTGAATGAAATCATGTGAGTAACAAATCTCGAAACAAACTAAGCACTATAAAAGTACCCTCCCCATGCATCCGCAACTCCATTAAACTCCGATAAAACAGTTAGCGGGGGAGTGATTCAATTCTAACATTGTTAGCTGCACTAATGTGGCATATGGCTGTAAAAACTAGTTTGATTTATAAATGAATGATTTATTGTTGATACAACTTTACTAGGGTTTACACTAGAGGCTTAGTAATGTGAACACTCAGAATGTTTTGTCATTTATTGAAGTGTGAAATAGAAAGTAGAAATAGTAAGTTAAGTCTCAGTAGACATAATTAAGATAGTTTAAAAACTAAAACAACCGACTTCCATGCCCTGCGAGTCAATTGCAGTAGCAAGTTTGGGACGTTTTCGTCATTTCTCTTGAGATACTTATCAAATCTCGATGAAATTATAATGGGACCAACTCGAAAACTTACCCTACCGATTAAAATAGAATCATTCGAATCGGTTCACAATTGACGGAGTAATCGCGTAACATACAAACCTTCTTTTTGGAAGTTGGTCGAAAATACAGAACATTGTGAGGTTCAACATCAACATTTCTCAAGAGTGCAGAAAATACAAGACGACTTGAGAATAAACCTCAAACTGTACTATGGTAACAGGCAAAGTGTAGTGACTCGATAAATAATAATAATCCAGAATTTATTACAAACATCATCACTTTTCATTTTTAACACGAGGAGCTCGTCGTGTACCTACCTACCTAATTTTTGTTACACGTTCATAGTTAAAAATAACAGTAATGGAAAATTTCCGTTATAAGAATTTGTAAATTAACCCGTTGACTGCCTATCGTGAAATTGTCCACATTTCTACCAAATGAAATGCGAAAATCCCGCTACCCGAGTTTATTGTAGTCGCTCAGTGAATCGAGATCGAGTGATGGCTGATGCGAAATAAAAACGATAAAGGTATCTGAAGCGAATTCTCGCGCCATATCGTGAGGGTTGTACAATGTACAGTGGTAGGGAGGGTTCGTTTCATTTCATGTCACTTATGTATTTACTGATAAACATGTGGGTGCTTCTTACAACAATCTTAGAATATTTTATAGAAGTAAGATCATGCAAGATTATTCGAACATGCACAGGTTCTTCATATCAATTTTACAATTTCTTTATTGTTTCATTGGGTACATTGTTAACTTAAGTATCTTTAATCACTTATTTAGATAATCCCGTTGACTTTCATCCCGTTGAATTCATGAAATTTGGCAAAAAGAAAGGTCTGTGAAGCGCTTGTAAAAGAAAAAATCTAAAAACTTGTAAATATATTTAACACAAAAAAAGTGAATTTACTATTATTGGCTTTATTATTTGCGGTTGGTGCAATACATTTTCTATGAATCGAACAGCAAAGTTAAGTTTGTCGTATAACCTAGTCTGACAAATTTGTACGGAAGCCTCGGTGTGCGGGTCTAACTCGCACTTGGACGGGTTTTTTTTACTTTACGATTCCGAAATTCCGATTTACGAATCTAGTTATTTAATGACATAAGGTAACAGGACAAGCAAGACGCGCGCCTGATGGTAAGTAACCACCAATTAAGAATCATACTACATAATTATTATTATTTATTACACTTTTGTTAAACTTGTGTCAGGTCACGTGTCCTGATCGAAAATTCGTAATACGGAGTGCAGGGCGCTTACGCGAGGTGTCATTCCAAAATATTCAAAAATGACGTGTTCATGTTTTTTCACTTCTGCTAATAATTTTGTTTTTACTTCCTACCCTACTATTTTATTTTACACTATTCTAAAGGGCCCAGCGCTACACCCATTCGCGTGTAAATAACCCAAAAGATGTATCCCACTCGGAACCAATACCGTCCGATATTCGGCTGCGATGCGCTGCGATGCGATAAACATACTCACAGAACGCTCTGTATGTTTCCGGAGGATGTGCCGATAATGCCATCGCATAGATTCCCGCTGAGGTGTATTGACGCGAAAATAAATACACGCTTATTTTTGATACGTGTCAACATATAGCTAGAAGATGTCCCGCCATGCATGTTATATCGAAATGTGTGATGTGAACGCGGTCACAGATTATATAATAGTTACTGCGTAAACGCAGTAGACGAATTATCGGGATGATTACGCGTGAAAAGGTTGCAATCTTTCTGATTCTGCCCGGTGGCGTAATCGGGAGAACGTTCGGCTTTGATGCCGAGGTACTGAGTTCAAACCCCGCCGTGCACCAATAGATTTTTCCATCGAAAAATTTATGTTTAAGTTATGTAATGTAATGTAATTCTCACAGTGGCCCTCCGGTGAAGGAAAAACATCGTTAAGAAGCCAACAACCCCCGAATGGTGGTAGGACACTATCTAGTGTCCGCCTGGCCAGCTACCACCCTCAAGTTAGAAAATCTGTCACCAAACATCTAATGTGTTGCTATCCTTGAGAGCCAGTTCCCATTCTAGGCCTAGCGTGCTTACCATCTTCGACCGCATCATCACTTACCAACAGGTGAGATAGTGGTCAAACGCTAGCCTATAAGATATATAAAATAATAAAAAAAAAATCTCTAGATAGTATAATACAAAGTAACTTCCCGCTTTCTCTCTGTAATCTCAGGCATTTTAAGCTGCGCAAAGAATTTTAATGCGGTTAACGTATGCTTTATGTTTATTTGTTGATATATGACGATAATTATTGTACAAGATGTCAGAAAGACTCAAGCCAACTAGAGCTTTCATCAAAAATGCTGTCGTTTTCTTTTGAAATATAACAAAATTATGTATGATGGAATTGTTACTCCACACTGACACCACATTAGTAAATACTTTGGATCCGAGCGAAGCTGGGGCGGGTCGCTAGTAGGAGATAAATGCTGAAAAGTAGGCATTATGTTTTACTTTGTAGTCGCTGTTTATAGGTTTTTATTGAAATTATTATTTGAATCAATTGTTTGGGTGTTCGATATGTCGTTAATTAGAATTAATTTGTAATCAGTTTCCATTAGACTGAATGTACAATTTTTTGGGGCATTTAAGTTACGGTAATTGATGGGATTATGGTAAAAGTTATGCACCTTCACTTCTCTAGAACTAAATAGAAAAATATCAGTAAAATGCTAGGTCGTGTAAATAGATTCATTAAGAACCGAAGTTTTACTCTCTCCTCTTTGATAGTCAGTAATTAAATTTTTATTTGGAGAGTTAAACATTTAAAAATCCATTTAAAGTTTCAACGCTTAACTACTTTGTTCCACGGTTTCAGATTTTTAATGCCAATTTTACCCAAGGGAAGCGAGCTGAGCAAAGTAAACGGGTATAATCACATTTTGTATGGAAGTTTTAACAATCGAGTGGAGCAATGTGATTCCCATCGCCGGGAAACTTTGGAAAATTCCCGACTTCTCGACGAATGTTCAGGAATGTGAGCTCCGTTGAGATTTGGAACTTTGCATAGTTGGGAACTGCTCAATATGAAGAGTTTTGCAGCTTGTTGGGATTATTTCTGATTATTTCTGATTATTTCTTAATTCTGACTTGAAAGACCAACAATACTTGAATTTCGCGGTAAGCGTTTGAAAATTTCATGGAAGTCGTCGTTAGTTAATGAATCGTATATCTTACAAACTTAAAATGTTTTCTAGTGTCGTACGACGATGTCTTCTACGGGTAAGTAAGTTGCATAAACTTTATTATAAATATCGTAGTCATACGCGTAGGTACTTAGGAAAAAAAGATATAATAATATATAATATAAAGATATATGGCCGAGACAAGTGGCATTGTCAGAGAAAGGTTCATATCTAGCAGAGGATTCAGACAAGCTGTTACTTACAATGTCGATGAACTGGTATCAGTACATAAATAATATGCTGCACTAATCTCTTGCCTCTCCTTAAGGTACGGACACTCTGCAGCGTCCTGCGTGCGCGATCTACGCGGCAATCAGATAGCGCTGTAGTATTTGTACCGACTGGTTCACACCAAACGCGTTCAGAAAACAATTGAAAAGTACTAAGATCGCGCCCGCAGATCGCGGGACGCCGCGGTGTGGCTGTAGCTTTAGCCAAATAAGATTCAAGTTTCACTCTCTTCAAAAACATTTGTGTTTTTCATTCCATTCTAGCGTCAGGGTAGAGGAGCTCACAATATAATCGTGTTTGTCCGTCTGTACACAGCCAGAGCGACGCGAGTTCGATCCCGCGGGATTCCGGGACTATGGGATTGCACGCCGCACCGTGTGGCTTTAGGGATGTCGCGTGAGCTATTAATTATATCTGTTTTTAATGCCCATTTGACAGGTCGTTTAGTTTGATATGACAGTTTTTAATTAGTTATTGTTTGTGGTTTTGAAACCGCTGCAAACTCTATAATTGAAGAGCTACTCTGAATGTTGTAACACCGATAACCGTTGAGCAGTTGTGTTTTAGAGTAGACACTACGGCTTGGCAAACGTAGTATGGGACGCCTACCAGATATTGTTATATAGCGATGATATGCGTACGCAATCTCGCTGGCAGCGGTTGTAAGAAAAGAGCTGAAGATCGAATTCAGTTGCATACCATAGGAGAGGCCTATGTCCAGCAGTAAAAGGAAACAGGCTACGAATATGAACATATTATAATGATATATTATCTTGTGATCACAAGTCATTTATCTGATAAATAAATCTTAGTAGAAAACAAACGAAAAATGGAGATACACAAACACGAATTCATCAAAGCTTTTCCCTTTAAATGTCGCTTCTAGAATCTCAGTAATGTTTGGTGGTTCAGATTATTGCAACCAGTTCAACCTTCACCTTATCGTCTACTCTTATTTTATTCACGTAATTTATACCCGAGATTTGTGAGAATATCTCAGAATGTTTCTCGAGTCTGGCAGACCGTAATTATTTCAACCTTGGCCGGCCTTCTCGTAATTAGGGAAAGAGGTCCCTTCAAGGAATCAAGTAAGATATAAGGTCTGTCGAGTCAGCCGTACTTGGGATTTGCGTATTTTCGCAGAATAAGGAAAAATAGGTGCCGTGATTTAAATTAGGATGCTTACTTTCACCGTTAATTAGAACACGACATCAGCACTCTGCTGTCGGCGACATTATTACCTGTTGATACTTTTAATCATTAACTTAGAGGATTTTCTTCACTAAATAATTTCGCATTACCATAGATGTTCAAAACTTCTTATTATTTGTTACATATCGTTTAAGCTAGTGTTTGATGAGCATTATCTCACCTGTTGGTAAGTGATGATGTAGTCGAGGATAGTAGCATGCCTACAATTCCTACAATGTTAAGTTTTTAATAGCTCTCAGCTATCAATTGACTTTTGACTTTTTCTACTTTGTCATATGTATTATATGACTCGCTTACTATCACTATTATACAAAAATATTATTATAATAGATAATAATATGATAATATCGGATATATCTTCAATGTTCCATGTAACATATTCTAAACGCGACAACCCTACGCGAGGGCTGCCACCCGATTGGTTTACTATTGACACACTCGGCGGTGTGATTGCAGTTAGGACTGAAGTGTCCGCTCAGCGATACCTACCGTGTTTACATACGTGCCTACCTGCTGGAGTTACCTATCGAATGTACACTCAGGTGCAATCACATTTATTAGAAATTAAAAGTCCGATGAAACATCATCATCGTCATCAGCCTATCTCTGTCCACTCCTGGATATAGGCCTCACTTATGGCACGCCACTGAGTTCGATCTTCAGCTCTTTGTTTCCAGCCACTGCCAGCCAGCTTGCGTATATCATCGCTCCATCTAGCTGGAGGGCGCCCTACACTTCATTCCATCATTACTATCATTACTAGACAAGATATCTCGAACTCTCATAGGCGAACACAGCGGGTAAACTAAACTCGTACTAGCACGAAGCTAAGCACTCGCAGTGACAAGTCGTGCTTTGCGATATGAAACAGTGTGTCCGAAATCCCATCATGTGATCTTCAGATATATAACAATCAGTCGGGAAAACAAGCAAAAGCGACAAAATTAATTTTTACACATACTTTCAGATTTTAGAATGATATCTGATTTTTTTTTGTAGTCCTATCATGTTTGCTGTCTATATACATAGATTAAATTAAAAAAATCATTTAAATAAACATATGTTTGATTCGTTTGGTTAGACTAAAAGCGCCGGGGCCAATTCTTGTAGATAAATCGGCTCTCTCTGGTTTTTCTACCGCATTTGTAATGGGGAGTGTTCTAGAGAACTTTTCAACTTAGTCCCGGTGCGGCCCGATTTTACCATCGTAGCTTTTGAAACTTCTATCATTTCAGTAATCTAGAAATATAAACTATCTGTGTGCCAAATTTTATAGTATTTTTCGCGTGATTGAATAACGTGCATACTTTTATATTTGTAAAATTAAGTGCCGATTTTACCAAACACGGATAAGAGTTACTCTAGCCAAACGATGTATGGTTATCCTTTGAACAATTGACGATTTACTATAGAGTAACCTGAGTAACCTTATCGGAGTTTGGTAAAATCGGCACAATATAGGATAATGGTTGGCATAAAAAAATATAATGAAAAATATGCAAATTGTAGTCTTTGCAGACGACTGTACTTCCCACAGTTGTAGGTGTAACGCTAGAGAGAAGTTCTTTGTGCGTGCAGAGATGGTGTTTGCGATCGCTTCCACGGATCACTTCCCTTATAGAATTAAATAGGTTTAGTCCTGTTGCTGGTAAGTGAATCTTTCTGTAAAGTGTTGACTTTACGATAAGTTACTGTAGTTGGTTCTATTTATATTTTTTCTCTCTATAATCCCATTGAACTAATTTTATTTGCTGCAGATTATTTGCTCTCTGCAAATAAATTGCTGCTAACGTCGATGTCATGACAAGGTGACATGATGACAATCATGACATGATTCTTCTCTACATCAAATGCGAAGTTCCATGTTCATTCCATGTTCAGGAAAGTTCTTGAATCTTTACCCATTATCCCACACTTACTCATTATGCTACAATTTACAACCCTGTGCAACATTGCAACCAAATCCCTCGAATCGTAGTTTTTTGAAGAAGTTTTTTCTGAAGATTTTAAGCATTATTTATATTCATCGCCTACCACCAGGCGAGATAGTGGTCAAAGTCTAGCCTATAAAATATTTAAAAAATCGCCTATATATATATTTTACCTAAGTTTAACATCTTTACAAATATAGTAGGTAATTCCTGAATAGGTAGGCCGGTAGACCCTGCTTCGTTCGGCATCTCTCCCGTCGCCCGCAGGCCGCAATCAATCAGTCGGGATCATCGGCTCCCGCCTGCATTATCAGCGGAACCCCCACATGTTGTGTCGTGTCGTGTCCCCTCACTATTCGACAGTTTTGGCACGCTTTGCTAACCCATGGCTTAAGGATATTGACAGAATTTGTTTTGGATCTTTTGGAGACTATTTATTTTGCCTTGAAGCTGGTGTTATGCAAATTGCTTAATACTCTCACAGAAGTATTTTATGTAATACATAGATAAATAAAAAATAACACATCTAAAATGAAAAATGTTCGCGTAGGAGATGAAAACAATACAAAAAAAAAATGTATAGAAATTGCAAAATGTAATTGCATCGGCCGGGAATCGAACCCGGGCCGCCCGCGTGGCAGGCGAGCATTCTACCACTGAACCACCGATGCTTATGAGAAATTACCGAAAATGAAGTTCTAACAATTTTTAATCGTATGAACTGAACTTGCCACAGAGTACATCACTGTATTATTTTACTATGATGAGAAACGTTGATGCAATCGTGGCTAGGCCGTCTGGCGAGACCAGAGACAATAAGCGGACGGCAACCGCACGGCAGCCGGATGAAGCGACCGATGCTGCTAACCGGAAGTAGCCGGCGGCAGGAAGCGGTGCGTGCCTCGCTTGATGCGATAACAGATGGTTAGATAACTTGAGAATGCTGGATACCTATTGTTTATGAGTATAGATATACTAATGGAAACTTGTTGTCCAGTTACGTTCTAGTTTGAGATGTGGATACTTGCGCGACGCTCAACTAAAAGATAATAAAGCCTTTACACTTATTATATTTATATAGGTACAGACACTGGAAATATTCTTAACCTACAAAAATTTGCAATGTATATGTTTTCACATACACATTGCTGATATTTGTCGGTATATTTAAAAATATATACCAGAAGCTGAAGGGTTGGGTTGGGACACTTAATAACGGATTGGACTAGAGTCAGTTGTTCAGCGCCTCGTCATGCCAATTTGCATTTCCACGGAACCACGATTCTATGTTTCCCGATAGCTACAACCCGGGCTCTTTAAATCGCGAGTGAACAGGTATCTTCTAGGCAAGCGTGCTACATCGACAATCACATTGAACAGATAGTGGTCAAACGCTTGCTTATCTGTCATAAAAAAGAGAATCAAACTTCGGTCGCTTCGTCACTTAAAAATTAGCATCAGCTGAGGATTGTGGTCACGACTAAAACAGATAAAAAAATCTAACATTTTAGATAGGTAGCATTAGATATTATTATTTTAAGCAGAGCTTTAAAGCTTTAAACATTTTCAACATATTACTAAACATTATTTTTTCAGTCTATTTTCATATATCATAATCAGTCTATTTTCAGTCATATATCATCTAAAACAATTCCAGCGTCTATCCACTTCAGTACAATAACCTCGAGTGGTACAGGCATGGAGTAAGCCTCCATGTTTTCAGCAGAACCTCTCCGTTATTACACTCACATAAATTCATATCAAGTGTCAGCAGATAATACGGGAAATAATATGGAGTGTAAAATATATCCCTTGTGTCGGGTGGTGTGTTTCCCAGCAGCTAATATGCTGAGTCAACAGCGTCTAGACTGGGACAGATGCTGCTTCTCAGCACTGCAGCTCTGTGTTTACATGTTACTGATAAAACAACAACAGTTTTTATAAAATATCGATTGGCTTTCCAGTAGTTAACAAAGCCACAGAATACTTAATAGTACTGCGACAATGGGGAGTTTTGACGCCAGCCTTACGCTTATCGCTAAACTTTTAAGGGCCGTTACGCACTGTCGACTAGTCGCCGGCGACTCAGTCCCTCGGCGACCGAAACATGGGAAACTAGGGCCGGAGACCGAGCCGAGCGACAGTATTCCAAGTACAGATAGATACAGTCCGGTCGTTACGACAGTTGCTCGCAGTGTGAATGCTTTCATTTGAAACCGTGCTCCTATTGGTCGCCGGCGACCGGCAGTTGCCTGTGCGTCGCCACTGCGCGGCGAGTCGCCGAGTCGCCCGGGCAACCGGTGACTAGTGCGTAAACACCTATTTAAACTATACAACATTACAGTCGTCGACAACTGAGTCGCCGGCGACTAGTCAACAGTGCGTAAGGGCTCTAACTGGGGCATGCATTGCTGGTCATAGATGTTACGACATAGCCGTGATAATTACAATAAATAGGAATGTTATTTGAAAACGTAAAGTACGGTTTGGGTTATTTTTAGGCAGTGTGCGTGCTGCCAAATGCTTTGCCTTCTGTTGATAATTTATTGCCATGATGTTTTAATCTATTTGTTAGTGCAAACTAAAAGCCATTTCATATAGTTATATAACTAAACAGATATATAACTATAACTATAACTAGATTCAGGAGTATAACGCCCGCTCACTTCTTACATTATGTTTGGCGTGTGAAGGAAATAGCCCCGCCCGCCTCTATCAGTGAATTTATTTTATACGCTTAGGAAAACAATAAACTATTTTTAGTTTATATATATATATAGTAGGTATGTGATATCTCAAGTATAGTTAGGTTAGATTAGTGTTCCTCAAAGTGTGTGCCACGGCACATTGGTGTACCGTGGCCATTAGTTGGTGTGCCTCGAAAAAGTAAGGTTATCTCATAAAGCTAAATAGACGGACAGATTTTTCATTTATTGTTATTATTTATATATTCATTTCACCTCCAAAATTTGTCCTTTTCCTAGATAAACCTTGAACACAAAAAGTTTGCGGAGCACTGGGTTAGACAACACGTCCCCACGTAATCCGCCCCTGCGCTAAGCCCACCATACGACAAACAAGTGCGGATTTACTGCATTAACATAATGCATGCAACTACAGCTCAACTTACACTGGTTCATCGGGTGTCTTGTCATACTGGTTCTTACAGCTTTAGTGAGGATAACCAAACGCAATGGAGCCACTACGTGAGGTCGATTTAATCTAGCGCATTTAAAACACTTGATAGTTTTAGCGGCACTGTTTATGCAACTGGAGTTTCCCAGGAGACATCCGATGGTTTATTTGATTAATGTTACTTCTTTTTTATATTTGATAGGACCACTGTTTTAGGCTTACCACGAGGCGAGATAGTGGACAAACGCTAGCGTTTAATCACTATCTCGCCTCACGGTAAGCGATGATATGATCGATCGAAGATACTGAACACGCCAATCCTGTGTGTGGCCTTAGGAATTGTGTGGCTGTGTGCTGCCGGAACACCGTAAAATTATGGCGGCAGATTTGCTTCAGCAGATTCTGTTTGTTGGTGGTAAGCTACTTTTTGGTCGCACGTTAGGTGAAACATCAATATATTGCCACCTGTAAAAAATGTTTTATGAAATTATTGAGATGGTGATCTTTTGGACAATCAAGATATTTTTTGTGGTCTATATTGTATAACTATTTTATTTCTACATAGTCTACTACCATATAGTTGTATACACTTTATGTTTTAGCCCGGTGATGACTGAAAAATTGTATATATACCTAAATCCTTCGAAATATTTTTAACCGACTTCACAAAAAAGGAGGATATTCTCAATTTGTCTGTGTGTCTGTCATCGTGGCATCGTAGCGCCCAAACGGATGAACCGATTTTGATTTATTTGTTTTGTTTGATAGATGTCTTCGTCGAGAGTGTTCTTAGCTTTATTTCATGAAAATCTGTTCAGCCGTTTAAATATTTTCAGCTCTTTTTTTATTAAAAAAAACTACGATAGCAACTTTCGAAAGCTCGTAGTCCTTTGACCGCGGACGTCAAAAAATCGAAATGGCGCTGTCGCAGTATTCAATTCAATGATATTACAAAAATATGGTAAGCTTGATCTAATTCTGAGACATCTCCTTGGAATGGTCTCAATGTACAAAGCTCAGAGCAATATTTAGTAATTATTGCTCTTAGGTATAAAGTTATTCAGATGCTTTGATTATAAACTCGGATTACATATACAAATCAGTCGGGGGTGGTTTTAATTTTTTGACAGATATTCTTACGGTAACTGTGAGCGAGATAGAAACAAAGGTGGGGAGAATTAATTTGTCTTTACAGGAATGTTCTACCAGGCAAAGTCTTGTTAATGTGCAAAGTTTTTGAGCATACCTAATATTTTTTGACATGACATGACGTTTGGCGAAGATGGCGGCCATATCAGTCCCGCCCGCGACACTGCATACATAAATAACTCAGAATTATGAACGTACATTGTACCAACAAACACTGCAAAAAAATAAATTATAAGCATAATACCACAGATTATATAATAGTTACTACGTAAATAATACTTTCCGTTGTTAGGTTGGCTACACAGTGCTTTCATAATCAATGTAAGGAAGTGCCAATCAATGAAGGGAACTCTTATAACGTATTATTAATAGATACAGATATAGATTTTTTAACACATTTGCGAGGAAACAGAAAAAATTTTTTTTTATATATTGTTAATTTCTAATTATTGAAACAGTTAGTGAAATTACAATTATTAAAATGATACGTAGTTGTAGTTGGTTTTTTAATTATGTTTTCATACGTGGTTACGTATCTGTCTTTGGATATTGACGGCAGCAAGCTGTCGCATGCGGTTCGCGCTTCTGTTAGTATATCCGGTGGAGTTGAAGTAATATATGGCTCTTCTTCATTATTGAAAGTTGTCATATTTAAATTTTCACAATACAAAGAAAAGAAAATTTGAGAAAAATGGCGCGAGGATTATTTTCTGCCGTAGCTGCGTGAAAATGTTGGCAAAGACGTTAGAGCATGCAGCCAAGTTTTTAAATTACCGAATAAACTGATTTTTTTATTTTAAATAAACTGAATCTGTGAATGCACACTGTTGCTTTCCCGCCATTTTAACAGCGCGCTAGCGCTGCCTACTGACTGGCGCCGCGCGGCGATTAGTTTGAAATTTGAATAGCAACAGAGCGCGAAATGGCAAATAATACTGTTATGGAATTTGTATGGACTATAACTTAACTATTTGCTTTGGTAACACACGCGTTTTTTATGACCCGCTTTACATATTTAAAACCGTTGGAATTACATCAGCTTTACGAGCAACGGTGTTAAAAAGTATTTGGAATTATTGTAATAAAATAGACAATTAATTATCGTGTGTGTCAGATGCTTTTATTGCACTGGGCCATTTTGGACATTGTCCTTTGATGCCTTGATGACATCATTATGACTAGTGAATATTTTCACTAGCGCGGCTAGTGAAAATATACATTTAAAGTCAATTTTTTAGGGTTCCGAACCCAAAAGGTACCAAATGAACACTTCCTGAGACTTTGTTATTCGTTCGTCCGTGTGTCTATATGTGAGCACTTTATAGATGTACCATCGCGTACAGTTGTGCGTATCCAGTTTCAAAACATTTTCGGTTGCAAGTGTCTATTATTTTTCTAACCAATCAGAAGAGCCAAAACCAAAAAAAAATTTCTTTTTGGCTTTGTCCCTTCTTGTCATTGGTCAACAATGTCAACATAGACAGAAGCGAGATGCCAATTCAAAGAGTCCACAGGAAATTATTACTTAAGGTGGATACGCACAATTGAAGGCGATTGTACCTTCTTAACCTTAATAGACATACTTGAAATTTTCACAAAGTATATATCCGTCAGTGTACAACGGCCCAGACACGAAATTTTATAGATGAATGTAATTTAATTAAAACTTGTTTTGCACTAAAAAGGGTAAAATAAAATCTTTTTCAAAAAAAAGAGTGTGTGTACTTATGTACACGCGTTAGAAGTTATACTTCTGTGGCGTATGGAAAAAAATTAACTAAAATGCAGTAGTGATTAACGATGAATATTAAAATTAATCGAAAAGATTTTATTTAAATAAAAAAGGTTTTATTAACGTAAAAATATGACGTTAAATATGACGTTCTTACAAAACACGTGTTCTAAATATAAAAATACGACTTGATCTAGGTGGCATCACCTAGAACTAACTTCACGGTGTTAAATTTAGGTGTCGGTGTGCGCGCGCATCGTAAAAATTCACTCTCATCATTTTTCTCTATCGCGCCAAAAGAAGTATAACTTCAAAAAATAAAACCGACTTCTAATGAAGTCGGTTTTATTTTTTGAAGTGCCAGCCAGTCTAATAGGTAGTAGATAGATACTACCTACATGTATCTACCTACTTACTACTACTACATACATAGTATCTATCTACTATCCAATAGACTTGGCCGGCACCGACTTCAAATAGATAAGTGGGTAGCGCTTATAATAATTATATTAAGTAATTTATTTTTCGCTTTTGAGTGCCTGTTTGTAGTAATGAAGTCGGTTTTATTTTTATTGAAAAAGAGTTTATTATTATTTGTCGAAATCGGTCAAGCGATTTTTGATTTAGCAACATTTGTGTTACGATGCATTTGTATACTTCGATGACATGCTACTGACTAGCGCGACATTTGTATACTTCGATGACATGCTACTGACTAGCGCGACATTTGTATACTTCGATGACATGCTACTGACTAGCGCGACATTTGTATACTTCGATGACATGCTACTGACTAGCGCGACATTTGTATACTTCGGTGACATGCTACTGACTAGCGCGACATTTGTATACTTCGATGACATGCTACTGACTAGCGCGACATTTGTATACTTCGATGACATGCTACTGACTAGCGCGACATTTGTATACTTCGATGACATGCTACTGACTAGCGCGACATTTGTATACTTCGATGACATGCTACTGACTAGCGCGACATTTGAAGTCGCTTCTTTTAGTTTTTTCATTACAGCGACAATAGTGGATTATCAATAAAAGAATATTTCATATTACTTCACTTTGTTTAAAATGTCAGCTTCAATTTATAGTTTTAATCTAAGAATTAGGTATTTCATCAGACCGTCCATCAAAAAGTATTAAACTGCAGTTTGAGAAAGACTGAAGGTGCTAAAACAATATAATGGACGATGAAACAATATTAGTTCTAATGGTACCTTTTCTAGAACATTCAATGTACAATGTAAACTGCAGTAATAGGCCATTAACAGACCGGAGCACAACACCACTCTACCCATATAGCACGATGTAATCGTTTATAGCGTGTACTGAACAGCTGTTGATCATTATCTGGACCCTGGATATTATTTATTGCAGAGCCTTCAAACTGCTATCGTTTGGGTTGAGCTGGAGAAATGGGGATTGCTACTGAGTTATAGGTATATAGAACGATATAGTATATAGCGTTATAGAAACACCAGCAGTTATAAAGGTAACTTGTCGACCAAATCACTCTTCAGTCTCAAGAGGTAGGTACTCGTTTTTAGTCGTATAAATGTAACTTTATGTTAGAACTCTGATAGGGTATATAGTTGCAGGTTACGCCCATGTGCGTATGAGTCAATGGCAACATTTTATCACAGATATAAATGGGGACTTTAAAGTAGTGTACAAGTAAGTAAGAAGTGTATTAAATCGGTTAAAACACCAAGTATCCAATGAAATAATGGGCATGTTAGATTCAATATACATATAACAGGTATGGGTGCAGTGTCTCACAACATTTTCACAATGAATGAGTGAAATCAATAAAAACACTTTAACGCACATAAAAATAAAACAGTACATAAATAATGCAAAACTTAAAGTACAAATGGCGGTTTTATCGCTAAATAGCGATCTCTTCCAGACAGTCGCTGAATCTATGAACTATCTTACTTAAAATACTGAATACTGAATCTTACAACACAATCAAGATTATTACGTGCACTACCATCTGTTATTTTCCATTATAAGCTGACATCATCATTCACCATCAAGCTACCTAGCTTATTCTGTGCCTAATATAATTAAAAACACTGTCATGAAGTGCATACGTTTTTGTCTCTCCCCTGAAACACAGTATGTTGTAACCTACAAGTTGTATCAGTGCGTGTCGTGAACCTCAGCAATAAATTAAGCCCCGCAGTTGTCACGGATCGTATTAAGTAATTGTGTGCGGAAGAATATAATAACGGAAAATCTGTTTAATTGATAAAGGACAGTTAACTACACCTTGTTATATACGAACTAGTCTTGTTTTGTAAATATATATTTTTAATATCTTATAGCTAGCTTTTGACCACTATCCTGCCTGGTGTTAAGCGATGATGTGTTAAAAGATGGTAAACACGCTAGGCCTGGAATGCTCGGACTCTGAAGGGCTGTGTGCTGCCGGAACACCATGATATGGGAAGAATAAATTATAATTTACGATCGTACAAAACGAATAAGCCAGCTTCACATGCCGCGATAGTCAAAGTACTGGCTAGCTGTAATCATATCATCTAAGTATACAAGACGCTGGACTGGAAAGATTGTGGCATCATCATCAACGGCAAGTACATCTCTCACTTACGATTCGCAGATGACATCGTCATTATGGCAGAGACGCTGCAGGACTTACAGAGGATGTTGAATGGCCTAGATGATTCTTCTCGTCACATCGGTCTAGAATGAATTTCGAGGGCCCGGTGGCGTAATCGGGAGAACGGTCGGCTTTAATGCCGTGGTACCGAGTTCAAACCCCGGCGTGCACCAATGGAATTTTCTATCGAAAAATTTATGTGCGCTTCTCACAGTGGCCCACCGGTGAAGGAATATATCGTTAAGAAACCAACAACTCCCGCATGGTGGTATGACACTATTTAATGTCCGCCTGGCCAGCTATCACCCTCAAGTTAGAAAATCTGTCGCCAAACATTCTAGGCCTAGCGTGCTTACCATCTTCGACCGCATCATCACTTACCAACAGGTGAGATAGTGGTCAAACGCTAGCCTATAAGATATAAAAAAAAGGATAAAACCAAAGTCATGTACAACGAGCACGTTGTTCCGGAACCGATTGCCGTAGATGGAATCCCACTCGAAGTTGTCACGCAGTATGTTTACCTAGGGCAAACGCTCCAACTAGGCAAACCCAACTTCGAGAAGGAAATCCAGAGAAAAATTCAGCTGTGCTGGGCTGCATTTGGGAAACTCCGTCGAGTCTTCTCGTCGCCTATACCACAGTGCCTAAAGACAAAAGTCTTTAATCAGTACGTCCTACCTGTCATGACATAAGAAGCCGAGACGTGGGCACTCACGGTTCGACTAGTCCACCAATTTAAAGTTGCTCAGTGAGCTAAGGAAAGAGCTATGCTCGGCGGGATCGAATCCGGAACGAAGTAATTCGCCAGAGAACGAAAGTGGTCGACATAGCTCAGCGGATTAGCAAACTGAAGTGGCAGTGGGCTGGTCATATCTGCTGTGGGACCGATAACCGTGTTGGGGCAGTCTGGTTCTAGAGTGGAGACCGCGAATCGGCAAACGTAGCGAATGTCGTCGCTCCACCTAGTCACAGTGCGTCCTGAGACTAGGTGGAGCGACGATATACGCAAAGCGGTGACTGGAAACAAGAGCCGAAGATCGGGCTCAGTTGCGTGTCTGGGGGAGGCATATGTCCAGCAGTGGACTGATACTGGCTGATAATGATGAAGTTTACAAATTTGCTTATCTTCATATCTCCAGAGATAATTGTAATAGCTCAATAAAATTTGAATGGGACCAAACGGAAGGCATAATCTCTCAAACAAAAAAAATAAATCGGTTAAGATTTGACGGAGTTCTGAGGTAACAAACATAAAATAAATAAAAAATGGTTTCTAATTGAGAACCTCCTCCTTTTTGGTGAAGTCGGTTAATAAGATTTAACTTTTCCATCACCGTTGATCATAATTTGATGAAAACTCACAATTATTTACATCTATTTGTTTTGTTGCTGAAACATATGCGGCAGTGAAGTATTTGTAAATAAATATATACATACGTATTTAATACAAAAATTACGCAACAATGTTTGCGCTTGCGATTATTCGTCAATAGAAATTTGTGATATGGCCAGGGTAACACATGAGTTTTATGTATAAGTCTGTAATATGAAGGGCTAATTTCACCGATTCCTGATAAAGTTTCAGATAGTTCATAAATACGTTCGTGTCATAAATAATGTCAGATAAACTCTAAAGTTTATCTGACATTATTTATGACACCAAATAAATAAAGAAATAACGGGTTGCACTCCGGGAGTGCAAGCAGAAGTGAAAACATGAACACGTCATTTTTGTATATTTTTGAATAACAACTCGCGCAAGCGCCCTGCGCTCCGTCTTACGAATTTGCGATCAGGTCACGTGACCTGACGCGAGTTTGACATTTTTTACCCATCCCAAGAAAAGTGCACAACGCCGCCAAAGAAGTGTCACTTCAAAAAACCTATCAGATAAGTTCCGTCACAGTAATGTTATTTAATTAAATAGTGTCTGTCTTTATATAAATATATTATCTACTAAGTATATTCAATTTATTTACATTTTACATTCAAAAGTAAAAACCTCACAACTCTTACACACCAAAATAATGACTCCATCTTACAAATTCATTATTAGACGAAGTTCCGTCTACCCAGGGAAACGAACCAGCAACCCGCTTTGAGTTATATAGTAAAAACTAAATTAAAAAGTACGTAGAAACTACCGAATTCACCGAATAAAAGCAAGACCAGTCCTCATAATGCGGCAGGAGCGGCTCTTTGTCACGGGGATGAAAGAAGCCGCCCCGGCAAATGTTTGAAACATTACATGCAGACACCACGAAATAACGAATCAGCCCCCACTTACCTTTAGATTATGAAATAAGTAAGAGCATTTTAAACTGTGCAGGCTCAGAGGTAGACTTTACTATGGGATGTAAAGTCAAACAAACACTTCACTACAATATCGTTTGACGGAAAGTCATCACAGTTGGTGCTGATTATATATAAAGTACTTTACAATTGTTTGGTTCGTAGTATTTTTGAGTATTGTAGTGTAGTTTGGCGACCACACTATGCCACGCACAGTCTCAGAATCGAGAGAATACAAAAACGTTTTGTTTGGCACCTGTCTTGGTTCACAAAATTTGCACGTAAATCTGTATCGTATAACGACAGGCTCAGTTATTTTAAAATAATAACATTAGAAAAACGAAGAGAGTGCATGGATTTACTTTTCCTAGTTAAAATAGTAAGAACCACATAGACTGCCCTGCTCTTCTAGAAAATATTAATTTCAGAGTTCATACAATTATCCTCGTTTAAGAATAACTCCATTGTCTCCTCCACTAAAACAGACAGTATTAGGTGCAAACTCCTCTATTCCACGTATTTGCAAAATATGCCACCGTTATGATGATATTGACAACATACAATCTGATAGTCTAAATAAAATCCGCCGTGTTATGTTACAGGACTTATATGAGTCCTCTTTATTTCTGTTTTATAGTTGCATGTTAACTTACCACTCACTTATTCCTTTATCCAGTCCTTGAATTAGCTTAGAAAAACATATTATAGCCTGGTTTACCCATTTCTTTATCCTAATATGCAGCTTACATTATTTTTGGTTTTTCCATATTATTTAGTATACATACTTTTCAGTATTTAAGCAGTTACCCATTTCAACTTTATATAATAAGTGCATGCAGTGTTTGGCTATAATTGGGTGCTAAAAAACTGTGCACCTACAGATTGACGGTGCGACTCCCTATAGCATCGTGAGGCGTGTCAGGGGCGATTGGAGGGCACGTTATGTTACGGCTACGGCTTTGGAACATACTCGTAAGTATGCGCTACACCTTATTGTTCAACATGTTGAATTGGATGTTGTAACATGTTCCTGTTTCCGGGTTGCTTTATGGCTTGGGATCTTTTTATATTATTTTAAAATATATGATTATTTACTAATGCAGATTAAGAAAAATCTATATTTTTTATTACTATGTCACCATACGTGTATCTAATCTTAATTGTAATGGATCGAGTATACTGCCAATAGATCAGACGCGAAGATAAGATTCTGATAAAGTAGTCTGTTACTTTTTGTTACTATTTGTAGTGAAAAAATAAAGCGTCGTTATAAATACTATCAAAATCTTTATTAATCATACACAAGTTTATTATGACCAATTTGTTTGCTGGAGACAACAGCCCTTGTCATTTGCTCCGTATACAAACCCCTTAAAATGTTAGTATCAAGAACATGTTAATTTTCCTGTCAGATGTTTAACCCGAACAAAGTAGCAAAGTTATCCCTTGTCCGATCGTCCATAGCATGTGGCTAAGGCAATCTTATGCGGCTACGAAGGGCTACGGAGTACTACAGTGCTACGAATACTACGGAGGAGCTACGGGGGTACAAGTGAAGAGGGGTTACGAGGTGCGGTTTTAGGCGCTAGTTACCTCTTTGTAAGCGAACCTTTGCAATATTGTTTAGATGGCACTCGACACTCATGTTGCGCTTACAACTTTATATAAAGTTCATGGATGTGGCAATATATGTTTGGGTATTAATATCATAAAGATATTTCAATATTTTTGACCATACACTGAAATTAATTGTTAATTTTTTGTAACAGTTTGAGTCGACAGTTTTATTAATATTATCATCGTATAAGTCAGTTTCACAAATAGTCATCAAAACTATGTCATGACTATTGCTAATACTGTTTTAGATGTTTAAACTATATTTTAAATTTTAAACAAAATTAACCAACTAGAAGAGATCTCAACGTCTTCTATAGAACTGTAAAGGAGCACGTTTAACATCACTTTTTCAATGATAAAAATCCACCACATTTCACTTTTATTGTCGTCTTTATAATTTTAAAAGCATAAAGTTAAAACTAACTTTTATATCTGATAAGCTAGCGTTTGACCACTATCTCACCTGGTGGTAAGCGATGACGTGGTCGAGGATGGTTAACACACTAGGCCAGAATCTGTCTGACTCTCAAAGGCTGAGCTGCCGGAACACCGTAAGATTTGGTGGCAGATTTTCTCTTGGACTGTAGTAAGCTACGTTTCGGAAGACAAGTCTAAACTGTAAAAATTGGCAACAAATAAATTGCAAAAATATCCTTGACCCAGAGCAGCTACAAATATAATTTAGTGCACCATCTAGACACACTACATCTATGTGTCCAGTCAGTTCCACGCACAACTTTGCATAAACGATAACTATGCACATTGTCGAGCACACAGATTATACAACAGTTTATAGGCAATTCTGGATCGTGTCACCAGGTAACGGACATAGTAATCCTCTCTGGTGGGAGAAATATATTTTGCCCGCGATATGATACTATTATCAGGTATATACCGAGAACGCAAATGCATTTTATGTTGATGATTTCACCTCAGCAGCTTTGGTGTACTTCTTGTATCATGAAAAAACTGTAAAAAATGAAAAAAACTAACTGCTTCATTAAGCAAATTATTTTATTCATTGGTGAGCTTTATATGTAAGACGTACACTTTATATGTATACGCAACCATTGTTGCACTTGACACAGCGATAATATAACAACTAACTTATACTCAATTTGAATTACGGGCTATAAAAGCACAAGATTCTTTGTGTAATAACAATAATTACAAAAGCAAATAACTGCAAACATACAACAACTTGACATAATCATTGTTATGAAGCTTTGCCCATCCAGTGATGAACACTTGCCTCTTCTGTTAGACTCCATCGAACACGTTCTCGATGCTAACATGGCTAACTGCATACCACAGGTCATTATCTGCAATCACCATCATGTTATCCAGCCCCAGCAAGCCACTTTGCGAAGAACATTGCTTCACCAAGTCAGAGAGCATCTGGCGTTCCACGCTACGCTTATCACTCTCCACTCAAGCACAATGATCAAGTTTTTCGTTAATTCTAATTAATATTTATCCACAGTATTTCCAATTACGGTCAGTTCTCCACGTAACCGATGTAACATGCACATTCCTCCGATACCCCCGCGCCGCGATTCGATCCTGCACCCTGACATATTTTTAATTAAACGCCACTTACCCGCCGCGCTTCAGACGTGTAGCTTTAACATGAACGATTGAGGAAAATCTAAAGAAAACCAGTTTTGTGGAACACTGATAGGGAAAAGATTTAATGAGAAAAGAAAAGCCTCAGAATGTTTTTGAGTACGAATTAGACCGCGGACCTCAAGGTGTTAAATGGACTCTGAAAAATTATGTACGATAAAAGTATGTATGTATTAAGTATGTATACGATGTAAGATGAAACGCTTGGGAGATGATGTTGGGTTGTTAGACTATTTACTATTTATAGTCCACGGAACTTTCGTCATCACAGCTCTCTTTCTAGTATAAATGTGTCATCATCATTAACAGCCAGTATTCGTCCACTGCTGGACATAGGGGCCTCTCCTATGGCACGCCACTATGAGCTCGATCTTCAGCTCCTTGTTTCCAACCGCTGCCAGCCTGCTTTTGTATTCAACGGTTATCGTGTCTACGATAGATATGACCAGCCCATTGCCACTTCAGTTTGCTAATCCTTTTAGCTATGTCGTATATTTTGGTTCTCTGTCAGATGATCTTCGTTTCAAATTCGATCCTTCAAAGACACTCCGAGCCGTCAGTGTCAACGTCGCGGCTCCGAATGTCATTACATGTAGGACGTACTCTTTAGGCTTTGTAGTAACGATGATGAAAATAGTATTCTTCTGATGACTTCCTTTTTGAAATTGTTTCTAAACAATTGCAAGGTTTGTCGAAGGTATATTCTTAAACAATTTTGAGAGGTACTCAAGGCAATCTATCTATTTATTTTCTATCTGTGTACTATATCTATATATATAAAAGAAAGTCGTGTTAGTTACACTATTTATAACTCAAGAACGGCTTTACCGATATGGCTGAAAATTGGTGAGGAGGTAGCTTAGAGCCAGGAGACGGACATAAGATACTATTTATTTTGGTGAATTTTTTTTTTTAATTTTTTTTTTTTTGGTGAATGTGTGCGTGTGTAGGGAAACTGCACGATGTTCAAAAAACGTGCTATTTGCATTCTCACCAAAATCCGCTGAAAATCTTCAGTAAACACCTCATCTTTACTGAAGGTATGACTTAGACTAGACTTTTACTTGAAAACTGAGCTGAAATGTGACTCTGACCCATCTCTACGACCAAAATTGATAAAAACTTGAAAAAATTTAATATTTGACACTGGCTAAATATAATCGTGTGGAGACATAATTAAACTTTAAAAAAATGTATGCTTACAAGCAATCGAGACAATAATAACCAATGCCTAATCAATTTTATATTTTGTCAGAATGTAGGTAAATACAGAGATATGCAAGAATGTGATAGCCAAGTTATGAATGTCGTATGTATACAGTCTTATCCATAAGGCAAAAAATATTAGACAGTTATTCATTAAGTAAATACCTATACTTATTTAGAATTGAAATTAAATACTGGTGATTATATTTTTACAATCAAAATTAAACTCAATCGAACTAATTTCAAGTTAATAACTTATCTATAACAATAATAACATTGTTTCATTGCATCATGTCTTGCTGACACGCGGTTGAAGTACTTGATTGTTGTATTTTAATTCTATTTCTGTATTGCCACAACTTTATTATTTACTTGATAATCAAAGTGCCATAATACATTACTGAACTTAATATTTATTTTGTATTCATTGTATTTATTAATTTCATTCATTATACGTTCATAAAAGCCTAAATTAAGTTAATCTAAAAGGTAACACGACATTCGTTGTCTGTTAGGTGGTACGAAGTTCGCCGGGCCAGCTAGTAGAATAAAAATTATTGTTTGGATTACATGAAGTAAAATAAAATGAGCTTAAAAGTACTTAGACAATTTCGTTAAGAAGAAAGTTTTTAAAAGGGGGTATACAAGATTACCTGACTTTTTATATTTCCTTAAACTTAGTTATAAATTTGTCAATACAATGTTTAGTTCTAGTTTTACCTGCCAGTTTCAACAAAAAGTTCCACCACATAAACTAACCGCCTATATATCAACTAAACAAACAGTCAATAAAACGGTCATTAAAGCTACTTGCCACTTCTAATCATCCCCACATCCACAATCAACCTACCCGCAATTTGATCTGTTGTCAACCACCGCTCAACGAGGCCGTAAAAATTTTATACCCCCATAAAGTAATAGCGGGGTTATTGAGTTAGTTCCAACATGATAGAACGTAGTAACACTACTAGGAGGGTGCAAATTGATTTAGGGATAGAAGTAGTTGTAGTAACAACGAAGTAGTGGTCATAAAATTATATTTCTGACAAATTAATTATGTATGATCGTAAATTAAGTACCACTTTGACTGTTGTTATTTTTATTTATTAGTTTTTTTTTACTATAAAATTATGTCCATGAGCCATTCAGGTATGAACTTGTAGTATCGGTTTAAACTTTCTATTCAATCTGATGAACTTATCGTGAACTTATGATCTACTGATATTTTGGATCATGTGTGGCAAAGTTACAAACCATAGGTCGTAAATAACCTTGCAAGGAACATTAATAATAAACTCATGGTTTTATTCAGTTTTTTTTTTACGACAAAGAAACTAAAAGTAACCGTGTTTAGAAACAAAATCACTCTGTATAAAATCAAAAACTCTAGGCTTTATTTTATTTGACACAGGAATTTTGTTACCTACGCTAACAGCATTCTTAAATTTTATACAAATCGACTTCTTAACACGAACATTTTAAAACAAATATAATAAACGAATGGTTTTATTCAGGATATGAATAACTTAAAGATATTTAATTATTGTTTACACCCAAATCACTCGAACCGTGATAACTTTACCATCAGAGCCTATCCAATCACAATGATCTCCTATCAAAACATCTCTATAAACTTAACCGTCAGCCTTTACATACACAAGTAAGTTACAACTAAGTAAGCAGTACCAGGAAGGATTTAAAGGCAACACTCGGTCGTCGGGACGCATTCGCCGCCCAACGGCCCTGTCGCCCGCCCGCCCTCGGCGTCCGCCCTAACGCGACGCGAAATAATCAAACTATCGTAATAATATTACCCATAACTAATTATTATATTACTCTAAAATTAACGTAGTGTTTGTGTAGAATTAGTGTCTTAAAGTAGTGATTTATAATATAATATTTGGTGTCCAATTTTAGAACTGTAGAGATTTTAAAATAACACTTAAATGTCTATAAATTAGAAACTAATTATTATAGCGTGTAATAGTAGTAAAATAAATTAGATTCTAAAGCCGCGTGTACACAGTAAATGCTATCGTTAAAAATAACCGTTTGTACCGTCGTTAACGCTAGTTCTTAACGCGTTAACTGTGTTTAGACAACTCAAATACATTGACGTGCTTATTACTATGCCGATATTGAAATAGACCTTGTTGGGAGAGTATAGGGGTGTTGTTCGCGTGTGTTTTCGGACAATTGGAAGGTGCCAGTGAAGTAAATATTTATATTTACGATATAGACTACAACTCCCGTGCTGCTACGGTTCCGGGTTCGGCGTTGTTTTTATTAACAGGTGAGTGTGTTGGTCTTTAGAGAACAAGTGTGCATTTTTGCATTTTGCATCATAATTAGTTACGAGGCGCCAAATTATGTGAAACTTTTGTACCATAATTTAAGATATATTTTCATCTAGAATTGAGGAAACGATAGATTTTTTGATCTATTACAGCTTTAGGCCACGTACCTACAACACTTCAGTAAAATTTGCTTCGTAATACTATTATTTATTTAAAATTTTATAATCTTTTTTTTCCCTAAGATAATTAGTTTTTTTTATCTTCGGCCCTATTCAGCCTAAATGTTTTATGTTTTGTTAGCTTTTAAGGGTACCAAAGGAACACACAAACATTACTGAGATTTTAATGTCCATCCCTCCGTCTGTCAGCCTATCACAGGGCTGTATCTCCTTAACCGTAATTAGTAGATACTTGACATTTTCACGAAGTATGTATCACTATAAGGAATTTAATAACAAATACTTATAACGCTATAAAGTTAAAAATAAAACGGGGATTCAAGAAACGTGTTTTTTCAGGAGATTTATTCTCGATCTTACAAACCATAACAGATAGACTTGAAATTTTCTCATAGTGTGAATTAAAATGGCGATATAAGATCAAATGATAAAAAATAAATTAAATTAAAAATGAAAGGGTCCCCAAGAAACAAAATAATAAGAAAATAACAAAATACAAGAAACTTTTTTATTATAAAAACTCACGTTCATTTTAAACTTATAGATTTAAAAACGGGAATTTAACGTGACTTACGCGATGTCGATATAACGATCGACATCGCGTAAGTCACGTTAAATTCCCGTTTTTACATCTATAAGTTTACAAGAAACTTATTTATCCGGAAAATATTGTTCAATTAGAACCCTGCCGTGTGTGCATCGGACTCGCACTTGGCCAGTTTATTTTTATTCTTGTAGTGCTAATTCATATCTCAATTTTTGAAAGTTGTAAGTACTCGTATGTATACTTTTGTATTGTTATTGTACAAATTGTTTTTTAAATCATAAATGTCACTTTTTGTACTTCTAAAATCTAATTATAAAATTAGCAGATACTTAAATATTTAATATCCAATATTATTAGAACTACTCACAAGTAGTACTAATAATATTGTCAGTGAACATGAAAACCTTAAAACTTATATTGAATATCCATTTGAAATAAACTTTTACGGAATTTTGCACAACGTTTGGCAGAACGTCAGTTGTTATGACTTGTTTATAACTCCAATTTCCCCCTACACATCTCAATCCCATCCCACATCCCATTCCGAGCCGCTCTCGATGCAATATTCACGTCATCCGCGCAATCGGATGATTAGGGCGAGCGCACACCGGGTAACACGCTGGGAATTTGAATTATGCGCGTTTGGACGGGAAATTACGTGGATTTATAATTTTAAGGGTTTATAATTTACGAAGTGATTTTTATTTGTTACAATTTAGAGGGAATCATTAATTGATTTGTATTAAATACTAATATTACATTAAACGTTACGAACAACATGAAATGAAAGAAATTATCTTATACAGAGATTGAAATATATTATAGTACCATCTGTATCCTGCCATATCAAATGGCAACTTTATAATATATATAATACGTCATATTTTAAGCTTTTTTTAAATCTGATAGAATAGCGTTTGACCACTAACTCGCCTGGTGGTAATGATGATTTGGTCGAAGGAGGCGAACATCTGACTCTCAAGGGCTGTGTCCTGCCAGAATACCGTAAGGTTAAGGCGGCAGAATTTATTCTTGATGGTGGTAAGCTACTTTTTGATAGCATCATCAGAATAAAGTAACTATGAACTAGGCGGAACATACGATAACGATATAATAATCGATATTACTGTGTTTTTTTTAGCCCTATAAGATATTAAACAAAATTACAGCGAGTTAAAACCGCGCGACGTCATTCAAATTTTCGTTCCGTGGCAATCGGCTGATTAGGGCGCGTGCACACTGGTTGGGAAACCCACCCTGAATTTTAATTAGGCGTCGCGTCGCGGCGCTTGAACCAGAGTCACTGCAACCATGTGGAATGATGTGTTAGTGTTTCATAGTCACTTATCAATTAACTATCAATGAGATGTAGTGTAGGGCCTAACATAAAGATTTCTCAATAGTATAAATTTTAAAATAAAATATTTTTTCTGAAATTTATTTATTTATTGATAATTAGAACGGTTATTACCATTTACACTTATTAATGCATGTATTTGCAGTTTCAATTTATTTATTTACTTGATCCTTTGCCTGTGTTAAAAATTCTAAGTGCTTATACTGGTTATACAGTGTGGAAATTAAACTCAGGCCCTGGAGGGAAACTACTTTAAATCCTTAAGCTAGCTCATTTTACTTAAAGGAGACATTCCTTTATTTTTGAAAAGAAACAAATCTGCATTCAAAGATTTTTTAAAACTCGCTTGCTTCACCCGGGACTCGAACCAACTAAAATTAAAAAAATAAACACTCTTTATTTTAATATACTAATCGGTAGTATTAATATTCAGGATAAAGTTTCTCTAACAAACATTAGGTCTTAAAAATAAAAATATTCGTTAAATCTAACATCAACTTTATTTTACTATCAATTTTGTAACACTTAAATTATTTAACT
Source organism: Cabera pusaria (assembly GCA_954871355.1). Classification (NCBI taxonomy): domain Eukaryota; kingdom Metazoa; phylum Arthropoda; class Insecta; order Lepidoptera; family Geometridae; genus Cabera; species Cabera pusaria. The sequence continues at coordinate 26,599,724 of OX940898.1, read as the reverse complement.
GATAAATTGTTCGAAATGAGCCCCGTCGTTCCGGCTACACAACATTAGTCGCCATTGAAATTCATTTCTTGTAGCCTTCAGCAAAGTGTTGTGGTGTATGCCCCTAATAACATTTTCTATCGCAATCCTTAGCTCTTGAACGGTTTCATAGCAAGTTTCATAAACAACATTTTTACATGACCCCATAAAAAGAAGTCCATGGGCGTCAGGTCTTCTTGCAGGCCATCTAAAATTTTCATTTTAAATGAAACTTGCTATGAAACCGTTCAAGAGCTAAGGATTGCGATAGAAAATGTTATTAGGGGCATACACCACAACACTTTGCTGAAGGCTACAAGAAATGAATTTCAACGGCGACTAATGTTGTGTAGCCGGAACGACGGGGCTCCTTTCGAACAATTTATCAGTTAAATAATTTAAGTGTTACAAAATTGATAGTAAAATAAAGTTGATGTTAGATTTAACGATTATTTTTATTTTTAAGACCTAATGTTTGTTAGAGAAACTTTATCCTGAATATTAATACTACCGATTAGTATAATAAAATAAAGAGTGTTTATTTTTTTTTATTTTAGTTGGTTCGAGTCCCGGGCGAAGCAAGCGAGTTTAAAAAAATCTTTTAATGCAGATTTGTTTCTTTTCAAATATAAAGGAATGTCTCCTTTAAGTAAAATGAGCTAGCTTAAGGATTTAAAGTAGTTTCCCTCCAGGGCCTGAGTTTAATTTCCACACTGTATATTATCTATGTGTCGAACATCTAAATCTGTTTAGCCGTGTTTGCGTGAAAGAGTAACAGGTGAGATAACGGCAAACATTTGCACGGTTTTCGATTAAAAAAACGTCCATCCATTATTTTTCATAAATTTTCGCATTTACCTACAATAATAGTAGGATGTTCGAAAACGTCTTATTTAGACAATATTTTCACTTGAGTAATTTAGTTCAGTACAATAAGATCGCAAGAAAGGCCGTGTTACATCGATTCTAAGCTGTTTCAAAATTAAACAGGTATACAATCTGAATAATAATTAATAAGTTAAATAATAAAATAAATTAATTTAACATACCTTTACTAAAAGACACGTCTTACACATAGATTGATTACGTCCGTTTAGAGAATATTCAGTTCAGCAGAAGTACGAGTACATATATCCAATATATCTCGGGGCAGTAGTGAACTCTGTGCTCATCAGTATGCAGGAACCGTTTACACCGTAACGAGCGGCCGCGGGCGCGCAGTCACGTGTGAGCGCGGCCTAACTTTATGCAAGTCATTGGTGGAATAGTATTAAAATTGAGTCTCGTTTTTCTTGGCAGTTAATTTTAGACCAACGATTGAGTTCTTGATCAACTTTACTAGGCGATCAATTCATGTAAATTTTGCTTTTTTACAAGCTTTTATATCTGTTTATTTTATGTGTGAACTTTTACACACGATGACATATTTACAAAAAACTTGTGTATAAAAGAGTTTTAAACTTTTAAACCCCTATTTCAATGCAATATTTTCAGTTTTCTTTACATTTGGAGAAGATGAGGGCGAGAAAGGCGACAGTTGGATGACAGCCGAATGGCTCATTACTTTTCTTTTTTAACCGACTTCAAAAAAGGAGGAGGTTTCTCAATTCAATCGTATATATTTTGTTTATTTTTGTGCCTCCATACTGAATAAATATTGTAAACTTTAAACTGAGAATAGATCCTCAAGTCCCTTGCAGTGCTTTATTAGTTTTCATCTTTTGTTTGCAGATCTAGGGTTGCCTGTTACGGCGGTATTATGCAGCTGATAGACGGACCATCAGTTCCATTCGGAATATGATTGGTACTGCAATTAGTCTGCGTTTTATTTATTTATTGTGTTTCATTATTTCACATTTTTTTGGATAAAAATTGTCTGAAGTACCGAAACATGCACTGGGTTGCGGATGCACGTAACAGTACATTAATCATGGGAATTGAACATGTGTCTTACTTGTGACGTTCGACGTCTAGATGAAAGCTGAATGGCTCAATACCTTTGTTTTTTTTTGTAAATTCAAAGCAATAAGTTATGTTTCTGTTATATCTATAATAATCATTATTGAATATGATCTATTTAATGTTATTTGACGTGTGTAAGTGCAAATTCTTAATATGCACATATACTGAATAAATGCTTTGACTTTTGACTTTTAGAATAAGTAGCAATGCATTAGGAATATGGTATCTATTAAAAATAATATTTACAGCGAATACCTGCTTCTACTCGTACGATTTATACCAGAACAAGCCGTAAACAACTTCTCCGGAAAGTGCTCGATCGACGAAGAAAATGCGATTACAACTTCCTAAACATACTTCGATGAATCTTCGCTTCAGGGGTAACTTTACGTAAAAATCTAATCAAACACGTGTTATTGCGATACAGAATCCAATGCACACGTACTTGCAAAGCCAAAAGATTCCGAAGTTGTCTATTTCGTGACCAATCACGCTGCATTGTGCGACTTGCGTTTGGGGCAATTCGGGGCGATCGGGGCAATTGAATTACTGGAGCGCACGTACGCTAGTGTACGTTCTTTTTTAGTGTTATTGTATGTGTGTGTTCACCACTTTAGTACGTGTAAATGGTTAAAAGTTTCTGTGCTGTCGTGTGGTGAGCTACAGTCTAATAAGAGAAAGATGACTGATAGTGCCAGGCTCATTCAAAGAGATTTTTCTCGAATACAAGTTGTAAATTTGATTCGAGTTTAAAAGCCGACTTTTTGGAGAGCTTTGGCGAGTGTTGCATTTTTTTACATCAGATAGGCTATTAATTGCTTGTCCACTATCATGCCTGTGGTAAGCGATGATGTGGACGAGGTTGGTGACGCTAGAATTAGTAGTATAGTATTTGTAGTAGCTAGAATGATCTTACTCTCAAAGGGCTGTGCGTTGCCGGAACACCGTAACGTTATGGCGGCAGAATTTCTACTTGGTGGTGGTAATTTAGCTACTTTTTGGCAGCAAGTACTGAGAAACTTCAATATAATCCTCTTACCACCCGAGGACGAACACTTTCATGAATGCACGTAAAAAAATCCATCGATGCACACTAGGACTATTCCGAGGTAGAAAACATGGTATCTATCCTTTTATATCCCTTTCTATCCTTTTATTTTATCACCAACGTAGTCAAGAAACTATCCTGGTTAAATAAAACCTCAGAGTAACAACCAATATAGTAATTTAGAGAGTAAAACTAATTGCACTATCACTCAGCAAAATACACACTTTTGACATGTAGTAGGTACAACATACAGTCCGAAGAGATTAAAAAAAAGTACAATTTACACAATTTAAAATAAAATTAATTGAATGGCTCCATGAACGCAACTTTTATAGTGTAGATGAGTTTATGACGTACCTATAGAACATTTTAACTTTAGCTGACATTTAAATAATGACATTGACAGTTTAGTTTATTTATTTTTTTGACATTTGCAATATTGGCATCTCCAGCTGTTTAATGTTTTGATTTTTAGTAATTGTTTTGTGTTTGATTCTTTTGTATGGAATGTAAATGATTGATTTTTATAGTTTTACTTTTTTTTTTAATAATAGTCTGGAAAATTTAAATGTATTGTATGTATAAGCTATGAGAAAGTTTTGCACGCCCGAAAGGGCAGAAGAAGTGAAACCATTATATTTTGATAAGTACTTTTGTTACCTTATTTTATGCAAATAAACTAATTTGATTTGATTTGATTTGAATTGCTAATATTTCAACAGCTGCTACTATACAGTTAGCGGTTTTCAAATTTTAACAAAAATCTATTTCAATATCATCTATCATTCTTTCATCGGCCGCAAAGTCATGCGATCGAATAAATGATATTACGTCACTGACATCTGCGCAGTATTGTATGGAGCAATTCATCATAGCCTGTCATTATGCACCATCATATAGGTTCACTCGTATAGATAACGAAATAAAGCTCAAAATACTTTAACAAATATTGTTCAAGTCCAATCAAAAGCTATACAAAATTTAACTCTTATGTTTTTGATGAGAGAGTGTATATTGCTGTAACAGAGTATATTTTAGATTGTTCCAATAATTTCGGTTTGCTTCGCAGATGTGTTGATCGTTGGGATAAATATACTGATGTAAATAACGACAAAAATAAATATTAATTTTGCCAATATGACACGATATTGAAAAGAACAACTGAAATGTGTATGACATGATTTAATTTGTCAACAAATGCCGGCTTTTAAAGGTGGATACCATTATACAATACTAACAAAATGTAAGCTTTTAGTATGTAATTCTTTTGTATTCAATAACAGTGTAAGTACTTATTTTACCTATTTAAATGTTATGCAATCATCAACTGCAATGAAAACAAAGATAAAAAAATTGTAACCGCACGTCTCGTACTTATAGAATACACGTGTAACAAAACTGTACTTAAAACTAAGATCTAATTTAAAAAATATAATAAAAAATAAATAAATAATATTAGAATATTTCGAAAATTATTATATTATATTATTATATTAGCTACAAGGGCAGTAGACTCTAGAGTAAAATATCAATATTTTATACTCACAAAGGCATCGCCTGTACCGACTGACTGGAAACCTAGTTATAATTCAATTATGTTGTGTTAAACTGTGTCAATTTCAGATAATTTGATTAAATCTAGTACAATGTAGCATGTTTGATATGACATTATACAAAAGTTGCACGTATTGTTGCCAAGTTTACGAGCTAGCCTGGTTACCCGGGCATCTAGCCGGAGAAAAATAGCTTCACATTCTGCAGTCTAGACTTTAGATTAGACCTAACTTAGGACGGCTGAAGTTGGCTTGTAGTAAAAGCTTGTCTGTTTGATGTAGTGCTCTGAGGACTTTGTTACTTACATAATAATTTATTTATAAATAACGTTCTAAACTACTTGCTTTTACCAAGGAAGCAGAATATTAATCTGTGCTTTAAATGTTGTCTGAAAGATGGACTCTGGATTGCATTGTCTATGTATAAAGCAAGGAGGAAAAATATTAAATAAATAATAGTTTAAAAAAACTAAAAAAATACGCTTTTATAGAAAAACCAACTAAAAAATAGAAAATAAATTTTAATAAATTTGAATTAAAAATAGTGTAAGAAAAAATGATTTTATTGTAAAAAAAAAAGCGTGGGGTGCATGGTTTCAATAGTTCCAAATATTTTATAAACAGATATGACTAGAAGGGTTATTTTGATAAAATCCTGAAAAGCACCCCACGCTTTTTTTACAATATAATCATTTTTTCTTACACTATTTTTAATTCAAATTTATTAAAATAAATTTTTCTAATTTTTAATTGGATTTTCTATAAAAGCGTATTTTTTTAGTTTTTTAAACTATTATTTATTTTTCATTTTTTAGTCGTTTTTTTTTTTTTTTAAATTTATTTATTGTCATCGGTCCTTAATAAGTATGCCAAATTTCGAGTTAATCCGACGTTTTGAAGGGGGTTAAAATCATGTTCAAAGATTCCGTTACATACTAACATACATACGTCTGAAGCTAATAAAAGCGTATTAAAAATAAAACTTTAACATATCAACTATTTATATAAGGTACTGAGGTGTACATTATGGAAAGTCTCAGCGGATCTGTGAAAGGGTGTTCGTGTCCCTGTAGAGCCCTGGCTCCTCACGTCTCGTCTTATTTGCATATCAAACGAAAACGCAATGAAAAGTGCATCCATCAAGCTTGAAGAAATATCCACGCTTTTCATCCCACCCCTCAGAATTTCCCTCACAAATATCTGTAATCGTGCACCCGGGCCGGACAAAACCTTTATTAAACCGAATACCAAGGAGCTGACAGAATCGAACTTATTATAATATAAATCGAAAATTCAGTGTGACTGACGGCACTCACGGTGCCAATTAAAAGGGGTGTCCTTCGAGGGTGGATCTGTCATCCATCACGCTGGATTACGGGGACACTATTATTATTAGCAACGGACGATAACCGAATTAATCCGGTTTTTGTTCCCAAATATTCAGCATTGTGCATCGATTCACATCCCTACTGTCGCTAATGGGTTTATCAAACGAGCAGTAATTTAACCGATGCGTGTAAATATCGTTTCAATCAATCAATGTAGTACGAATCATCAAATATATCGAGCATAACATACCAAATTATTACTTAAATCAGCAAATACAAATGAAGCCGTAAATCGAAGCGGTACCGAACGGAATGGAAATTCATAACGGCCGACGTCGAGAAAACGGCAAATGTCACAATTATCTTCAAGGTTGGACAGAAAGCGGAATAAGAATAAATTGAATGCTTTATTTCGGTATCTTTTCTTCCTTTCTCTCAATTCCGACTCAATATTAGGCATTTTATTGAGCATTTGTCCGTCGCTTGTTTTAATATTTTGTTCCGATTTTATTATGAGTCGCCAAGTTGTTTCATATCTTTTGTGGAAGCATCGAGACTCGTCGCTTCATTTAATGGAAGAAAAAGAATGAAGATGTTCTCTACTTTATTTCTTTTTAACGCAATCGCGTGTGAAAATTTGCAATGTGGAACTTTTTCCTTTTGAAGACATGGGTCGAAGCTGCGCTCTATTTACGAAACCATCGTTGTGGATAAGACAAATGTTGAAAGACTACGTGTGCTCCCTGCCTATGCCGCTTTGAAAAGTATCCTATGAGTAATAAAGTTATAAACTAGTAGCTGTGCCCCGCAGTTTTACCCGCGTAGACATTGTTACCGTGGGAATATCGGGATAAAAGTACTAGGCTATATACATAGCAAATTTCAGCTAAATCGGTTAAGAAGTTTTAGCGTGAAGAAGTAACATACACACAAACTTTTGCCTTAATAATATTAGTAGGATATGAAATCCGTTTAGACGCTGTGCCGTGATTAAGGCACAAAAAAAAACAAAATATACAAACATTGACAGTTTTAAAATTAGTAGTAGTATGAAAATGGAACCTGAAATCTTTCAAAACATACAAAACCTTATATAACTCACAGATCAGAACCGATAATTACAGAACATTTCCACAATAGGGAATATGCATGAAGCTCAGATTTATTGGAAATATGTTTTTTTCGATTCTTTGTTGTCCTGGAGTTATATGTAAAACCTTTTTTTTATTTAAATCCATTTTATTTGCTTAAAATAATAAATTAAAAATGCAATTTAAGCGAGGGAAATTTAAGTTTGTAAAACAGATCACAATTGGTCGAATCGAAAGTTGACGTCATTATGTACTACTCCACGTGATAGAAACATTGAGCGCGGGAACATACAAATAAATGTATGGTGTGGTCTAATTGTATTTATTTCCAAGTATTGTGTTTGCCGCGTATTATTGTGCAAAAATGTATATTACTAATCATTTAATATAGATGAAAATGAGTACGAGATTAGAGAAACTGTATAATTTAATAAAAACATGCCATTGGCTAAATACAATAATCGCGCGGAGTCTTACTTAAAGAAAAAAAAGCTAGTTTGCTTCAAGCGGCGTGTGTCTGACGTAAGTGCGTGACGTCACAATGCACAACCAAAGAGCCCGGGAAATGATGGCGTTTAAACTGCTCAAATTTATTTGTATATTTAAATGTTTATTTAAAAAATAAGTAGACTAATTCCAGCAGTATTTTATTTATTTATTATGTTATATGGATGTAATGAGTAAAATAAAAATATTTAAAAAAAACATGCATATTCCCTATTACATATCAACTATAAAAGCCAACAACGTCTGCGGAGTAATTGGAATGAAAATTTTGCCCCAAAAACCTAAGCAGTCACATCGACACTAATCCGAGCATTACACGCACAATAATCACAAAATAAATCCTTTTATAGGCTGTATAATTCCATTTTCCTCCCGACCATGCCATGCTAAATTGGGTTAACGCAAAATCAATCCGATACATAGAATATTCTCGAAAACATTTTCTCGAACAGTCGTCAAAATATTATCGGCAAATATTTGGAGGCCACAAAGCCTGACTCATTACTTTTTACAACTTGCCAGAGTGTTCAAGAGGAAAAATTGGCCAAGTGTGTGTTTGTACAATGTCAAGTCGAGTCCCGCAGCAAAATTTGCTGCAGGTATTAGTTGAATATTCAAGTCAAAATTGTATCTCTATTTGAGTTGCTCAATATCAAAGTGCATACCTTTACATTACCTACAGTAGTGTTAATGGATTACTACCAAATGAATGTAATTATTTCACTGTTTTAAAAACTTGAGAGCCTTTCTGGCAAAAAGGATAGATACCTTGACTTCCAAGCGATAGGTCACCGGTTCAACATTTAGCACGTGTGTTCGTCCTCAGGTGGTAGAAACATATTATACCAATGTTCTGCCTGACTTACTTTTAAAAAAGTAGCTTACAATACAATACAATACAAAACTCTTTATTGATTACCAAAACACAAAATAAAAAATGTACAATAGCTTCATTAAAAAAACAATAACAGAATGGTAAAGCAATCGGCGGTCTTATAGTCCAGACAACCTATGTAGGGACTGGATAAATGCATACGTAATGGCGGAGGGCTATTTCAGCTAAAACTATTTTGCATTTCATAAACACACAGTTTAGACCGTTAAGACTAAGAACCTAAAATATCTATATTATAATTATAGATACATACACTTCATTATACATAGACATACACTGTATACACATACATACTCTATATATATAGCTATATATATATAAATATATATATATATCTTACGGTGTCCCAGCATCACACAGCCTTTTAGTATCTAGAGGCCTAGCGTGTTCACCATCTTCGACTACATCATCGCCTCAGACTATCATCCAGACGGAGCCGTGCCTAACACCCGTGTGAACGCAAGTTCAGTAATACTGAATGTTTGAGTAATACGCTTCCGCGCTCAGTCCGGCATAGTCAATACGCCATGATTACTACGTAAGCAACGCTGCGAAGTAATACAGCACGGAAGCGTCCAACCCTGCTGCCGCTTGGTAGCAAACTGAGCGCGGAAGCGTATTACTCAAGCATTTAGTATTACTGAACTTGCGTTCACACGGGTGTTAGGCACGGCTCCGTCTGGATAGTCTGAGATCATCGCTTATAATCATCTGTGATAGTAGTCAAATGCTAGACTATGAGATATAAAAATAAATTAAGTTTACCTAACACTAGCAAGTGTTCCAAATTTCAAGAGCGTTTATTCTTGTTCATTCAAATGTATAGTTAATTTTGCATTGGAGTCGCTTTTTATTTTAATGTGCAGGAATTGTTTAGCCAAAAGTAACTCCACACTTAAGAATTTCTAAAAACACTCAATATTATATTAACGAATAGAAGCCGCCAACCTCAAAAACTAATCAGGGTTCTAAGTAAAGCCTGCGTGACCCCAAAATGTAAGGAATATATCTCGGTTTAAGTGAAATTCATGGCACTCTGTTCGCATTATTTATTAGCCGCGGCGAGATAAGAAAAATGTCGGCATTTAGAGGAAGTACACTGATATTTCACGCGGTTTTGTGTGTATTCTGGCGAATTAGGGACGATATCAGTTAAAATATGCCCCACATTTTCATCATAATACTAGTACTACTACTGGTAAAAGGCAGAGATTTATTTGTTGTTCGTTTTGGCTGAAATTCATATTTATACCTCCAGCTTGCATTACATTTTGTTGGAAAAAGACGAGCCCTCGACAAGTCTGTCAAGCTGGAGTTTTCTGAAAGTCGAAAAGACGCAACCTTAGTCAGCCGGGTAGGTAACTGAATGATGATAACTGTATGAACTTACATTTATTTTCTAGTAGTGATAACTAGTAGGGTGGGTATTCCAGGGCATGAAGAATTAAATGAAAAAAGAAATACAAATAAAGAACTGAAAATGGCTAAAACTCCATGTAAAACTTTTATATCTCTCACTTTCAAGCTAAGGCAGCATAAAATATTACTTTTAACATAATGGATATCGTGAACAAAACGTATGAAAATACACGCCTCTAATATGCCTAGTTTAATTACCTTCGAGTGTATTTTACCTGTAAGAAATGAGGATTAGTAATCACTGTGTCACTGTTATAAATAAGGGAAGTAGCAGTGTCTACGTTTTGGAACACTGCCAATAAATGTGCGAACATAACTTTTTATAGCCGTTCATGTATTCAGCTAGTTTATTTTGTCCTAGTTCTGTAAGACCTACCTTTTAAGGCTGTGTCCAAAGTGCGGCTCACTCGAAGCTTACTGTAATGTGTTTGGAGCAGAAACGCTTCAGTTCTGAGCCCTCCAAGATCCTTAATTTCCGCATTCGTTGTTTTCGCTTATTTTTCTCATTTCTGTGCTTTCCGCTCGCGCTTCCAGTTTATATTGGAAATGTTATTGAATTGTGACGACATCTTGTTAATATTCATTTCTGTATTGGGATATTTTTATTACCCACATATGCGAATTGTTTCTTTACGAAATAGCTGCAGGTGAATTTAAACAGCGTTAATTCGTTAATTATAACTTTGATATAGGTACGTGCATGGAAATATATAGACACTCGACTGATAGATTAATTTACGTACCACCAAGAAAACTAGTAGCACTAACCAGACTAATGCGTTTATTATTTACTACAGACGATTATTTACGACATATTGATGGTTTTCTTTACCGAATAGTAAAAAACTATTTTAGTCCTAGGCAACAATTAAATAGGGAACAAAAATCAAACTACAACTGGAACAAAAGAAGCAAATTTTCTCACCAACCTAGAACTATTCACCCGCAAAACAATTGGAAAATTGTATCAACACTCGCGAACAATCCTGAAGGCAAACAACACAATACAAACATTTCCCTTCTAATTCTTTCTTAGTTTCTCTATAATTGAATCCAACACGAAATAAAACGAGTTTGGGAAACCGTTTTCTGAACGAATAAAAGATTGTTTGGGAAGTGAGTTCCTGCGAGGCGAGAAACGCTTTGTTGCAAGATGATAGAAACATTTGCATGTATGTATGTATGTACCTATTTGTGTTAACAATTTAGTAGCTTTGTGCTTGCAATGTAGTTTATGAAACAAACACAAAAAAGGAGGAGGTTCTCAATTCGTCTGTATGTTTTTTTTTTGTGTGTATGTTACGCGATTACTCCGTCGATTGTGAACGGATTCAAATGATTCTTTTTTTAGTAGGTAGGGTACGTTTCCGAGGTAGTCCCATTGTAATTTCATCAAGATCTGATTAGTATCTCCAGAGATATGGAGATAAATAACTCAAACATAGGAGAATGTAAAGAAGAAGAGTCCCAAGAAGATTATACACAAAGGAGGTTGCTATTGCATATACTTTTGAAGACTAAAAATATAAGTAATAGGTAGTAGATAGATACTACCTACATGTATCTAGTCTGTACCTACTTACTTCTACTACAGTGCCACAAGTATAACTTGGCGGTGGTGGTTTTTGGAAATAATTCTTTTAATTGAAACTGTGAGTTTGACGTTTGAGAGATTACCGCGACAATATTATTGATAAATCTGCTACATTAAAATAGTTCGATAATGTCAAAAGTAATTAAAAGTGGTTTAAGAGCAACTGTTATCAAAGTACAAAGTAAAAGCACAGTGGCGCACAGGCACGCCAAGTTATACTTGCCGGACTGTACATACATAGTATCTATCTACTATCCAATACACTTGGCTGGCACCGACTTCAAATAGATAAGTGGGTAGCGCTTATCATAATTATATTAAGTAATTTATTTTTCGATGTTGAGTGCCTGTTTATGGTTATGAAGTAGGTTTTATTTTTTTGAAAAATAATTTAACAATAAGTTTTGTTCATTTTTTTTGGTAAATTAATTCAAATTAACAACACGGTGATTTTCTTTCGAAATGTGGATTTGAAGTGAATTCGAACGTTATAGATCTACTAACTGTGCCTAGCGGCTTCGCCCGCTTTAAAAAGTATCCTGTATCCTAATCCATAATTCCGGCTATCCCTGTGTAAAGTTTCAGCTAAATCGGTCCAGCCATTTGACCGTGAAGAAGTCCCAAACAAACAAATATACAAGCTGACTTTCGCATTTATAATATTGGTTTTAATTTTTGCACTTCTATTCTAATCTATACTATATATAATAATATTAAAAAGAGGAAAACTTTGTTTGTTTGGTTGTAATGAATAGGCTCAAAAACTACTGGACCGTTTTTAAACATTCTTTCACCATTCAAAAGCCACAGTATCCACGAGTAACATAGGCTAAATTTTATTTTGGAAAAAAATAGGGTTCCGTAAGATATTTGGGTTTTAGCAAAACAACGTTTGCAGGGTCAGCTAGTTACTTATATAGGTACTTTTATTAATTTTCCTTTCCTGCATACTAAAACACAATTTAATTTCCTACTACTCTATTACCAGGTTTTATTGCCAATTTTTTTGTAGCGTGTTAGTTTTGATATATGAAGCCAAATTGTGGCGTCCTTTATCTGCTTCCACAACACAGCACACAAAAAGAAACAAATAAGTAGAGTGTGTAGAAAACTTTTTATGCGTGTATTTTGTATAACGAACTCTACCACACATCCTCATCGCGTAAATGATTATAAGCCCTGTATCACAGCGCCGAGTTAAACACTGACGTCGGTTATTTTTTAACCGACCGCAAAAAGGTCGACAGCCCACTTAAATTATTCACACGTCTTATCCAGGGAGGGTTAAAAAAGTGAAAACGTGGCATATTTCACCCCCGCGCGATGACAAACGACTTGACCCCGCGGGGCTGACTGGCGGGTTATATTTTAGGAGATTAGGTAAAACGTTTTGTAGGTTTGGGTGTATTGGTTAAGTTGGGAGTCGTGGGTTCACAGCTAGAGGCAAAATAATAACACATATATGATTATTTACTTGTATTGTGCGTGCCTGGTAGCAGAGACGGCAGTGAGACAAGACACTTGAGAATTTAACTGCCATAAGACGTACTGTATCCTTCAGAAAAAATCTGTCGCCAAACATCGAATGTGTTCCGGCAGCTATCCTTAAGAGCCAGTTCCCATTCTAGGCCTAGCGTGCTACCATCTTCGACCGCATCTAGACTAATCAACAGGTTAGATAGAGGTCAAACGCTAGCCTATATGATATAAAAAAAACATCAAGTCAAACCTAACCAATTGGCGAGTTACGAAGCCTACAAGTGACCATCTAGAGATCCCCCGTATAGCACTATCCAGGGATCACGTGTAGGATTACGTGAATAATATTTATCGTAATAATAATGATTGTATCTAAGTGGTAATTACTCCCAAAACATGAATTTTCTACTTAAAACTTATCCTATACAAATATGTAGTATACTTACCTACAAATTTCTGATTCATACCAAAAAATCCGTAACATCATTTCGATCCATTAGGACGAGGCTTGCTAGAGAAACCGTACAAAGGTAGAGATTATTAATGATGACCCTAACTGAAACCCAATGGAGTGAACGCTTTACTCCTTTCTGAGATAAGACCGTGACTCGGAAATATGAGCTCTTTTGGAAATCGCAAGTCGTGCTTACGTGGAGGGTACCACTTCAAAAGGACTAATGTTAGGCTGCTGTTTTCATATCGGTGTCGTACTACAAACAATGTTTAAGCTTGGCTTAAACTGAATTAATACGTCAATTGAAAATGTAAAACCACCCCCGACCGTATAATCTGTTCGTTGAGACCATTCCAATGAATCCAAACTCGACACCTCTGCTGTAACTTTGTGAGGAGTTGAGTATTCTGCAGATTCCAGGAGATGTCCCAGCATTAAGTCAATGCTACCATGTTATGACAATACCGTTGAAGTTAGAAGTTACCAAATTTCGAATTGATAGGACCTATGAAACTTAATTTCATAGCATCACCCACAAGAAAAAAGCCCATAGTCTTTTTTAAGAATGTGAGCTTTTTTCTAGCGTTTTCTTTCTTTTTTCATCTGAACGGATGTTCATGAATCAAAACTCTCGATTGAGAACACCTATCAAACAAATACAAACTAAATCAAAATCGGTTCATCCGTTTGGACATTACGATGCCACAGACAGAGAGACACATACTCAGGTACACACTTCAAATTTATAACATGCTTCGGTAATCGGTAATATTTATGGTCATAGAAAATGTAATTACTATAGTAAATGTTTATATTAGGTACATTACAAGCAAGGCATTTACTTGATGGTAATCGATGAAGTCTATCTATAAACTGTGGCACACAATTGCAGCCCTGGAGGCGTCTAGATGATAAATTTCACATGCAATTTCACAGGATACCAAACCGCAAAACATTTCTACATCACGGATATACATATAACTACAACTATTATTTTTACTACTTACTTTTGTTATGCTGACTAGGTGAACGTTTGTCCACTATTATGTACCTATAACCTAATTAAAGATAGATACACCACACCGAGGCGTCATGCGTGCGCGATCTAGGTGGCTATCAGATAGCGCAATAGTATTTGTACCGACTGGTCAACGGCAATCAGAAAACGATTGAAAATCAGATCGCGAACACTCACGCGTTTGCAGGACGCCGCGGTGTGGTTTTACCTTATGTTTCGATGCGATCCACAATGGAGTACGCTTGCCTAGATGATATTCACTCGTGACTTGAAGGCTGCGGAAAATGCAAAACATATTATGATAGTTATTTACTCAGATCTTACCAAAAAGGTATCACACATTCCTCATGCGCAAGTCTCCAACTAAACAAAGGTTTAATTACTCCCGCATCTATATATTCACCCCTCGGGGGTTGATTTATTCTGTTACTGCCGTGAAATTATTCCTCCGTGATTTACTACCACTTTTTACCTGCATTATTTATAACACACAACTCTAAGACGTAGAAAATGGGAAATAGAGTTCAGAATTAGTTGTTTATGTTACAGCGAGTGTAGAATTTTGTAATTGCATACGGGTAATTGTGTAACGCCGTTGTGATTTGCTGAGCGCTTTCTTTTAATGTAATTTTACATTTGTCCGGTGACTGCTAGGTTATGTTGCTAATGCTCTACTCCGAAAACGATTATAAAGTATTTACCTTGTTTATTTATTTTACTTTCATGGCAATCAAACAGAACCTTTAGTAGATATATTACTAGAAAAAGTGCGACACGGCTGCACCCAAGTAAAAAAAGTATTAGTTATTTAGTGGAAAATATGATCCAAATCGGTCAAGCCGCCTGTTAAAAATGAAAATTGAAGAAAACAGCCATTTTGATTATTTGTTTGAAATTTTTCTCTACGAGATTCTAGCGTGATGAAACTACACATATATAATAACTATAAATATAAAATATAAATACACATATCAACCACGAGAAATCGCTTAACTAAAACCTTAACATAGAAAAAAAGGGAAGCGAACTCATTCCCCCATCACAATTTATAATCATCACCGCACTCAACGCTTCCCTCAGGACTTCCCTAAAGAACTCGCACCGCCATTTTACCTAAACAGTCATAATGTCACCGGTACAGGCAGTAAAATGATAAGCCTTGCCTTGCCTCAGCCTTACCTTGGCTTACCTCAGCTCACCTTGTTTTATGTGCAGCGGTCGCACTCGTAAACCAAATTTGGGAATATTCGTGTCTTTGGAAAAGCATCTTTATACCTTTCATTGGTCTCTGGGGCTTTTAAGACATTCCAAGATTTCTCTAGGTCAATGCGGAAAGAAAAACATAACGATTTCAGCGATTTGGCTTTGATTAACAATGTTATTTGTGATTCGGATTCATAATAATAATCAAGAGACGATGGATTCACTTATCATGTGTCAAACATGCTCCACTCACCATCAGACTCTATTAGGGATCGTTAGATACTTTCAAATACCTTCAATAAAATTGAAATTAGATTAATTTAAAACTATACTGACTTCTGTACTTCTGGATCTTATTTTAACTCTATAAAATAAACATACATATTTTAAATAGATATGCATGCAAGTAAAATTCGTAACTTCCTTTAAAATAACGATGAAGTTAATAATGCAGACCTGCCCAGTACATAAGAATGACTATACGGATGTTGCTGCAGTTAAAATTTTACTAAAGCTCTACAAGTTGTCTCCATCACATTTGTCTAAGGTTAATTCCTACCTCGTACCTTTAACAAATCATATAAAAGATCGAAAAGTGCTGAAAACTCGTAACAACATATATCTTTCAAACACGAAAGCTTTACTTTGCTGATAGAATTACGTCATGAATCCGGCCCACAACATACATACATACACACGATCGATCCGACGGTTTTTGTGCCAGGGCGACAGATGGAAGAAATGCGGTTGCCTCCACTGCGCTTTTGTAGCGATGTTGTATGTGCTCTACGTGTGGATTAAACTTAAAATAAATAATTATTTTTAATTTTAAATGTATCTTTTAAAATTAAAAATAATTCTACTTGTTAAAAGTGTAAATAAGTATATTCAATAGCATGTTTAGATCTCTCTACTAAGTCACACTCTAATAAGTCAAGAAATACATTAAAATTGGTTCTATTTAATAAAATTTAGATGGCTGAATGATAAAGTCGAAATTGCAAGAGAACTTGGCATTAAAATTCCGGACGGTAGTATTATTATTTATTCTGTAGGATCGTGTAGAATAATGCGAAAATAAAACAGATTTTTGGATGAACATAAGATGGAATGGACATAAATATACAGTCACTACGAAAAATGCAAAAACTGTGAGCTCAACAGTACTTGTCGCCAAAACTTTTTGCCTTTTTTACATTTTGAAAGCTTAATAGCGTAGTTGGAGCAGTATTTGAGTAAGCAGTAGAAAATTACAGGTCTCATGAGACTTACAAAGTAACGGTATAGGTAAAGCACGAAATTTCGGAAATCCAAAGTTTTTCGTGCCACAATATTTGTTATTGACGTATGTTATTGCATAGATACCTTCCTATAAAAATGTAAACACAAAATATTACGATGTTAACTAACAACTAACTACAAAGTACTATTTTATCGATTTCAATGTCATAAAATGGATTGAATTGAGAATATAAATATGTACTTTCACTACTTCCAACAACATGCCTGCCTGTGACTATACATACATATATAAAATCACGCCTTTTGCCCGTTGGGGTAGAAAGAGACTACTTCTTTCCACATGCTACGATCCATATATAATTATCAATCATAATTAACAATCATTTTAATTATACAATAATTTATTTCATTTTCAGTGACAAATTAGTGAAATAATCAGATTTCGATTGTGTATATTAGATGACAACGTCTGTGATATATAACAAATATGTCTAAATAACGCTTCATCAAGTAAAATTATCGTCATAAAATGACGGATACTCGCAAGCCTTCCAAACGAGTAAACAAGACAACTTCATAACTAAATCATTAAGTGGAATCATAAAATATAAAACGTATCTCAAGGCGGACGTGTTTCAGCCCGGCTGATACCCCCCATGCAAATTCTTATCTCACGCTCATCTGAGCCGCGGCTTAAAGTATTCACGTGGTATCGCGGAGCAGAGAATTACTGTTTTATTAGGCTTTACGTCGAATTTTCTTGAATATTTCTGTGTTTTTAAGACCTTGACACAGATTATTGAAATATTTTGTCACCACATTCTTTGTTTTATGTTAGTCTGTACAGTGTGGTTACATTTAAGGGCTAACAAAAATCTTAGAATGTAGCACTAGCTTAGAAGAAGCACGTCTAAAATGTTCAAGGAATCTAGGTAATCTCTGAGAGCAAATGAGTTATCCATTCACGTCAAGACTCTATATTCTATTATCTACTTATATTCATAGTTAACTGCATAGGTAATCGAGTAGTTAGTTGTATAACTTGTATCATTATAAGGCCTATAAGAGAAGGTTTCATTGTACGCTGATATTACAGGGTAGTATACACTTTCGTTGGCTATATTTCTAATATCTTGACCAGCGTCTCACTACTTACAATAGCGACCGGAAATCATACCGGAAATACTTTCGTCCGATTTACCGTAGCCATATATCGTAGCGCTACGTCGTAGCACAATGGAGTCGTAGAGCGTAGCGGCGCAGCCTCGGCACGTGAGTAGGAATGCCATATATTTACTTGATGGGAAACACTACATACTGTCAGGAATATTTTTTCTTGACTTCGGAAGAAAACAAACATGTAAGCTGATTCATGATTATTGCATTGTTTTCCTTGAAGTCATAGCTACTTCGATTTGCTGGTTGAGAAAGTTCTCAAGAGGCTATTTAGTTAGTTGGGTTAGATCCTAAAAGTTGGTATAAATACAAAGAAAAGCACCATAGACATATATGACTTGAAGTGACAAATTTTAGATTAACCAAAATTCTATAGGCAAATATCAGATATGACTATTAAGTCACCCTCGAGCGACCACAACTGTATTTAAGCGTCACCCTCCATTTGTCATAATAAAATAACAATAATGGCAAGTAGATACGTATGTGGGTCTCAGAAACGTGCTGAGTCCGTGGATGTATTGGCGAGCCGCCAGTTTGCTGCGGCCACTGGGACACCGGTACCTATCTCTATACGTTACGAGGACTTCGTTTTATGTCCTCGATGACTCCCACGTTTCTTAGATAAAATATGACACGAGAAATGTTTTACAACTTAACAAAACTTTAAACGTGCAGACGGTTGGTTTCGTGAATTGAAAAGTGTCCAGTGCTTCGCTCGTTGGTTTATTTGGAAATACTTTTCACAAATAAAAAAAATCATGATTATAGGGTCTTGGCAGAATACAGACAAACAGACATCAAAATGATCCTATAAAGGTTCTTTTTTCCTTTTGTGGTACGGAACCCTAAAAATCGCGACAAATTGCTTTATTTAGTTTTACAAAATAAAGTCGACGTCTTATAATAAGTGTGTAATCTCTTATATATTTATTTCTATGTATTTATTTATATATCTCTTTTATTAAATAAAATGTAATGTACAACTCCTTTAAACTTCACGTTGTGAACATAAACCTCCATTTCATCCTCATTTAACCCTCGCTTTTCCTTAGTTCTACTAACTCAAACGTTTTCATTCACCGTATTCTATCACATTCTCAAATAATAGGGATTGCTTCGCTTGATTATAGAGTAACCACACTACGGCCCATACACATGCATTCGATACTGTAGCTCGCATGCAAAAGTGATTCTTCTGACTTTAGAGATAAAGTTCATATTTGTTGTGGAAAACAGCTATACGTGGTTGAATGTCACTTCCTTAGGGAAAGCGTCAAAGCCTTCATTAGACAAGTGTACGGGTGTATCGGCGGCGGCAGACGTGGGAGTGCCGCAAGGCGTGCGTCTAGGCCCCCTTCAATACCTCATAGTTAAATTAATAAGGCAGTAATGACGAGCATTTTGCTGAGTCGGGTTAAAGTCGGTATACGATTTTGGAGTAGATTTCCATTAGTTTAAATTTCCCGAATGACAGAAATATTAGGGAGATGGACTAAGAGGAGAAGACTATAGATATCGTAGATAAAAGAAACTCTTTATTGTTACATTACAAATATAAACTTTAAATAAATATATTACAGCTTCAACTATAATATTTATCAACTTAAATCAATTATTAATACCTACTATTTATAATACTTTACTACTATTTATTATACTACTATTACTATTACTATTTATTATACTTTATTATTTCACCTCTATGTTAATAGCAATATCTTCCAAAACTAGACTATTCTACTGACATCAAATCAGCATGCTTTTAGAACATTATAATCAGGAATACACCTCTGAAACATTTTAAATTAAGTGAAAAACATAAAACTGACACATAGGCTGTTATAAAATCAATATGATGAGTGGTAGAATTAGCGATATCTACCAAGCCCCATTGTTATTGAAAATGGAAAATTTCCAATACTCCGGCAGCTAAGTAGTTCGTTTGAAGGCTTTGTTTCACTTCCAATGAGCCTGCGCCAACTTCTGACATAGTCAAAGAGCCGTTCCTATTTTCGAAGCCTTCCTGCTGATATAGCTATTGATCTATAATTTCAGTTGAATCTAGAATGTTAGCTACGCTTTACTGTATTATACAAAACTAAGTGTTATTATAAATATACGTAGGTAAGTTGTTTTATAGTGGGAATAGACAACACAAACTTGGCCACTAGTTTACCCGACGTTAAGTAATCATGCAACCTTAAATAGAATCGTGCTTATCTGAAGAAAATCGACTGTGAGACGAAGCGCTGTACAATCAATATATCCAAATGCATATGACGAAAAAACATGAAAGAACTTATCTATGTTTCATCAAACATATGTTTAGTAGTTTCAAGATAAAATCAATTACCCTCATGACCTGATGGTTGATATCATGCATTTGCTCATAGTAAGATTAACAACTTAGCAGCTGTTATATCTTGAGATAATATGATTCAATTTCATTGATTTATATTAGGACATTTTGAAGAATATATACTCGATTGCCTATTTAATGTGTCTATATTTCAAATCACCGTAGCATTTGTTGAAAATAAAATGTGCAAGACGTCCCGATTGCTCTTCTGCTAAGTTTTGTTTGTTTTTGTTCAAGTAGTTTTCTTCAGCAACTTATATAAATTAATGATATCAGACTCGTAGACGATGAGAACATTAAATACAATGAAATAGGATACTTTTAAAAGTTGCTAAGAGTTATTAGTTGGGAGTTTCTTGCGGATACTTTGTACAATGGTTTTTTTGTTTTTACGGTTTTGCTCTTTTATTTCATAACTCGACAAAAAACTTTCTTTTTAATATTTTTTGCTCGAAGCTTGGTTTAATTAAACTTTTAATTTATATTTCAAAGATTCATTGAGAAGATTGTTTATTAATGTGCGTGTAATGTGTAAAATATAAATAACTGACACAACAATCTTGTTGTTCATACTGAGAATTATAAATAGAGCGAGCTTACTTATTAGCTATTACGTTGTCACGCAAGTTAAATGAAACGTAGAATAAATAATACCCTGATCAAAATATTCGTGAACTTAGCAGGTCATTGACCTCAGGGCTATAACCTCACAAACAATGGAAGCATCAATTCCATTCTGTAACCCAACAATCTACAACGTAATAAAAAAATGTATCTTTACCGAAGCAATCAATCAGGGTGCACTCACCGCTTTGCGGGGACACCGTACGAATATCTAATTTTGTTTGTTACACCCCCCTCTCACCCCTGTAACACACCTCACCCTCGAGGCTACAGCGCACGCGTTGAACACCCTAAATCCAGGCGGACGTTTTGATGGATCACCCTTAATGACAAGAACCGAAGGGGCGGAATAGAGCTGGCTTCTTATCGATGCTTTATATCGATAAAGTGGTTTCCATCGATAGAGGTTGTTTTGGAATTGGCTTGATAAGATCCGATTGCTTGTATTTTGGGGGCGGAAGGGTGAGATTGAAGAATTGATAAGTAATTGTTTAGTAATGATTTTCTAATGTTTCTACTGTTTTTGATGTGTGCTGCATCATAGGGTAGTATTTTGTGGTTAAAAATGTTCGAATTCGTATAGCCACTCAGATAGCATTCATATTTTTCTATCATTCAAATATCATTGCCTGTATGCCGATTCATCTAAGCTCTTGTTTGCTCTAGTCAACGTTGAGTCGAGGAAAAAATTCCTTTCTCTGACACGAATAAAAAAGTAATTTTGCAGTTCAAACAAATTTCATCGATATGACCATATCCCATCTCTACCGGGGCATACGCGGCCGCCACATGAACAGCACTCGGCACAATTGTATTAGACATTAGTGATGCGCCTCGCAATTCATGCTTTTATTGTGCTCTCCGGGGCTCTCGCTAAAACACGCAATTTCCTATTGTTTCGGTAATGATTCCAGAGTACGTGCTGTCACCATGCGATGGATTTCGTCACGTGGATTCTATCTAGTTTTACGTGGTTATGTTACGGAATATGTGAATAGCAGATAGATTTTTTTTTAAATATTTGTTAGGTAAGCACACAATCACAATCTCGCATGGGGTAGTAAGACGAACAATTTTACCGTTCGCACACGCAATCATATGCAATTTTATTCTTTCATATCAACGAATACATTGGAATGAACATAGAGATATGCTTTATATTGAAACTAATTGAGTCTCGCGGCTTTGCTCGCATTTAAAAGCATCCTATATCCTACACTTTTGACGATCTGTGTGGCAAATGTTGTCCAAATTTGTTTAGCCGTTTATTGAGTAATTTTTTTTAAATTAAAATAAAAAACACAAAATAAATGGAAAATATTTAGATTTATAATATTTGAAGAATGTTTGCAGCACATTTTTAGAATTCACTGTATTTCTAAAATGTATTGAATCTCATAGTTATAAATATGAAAATACGGGACTTATCGCGCCTAAAACATTAATTTTATTTTAACTCGACGTTTCTGTCTTGAATCGAGGGAATAAAATTGTGATTCATGAGAAAATATTTGATACGAATGTATGTGTAGTATATTTACATAAAGGTATTGTATTATTTAATAAACTTCTTGGCTGTAATTCACACATATTTATAAAGTATACATGCGAAAATTGGGGATTTAGTATATGACACACATATCCCGGGAAACTATAGGTAACATTAATTCCAATGACAAATACATTTGTATAAGTTCAATCAATAAATAATGTGAAATCGAATAATATCGAGCATGCAAGGTCATAATGACCCCGAATGTCACGTGACCACCGGTGCCAGTCATTTGTATCGATGGAGGGTTGATTCTAGGGAATTTGGAGCAGTTGAGGGGAATGGATGAGAATTAGTTGCTTCGTCGATTTGGTTTGTTGTTTTACTCACAATAGCTCGTTCAATTTTGTTTGAAATATTACGTGGTCATTCCTGACCATAAATTCTGCATCAAATGAAAAATGTGAGTCGATGGTGCCTGCCTTTTTTGAACTGATTCGACAATCTCGATTACACCAAAGAGATTCGCTTTTTCGTGAGAGGGCTCACCCATGTATTATAAATACGTGGTCTTTGCATATTAACCAATTTTAAGCGTTTGATTTTCGACGTATCTGGAAGATTTCTCATGACCTTCCTCCCCACGATTTCCGCAGGGAATTTACCATGATTGCTTCAAAAGGAGATTTAGGAAGCAGGTAACGCACAGGTATCACCTCAGTTATTGTAGGTGTCAATAAGCGGCGGTAGCTATTTAGCATCAGGTGGGCCGCATGCTAGTTTGCTCCTCTATATATATATATATTTTAAATCACGTACCTATTCTCTGTGACGAGCGTTGGTAAATTACTCTTGAAATAAATTAATAGTAAATTATATCAATTATGTACTGTACATTTATCTCTACTTACCCTTCAACAGAATCTAAAGTTCACATCGATAAATCAGTCTCCAATATCATGCATCACCTACGAATATATTATTAACTGAGACTTATTTCTTTACAGATACCAACTCTCCTGTTTGTAAGTATGATCATCGTACTTGAGTCTATGAGTACAGCGTGTGAGTACGGGCACGGGTGCAAGCGATATCCAAAGATATAAAACAGCAGGAAGTGGCTCCGGAGTGGAGCAGTAAATCGCTCGACATGACCGTTTCGCCGTCGCCACGTGTGCGCAACTTGTGGGCTTGTAGGGTGGCTAGCTTATGTGGATAACTTGAGAAGTTGACATAATGTATAAACACAATAATTATCTAAAAATATAATTGACAGAGCGAGCGTAGCGAGCGTAGCGTCTTAGTTTCGACTAGGCCAAACATTATTTTATCCGGATGTTTGTCTGGCTGTTCTCGCCTACAGTTCGCATTTTTCAACGAATTGGACGAAAATTGGCACACAAGTTCTTCACTTCAAGTTTCTTTGATTTATTTAAGATTTTTTTTAATCGCGATTTTTTTATTAGGCGGGGGAATAGGGAGGGGGGGGGTTTGTTGTAGCGTTATATATCGACGGATTTCAGTCAAATTGGAGAGGCACACTAAGGACTTCATTTACTCAAGCTGTTAAGAAAAAAAAATCAAAAAGTGGGAGTGGAGGGGGAAGTTTGCTGTAGCGTTATTTATTGACGGATTCCATCAACTCTGAAATGGCTTTGCTAAGAAGCCATGGGAAAGGAGCAAGTGTCGGTTATTCCATTGTTATAAGGGCACGCAAGGTCTACTGTTCTCAGAGACCCACTTGTGTATTGTGTATTGTGTATTGTGTTTATTAATAGCTTCTTTTTTATTCTTCCATCGCAAATTGGTTTCAAGGCATAGTGAATAACATGTAAAATGCTATACAGCTGTAAATTATAAATACAGATATATCACAGGTACGAAGTTACATGACAAGAGTGACTTTAACTAATAGCCACGACGGGCGTACATACTTAACATCACCGTATAAGTTCAACTGATCAATTTGCAGTATTTAGCCGCTTCATAGGGCAAACAATAGCGTATTATATCTCAATAGCTCATTGCGATTCAATGGTAGGTATAGAATTAGTACAGCTCTAATCTAACCCCCGATTACCGTTATCTGTTAAAGTTTTTTTTTTATAAAGCATAGCAATGTGGGTCGCACATCACTAGTAGCCTTGTTAACCCCTACAACTAAGCTAAACATGCTTGTGTCTGAAGTGGTTTCACATCAATAGTGCAAAGGTTCGGAATCGAACTCACGACCTTTCGATCGCCAGGCTGACGCCTTAACCACTGGGCTATATAATTGCTGCTTAGTAAATCGATTAAAGATATTATGACATTTTAAAATGCATTTGATAAATAAACGTATCTACTGTAAAAGTAGGGTATTTCTTAATTTAATGGCCACCCTACTTAAAGCTAGCAGCTAATCAAGTGTCGGCGGCGCGCGCGCACTCAACTTTACTGCTGCCATCTCTCGTTATCTCCAAGAACTAATAACAGGATTGCGAGGTGGGTGGTCACAATTCGCACTTGCACTGCAACAATGTCAGCTGCTTTTAGTTTTATCTTAATTTCTCGTTTAACAGCAGCATAAAAGCGCAAGTTGTTAATTATATAAATAAAGTTGTTTCCATAAAATGATATTAAGAGCTGCATCTCAAAAAATACTATTATATTATTGAAAATGGCTTTACACTTAAATTTTAAGTTATAAACCTTAATTAAATCCCACCAAAAACAATTTCATGTAAGATGTTGCCAAGACGAGACCATGCGGCTCGCACTGTCAATAAGTTATCAGATCTCATGTAGAGGCAAACTTTTAATTCTACACCATAGACGTAATATAAATTGACTGCGCAAAACGGCCCTGATGAGACCGACCTAGAACAGAGTTTGTCCCTTTCTTTTGTATGGACGACATATATATATATACGACGGGGTCCGGGCTAATTGTATTAAGCGATACTCTGGGCGATATAGACTTTTATACATGTTAGGAATCAGCAAATTTTTTTGCGTCGTTTGAGCCGGGTTTGGTGACGATTGAGCACTTTTTTGTCACTTAATACAACCGCATTATTGGGCCCATTTTGTATGAAGTGACACAAAATATTGACAAATTTAAGAACTGTGTACTTAAGCTCACTGCCAAATACCAGACAGTCGTATAAACTATTTTTCCTGAAACAACGACTTACAGGCAACGTACGTTAAAGCATTTAGCCTGACCTTATAAATATATAAAAATGTCGCTTCATACAATTAGCCTCTTTGTTAAATTCTTATCCAGTGTCGCTTAATACAAATAAATTTACCTTATAAATATAAAATAATTTATTTTAAAAAAACCAGTCGCACAAACTAATTAGCCATACATTAATAAGTTTAACATATGGTATTTTAATCAATTAGCTTAGGTTTGAAATATGACCAATTCTTTGATAGAAGCACATAGCAGAGCCATTATTTGCATGCCTAAAATATTTTTTTCTAAAAATCGAAACTTTAAACTGCTCTGGTGTAGAGTTTCAAAAATGTCGGTTAATACAAATAGCCCGGAACCCGTCGTATAGTATATATTATATACTATACATGTAGTATAGAACATATATATCACTAGCAGGTTATTAGACAAGGACACACTCCCAGCCTGGTGCCTTTCGATTGGGCCGTTTTGTTCTACAAAGCAATTACAACTTTATTGTTAAAGCATACGGATTAAATTGAATTTGTCAAAACATCTGCAGTGCACCATCCTTTTATATTACGTCTATGCTCTACACGCCCTAACAGAACTGTACTTTAACTTCCTAAGCTCTATTTTAAGTCAAAATATGTAGCTTGGTCATTTCAAGCCAAAGATACGTAATAAGACATAATTAAGATAGTTTAAAAACTAAAACAACCGACTTCAATGCCCCGCGAGTCAATTTCAGTCGCAAGTTTGAGACGTTTATCGTCATATCTCTGGAGATACTTATTATATTTCGATAAAATTACAAAGGAACTAACTCGGATATGTACCCTACCGATTACAAAAATAATCATTCGAATCAGTTCAGAATTGACGGAGTAATCACGTAACATAAACTCAAAAAAAAAACCCGACGAATTGCGAACCTCCTTTGTTTTTTGAAGTCGTTTGAATAGTATACCAAAATTTACTCCAATCGAACGTCAAGAAATAGATCTAATTTAGCTTCCAAGATTTGAGCCCCACAAACATACATACACACTAACACGGCGAGTTAAATAAAAGTTTGTGAAAATAATGAAATAAATTAAAATAAGTCACATCACTTGCTGCACGGCTTCATCCACGTCGAAAATTATCTTTTGTCTTATTCTAGCATATTGTCTATCCCGTACTAAATTTCAGCCATATTCTTTCGAGCTGTTTGACCGTAAAGAGTTAACCGACAAACAAACATACAAAATGGCTTTCACATTTATATATTTTTTTATTTTAACAGGCACCTACAATACCGTTATCTCACCTGATGTTAAGTGTAGATGCGGTCTAAGATGGAATCGAGTTTGTCTCAAATTGGAAGACGGCAGTGGACAACTGACTTCAGTCCGCACCACAGTGTGCAACTCTCCCAACCTGTCTTACATACTGGCAGACACTGAACTTCATGCCGGAACTCGGCGAAGCGTGGTCAAAGATGGTAAACACTTTAGGCCTAGAATACTCTGACTCTCAAGGTTTGTGACATCAAAGCTGACATGTCTTTGTTCAGTGGGCAATTCAACCCACCGACAAAGTTCACCACCAGTAGGCATCCATTAAGCACCACTCAGGGATCACGGGTAGATTGCGGTCTAAACCTACCGCCTCAGGAAGACAACAATGACCTTCCCGTGGGTCACAATGATCCCCAATATTCGGTCCAGCTTAGCTCGTTTTGTAAATGAACATAAAATTACAGCAATTATCCGGTAAAAGCATGTATAACATAGTAGCAGGGACCGTGCGGTAGATGGAGCCACTAAGCGCGGAAGTGCGGCCTAATCTTACACTGATTAGTTGCCGGAGTTATACCGCTTATGCCGGCCACGTGCGATGCTGTATTCTAAGCTTTGGCCTTTGATCAATGGGCTCGTTTATTGTATCTCTTGAATTTATAGACTGCAGTATATTCTTGGTAAGTGATACTGATATTAAAAATACATAATAGGAAAGTACAATGCTTTTTAGGGTTCCGTAGCTTAATGGCAAATAAACTGACCAAGTGCAAGTCGCACTCGCACTCGTAGGGTTCCGTAACACAGTAGTAGAGTATTGTATAACTATGATTTTTCGCAACTACAAAAATAACTTTGTTTTTCATAGTGTTTGTATGAAAAACAAAGTTATACTTGCGGTCGCTATATCTCAACAACTGTCTGTCCGTCCGTATGTCGCAGCCATTTTATTCCGAAACTATTAAGACAACAGAATTGAAACGTGGTAGGTAGATGTATACTGTGAACCGCTTTACGATTTTTATACAGTATTAAAAATATAAAAGTTTAATGGGGGGAACTAAAACAAAAAATCTTCAACCCTAAACAGCAGTGCAAAGTGGTCGACGTTTATAAACGCGGATGTAAGCCAGGCCAGTAGAGCCGGGCGCGGGCGAGCATGTAACACGATCCAAGCCACAGATAACTAACTACACATTCATAATGAACTCATCTCTGCAGTCACTTAGGTATACGGACACATATCTTCATAGTTCAATGATCACAGTATTAACCGCCAGGCACTAAGTTTATTGTGTTCAATTTACAGGTTCCGATTTACCTACATGCAATTCACAACATATTTAGTTTAGACCTAAGCAGAAATTTAGTTCATTCGAGTGTGTTTTTTTTTAATCACAGAAATTAGGATGATTGAAGATGTTTTGTATGATAATAAGGTATAATCATAGATATCAAGATATCTCTGGGTATAACAATAAGTAGTAGCAAAACATTTTGGCCTTGCTAGATCAGAAGGTAAAACAGCATATTTAAATAGAGCGCAGATCTCTCTATAATAGATATTTAGAAACAGCGCTGTATATATAAAATAATGTAGGTAGGTACTTACGTACATACCTTATGCTTATGGCAATACTACATTGATTCAGTTTAGCGATCATGATATATAAACCAAGATTAGATACTTATTTTACGAGTATGTCTACAAGAACATACACATCGTAAACATGAAGGACAAACCAATAAACATACTTACACAATGTTTTATTAATGAGGGTAATTATGAACCTGATGACACAAATATAATTTCCTGTGTTGAAGCCCATGTATGTGTGAGAATCTTTATTGAAATGTCTGCCCAAAAATGTAAAAGTACCA
Organism: Cabera pusaria; assembly: GCA_954871355.1. Classification (NCBI taxonomy): domain Eukaryota; kingdom Metazoa; phylum Arthropoda; class Insecta; order Lepidoptera; family Geometridae; genus Cabera; species Cabera pusaria. Next base: position 26,570,932 of record OX940898.1, on the reverse strand, counting down.
ATGTTTTTGTGGGACCCCGAGATCGAGCATTTTAACCAACAAATAAGATGTGCCCAGAGCGATAAGAATCTTGAGTGTTTGATAAATTTAAACAGACTTCGGAAATAGTGATGCCTATAATGAAGAAACACATTTATCGTTAGCAGATCTATTTTTAGAGTTTGATGGGATATTATAGCTATACCTCTAAGGTTATAAATAAACTTATACCTGTTGGTTCAAATTCTACGATGTAAGTTTTAAATTCCCTTTTTAAGATTCTGTACCTCAAAAGGTAAAAAAAGGAACCCTTATGAGATCACATTCTTGTCCATCTATCCGTCGGTCCGTCTGTCCGTCCGTCTGTCTGCCTGTCTGTCTGTCCATGTGTCACCACCGATTTTCTCAAGAACGGGTGGACCCTACCAAGTTGAAATGTAAACCAAATACTGAAATCTGTAGTCCCTATTAGGTGTATAATAACCGGCCAAGTGCGTGTCGGGCCACGCGCAGTGTAGGGTTCCGTAGTAGCCTGTTATTCAATGCAAGTCTTTACCCGTTATAAACAAGCAACTAGGTTAGGTACTCCGTTTTTGTCATTTTAAAGGATTTATTCTAAGGATTTTGTGTTTGGTACAAAATTATCTAACACCCAAGTTCAACGACTATTACTGCTAAACTAATAAAGTTATCCTACCCTCTATAGTTTTCCTTTAAAGTTCATGAAATGCGCTATAGTCACCAATTTTTACAGATTTTTCAAGCCAGTAGTTTAGCTTTTAGAGGGGGGGGGGGGGGACGCCCTACTGGAACAAAAATCTGCACTTTAAAGTTTAATATTTCGTAAATGGAGCATTCAATCGAAAAATAGTATTAGCAACCCTTAAGTCATTTTGATTGACCTATTCAACGATAACCCACGTGATGGGGTAGACGATGAAAAAAAAAACATCCCCACTTCTCATATAGGGGAGCTACACAATATAGGGGGGATAATTTTATTTGAGCACTTTGTCGGCGTAATTTATATACATACCCCCAAAATTACAGCTTTCTAGTATTAACGGTCTCTTAGCAAAACCTCGGACAGACAGACAGACAGACGGACATGACGAAACTATAAGGGTTCCTTGTCAGGACTACGGAACCCTAAAAATCAAGGTCAACACAATAAAAAGGTATGGGCAAATTTAGATTTTCGCGAAAACGTGTAAGTACCAAAATTTACCTTAATTTTAACTTTTTTATTTTCCGGAATTTTTCCTTCACTTGTGCAGTTATACTATCATTTCCATTCGGATCATGTACTGTGATCGGTATGCGTTTCTTTAAGTTTTGTTTCACTATTTCACTTTTTTTTATATATGAAAATTGTCTAAAACCTACCCCTACTTTAATATTTTTTTAATAGTCTGACGTCAACGATTGGATGACACCTGAACGGTTCATTACTTTAGTTTTTTTTTTAATTCAAAGCGTTAAATTCTGCTTTTGCTATGCTTACTTGATAATTTATTATGGTTTGTTTTATGATTTATGATTTTGACGTGTATATGTGCGTATATTAATACTGCCTACATACTGAATAAATGCTTTGACCCTTGATTCTATAAAGAAATAAATCTGAAAACCGTAAATATGTAGTTATATAACAAAAAAGGTAAATTTACTATTACAAACTTATCATTTGTAGTTAGTGCAATACATTTTCTACTACACTTTGAACTACAAAGTTAAGTTTGTCCATTAACCTAGCCTGAGAAGTTGGTACGGAAGCCTCGGTGGGCGAGTCCAACTAAACTTGGTCGGTTTTTTTATATAATAATATTGCTGTTATAATGCCTTTCTTCTACTGCTCTACTGGTTGGGGTTAACCCCAATTATTTGATGTGATATAAAAATAAAAAAAACTTTAAACATCGATATCGATATTTGAACAAATAACGAGACAGTCCCAACCCTACCCCGTCAAGAGCATTCTGGTCGGTACTACCTGCGCCTGCGCTGCCCACTTGACGTCGCCATCTTGTCGCACAAATGTCGTCTCTTTTTTTAATGCATTTCTTTTTCATCACTTTTTGCTCCGTTAAATTTGTATCACCTCTTGTATTGATTAACGATGGCTCGGTTAACGATAAGGGTTTATTTTTACTGATGATACAGAATATAAAATGTACCTACTCAGTAAGAAAAGGTCATGGGCTTGTCAATGAGAGATATGGCGAAGTGTACGGAGTACATGGCTCATGGTGGTAAGGTAACCATTTTATTTATTAGTTAGGTTACTAAAACTGAATTTGATGTTTGGTATAGAAGGAATAATTAACGGATACATTATACTTTGATAATTAAAGAGAGACAAGAAATCACAATGATATCGCCTGATGAAAAATAGCAAACCGAACTAAGATTGTCTGTAAAAAACTGGCCAAGTGCGAATCGGACTCGCACTCGTAGGGTTCCGTAACACAGTAGAGTATTCTATAACTATGATTTTTCGCAACTACAAACATAACATTGTTTTTCATAGTGTTTGTATGAAAAACAAAGTTATACTTGCGGTCGCTATCTCAACATCTGCTGACTGCAGCAGATGTTGAGATATAAATATAAATTTGTTTGAACGAGATACAGTTATCTCGTTCAAACAAATTTTCGTTGAAAGTTTTTATTAGGATCTACAGAATATATTTTTTCTAGATTTTTCGCTCCCTTACTTTAGAAGTTAGAGGGGGGGGGGGGACACACATTTTACCACTTTAGACGAGATTTTAATCTTTTAAATGATTGACTTTGAGAAAAAATGATTTTAGAAACCTCAAAGTCATTTTTAAAGACCTATCCATAGACACCACACACGTATAGGTTTGAAGAAAGAAAAAAATATTGTTCCAGTTCCATGTATGGGATGCCCCCCCTTAAACTTTTATATTTTTTATTTTTATATAAAAAATCGGAAAGCGGTTTACAGAGTACATCTACCTACTAAGTTTCAATTCTGTAGTCCTAATAGTTTTGGAATAAAATAGCTGTGACATACGGACGGACAGACAGACAGACAGACAGACATGGCGAATCTATAAGGGTTCCGTTTTTTGCCATTCGGCTACGGAACCCTAAAAATGGCAGGCTCAGATGGCAGGTGGCAGTGAAAATAGACTTTAACTGTATTTATTTTAATCCACATTTTACAACTATCCCAACCGTAGAGAACGTCTTGTATTGTGCATTGACAAACCCGAGCATCATGCCGGCAATCTGCAAATATTTTGGGAGGATTATTCAAGCAGAGGAAAAAGCCTACCACACAACCAGGTGCCACTCTGAGAAACTGCAAAACTAACCACACATACATATGTGGTTGGACTTTGATTCCCAGTTACAGTAAAAAAAGCTTACCTACCAGTAAGATAAACTTAGATTGAAAATGAACACTCCTAGATTTCACTTCTTACCCAAATAGCGTAGCTGTGTAGTAAAGACAAGGGTTTTACTGGTACACCACATTAAGGAACCCGTATTACATTTAGCAATAAACAGTTTACGAGCGATTTGTCTACAATTTTGTTTAATTGTCAGATCGTGTCAGTGTTCTGCACGTTTCGCGAGTTAAATTTTATTCGATGGTAGTAATACACTCGGGTATTTAGTTGCTTTCTGTTTAATTAGGGTTTTGAGGTTATCTTTTTGATAGAAATATGATATAATAGATAGCTAAGTAGGTATAAGTTTTTATCTTTACTAATATTACTACCTACACTGTTATTTAGATATTTCCCGTATTTCTCGTTATTGTATAAGTCATTATATTTACGATATATTTAAATGTATATTGTATTCTATTTACCTTTGCAATTTACAATTATAACCTAACTTTAACCTTGTAATCTAACCTAAAAAAGCTTTAAAGATTTTTGAGAAGCTGAAAAGGTGATAGAGAAAAAGTGTAGCAAGATTTCTACGTTCAGACTCTCTACTATTAACAACAAATCAATTGAAAATACGTGTGCGTGAATTTCATCATCCTATATAACAAGTTTAACAGAATTAAAAGATATTATACATTAATCATGCATCCGATAGATCATTATTTTACTTGCAATAGTAATTAAAGCTGTTCTAACTAAATCTACAGTCAGTAGCTTTAGTAAAAATTTCAAGCATGTATGCCTTCATACTATAACAATACTAAAACTATCAACAAATCCAGCAATGCACCGTCCCGGCTCCAGTCCGACATCTGTATCTACTTCAACAATGTTACCTGCTTTTTCCACATCCTGCGCTATCTTGCAGGCTCCGACCAGATCCACTTGACTCCCTGCAATAAATCACGACTATCGGATACGGTAAAAAATAACACAAATAATGTTTTAGCTAGCGTCTTCTGGGAAATGTTAGTCACTGTGTTAGTTACTTACATATAGGTAGGTTATACAATATTTTGTTGGATTTAATTTTGCGTTCTTTGATTGCGGTTATTTTTCTGTTTGTAATCTATTGCACAATTGGTGACTGACAAATCTGCATCAGATTTAACATAATCACTTAACTGGGCATGTCTATTACGACTTTATGAGTTTGTCGTGACATGACAGTTTCAGATGGTTTAACTTATTATTTTATAATATATCTTTAAACTTGAGAACGCTCGGTGGCAGACTGAGGGCTCTCTATGGATAACTATACCTAACGTCATGATTGCGGCAAGCTAAATTATGTTAAACAAATATTTAGTATAGAGTTTAAGTACCTACATCAGTTTTTCTATTCCTTCTTTTTATAATAATACTTAAATTCAAAATTTACCACCCCGACACCCACCCCCGACTGATTTGTATATGTACAATTTTTTCATTGAGGCCATTCTAATGAGCTTAAATACAACATCTCAGACGAGGAGTTGAAAGTATTCTGCAGATTCAAGGAGATGTCTTGTCTCAGCATTAGTTCAAGTTTACCATATTATATTCTTGCAATATAATTAAAGTAACAGGATACTGAATTTCAAATTAATACATTTGATTTGACTAATGTAAACTACGGTAAACAGACGGCAGCAGTGTGAGTAAGTAGTGCGCAAAAGCGCCATTTAGATTTTTTTGTCGTCCGCGGTCAAAGGACTACGAGTTCACGAAAGTTGCTATCGTAGTTTTTTCCACCAAAAAAGAGCTGATAATATTTAAACGGCTGAACGGATGTTCATGAAACAAAGCTAAGAACACTCTCTATTAAGAAACCTATTTAAAAAAAAAACTAAATGAAAATTGGGCGCTATGATGCCACAGACAGACCCACAGATACACAGATACACACGTCAAACTTATAACACTCCTTCTTTTTGCGTCGGGGGTTATTAACACTTTGGTGTTAAGAACTGTAAGTGAGTAGGCATTTTATATAAATAAATAAACAATAACCGATATTGATATATTATAATTAAGTGATAAATGGTAATAACCAATACGTACATGAAAAATGTTTGCATGGTGGTAATCGGTTACGTCTGTCATCCTAAAGGCACAAAAGTTATGTAAATTATGACAAGTTCCTATCGAGTTCCAATCGCGCGTGATTTATGACCAAATCTCCTCGATACCCAATACCATATTATTTACAGTTGATATTATGACTCCGATCGTCTTAACTCCAACGTACGTGCTTTACGTGCTATATTCAAAGCTAAGTAAAGACTTCTCAGCATTCATATTAACTTCTCTAATATTGGAATCGACGTTTTATTTTTAATTTTATTCGCAGCCTGCGCGATCCGCTACGAAACAATAATATTTGTTTGGTCCAAGCGATGAGAATTTGATTTACTTAATATATATTATTTTTAACCACAAAAGTCCACAGTAAGTGTAATACTATAATGTAAAATAATGTAATAGTTAAAGTATAATACTATTGCAGTAGAATCCGTCTGGTAGGCTACTACTAACCGAATAATTACTAGTAGGTACTATACCACTATTTTGTTATTATGTTAACCATGATACCGGATACAATGAATATTGTTGGTTTGAAGGGCTGAGGTGTCCAGTACAAAACTACAGAGCATATGAAACTCAACAACATTTTAAGAAAAAGTTGCGAAATTTCGCTCATTAACAGGTATCAACGTGTACGATCAACCGAGTGTCCTGTTGCCTTATGCTATAAAATAAACCAAAAAGTACTTATAACACTATTCCTAAAAAACGCATGTGTTATCTCTAGGTATTATCAATGGAAGTGTTTTAGAGAAATCTAGAATATGTTGCCAATTTGTCAACATTATGTACTATTGACGAATAGTGATAATTCTAATATGTATATACCTGTCAAAGTAAGATAGCCCTTTTGTATAAATATTGGGCGCACAGACTCATCACTATTTCTACTGTTTATTTTCCAAGGCTCTTTTTTTGCAAGAGGAAAGCTTGATGCACATTTACTGAGTTGCCCCAAAATATTACACCATAGGTCAACAGTGGGTAGATATTACTGACGCAACATCAACTAATACTGATAACGCATAGCAGTAGCTAGAAATTTTATTATTGATTTTAATAAGATGACTCTTCCACTTTAGATTTGTGTCCAGGTATACTCCCAAGAAATCCATTGTTTTTACATCCCGTACATAAACATTATTCATCTTAATGTTTAATTGCAGTGGTTTGGCCTTGATTGTGGAATTGTAGTCTTTGTAATATTCATTTCCAAGTTTAGAGTCTTTAACCAATTCATCGTATTATTTATTGTATTTATTATTTCACTTTCGTACTCCAAGACATTTAACTCATTTTTTACAAACAGAATTGTCGCATCGTCAGCATAGAGTACAGTCAAATTATTAGTTAGTGTCGGCAAATTATTAATATACACTAAAAATAATAATGGACTCAAAGTGCTCCCTTGTGGTACCCCTAGGACAACATTTCCCTTAGCAGATTAAATACTTTCGATGGTTCTTGAGGTTTCATTAAAATAATTCAATACAGTTGTTTGGGTTCTGCCTCTGAGATATGAGTCTAATAAGCTATGAGCAGAACCACGAATGCCAATGTGCTCGAATTGTTGAAGGAGTATGGTAGGTACAACACAGTCGAATGCTCTTGACATATCAACAAATAGTGCTGTACATGGAGATTTTTTATTTATTGATTCCCAAACCTTACTTAACATCGTATATATTGTGATAGATTTACCTTTTCTAATCTCACAGATGATGCCATACAAAGTTGTCAAAAAGTTCATAATATATCAGGGATCGCTGGAAATTGGCACTTAATCTAATCTTTAACTAACAAATCTCTAGTTAAGAAAACCGCTCTGCGTCTACCATTGTACCATAAAAATATTACAACTTTTTCCTTTTTGTGTAACGCTATATCGACTCGTAAACTTCAAGATAAAATACTACACGCCACTCAATAACCACGACACGTTTGCCTTTCAAAAACCACATTCCATTTCAATTTGACTCTTAATAACATATATTTAGATGTTAACGTTTATTGTTGAAGATAATGTGTACGTTTGTAATTTGAGTGTGAAATGAACAGCACAATATTGAATTTTAGAGTTTATGTATCATTTCGTTTGTAATTTATTGGCGGTAATATGATATGGTTTGTGTTTGTCACAGGACAGGTATGGCGTGGGACGGGCTCCATGTTAGCATTAATGTTAGGTGATTGTGAGCCCTCCATTGGTTCCATTTGTTTTGTAAACGTGTTAACGTGGGCGTCTGACTAATCGCGGTGATTTGTCTCGAATTAGGTTGTCGCTGAATGATAATACAGTTATGTCTTTAGCAGAGTAGGTCACATTTGTGTCTGTGAATTCATTAGACTTAGTGCCAGTTTCACCGGTTCCTGATAATGCGTTAGATAGTTATCTGACACATAACGCCATATAAAAACTGTCAACAATCTGTCAGATTTCTTCATATAAGCGCTGCGCTATCAGGAACCCGTGAAACTGGCCCTTAAAATGCAGCATGTTTATCAGTATGAATAGTATGATAGTGTCTATTGAATGGCAAAGTTCAGTGAAATTACAAGACGTATCTAATTGTCTCAAACAAGCTACGAAATCTGTTTTATTAAAGCCATTTCAACGGTTTTATTTTTAACCGACTTCAAAAAAAGGAGGAGGTTTCTCAATTCGACCGTATATATATATTTTTTTTTTTATGTTTGTTCGCGGATAACTTCGTCGTTTATGAACCGATTTCGATTATTCTTTTTTTGTTCGAAAGGAGATATCCCAAGTGTGGTACCATGGTAATTTTATCGAGGTATGATAAGTATCTCCAGAGATATTGAGATAAACATCTCAAAATTGGTACTGAAAATGAATAGCGCGGCATTGAAGTCTGTTGTTTTTTAGTTTTTAAACGATATTATATTAACACCAAATAAAATAACGCTTAAATATTCAATTCCAGCCAAATCCTGGAGTTCCTACATATACCAGTTGAATGCCTGTAGATACAGGAAATGAGGTGTACATCCGGTACAGCCGAGCTTCCGGCGGCCAGTTTCCGGTGCGATGTATACCTATAGGACGGGGTTGAACTCGTCTTGTATTTTTATTACAGTACATATGTTGCTGAAATGAAATACAATACGATCGTTGTTTAACAACCTTCGTATTAGAATTAGGTCAAACCAGAATGTAAAGAAACAGTTACGAAAATAGCGCTACGCTTTTACTACGCATCAGGGTTTGAAGGATCTAGTAACGATATTCAGTTTACTTATAATCCCACAATCTCAAGAGTGTCTTCTGTAGTAACGAGCAAGACTTTATTATTCATCTAGCCCATCCGTGCCCAGTGGCTTCGCCCGCGTTTAAAAGTACCTACTTGTAAAAAGTATCGATTTTCAATCAAGTGAGATTAGTGGTCAAACGCTTGCTTATTGCATTACCATATATAAAATAAACTGGCCAAGTGCAAGTCGGTCTTGCACTCGTAGGGTTCCGATTCCGTACCACACTACAATATTTTATAAAATCGCGCAAAAAATGCTGAAAGAAATCACGTTGCTTCTAATAAATTGATAAATAGATCTATCTCAATTCCAAACATTTATTAAAACAGGATCCGCGTGCTTCTTTAGTACAACGCCATCTTACAAACGCCTAACGTCAACTATGTGAAAGTTAACACATAGGTAATTAATATAATTAATACAGTCAATCGTTCATAGATGGTGTTATAGTAAAATGTCGAAAAAACACGTTTCTTGTATGGGGACCCCCTTTAATTTTTACTTTATTCTGTTTTTAGTATTTGTTTTTATAGCGGCAACAGAAAAACATCATGTGTGAAAATTTTAACTGTCTAACTATCACAGCTCATGAGATACAGCCTGGTGACAGACGGACAGACAGACAGACAGACAGATAGAAAGACGGACAGCGGAGTCTCAGCAATAGGGTTCCGTTGGTACCCTTTGGGTTCGGAACCCTAAAAATTAAAATTATTTTTGTTTACGACCTACTTTGGGCTTAATTTGATTTAATTATCTATACATAATATTTATACGTTTATTTCTTAAAAACGCAAAAACCACTGTTCTTTCATAGATTTTTATATTTATTGTTTAAAAAACACTCTAACACACTCATGCGATTTCACAAACTGAGTGATTCATGTGTGACGATGAGGAAGGTTGAGGTGTATTATAATTTGTTAAAGTTTTCTTTAGAGTGGTTGAAATATGACATAATACGATTATTGTTGAAGATGTTAATTAAAAATGTAGGCATATATTCTACCCGTACGAAGCCTGAGCGGGTTGCAAGTAAAATATTTATAATTTAACCCGAGCCACTTCTATCTTATTTCCCTAAGATTCGAACCTTCATTTATCCGCTGACCCCACTCACCAATCAAATCAAAACCTACGATCTTTCCAAAATGGTACAAAAACTCCCTCGCGTACATTTACAACCTGCCGTCGATTTGTCAGAGGATACATCGCGCGTGTGTACCGGTGCCGTGAAAAATAACGGTGTGCCTGATGTATAGGGATACGATTACAACTTATCTGCGCGGGTAGATTGTAAAAATCCGTGAACATTGGAACGTAAGGTCTAAAAATACTGCGGACACATATTTGGTACGCAACACATACAGGAGAGCTTATTGTATTTTTTTATGAAGGCAAATGTGTAAGCAACTTGTGTGATTATATAAAAATACTGGCATAACCTGAAATTGAACATCATTTTGTTTAACTGTTCCGTTATACATATCTGCCCCCTGATTCTCAAACATTCGAAAACATATTCGGATTTAGCGTCATTTTTAGGGTTCCGTAGCCGAATGGCAAAAAACGGAACCATTATAGATTCGCCATGTCTGTCTGTCTGTCCGTATGTCACAGCCATTTTATTCCGAAACTATTAGGACTACAGAATTGAAACTTGGTAGGTAGATGTATTCTGTAAACCGCTTTCTGACTTTTATACAAAAATAAAAAATATAAAAGTTTAAGGGGGGGCATTCCATTAATGGAACTAGAATAAAAAAAATTTTTTTCTTCAAACCCATACGTGTGGGGTGGGGTGTCTATGGATAGGTATTTAAAAATGACATTGAGGTTCCTAAAATCATTTTTTCTCAAAGTCAATTATTTGAAAGATAGGCGCGTCTAAAGTGGTTTAATGTGTGTCCCCCGCCCTCTAACTTCTAAAGTAAGAGAGTGAAAAATCTAGAAAAAATATATTCTACAGAATATATTTTTTCTGGATTGAGATCTACAGATCTCAACAAAAACTTTCAACGAACATAAGTTTGAACGAGAAACAGTTAGTAGTTGTTGAGATAAAGCGACCGTAAGTATAACTTTGTTTTTCATACAAACACTATGAAAAACAAAGTTATTTTTGTAGTTGCGAAAAATCATACTTATAGAATACTCTACTGTGTTACGGAACCCTACGAGTGCGAGTCCGACTTGCACTTGGCCAGTTTATTTATTTTGAATGTTGATAAATCCGTGAGCTATTTTGTAGCGGAAACCTTTCCAATTAGAATCAAATTAAAAAAAAATCAAATATCAAAGTAACCGATCGGAGCATTGTGAATTGCAAAGTTCCAAGTCGAAGTAAAAGCAGTTTCCAAATTCGGATTTGTTTTCGAATGATTGAGAATATCCCTGCTGGAATAACTAGCAAAATACATATAGGATAAAGTTATTAACTTTGGTGCACCTTAAACAAAAATAAAAACGGCCAAGTCGAGTTGGACTCGCCCACCGAGGCTTCCGTACCAACTGGTTACCTACCACTTCCGTTGGTAGGTACCAATTAAGCTAGACCTCTAAATTGTATGAGCGCTCATATATCTCAGAGGTCAATCTTAATTGGCGTAAACTATGTATGTATGTACCCTTTAATTTACAACTTTTTTTTAATTTTTAGAATTTTTCCTTTATTTGTGCTGTAAGACCTCAATAAGTAGGTATAGCGCTGCGAATTCTTATAAATCCACTTTAAATAAAATAGCTTAAATTATTATAATAACTACCTAGACACACCCATTCTATATTCATTCATTAAATACCGTAACAATTCTCTAAGAGACTCGATGCAATCTGGGAAACATTTTGTTAGTAGAATGGGACTTGAAGTTAGTAGAGGTAAAGCCCCATAAAGGCTACTCCGACATCCCTTAACCACATAATGAAATCATCGCATCGCTGAAACTACACTCCACGCTATTCGTAGGCACCTCCCGTTCTCCAAAATATCCACCCGGTTATAATAGTGACGTAATCCCAGTCTGGTAGAGCTCGGACTACCGGGCTTAACCGGACGTGACCCGGACAGCCTTGATTTATCTTAGGATGAGTGGACTCGCACAACTAAGTTTAACTTAATAACACGGTTGAAGATAAGTAAGGGATGCTGAATAATTGAGGATGTAAAGCTGTTTTTCATTTGCCTTTTCTAATGCTCAAACAGGAGTTCTGAAGAAAACTAATGTTGTATTTATTATCACTTATTTATTGGTGCGTGATATTCATACGTAACATTGTAGATGTCCATGGGTTTATATGAGTACTTAAGTATTGGTTTGGCTAATATGATGATGTTTTCAAAATGTTTATGAAACTACTAATAATAATAAGTAACAAGTTGTTGTCAAAGACCTAATTAATGAAGTAAATTAATGATTGAGGTACTCGTACACATAAAAAAAATACATTTATAGACAACGAGTTGTTAATCGTTGTACGGATTCACAAATAGTGCTAGAGAGCGACCACAAACATAAATATTGTATTTGATTCAAACAACATATTTTCTTATTCATGTGTATTTACCGCAACTGTTTCTCCTAATGTAACATTTGCAGTCGAACACCAAATTCCAACAATATAACCGTACACTTACCGAAAAATATGCGACGGGCGAGCGCGACCCGGATGTTAATACCAGTATTATCCGGTAAACCGGAATTTACCGGCCACCTGTAACCGTTCCCGGTTAAATTTTCATAACCCTCAAGCGGAGAACAACTTGACTCGAAGTGTTTGTACATTTTTTAGCGAAGCTGTAACGTTTTGTTCGCGGAAAAACGGTTAGTGTGGCTCTCGAAAAGTTTTTCTTAAGGCCGACAAAATACACGTAGTATTCCGTTAAGTGGTTTTGACGATAAAGAGTTTAGACGCTGAAAAATGGTGGAGACGTAAATGGGATAATTTTAAGGGCGTGTGGATGTCAAAGGTATTTTCGTTAGTAAAAGGCTTTTAAATTTAGAAAGGTACGAAAAGAAAAACATGTCGAACGCTTTGGCCGTTAAGAATGCAGCATTTATATAGAGTAATAGTAATTGTGAAGAACAAAGACATATCATTGCGTATTATTTTCTACAATCTAAAATAGTAATAATAATAATAATATCTATATAATAATAATGGCAATTACTTAATTCAACAGTTATTATAAGACCACTCAGATTTCACCCCAACACGATCAACAATGTAATAAAACAGTAATATTCCCCATTCAGCAGTAGTTCGCCATAGTCACGTCTACACGTACGAGTAGCCCAACATTCCGGTTACCGAAGCACAAAGTTACCGGTAGCGAACGTTACCGTGTAATGAAGCCGTTTGCACGCAGCGGTGGGTGATACACGTCGCTAAGGACCAGAGACCATCGCTGTGGATGGTTATTGTTGATGTGAGATGTTTCGGGTACTTATTATATTAGAGTAGTGGGCATGTGTTGCACATTAATAGCGCAGAGATTGGCGGTTATGGCGACCTCTTACCTATCCTTACCTGATAGATAGATAGATAGATAAACACTTTATTACACCATACGAATTAAAAGTAAAAAATGGTAAATAAAACAATGTTGCAACAGGCGGTCTTATCGCTTAAAGCGATCTCTTCCAGACAACCTTAGGGTGGAAAGGAATCGATATTAGCATACATGGCGGTATAGGTGTAGAAAAAAAAATAACAATAAAATAAAATAATAGGTATGTACATCATTACAAAGGTACATTTATGTAATTTAATACATACATAGCAATTTATACATATAATACATGTATAATGTCATACAATACATATTATATATATTCATATATACATATAATACACATATTTCATAAAAGAGAATATTAGTTAGGGACATGCTCTGATGAAGGTTCTATTATATTGCTATTATAAAATAACGAAGGTCGGGCCGTCGTGGGATCTTACTCTATTACGTAACGTTCCAACCTAGAACTTTTAACCAAGGTCTAAGCGTTACAAGTTTAATTTTACTCACCATATTTAATATTATTACATATTATTAAAAATTGATTCTTAAGGAGTAAACATCAATAATCATCGTAAAAGTAAATTGAATTATTGGGTTTTTTAATAGGTGTCTTGTTTTTTTTGTGCCCAAAATTACACTTTTATAAATCATCATTATCATAATCAGCCGGTATCAGTCCACTGCTGGACATAGGCCTCTCCCATGTCATTTTTGTTTAAAAATTATATCCCAATAATAAACTCCCAAGTCATGCCACTGAGCCCGATCTTCGGCAGTTTCTTTCCAGTCACTACCCACAGCTTTGCGTATGTCGTCGCTCAACCTGGTTGTCGTACGCTACGTTTGCCGATTCGCGGTCTCCACTCCAGAACCAGTCTACCCGCGGTTATCGGTCCTTTTTTTTTTGACTCAGGAAAATCCTTTATGGATACCACTCGCCCGGGGGAGCGAATAGTTATGTGGGACTCGCTGCTTGAAGGGCAGGATACCGCACTAAAAACCTGGGGTGAGCCGTCATCCACCGTGGTGGGGCAAGATGGGGTTGCGCTAGCATTCACCAACTCTCCCCGGTGGCAGACCCAAATGGGCCTCTGCCGCTTCGTAGAGCTGACCCTGCTCACCAAGGTCAACCCTCAACCGTCATGTGGGGAGTGCAAGCCGTCGGAGAGTCCCCCGACCCTCCAACAGTTACCCCACAATGACAGAGGAGTGTGGCACCTGACCTCACATCCTCCGTCCCTCTGATGACAAGTGTGCGGAGAGCAAATACCCCTACTCGCACACCGTCCGCTGTTCGACTCGCATGCCAGTACCAGTGGCATGCGAGACCCTACTCTTCGGCCGTCGCCGGCCCCACCACTCGGCCCGAGCATGTCGGACCCACAGCCTAAGAGGAGTGTGGCTCATCTTCTCCTCAAACTCACCACACCCTCTGTCCGTCAAATCACAGGTGTGCGAAGGGCAACTACCCCTACTCGCACACCGTCCACCGTCTGGCTCACATGACAAAAGCATGCGAGCAGCCCTCATGTAGCCCTTACCGGCCCCGCCACTTAGTCCGAGCATTCTGCTCAGACCCACCACCGGGCGGCTCCCACCACCGAGCCCGCCCTGCCCCGTCACGCTGTGCCCTCTGCTAAATATCAGAGGAACACGCGGAGGAGCCCCTCACGTCGGAACTTCGCTATCGGTCGACAACTTCGACAACATCGACAACCCAGTTAACTGGAAAAAAATTGTCGGCCGATACCCAGGGTACACCACGAGGAGGTGTTCCGACCCGCACCCCTCGGTCCTACGGCAGATATGACCAGCCCACTACCACTACAGTTTACTAATCCGTTGAGTTTGTTGATCACTTAGTTCTTTGGAGAATTATTTCGTTCCGGATTCGATCCCGCAGAGAAACACCGAGCATAACTCTTTTCATAGCTTTTATGAATGATCTCAATAAATACTACATGTTGGTTTACAATTAAAACAACCTTTTGTGCATTTAAAACAAGTTGTCAAACTTCGTTTTCCGTATACGTTTTGAACAGAATAATTTCAACTAAGCGCAAAGTTTTGATAGAAAGTCGGTGGAAAGTTGTAGGCGTGTTGCGACATCCATTTGTCAACAAATACATACTTCGGAAAGTTCACAAAGTTTTAGAGAGAAAACCGAACAGAATGTTTTACACGATGCATTGTTTCATTGTAATTTTTGCAGAAGTTTTAACAGACATATTTATTTTTTTAATTAAGTAGGCTCTTTTAACAAGAAAGATTTTTGTTTTTCAACCGAGTTTAAGAAGAAGGAGATTCGACTGTATTTTTTTTTATATTTGTTTGAATCTATTTGAATAAATGTTCCGCTTACGCCGCGTAAGAACACAACAAACTATGATTAGTTAGGTACTTCAAATTTGAACGAAGTTTGAAACAAGTATCAACTACAGACTACTCTTTACGAGTATAATTTCTTTATTATAGGCTTGATAGGTAAAGACCGTACGATCACACCGCGGCGTCCTGCGTCCGCGTGCGCGTTAACAAACTGCCCCATGATTCTTAATCATTCGAAAATCTATTCGGATTCGGAAGCTTCATTTTCAATCTTGAATATTGATAAATCCGTGAGCTATTTTGTCGTGGAAAGTTATCCAATTAGAATCACTGATTTTTTTTAAATTGAAATGTCAAAAGTAACCGATCGGAGTAATTGTAAATTGCAAGGATCCGATTCGAAGGAGAGGCAGTTTCCATATCCGATAAAACGATTGAAAATCAGCAGGATTTTCAATCGTTTTCTGATCGCCGTAGATCACGTTTGGTGTGAACCAGTCGGTAAAAATACTACTGCGCAATCTGATCGCCGTCTAGATCGTCCACGCAGAACGCCGCGGTATGGCCGTTCCTTAAGTTAGGTAAGTTTTTTCATTAAACAAATGAATATGTTATGAAGTTACATATTACGAATTTTGTCAAAAGATATACATTACAATGATATACTTAGTCATATAATACATAGATACACATTTTGACCAAAGATGTAAATTTAACGATAATTATATTTAATGTCTACGTTTCGACCAACTTGCATTTCATAACCTATTTTTACGTCGTATCTGTCGTATCTGCAGACAATATCATGAAGAAAGGTAGAATAAATAATAGTAAAAGTATTATTATTTCTTGACAAAGGTCAGAGTCAGTAGGGCAGCATCACGACAACGTTTAGCTGCCGACAGTAATGCCTTCTTGATCGTACTTTACGACTCGAGAATTCCTGCCCTATCTCCCCTACATTCACATGATTTCAACAACATAATTTAAAACTCTATCTCAAAGGGCTAACGATTATTTTTGATCAATCCTTTGTTATGAACTAAACAGTCGTGACAGAAGTGTCAACTTTATATGAAATAGCATAGTGCTTATATTCAAATGGCTGGTTGAGGAGTAGGTATTTATGTCACCTTTTTTCGAGGTATTATATTTACAATACCTACGATTTCTTCCGATTCCAAGAAACATCCAGCACAAATGTGCTGAATGTTTCTTGGAATCGGAAGAAAGAACAAGCACAAGCAAGCAAAAGTGGACTTCGTGTGAAGATGTCAACGATAATGAACGTGATAGGGTCAAAGTCGCTCACCCGCGTCCACAGATCTTAATAATACCTAATAATATCTGGGTGGTGCGGAATGGAAAACGAGGAGAAGAAGAGGTTTTTTTTTATAATATCGAGCAGCAAACAGGCAAGCGGCCCACCGGATGGTAAGTGGTCACTGCCGCCTATTGACATTTGCAAAACCAAAGGTATTGCCGGGGTATTGCCTACCCCTATTAGAGAGCACTCTCATTACTCTTCGTTTAAAGCTACTCAGATTAAATGTTTCAGATGGGAGGTCCTTCCACATCTTACAGGTACGTGGGAAGAACAATCGTGTGAAACGAGAAGTATGTGATGCCCACGTATCTATAATGTGCGGATGTGCTTTTTGACGGTGTCGGTAGATTCGATGGTAGAAACGGGACGAAGGTATGATATTAAAAAGCTGGTTAAAAGAGGTGGGTAGCTTCATTCATGGTTCGAACCATTCGGACTGAACAAAGACATGTCACCATGACATGCTTACCAAGTCCAGAAACAATGTACTTAGATCCAGATTTAGCTGGCACCAAGCCAGCTAGATCGTATGACAACCTGAGCTATTGGATAGAAATTGATTTTTCTAAAACCTCGTTTCACAGACGTCTTTTGCTTTTAAATAATTTCAACCCATAAATACCGCATCGTCATTTCGTAGCCAAAAGCAAATTGAAAAAGAATACCTATTAGGACCTACTCAAATATAAATATGAACAATAACATATTATATACCACGTCGATTCACATCCTCTTCCCGTCGACAAGCAACCTGCCTCCATAAAACAGCATCAATATCCGAGAGTAACGTAAATTGGAAAATAAAACGTTATTACACCAGACCCGTGTCACGTGTCGATGCAAAATTGAATTTCGGGCAAACGTCCGGCCATATTACCGACAGGCGTCGCGTCGGGCCTCCATAGACCTCTACTCTACCGCCGGGTGATCGAGTCTGATCGGCGGATCATCAGAATGAGTACTTATATTGTGACGACGGACGCAAATTATTGGCTTTTAACATTGTTGCTGGATATGCAAGGCTTTCGTCGTCATTAAAGCGCGATACTATTAACACAGAAGCTGTAAAGACAGATAAATAAAACAAATGTATATATAAAACACATATGCTCCACTTCAACGCCTCATTTATCCGATTTTGTTAAAATAAGATAGATAGATAGATAGATAAAATTCTTTATTGTACCACCTCTTAATATATCATAACAAACAGTAGTATACAAGTTAATTACAGTGTTACAATGGGCGGCCTTATCGCTAATAGCGATTTCTTCCAGGCAACCTTTGGATGGAGAGGACTGTAAAAACATTTGTCGGAGGTGTTTGATAAAAAACATACCAAAATAACAAGCTTAATATACTTACTTACTATCCAAATATAGTAACCTAGTCTACATAAACAATTTTAAATGCCTACCAACTTAAACACACATATTATATACACCTGTTATTAGTATCATTACCAATTTGTATAAATTACATTTGATTTTGTAACTGCTGACGCAGAAAATGATTGCAATCGAGTGTCGAATAAGATGTCAATCGAGTCGTTACTATTTTTCGAGTAACGTAGGCTATATCTTTCGTAATCGGGCTAGAATCTTGTACAAATCAACTTGTCAGTGCATCTTCAGTGCACTTATTATGAAGCGTGGTGTAGCCGCCATCATCAGATAATTTGCAGCTTCAGTTAGCTTACATCTGGAATGTGTGAGCGCTTGAGCTACTTAGTATCTATCTAAAAATACCGAAATGACACGATTTTCTTCTAGTATTTTATTATTAAAATTAACACAAATGAGGGTGGTGAAAATCTAGCTAGTCACCGGTGCGAGCAGCTACGTCCTGCGATCGCCAACCCGCCTGCCCAGCGTGGCGATTAGGGCATACCCCTCCCAATGAGCAGAAGATCGGGCTCAGTGGCGTATCTTGGGAGAGGCGTACGTCCAGATGATGATGATTTTTCACATGAATTCAGTGCATCTCTCGTAGTATCCCCTAGTAACAAAATATTTTAAAACAGTAAATCCAGATCCAGACTAATATTATAAAAATGGTAGTAACTCTATCACTCTGTCTGTGTGTTACCTAATCACGCCAAAACGGACGATCGTCTTACGACGATCACTGAAATTTAACTATAAGATACTTTATACTACTTTATAGCCTGAGGATATTGAGGATGAACACAGACTCCTTTTTGTGAAAATAAAATCATGACGACTTTTACGTATAACTAAAGTAACTCAGATCACATAAAATGTTGATTGACAGTTGGTGACTTGACACGTGAACGAAATCGCGGGTATCAGCTGCAGTAGGTATTTTTGTATATTTTTTCACTCTTGTATCATTTTAACGTGTTTATCTTCCACTTAAATATGTGCGCCCTTGAAAGTAACCACTCGAACAATTCCTTACGATTCCTCAAGTAAAAGTACTCTAGGCAAATAAGTTTAACAAAACGACAAGTTTACTCACAGACGCTGCCATGACAGAAATCCAAACACCAGTTTATTTTCTTTTTAAACTGTCAAGTTTCGAGCACACTTCAAAAGTTGGACATTTCTGGAAATGACCGACTCATGCGCACGACGAGTGGTAACATCGTGATGAGAACAAGAGAGAGGTTGAGGGTATACTTAGAATTATTGTTTTATTAATAAAGATTTAAGATTTTGAAAGCTGGCTGGCAGCGGTTGGAAGCAATAAGAGTTGAAGATCAACCTCAGTGGCTTGCCATAGGTGAGGCTTATGTTCTGCAGACAGAGATACACTGATGATACATGAATTGTGTGGTGGTTGAGTGCGGTTGGTCACAGCAACATTATGATTTTGTGATAAAGCGATTATACAATGTATGATTCGGTATTGATAAATTCTGAATAGTCACGCTAATAAATATAAGTACGTTTACATGCACTCGGTGTTGTGTCGGTTTTGAAACCTTTTTTGTAGATATTTTTTAACCTCTGTAGCCTTTTTCCACGTATGATGCTTAATTCAGAATTTAAAATCATTGAATACGTCATGCTAATGTTGAATATCCAACATCTATAGTTTACTAATTATGTATGTATTGCATGTGTATATGTAAATCAACACCAATATTATAAATGCGAAAGTCAGTTTGTTTATTTGTTTGTTTGTTTGTTTGGGACTTCTTCACGGTCAAACGGCTTGACCGATTTGGCTGAAATTTTGTACAAAGATAGAACATATGGCAGAATAGGATATAGGATAAATTTTTTTTGGCTATCGAGTCAGGGGGTCTAGATATTTTTGATTGAATTTTGTAAATATAAAATCTCTTTTCGAATAAACGGCTTGACCAATTTACCTGAAATATTGTATAAAGACAGTTCATAAGGCAAAAAAGAATATAGAATACTTTTTTTCTGGCTATCGAGTCAGGGGGTTCAAATATTTTTAATTGAATTTTGTAAATATAAGATCTCTTTTCGAATAAACGGCTTGACCGATTTGCCTGAAATGTTGTATAAAGACAGTTCGTAGGGTAGAATAGGATACAGAATACTTTTTTTTTGGCAATCGAGTCAGGGGGTAAAGATATTTTTAATTGAATTTTGTAAATATAAGACTTCTTCTCGAATAAACGGCTTGACCGATTTGCCTGAAATTTTGTGTGAATACATGTCATAGGGCAGAATAGGATATAGGATAGTTTTTTTCTGGCTGTCGAGTCAGGGGGTCCAGATATTTTTAATTGAATTTGGTAAATATAAGACCTCTTCTCGAATAAACAGCTTGACCGATTTGCCTGAAATGTTGTTTAAAGACAGTTCAAAAGGCAGAATAGAATATAGAATACTTTTTTTCTGGCTATCGAGTCAGAGGGTACAAATATTTTTAATTGAAATTTGTAAATATAAGATCTCTTCTTAAATAAACGGCTTGACCGATTTGCCTGAAATTTTGTGTGAATACATGTCATAGGGCAGAATAGGATATTGGATAATTTTTTTCTGGTTATCGAGTCAGGGGGTCCAGATATTTTAAATTGAATTTTGTAAATATAAGACCTCTTCTCGAATAAACAGCTTGACCGATTTGCCTGAAATGTTGTTTAAAGACAGTTCAAAAGGCAGAATAGAATATAGAATACTTTTTTTCTGGCTATCGAGTCAGAGGGTACAAATATTTTTTAATTTAAGATCTCTTCTCGAATAAATGGCTTGACCGATTTGCTTGAAATGTTGCATAAAGACAGTTCATAGGGTAGAATAGGATATAGGATACTTTTTGTTTTGCTGTCATGTCCAGATATTTTTAATTAATTTTTGTAAATTTAAGACCTCTTCTCGAATAAACGGCTTGACCGATTTGCCTGAAATGTTGTATAAAGACAGTTCATAGGGCAGAATAGGATATCGGATACTGTTTTTTGTCCATCGAGTCTGAGTGTTTAGATTTTTTTTATTGAATTTTGTGAATGTTTGTCCTCTTATCAGCTAAACAGCTTGACCGATTCAGCTGAAATTTTATACATACGAGTATTACAGTTCATATTGCATAGAATCACATGGGATATTTTTTTTCTGGCAGTCGAGTCCAGGTGTCCAGAATTTTTAAATTGAAGTTTTTAAATGTGTTGCCTACTCTCGGTCGAACGGGTTAACCATTTAAGCTGAAATTATGTACACAGACAGTCAAAAAGACATAGGAGGGCAACGAATACTTTTTTTTTGGGTGGAAATTTCGGTTGTCTATATTTATATTATGGAATTTTGTAAATGTGTGGCCTCTTTTTGGCCAAACGGCTTGACCGATTCAGATGAAATTTTGTACAAACACATTGAATAGGGCATAAGAGGGCAAAGAATACTTTTTTTCGGCAGTTAAGTGTGGGTGCCTATATTTTTTGTTAACTTTACATAGAGTTTGCATAATCATAAAAGTTTGACCTTAGGTTCATAGATTATGACTAAACTTAATAAGTACCTTAATTAGGCCATAAAACTGTCAGGGTCATTAAAAGTCATCAAAATTTACGCGATGGCTTTGCTTGCCCAACGTGTTTTATCTGCTTTGTGGGAAGTATTTCATAAGCATTCGTGTTTTAACAGCCACATTTAACCTTAGGGTCATCGGTGTTGACTTAGTAGGTTATAAAAACTGTCAGCGTCATAAAACGTACATTTTTTTGCGGTCACTTCGCTCGCGCGGTGATAGCGCTCGCTGCGCTCGCGCATTAATTTGTTTGGTTTACTTTGTAGGTAATATTTAAGCAACTTTTGTATTTTAATAGCCACATGCATCAGAACGAGTCCATAAATTAAAACAGTACAATCTTCAATAATCATAATGATTTTTATCCTTAAATAATTGGATATCAAGTTTAACCTTTGTGTCATCAGTGTTATCTTAGTATGTTATAAAAACTGTCAGGGTCATAAAAGGTCGTAAATTTTTTCGCGCTCGCTTCGCTCGCGCAGTGATAGCGCTTGCTTCGCTCGCGCAGTGGTAGCGCTCGCTCCGGTCTCGCAGCATTTGTTGTATCTACTTTGTAGGAAACATTTCAGCATCTTTTGTATTTTAATAGCCACATGCATCAGAACGAGTCCATAAATTAAAACAGTACAACCTTCAATAATCATATTGAATATTAACCTTAAAATAAGTGGATATGAAGTTTAACCTCTGTGTCATCAGTGTTGACTTAGTAGGTCATAAAAACTGTCGGGGTCATAAAAGGTCGTAAAATTTTTTTCGTGATTTCAGTTTCGTTTTCAGTGATAGCGCTTACTACGCTCGCGCAGTAATAGCGCTCGCTCCGGTCGTGCAAGCATTAGTTATATCTACTTTGTAGGAAACATTTCAGCAATTATTGTATTTTAATAGCCACATTCATCAAAACATGACATGAATTAGAACAGTACAGACTTCAATAATCATAATGATTTTTACCTTAAAATAAGTGGATATCAAGTTTAACTTTAGGGTCACCGGTGTTGACTTAGTAGGTCATAAAAACTGTCAGGGTCATAAAATGACGTAAAAATTTTCGCCCTCGCTTCGCTTGCGCATTGATAGCTCTCGCTGCGCTCGCGCAAGCCTTTGTTTTATCTACTTTGTAGGTAATATTTCAGCATTTTTTGTATTTTAATAGCCACATGCATCAAAAGGAGTTTATTAATTGAAACAGTACAACCTTCAATAATCATAATGATTTTTTTACCTTAAAATAAGTGGATATCAAGTTAAACCTTTGTCTCATCAGTGTTAACTTAGAAGGTCATAAACACTGTCAGGGTCATAAAAGGTCGTAAAAATTTTTCGCGCTCGCTTCGCTCGCGCAGTGATGGCGCTCGCAAGTATTTTTTATATGTACTTTGTTGGATACATTTCAGCAACTTTTGTATTTTAATAGCCACATTCATCAAAACATGACATAAATTGGAACAGTACAGACTTCAATAATCATAATGATTTTTACCTTTAAATAAGTGGATATCAAGTTTAACCTTAGGGTCATCGGTGTTGACTTAGTAGGTCATAAAAACTGTCAGGGTCATAAAATGACGTAAAAATTTTCGCGCTCGCTTCGCTCGCGCATTGATAGCTCTCGCTGCGCTCGCGCAAACCTTTGTTTTATCTACTTTGTAGGTTTTATTTCAGCATTTTTTGTATTTTAATAGCCACATGCATCAAAAGGAGTTTATTAATTGAAACAGTACAACCTTCAATAATCATAATGAATTTTTACCTTAAAATAAGTGGATATCAAGTTAAACCTTAGATTTATCGGTCTAGACTTAGTAGGTCATAAAAACTATCAGGGTCATAAAATTACGTAAAAATTTTCGCGCTCGCTTCGCTCGCGCATTGATAGCTCTCGCTGCGCTCACGCAAACCTTTGTTTTATCTACTTTGTAGGTTTTATTTCAGCATTTTTTGTATTTTAATAGCCACATGCATCAAAACGAGTTTATAAATTGAAACAGTACAATCTTCAATAATCATAATGATTTTTACCTTAAACTAAGTGGATATCAAGTTTAACCTTAGGGTCATCGGTGTCGACTTAGAAGAAAATAAAAACTGTAAGAGTCATAAAAAGACGTAAAAAATTTTCGCGCTCGCTTCGCTCGCGCATTGATAACGCTCGCTGCGCTCGCGCAAACCTTTGTTTTATCTACTTTGTAAGTAATTATTCAGCATTTTTTGTATTTTAATAGCCACATGCATCAAAACGAGTTTATAAATTGAAACAGTACAACCTTCAATAATCATAATGATTTTTACCTTAAAATAAGTGGATATCAAGTTTAACCTTAGGGTCATCGGTGTTGACTTAGAAGGTCATAAAAACTGTAAGGGTCATAAAAAGACGTAAAAAATTTTCGCGCTCGCTTCGCTCACGCATTGATAACGCTCGCTGCGCTCGCGCAAACTTTTGTTTTATCTACTTTGTAAGAAATGATTCAGCATTTTTTGTATTTTAATAGCCACATGCATCAAAACGAGTTTATAAATTGAAACAGTACTACCTCCAATAATCATAATGAATTTTTACCTTAAAATAAGTGGATATCAAGTATCTAGGGTCATCGGTGTTGATTTAGTAGGTTATAAAAACTGCCAGGGTTATATAATGACGTAAAAATTTTCGCGATCGCTGGTAAACCTTCGTTAGGTTTACCAAGTACCAAGTAATGATTAATGACTTCAACAATTGACGATATCGAGTTCGACCTAAGAGTCATCTATATTGACTTGATGATTAGGTCATTAAACTGTCAGGGTTATAAAACGCCATAAAAATATTCACTCGCCCAATAATAGCGCTCGCTACGCTCGCGCAGCTATTCACCTTATTTTCTTTGTAAGAAATGTTTGAGGAACTGTTGTATTCAGTCAAACATTTAAACAGCACAATTTCGTATACTAACCTAACCAAAATGATTAATGACTTTAACAATAGAGGATAATGAGTTCGACTTTGAGGGCACCTATGGTGATTTGGCCTAAGAGATCATCGATCTAGACCTCAATGGTCATAAAGACACAAATAACGCGGGCGAAGCCGCGGGTAACAGCTAGTATATTTTATATTTGTACAATATTTGTTTATGTTTTTATTCTTAAAAATTAGTATAGAATATATTTTATTATCTTATTATTGTTAATCACCGCACCGTCTTCTACTTCCTGCAGAAATCTGTCCATCCAAAGATTATCTGGAAGAGATCATTATAAGTAATAAGATCGCCTGTTGTAATATCTAAGATTTATTTATTACTAGGTATGCCCCGCGGTTTTACCCGCGTAGACATCGCTCCCGTAGGAATATCGAGATAAAAAAAACCCAATCTGTTATACCAGAATCTAGGCTATCTACATACTATGTAGATTTCAGCTCAATCGGTACGGTAGTTTTAGCGTGAAAGAGTAACAAACATCCATACATCCAAACAAACTTTCGTGTTTATAATATTAGTAAGGATAAGTTTATAACTAAACTTTAAATTAAACAGATATATTAGGTTGGTCACCTTTGTTCTACATTAAATGGAAACATTCAGAGCTTGAAATATCTGATTACTTGAAGATTTACCTCAGTGTGTCCTTATTGCCTGAATCAGAAGTCAGTCATACAAACAGCAGCGAGCACGTATCACTGTTTGCCGCAGTGTTTACCGCCGGCCGCGTCCTCGACTGCAGCGTTTGTTTTGGCTACTCGATTCTTCACTTGGACAATTGTTAGAAATAACAGGCAAATTACATTTGGGAGAAAAGTTTTATAGACGCAGCTTTCGTTTTGTAGTTTTGTTTGTTTGAGTGCCGAAATGTTTGGTCATACAATCACGGCTTCGGATTTTGACGATATTTTCGAATTGTCTTAAAATTGGGAGAATACATATGGGATTATTTTTAACCGTATTCAAAAAAGGAGGAGGATTCTCAATTCGACCGTATATATTTTTACTGTCACTTATTATACTCGCTTACTCGGATAGAACTATGAGGTTCAGGTAATGATGACGATGTAGAGTGTACACTAAATGATCTTATCAACCATCCATCAGGATCTTTTTCATGTGAAGCACTATCCATTGCCAGTTAGTCACTTCGCGCTGTAGAAGAATACGGTATGAAGCTGAAATAATATTTTTTTTACCCGACTACAGCGAAGCAAAAAGGAGGGTTATGTTTTTGACCGGTATGTGGGTATGTATGTATGTAAGTATGTATGTATGTTTGTATGTATGTTCATCTGTTCCCTCATAACTTCTAAACTACTTATCATAATTTGACAAATGAGGTGTCGTTAGACGCGTCTTATTTGTCTGCTGGTTATAGGCTATGTGACGTCACAACAAATTGAATTTGGCGCCCTCTAGAGGGCACGAAGTCCAGAACTAAAAAAAAAATTTCATCGTGTGTGGTATCGTTGAATAGGGATTTTAAAATGAAGATAGGGTTTAGTACATTATATTTTTGTCGGACGTTGCGTTGGCGAGATATATCCCGCCGAAGTCAAGAAAACTAATTTTTACCCCACGGCGTCGCAACGAAGCAGTTGGGAGGGTTATGTGTTTGTTAATCGCTGTGTATTTTTGTAAGAATATTGACATGTATACATGTATACAATTATGCAAAAACCCAAAATTGCTTTAAATAAAAAATAAGTTCAAAAACTAAAACCCGACTACTGAAAGATCACACTCTACAAAGTATGAAACAAGAAAATATTCTCACCTGAGATCGCTATGTACAAACTATTCAATGTATCGTGTATTATATAAACAACTAACTTTTAATAAATATTTTATTGAATTTCATAAATATTCTTAGTGGTGCTCAGAGGATAGCTGTGGTCGTATGTCCATCCGTCGTGTAACCGTAACAAAACAATACACTCTGCAAAGTTGCATATTGTTTTATAATTCACGATACATATTGAATAGTTTGTACATAGCGATCTCAGGTGAGAATATTTTCTTGTTTCATACTTTTTAGAGTGTGATCTTTCAGTAGTCGGGTTTTAGTTTTTGAACTTATTTTTTATTAATTATAATATAGGCTACAAATAATACAGGCTAGCGATTGACCACATCTCACTTGCTGGTAAGTAATGATGCGGTTGAAGATGGTAAGCATGCTAGGCCTAGAATGGGAACTGGCTCTCAAGGATAGCTGCCGGAACACGAGACATAGAGATGCTTGGCGACAGATTTTCTAACTTAAGGGTGGTAGCTGGCCAAGCGGACACTAGATAACGTCCTACGTCCATATATAAGATATAAAAAAAAACCTAGCATAATTTCTTACTTTAACTTCTGCTGAGATAACAAGGTTAATCAAATATTAGGCACCAACAATATTCCCAGTCAGTACAAGCTAGTAATATGTCCCACCTCCCACAGTCCCGATGTAATCGAAGCTCATCCATCATGGCCGGTCGTTGTCTAATTGTGGGAAAATAATAATATGGGACACAATTGCTGGGACATGTGCGTAGATATTGGATGTGACGCAATCACACTTTGAAATTCTTACTTATTTTGTCTCGAGGTTTTAGTTTGAGATTTTTCTTGATATTTCCTATGTTGATGTTTCTCGTTTTAGTTATATATCAGTCGGAAAGCTGCATATCATTCTAGATCTCTGGCAGAAAAGCCATTCGCATATTCTGTGTCTATGTAAAATTAGCGTATGGCTAAGTGCTTTACCATTAATGATTCACCATTTTCTTTTCAAAGGCCAGCTATGTTGGTTGCACATTACTAGTAGTCTTGTTAACCCCTCCAACTAAGCTAAAATGCATATAAAATAAATATGCTCGTGTCTGAAGTGGGCTCTCGTCATAGTACAATGGGTGGGGATCGAATTCACGATCTCTCAATCGCCAAGCCGACGCCTTAGCCATTGAGCTATTGCTGCTCTTATATGAAGCGCTCATATGAAGAAATGTAAGACGTAACAAGCATTTAACTGTAAAAAAACAATGCTATAAGATTTAGCAAATTCTAGAGCGGTAACTTTATACCTAGATACATCAATAAAACGACGTTAGGAAAGCCGACAGCAACAGCAAATGTTTACACGAGCCAATCGAACCGTTCGCCGTCGATTACCGGATTACATCGAGTGGTCCGACCGGGCTCGGTCAACAGCCAGCGATGTACAGCACAGAGCTGATTGCTGATTGCATTGCTGCTCGTTACCGTCCGCAGACTACGTGAGTTTACGTGATTAAGGTGTTACAAGTATCTTCAACAACATTTTCTGATATTTTCTTTTTAAATATTCACTAATACTTATCATGATTTAGATCTATTTAAACATAATCCATATTGGACCGTCCATAATCAGCCAGTACATACATTTTCAGGTGTCTTATTCATTCGCATAAAGTTTTTTGTCCTAACATTTTTCGGTATTCATCATTTGTCATAATACGTTTTAGTCCTAATATTGGACGCACCTATTTTGTCATAAACGGAATAAACATAAACGCAAATAGATATTAGAAATATGTCTATGTAATATTTATAGAACTTAATAAGACCTATAAAAAAGTCCGCAATAGCATATGTTTATCTCTTAAGGTTGACTCACAGTAACCATTTTAATCTTTAATTTTTAAATAAAAAAACCTTACATAACTTCCAAGTCTGTTTTCTACAATACTGTATTTATCCTTATCGAAATAATGACGTTAAATACCTTGGTCATATATTATAGATAAAAATTGTCCTTTACAGTATATAATTTAAATCAATAATTTAGAATATATCACATATTGAAAATTATGCGTCTCGAAATTCTAGTGAAACCACAGAATATGCCATAGTTACTTCGTAAACAATAATGTTTACGAAGTAACTATGCTAGCTTAGCTATTTGAAATGGAAAAACCGCACCGGTTACAATACCGATGATTAGAGAAACTGACGGCGAATCCTTTCCATGGAAAGCGGTAAATTATCATAAAAAGACGAAAAATAATTATCGTTATCTGGGAAAGTCAGGCATAGCTAGGGATTCGACTAGTAATTTCAAGGCGGCGGATAAGAAGATACCTGTATTTATAACGAATGTGCACAGTAATACCACAACCGACGAAATAGTCAAATACGTATACACAAAAACACAAGACACGATATCAATACAGAAAATAGATACAAAGAGAAGACATGATCACAATGCGTATAAATTTTTCGTGTCTGAGACTAAGTTGCCCATGTACTTAGATGAAAAACTATGGCCTTTAGGCATAATCTTCAGGCGCTTTGTAAATTTTAAACATAAGCGATCGAACGGAACTTCGTCTGTGAACGGCCTACGTAAACAGACCAATGGATAAGGTTCCTTACAGAATTGTTAGTTACAATTGCAAAGGCGTAAAGCGCTCTTTGGAAAGCGTGAGGGAGCTGTGTCGCTCCTGTTGTCTAGTTGCCCTGCAGGTGACTTGGCTGTACCCGGATGACATACCGTATCTGAGCACGGTCGACGGTGAGTTCGGCTACACAGGCACATCAGCGGTGGACACATCGGCGGGAATATTGCGTGGTAGACCTTTCGGCGGCTCTGCTTTGGAGGCATAGCGTTTTCCAGGATGTATCAGTGCTTAAATGTGATAATCCTCGTGTTTGTGCAGTAAAACTTGTTACAAATGAACGGCCAATTGTCGTTATGAGTGTATATATGCCAACCCTTTCGAAGGAAAACCTGCCGGAGTTTACGAATTGCCTCCGTACGGTGAGTGCTATAGTAGAAGAGTATGGCGTAGAATCCGTATACGTATTGGGCGATTTTAATGCGGATCCATCAGCACTATTTTATGATGAACTTGTTAGTTTTTGTTGTGAGCAACAGTGGTCATGTGTGGACGTCGAATTGTTGGGCATTCAGTCCGATACTTACACATTTTTTAGCGAACCTCATAGTTCATGTAGCTGGCTAGATCACTGTATCGTCACTGAAGCGGCTAAGAAATCTGTACATAACGTCTATGTGAATTATGACATTACTTGGTCGGATCATTTCCCTCTTACGATAGAGTGTAACTTCAATCTGTTAACATCAATAATTCCAAGTATTGCAATTGTAAACAAAGATGTTCGGTGGGGAGACAGATCTGACATCGAAATAACTATGTACACTATTGAGTGTCACAAACGTTTGAAATGTGTTGACTTTCCCATGAAATTTACTAATTGTGCTGATAGATTTTGTAATGATCCAGATCATAAGCGTGTACTTGATGAGCTTTATACCGACATTGTAGCCAGTCTTTGTGACGCTGCTAGGATGAGTCGTGGTCAAGTGCGTGCGTGTGGGAAGAGTGTTCCACGCATAGTGGGTTGGAACAAGCACGTCAGCGCTGCTCATTTGGAGGCTAGAACGAGGTTTCGTGAATGGATATTGTGTGGTAAGCCTAAGTCCGGATGTGTCCATGAAGAGATGTGTCGAAGCAGGCGGATATTCAAATCTCGTCTTAAATGGTGTCAAAACCATCAAGACCAGATAAGAATGGACGCTCTTGCTGAGAAGCACTCTAGTGGACGCTTTCGCGATTTTTGGCAGGATACACATAAAATAAATATTCGTCCTGGCCTCCCGGTGAGTGTCGATGGTGTGAGTGATCCCAAGAGCATCGCTAACCTCTTCAGTGACCATTTTCGTGTGCAGTCGCCACTTGGGTCGACGGAGGCTGAATTCAATGATGAAATGCCTAGTGGAATCGTGAAGACCAGATTTAATGCCAGAGATGTACTCAGAATCATAAAAGGTATATCGAAAGGAAAATCACCTGGTCACGACGGCCTCAGCATTGAGCATTTAGTCTACGCCGGTCCTCATGTGTCGCGGATCTTAGCGATGTTCTACACACTGTGCGTGAGCCATTCGTACCTACCACCCGCAATGATGAAAACAGTAGTAGTACCTATAGTGAAAAATAAAACCGGTGACTTGGCGGATAGAAGTAACTATAGACCGATTTCATTGGCGACTACTGTAGCGAAAGTGTTTGACGGCTTGCTTGACACACAGCTTAACACATATCTAGTCTTGCACGACAACCAGTTTGGGTTTAGGCCCAAACTCTCAACTGAAAGTGCAATACTGTGTCTCAAGCATGTCGTCAGATACTACACGGATCGAAATACTCCCATACACGCGTGTTTCCTCGACCTGTCTAAAGCTTTTGACTCTTTTGATTCTTTGGCAGAAGCTGGAGAGCATTAACTTACCTCGAGAGGTTACCAGCGTTTTTAAATACTGGTACAGAAATCAGGTCAACACTGTCAGGTGGGCTGGCGCAATGTCGGAGCCGTATCGGCTAGAGTGTGGGGTGAGACAAGGAGGGTTAACATCTCCATCCTTGTTTAACCTATATATAAACGCCTGATCATTGAGCTCAGCAACCAGCATGTCGGCTGCCATCTTAATGGAGTATGTGTAAATAATCTTAGTTACGCAGACGACATAGTGTTGCTGCGCGCTTCGGTCTGTGGCCTTCGAAAATTAGTGCAGATCTGTGAAAAGTATGCCCTTGGTCACGGACTAAAATATAATGTGACAAAAAGCCAGTGTATGGTCTTTGAAGCCGGTACAAAACGACCCAAAAATGTGCCGCCTGTCTACCTCAATGGAATTCCACTGGAAAGGGTAAGACAATTTAAATATCTAGGTCACATTGTCACATCTGACCTCAAAGACAACGCTGACATTGAGCGCGAGCGTAGAGCGTTATGCGTACGGGCAAACATGCTTGCTCGTAGGTTTGCACGTAGCTCGGGGGAGGTGAAGGTGACACTCTTTCGAGCGTACTGTACCTCCCTCTACACTTGCAGCCTATGGGCTAGGTATACCAGCTCAGCCTATAACGCTCTTCGCATCCAGTTCAATAACGCATTCAGAGCGATAATGAGACTGCCCCGCTACTGCAGTGCCTCAGGCATGTTTGCGCAGGCTCGCGTGGACTGTTTCCACGCGACCATGCGCAAGCGTGCCGCGTCTCTGGTACGCAGGGTGCGGGCCAGTAACAACATCGTTCTAGCGATGATTGCGGACCGAGTGGATTGCCCTTTTATCAGGCACTGTTCCCAAAGACATTTATAACAATACTTGACTTATTCTAAATCTGACATTTGAAATTAATTGATTATTTATTTAACTGATTTGGTGGACTTGATTTAATGTTATTCATTCGGATCGGTTGCATTGCCATTCTTAATTTTATTAGTTTAATTTTACTTATTTTATTTCTTTTTTATGTATTCTTTTAATGCTGTTTGTACAAATTGATTTTGATGTGGTTATGATGTTTTTTTTTTAGTAATTGTATTAATTGTGTATATGAGTCAAAGTTGCTCGAAATAAATGAATTTTAAATTTTAATTTTATTTCTGTAGATCCCAAACTATATAAATCAATTTGATGTCAATATAGTTTGATCTATCGTATAAAACTAGCTTAGTCCCGCGGCTTCGCCCGCGTTTTAAAGTATCATATGGTCTTATTTCTTAATAAGTACTGCCTATCCCTGTCCAAAATTTCTGCTAAATCCAGCCTCTGTCCAGCCGTTTGATCGTGAAGAAGTTCCAAACAACAAATAGGTATACAAACTGACTTTCGCATTTATGACTTTGGTATTGATTATGATGGTCAAGGATGGCGAACACGCCAGGCCTAGAATGGAAAGACGCCCGAGCGCTGTGCTGCCGGAACACCGTAAGGTTATGGCGGCAGATTTTTCACTAATGGTGGTAAGCTAATTTTTGGTAGCAAGTGAGGCAGAACATCGATTTAATGATCCCACTACCTGTTTGAACACCCATGATTCATGAATGCACATAGAAACTTGAGAAAATCAATTAGTATAGGGCGGCAATAGCACAATGGATAAGGTGTCGGACTGATGATCGAGAGGTCGTGAGTTCGGTCCCCACCCCACCCATTGCACTATTGACGTGAACCCACTCCAGACACAAGCATATTTAGCTTAGTTGGAGGGGTTAACAAGAATACCAGTAATGTGCAACCCACATTGCGAGTAATCTTTACAACAAAAAATTGGTATATAGCTAGGATAATAACCGGTGACCGTCGGGTCAGAAGTCAAGATAAGTAACTATTCTTTACGCCTACGGGCCATCCAATATTATGTATCAATTTCACCCGTGCGAAGCCGGGGCAGGCTGCTAGTTAATAACAATTATATTAATAATAAAAAAACAGTATTCATGTTTTATACCATGTTGTTCAATGATGCTCAGTTAACATCGCAAGCTCACCGCGTGACCTCACTGCCGAGAGAGCGACGGACTCGCTCAAAACCAAGGTCGAGAAAATTCGACTAAAGATACGTGAATTACAGCCGGTATATAACATTAATAATGTAACAAATTCACGACAGTTAAAAAAAACAGTAAGTTATGGTGCGGCGGGGTGAACCTTGGGCCACCCTTACGCCGCATGTATATAATTATTAATGCTAGTCACTACAGAAGAAACAGTAGGTTATGGTGAAAATCTGATTTTTATAGCAAGTTACTAGCATGGAGAAGAATTGTAGGGCATTATATCATTATGAGGTGAAATTTTATAGTGATTGATAGTTAGAGCGAGTACGTTTATGAGTTTCAAATATTATGAATACTAACATTAGGACGAGTGGTAGTTAGGGCATGATATATTATGAGTTTCAAATGTTATTACTACTAACATTAGGACAAGTGATAGTAGGGGTTAATAATATTATGACTTCAGATTATTAGTAACAAGTAATATTAGGATTTGAAATTTATGTCTTTCAAAAATAGGGCTTAAAATGTTATGCGAAAAGATAGGGAACCACATATTTATTATTAGAATATTTCTAGTTGGTATACTGTTGTTAGACTTGTACCATATTTGTCATATTATTTGTTATTCATTGCTTGAGCACAGCACCGTTTTCTGTTTACCATATTTATTTAAATCTATTTGATTTCATACAATAACTTGAAAGATAACTGCGTATGCGCAACAGTTCCCCATGAATTTACAACCTAATAGAATAATTTGAAAATCGAACTGAATTATTGAACAAACTACCATAAGTTCAAACTTCGACTCTGTTCCTCTACAATAGAGTTTTAATTTTAATGTTGTATTCGATGATGAAATAGTTTGTAAATTCAATTCCATATTTAAATCTCAATGTTTATTTTTTCGAATGGTAATGTAGATCATAAATTCTAACTAAACTTAATTTGGACTTTAAAATGTTAGTAGAAGGCATATTTTGGTTTGGAAATTAAGTTGTAAAGTTAGATTCACCGGAAGCTGCGGCGAGGGTGGAAGCGAGTTATATTTAGATGGAATTCACGACGGATGCGCGAGGTGTAATATTATTGCACGTTCGTGTCGTTTTGTTGGTAACACCGGTGCTATGTAGTCCGTAGTGTTGGTTGGCAATACTGCGTGCTCTCAGGATTAAAATTGAATCATTTATTGATCCGTTCAATGTTATTAATGTTTTAAATTATTTCGCTCAGTTTTAATAAAGCTTATCCGGTACATTCAATTGTGTATATTATCTCACATTAAATCAATCCACATCATCACCACCAGTAATATAATGCGAAAGTCTATTTACCCACGACGGAACGGCGACTGTATATGCGTTTGGGGTGAGAGGATGTTTGTTTGTTTGTGTGTGCAAATCGATGTTGCCATTTTTCTTCAAAACGACTAGTCCGATTTTGATGCAGTTTTCAGTTATGGGTTCGTGTTTGATTGGTGCATGTTCTTAAATAAGTGTTACGGTGTCAACTCACCAGGGGGCGCAGCAGTAAACATTTGTTTGTGCAAATCCATGTTGCCATTTTTCTCCAAAACTAATTCGATTTGGTCATTAAACGGTTCGTAATTAATCAGTGGTGGTTTTTAGATAAATGTTATGACGTTAATTTTCTAAAGGACATTTTCGTGGGTGTTTGTTCAAAATTTTAATTTTGTTACTTACTTTTATTATTTGTTACATTCTGGATTACACATGAAGACTTCTTACAAGAACTTATTTACCAGTGAAGTCGCGAGGTACATACATGTGTTTTTCTTATGGGATCTTAGATCTACTAAATAAAGTATATGGCATAATATACAGTACAAGTATGTATGTAAGACAAGTTGTCTGAAATTTCTGAAAACTCTTATTCTTCGACATCAATCACTCTCGTACAAATAATTCTGGAGGCATTCTTTACAAGCGCCGTGTCTTTGGAGTGTTGTTTGCAAGAGTCATTAATCATACCGCCACGGACAGACAGACACTTGTCGTCTAAACTATTGGATATTAGCTTTGTTTTTTATATTAATTTATGAGTTCTTTGAGAAACTTTAATTTTTGTTTAGATCAACTGAAAATAGTATTATAGAAATCTGTGTACATAGAGAATAATCACAGAAATATGAAAAATAAGTTATTCATATTTCTATGAGAATAATAGATGCTTGCATAGCCTACATATCCTGCAACATTTTTGTAGTCAATACAATTTGTTTATGTATTACCGGACTTGTAGCGTAAAAATATTTTATTGATTTCGTTCATACACTGGATCATGGACATATTACACTACGTTATGTTGATCGTTATCAAGAGCACAGAATAAATAATACAATACAATACAATACAATACAAATACTCTTTATTGACACCAATTTAGAAAATACATACTGAATAGGACTTAACTAACTAATACTAGGTACAATGGGCGGTCTTATCGCTAAAAGCGATTTCTTCCAGACAACCGTTGGATGGACATAACATTATAGATAGAACAAGGACGGTGGTGTGTATTTTAAACATTTTACTTAGAATGATTATATTTATAGACTACATAAAAACGTTACATATAATAATATTATATACGAATACATATGCACATCATAAACTTACATATACATAATCAATATACTTATATACATACATAATATATTTGTTGCGAAATGATAGGAAAAGTTATCTGACAGAAGAGAGATAGAATTTGCGAACTTGTTCTTTGAAACTATCTATGGATTGTGCACGTCTTATAACAATAGGTAGTTCATTCCACAGGCGCACGGCTTGGACAGTGAATGATGAGTCATAAAAATTCGTACTATGAGCCGGGGTGTCGAGGAGCATGTTCTCTGATGACCTTAGGGAAAGGGAGTTAGAGGAAGAAAGAAAATGGAATCGAGCTTTTAGATAAGGAGGAGTCGAGGGGTTGAACAAAATTCCATAGAGAAACGAAAGAATATGAGTAACAGTACAAGTATCACGGAATTCGCAAATATTTTTAAGAGAAAATCTTTTCATGTACCGCCAAGCAAGCTAACTTCTCAAATTGCTCCTCAAATAGTTATCTAAAAGCCAATTATTATTTTATATGAATCTGCATACTTACCGATCTACAACGAGTTAAATGTATGGTGTTACTCGTTGGGAATAATTTAATACACCTCGCTGGATAAAGGTATCCTCGCCACGCAAACAATCTCCTTGGGCTTTTGGCGTTATTTATCCGGCTGTAAAATTCATGTTGTGTTTGTTAAAACAATATTTATCCATTTAAACTATTGGGCACTAACCCAAACTAAAGGTACGATCACCGTAGCGTCCTGCGTCCGCTTGCGCGTTCGCGATCAGTATTTCTATTGTTTTCTGATCGCCGTAGAACTCGTTCGTTTGGTATGAACCAGTCGGTACAAATACTACTGCGCTATCTGATCGCCGCCTAAATCGCGCACGCAGGATGGCGCTGTGTGGTCGTACCTTAACTGTTTTTAGAGTTCCGTACCCAAAGGGTAAAACGGGACCCTATTACTAAGACTCCGCTGTCCGTCTGTCTGTCTGTCTGTCTGTCTGTCTGTCTGTCTGTCTGTCTGTCTGTGTCTGTCTGTCCGTCTGTCACCAGGCTATAGCTCATTAACCGTGATAGTTAGACAGTCGACATTTTTACAGAAGGCCTATTTCTGTTGCCGCTAGAACAACAAATACTAAAAACAAAATAAAGTCATAAATTAAAGGGGGTCCCCATACAAAGAACGTGTTTTTAAACTCCATCTATCTATCCATCTATCTAATTAGTTTCGGCAAAATGACATAGATGGCGCTAGTAAACAAGCCCCGTCTTTCTAGATCGCGAACAAACCAAATATTCTTGGTAATATCAATTAATCAAATATATGAGGTTACAACTCTGTTATGTTTCGCATTGTACGGAACCCTAACTAAGTGTGCGATAAGAGACGCGATGCTGACTCGCACTTGGCCAGTTTTATTATAACTCACTGACGCAGTTACTGCTTTGCGTTATGACGAATTAAACATATATGAGCATATGCACAAGAAATATGACAACACAAGGCGTGCGTTATGTAACATACTTCTTACGGCAAGAAATATATTCAGACTAATATTATAAAACGTTTGTAACTCCGTCTGTTTGTTACCTAATGACGCCTAAACGGACGATCCGATCTTACTGAATTTTAACAAGGAAAAACTTTATAGCATGAGAATGAAATAGGCTGCTAAATTCTTGGTGTACGTGAATGAAGTCGCGGCTATCAGCTAGTTTAATATACATTCTTATAAATCAGAAGACTTATGCATTTCTTCACGGTTGTTAAAATTAACCAATCTTACTATTATTTTATTAACACAAAACCATAAGGGCAAGTAGGTACAAAATCGATCACTAGCAATTGCACCAGTTCAGTCGACGATCCATCACGAGTGTCACCAGCCAGCACCGTTCTCAGGCGTGATCCATCATTTACAGCTGTCACCGCGGCAGGACTGTTTGCTTA
Source organism: Cabera pusaria (assembly GCA_954871355.1). Taxonomy (NCBI): domain Eukaryota; kingdom Metazoa; phylum Arthropoda; class Insecta; order Lepidoptera; family Geometridae; genus Cabera; species Cabera pusaria. Next base: position 26,533,191 of record OX940898.1, on the reverse strand, counting down.
ACTACATCCTGATTTATGGCAATCAGGGAGCTGTACGCAAGATCAGGCTGAACAGTTATACCGGCACTTTGTAGGAAATCTTCCAGAAGAGTTTTTTTTATAGTAGGATAAGCAATCGTTTGACTACTAACTCACCTGATGTTAGGTGAAGATGTGATCGATGATGTAGCATGCTGGCCTAGTTTGTAGAGGTGGGACTGTATATAAAAGATCGCTTTGAATTCCTCCATCTCACTAAATCCCATCCCTTTAGTTCCCAGTATACGCTTCAACTTAAGAAACCTTGAACATCCCTACACATCACATCGGTAATGCAGGTCTTACTTCACCATGCAGGCTATGTGTCCACCTGTGGAATAATATTTCTAGACCATCTTAACCAATCTTTGCAAACTCTTAAGAATATGGTACTTACACACTATATCTATCTATTATATGTATTATAATATCTATTCTGTTTAGCATCTGTATTTACAAAATTAGCATATAAGTTATTTTTCAAAATAAATAAAACCGACTTCATAACCGCAAAAAGGCTCTCAAAAGCGAAAAATAATTTACTTAAAATTATTATAAGCGTTACCCACTTCTCTATTTGAAGTCGGTGCCAGCCAAGTCTAATAGGTAGTAGATAGATAATACCTACATGTATCTACCTACTTACTACTACTACATACATAGTGTCTATTTAATATCCAAAAGGCTTGGCTGGCACCGACTTCAAATAGAGAAGTAGGTAACGCTTATAATAATTTTAAGTAAATTATTTTTCGCTTTTGAGAGCCTTTTTGCGGTTATGAAGTCGGTTTTATTTATTTTGAAAAATAACTTATTTTACGCTTTTTAGTGCAAAAAAAGTTTTAATGAAATTACATGCATCTATTAAATTTCGTGTCTGGGCCGTTATACACTGACGGATATATACTTTTTGAAAATTTCAAGTATGTACCTATAACGGTTAAGAAGATACAGATCTGTAAAGTGCGCACATATAGACACACGGACGGACGGACGGACGGACGGACGAACAGACAACAAAGTCTCAGAAAGTGTTCATTTGGTAGCCTTTGGGTTCGGAACCCTAAAAAAATTGACTTTAAATGCCGCGCTAAAGTGAAAATATTCACTAGTAATAATGATGTCATCAAGGTATCAAAGGACAATGTCCAAAATGGCCCTGTAGAATTAAAGCATCTGACACACACGATAATTAATTGTCTATTTTATTACAATAATTCCAAATACTTTTATAACACGGACTAGTTGTATTTCAAAATGAATATAAAAAAGTATTATTTGCGAGTATTAACATTAATTGCCGCCATATGGCCAACAGAGTACTGAATCACTCTACTACGTTATAAGAGGCACTTCCCTATATTGTGGATACCCGAATTATGAAAGCACTGTGTAGCCAACCTAACAACGGAAAGTATTATTTACGTAGTAACTATTATATAATATGTGGTTATATGCTTATAATTTTTTTTGCTGTGTTGATTGGTACAAAGTACGTTCATAATTCTGAGTTATTTAATGATGTATACACTGCATACATAATTAACGCGGGACTGAAATGGCCGCCATCTTCGCCAAATGTCATGTCATGTCAAAAAATATTAGGTATGTTTAAAAAAGTTTGCACCCTAACAAGAGTTTGCCCGGTAGAACATTCCTGTGAAGACAAATTATTTATATTTATATAATTATTTATTATCATTATTAATACATCATAATTTATTGAGGGCCCGGTGGCGTAATTGGGAGAACGGTCGGCTTTGATGCCGTTGTACCGAGTTCAAACCGCCGTGCAGCAATTAATGTTTCTCTTGAAAAATATATGTGCGCTTCTCACAGTGGCCCTCCGGTGAAGGAAAACATCGTTAAGAAACCAATAACCCCCGCATGGTGGTAGAACATATCTAGTGTCCGCCTGGCCAGCTACCACCCTCAAGTCAGAAAATCTGTCGCCAAACATCTAATGTGTTCAGGCAGCTATCCTTGAGAGCCAGTTCCCATTCTAGTCCACTTCTCTATCTTCGGCCGCATCATCACTTAGCAACAGGTGAGATAGTGGTCAAACGCTTGCCTATAAGATATAAAAAAAAATTATCCCCACCTTTATTTCTATCTCGCTCACAGTTACCGTAAGAAATAAATATTAAATGCAATAGCAACCTCCATTGTGTATAATCTTCTTGGGACTCTTCTACTAAAACTAGTACATTCTCCTATGTTTGAGGTATTTATCTCCATATCTCTGGTGATACTAATCAGATCTCGATAAAATTAAAATGGGACCACCTCGGAAACGTATCCTACCTATTAAAAAAAGAATCATTTGAATCCGTTCACAATTGATGGAGAAATCGCGTAACATACACACAAAAAAAAAAAAAACATACAGACGAATTGAGAACCTCCTCCTTTTTTGTGAAGTCGGTTAAAAATCAAACATTACCAATGTTTGATTTTATGCTAATTTTGAGGATTTTAAATATTCACACCTCATGCATAATCTATACTAATATTATAAAGAGAGAACATTTGTATTTTTGTATGTTTGTAATGATTTGGCTCAAAAACTACTGAACCGATTTAAAAAAATCTTTCACTAATACATAGAATGGACTTTCGGAATGAAAATAGGCTATATATTATCCCGTTTAAATCAAAGGTACATTCGTGGAGACCTAATTTGCAACCTAAGTCGGCAAAAAAACGGTCGAAAAAACACGTTTCTTACGAACGCTGCTTAATTAAAAATAGATAGAAGAATATTTTCTATGCAAGAGTTGTACAACTTAATAAGACCTACAAAAAAGTCCGCAACAGCATATGTCTATCTCTTAAGGTTGACTCACAGTAACCATTTTAATCTTAAATTTTTTGTTAAAAAATATGACATAACTTCCAAGGCTATTTTCAAGTATATAGTATTAATCCTTATCCAAATATTACGTTCATTAGCTTGGCCACATATTATAGATTAAAATTGTCCTTTACAGTATATAATTCAAATGAAAACTCTAGAAGATATCACGAATTTCAAAAACACGCATCGCAAAATTAATAAAATATTTGCAGTGAAACCACAGATTAGGTCATAGTTACTACGAAAATATTATTATAAGCTTAGCTATGCTGTAGATCCTCACCGATCACAATCAATTTGAAGTCAATATAGTATAATAATATGATCTATTGTATAAAATAATATTCATCTATATATATAATAATATAGTAATTTAAGCCACCCCGACTGATCTATACATAATCTTTTCATTAAAATCATTCCAATGACTCTACACACGACATTTAAAATCTGAGCTGTAAGTTGGTGAGGATTTTAGTATTCTGTAGAGTCCAGGAGATGTCCCAGCATCAGGTCAATGCTTCCATGTTCTTACAATATCGTTGAAGAAGAAGATTTTCGAATTGATCAGATCTATGAAAGTTGATTTCATAGCGAAATTAACTAGAAAAAAGCTCATAGTTTTATAACTATTGAACGAATTTTCATGAATCAAAGCTAAGAAAACTCTCGATGAAGACATCTATCAAACAAAAAAAAACTATCAATAATAAAAACAAAATCGGTTCATCCGGTTAGGTGCTAAGATGCTACAGACAGACACACAGATACACACGTTAAACGTATATTACCCCTACATTTTGCGTCCACTTTTACGTTACAACCAACGGTGTAAGGTTACGGCGGCAGATGTCCTCCTTGATGGTAAGCTACTTTTTGGCAGATTTAATGATCCCACAACCACTGTACGAAACTCATGATTCATGAATGCACATAAAACTTTCATTGGTAGGTATATAGCTAGGATTAGAACCAACGACCGTCGGGTCAGAATCAGGGTAACTATCCTTTACGCCAAAGGGCCGTCCAATATCACTACGTAAGTATTATAAAACAAAGTTCATCACTGCGTCTGTCTGTCTGTTCGCAATAATCTCAATAGCTACTGAACGGATTATCATGCGGTTTTCACCAATAGCCAGTGTTTATGAGGAAGGTTTAGGTCCATAATTCGTTAAGGTTTTGTGTAAATTGGATGAAATATGACGATGATTGTTAAATATGTTCATATTTTATATTCGATGCAACAAACTGATGCAAATTTTGTAGGCATATATGTTCTACCCGTGCGAAGCCGGGGCGGGCTGCTAGTAACTTATAAATCTTGTACATCTAAAGTTTGTCTGGTAGAGATCGCTCTAAGCACTAAGTTGCCCATTGTATTACCAATGTCTAATGTATTATTCTCTTTTACTTTTGTTTTATTTGGTGTACAATAAAGTATTATTCTATTTTTTAAGCGTGAAGCTGAATTGTATTGGTAAGATGAGCCAGCAAAATACCAAAGCGTGTGTCTACACGTTTTCGGTACAGCAGTAGTTAGCAGTGTTATATAATCCAATAGTTAGGTAGTAATAGTTACCACGAACAATAATATTATGGAGGTAACAAATAACCTTAGTTACCAGCTAACTGATTGATGATTAGATGGCTGGTTGAAGCTATGGCTGGCATATTTTCTAATCTTCGTCTGAAGCACAAGCCATTTTTCTGTCAGTAGATTACCCACAGATATAATACCTACATACATTAAAAATATAAAACCACCCCCGACTGATCTATGTATAATGTGTACTGTTCATTATTCTGTGGTATAACCTATTTATTGAGATCAAAGATGATATAGCACGTTAGGCCTAGAATGGGAACTGGCTCTCAAGGATAGCTGCCGGAACACATTAGATGTTTGGCAACAGATTTTCTAGCTTGAGCGTGGTAGCTGACCAGACGGACACTAGATAGTGTCCTACCACCATGCATATCTAATACACACGTCAAACTCATAACACCCCCTTCTTTTTGCGTCGGATATTAATATATAAACTATCACAATACAATGTCTTAGGCTTGAAAGAAAACAATGCCTCATATCTCTAAATATTTTTATCCTTACTTATTTACTTCCTTACCTTCTTGGATAAAAATTCTTCCTTGTATATATTATATAATATTATATAATAATTCTTCCTTGGATAAAAATTGTCTGAAGTACTGAAACATGCACTGGGTTGCGGGTGCACGTAATGGTACGGTTGGCAACCCTACATTAATAAGGGGAATTAAACATGTGTTTTAAGTGTGACGTTCGACGTCTAGATGAAAGCTGAATGGCTCAATACCTTTGTTTTTTTTTTGTAAATTCAAAGCGTTATGTTTCTGTTATATCTATATTTTTTGTTGAATATGATCTATTTAATGTTATTTGACGTGTGTAAGTGCTAATTTTTAATTTGCCCATATACTGAATAAATGCTTTGACTTTGACTTTGACTTTGACCTTCCTTACTTTAACAAAAGTTAATGGATATGTTCGGTAAAGTAATGTACAGACATGTCGGCATTGCAGTTAACAAGACGTTACAACGCGCTCGTTAAACAATAACCCAGTGCCGGCACTGTTCCACCACACCGGGAGAAAGTGATCATTCATTTGACCACCAGAAACCATCGATCACGGCGAACCTCGAATTGAAGTTAATGTGGCTTTGACGTTACATTGTTAAGTACACATATTACTGCCCACTAGGTATAATATTTTGTTCCTTGTAGGTACCATCAGAACACGATATTGTCTGTGAACGCTAAAATAATTAAAATTATCTATTGGCGGCCAGTAAAACCTTCATCATTATCATTATCAGCCGGTGTCCGTCCACTGCTGGACGTAAGCCTCTCCCAAGGTGCACCACTGAGCCCGATCTTCGGCTCTTCTTTTGCAGTCACTGCCCACCGCTTTGCGTATGTCATCGCTCCACCTGGTCACAGGACGTCCTACGCTACGTTTGCCGATTCGCGGTCTCCACTCAGTAAAACCTTACAATCTACTTATAAATAACGCAAATAGAAGTGGTGTTATATGTATGACGTCTGTGTCTGTGTATGTGTGTGTCTATTTATAGCATCGTAGCGCCCAAACGGATGAACCGATATTGATTTAGTTCTTTTTTGTCTCATAGGTGTTTTTGTCGAGCTTTGATTCATGAAAATCCGTTCAGCCGTAATAAACCAATAAGCGTTTTTCTAGATAATGGCGCTAAATGAAATCAACATTCATATGTCTGATAATTTGGAAATTATCGGTATCCTCTTACTTCATCGATACATGGAAGGCTTGACCTAATGCTGGGATATCTCCTGAAATCTAAACAATACTCAACTTCTCCCAAACTTACAGAAGAGATGTCATCTCTCATTGGAATGGTCTCAATGAATTGATTACACATAAATTAGTCGGGTGTGGTAAGTGATGATGCGGTCGAAGATGGTAAGCACGCTAGGCCTAGAATGTAGTTTGGCCTAGAAATTATTCTAATCTTTTTTTTCTTGCGTCATATATCAGTGAGCAGTCTGCAATATACTGTTTCGGTGAAAAGGTTCTTCTTTACTCTTATTTTAGATTCTCACCATTTCAGACTCATGGTGAGTTCGCAACATTATCAACTCACTATAATACGATAATTGTGTCACCTGTCTGCTCATACTACTACTGTGATATTGTTCCGAAACATTTTAGGCGAGCTAACATCATGTTAATAAATATATCAACGCAACACAAAAGAAACAAAACGTTTTTATTATCATTTAACAGTCATTTAATTGCACCGAGTCACTGAGCGTAATGTCGTCTCCACACGAGCGTGATAAACTCGCGTCTTAACGCGTGTCGTAAACGCTGGTCAACGTGACAGATATATTGGTGGATTGCTGTGAATGATTGCTTGGATACTTGGCATGGATTAGCTATTGTTCTTAGAATTATACGTTCCATTGTACAAGGTACTGAAAGCTCCACACAATTGTAAACATTGCAAATCATGAAATCTTTGTTGCAACTTTATTTATTATCGATATTTTACATGCAATATTTTTTACATCACAGTAATTCAACAAAGTTGACGGATTGGCCGGTGGCGAGCAGTAGAATGCAAGTAGAGACATAAATATGTCGAATGGCTACACAGAATTTCTATTAATAGATATTTATTAGAGCAATTTAGTTTTTGTTACACATCTATATCCTATTATGAATATGAATGAAAACTATAAAGAATCTATAAGGTTAAGTTCTCATTAAAAATTCTCCATTAGACACCATTTTCTACAAAAACAATTGCTTTTTCACGTCGAGAACCTAATTTAGCTTTTAACCTGTCACCGCTCTGCGTGTTAGCGAAGAACTGTCACAGTGACAGCTACACGAAGCGGACTTATTCTGAAGATCGGTGCAAAACGTGAGCAGCCTCGAAATGAGCTCCACGAGAAATTGATATCGAATTTTTATATTTCATTTTATGAAAGTTTCGGAAGTGCGACGAGTTGAGCTTTGATCGCTGAAATTGATTCGCTGGATAAGTTCACGGAAGAATTGACATAAAACCGGGTTAAATTGTTGAAGAACACTTCGGATTTTTAAAGATCGCTTTGTTACAAAATATAAAAGTGGAAGTATGACTTCTCTCGTAAAACAAGTGCTTTGACATGTACTGTTGACAATGTTGTTCGATGAAGGAATTTCGTTCACTAAATCAGTAGAAACATACTCAGGTAAATAAAACAATAACTCAGTAAATAATTTTTGCGTCCGTGACTCTTATTCCTTTGTAACATTGCAATACATACCTACAAGGTTTAGATTTTACAAGCGTTTTGGATGGTGAAATTAGAATACGGTGCTTGGTCTTAAATGAAATCATTATATTTTATGACATTACATGTTTAAATGAAGATAGTTTAGATATATTTTGTGTATATTCTCACTTCTCATTTTGTTCCATTTGTAAAACAAATTATCTAAAAACCACTGCAAAAATGTCGCTAAAAACCTCCCTTAACCCCTTTTCACAATGTTTATTACTCCATGTCATTCACCCAGAATACATCTCCATGATTCATACCCGACAAATCTGTTTTAATTCCTCGCTTGTCGTGTCAGAATGCATAAATAAAGTCGTCCAGTTATTCACGGCTATTTCTGTTTGTGTCGGATTGTAGGCCAATGGAGACTAATTCGATTACTAATTCTTCAGAATTGGCCACCGTTTCTTCACTGGATTCTAAATGGAGCGGTAATCAAATAGGCGTCAGCTCTTTGCCCATTAATAGTAGACTTTGTAATTTATTCATAATTTTACTGAAACTGATTTAAGTTATGAGTATTCTAAAATAGTGCTTCCTTTTGTGGTACCTAATTACAGCAATAATATTTCTAATAACTCATTTCGCTACCACGATACCATCTTCTTTGGTTAACCGCTTGCCCACGAATGCCTCAAATAAATATATATATATGTGAAATTCCAAGTCATTGCATGCAAATAATTAGAATTCGTGAAATAGTTTTAATTGAAGCTAAAACGAAAGCAGCCCTCATAATAATCTATACTTAATAATCGCATTACATTAAAAGCATTGAACAGCCAATCATGAACAGTGACATCAAACAGCTGCGTTCCCTTATCCAGCAGACATCGGCAAGAATATAATCGCAGAAGAATATGTATCCAATAGTTACACGATACAATAAGATCCGCAACCAAAATAACACAATAGGCTAATTCCAGTACAGAAATAATGCCTCCGCCACTTTATCCTTGAGGATATTAAATGTGACGCTCCAAATCTGAGGCTGCGGTAAGACGGGTGAAGTGTCACGTCGGTGGGTGCGTGTAAACGCGCCTTTATACGGGTGTGAAAGCGAGTTAATGCTACGCAAAAAATGACGGTTTTTCAAGGAAGAGCGCGTTCTCATTTCTCATACACTTTAGACGATAACTTTTCACTTAGGAAAATGTTCGCACTTCTTTATATAGTTATATACGGTATACACACAGGCTTGCGTATGGGAGATATGTTTTATGTATTAGATACGTTTCCTTGGCTATTATACATACATATTTCCTTATTTTAACGTTGACTTTTACTTCTTTTTCTGATTTACTGACACGACAGAAATGCAGCTTAATCTAAACTTTCCATTAAAAAAAACGTTCAGCGTTAAAATTTCGACTATAACAAACTATTGTAAAATCCAATCACTAAAAAGTAAAATCTGAAAGCCCACGGTAAAATCGTATGAAACTCTACAACGCAGACGCACAAAAAATAAAATCAGCTTTAGGAAGCGTGTCACCCGTTCGTGAATGGGCGGCCTTAATACGACAATTGTTTGCCGATACCGCGCGGGTGCGATCACAATATTGTCTATTGTGGCAACCCTGCCCAGCTCGGATTAACGTAGGGTTGGCAGTTTTACACACAAGTAAAATTACGTCATAAAATTTAAAAGGGTACGAAGTTTTAGCAAGAACAATCTTGATGTAGATAGATGCAAGAATGTAGCTCTAACAAACTTAAGTGATTAAAATCTAGCCTTTGCTGACTAGAGCCTGGGCCATTTTCTACACAAAGGATTCAGTCATCATTAAGACTAATTTAACACAACTGGACTGGTCCTTGCGCAGAAGCTCGGCTAAACTTGGCTCCGTTGTTCTTGAGAAAGTACCTAATAAACATTAAAAAGTTGAACAATTCTTTCATAGTGAGCTTCAGTTGTCAATATCTAGCAGGTCATAACCACTATTTCGGTAATCATTTAACCATGAAAACTTTTTGGTTTTGACTTGATGGGCACATAGTTTCCAGCGAAAATTCAGGGTTTGTGCGACTTTACTCAGGGTAAGTGGCGAAATACAGTGTACTTTTTATAATATCCGTACCTCTGCCTGCTTCAGATTCTGTTAATGGTAGACGTTGTCGCTTACACACAAAAAACATACATACAAAAAAAACAAATAGCAAAAGTGTTTAACAACATTACAACAGAATCTATGATATCACGCTTTTATCGCTTCTCATCCTTCACATTATTTCCCTAGTTTCTGTATTATGTATCTATTTATGTCTAGTGTCAGCCCTGATCCCGCTGTCCATAGAATTTGTGCATTTAATTGAGTGTGAACGAATGAAAGGAACAATTTGAAGAACGCTTCCGTCAAATGACGCGTCAAAGTGCGTCGTTTGACGTTGAATACTGATATAATGACGTAGCGACAAAGCTGTGCAGCGAGGTGGATCAAATATGTGAAATAGTACATGCTTCCTGGACAACATTTTTACAGTTTTACCTGATGCCTCAATTCATACTACGTTATATATATTCATTCTACGTAGGCGAGCACTACAGTTTATGTTTTAAACTCAACGTCTCCAGAGGGCATGAAAGTTCTATCGTGAAAATGGTAATTTAACATTAGAATTAATATTTCTATTAATCTTTTCTATCATTCCTAGCGTCGCGCATCTCGACATTCTATATAGGCAATCTAGATATACCACGAATGGTTTTATTAATATTACCACAAAATTTATCAATGTTTCGAGGACCCATAGATTTTAAAAACGTACCTATGCCTGAACAAAATTATGATCACACATCTCACGTATTCTTCCTTAACAGTCATTTTTCATTTCACATCAACGCGAAAATTAATGAGTCCCATATTAATAAAATTAATAAAATAATCCACATCACCCTCCCGTCCCCAGTCGACTACGATATAAAAAGATTAACCCTGCGTCGGGTAAATTAGGGTCGAATTTTAACATAATTAAAACAGCTAAATATGTCGGAGAGCACTCAAGTGACGTAAAGTAATTACTTAGCGACTTAGATGAAGGTTGGAGGCATGTGGAGTCAGGTCGGAACGGCCTGCTTCCTACTTTATGTGAGGTCACCCTGGAAGGATTTTGTTTACATGTTGAACTTAACGATGCGGTGGCTTCTTAGCTATAGGACTTTTACTGCTTCTTGTTATGATTATCAAAGTCTTACCGACTATGATATCACTACTATTTGATGTCGAATGTCTCGACCTCAAACAGTAGTGAGTTGAATAGTCGGTACTGTGATAATCATGACACAAACTCTCTACAAATATAAAATATTCCTTGTTAGTAATTTAACCGTGAAATACTCAGCAAAATAAAGGCTGTATACTCAACGTTGCAATTTGAATGTTTTTCGATTGGAAGAGCAAAGAGTCCAGTGAATTTTTCAAGCTTGTGATTGCTGAGCAGTAACATATTAGGTATTGTTATTGTCACAGGGTTGTAGGGTAACATGCGCAGTGCAGTAACAAACATTCTGGAAAGATAGAAATCTACGTTCCTCGGTTTCTGATATGGACGAAGGCGTCGCAAAACCTAAAGATTTCCGCCTTGCTTTTTCTATTACCTAAAACATATCAAGCTGCATTTTCTCTACTTGTTAAGCTTGAAACACACTATGGTGTCTTAGCGTGTCTTCTTACCAACACACCGTTTAGCTTTTAAGTAAGGTACTCGTATATGGTAAGCACGATTCTACTGCGATATAAAAAGTGCATATTGTTTTGAAGTTAACATTATACTTATCGCAAAAGTTAGGTGAGTTCTAGGTATTGATATAACTTTATCAGAATTATATTTCTTAACGATTTTTTTAAACAAGCATTTTATTTGCGGATCCTTGTACCACGCTAATTTACCGACTTGAGGAAAAAGATTTTTTACCACCCACTGATATTATAATTTACTATTAAATAAGAACAACCTTTGGCCTTCGTCGTTCAATCTGACAACACTATAATAGCATAATTTACCTCTCAGAGGAATTGTGGTAAGTCTATAATCTCGTTAGTGGAACGCCAACAGTAGAACCCAAAAGTTCTAGATTAGAAGTTATTTAATTTAGAACTTGTTACAATTAGGATTCGGCTTATTAATGAAGTTAAACTGAGCGTGCTTCCAGACTTCTGACTTCTAATAATTCGGTACACTTCCTAACTTCTCTAAGTATTATGATCTCTGGAGGTAAATTGCTATAATCCTTGGAGACTCCGCTCGGAAAACTTCATATTTTAGTAGACTATTTTTATAAACGTAACTTTTTAAAATGTTTGCAGTTAAGGACCATGTTTGTAAATGACTTAGGCATGAATTAAGATAGAACGCGGGGTGCACTTTTCCATACAAATGTATTCCCCTGTTTCCTCCCTGGAAAATGATTCTAGAGAAGAAAATGTTTCTACAAAAAATCAAGGTCTGCCTTAAGGTACGACCACACCACACGTCCAGCGTCCGCGTTCGCGATCGGATTTCCAATCGTTTTCAGATCGCCGTAGATCGCGTTTGGTGTGAACCAGTCAGTACAAATACTACTGCGCTATTTGATCACCGCCTAGATCGCGCACGCAGGACGCCGCGGTGTGGTCGTACCTTTAGCTACGCCCCTATCATTTTCTTTCATTGACCTGGTTGATCAATAGAAATATTTTGATTTTAAAATTATCGTGAATTTGTAACATTATTATTGTTATATACCGGCTGTAATTCACGTACCTTTAGTCACGTCAACCTCACTCCCGAGGAAGAGCGACTGACTCGCTCGAAACCTAGGTCGAGAAAATTCGACTAAAGGTACGTGAATTATAGCCGGTATATATAGTATATTGTATTTATTATATTAAGTTAAGCTCATATTATAGCTTAATGTTTATGTCGATAAATGTGTACCTTCCTTGTTTTAATTCCATTGTTAATATAATAATAATAATAAAATAAAGTTTATTTGTCTCCGAAAATGTTACAAATAAAATTAAAACCCCATGTACTTAAATAAGTATTACAAGTAAATGTGATTAACATACAAAACTTAATAAAGTTGTTAGACTTAAGTCATATATAACTTGGCTCATTCTGACGTTTCCATAGAGGTAAGTAGTAAGTGGAGTACATGGATGAACCCTAACTCCTAACTAGGTTTCCCTGTATTTAGGATATCAGTGTCTTTCCTGTCTTCGTCTGTCATTACAAGTACGCGCGACTATGTATGTGGGTTATTATAAGCTGCTAAGTGGAATCATAGTAGAATTGATTTGGAAAAATTATTAAAATCATCAGTAATATCTCTGTTTGTAGGTAGGTAAAAAAAAAATATTAAGGTTAAATAAAGGAGCAGTAAAGTTATTCTTTGCGTTTTTTAATGTAAATTATAAGGTTTATTAGGGAGAAAGAAATGTACCTTGTATTGTAAGTAGAATATTTATAAATATTTATAAATCCGTGCGAAATATTTCACTTCACTGTCTTCTTTGCGTCATATTTTTTTTCTTTGCGTCATTTGCGTTAATGAACAAATACAAATAGTTTAGATGGAGATATGTACATACGTCGATATATCCATGATAGTACTCCATCCAAACATTCAGAGGGTATTTACATAATGTAGAGGGTTTAGTTAACTTCGCGATTAGCGAGGACAAACCCTCCCGGCTACCGGCTGAGGGAATCATACTATACCACTCTGACAGAATATAAGCTTATGTGAAATGGATGGTGATATTCTGAAGTGGTTATATTCGAATATATTTTGTAAACATATTGTTACTGAAGTATACTTCGACGCTAATGCCAGAAAGGATTGATGAATAGTGGTATTGCATTAAATATAGAGAAAGAGGAGAGCGTTGGTTAAATTAAGCCGAGAATAACGACTCACTCTTTGCACGTAATGAAGCTATGATTGATGATTGATAGTCGGACAATCAGTTCCATTCGGAACATGATTTGTACTGCAATTAGTCTGCGTTTTAAACATGCACTGGGTTGCGGGTGCACGTAATGGTACGGTTGGCAACCCTACATTAATAAGGGGAATTAAACATGTGTTTTAAGTATGACGTTCGACGTCTAGATGAAAGCTGAATGGCTCAATACCTTTGTTTTTTTTTTTGTAAATTCAAAGCGTTATGTTTCTGTTATATCTATATTTTTTGTTGAATATGATCTATTTAATGTTATTTGACGTGTGTAAGTGCTAATTTTTAATTTGCCCATATACTGAATAAATGCTTTGACTTTGACTTTGACTTTGACTATGTAGCCAATCAAACAGCATCAAGCCGTTTTAAGAGCAGATCGGCGCAACGTTCTATAAATACGAGTTCAACTCGCCATATAGAGGAATGCGAGTCATAGCTATCCTAGTTATCAGATTGTCCAACATAAGGCACTGTCTGTGACACTAGTGTACCACGGTCGGGTGATGTATTTCGGCGTATTTACCATACATTATCTAAACGTAGGGATTCGTGAGAAGAGATTAGGTTACATACAAGACGAGGCTGCGGAACTATGTGAGGATATTTCAGTTTATCGGCGGGCTGCCTCTGAATTACATTATATTGTTCAAGGTTACTTATCTGTCTTATCTATTTACCGGATTTGAATTTAAATCATAATCTTATGTTTCATTTTCTGTAAGATTTTCCAAGTTTCATAGTTTATTTTACAGATTTAAGCTTGCGGTGAGAGCTAATTTAGAATTTAAGATCGCTTAAAATATATTAATACTAAAAGAACTGACTTCAAATGTGCACTAGTTATTTTCAATACTAAATATGAGGATTTCATCTCCATATCCCTGGAGATACTCATCAGATCTCGATGAAATTTACTTCTCGGAGTAATCTACTTGCGGTATTGAAACAAAAGAATAATTCAAATCAGTTCAGGTGTCTTTGAGTAATCGGTGAACAAACTTACTTACATAAATAAAACTTTTTAACAAAAAATTAAACCGCCGAAAAAACTGAAAAGCAAAAAATAAGTAAACTTTTTATTTAACCTTAATAACGAAGTTCTTAAACTACTGTTAGTATACCATTGTATATATTTTTGTAATTGTTTTGAGTTTTTAACTAAACATAATAACTAAGTTCTCAAACTAATGTAAGTATGTATACCTAAGTAATTTTGAGTCTATAAAAATAAAAATATGAATGAAAACTAGATGTTTCCGCAAAATCTTATTGATCTGGTATCTGGTAGTGAACATAATCTGATTCTGAAAAAACTATTAAATTATAGTTTGTGGGTTATTTAGTTAATAAATTATATTGTTACTTAATACCTACGTTTATTTGTCGTTCGTCGTAGATAAAACGTAGTTCACTAAAAAAAGTCATGTAACACATAAAACTATAAATTGACTACCACCCATAACTATGTGTGAATAAGAACACCCAATCAGTGAGGTTTTAGTGCGCTGTAAACACACGTAAACAAATGTGCGATTGTAAACACTCGGCCGACAGACTCGTCGGGCAGGACGTTATAAACGCGGCGTGTCGGGCGCGCCCGTTTGGACCACCGACATTGACTTTCTACCTTTCTACCCAGATAGGTATTTCTCCTTTCTTTAGTAGGTAGAGCTTAGTAGTTAATAATGCATATTATTTAGTTATGTTCTACGATTACCTACCAAGTAAGTTTAAACACTTTATTAGATTTGTATTAAGTTTTTTACCCAGACTGATCTAAAGTAATCCGAGGTTTTTAGGGTTCCGACCCAAAGGGCAAAACGGGACCCTATTATTAAGACTCCGCTGTCCGTCTGTCTGTCTGTCTGTCCGTCTGTCTGTCTGTCTGTCTGTCTGTCTGTCCGTCTGTCACCAGGCTGTATCTCATGAACCGTGATAGTTGGATGGTCGAAATTTTCACAGATGATGTATTTCTGTTGCCGCTATAACAACAAATACTAAAAACAGAATAAAGTTAAAAATAATAGAGGGTCCCCATACAAGAAACGTGTTTTTTCGACATTTCACGCCATCTATGTACGCTTAGTTAGGTAAACGTCCCATAGATGGCGTTATATTAAAATGTCGATCCCTAACACCTTCGTTAGACGTTAGATGGCGTTATAAGAAATAAAATGTTTATTAATTATTATTTTTTGCTGGCGAAAAAGGATAGTGGTATTTTTTGCTCGATCTTATAAAATACTGTAGTGTGGTACGGAACCTTACGAGTGCGAGTCCGACTTGCACTTGGCCAGTTTATTTATTAGTTAGTTATTTAAGTTTTCATGGTCACTAACACTTTCACAAGATGTTTGAAGTCATGCACCATGTATCAGTAAATACTTTCAGTGATTTTCTTTCAGTCAGTGGCACAGTGATAAGTAAGCTAGTCCCGTTCAAATTTTGATCAGGATATAAGAATGGAAACTAATAAATAGTGAAAAACTTGTTAAATGTCCCGTTTAAATATCTTGTGAAATATACTCGTTTACTTTCTGTTTAAGAAATCAAATTTAGATCAGTGACATTTATTTGATTGGTGATGTAAGTCATGGCTAAAACATACGATAAGATGACGATAATGGTCATACTCTTCAGCCATACTCAGTCACATGGTAGTTTCTGATAGTGTATAAAGTACACACAAATGCAGTAGATAGAAATAACGTCTATGTGAGCTTTAGTTCGTTATGTTTCTCTTGATTTCCGAAAATTCTGAGTATACTTAATTCAAAAGTAAGCAGACTATAAAAGTAACTTATATTTATATACAAAAAGCCAGTTAACAAGCTTTTCTCTTTTGCAGAAAACGACTCCCGAGAATCGAGAGCAAATAACACGCACGCCACTTCTGTAAGTATTTTTTGCGCCACACACTACAATAACTGGATATAAAAACTATCCACACAATGGTACAATTAACGGACTAAACAAACTACATTAAGGCAGGTTCACAATAGACTCAGGCGGTTCGTTCATGTGACATGCGGTGGGCGTGTACAACCAGCCTTATGCTATAGATTAGACAATGTAGAAGCGCCATTGGATAGCAAATTGAGCAGAAATGTCACCGTCTGGAGGCAAATGACCGTGAATGATGCAGTGTCTTTCTTTGGAAATACTTTTCGTTATATTTAGTAGTAAGTTTTATTCTTCTTCTATTCTGTATGAAAACGAAGCATTTGTTTAGGCACGAAGATGTAGTACGAAATGAATAATACAAGAGAGAAGCGCGCGTCATGTAGAGCGGAACGCTCGCGTGACACTTTACTTGGCTGCTGAATCCGCTTTGACCGGCCACGCGGCGTAGATGCCTACAGCGCCTAATGAGTTAGGCCTGACTTAACAAATTCTTTAAATTTAAGAATTGAAAATCTTAATCAGCCCAATGTGATTTGGGTTTCCAACCGACTTAAAAAAAAGAAGGAGGTTCTCAATTCGTCTGTATGTTTTTTTTGTATGTATGTTACGCGATTACTCCGTCAATTGTGAACCGATTTGAATTTTTTGTTTTTAATCAACATGGAAGGAAGGCATGGAAGTCGGTTGTTTTAGTTTTTAAACTATCTTAATTATTATTTATGATAGGTTTATCGCTGTTACGAGAAATAAGTTAAGGCTACGATGGCGTTGTAGTACAGAAATAATGACTTAAATGTTATAAATAATTATTAATATTTATCACAATAATATAAAAATGAAATTACTATGGTTAATAGATTACCCATCTACAGTAACTCATCATCTCGCGTCAAGGTGACAATAGCTGAGCTAGCAGCTAGGATGCGCGGGCGCCGGTGTGGGCGCGACATGCACCGCGCATACCTCGCCTGGTGTCATTGTGTAGGTTATGATCAACATTCTAGGAAACATGGCCTTACTCTGAACAGGATTAATTATTGTTAAGATTTTATTTTATTTGTATTAGCTGAGCTAACAATTCTGGCCGTAAAAGGTATCACTGTTTTATGACGCCAGGAAAAATTACAGTGCATTGTTTTCACATAGTCTTATAAATGAAGCATTCAGTTATATTATAATGTATCTTTATATGGATAGCGTAAGGAAAACACAATTACCATGTCCATTTTTAACCGACTTCAAAAAAAGGAGGAGGTTTCTCAATTCGACCGTATATATTTTTTTTTTTTTTTTTATGTTTGTTTGCGGATAACTTCGTCGTTTATGAACCGATTTCGATTATTCTTTTTTGTTCGAAAGGAGATATCCCAAGTGTAGTACCATGGTAATTTTATCGAGGTATAATAAGTATCTCCAGAGATATTGAGATAAACATCTCAAAATTGGTACTGAAAATGAATAGCGCGGCATTGAAGTCGGTTGTTTTTTAGTTTTTAAACGATATTATAATTATTTTATTTTAATTGTGTCTATTCTACCCTTTTTTAGTCAGTAACTTCATATCTCTTACATTAACCTACCTACGTTTTTAAATTACGTCTTCGTTCTTACCTATTTTCGTCATAACAAGTTTTTATTGTTAAGAACAGGAAATACAGCTACAATACAGGACATCCACTACATACCGCCAGTAACGCTACACAGATCTAGGTAAAACCAAGCGCAAAAACTAGTGCTAGACCTTCAATACCTGGTCGTTTGATCTATACATAGAGTTCTAGAGGCAATTCAGCAATCGAAACAGTTTCTGAAGATATCTTTTACATTCAACTTTCTAATAATAGTCTTGAATTCATAGATAATGCCTATACTTTTGAAACATTAATACATGCAATTTTTTTAATAATAATGAAATGAAAACCTATCTAGCTTGCGCCTGGCCAGCTACCACCCTCAAGTTAGAAAATCTGTCTCCAAACATCTAATGTGTTACGGCAGCTATACTTGAAAGCCAGTTCCCATTCTAGGTCTAGCGTGCTTACCATCTTCGACCGCATCATCACTTACCAACAGGTGAGATAGTAGTCAAATGCTAGCCTATAAGATATAAAAAAACCTATGTATCACTATTTTTCGGTTGGACTTTGACTTACGCCCACTCTATTGTAATTTGTAACGAATATCAAAATCAGAAAATACCTTTCCGTCCTTTGACATAAATCCTAAAACTGTAGCAGAAATTGCATCTGATAAATTGGTTCATCAATAAAATATGATTCTTTGAAGTAACTTCTACACGTTATAGTTCAATGTGTATGTAGAATTTCTGCGAAGCGGTCGTGATATGGCCAGACAAGGTTGTCTCAAGGAGTCCATGATTAACGATCACCTTCTAACTGGCATTCCATACGTTTGATGTTATGGTAATGTCAGTCTGTGGGATGCTCATTAAATTGATGATATTTCTAATTGTTGCACCAATGTACTACGGTACTGAATTAGATACTGCGGTGAATTTTTGTAGGTTTGTGTTATTGTGTGAACTTGTGGTAAGCCCCTGTATCAATTTTATACAGCTGTTTGTAACCTCCGACACAAGAAGAGGGTGTTGCAAGTTTCACGTGTGTCTATCTATGACATTGTAGCTTCTAAACGAATAGACCGATGTAGATTGATTTGTGATTTTTTCGTTAGAAAGGTAACTAAAAGTGAGAATGTTATAAGCTTTGTATCAAGAAAATCTGTTTAGTAGTAAAGATTTTTTCTAGTTATAATAGCAACTCTCATAAGTCTAATCAATTCGTAATTCGATATCCTGTTACTCCAATGATATTGCAAGAATATGGACACATTGATCTGATATAGCATCTCCTGGAATCTGCAGAATACCCAACTAACAGCGGAGATGTCGTGATTAGGCTCAATGTAATGATCTCATCTCAAAGAATAGATTACACATGATCAGTCGGGGGTGCCTTTAACATTTAAATCTATGTATTACTTATATTGATACTCTAGTAATTATTATTTATTAACAACTAAACTGCGAATACCATAATTAAGAAACATAGGTAAATTAAGTAAAATTTAATGACAAGACTATTAGGCATCACCTATAATAATAACCTAACCTAGGCTTAAAAGTACGTAAAAGTACGTAGGTATAGGTACATCATAATTTAATGTACCGACGATTTAAGATTTACAATGTATGCCACATGGCAAGTAAAAAATACATTTATAACCGCAAAAGACGTTTATATCATGAAATTGATCGCAGGAATCTGTGAATCACGACGCGTAGTGAATACATCGCACCCAATTGGCATGCAAAACAAACGCTGATAAAATACGGTATACGGTGGCAGCATCGCTGATCGATGAAGATTATATAAACTAAATGCGGCGAATGTGTGCTGGAACTCTGTGTTAATAAGTCGATGAGCATTCGACAATGGTTACAGATTTAAAACGGTAGAAAATATGTTGAAGGGTATTGGGGAGTAATTGCTCATTTTCGGTAATGGAACTAATGGAGAGGTTAAGAAATAAATACTTAGAGACAGGTGTGAGTAGATACTCGTTTATGTTTTATAACATCTCCTAATGTTAAGTTAATATGTACAGAAAATCTCTCTCACTCTCTCTAAAATATTTTCTCATGATGGCATTGCTCCCTAATGAGCTGTGCTGTGCTTGTAATCAGAAGGCAGTGTTGAGTCCTCCTCGCTCTCTATAATGTCTCTCTCTCTCTCTCTCTCTCTCTCTCTCTCTCTCTCTCTCTCTCTCACTCTCTCACGAACATTTTTTTTATTTTGAAGGAAGCTTTCAATGAAGCTAAATCGTTTGCCTATCATAGTATGTAATGAAGTTTTCAAAATTATCAAAACTTGGTTCAGTATTACTTATTACGTAGTATATATAATATTTTTGATTCAAGTACATTATTGCCATTCAAGCTAAGCTAGCGTAACTTTTGCTACTACATATATCGTCAAAATGTTGTCATACGTTCCATAGAACGATTTAGCTATAAACCTAAACAAACATGATGAAAACAAGATGAAGACTAGGCTAAGTCGTAGGTCCTATCACAGAGAGTATCATGTAAGTATGTGCTACTTCGAGCATTTAACAAAGAATGTTAACGCAAGGCGTACCCCTCTGCTGGCCATATAGCCATTTTTGGCCATATGAGCGTGCGTAACTACGCTGTATTTTAAATACTGTGTGCGCGTTTCAAGCTAGTGTGCGGTATCGTTAAAGTGAGTGATTTGTGTGTGTGCAATGCGTGTTTACCTCGTCCCCCGTAAGTATCGGCAGAAAAAATTTTTTTGCGCGTTACAACGTCAACATCTCCATTGGTAAATGCTCGAAGATGTGCGAATATTCAATTTATTTATTGTTCAGACACATAGATCCATTTGGTTAGTAGTAACTCGAATATATTTTTCTACGGTCCTGTATGAAATTAAATGTGACAAGGAACAACAATGAATATAGACATGAGATTACCTACGGGTATTTTGGCAATCGAACAATAGGAGGAAATTACCTTAATCTCACAATAAAAAACGACCTTCGATCGATATTGCTTTTAATGAATAGATAAAATAGTTATACGTATTGAATAATAAATAAGCTCGTCAACATAATCAACACCAATATTATAAATGCGAAAGTCAGTTTGTTTATTTGTTTGTTTGTTTGTTTGTTTGTTTGTTTGGGACTTCTTCACGGTCAAACGGCTTGACCGATTTGGCTGAAATTTTGTACAAAGATAAAACATATGGCAGAATAGGATATAGGATAATTTTTTTTTGGTTATCGAGTCAGGGGGTCACGATATTTTTGATTGAATTTTGTAAATATAAAATCTCTTTTCGAATAAACGGCTTGACCAATTTACCTGAAATATTGTATAAAGACAGTTCATAAGGCAAAAAAGAATATAGAATACTTTTTTTCTGGCTATCGAGTCAGGGGGTTCAAATATTTTTAATTGAATTTTGTAAATATAAGATCTCTTTTCGAATAAACGGCTTGACCGATTTGCCTGAAATGTTGTATAAAGACAGTTCGTAGGGTAGAATAGGATACAGAATACTTTTTTTTTGGCAATCGAGTCAGGGGGTAAAGATATTTTTAATTGAATTTTGTAAATATAAGACTTCTTCTCCAATAAACGGCTTGACCGATTTGCCTGAAATTTTGTGTGAATACATGTCATAGGGCAGAATAGGATATAGGATACTTTTTTTCTGGCTGTCGAGTCAGGGGGTCCAGATATTTTTAATTGAATTTGGTAAATATAAGACCTCTTCTCGAATAAACAGCTTGACCGATTTGCCTGAAATGTTGTTTAAAGACAGTTCAAAAGGCAGAATCGAATATAGAATACTTTTTTTCTGGCTATCGAGTCAGAGGGTACAAATATTTTTATTTGAAATTTGTAAATATAAGATCTCTTCTTGAATAAACGGCTTGACCGATTTGCCTGAAATTTTGTGTGAATACATGTCATAGGGCAGAATAGGATATTGGATAATTTTTTTCTGGTTGTCGAGTCAGGGGGTCCAGATATTTTTAATTGAATTTTGTAAATATAAGACCTGTTCTCGAATAAACAGCTTGACCGATTTGCCTGAAATGTTGTTTAAAGACAGTTCAAAAGGCAGAATCGAATATAGAATACTTTTTTTCTGGCTATCGAGTCAGAGGGTACAAATATTTTTTAATTTAAGATCTCTTCTCGAATAAATGGCTTGACCGATTTGCTTGAAATGTTGCATAAAGACAGTTCATAGTAGAATAGGATATAGGATACTTTTTTTTTTGCTTTCAAGTCCAGATATTTTTAATTAATTTTTGTAAATTTAAGACCTCTTCTCGAATAAACGGCTTGACCGATTCAGCTGAAATTTTATACATACGAGTATTACAGTTCATATTGCATAGAATCACATGGGATAATTTTTTTCTGGCAGTCGAGTCCAGGTGTCCAGAATTTTTAAATTGAAGTTTTTAAATGTGTGGCCTACTCTCGGTCGAACGGGTTAACCATTTAAGCTGAAATTTTGTACACAGACAGTCAAAAAGACATAGGAGGGCAACGAATACTTTTTTTTTGGGTGGAAATTTCGGTTGTCTATATTTATATTATGGAATTTTGTAAATGTGTGGCCTCTTTTTGGCCAAACGGCTTGACCGATTCAGATGAAATTTTGTACAAACACATTGAATAGGGCATAAGAGGGCAAAGAATACTTTTTTTCGGCAGTTAAGTGTGGGTGCCTATATTTTTTGTTAACTTTACATAGAGTTTGCATAATCATAAAAGTTTGACCTTAGGTTCATAGATTATGACTAAACTTAATAAGTACCTTAATTAGGCCATAAAACTGTCAGGGTCATTAAAAGTCATCAAAATTTACGCGATGGCTTTGCTTGCCCAACGTGTTTTATCTGCTTTGTGGGAAGTATTTCATAAGCATTCGTGTTTTAACAGCCACATTTAACCTTAGGGTCATCGGTGTTGACTTAGTAGGTTATAAAAACTGTCAGCGTCATAAAACGTAAAATTTTTTGCGCTCACTTCGCTCGCGCGGTGATAGCGCTCGCTGCGCTCTCGCAATAATTTGTTAGGTTTACTTTGTAGGTAATATTTAAGCAACTTTTGTATTTTAATAGCCACATGCATCAGAACGAGTCCATATATTAAAACAGTACAACCTTCAATAATCATATTGAATATTAACCTTAAAATAAGTGGATATGAAGTTTAACCTCTGTGTCATCAGTGTTGACTTAGTAGGTCATAAAAACTGTCGGGGTCATAAAAGGTCGTAAAATTTTTTTCGTGATTTCAGTTTCGTTTTCAGTGATAGCGCTTACTACGCTCGCGCAGTAATAGCGCTCGCTCCGGTCGTGCAAGCATTAGTTATATCTACTTTGTAGGAAACATTTCAGCAATTATTGTATTTTAATAGCCACATTCATCAAAACATGACATGAATTAGAACAGTACAGACTTCAATAATCATAATGATTTTTACCTTAAAATAAGTGGATATCAAGTTTAACCTTAGGGTCACCGGTGTTGACTTAGTAGGTCATAAAAACTGTCAGGGTCATAAAATGACGTAAAAATTTTCGCGCTCGCTTCGCTTGCGCATTGATAGCTCTCGCTGCGCTAGCGCAAGCCTTTGTTTTATCTACTTTGTAGGTAATATTTCAGCATTTTTTGTATTTTAATAGCCACATGCATCAAAAGGAGTTTATTAATTGAAACAGTACAACCTTCAATAATCATATTGAATATTAACCTTAAAATAAGTGGATATCAAGTTAAACCTTTGTCTCATCAGTGTTAACTTAGAAGGTCATAAACACTGTCAGGGTCATAAAAGGTCGTAAAAATTTTTCGCGCTCGCAAGTATTTGTTATATGTACTTTTTTGGATACATTTCAGCAACTTTTGTATTTTAATAGCCACATTCATCAAAACATGACATAAATTGGAACAGTACAGCTAGGCTATTCTGTAAGCTATCTCGACAGCGGAATCCGCGGTGAGATTCAAATTTTGTACTACGAAATTCAATCGTATCACGTTCGTAATACGGTTGAATTTCGTAATACGAAATTCAAATCTCACCGCGGATTCCGCTGTCGAGATAGCTTACAGAATAGCCTAGCTGACTTTAATAATCATAATGATTTTTACCTTTAAATAAGTGGATATCAAGTTTAACCTAAGGGTCATCGGTGTTGACTTAGTAGGTCATAAAAACTGTCAGGGTCATAAAATGACGTAAAAATTTTCGCGCTCGCTTCGCTCGCGCATTGATAGCTCTCGCTGCGCTCGCGCAAACCTTTGTTTTATCTACTTTGTAGGTTTTATTTCAGCATTTTTTGTATTTTAATAGCTACATGCATCAAAAGGAGTTTATTAATTGAAACAGTACAACCTTCAATAATCATTATGAATGTTTACCTTAAAATAAGTGGATATCAAGTTAAACCTTAGATTTATCGGTCTAGACTTAGTAGGTCATAAAAACTATCAGGGTCATAAAATGACGTAAAAATTTTCGCGCTCGCTTCGCTCGCGCACTGATAGCTCTCGCTGCGCTCACGCAAACCTTTGTTTTATCTACTTTGTAGGTTTTATTTCAGCATTTTTTGTATTTTAATAGCCACAAATTTTAGATTTTACAAAGCTTTAATACATCAAAAGGAGTTTATTAATTGAAACAGTACAACCTTCAATAATCATAATAAATTTTTACCTTAAAATAAGTGGATATCAAGTTTAACCTTAGGGTCATCGGTGTTGACTTAGAAGGTCATAAAAACTGTAAGGGTCATAAAAAGACGTAAAAAATTTTCGCGCTCGCTTCGCTCGCGCATTGATAACGCTCGCTGCGCTCGCGCAAACCTTTGTTTTATCTACTTTGTAAGTAATGATTCAGCATTTTTTGTATTTTAATAGCCACATGCATCAAAACGAGTTTATAAATTGAAACAGTACAATCTTCAATAATCATAATGATTTTTACCTTAAACTAAGTGGATATCAAGTTTAACCTTAGGGTCATCGGTGTTGACTTAGAAGGTCATAAAAACTGTAAGGGTCATAAAAAGACGTAAAAAATTTTCGCGCTCGCTTCGCTCGCGCATTGATAACGCTCGCTGCGCTCGCGCAAACCTTTGTTTTATCTACTTTGTAAGTAATGATTCAGCATTTTTTGTATTTTAATAGCCACATGCATCAAAACGAGTTTATAAATTGAAAAAGTACAACCTTCAATAATCATAATGATTTTTACCTTAAAATAAGTGGATATCAAGTTAAACCTTAGATTTATCGTTCTAGACTTAGTAGGTCATAAAAACTATCAGGGTCATAAAATGACGTAAAAATTTTCGCGCTCGCTTCGCTCGCGCATTGATAGCTCTCGCTGCGCTCACGCAAACCTTTGTTTTATCTACTTTGTAGGTTTTATTTCAGCAATTTTTGTATTTTAATAGCCACATACATCAAAAGGAGTTTATAAATTGAAACAGTACAACCTTCAATAATCATAATGGTTTTTACCTTAAAATAAGTGGATATCAAGTTTAACCTTAGGGTCATCGGTGTTGACTAAGTAGGTCATAAAAACTGTCAGGGTCATAAAATGACGTAAAAATTTTCGCGCTCGCTTCGCTCGCGCATTATTAGCTCTCGCTGCGCTCGCGCAAAGCTTTGTTTTGTCTACTTTGTATGTTTTATTTCAGCATTTTTTGTATTTTAATAGCCACAATGTATCAAAACGAGTTTATAAATTGAAACAGTACTACCTTCAATAATCATAATGAATTTTTACCTTAAAACAAGTGGATATCAAGTATCTAAGGTCATCGGTGTTGATTTAGTTGGTTATAAAAACTGCCAGGGTTATATAATGACGTAAAAATTTTCGCGCTCGCTGGTAAACCTTTTTTAGGTTTACCAAGTACCAAGTAATGATTAATGACTTCAACAATTGACGATATCGAGTTCGACCTAAGAGTCATCTATATTGACTTGATGATTAGGTCATTAAACTGTCAGGGTTATCAAACGCCATAAAAATTTTCACTCGCCCAATAATAGCGCTCGCTACGCTCGCGCAGCTATTCACCTTATTTTCTTTGTAAGAAATGTTTGAGGAACTGTTGTATTCAGTCAAACATTTAAACAGCACAATTTCGTATACTAACCTAACCAAAATGATGAATGACTTCAACAATAGAGGATAATGAGTTCGACTTTGAGGGCACCTATGGTGATTTGGCCTAAGAGATCATCGATCTAGACCTCAATGGTCATAAAGACACAAATAACGCGGGCGAAGCCGCGGGTAACAGCTAGTGTCCTATAAATTATAAGCACTACACGTACCTACGGGTACTAATGACTTCATTTCTGATTAATGACATTGAAATGACATCAAAACTATACGATATACAATGTTCGGGCAGCAAACAATTTTTAGAAAGTTTTACGCATTGCCTAGAACTAATACAATCAACAAATAATGTTGAATTATACCGTCGGAATATAACAACATCCTGTCTTATGGTAAAACCGCATAATGCTCTGCACCCACGCCGGTAGTGCGGTGACAATGGAGAATTAACATGAATGTCTCACTGATCCATGATGCATGAACACGTGGCCACTATGGCAGATCCGTATCCATTATCTTGGAGAAAGTACGATTCGATTATAGATGAGTGGAGCAAAGAAGATTTACTCGTATGTAGACACCTGCTGATCTTTGCAGCCATTTTCAACCGACTTCCAAAAAGGAGGAGGCACTTAACTCGTCTGTATGACATCGGAATGTAGAAGTCAAGAGTGAATAGGTATCTACTGAGCAATCGTGCTACACCTTCGGTGATGCCGCCGAAGATGTAGCATGATTGCTCATTTACCATCAGGTGAGATTGCAGCCAAACGATTATTCAGTCATTTGTTATTTAAATAATATCGTTTAAAAACTAAAAAACAACCGACTTCAATGCCGCGCTATTCATTTTCAGTACCAATTTTGAGATGTTTATCTCAATATCTCTGGAGATACTTATCATACCTCGATAAAATTACCATGGTACCACACTTGGGATATCTCCTTTCGAACAAAAAAAGAATAATCGAAATCGGTTCATAAACGACGAAGTTATCCGCGAACAAACATAAAAAAAAAATATATATATATATATATATATACGGTCGAATTGAGAAACCTCCTCCTTTTTTTGAAGTCGGTTAAAAAAGTGGGATTTTTTTTTCTATTATATATTTTTTTATTAGTAGGATACATTTCCAAGGTCTAGATCTGATTCTCCAGAGATATGACGTTAAACGTCTAAAAGTTGCTACTGAAACTGACTAGCGCGGCATGGAAGTCGGTTGTTTGAAGTTTGTAAACTATCTTAATTAATTTGCGAACCAACTCGCACGAAGCGTTCAATAGCGCTGTATGTGATGGTCATTCGTCCTATTATACAACCAGTGAGTGATAAAAAGGATATAAGCAGGGTATACAAAACAAAACTCGAATACTTGCTAATTACTGGGTTCCAAATTGTTGTCTGACCTTATTTTGTCTTCAGCCAGAAAGTACATTTCTATTTTATTTTTTGCCATTATATATTAGCGGCAACTCTTCCACGGTTGAAAGATGATCAATAGCGAGTGGTAAAGTGCACTGTCAGCAATGTTTACACAGCGGGCGCGCGGGCGGCCCGTATACGCTCAATGTTGATGGATATTCGGGAAGGCAGCGCTGCCAATTGTGACTTATCATGTTTCCTGCGGTGCCAAACATAGGGCTGTGCGTAAGGAGGTATTTTGGACCCAAGAAAATTGTAGCATAGAGACAGGCTTTGTATGATCTATCTAAATATAAGCTGAGGGCGTGGAGACTTTTATATCAGGCTACTACCAGCTGCTCTGAAAACGGGTATCAGATATGCTCGAAGCATTCGCTCAAACTAAACAATTAGAAAGTCAGTTTAGTCGCTAAATTATAGTGTCAACTATAAATACATCAGGCTTATATTAATATTTGATATGTTGGAACAACTGGGACGGCTGACATGTTACCATCGCTCAGTAATTCAGCCATAAAATAGGCTTTTGAGACTTTAGTTCAGTGTATCAGAGCAGTGACGAAAACTTCTAAATAACCATAGTTTTGCGTATCTCAATAGGGCGTCATCCATTTGTCTTATTACCTTATATAATAAACGACAAAGCATTAGTGTTACAATTGATAGCTAATAAAAGCGACAGCCCTATAGTAACCTAATATCTCGTCCAGTCACCCGGCGCGGCGCGTGCAAAGTGCACCGTGATGCGAGGTGACAGCCCGGGGCCCGGCTCGCTCAGCTGATGGTGTTTGCTCGCGATATTACCACGAGGGCCTTCTAATTAGTATTAAGTTTCTGCCGTTAACTTCTTTTCTTTGTACGTACTACCAATTTTGTAGTAGCTAATCAGATGTGAAAAACATAATGTACTATGTCTACTAACCGCAGATCAAGGAATCATTGTCAATTTTATAGATTTTTTTATGTCATATAGGTTAGCGTTTGACGAATAACTCACCTGGTAAGTGATGATGCGGTCGAGGAAGGTAGCACACCAGGCTTGGAATGGGAACTGGCTCTTGAAATTGCTAGCTGGGAAATAGTTAAAGATTTTTACTGTAATTTAATGTAGGCATTCATTAATCACACAAACACACTATCTACTTATGCCGCGTACCTTTACACCATGTACAGTACTGGGTTCATATAAAGCTGAGCTAAACCATTTCAAGAGTTATACTAACTATATTTGGTTACAAATAAAACGTTTTAAGCAAAAGCTCTTTCATAGGTATTTGTAACAGACCTAATAAAAACCAACATAGAATTATGGATAATTAATAAAAGAGTTGGGTATTCAGTGCAGATAATTTGAAGTGCAGTCATTACATCAGCTTTGACATCCAGTACCCTTAGTACGAAATTTTATTGTAAACGCTTTTGACAGATCTCACATGTAATTAAGTGTAGTAACCACTAGAGGCGCTGTACTGTTTTTCATACAAAATTAGATTGATATACGATAGCGCTTTTGGTATGAAAACTCGTACTACGGGTACAGATCATAGCTGAGCTTCGATAGTGTCCAAAACAATTTAAAACGTCGAATATACTACTTTCACATGTCTCAACTCCTAACAACTATTTGAAAAATCATGTTAAAATACTGTAATCATACGGTAAACACAAACTGCCAAAAATACCAAAAATTACACACATGCCTTTCATTAAACTAACAACGTCGGCATCTTTATCAATTCTCTCCGTCAATTTCACAGGTCAATGTTGGCAAAATATTTATAAATTACATGGTTTAAAATGTAATGAGTGGAACCGCAAGCGCATCCCGTTACATGGTAAAACAATGGTCGTAAAGTCGCACACGCGCATCTGCTGAACGTATTAGCCACTTACCCGGTCGTTAGCCGGTTCATTAGCGATCACACGTGTTCGCTAATGTCATTCGCTATAAACAGCTTTTGATTGGTCATGCCTAAAAATAAAGTAGATACCTACTTAGTGTTATAATCGACTTCACACATCAGGCAATATTTAAAGATTATGATTATTACACTCTATTGTGACTGTATAGGACATACACACACACACACACACGGAGAGAGAAAGAGAGAGAGATAGAAGAAATTGAGGGATCATAATCATCATTCGTAGCCAGTATTCGGCCACTGTTGGACATAGGCCTCTCCTATGGCACGCCACGAACCTCGATCTTCAGCTATTTGTTTCCAACCTCAGCCAGCCAGCTTGCGTATATCATAGTTTCACCTAGCTGAAGGGCGTCCTGCGCTTCGTTTTCCGAGCCGCGGTCTCCACTCTATAACACGTCTAATTGAGGTATGCTTTTGCTCAACTGTGAGACACTTTATAGTTTAGGAACAAAAATAATAAGTTTCTCTCTTTCTCTAAAGAAGTAAAGAAAGAGCATCATCATCATAATCAGCCGGTGTCAGTCCGCTGCTGGACGTAGGCCTCTCCCAGGATGCGCCACTGAGCCCGATCTTCGGCTGTTCTTTCCAGTCACTGCCTTGGAGCCTTGTTTGTTTGTTGTGTGTGACTTTCCATCTTTGGAAAAGGAAGGAGGAAGTGATTAGGGCATATTCCTCCGAAAGATTATAATCGACATTATATTACTAGCGTAAGAAACAACCCGTCGGTGCGCCCGCTATGGTAAGTACCATCTTATTGGCCTTAAAATCGCTTCTTCGTAAAATGGTGGCATCGACGATTTCTTATAAAGTTATTTTCCATCTAGTACCTATATGTGGACTCCTCGTCCTCTCTCTCCCGTTAATTTAAATATATCAGTTAAATGTTCTCTTGGCCAGATTCCTATCACTGATAAAGAAAAAAATATACGGTCGAATTGAGAAACCTCCTCCTTTTTTTGAAGTCGGTTAAAAATATTTGCAACTCAAGCATATAATATTACGGTCTTTGAGTTATCACTATTTTTACCAACAAAATTTACTATAAATCATTTAGTTGACGTTTTCTACATAGTAATTTTCTAAAAGCAAAAAGCATAAAATACCATCTTTACAATACCGCGTACAATAGGACTTTTCTCATTCGCATAGATATCACCATAAACTAAACATATTCTACTTAGTTAACCCAGACTACCACATTCCTTGGATTTTACCAGACGACAATATATAAGGGTGTATGCACATTTGTCCACGCCGATCGAACACTAGCACAGAAAAGATAATAGTCCTACGACACTAGTAGGAGAGCTCGGAGGCGCAAAATACAAATTTTCTTGCATAACTCATTCAAGTTTGTTTAGTATTCAAGATAGCATTCGATGATCTAACATCAAACTACGTCTACAACTGTGAAATTAAATATATACCTATACATGACATAAACACCATTATATTTTTCTGGTCTGATACTGTAACACTATAGTTAACGCAAAAGTCAGTCTGTATACTAATTGTTTGTTTGGGACTTCTTCACGGTGCAATGGCCGGATTTAGCTTGCATTTATAAAAAAAATAGAAAAATGAATTAAGACGGTCTGTTCCATAGAACACATAAACAGTTCTTTGGTCTGTTCCCAATTTCCTTCCCTGGCCGTGTGTCCCATCTACACGCTCACGGCTGGGGAAAGAACACAAACACAATTTTCACACATTTCCATGTGAGCAGACAATCGTGCAACATTATAAGCGACTAGCTTTGCCCCACAGTTTTACCCGCGAAGAAGCTGTTCCTGTGGGAACATTGGGTTAAAAAGTACCATATGTGTTATTCCAGAGTCTAGACTATCTACATACCAAATTACAGCTCAATTAGTTCAGTTATTTTAGCGTGAAGGAGTAACAAACACCCAAACCCCCATACAAACTTTCGCGTTTATAATGTAAGGATTTTTGAAACCATAACCAGAACTACCAACAGCCATGGTTCCAGTCACAGTAACAGATGAGTCTCGTGTCCTCACCTTTATCTCGTAGTATATTTAACGCCTTCCTTGTGTTCTGCACGCTCGTTAACTGAACACTAGGCTAGGCTTGTTCCAACTTTAGTACTCAACTGTTACTGCCACAGAAGTACTTAAACTTAAATATATAAATAGCCCTTGGACAATTTGTAGCCCAGCATAAATTGTTTTAGGAATTTTATCGCTCTAGGAAATTGTAGACTTAAGCTAGCTTTAGTAGTTAATAAAATTTTATAATGGTAATGACCATAAAATTCGAAGTAGCGAGGAAAAGAATATTGCAGGATTCCAGTTTATATTTTGAGTTGTAGATATTTATTTTTAGTTTATATGTTATTTCATTGCAGTTTATATTTCATGAAATTATACACTACAAGCAAATTATTTATAATTTAAGTTACTTATAATACCAACCTTAACAACCTAAATAACGGTGATACAATGTATAATTTGCACACTGAAGTGGCAGTGGGCTTGTCATATCTGTCGTAGGACCGATAACCGTTGGGGCAGACTGGTTCTAAAGTGGAGACCGCGAATTGACAAACGTAGCGTAGGATTTGACTGTGACTAGGTGGAGAGACGAAATTCGCAAAGCAGTGGGCAGTGATTGGAAACAAAGAGCCGAAGATCGGGCTCATTGGCGAATCTTGGGAGAGGCCTATGTCCAGCAGTGGACTGACACCGGCTGATGATGATGATGAATTGGCGTTTTTAAGCTTATTAGTGTGATAGAGCTTGATAATTACATATTTGAGTGGTACACTATACTTACAATATATCACATTTAATTTATATATTTGTAGTACTATTATTTATTTTATTATATTAGTAAGATTGTAATACATTCATTGAATGTTGGCCTTCATTGCCAGTTCAACTGTTAGGCAGTCAAAATATTTAATGTTTTTCCATAGGTACAAATTAAAAATACGTCGAAGAAAGAAGAAACTTATAGACATGACGCGCAATACATTTTTTCTTGATATGCTAATATTTGATATGCTAAGTAAGTATTTATGTATACGTTACGTTCGTCAAAGATATCTGCTTTCTAGATTTTACCCACACATACATAACAGCTTGTAGAGACTTTTGAATTTGTATTTGTATTTAGTCTTTGCAAAAATAGAACCGTCGTAGAAATTGAGGGCGCGTGTTCATGGTTCTAATTTACAGTTTATATTGCGATGACAACATTGCTCTGTCATTCTGCCAATACAACTAAAAATGTTTGATACCTTGGTAGGTACCTACTCTTATCATTATCGGGTGGCACTAGGTAGGTCAGGTTAATACCTGACCTATGAACATTCAAAGGTAAGGAAGGAAGTTATAATTAACTTCCTTCCTTACCTTTGAATGTTCATCTTTAAGCCGCGACGGTTCTCTTTTTGCACAGACTAACTATCTGTACACGCAGTACATTATTAATTTTTACCCTTACCTAAAGAGATAATTTTTAAAAGCTTTTGAAAGGTAGGTATATCATCAACAAAAAACAAAATCACACTCACAAGCCTCTATAAATCTCGGTAAATTTATATATATATCCAAAAACTGCCCTTATTTAAAGTTAATAGAAATAAGAAATAAGGATAGAACTTAATCTCTTACAAATAATATTGACGTGTCTAAAACACGACAAGTCTACTATAACCCGGTACAAGTTCTAAGAACGGTCAGACTGCATGTATCGCCACAAAAACTCGCATATCTGTAATTGGAATATTAAATATAAAAACTTGGTATTTGTTAATCAATAATGTTATTCTAATTAATTCGGTTATATGTATAGGTACTAAGTTTTTACGGAAATTCTATTGTATATGCATAAATAGGTATGGACTTATTTAATAACATAACAAATAATTAAGATAGTTTAAAAACTAAATCAACCGATTTCCATGCCCCGCGTAGCATTTTTGAGACGTTTATATATTATTATATATCTATGGAGATACTTATCAGATCTCAATGAAATTACAATCGAACCATTTTGGAAACGTACACTACCTATTAAAAAATAATCATTCGAATCGGTTCACAATTGACGGAGTAATCGCGTAACATACATACAAAAAAAAAATAACCGGCCAAGTGCGTGTCGGGCCACGCGCAGTGTAGGGTTCCATAGTAGCTTGTTATTCAATGCAAGTCTTTACCCGTTATAAACAAGCAACTAGGTACTTAGTCTTTGTCACTTTAAAGGATTTATTTTAAGGATTTTGTATTTGGTACAAAATTCAATCAAAACTTCAATCCAACACCCAAATTTAACGACTATTACTGCTAAACTAATAAAGTTATCTTAACCGCTATAATTTTCCTTTTAAGTTCATGAAATGCGCTATTATCACGAATTTTTCCAGATTTTTCAAGCCTGCAGTTTAGCTTTTAGAGGGGGGGGGGGGGGGGCGCCATACTGGAACAAAAATGTGCACTTTAAAGTTTAATATTTCGTAAATGGAGCATTCAATCGAAAAATGGTATTAGCAACCCTTAAGTCATTTTAAAATACCTATTCAACGATACCCCACACGATGGGGTAGACGATGAAAAAAAAAGAGTGTGTGTACTAATGTACACGCGTTAGAAGTTATACTTCTGTGGCGTATGGAAAAAAAATAACTAAAATGCAGTAGTGATCAACGATAAATATTAAAATTAATCAAAAAGATTTTATTTAAATAAAAAAGGTATTATTAACGTAAAAATATGACGTTAAATATGACATATACAACTTGAACATAGTCATGCCACCTAGAACTAACTTCACGGTGTAGAATTTAGGTGTCGGTGTGCGCGCGCATCGTACCACCTAGAACTAACTTCACGATGTTGAATAGTAGTTTAGTAATATAACTTCAAAAATTCATCCCCACTTCTCATATAGGGGAGCTACCCTAAAAAAAAATTTTCACAATTTTATTTTAGCACTTTGTCGGCGTAATTTATATACATACCCCCACAAAATTACAGCTTTCTAGTATTAACGGTCTCTTAGCAAAACCTCGGACAGACAGACAGACGGACATGACGAAACTATAAGGGTTCCTTGTCAGGACTACGGAACCCTAAAAACATACAGTCGAATTAAGAACCTCCTTTTTGTAAGTCGGTTGAAAATATCGTAAAATAAGCTTGAGTTGTGCTCGTGCCGTGCATACTAGTACTAACTACTAACCATCATAATTTTAATACTATAGTGTTAAATAGTGTTAAATACTATAGTTACCAACATTATTATTATTTCACATGTATTCTCAGAAAATGTTATATTATTGGTTAGGCGCGTCCACACAGAGCCTTGCGAGGCATTTGCCGCGCGAGGAAACTAACCCCGAACGAGCGCGGCAGCCTCGGAATCATCGCGAGGCAGCCGCGCGCGCCAAGCCCGAGCAATTTTGTTCGTTCCATCAGTTGGCAATAAGACATCATGGCATAATTCGTATTATGCTCGAGCGAGGCACGAAACAAAATACGCGAGCATCCAGAGTGCGCGCGGCAAACGACTGTAGACGTGTGTAACTCAGATCAGAGCCGGTTCAAATATTCAGATCACAGATACTTGAGTCCCTGAGCTGCAGCTCAAATGCAAACTGCTCACGGCTCACACTCACAGTCACGGCTCGGAACGTAATAGCTCAGACAGAACACTAAATTCTCGGGTTTCTGGGAGCGCAATAGTAAACTGTGTTAAGTTGTCAATAGGGTATTTTACTATAAATAAGAAAAAATCTAAAAATATATTATTGAGATAGCTTAGGCAAAAAGCAGTAAAAATATTAGTTTTAGTTTAGTTCATAAAACAACAAACTTCAAAATTGAATACCAAGGTTACAGCTTTTTAAAACTGTTTCATAACACCATTAAATAGTAACGTAACTACACTTAACAGTATGTGAACGCAGCTCGCTTGAGCCTGCACTCGAGTCATATGTTACTCTTTGACTCGAGTCACGAGTCGCGATTCACGTGACCACGCGTAAGTATAACTACGAATTGAGCTGACCTGTGAGCCGGCTCGCAGCTCCGGTTCAAGTGCGTGAGCTGTGATCTGATCTGCGGTTCAAGCATATTTGTTGAGTTACCCATGGCTAAACGACTGAGGCGCCTTTGAGCAAAACCAAAAGCTGTCACTCGATGGCTCGGCCGCGGCAGCGCGCGCGCTTGCCTCAGCCGAGGCACGTCCACACTAACCGGGCTGCTTCGCGCGGCAAATGCCTCGCGAGGCTGCTCGCTCTGTGTGGACGCGCCTAAAGTCTTAATTTATTAAGTACACAAATTAATTTAAGTAATGTGTGTTTAAGTAATGTTTTTTTTTATCTATTAAGATATCACACTGGTACTTTTACTTCATTTTATTGAAAGAGGATTTATAAAAAATCTAAATCTAATTGAAATTACTAAACTTATTTCGAAACTTAGTGAAAATAACACAACATAATTCATTATTTAGGAAGTTTTAGTTAAATATAAATGTTGATGTTACAATATCAGTCAAAGTATTTTCATACTTAGTTATTTAATCAAATTGTAAACCGCTTAGTAATTATTAAAATACTTCTTTTACACTAGGCTTCATTTATAAATAAATAATATGTAATTCATTTAATATTGCATATGTCAGTAAAACACCTTCTTCCAATTGAAACATCGTGTAATGGGCGCAAACTTCGTATAATATACATCCGACCAATGTCGGTACATCACAAACTATACAATAAATGTCGAGAATTTAGAGGTACTTTTATAACCACGACCTACTAGTTTAAACGCCAAGACCGAACTGAAGCCCGACTGCCAACACTCTACCGCGTTAACTTTCTTGTTTTCTTTTTAAGGTTGGCATCCATGCTTAGAGGCCACAGACAATTCTCATTCGCGGTAGTTTTGAAGTTGGCAGGTTGGCACCATCGATTGACACTGACAGTGTGAGTCAAAACGTTTCCAATGGCAGTTTCACAAAACATAAGTCGAATGAGCACAATTCATTATTAAAATACATCAATATAAGTAAATTTAACTTATAAAAATAAGAAATCATGACACTCGGCCATCCGACAACGTGATGCCTCCCGGCATACACATAAAAATAACTCAATCATATTTTAATAATAATAGAAATATCAAGAATATAATACTGTTCAACTATGATTCTAATATTTCATCGCTATAATATCATATTACATTATTTCTGATAACATAAATTCCTACAATATTTATCAAATAAACTTTTCCACGAATATTAATTCCAAATAACTCTAATGTTTATTTAACTTAATATAAATTTACTATGTTTACTAATATTTCACACGAATTGAAAAATA
This sequence comes from Cabera pusaria, assembly GCA_954871355.1. Lineage (NCBI taxonomy): Eukaryota > Metazoa > Arthropoda > Insecta > Lepidoptera > Geometridae > Cabera > Cabera pusaria. The sequence goes on along the minus strand of OX940898.1, from coordinate 26,496,186 downwards.
ATTACTTATATGTATGAACAAAACTAATTAATTAGACAAATTCGCTTTACACAAATTATTTAACTATGCTTTAATTAAATCATGACACAAAATATAATGTGTGAATAAATATAAGGCGGCAGTAGCCCAAAGGATAGGGTGTCGGACTGGCGATCGAGAGGTCGTGAGTTCGAATCCCACCCCACCCATTTCACTACTGACGTGAACCCACTCCAGACACAAGCATATTAAGCTTAGTTGGAGGGGTTAACAAGAATACTAGTAATGTGCAACCCACATTGCGAGTAATCTTTAAAAAAAAAAAAAAAAAAAAAAAAAAAAAAATATAACATAAAACCCTGGTTTTGTAACCTCAGTAGCTGAAATCATGACATCAGACCTTATTTCATACCACCAGTAAAGATGCCATCATCATAGCTTTGTACATCTACGGATTTAATATATATCCAAGGTCGGATTCTATTGAATGCAGTAACCGCAGTAACTAATAAGTTTAAAAGTATTATTTAATCAAGTTATTTTAATCTAACAAAATTATCAAAAACTTAGTAAAGTATGAAAAGTCGTTCGAAAGATTATTTATGAAAAGAAAACATGACTACGGCTTTTAATAAATGCTGAAAAAGGCACGGAACAACGTAATATATTCAGAACAATAAGGAATACGTCTAAGCCCATAGATTTGACAAGATCAATAAATAACAAGAGCATAACTGCTGATAAACAAAAACATAAGCAGTGAGTTCATAATTAATCACCAAAAGTATATAAATCACTAAAATATCAATTATAAATTGTAACGTTACAAAGGTATCAAGCACCTAAACAATAAAATATTTTTAATCCACTTTTGTTTGAAATACCTTCGACTCCAGCCAAAATAAAATAAATACACTTTAATACGAAACGTTAATTTCGTCAGTCGCCTGTAAGAATCGCTGGCAGAAAGGTTAGCTTTTTTGATTTGCAATCTGCGTGACCCTGATTCGAACACCGTCATTTATCGTTTTCTTTTTTGTCGCCAGCGCAGTAACTTTGAATAGCAACATCAATGTTAGTGAAATGTCAGCAGATAACCAAGATAGCACCACTTTTAGTTTACCTGATTATTTTGAAAATGAATATGGAACTCCCGAAATAATTCCAGGACTTTATATTTAGACATTAGAATGAAATTATAGTATTACCTCTTGAAGACGAAACTTTAAAAGGCAAGAATGAAGAATTAACTCTTTGAAACGAACTATATAAAAAGTTATTTAAAGTTTCATTAAATCGAAGTCATTAACTACATCTCAAAAGTAGTAAATCTTCAGTAAAACATTGATGTGTATTTTCGGGCTGTTGCCCGAACTAAAGCAATTATTGATAATATAGACTCCAAAAAAACATTCAACGTATAATAAGACAGCGTTGACATAGATGGAAAATTACTATGAAATGAACCCAAAAACAAATATTTCATAATTATTTCAAGTCCTTAGAAATAACCCAAGTATCCACTACATGTCTAAAGAAGGAAATATCACTTGACATTACCAACAAAGAAATTTGTGTTTAGAGCACGAAATATCAAATAAAGATAGTAACGGTGGCAGAAAATAATGTACCGTATCATAAAAAGACAGATAATATGTTACTAACTTGTCGTATTCATCCAGTAGTATCTTATGTATGTGTGTATAATAATGTATATGGCTATATATATGTGTGTATGTAAAAAATGTGTGTGTAATGTACATTTAGTGTATGTATTTTATGTATTATAATTATTGTTATATAATTTTATAGCTGTACACCCCTTTCCCTTGCAACATGAATATGTGAAATCCTGTCCACCCAAAGCTTGTCTAATAAAGATCACTCCAAGCGATAAGACCACCCATAGTATGAACATTATCTTGTTATGAATGATTGTCTGTATATTTTATTTGATGTGCAATAAATAATCATTCTATTCTATTCCACCTTTAGATTAATGTCAGTAGCAACAAGCAGATATGGATAAGAAGTTAGCGAAATTACGGAGAATGATTACTGCATTAATCCGCGAAAAGAACTTCAGAATATCAAGTGATCACTTTGGTATATCCATGTAATACATAGTACACTTATAAATATTATACATACTAATAGTATACCTATTATGTCTACCAACTGTTGAATACTCAAGACTTACAATTGAAGAGTAGAATATCTCAATTCCTGAGCTTGAGCTAAAATCAATCACAAGGAAATAATCCAAATAGTAATATAAAGAGAACAAAAAAAAAACCACAATGGAGTAGTAATTCGCATGAAAAATATTTGTAGCTTCATTGATTTTTGCTTAATTAGAACAAATGTTTCTGTTTTCCTATGTAATGAAATTATAATTATAGTAATAATGATTTCCATATAGACGTACAAAATTAACATCGCTTTATACTTTAATGATTTGTTTTTTAATTGATTATAGACATTTTATTAGCATTTTTCAATTTTTAAAGCATTAGCATTTAAACAACAGACTATATAAAATAGGAACCAAAGTTGGTTTTATAACTCCGTGCATTGTTTTTTTTTTTAATTACTGTAAAACTTGATACGGTGTGGAGATTGAAAATCAGTAGTAAAAAGCAGATACTTTTTACAGCACATCTACACTCAAATCTACAATGACAAATAGAAAATAAAAATAATACTCTAAATTCCTATTAAACATTTTATACGCATGTCACAAAAATAAAAATATCGAATAATAAATCGAAAACGTCGTGGTGAATACGTAAATATATCAAACAAAATGTTATCTTAATTCGCAATTATTTTAAGTAAAATAACTTTAAAGTTACGAATGAGTAATTCATACTGAAGAAATATCCTACATCTTAAATGATTATATTGTAAATAAAGTCATACCAATATCTACCATAATTAGGAAACAAAATAACAACATAAGGAGCAATACAAATTGTATGTTCATGTGCCCTTATATACCTCACCTCATATATAATACAATATATTTTAAAACTGAAGGTCACTGAAAAATACCAATTGTGTCGGCTATATTTGACATTGTATTTCATTAATGTTAATTTTATGTTCTTTCACATGTCATGACATGGCGAAATAGATGGTCTTATATGATTTCTTCGAAAACCTTTTAAACTCTATTTCATGTGAAATAAATTCATTTCCATTTATTTCATTATAATGCGATTTCTTATAAAATAATAAAACGTGTCATCATTGTCGATCACAGCAAATGTGTTCATACACATGATGCTATCCTATGCTATGATTTGAGTCATATTGATGCTTTAAACGAATGCGACAAAAAGGTAACCTTTTCGATACATCAGGTATATATCCAGACAATAAAATAGAAAATATTTAAAACATTTTTATACAGATATCCAAAGAAAGCTGATTTTTAGTTCATAACTACCGATCCATAGTAATAATGCCAATAATATCCAAACTATTTGAAAAGTATGTAATATAGATATGCATATATATACATATATTTCCTCTACAATTAAACGACTACTTCGAGTAATATGATATTTTCTGTAACGAAAAAGGGATATAGATTTACACATTATCACAATAATTAACTTTAAAGCAGAATATAAGTTTCGATGTTGACAACCATAATGCAGTTTCTGCGATCTACTGTGACCATGACCATACTACTTAGTTAAAAAGTTACTTAGTTACAAGCTGGACGTCCATGGCGTCAAATGCACTTGGCATAATTATTCATAATTCATATTCTTTTATTCCTAAATCGTCAAATTTACACGTCATTTTTACAGTGTTGTACAATACACGCAGCCAGCTTACAATAAGTTGTAAGTTATCATCTAAATATAATTAATTAAATATACACATCAATTCAACGCAAGGTGAAGTATGGAGTAGCTAGCGTACTTAGCCCACATCTATTTATCATCTACATTAATGATTTTTCTAGAGCAATCCGATCAATATCCAATGACTCTGTTTGCCGAAGATAGCATGTTAACGATTCCTTGACACCCTACAGGTCTTACGAGGTGTAGCAACTTCTTCGCTGGTATTAGTAGTAGAAGGCGACCTTCTCTTCTGGTCGCCGTCGAGTGGCGAGTCAGGCAGGGTTCCATCATCATCAGTAGACATCATTGGCAACACACTGAATTACACACATTGCCAACGGCATAATCCATTCACAAACAAAACACCGACAATATTCAATTTAGATTCATTAAACATTTAAATTTTCCAAAATTATCTAGCATACTGAATCCAGTATTTAAAAAAAAAAAAAAAAATTCTCTTATTTCTATTTAACCCATTTTTCAATTCATATTTACTTTAGTAAGCTGTAATATTTTTATAAACATCACCATCATCATCACTTCCATCAACACCATCACCGTTATCATTATTGCCACCATCATCACCATCATCGCCGTCATCATCGCCGTCATCATCACCGTCATCTAAACCGTCATAATCACCGTCATAATCATCGTCATCACCATCATCATCACCATCATCATCACCAATATCATCACCATCATCATCACCATCACCATCATCACCACCATTATCATCACCATCATCATCACCGCCATCATCACCATCATCACCATCAGTACCATCATCATCACCATCATCGCCGTCATCATCGCCGTCATCATCACCGTCATCATTACCGTCATCATCACCGTCATCATCACCGTCATAATCACCATCATTATCATTATTATCTCGCTCAATTTACCAATAAGTACAGCTAGTCCTTTAACTGATAATCCGACGTGTCTAATCGACTAAACCAACGTACAATGTGACACTCACGTGCCAGCTCAATTAACCGATGAGTACAATTAGAACGCCCCCTAAATTAACAACTCGACGTGTCTAATTAACTTAAACAACATCCAACGTGACACTCACGTGCCCGCTCAATTAACATCCAACGTGACACTCCCGTGCCCGCTCAATTAACATCCAACGTGACACTCCCGTGCCCGCTCAATTAACCATCCGACGTGTCTAATCGACTCAACCAACATCCAACGGGACACTCACGTGCCCGCTCAATTAACCGATGAGTACAATTAGAACGCCCCCTAATTAACCATCCGACGTGTCTAATCGACTCAACCAACATCTAACGGGACACTCCCGTGCCCGCTCAATTAACCGATGAGGACAATTAGAACGCCCCCTAATTAACCATCTGACGTGTCTAATCGACTCAACCAACATCCAACGGGACACTCCCGTGCCCGCTTAATTAACCGTTGAGTATAATAAGAACGCCCCCTAATTAACAATCCGACGTGTCCAACCAACGTCTAGCGAAACACTCAGGTGCTCGCCCAATTAACCGTTGAGTCAACTGGCACGCCCTCTAATGTATCCAATAAACTGACAACCAGTCGACCCATCCATTAGAAAATCAATATATTATTTTAACACACTTGAAACTTTATATTCTGTATGCTTGTTAGACTTTGTTTGAAACGTTTGTAAATATTAAAATCAAAACTTATATAGTTCAATGAATTTCAATGGTTTAATACTTTCTTATAGCACGCGCAACCGCAACATAAAAATAAAAATAAAATGTCAAACGTGTTATATGCTATCGGAGGGTGGCCCCGACCAAACACAAACACGCCCAACTCAAAAGCGTACGAAAGCATGCGCTAGGTTCTACCAGAGGGTAGCCTTGGCCAAGAACCCACGCACACCACCGCACACGAATGATCTTGATTTAAGCAGCACATCACCAGAGGGTTGCCCTGACCAGACACGCTGCACAAATCCAACACAATCATGTAACTTGCACGTGTCATGATCCAGTTCAATTTTCAAATAAATGTCAGTTACTTCTGATAAATTACTTTAGTGGACGCATATCAAGCATACCAAATATAGGAGAAAAAAAACAATCTATTAAAAGCTATCAACATACCCTTTGGGTTATCCCGCTTCTGAATTGTCAGTAAAACACCTTCTTCCAATTGAAACATCGTGTAATGGGCGCAAACTTCGTATAATATACATCCGACCAATGTCGGTACATCACAAACTATACAATAAATGTCGAGAATTTAGAGGTACTTTTATAACCACGACCTACTAGTTTAAACGCCAAGACCGAACTGAAGCCCGACTGCCAACACTCTACCGCGTTAACTTTCTTGTTTTCTTTTTAAGGTTGGCATCCATGCTTAGAGGCCACAGACAATTCTCATTCGCGGTAGTTTTGAAGTTGGCAGGTTGGCACCATCGATTGACACTGACAGTGTGAGTCAAAACGTTTCCAATGGCAGTTTCACAAAACATAAGTCGAATGAGCACAATTCATTATTAAAATACATCAATATAAGTAAATTTAACTTATAAAAATAAGAAATCATGACACATACTACACAAGAAAACCACTGCACAAACAAAACTATCAATTATAAATTCAATGTTCCACTTGTCATACATACAAGTGGTGCAAAAACAAATATTGTATAGAAGCAAAAAGCTCAGACAAACTGTTAGCTTTTTATATGAGGTTTAAAAGGTCAAGTAGGTTTGGAATAAATATTATTTATATCAGTTTATATTGGTTTTTGCTAAGATAATCGAATCTCGTTTATTTTCAATCTTTTTTATATCATACGGGTATTTGATCACTATCTCACCTGTTGGTAAGTTATGATGCAGTTAAAGATGGTAGTATGCTAGGCCAAGAATAGGAAATGAATTGCTTCACCGGGTTTCATTATTTTATCTTTATTTCCGCTCAGTTGTTTATCGTGTTACACTATAAATTGAACACGGTTCCGTTACAAACATTTTTTTTAAATTAATCGATTCTAACCAAGAAAAATAACATAATCAGCTGAACATAGAGCTTAAAAGCATAAGTAGACATCTTGCCGTAGTAAGTCCCACATGTAATGTATGAAACATTACAAACTTACTCATTGAATATGTACAATATAAAACTCCTCGTTTTCTGAAATCCGCTAAAATCCAAGTCCCACATGTGACTCGCATCCCACGTGACGCCGCGTGATGTTACCCAGTGGGTACATCCCACGATATTTCTGTCTGCGCGGGCGCACTGAACAAATTGTAATGTCCTGACAGTAAACGTGTCAACAGCTCGCGTGTCAGCCGACAGGGGGAGCCACTACGTGGAGGGTGTGTCATCTACATGTTTTAAACTTGGTCATGGAGAAGACTTGTTTTTTTTGCGAACAATAATATTGCTTTCAACCAGAAGATGCATATGTAAGAAAGAAACTTTAAGCATCCCTGGTCCAAAATCACTTTAATCTTTTTTTAATCGTGGTATCTACTCGCTGAAAACCAACTTAAAACAAAGAGAAACTCTTGAAAAACGCGGTTGGAAACAAAGAGCTGAAAATCGAGCTCAGTGGTGTGTCATAGATGATGACTTTGTCCAGCAGTGGACAGAGATAGGCTGATGATGATGATAATCTTCTCGCTGTGATGGTAAACGACAGAATGTAAAACTCTTATATAACTTCAAAGTTTTTGAGTTTAATTTGCCTTACCTTTCTTGTAGCTTCATTGCACTGGACCCTGGCCTCCAGTCTAATACGTAATCATACTTTTATAAGTTGAATAATTGCTGAGCATCAGGCGCTGCTTCGTAAACTTCACAAGCAGAACAGCAGGAAACTGACTAGTGAAATTGGGAGCTCTCTAATAGCTTGCCGAATAAAAAAAAAATCTGACTGAAATTGAATTGAAAAGACGGGTTGGGATAGTTTAAGTGTAAGTGCGTTGGACTTGGGATAGTTTGTGGATATTGGACTAAAGTCAGGTAGTATGTTGCATGGTAGTAGGACACTGTCTAGTGTCCGCCTGGCCAGCTACCACCCTCAAGTTAGAAAATCTGTCGCCAAACATCTACTTAATATGTTCCGGCAGCTATCCTTGAGAGCCAATTCCCATTCTAGGTCTAGCGACCTTCTATCCTCGACCGCATCATCTCTTACCAACAAGTGAGATAGAGGTCAAACTCTAGCCGATAATTATGATATAAAAAAAATTGTCCCGCGCTTCGTCTCACTGCCGTTTACCACTTACAGACCAGCACGAATCCATATTATACCAATAGTCTATCTATATAATGATCGTTGTTCCAAAAGCACACAGCCCTTGAGTATCAGAGTATTCTAGGCCTAGCTTGTTCACTATCTTTTTCTACATCATCGCTAACCACCAGGCAAGTGGTCAAACGCAAGCCTATAATATATAAAAAAAAATTAAAAAAGTTCTTCTATATACACTGAGGTTTAACCTCACTGTATTAGACCACATTTTCACTTAAAATCCAGTTAGATAGCGATCAAGTGCTAGTCTGTCGAGCATAGAATAAAAAAAGAAAAAAATAACACACAATAAGTATATTGTTGTATTATTGCTAATTTACGGTTTCGCGAGTCGCGACGGTTCATTCAGAGATAATACTTTAATACTATTTTCATTCATAATACAAAGTACACAGCCAAGATAAACTAACCTACCTAATTAACTTTATTTCTTAAAACAAATAACAATAATCATTAATCGTGCGAGGTTATCAATCGTACGACGGATTTCCACGAATACTGTCGTAGGTATGTACGAGTATGTAATGTACACAATTAATTATAATATCTTTATGTGCGTATGTAAATTAACGTGATAGTTGAACAATTTCTGGTTGTAAATATTGATTGTATCTTATCTATAACCCTTTTGGAAAGGTCACGGCTCACCATTTTCGGTTCAAGATGGATAAATAAAGACAAAAGCAAACAAAATCAGTTGTACCTACTCTACATTGGTTGCGATGAGTTTGCAATGTTGAAGAAAGAAAGTCATATCGATACATAGGTCAGAATACATTTTCGATATTTCTGAAATCTATAAATATATAGATTTGGGCACAGACAATTGAATTCCAGTGATATATAACTGAAGTGGCAGTAGGCTGGTCATATCTGCCGCAACCGTTGGGGTGTTGTCCTAGAGTGGAGACCGCGAATCGGCAAACGTAGCGTAGGACATCCTCTGACCAGGTGGAGCGACGACATACGAAAAGCGGTGGGCAGTGACTGGAAGAGAATAGCCGAAGATCGGGCCCGGGCTCAGTGGCGTATCTTGCGAGAGGCCTATGTCCAGCAGTGGACTGACACCGGCTGATGATGATGATATATCTGTAATTAAAATTAATTAACCGCATCATCACTTACCTACAGGTGAAATAGTGGCCAAACGCTAGCCTATAAAATATTTAAAAAAAAATGGTTAGGAATTATAAAGGTTAGCATATTCATATTCAAATTAAGATAACATACTCGTAATTATATAACCCATAAATCCAGCATAATGGTCTGTGGGAGATAAGTTTACCGTAGTATCTTGTGTAAGCACCATATTGTAAATGCGAAAATCAGTTTGTTGTACGGCTCGACCGATTACCCGATTGCACAAGGATAGCCAGTAAGTACAAAAGTAGAAAAGTACATACTATTCTACTATATAATACACTAGCAGCCGGCCCCGGCTTCGCACGCGTGAATTTGATACAATATTGGACGGCCCGTTGGCGTAAAGGATAGTTACCTAGACTTCTAACCCGACGGTCGCTGGTTATAATCCTAGCTATATACCAATTATTGATTTTAAATATTATGTTTCTTTGAAGTGTCACACACTTAATTGGCAGAGCACCGTGACGTGTAATCCGGGGGGTGCAGGTTCGAGTCCCGTCGGTACGATGACATTTTGGATTGTGTTTAACAATTTACAAAAATTATTGATTTTGTCAAGTGTCTATGTGCATTCATGAATCATGGGTGTTCGTACACAGTTGCACAGGGATAGGCAGTAACTGATCATAGGATACTTTTTAACGCGGGCGAAGCCGCGGGACTCAGCTAGGTTTATACGATAAATCAAACAATATTGACATCATTATTATTGTTTATATACCGGCTATAATTCACGAACCTTTAGTCGAATTTTCTCGACCTAGGTTTCGAGCGAGTCAGTCGCTCTTCCTCGGGAGTGAGGTCACGCGGTGAGATCGCGATGTTCACGACGAAATTCGACTAAAGGTACGTGAATTATAGCCGGTATATAACAATAATAATGTTACAAATTCACGATAATTTTAAAATCAAAATATTGACATCAAATTGATTTATAGCGGTTGGGGACTACAGAAATTGCTAAGCTAATAATGTTTACGTATTAACTATTGTCTAATCTGTGGTTTCGCTGCAAATATTTTTTTTTCGATGCGCATAATTTATGATATCATATGATATCTTCTAAACTTTTCATTTAAATGATATACTGTAAAGTACAATTTTAATCTATAATATGTGACCAAGGTAGTTAACGTAATTATTTGAATAAGGATTAATACAGTATTGTAGAAAATAGCCTTGGAAGTTATGTAACGTTTTTTATTTAAAAATTAAAGATTAAAATGGTTACTGTGAGTCAACTTTAAGAGATAGACATATGCTGTCGCAGACTTTTTTATAGTTCTTATTAAGTTCTACAAATATTCTGTAGACACTTCGTTATATCTATTTCTGTTTAAGCAGCGGTGCGTAAAACGTGTTTTCTCGACCGTTTTATTATCGACTTAGGTTGCAAAATACTTAGGTCTCCACGATTGTACCTATTACTTATACCGGATAATATATAGTCTATTTTCATTCAGAGAGTCCATTCTAGATCGGACCAATGGTCCAGTGGTCCAAATCAATACAAACATTCATACAAAAATCCAAATATACAAAAATACAAATGTTCTCTCTTTATAATATTAGTATAGATATAGATATATGTATATCGTAGAATAGGACAGATTAATTTGATGAAAATGCCGCGGAGCGCTGCTAGTAAGAAATGTGTAACCTATCAGGGGCCTTATTCAGTATGACCATTTTAAAGTCTTACCGTGCCGTGTTACGTTATCTCCGCGTTATGGTATTCTCTATGCCAATTAAAACGCAGTAGGGTAAGGTTATGAGCGCGTTTTGAGCTGTCAAAATATCGTGACATATGAGGACGTGTAACGCGCGCGTTTTTTTATAATTTACCTATCGTGTGGCATACAGAATACAATTTTTCAATAACGTAACGTGGCGCGTTAAGGAACGCGTTATGTCATTGGTCATACTGAATAAGGCCCCTGAAGTGTGCATTTATTCGGATATTCGTGACCTACTCAATTTTATTAACTCGTTCGCTGCTGAAAACACACACCGTGCGTTTTTTCGATTTTTGGTATTGGAAGTAAAATTTTAAAAAAATTTAACACATGTTTATTTTAAATTATTTTTTTCACAAGGGGTGCATGTGACCTTCTGCTGTTGGATTTTAGTTTTTATTTGATGCCACACCTACGAAAAAAAATAATAAAAAAATAATTTAAAAAATGAAAAAATATGCGAAAAAGTGCCGCAGTCAAAGTGAATGTCTTAACAGATTCTTATTAAGTTCAGTGCGAATGCTTGAATCCTGGGTAAGGTAAGACTATAGAGCATAGGAACACAATAATAATAATATTTGTTACGTTGGTTTGGGATATCATATTCACCTCAAACCTAATTCAATTATGCATTAGCGTAATTAGCTAAAACATTCACCATTCATTAGCTTATAGTTACATTGATGGTATAAATATACCGCAGCCCTCGTGCAGTTAGTTACCCGACTTCGTAAAATGGTGATGTAATGAGATGGGTCACAAGAAGCGGTAACGAATGTGTCTCGAGACCACATTACACTCTTATTATAAGATACTACTGTCGCTTGCAGTTTTTCTAGGGATCCATTCAGCATCCGGTTGAGATAGGGTTAGCACGTGATAGTTTTACAATTATTAAACTCATATATGACATAATACATGTCAGAATTAAAGATGAAGTTTTATATCATTTCTATTATATCACCCACTCCTTTCCATGTAATCGTAACTCCAATATCCCACAAAATTGCTCATGTAACACCCTGGAGGATGTGAGCTCTATCAAATATTTAGGCATAATAATTGACAACAAAATGACATGGAAACTACACATTGAAAACGTATCCAATCGTATCAGACGACTTATTCACATTTTTAAAACACTAAGATCAGTAGCAAATCAAGAACTCCTACTGCAGACCTACAAAGCCCTAGGTGAGTGTATCATAGGTTACTGTATTATTTCATGGGGTGGTGCTGCTAAGACACACATGATACAAGTTGAACGTGCCCAACGTTCACTTCTGAAAGTGATCATGTCCCTACCATACAGACATCCTACAACAGACTTATATGAAAAAAGCAAAGTGCTAAGTGTCAGAAAGATCTATATTTCAAAATGTATCGACCGATATCATAAAGAAGTAGTACCATATCTACCAGAATGTAAGAAGCGAGTCGACAAATGCCCTGTTCCACGCTGTAACAGTGCTCTCGCATGGAGACATTTCAAACACATGGCACCTATTTTCTACAATTTATTAAATTCTAAGAGTAAAGTAAAACCATTAAGCAGACATAAACTAAAATTCGTAATTAAGGACTGGCTAACGACCCTTGATTACGAAGCAATAGAGAAATTATTTCTTAAAATTTCATAATCAGAAATAACTAATCAATAAAAAATTGACCTTATTCACACTCACATATATAATAATATCACACATACTGACACACACACACACACACACACAGACACACACACACACACGCACACACACACACGCACACACACACGCACACACACACACGCACACACACACACGCACACACACACGCGCACACTCTAAAATAATTTGAACTAACATAAGTATACAATTTGTAGTAAATACCTACTCAAATTTGGGGAAGACACTGTTTTTTTGCAACACAGTATAATAAATAATACTAACGCAAAAAGACAGGGCTTCAAAACTTATATGTACATAATTCGTTTTTTGTCAATAAAGTTATTTTATTATTTTTTTTTTTTTTATATGAATGCATGCCCTAATTTTTTTATTCTATGTAGATAGGCAGCGTTTGACCACTATCCCATCCGATGTTAAGGAACGATGATGTAGCACGTTTACCTAGAAGATACCTGTAGATATCCTTCTACTATAAAGCGATAGCGCACATCAGTACGTCTGGTTCTTCTATAGAAGATTTGGGATGGCGGTACTAATTTGTGCAATTAGATAGCAGACTCTCCGAAATTTAAAACTAATTTATTTGTAGTGATATTCAAGTTTATTTGTTATCTACAGCTAAAGAGACACGTAATGCAATATATTTTATGATTTATTGAATAAAAGTTTTATTCAATAGTTTCTTTACGGGTATATTTTTATTTCTTTTAGCATGCTATAGTTTTAAAACATTGATAAATATATCTCAACATTTTTTTATCTATCTATATCTAACAACTACATAATTATTTTGACACGCCTTCTTTTGTAATCCCGAGGCTGTACAAAAAATAGAAAATTTTACGCACGGTATGTCTTAATTAATATCATAAACAAACTAGAAGAACCCGCGGCTTCGCCCGCGTTAAAGACCTCTTTTATTTACTTAAAACTTTTTTTTTTTCTAAAACCGATTCTATCATTAAAGACATCAAATAAGAATTAGCCAAATCGGTTCACCCATTTTCATGTTATCGCGAGACTAAGGCAATTCGGGATTTATATTTATAAGACCCGAAAAACCCAAATTTTCAGACTGTGTTACCTACCCCATTTCGAAAAATCCTACAACACGTACTTTATCTCATCTTGTTTCGCCATACAAACTTTGAATCCCCGCTCCGTATCCGGGAGGAATTTTTAGAAAATCCTTTCTGAGCGGATACCTACGTCATAACAACTATCTGCATTCTAAATTTCAGCGCAATCCGAAACAATATTGAGTTTTAGACTTTGTTACTCCAGTTTATCCTCTTAGGGTGGCATTTAGAAAAAGTCTGAAACTCGTATTTACTTATTTATTTACAGAAATACTTGTGTGAAATGTATATCCAAACTTTGAACACCCGCTTCATCCCCTTGAAGAGTGAATTTTGAAAAAAACTTTCTTAGCGGATGCCTATGTCAAAATAACTATCTACATGCCAAATTTCAGCGCAATCCGAAACTATATTGATTTCAGACTTTGTTACCACATTTCACCCTTTTAGGGGTGGAATTTCGAAAGAGCCTGAACCACGTATTTACTTACTTAAGTACTTGTGTTAAGTTTCGCATATAAAAGACTATCTAATCTTGTTTAGTAGTTATCCTAGTGCAGGATCTAGGGATTTAATCATTAGATAAGGCTGTAAATGTTATCTAGAATAAGACTAAGTTACGAAAAGCCTTGTAAAGTTTGCTACAGTAAATAAATAAATAAATAATAAATAAATATAAAAACTGTCAAAAATCTACTAGATTCGTTTCTAAACGGCCTACAAAAACCGGTGAAACTGGCCCTTCAACTTGACATTAAATATATGTTGTTCTTGTGCCTCCTCTGATTCAGAAGACACAGGTTATAGAGAACCGTCAACCTTAATTAATTTAAAGGTACAGGCTTTGGCCAAACAAATTGCATGTTGGTAAGGAATATAATTATTACATCTATGTATGATAAGTAAATTAACGTAATAGTAATTGTATTGCATACAAGTTAATTAATCTTTTATTAGCATTATTGAGATAAGAAAATACAATGGCCTTTATTGTTCTTTGGTTATTACAAATTGATATCTAAAAGTGTATTGGGTTATTCGTAAATACCAATTTTTTACCTTATTAAAGCACATTTTGTACACTTAAACATTGTTATTACAATCAAGTTTTGTTCTACTGAAGTTTACTTTTGATAATTTTTAGCGACCCGGGAGATCTCCCGTATTCTCCAAGGGAGATCCCGGGTGCCAATATTGCTATTGCGTGCCTTCTATGTAACCGGATATTTCCGGTAAGAAGATAGAAGGCACCTCGTAGACCAAGTGTTTGGTTCAAGCTAGAGAGATAGATAGATATATTTATAGATTTTTAACCATACAAAAATTAAATTGTGCGGTATACATATAACAGCGCGTGAAAATTAATAATTTTGTTGAATTTTTAGCATTTCTGATTTAAAAAAAAATTATATTAAAAGTTAAATATTAAATATGTCTTGTTTCTCCACACAAACTTTGAACACCCGTTTCATCCCCTTCAGGGGTGAATTTTGGAAAATCCTTTCTCAGAGGTAACTAAGGTCGGCTATCTGCATGCCAAATTTCAGCGCAATCCGAAACAATGTTGATTTTCACACTTTGTTACCTTAGGGGTGGAATTTCAAAAAAACCTGAAACACGTATTTACTTATTTTTTTACTGAAGCACTTGTGTGAAGTTTCGGATAGAAAAGACTATCTAATCTTGTTTCTCCATACAAACTTTGAACCCCCATTTCATCCTCTTAAGGGATGAATTTTGGAAAATCATTTCTTAGTACACCCTTACGTACTAAGACAAATATATCTTCCAAATTTCAAGTCTCTACGACCAGCGGTTTAGGCTGTGCGTTGTCTGTCAGTCAGTCAGTCAGTCAGTATGTCAGGATAAAGATTCTTATAGTATTAGATATCGTTTTTTTTTAACGATCACTTATGTAAGTAACAAACAGACAAAGTTGTGACACACAAAAGAATTCATATTTCATTCATATATAACTTTCTCTACGTTTTTACAAAAGATCTTATAATTTAATACAGTACATTAGAGACCCTGTCGGGCACGACACCATTAGAGCAGAGGAAGGCGATATGCTAATTTTTAAAATCGAATTTAATATTTAAATAGTATTTTCTGTATTCATATAAATAAGAGCTTTGTGGTGTTAAACGTTTTTAAAAACGTGTACCAACCCTACCTCCGTACAACTTATTTCTTGGTAGCAGCAAGACGACGCGCACGCGCACTGGAATGTCAATTAGGGCCCATCTCTACATGCTAATACAGAATTACACGTCTAATAAGATACTACCTGATATTCCTAGTATAGATAGGCTGTAGAGGAAGTGATGGGGATTATACCCTTCGAGTAGATACATGTTTACAATAATAGATAATCTTTAGACACATAATGCATCTAAGTGTCGCCGCACACGGGCCACGGGCCACAACCAAAAAACGCCGCCACCGGCATTTTTCCTATAGTTTTCATACATTTTATTATGTAGCGTGTGGCGGCCACCGGCGTAAGCCGTGTGCGGCGAGTCCATATAAAATGTATGAAAACTATAGGAAATATGCCGGTGGCGGCGTTTTGTGGTTGTGGCCCGTGGCCCGTGTGCGGGGACCCTACGACTTTGAAGGTAGCTTAGCAATTCCTAAAGTAGTAAGGGCGCGAGTGAAATGCCTCAGCAAATTAGCACTTCAATTAGATTATTATTCATACTTTTAATAAGATAGTTTAAAAACTAAAACAACCGACTTCCATGCAGCGCGAGTCAGTATCAGTAGCAAGTTTGAGAGGTTTATTGACATATCTCTGGGTATACTTATCAGACCTCGATGAAATTACAATGGTACCACTCTTAACGTATCTCTTTTCCTACAAAAAAAGAATCGTCAAGATCGGTTCATAAACGACGAAGCTATCCGCGAACACAGATAAAAAAATTATGTATACGGTCGAATTGAGAAACCGCCTCCTTTTTTGAAGTCGGTTGAAAAGAATATTAAGTTTAGTTTTTTTTCGATGATAACTTAAACTTCTAAACCCGGATTAAAAAGTTGTATATTCCGCATAACTAAAACTAACTGCTAAGAATGTGTTTGAGAATTCCAATCAGGTTCCGCCAAAACTCCCGAAATTCTAAAAATCCTTAGTGCCAAAATTCAAGGTGCGTCAACAAAGAAGCGAATCACAAAGGAAAACCACGAAAATCCACTGATTTCCCTGTGTTGCCACGCTCCCGTCATTTTTCCCAAATGTTTCAATAAAGCTCCCGAACGAGGTACATTTTCATAGGAATCTGCCCTCATACTCGTATTCATATATCAGCCCGACTTCCTACTCTTCCTGTTTTCTTTCTTGTATGTTATTGTTTACTGGTTATTTGGCGGTTTTCTTCCGCCCTCTTGGGGTCGTAATTTGCAAGAGATTATGGCAATACTTTCTTTGGCTGTTCATGCAAAATACGTAAATATAGGTACCTTATACCACTTTATCTAATTACTAGTGGCGCACTGCGGTTTCGCCCGTATTAAATAGCTTTGTGTCTTATTAAAGCTTTAGTCTATCGACCATCCCCCCTGCAAGGTTTCAGCGAAATAGGTCTTCGAAACAAACAATTCTGAAAAAATGAACTGTCATTTGAAAAAATAAATATCAAAATGGTTTTTAATACTTCAATTCTGCATAATGTTTTGTTAAAACAATTTCATTTACCGATTCAGGCTAGTTATACTACCAACTTTTAATATCTCATGAGAAGATTAATAAGTAATTCTGCTCTTTTTAATTGCTGAAAAAAAACCACAAAAAATGGTAAAATGTCTACCCCTACCTACCCTACCAATCATAAATTGCTAATCCACTTTTTGGACACACAAGTTACATACATCCCTTACCCAAACCTTGAAAATCCACTCAGCCTATGTTTCATTCAGACTCTTCAAACTAAGTAGAAACACAGATCACGCTTACTAGATCTAATTAACAATGAATCATTAGTCTATCACGTTGTATTAATACCTAGTATGTACTAGCAGTAACCAGTCACTACGTACAATTAATTGTCCCGAGTGAGGCATGGCTCAATATTGCATGCCTCGCGTCCGCGACGATGGATGTCGGACGGCGGACTGTAATAGGACGAATTGTCCTATTACAGTCCGCATTATCTAACAAACCTTACTTTTTACTATATGGAAGACGGGTTGGGATAGTCCGAAGTGTATTAGACTACAGTCAGTGATCCAATTCTACTCGTAATTTTTGGTGGTTTTAGGATTGGACCGTGGTTTGAAGTTCATAGTTCAAGCCACGGTCCAATCCACCCATTATTAAAAATAAAATTAATCGGGAGAACGGGCGGCTTTGATGCCGCGGCACCGAGTTCAAACCGACGTGCACCAATGGATTTTTCTATCGAAAAAATTATGTGCGCTTCTCATAGTGGCCCTCCGGTGAAGGAAAACATCGTTAAGAAACCAACAACCCCCGCATGGTGGTAGCACATTATCTAGTGTCCGCCTGGCCAGCTACCACCCTCAAGTTAGAAAATATGTCGCCAAAACATCTAAAGTGTTCCGGCAGCTATCCTTGAGAGCCAGTTCCCACTGTAGGCCTAGCGTGCTTACCATCTTCGACCGCATCATCTCTTACCAACAGGTGAGATAGTGGTCAAACGCTAGCCTATAAGATATAAAAAAAACATCCACTGAACAACGTAAGATTGTCAATCGGTTTGCTGAGTAATGCTACATGTCAGACAATTCGGAAAAGTTGTCGAAAGAGTTGCGCTGTCTATAGTACTTCCACTCGCTGCTTTCACTTCCAAGCACGACCTTATAATCGCATTGTCCCCTAGCATCATGCAACATAGAGCTCAAGCATATCTGCAACAAACATTAAATAAGCAATAATTTTTAAATATATCGCCTTCCTCTCTTCGGCCACGCATTAGCTTATAAATATTTTATAAATTGTGGTAGATCCCAGGTAAGAAAACCAAAACTTATCTGTTATCTCAACTATTTAAATATTGTTATCGAAGTCTCGGATCTATAATCCGGATGTGGTCCCGAAGGCACTAAACTCAAACATGGGACTGAGCCTGATAAATCTATTAGAGGTCCCTTGTCAATATGCCAAAATTGATTCTTTTTGTACATATTTATTTTCTTTATCTACACATTAGTACCAGGTTAGCAAAATTAATATTGACTTTTGTTTAAAACCCAATAATCATAGTTATTCTCATATATGTATTCAATCGGAATCGTCATTTTGAATCTCGAATATGTTTTATTCCATGAGCTATTTGGTCGCGGAAGACTTTTTTTTTTTTTTTTAATTTTTATTATGGCTCCACACGATTAGTGTATTTAGCCAGTGTCAAGTATTGAAATTCTTCAAGTTTTTATAATTTTTTGTCGAAGACATAGGTCAAAGACTTACATTTCAGGTCAGTTTTTTTCAAGTAAAAGTCTAGTCTAAATCATACCTTTAGTAAAGATGTGGTGTTTACTGAAGATTTTCAGTGGAATTTTGGTGAGAACGCAAATAGCATGTTTTTCAACATTGTGCTGTTTCCCTACACTCGCACACATTCACCGGCACTTAATGGTTAATAATCCTCATTTATTACACATTAACTCGCGGAAGAACACAAGTTTTAGGAAAAAATACAATGAGATCACACTCACTTTTCCACGTTCCCGCCAAAAAACCCGCGGAAGACATTCCGATTAGAATTACTGACTTTTTCGAATTGAAATGTCAAAAATTATGGATTAGAGCATTATAAACTGCAAACATTTGAGTCGAAGGAGAGGCAGCTTCCGAATCCTAATTTGCTTTCGAATTATGGTGAATAGCCCTGCTAGGTACCTACTAGTTACTTGAACACTTGCCAGGGTCTGGACTTGTTGGTGATCAGTCTCCATGCAGATTGTTGTGATTTACAATTAAATCTCATTCTATTTGTAGATTTGCAAAGATTTAATCACGCGATATAATATAGTTAGTAGATCCATAAGCTCTTTTTCCATAGTACCGAGGTACAACTATATACTTAAACGATGAGTATCTGCAGAATATTTATATATGTCTAAAATTTTGAGAAATATTTTAGGTATGAATAATAATAAAATTCAATTACAAGTGATAATTTCAAATCGTTGCATCTTATTACGACCAGTTTTCTCAGCAGATTATATGTGTCACGAGGAATCATCATTCAATAGTACAATAGATTCATATCAAATAACCGATTACAATTCAAATGAACACCTAAAGTAACAACTTTATCACAATACGAATCTTTAAATAAACCTTTAATTGTTCAATAGTTTCTGAGTAAGACTTGTTGTGACAAAGTTTCCTACGGCACATATTTAAAACAACTTTTGTTCATTTTGTCAGGTAAATCCTGTCAAATGTTTTGACATTTCCAAGGGATTTGTTACAATGTGACAGGACAATCGCATTGACATTTCTTTTTGTGTCAGCTTTTACATTCTTTTGTAGTCAAGTCACTTTTGTAAGTATGATAATCCTGAGTTTTTGTAGAGTCGTTCATGTTTTCAATAAGTATTTAGACATTTCGTCGAACATATTGAACAGCTGCTGTGCTGTTACTATTACATAATTTATTTAATAACAATACAATGTTAGTCGTATTTTATATATTAGTCATAGATTCAATAAATTTTAGATTTAATTCCTCATCGTTTATAAAATACTCTAGTTTCTTGGATGAATCGCATGTGATTATATTTATATATCGAGAGATTTTTCATCTACCAGCAAGTTGACAGCGTCGCATAAGAACATTGCATGGCAAGGTGCAATCAAAGACTTATTTCATAGGTGCCCAGTTTCTCAGCGGGTCATCTATCCCAAACATACACTATATGAATTAGGTAACTAAATCTCCTATATAAGATAGATGTCCTAAAATGTAGAGGTCCGCAAAATATGAAAAATTTTTGTAAATTGTTAAACACAATCCAAAATTTCATCGTACCGACGGGACTTGAACCCGCAACCTCCGGAATAACATGTTCCGGTGCTTTGCCAATTAAGCCACGGTGCGAAGTATCGTTACGACGAAATTAGTGGATTGCATTTGTTAACCCAATTATGCATTGGTGGCGCCATCTATGACTACTTATTACGTAAGTTAATCATTCGGAAGAATACATTACAGTTTTCAAATCCGACGAGAGATGTTGCACTGCGTAAATCAAATATTATGTTTCTTTGAAGTGTTTCACACTTTATATTTTTGTAAATTGTTAAACACAATCCAAAATTTCATCGTACCGACGGGACTTGAACCCGCAACCTCCGGAATAACATGTTCCGGTGCTTTGCCAATTAAGCCACGGTGCGAAGTATCGTTACGACGAAATTAGTGGATTGCATTTGTTAACCCAATTATGCATTGGTGGCGCCATCTATGACTACTTATTACGTAAGTTAATCATTCGGAAGAATACATTACATATAATATAATATAAAATACATTACATATAATATAATAATAAATATAAAGTGTGAAACACTTCAAAGAAACATAATATTTGATTTACGCAGTGCAACATCTCTCGTCGGATTTGAAAACTGTAATGTATTCTTCCGAATGATTAACTTACGTAATAAGTAGTCATAGATGGCGCCACCAATGCATAATTGGGTTAACAAATGCAATCCACTAATTTCGTCGTAACGATACTTCGCACCGTGGCTTAATTGGCAAAGCACCGGAACATGTTATTCCGGAGGTTGCGGGTTCAAGTCCCGTCGGTACGATGAAATTTTGGATTGTGTTTAACAATTTACAAAAATATAAAGTGTGAAACACTTCAAAGAAACATAATATATGAAAAATTTGTTAATTTTCACTTTGGAAATATCAAAAAGAATGTCTTTTATTATTCACAAATTTGTAGATTAATAAACAATGTTTCTTTTGGGTTTTATACTTAAAGATATAAAGTGATTTCAAAAATTGTAGCATCTATCCTAGTTTTACCTTATCTACTATTGTAGGTCATTTTATTTTATAAATAAAGATTTCATAAAGCGACTACGGAATGAGCAATCACTATTTGTACTCTGTGGGGCCTCTGTTATTGACATAAACAAACAATAGAATTACAATATAATATAATGTAATTTTAATATAACATAATAATGGGTTAGACTATCTATACTTTGACAGAGGTATTAACCTTGAACTACATATAAGTTATTTTTCAAAAAAAATTAAACCGACTTCATAACCACAAAAAGGCACTCAAAAGCGAAAAATAATTTACTTAAAATTATTATAAGCGTTACCCACTTCTCTATTTGAAGTCGGTGCCAGCCAGACGGATATATACTTTGTGAAAATGTCCAGTATGTACCTATAACAGTTAAGAAGATACAGATCTGTAAAGTGCGCACATATAGACACACGGACGGACGGACGGACGGACGGACGAACAGACAACAAAGTCTCAGAAAGTGTTCATTTGGTAGCCTTTGGGTTCGGAAACCTAAAAAAATTGACTTTAAATGCCGCGCTAAAGTGAAAATATTCACTAGTAATAATGATGTCATCAAGGTATCAAAGGACAATGTCCAAAATGGCCCTGTACAATTAAAGCATCTGACACACACGATAATTAATTGTCTATTTTATTACAATAATTCCAAATACTTTTATAACACGGACTAGTTGTATTCCAAAATGAAAATTAAAAAGTATTATTTGCGATTATTAACATTAATTGCCGCCATATGGCCAACAGAGTACTGAATCACTCTACTACGTTATAAGAGGCACTTCCCTACAGTGTGTATACCCGAATTATGAAAGCACTGTGTAGCCAACCTAACAACGGAAAGTATTATTTACGTAGTAACTATTATATAATATGTGGTTTTATGCTTATATTTTTTTTTGCTGTATTGATTGGTACAAAGTACGTTCATAATTCTGAGTTAATAACTATGTATGCAGTGTCGCGGGACTGAAATGGCCGCCATCTTCGCCAAATGTCATGTCATGTCAAAAAATATTAGGTATGTTTAAAAAAGTTTGCACCCTAACAAGACTTTGCCCGGTAGAACATTCCTGTGAAGACAAATTATTTATATTTATATATAATTATTTATTATAATTATTAATATATAATTATTTATTGAGGGCCCGATGGCGTAATTGGGAGAACGGTCGGCTTTGATGCCGTGGTACCGAGTTCAAACCGCCGTGCACCAATGAATTTTTCTATCGAAAAATATATATGCGCTTCTCACAGTGGCCCTCCGGTGAAGGAAAACATCGTTAAGAAACCAATAACCCCCGCATGGTGGTAGAACATATCTAGTGTCCGCCTGGCCAGCTACCACCCTCAAGTCAGAAAATCTGTCACCAAACATCTAATGTGTTCCGGCAGCTATCCTTGAGAGCCAGTCCCCATTTTAGTCCATTTCTCTATCTTCGACCGCATCATCACTTAGCAACAGGTGAGATAGTGGTCAAACGCTTGCCTATAAGATATAACAAAAAATCATCCCCACCTTTATTTCTATCTCGCTCACAGTTACCGTAAGAATATCTTATATGCAATAGCAACCTCCATTGTGTATAATCTTCTTGGGACTCTTCTACTAAAACTAGTACATTCTCCTATGTTTGAGGTATTTATCTCCATATCTCTGGTGATACTAATCAGATCTCGTTAAAATTAAAATGGGACCACCTCGGAAACGTATCCTGCCTATTAAAAAAAGAATCATTTGAATCCGTTCACAATTGATGGAGAAATCGCGTAACATACACACAAAAAAAAAAAAAAAAAAAAAAAAAAAAAACATACAGACGAATTGAGAACCCCCTCCTTTTTTGTGAAGTCGGTTAATAAGGAATTTAACCCGTTGTAAAAAAGTGCTTTATCAAACAATTTCCTTATTTTTAACCGACTTCAAAAAAAGGAAGAGGTTTCTCAATTCGACCGTATATATATATATTTTTTTTTTTTATGTTTGTTCGCGGATAACTTCGTCGTTTATGAACCGATTTTGATTATTCTTTTTTTGTTCGAAAGGAGATATCCCAAGTGTAGTACCATGGTAATTTTATCGAGGTCTGATAAGTATCTCCAGAGATATTGAGATAAACATCTCAAAATTGGTACTGAAAATGAATAGCGCGGCATTGAAGTCGGTTCTTTTTTAGTTTTTAAACGATATTATTATATGTATATCTTGCTTGAATCGCATTTAGGTACGTGTATTCCAGATCTGTTTAATTAACCTAAGAAGTATTTATTCAAATGTATATCGACAACAAACTTGACCGAGAATCATTCTTATTATCTTACCGTTTTACGCCTTCGCTCCGACGCTAACAACCGATATGTAATAAAATCAATTAGCAAAACAAATAGCATTATCAAAAGGTAGTCTTACAGGTGGTTCGAGTGGTAATTAGTAGCTGTAAACACTTGATTATGGGCCCACAGATTGGCTAATTGTTATTAGTCGAACACTTGTCGAATTTCTGACCCGTGAGTGATAACGTGTTTCTTTAGAACCTTGTCACTTTCAAAAAACGCAATAAGATGAACCAGAGAATTATGTTTTCTGTGATGGAGGTTTTCAAATCGAAATGGGATAGGTGTATTTTTATGTAAGTGTGCTATATAGTAGACAGAATAATATGTCCATTATGTTACAGAACTCTTGATAGAGTGATCAAACTCTGGCATTTATTGAAGAGTATGTTTTCATGAGTTTGATTTTACATTATCTACTAACAATATTGTCGTCATTAATTAAGAATTATTTCCAATGAAGCTGGTAAAGTAAAGTATAACTAGTCTAATACATATATGTTGTCGCATTAGAACATTTCAATGTGACAAAGTACTTAGTAATCCGAGCAGAGAACCGATGTTTTATCTGGTAGGTAGATGTTCGGCACATAATGGAGGGTTATAAAAATAAACGGCGGTGTGAATTGGTGATCATGTGATCATCGGCGGTCGGTTACTTCTTATTTTCGTGCTTTTTGTGGTTAGAGAAGTGATAATATGCTCTGATTAAAACAGCTTCAATGGTATAATTAGGTCACTTAGTAAAATCACTTTATAGCTAAACAAGAACAGATGTAAAATGTATTCTTATTTTATTATTCTTATTTTATTATTCACGTTTTTTTATTTGAGTAATATTTGACAAACATTCTCATTAAATGATGGTCCTAAATCAAACTGGAGTTCTTCACTTAAAACATTTGTGACCCAGTGACGAACTAGCAAGTATGAAACAGATTTCATCGTAGTGCATTGATCCTGGTTTAATGAGTGCAGATCTGTGAGATCAAAGTGTTTAAACAGAGAAAGTCCCAGCTAGCGGATAGTGGATACTGGGGCAAACCAGCGATAACCCCTACCCATAACGAGGGGACAAAGATTACGAAAATAAGCAAGGCTGAATAAGAAATTTTCTGAGATATTTTATAAATTGTCGAGAAACAAAAACTTTTTAAATGGATCGACCATACATGTTTTACTAGTATTTTTTTCTCACTATTCTGGATGTTTCTATTCTTATCTATGAATATTCTTATGATATATTGATAATATTACAAAGAAAATCAAAGAATACCAAATCTTTATCGGTCGGATGCCGGAGACACGAATCAAAATACATAAAAAGCAATATTTACACGAATTGAGAACCTCCTTTTGTGACGTCGGTCATCGATCACAATAGAGTAATGACACATAGTACCAGTGCAACCACAATAATTTATAATACTTCAATTCAACATTTAAAACCGCCCCTGTCGCTCTATTCATAATCTGATCATTGAGACCATTCCGATGAGCCCAAGCTCGACATTTTTGCTGTAAGATGGTGAGGAGTTGAATAGGTATTCTGCAGATTCAAAAAACTAAATCAACATTGGTTCATTCGTTTTGGCGCTAAGATGTCACAGACAGACACACACATACACAGATACACAGGTTAAACTTATAACAATATTATAACTTATAATAATTATTTTTGCCACGGGAAGAACGCTCTCTACCCAACCAGCAAAAACTACACTTAAAATAATCTCTAGACCACTGTTTTCTTGCTCTTATACCATTCTTATATCATCGTATAAGCCTGGATTTGGGCACCATTTATAAGCGTAGTTTGTTTATATCTTTCTAATATCAGTCTTACTGAATGTTGTTTTCACTTAAATCATTCTTACCAAAACTAATTTAAGCGTACATAGGCTTACATTGTTTTGACGTTAAGAGTCCTGTGAGCGTAAGAAAGTTTATTTTGATTTTACATAAGATCAAACACAATCGTAAAAAAACTTGGTGTAGTGTTTGTTTGAAAGTTACAACTAATAAAAAAGAAATCGAAAACAGTAAGGATAAAGGTATTTAATAATTATATTGTAACTAGAAGTGTACTGCGGCTTCGCCCGCGTTAAAACCTTCTTTTATTAACTTAAAACTTTTCTTTTGTTAAAACGATTCTATTATTAAAGACATCAAATAAGAATTAACCAAATTTCACCCGTTTTCATGTTATCGCGTGACTAAGGCAATTCGGGATTCATATTTATAAAACCCGAAAACCCCAAATTTTCAGACTTTGTTACCTACCCCATTTCGAAAAGTACGACACGTACTTTATCTCATCTTGTTTCGCCTTACAAACTTTGAATCCCCGTTCCGTATCCGGGAGGAATTTTCAGAAAATCATTTCTGAGCGGATACCTACGTCATAATAACTATCTGCATTCTGAATTTCAGCGCAATCAGAAACAATATTGATTTTTAGACTTTGTTACCCCAGTTTATCCTCTCAGGGTGGCATTTTGAAAAATTCTGAAACTCGTATTTACTTATTTATTTACAAAAGTACTTGTGTGAAATGTCGAATAAAACGACTATCCAAACTTTGAACCCCCGCTTCATCCCCTTAAAGAGTGTAATATGAAAAATTCTTTCTTAGCGGATACCTAAGTCAAAATAACTATCTGCATGCCAAATTTCAGCGCAATGATTTCAGACTTTGTTACCCCACTTCACGCTTTTAGGGGTGGAATTTCGAAAAAGCCTGAAACACGTATTTACTTACTTAAGTATTTGTGTTAAATTTCGAATATAAAAGACTATCTAATATTGTTTTTCCATACAAACTTTGAACCCCCGTTTCATCCCCTTCAGGGGTGAATTTCGGAAAATCGTTTCTCAGAGGGAACTAACGTCGTAATAACTATCTGGATGCCAAATTTCAGCGGAATCCGAAACAATATTGATTTTCACACTTTTGTACCCCATTTTACCCTCTTAGGGGTGGAATTAAAAAAAAACATGAAACAGGTATTTACTTATTTTTTACTGGAGCACTTGTTTGAAGTTTCCAATAGAAAATACTATCTAATCTTGTTTTTCCATACAAACTTTGAACCCCCGTTTCATCCCCATCAGGGGTGAATTTCTGAAAATCCTTTCTCAGAGGGAACTAACGTCGTAATAACTATCTGCATACCAAATTTCAGCGCAATCCGAAACAATATTGATTTTCACACTTTGTTACCCCATTGCACCCTCTAAGAGGGGGGATTTCAAAAAAACCTGAAACACGTATATACTTATTTTTTTACTGAAGCACTTTGTGAAGTTTCGGATAGAAAAGACTATCTAATCTTGTTTTTCCATACAAACTTTGAACCCCCGTTTCATTCCCTTCAGGGGTGAATTTTGGAAAATCCTTTCTCAGAGTGAACTAACGTCGTAATAACTGTCTGCATGCCAAATTTCAGCGCAATCCAAAACAATATTGATTTTCACACTTTGTTACCCCATTGCACCCTCTAAGGGGGGGGATTTCAAAAAAACCTGAAACACGTATTTACTTATTTTTTTACTGAAGCACTTTGTGAAGTTTCGGATAGAAAATACTATCTAATCTTGTTTTTCCATACAAACTTTGAACCCCCGTTTCATCCCCTTCAGGGGTGAATTTTTGAAAATCCTTTCTCAGAGGGAACTAACGTCGTAATAACTGTCTGCATGCCAAATTTCAGCGCAATCCAAAACAATATTGATTTTCACACTTTGTTACCCCATTGCACCCTCTAAGAGGGGGGATTTCAAAAAAACCTGAAACACGTATTTACTTATTTTTTTACTGAAGCACTTTGTGAAGTTTCGGATAGAAAATACTATCTAATCTTGTTTTTCCATACAAACTTTGAACCCCCGTTTCATCCCCTTCAGGGGTGAATTTTGGTAAATCCTTTCTCAGAGGGAACTAACGTCGTAATAACTGTCTGCATGCCAAATTTCAGCGCAATCCAAAACAATATTGATTTTCAGACTTTGTTACCCTAGTCACCCTCTTAGGGGTGGAATTACGAAAAAACCTCAAATACGTGTTTACTTATTTATGTCCTGAAGCACTTGTGTGAAGTTTCGAATAGAAAAGACTATCTAATAATGTTTCTCCATAGAAACTTTGAACCCCCGTTTCATCCCCTTCAGGGATGAAATTTGAAATATCCTTTTTTAAAGTTAACTAACGTTGTAATTATTATCTGCATGCCAAGTTTTAGCGCAATCCAAAAAAATATTGATTTTCACACTTCGTTACCCCATTGCACCCTCTTAAGGGAGAGAATATCAAAAAAACCTGAAACACGTATTTACTTATTTTTTTCCTGAAGCACTTATGTGAAGTTTCGGATAGAAAAGACTATCTAATCTTATTTCTCCATACAAACTTTGAACCCCCATTTCATCCCCTTAAGGGGTGAATTTTGAAAAATCCTTTCTTAGTACACCCCTACGTACTAAGACAAATATACCCTCCAAATTTCAAGTCTCTACGACCAGCGGTTTAGGCTGTGCGTTGTCTGTCAGTCAGTCAGTATGTCAGGACAAAGATTCTTATAGTATTAGATAACCGTACCATTATTAACAAGTGTTTCGTTTTATGCTTTTCGATAAGTATTAGTATTGGAAAATATTATTTACTGTAAAGTAGACCCTAGTTTATGCTTCACAACTCGTGCGCTTCATCAATATTTAGTATTTAGTATTCTTGTTTATTTATTTTATTTGTTAATTTGTATTAAAAGCGACGCCATTAGTATTGCATTTATTAGAATCACTATAAGACTATTTTCCGCTCATTTAGATCATTCCAACATGACTCCATGTTGAAATAACTTAGAGATCCTTGAATTGACATAAAAACATTTATTTTCATTTAAGAGTGAACGTTTGGGATGTGAAATGGTATTTTATGTGACCGCACTAAAATACTTTTGGTGAAATATAATAGTCAACATCAAATGTAACTCTCACAATTTTAGTCACAAATTCGATTTAAGATCAAACTTTCTTAAATTAGACTCGTTTTCTCTATTGTAAGTATGATGATTCAATATCACTCTAATACTGATAATTGATTGAAAACTGATAATCTAATACTGATCAATATTTACATGTTTTAAGTACTCTAATTAAATGCCGATATTAGTCTAACATTATTACAATAGCATTTAGAAAATATGTAATAAAATTAAATGAGCTTAGAAAATGTGGATATGGGAGCTAATTTATTTCAAGTGTGATAAGTCTTAATAAATGCTTTTTTAGGAGAGTGTGGCTTACAACGGCGCTGTAAATTTAAACTTATATGCATAATTAAGACAAGGTATTAAGATCAAGCGTATTAGAGCCTGCAACGGCTTGTCAGAGACTAATATAGGAGCGATAGCAATGACGAAAACAGATAAGAGACCACTATAAGCTCAGAACTCTTATAAAGTGAGAAACGTAAGACGATTTTGCTAGTTGGGTATTTACTCACACAAATATAGTCGTAACGCTGAGAAGCAACACATTTTTAGGCAATAACCATTTCCCCGTATGGTCTCATCTGCAGTCCCACTATGTCCCCAGTGCTGTGACGTTATCAGCAGGATCAGGTCACCTCGGGCCGACATTAAGATGTAGATAGCAGTTCCTTTCTTCACTGGCCGAGATACGCGCCCATATCGACGATTTGTGGCCCGGACCGCGGTGTTACGCCATTGCCTTTTGGTCTTTACCTATAATGTAAAAAGGTTATATCATTTTTAGCAATGGAAATAGCAGATTTTCCCAAACTATTTGATGATCTGTTCCGTTGGCATATAGTTAGGTAATAAATTAGTATGTCTGCGAGATAAGGGCTTCTGCATATGTTTTCTAATTTAAATCTGAAATGTATATACATTTATTAATCCCTGAACTATTTAATCGCTAAAATCTTTTCGATTAAAATCACACCGGTTTTTATTTCGAATTGAAACGTCATAGTTTCCTTAAAATTATTGTGAATTGCAAGAATCCGAGTCGAAGTAGAGACACGAAGCCATATTTGTTTTCAAGTGACTGTAAATTGCCCTTTTACAAGAAAAATATTGACACAATAGATACGTGAGATGATTGCACCTTTCTCCTTTGTAAAGATGTAGACCACCCATTCTGTATTCTACAAGTATCAACATTTTGTATGTAAATAGTCTTAGTTAACATACAAGTGAGCTAGCACCGAGGAATTCCGTCGACTCACACACTAGCTATAAATATGTAAAGTACCTCAACATAGAGGTTCAATGATATAGTTTTACGTATTTCTGACACCTTTCGTTCTCTGAATCTTGATATTTTTATCTCCCTTTTAACCGACTTTGAAATGTACTCAAGTTATGTGATTTTTTGCTTCTACATCAACAGGCAATCAATGTTAACCTGTACATGAATATGTACATGCCTAGTCTGAGTTGAGCCTATACTTTTTCAGTCATTGCTCGAAAAGATCACTGACTCTTCTTTAGATTATTATTTATAGGTACGGTCACACCGTGGCGGCCTGCGTTTTGCGGGCGCGATCTCAGTACTTTTCAATTATTTTCTGATCGCGTTTGGTATGAACCAGTCGGTACAAATACTACTGCGCTATCTGATCGCCGCCTAGATCGCGCACTCAGGATGCTGCGGCCGTACCTTTAGATTATTTATGTGCTTTTAAATTTAGTAAGCTGGTGTCATTGGAGTCATTTTCAGAACCGATAGATGCCTTCCTAGATACGAGTATGTACATAATAATACCATATATAAGCGGAATTGCAACTGATTCTTAACCCGGGCACAGCCGCGGGACGCTAGTAGTATACTGAAGTTAGTAATAAGTCTTCAAAATATAAAATTGGAAAATCAAAGACTCTTTAAAAATTTACCAGCAACTTCTTATAATCCAAAGTCAAAAGGTCGACAGCCAATGTGCCCTGAAATTAGAAAAGCTACAACGAAAAGAAAATTAGAAAATGGAAACCTCACAAAAGTTGGATTAGATATCTGAAAAGACGCAAAAGGTTATAATGGGACCAATCCTCTTTAAAGCTCTTCGACTTTGTACCTTACTTTTTCTTTTAAGAAAAGAACGCATTAGTATTTGAAGTAAAAGTGTATGTAAGTACATACACATCGTAAATGCCATTTGTGGCATCACAATTGATTGACTTACTTCTATAAATGGATGTTGTTGCATCTACAAAATGGCAGTTATTGTAATCTATGATGGTCACCAACCGAAAAAGTGGTGGCAGAACTAGTCACGCTACCAACAAAATGTATACATAGGGTCCTTCATCATTTCAGCCAGTGTTCGTCCTCTGCTGGACATAGGCCTCACCCATGGCACGCCACTGAGCTCGATCTTCAGCTCCTTGTTTCCAACCGCTGCCAGCCAGCTTGCGTATATCGCTCCACCTAGCTGGAGGGCGACCTACACTTGGTTTACCGAGCCGTAGTCTAAACTCTAAAACAAGGTTATTAACACTTATCGGTTCTACGACAGATGTGACCAACCAGTTTGCCAATCCTCTATCTATTTCTTTAAAAGAGAGAAAAAAGGTCCTTAGACCATATAGACTCTAGCTGTCCAGACAGGATCAAAACATCCAGTGAATTATTACAGGTTGATTTAATTACAGGGCATGTGAGACGTAACTGCATGGTGTCTCATCCGGCGAGCGTCGAGCTGGCACATCTAGTTTCTTGTCCAAAAGCTTCAGACTTATGAAGAGTGCTGTAACGTAACGTAATATAACGTAACGGAGCGCCTGGAGGAGGCCTACCTCTCATTACGTGGAATGAGGGAACCTAGACAAGATAAACTACAGAAGACTGGTTATAACAGTTATATTCCTATAGATTCTACCATACTCTACGATACTTATCTTAAATAACACTTTAGAGTTTATCACTGCTCTTCTACAAAAATCCTCTATATAGACCTTGTGACGTATATCAATTCATTAGCCAAAGTCTGCATCTTAGCTTGTCGCAGCTCCTCCCGTTCCCATGGCAACGTGACCCGTCATAAAGAAACAAATCGTTTTAATACAAAAGAGTATATGGATGATATATGAAAAATGCATGAGGTGATTAAAGATATAATGCCACAGTGCTACTTTTAATTCATATTTCTATGTAGCTATATAAAATTCCTAACGAACCACCCAAGAGATACGCACGGTTCGATACCCTGTGTGTGTAGGTATGTATACAATGTCACCAATATCAGTGAATAGGAATGAGTAATCGGATTACATCGGTCTACATTTCCATATAATTGCGTCCCTGTTCTGATCATTGGATCCCGTCTACTGTGCAGACTAATTTGTGTATTGACATGAAATATTCATTCTGTAAAATGATAACACTGAGGTTTTATGATGAGGATAGTAGGAAAATTATACTAAGAGGATTTATACTGTTATTTTATATTAATTTTATTTCGGCTTCATAACGTGTTACAGCTGTTATAGCTGACCAGTAGTTATTTAGTATGTATCTTTATTGTTTTGAGGTTTTCGTGTTATTGATAAATTCTTGGCAAGAGTGTTTGTCAAGAGTGATGATCGAGCTCAGTGGCACGAAGCGGCCTTTGTAGGTCTACATCAGCGGACGGAAGTAGGCCGCTGATTATTATATAGTCTTGATATAATTGCATTTGTAGAACAAAAAGCTAATCCAGCTTAAGCAAAGCTAGCTAGCTAGCTAAAGATCTTTATTGCACAAATTAAATTGCAAACTATGGGTTTGCTTAGTTTAGTTTCATTTTGTGTGCTTTATACTAATTACCTTCACTGAAAACTGTAATTTCCAATACTAACGCTACGAAGCGTTAAGTCTTATCCTGGCTAATAAAATGAAATTCTTTAAAAATGTCTCGTTCCGAGACATCATTGTGATGCCCTTCACCCCGTTACAATAAAAGCTGCTTACCCCAGCCATACCATACGTCTCGTTATCGATTACGACTCGATCCAGTCTGATCTCGATCGTAAGCCGATTTGTGGATTGTGAGCGACTCTAATTTGAAGTCGTGACGTCGAGCTCGACCACACAATGCCCCTGATAAGGCGATGAAAGATTGGACGCTTCAAACTTGATTTGGCAAAGCTTTTGGTAATTTCAACAGTTGACAGTATCGAGATCTTAATGTCTGCGTTTCATAATTGTTAAGTTCGATAGAGTTGTTCATTTAATTAATCAATCATTTATGTGTCAGAACCCATCATATTCCTTTTATATCTTATAGGATGTTTACATGTATCTCGATGTATGGGAGAGAGAGAGAGAGAGAGAGAGATGTTTATACCTCGGTCTAACTACACAGGCATCTTCTCTCTACAATCGATGTTTGATTTATTTTATAGTAAACTCTACGAAAACAATCAAACGCAGCGTAAACACCTATCTACACATATATATAAGTCTACAATTTTAATATCAAACACTGCTGTGCATCTCTTAACTTAATAATTTCCACACCAAAACACACGTTAAAAGTTAAAACATCAGCCATAATTGTCAGTTCTCTACGACCTAATAAAACAAATTTCACAGCGACACGAGTGCTTTATCGTAATGTATTTAACCAGAAGTATGGTGCCAAGGTGCCTTAGGGTGAACATGTTTATGTAAAAGACATGTGTACACGAAAGAATCCATTAGGTATGGCTATATTAATATTAATTTTCAATTCTATTAATATTCAGTTGTGATGGAAGGGATGTAAGGGAGTACAAATACCACCTCAGTGCTCCCAGCCAACCTCACCTGCCCGTGGTGCATCCTGCTGACCAACGAACGAGGCTCTGGCGACCGACAAATGGCGGTATATAACCATTTCAAAATTATAGCGTAGCTAAATCCTGCAGGCCGGTGACGGGCAGCAGCGTCACCGGTGCGAGAAGCTACGTCCTGCGACCACCAACCCGGCTGTCCAGCGTGATGATTAGGGCATATCCCTCTCAATGATGGAAAGTCACAAGAATAGCCGAAGATCGGGCTCAGTGGCGCATCTTGGGAGAGGCCTACGTCCAGCAGTGGACTGATATCGACTGATGATGATGATGGCTACTATTATGGGAATCATGGGCAGAAAGACAACAGAGAAACTTTACTATAAGACAAATGTTTATTAACTCTTTTAACGTTAACGGTACTTACTCGTAGTTTATATACAAATCATTATTGCACAGTACGTGCTCCTACTCTACGTTGAGATGTTACATTATTTCGTGTATATGTTTTTACATAAACATGTACACCCTACAGTGCAGTGGTGCTGAGAAAGTTGGTAAACTTGGGACGATCACTTATCTAGTAACTGCACTTTCATACACTTCGCTATCACCGTCACTGACTGTTTACTGTAAATACAAGTACATGTTTATTGCTGTTTTATGGTCTTGCCGGTAATGGTTACCGAGCCGAGTAAATATGAGCAAAAGTAGGCATTTGTTTAACAACCTATGTTTTAGTCTGAAATATTTAAGTTTCTCTCATTGAATTACTTGGCGTGGTGAGCACTTATTCATCAGTTGTGTCATCGTGTCATACGAACAACGGACGACGAGCTTCTACACGTAAAATGGTAGAATCTTACAATGACAATTTTGTTGAAATAGACATATTTTCCTGTAATCTGAATAGTTTTAAAGTTGCAGCTTTCCAAAAATTACTACAATTATTCCTTAGATAATTCATTTTATTACTAAATTTAATTAATTAGAAACCTTTCGGTGTCTCTTCTTTCATATTATACGAATCCAATGTTTACTGATTGGGCCCCAGTAGTTGCTGTAACCGACCTAACATTTAACTTTGCATGTAAACTGTGAATGTAGCTGTGAATAGCGTCGTGGGCTGTGCATTATTATCAAAATTTATATAATTTATTCTATTCTACAAAGGTACCGGCCACACCGTGGCGTCCTGCGATCTGCGGGCGTGATCTCAGTATTTTTCTATTGTTTTCTGATCGCGTTTGTGAACCAGTCGGTACAAATATTACTGCGCTATCTGATCGCCGCCTAGATCGCGCACGCAGGACGCTGCGGTGTGTCCGTACCTTAAGGCTTTATAATCTAGCTGTTTGCTAACTAAAAATAAAAACCGGCCAAGTCGAGTTGAACTCGCCCACCGAGGCTTCCGTACCAACGTTGGTATGTACCAATTAAGCTAGACCTCTAAATTGTATCAGCGCTCATAAAACTCAGAGATCTACCATAATTGGCGTAAACTATGTATGTATGGGAGCACCTTTAATTTTCAACTTTTTTATTTTTTGGATTTTTTCCATAATTTTTGCTGTAAGACCTTGCTTTTTGCCTTTTCATGATTCTAGGTCAACGGAAAGTACCCTATAAGTTTTCGACCCAAAACTTATAGGGTACTTCCGGTTAACCTAGAATTGTCAATTTTGGTTAAAAGCAAGGTTTTACAGCACAAGTAAAGGAAAAATTCCGAAAAATAAAAAAAAACGAAAATTAAGGTACCTTTTGGTACTAAGAAGTTTTCGCGAAAATCTAAATTTGCCCATATCTGACAGACAGACGGACACACAGACGGACAGACAGACAGACAGACAGACAGACGGACAAGAAAGTGATCTTTAAAGGGTTCCTTTTTTTACCTTTTGAGGGACGGAACCCTAATAAATTGGTTCGCCGATTCCCGGTGTGATGTTCGGTGCCTATCAGTTTAAAAGAGGGGTTGAGAGTATATATTATGTTACTCTTTGGGGTTGAGACTTGAGACCACAGACCTAGGATTCCACTACGTTGTACAGTGCAATCCTAGGTCTGTGCTTGAGACAGTAGCGCTATGTAGTGCGGACAAATGTCAGTTAAGTCATCAATCAAATCAAAGTCATTGCTGGTCGTCTCCGAATATTTTATAGCAAGTCATACTCATACACCGCTTTTTTAATACGCCACTAAACTTAAGGTTACGGATACACCGCAGCGTCCTGCGTGCGCGATCTAGGCGGTGATCAGATAGCGCAGTAGTATTTGTACCAACTCGTTCACACCAAACGCGATCAGAAAACAATTTAAAAGTACTGAGATCGCGCCCGCAGATCGCAGGACGACCGCTGTGTGTCCATACCTTTAATGTATGGTTCTTCCAAAAAGTCACACTGTGACTCAATTTGATATGACTCATATGGGGATCCACCTTCGTTCAATGAGAGCTAGCTAGCTGGTACAGAACGTTATACATCCGACGTCCTTCATATTTTTGCATAGGCAAAAATATGAAGCTGCTAATGCTGTATGTATTGTCTAACCTTTTTTTTTCTTCTTTCTCTGCTGGGGAATTACTTTTCCTACCCTTTATATGATACCTAAACACAACATTTATTTGTGCATACTGTTGACAGTAGCTCTGAAGAATAAGATCTTGTTAAATGTGTTAACTTCAGGTGTTAAGTTTCTAACTAATGATAATGTTGCAAGTAATTCGAGAATTTCTCTGAGATGATTGTTAACATACTACCGTCTCCCTGCATTCTAAAAATAAACACAGATTGTGGTATAAGGTTAGAGTTACAGCTAGCTAGATCATCTACGCTAAGTAATGAATGACAATAAGGAATGGAATTTCTTGCCGGTATCTGTTTTTCCGATAACACTGGGGGACTTCAAATTCCGAGTGAACAAGTATCTTCTAGGTAAACGTGCTACATCGTCGATTGTTGGATCGTTATTGATGATGATGTATCGTCATTTAACACCACGTGAAATAGTGGTCAAATAGGGGTAGTAACATTCTTTAACACTGATATTAAATATTAAATGGAAAGATGCTAGGCAAACCATTTCATTTTTTTAATGAAAAATCTAAAAAGCTAAAGATTCGTGCTAGCTCTAATTGCTTCTCTTGATTGCGAAGTGTAAAAGACTAATGAGACAGTTCCTAGATATGAATAAAGATTCGTTTAGCAACGTCGGCCGTTTCTTAATAGTCTGTTAGCACTCCGACTCCGACATTCACTAACTTGAAATCTTGCGATTTTATTCTTAGTCCCCCACCTTGTGAACTTTTCGCAGAAAGATCTCATTCTCATCCTCTAAATCATATGTATTATTAGAAGTGAGAAAGATGTTTCTCAAATAAATAAATATTTTTGTAGAACAGCACTTAGATTAAAACTGACATTGAAAAAGTTACTACTTTATAACTTCAAGCTTAAGGCAACAACTACATCGTATATTAAACACATGTTTATGTAAAACCCTGATCTTTCAGGTAGTGTTTCAGTAACTTCCGGTTAGTTCCCGGCAAAACAACACATGACAAAAATGGCAGTTATTGTCCTCAAATGGCGAACGTAGACAATGAAGCAAATCTGGCGGTTTTCCAGCAGGAGTTTGAAAGCTTTAAAATAAGGCCAGTCGTTTGCGGCTTTCGCGTAATGTCCTAGTGCTTGTCAATACAGTCGAATGTTTGTTTTGTATATTCCGTAGCCCAAGGGCACTATTGGAATTGGGCGAGAAGCTTTTCTTAGAAATCTACACGAAAAATGAAAGAGAGTGAATATTTAGGCCCAAACATATTTGAAAATTAATCGATATTTTATAGTTATAACTATTCACATTTCAAGTACTAACTAATGTAGGTACAAACAATACAACAAACAAACCTTCAGCCATACCTTTTCCAATAAAGATAATTTTGATTTTATCTTATCATGATTAATCATGAAGTCAAGTGAAGACAGTTTCAAATACTTCCACCATGCACTTCCTGCGACGAACGTCGTCTAACTTAGTTCAAAGAGCGCCTATCGATGCCTACCCGTACGTAGGGGAACATGAGGAAAACCAGATAGCTAATGAGGGGGCGGCAAGTCTCTAATCAGACAACTTTAACAAGACTCATTTGAATTTGTTCAGGACGACGCGACGCCAGAAAATTGGGGGTATTTTGGCATGGCGTAGGTTTATTTTGCGATAGAGCTTTGGTCATACAAGCGGTAAACAAAATTATGTAAAACTAGAAGTGTCCCGCGGCTTCGCCCCCGTTAAAAATTTCTTTTATTTACTTAAACCTTTTCTTTTGTAAAAACGATTCTATCAATAAAGACATCAAAAAATAATTAGCCAAATCGGTTCACCCGTTTATATGTTATCGCGTGACAAAGACAATTCGGGATTCATATTTATAAAACCCGAAAAACCCAAAGTTTCAGACTTTGTTGCCTACCCCATTTTGAAAAATCCTACAACACGTACTTTATCTCATCTTGTTTCGCCATACAAACTTTGAATCCCCGTTCCGTATCCGGGAGGAATTTTTAGAAAATCCTTTCTGAGCGGATACTTACGTCATAATAACTATCTGCATTCTAAATTTCAGCGCAATCCGAAACAATATTGATTTTTGACTTTGTTACCCCAGTTTATCCTGTTAGGGTGGCATTTTGAAAAAGTCTGAAACTCGTATTTATTTATTTATTTACAGAAGTACTTGTGTGAAATGTCGAATAAAATGACTATCCAAACTTTGAACCCCCGCTTCATCCCCTTGAAGAGTGAATTTTGAAAAATTCTTTCTTAACCTATGTCAAAATAACTAACTATCTGCATGCCAAATTTCAGCGCAATCCGAAACAATATTGATTTCAGACTTTGTTACCCCTCTTCACCCTTTTAGGGGTAGAATTTCGAAAGAGCATGAAACACGTATTTACTTACTTAAGCTTGTGTTAAATTTCAAATTTAAAAGACTATCTAATCTGGTTTCTCCATACAAACTTTGAACCCCCGTTTCATCACCTTCAGGGGGAATTTTGGAAAATACTTTCTCAGAGGGAACTAACTATCTGTATGCTAAATTTCAGCGCAATCCGAAACAATATGGATTTTCACACTTTGTTACCCCATTTCACCCTCTTAGGGGTGTAATTAAAAAAAAAACCTGAAACGTATTTATTTATTTTTTTACTGGAGCACTTGTATGAAGTCTCGAATAGAAAATACTATCTAATCTTGTTTCTCCATACAAACTTTGAACCCCCATTTCATCCCCTTAAGGGGTGAATTTTGAAAAATCCTTTTTCAGAGGTAACTAACATTGTAATAACTATCGGCATGCCAAATTTCAGCGCAATCCGAAACAATATTGATTTTCACACTTTGTTACCCCATTTCACCCTCTTAGGGGTGTAATTAAAAAAAAACCTGAAACACGTATTTACCTTTTTTTTACTGGAGCACTTGTATGAAGTTTCGAATAGAAAATACTATCTAATCTTGTTTCTCCATACAAACTTTGAACCCCCGTTTCATCCCCATAAGGGGTGAATTTTGAAAAATCCTTTCTTAGTACACCCCTACGTACTAATACAAATATACCCTCCAAATTTCAAGTCTCTACGACCAGCGGTTTAGGCTGTGCGTTGTCTGTCAGTGAGTCAGTCAGTCAGTATGTCAGGGCAAAGATTCTTATAGTATTAGATTCTATTCATTAGTCACAACAGAGTTTGTCTGCATGGGTACCTTTGAAACATTGAAATAAGCCTTATGGTCACTCTAGTAAAGGTGACTTCGAAGGACTATAGGTTAGAAGTTGACTGTCGAGAGGCTCGGATAAAAATAATTCCATCGTTAATAGTAGATATAAGAGATCGCGAGTAATCTTGCTTAATCTTATTATAAAGGCTTGTGATGTGTACTGTTCTCACAAAACCACTAGTATTATTTAATAGGACGATTCATGACGCAGGCAGCAGTTAACGCTGTTAAATTAATACTAATCTTATAGACAGTCTTCTGTCTATAAACGCGTATAATCAATGTTTTTATTTTCAGGGCTCTGTAAATTTGTTTCTATAAAATAAAAGAAAAAAAAACCCACTGTTGTAATCCCAGGTATATCTACACAATGATCCGAAACCGGACACCTAAACTGCAGAGACGAGCTCGGTCCATTAACAGTACCGTCGAGTTAATTAACCAGAATATACTCGTTTTTAAATATACTCGCTAAGAAAGGAAACGATCTATTTCTGATGTTTTCTCTGACGAGTCAGTGTTCTCACCAGAATGTATTGGGGATATATCGGTGTAATGCAACGTCACAGATAATGTACCAGTCACTGTATAAGCAGTACCTTCTACGACGCCAGTGTCAACAAACAGATATGTAGAAGTTTTATTATCGAAAACTTTACTTAATATTAAAAATTTACTTAATATCGAAAAATTTTCTAATTAAAAACATGTTGGTCTTCTTTAATAATCCAAACATTTTTTTAGAAGGTTTCTTTTTCTGTTTATGGTAAGAATTATGTGTTATCGGCAACATGTATGACAAAATACATCGATTTCATATATATTTGGATTCCCCTTTATGTGC
Organism: Cabera pusaria; assembly: GCA_954871355.1. Taxonomy (NCBI): domain Eukaryota; kingdom Metazoa; phylum Arthropoda; class Insecta; order Lepidoptera; family Geometridae; genus Cabera; species Cabera pusaria. The sequence goes on along the minus strand of OX940898.1, from coordinate 26,455,669 downwards.
CTGCAATGGTAAAATTTAGAATAGAATGTCAATATTATTACTATAATGGGCAAAAGATGAACGAGCAGACCGATCTATTTATTTATTGTTGTTTATTCTGACCTAAATAAGATTATATTTAATTAATATTTCCTGACTAACAAAGTTCAAATACATACTATGAAAATAACCCACCCCTATACTGTACCCGGTGCAAAGATACCCTTAACTACGTAGTATTATTATCTTTTCTATGCCATAACGCCGGCGGCGTTTTCGCGTTGGATGGCAATGGCCAACCTTTGTCCTAAATTATAAGAAGAATCAACCTAATTCTGTTGAAACACAACTAAGGATGTCTCAAATTCTACGAGATTCTACAAAGCCACTCAAGTGTATAATCAACTCTCTACTACTCTTCACCACGATTATAGCCCGAAACCTTTTTTTTTTAAACTAGATAGGTAAGCGTTTGACCACTATCTCACCTGATGTTAAGTGACGATGCGATGGACGATGTAGCACGCTTACCTATAAGATACCTCTTCACTCGCGATTTGAAAACCCCCGGGGTTATAGTTACTGGGAAACACAGACACCGGCAAGGGATTCCATTCCTTTTATTTTTCAACCTGGAAACAATAAAACAAACTCAATAAAACAATATCACACAATTAATGGCCCAGATAATTTACCAAAAGCTTACCTACAGGGTTCACCGTTAATTGACTGACTGTCATACAACAACAACGTTTATCTATTATTAACCGGTTCACCCCTAAGCCCGACGCAATCAAAGTAGCCATCCCCGCCGTGATTGAGTTACGTCCGTCTGTCCGGAGTTATTGTTATTAATTACATATTTATTGGTAGGAACGGGAGCAACCAGGTAGATAACTAGTTAAATAAGAGTAGCGTTTTATTTAGTATACCCCGTTTGATTGTTAGTTTATATCGTGCGTGTCTCATTGGTGTTTTGTTACAAATGTGAGTGTTATATACCGGCTGTAATTCACATAGAAAATTGGATTTCTCTCGACCTAAGTTTCAAGCGAGTCCGTCGCTCTTCCTCGGCAGTGAGGTCACGCGGTGAGATCGCGATGTTCACTGAGAGGGCTTTCAATTAACAAAATTACAAGTATAGCTTATTATGAGACATGCTTGGTCTAACAGTATCATAATTACCATTTGGGTTACCATTAAATTGTTTATCATGAGGTAAAATACTGGCACCTACCTCTACTCGTGATTCGAAAAACATGAATGAGTGTAACTCATAAATTGACTTAGAAATAGACCAACGTATGGAGACCTTCTACCTCACCTGGTGGTATGAATAACTAGTTGGAGAGAGAGAGAGGAACAGTTAAGCGCTACCAGTCCCATCGTACTCCCTCTCCACTCCCCTTCTCCCTCAAAGTCGAACAACTAATCCATGTCATCTTTCTATTACTTCTTTTAATCGCTATCGCTACCTCACCCGCTATCGCTTATCCACCATAACCACGCCTGGTCCAATATTAATATAAATAACATTTTGACAGGCAGCGTGACTGTCGTGCTACATAAATACACTAATGGATTCTAAATTGGTTGCAACGGATTTCACAATCATATTTTGCCTTTTAGTGCTGGACATTGGAGTGAGTGGTGTAATAGCCTAACTAGGAGATAAGGGTCTATCCGCAAAGGTGTCAAATATTGAACAGATAGCTAGTAGAAGCAAACCTATAGGATGTGTAGTGTTGTAACATCACAATCGTCTTTTTAGGGTTCCGTACCCAAAGGGTAAAACGGGACCCTATTACTAAGAATCCGCTGTCTGTCTGCCTGTCTGTCTGTCTGTCCGTCTGTCCGTCTGTCACCAGGCTGTATCTCATGAACCGTGATAGTTAGACAGTTGACATTTTCACAGATGATGTATTTCTGTTGCCACTATAACAACAAATACTAAAAACAGAATAAAATTAAAAATAATAGAGGGTCCCCATACAAGAAACGTGTTTTTTTCGGCATTTCACTCCATCTATGAACGCTTAGTTAGGTAAACGTCCCATAGATGGCGTTATATTGAAATGTCGATCCCTAACACCTATGTTAGACGTTAGATGGCGTTATAAGAAATAAAATGTTTATTAATTATTATTTTTGCTGGCGAAAAATGATAGTGGTATTTTTTGCTCGATCTTATAAAATACTGTAGTGTGGTACGGAACCCTAAGAGTGCGAGTCCGACTTGCAATTGGCCAGTTTATTTATTAGCTGACGAGACTGATGTTGTCCGCTCCAAATTGCTGTAAAATAAGCAAAAAGAATATCAGCCTTTCAGGCATTATCAGCCCCGATTTATGAGAGCCTCGTTGGCGGAGAGGAAGATGACTTGACTTCTACGCGAGAGGTCAACAGTTCAAATCCTAGCGCAGGTGTTTGTCCACAGGTGGTATATTGTATCGATGTTCCGCCTGACTAGCTACCAAAAATCAGCTTACCACCATCAAGGAGAAAAATCTGCTGACGTATCCTTACAGTGCTCCAGCAGCACACAGCCCTCGAGAGTCAAAGTATTCTAGGCCTAGCGTATTTACCATCTTCGACAACCAATTATTTACTAACAGACTACATCTGTACGAGGATAAACCAAAATTGGTTCAGTCCTTTAGTTAGATACCATAGAACAATTCATCACTCCAGTAGGTATTCATTGTGTACAATTAACAAAGAGAAGTTATTAGCATTTTAACAACAATCTTCCAACTTTTATTCAAGTTGATAATTTCTTATGCATAAACACTAAGAGCTCTCAGAAAATCTCTGTTTTCCATTACGCTAAGCTGTTTACCGATCAATTAGAGATAATTGGTGTTTTCCGAGACAAGTAGCATCTATCGCAAACAGATTTTATTATCGTTAGACGGCTAAAACACGACAAAGAAGCACTTTAGCAGATTGCAGACGATAATAATTATCCTATTACTTAGCTCGGTATTATAAACGCGGAAGTTTTGACACACCCAAGCACTTGAAGGTCCAACGTTTATAGGGAGATGCGATGTAATAAATGGAAGTTTTCTTGAAACTTGTAGTGTGAGGAGACTTGCATTGCCTTTTCTGAGAGGTGTAGGTATTGTATCAATTTCTATAAATACGTTTTTTTTTTTATTTGTATAGGCTACCGTTTGACCACTATCTCACCTGTTGGTAAGTGATGATGCTGTTGAGAATGAGACCACGCTAGTCTTAGAATGGGAACTGGCTCTCAAGGACAGCTGCCGGAACACTTTACATCTTTGTAGACAGACTTTCCAACTTGGTGGCTGGCCAGGTGGACACTACCATGCTGGGGGTTGGGGATTTCTTAACGATGTTTTTATTTCACCGAAGAGCCACTGTGAAATCCGCACATACAATGTTCTATTGAAAAATACATTGTACGGCGGGGATTTGAACCCGCTATCTCTTACATCAAAGCCAATGACGCGAAAGCATTGCCGGAATGAATCATTCGATTCAAATAAATTTAAAGCAATGATACCTATTGACTAGATACTGACTAAAACGACCTTCTAAATAGGTAGACGCTCTACCGATAAATCCACGAATAAAGCACAAGTGTTGCCCGATATGAAGTAAGTACTAGCTTAACTCACAAGTAAGAACCTATACTTATCTGTGGTATGACATAATCATGATGATATGCTGGCAAATCGCTTAAAATCTTATTACAAGTAGACGTACTATTTCTAGTAGTCATCATCATCATTCAAACCGCCCCGCTATTGCTTTACTGTACCTATTGCTCATATTATTACAGTTTCATAACATGACGACCGACTCTTTATAAAATCCTTGTGTGTGAGTATATTTTCCTGAAGACTTTGCTACAGCGAGAAGGAAATATTGGCCTATTTTAAACTTAGAAGAGGCCATTTCTATGCAGAGAGTAATATAATAGGTAAGCATATAGGTATGAGGTATAAAGATATAGTCTTCCTCATAAAACTTTGTGGTAAAAATGCGGTATTTTGAAAGCATCGAGAGATGGGTCGATGCCTGCCCCTCGATGGAGGGTGATGGATTTCCCACGGGAGATGGTGAAATTTTTTAGAACGGATGCCAAATATGGCGAAATGGCTTTTATATAACCCTCGATATCTTAACGCTGAAGACAAATGAGATGTTTTATTTTTAGGAACATTGCGATTATTTTAATATTAACCATACAAATTGTCTAGGACATTTACAATATCATACAACACCGTAATGTTAATCCATAAAATAACAGATACCGAAACCAAATAATGATCCTTTAACTTACCGTCTAAAGTCACTATTTGAGCAAAGTGATTGAGATGTTTCCGCACGATTTCCGTCAACCAACAAATCCACCCCGTCCGAACTTCAACTAAAACCTAATAGACATCGATAGAAACATAGATAAACATATAGAACATAGGAAACAATAGCAACTAAGTGAGAGGCACACATATCCCTTGTTTACCCTTTACCTAACAAGAAACAAATGCTCGCGGCTCACAGCCTTCGGAATATAAATCAGCAAGAGCCCGATATCGATTCCGTACAAATCGATTCCGACCGAGACGAAAGTTATCGATGCAGAGGACGATGTAATTAGGACTTGTGATCAGAGCTTGTTTAGGATAGAGTTTGTTTGAAGTATCGTTCGATGGAGATAGATTTCACTTAGCATTAGAATTAGACTTCGTTTTATTTTAGAGTGTATTTATTATGATCATTACGGAGTAATCTGTGTTATGTGATATATATATGTATATTTATCACTATATGATATATATATATATATATATATGTATATATATCACATAACACAGATTAATAAACGACTTCTGTAGGAATACCAAGGAAGGATATGCTTAGTAAAAATGTATACCTATAGGAACTAAAATTTTAATTGTTATTTCAAAGTAATTTTAAGCAGTAAGTATCTATATTTTAGCAATTATTCCATGTGTGTCATTTTACCTACTAATTAATATATTGTCAACTCTAATAGATATTTGAGACACATTTCTTGAGGCCAAATAACTTAAATTACTTCAGCTACTGGAAACAGGGTGTTTATTTGCATGTCCTACGGCCATTAGGACACCTAGGTGACAATAGAGACCCGCCCGAACTAAACAACCCTTATCTGAGCATCTACCGAGCGCAGCATGAGTCATCAGCATCGCGTGCCGACGCCAGACGTCGCCTATCTCAAACTGTGCAACGAGGCTGTTGCTTCCTTGCTAGCGTGGGTGGACGATCGTACGACAAGATAGGATTCACGTTCAACTTATAGTCTTATAGAGAAAAGAGTTCAATGTTTTGTTCAACATCTTAACATATTAAGGTGTCACAAAATTATTCGACGTCAATTCTCCTTTCATAGCTGCAATAGCCCGGTGGCTACTTATATTACCGTGGCTACGCTATCAGTCTGATGATCGAGGAGTCGTGAGTTCGATCCCCACCCATTGCACTATTGGCGCGAGTGAACCCACTCCAAACACTTCTTCACTATTCCATCTTCTTCAACAAAAAAGTTAGTTTTTTTTACAAGGAATTGGCACAGTTGTGAATTAATATAATATGTTATTTGTACTCAAAGTATCAAAGGATATATCCAGGCCTTCTCCAAACTATGTGTTTCCAAAGTCACCTCGGAGGCTCCAGCTCGAGTTAAGTCTAGTTTAATCTTCACTCATTAGGAGGGAGTTAGGTTTAAAGATACTTCCAGTTTACAACTTTTCAGACGAATGCTTAGATTGAAGACAGTTTTAGACTTTACACTAAGCTTGGTACTTGTTAGGTCCTAAATAAATTTGAAGTAATTAATTGTCAGCATTTACTAGAAATGTTTACTCGATCCTTTTGACTTTTAGGCTTTCTAAAAGTTGTTATGATGTTAAATTGAATCGCTTATTTAAATTCATTTAGGAATTTGTAGTGAATTTTCTGAAATAGTAAAATTTCGTGATGGTATGACCGTTCCGTCCCACGGCTGTTCCCTGGCCGTTATCTATGGAATCCCTGCCATTTATACAGTCAATATCCTCTAGCAATCTCCGGAGATATGGAGCGAAACAACTTTGAACACTAAAGGTACGAGCACACCGCGGCGTCCTGCGTGCGCCATCTAGGCGGCGATCAGATAACGCAGTAGTATTTGTACCGACTGGTTCACACCAAACGCGATCTACGGCGATCAGAAAACAATAGAAATTAAGATCGCGAACGAGGACGACGAGGTGTGGCACAATTTTGTGTGGGCGTCCCTTGACTGTCAAAATCCCTGCCTGCAAGCTGAGTGAAGTTGGTCCTTCAATATTTTAATCAATTTTTGGTTTATACTTAAATCAGGCAGACAGCGTTAAAACAATCAGACAGGAAGAGTTAAAACAGACAGACAGACAGATTTAAAACTTAAACTTAAACAAAAATCAGTAAATGAATATGTACAATGATGATGAATCAATCAATTGATTAGCAATCAATCAATATATATAATGCAATGGTAGTATCGTTCGCTGTAGCCAACTTAGACAACTTTCTCGACGTATTTCCCTGGGCTCGTGCCGGATTATTTATGTACAAATTTTTGTAAATTTCATACATTCTTGATTGTTTACCTTGACTAAAGCCTAAGATCGGGCTCAGTGGTGTGTCTTGGGATCTCCCAAGACATCACCGATATCAGTCCACCGCTAGACATAGGTACCTAAGCGGTGGACTGATTCCGGTTGATAATGTTGATGATGATAACGTCTTCTACTCTACCGCCTCCACTGTTGAATCACATGCAATCTTTGGCATAGAAAAATGAAACTTTATGGTGTAATGTAAACCTATATCAAAATACAAATGACTTAATCAATATTTTGGTGGCACCGCCCAGTAGTCTAACAGCAGTCATTGTCATATATCCAGAAGTGGCTGTATACAGTCAAACTGAAGCAAGGGGTTGTATGTTCCAATTTTCTCCAAGGCAACATAAATAATGTTTTATTTAAGCTGCCTGCACAATGTATCAACATTGCATGGTACGGCACTGTAAGTAATGCAATAGCAAAAATGTGAAATATTTTAATGGTAGCAACTCTATAAATAGCTGTTCTTTAGAGAAACGACTGTAACATAAACTACAGTGAACGTCCTGAAGATGCCAGACATTATATTAAAGAACTGCCCATGTTTTATATTGCTTACTTTTGTTTCAGTAATAGAGTTTTATAGCACACTGTGATCTAAACACGCACTTTACGCACGCTTTTCCGTGACTTAAATAGTCGATTATTGCACGACGTTTAGCACGCCGTGCAAAAATAGACTACTTAAGTCACACGTATCGTAATATATACTAAGAATTCACAATCTGAGAGCGTAGAACTAGTTCTAATGTTTTCTGCTGTAGAGGCTACCTAAAGGTCGTCATGAAATCAAATATATTTTAAATATTTTAGATCATTCGCAGGTTCTCAAATCAAAATAGAGTCGCAAAAAAAATCAAAAACTATGTATTTCTGTAGAAGATTAATTAGCATGAAAGGTAGATGCAGACAGTATTCACAAAATGCCTGGATTTTAGTTCTAAATGCAGGATGCAGTATAGGTTTTTTTTTCATTAGGAACATTCGTTTTAAAGATTTCTTTGCGGGTTAGCTTAAATATGTGAGGTACACACCGTATGTAAGGTGAAGGAGATATACTCGTACGTCATCATTGTGGGGTCATCAGGGGTGAAACCGAAGTGGTAAAACCGAAGTGAAGGTTATAAATATTCAATTCAATTCAATTCAAATCATATATTTCAATTTGGTACAAGGTACACTTATAAAGGTCAAAATATTGCATAATCATTTTGTAAAGTTTATAGCTGCATTGTAAACCACCACATTATATAATTACACTACATTATATAATGTTGTCCTTTAATCAGATTTATATATACTCATAAATCTGATTAAAGGACAACATTCCTAGTTCTTTAATCAGATTTATGAGTATATTTTCGGACAGATTTCTTTTTTTTTATGTGCCAACCCATTTTTATATTTTTCTTGTAAAGTCACTGTAGCACAATCAGCTGTGTGTTTTCATTGTTACACCGTTTTCATCAATCCATTCAATCAATTCATTACTTAACACAATCCTAATAACTCCATACCTACTCATGATTTATGATTGCCTAGTGAACGATCTTGCAACAATATAACTTTTTTTTAATATCTCATAGGCTAGCGTTTGACCACTATCTCACCTATTGGTAAGTGATGATGCTGTTGAAGATGGTAAGCACGCTAGGCCTAGAATGGGAACTGGCTCTCAAGGATAGCTGCCGGAACATATTAGATGTTTGGGTGACAGATTTTCTATTTTGAGGGTGGTAGCTGGCCAGGCGGACACTAGATAGTGTCCTACCACCATGCGGGGGTTGTTGGTTTCTTAACGATGTTTTTCCTTTACCGGAGGGCCACTGTGAAAAGCGCACATTATTTTTTTCGATGGAAAAATCCATTGGTGCATGGCGCGGTTTGAACTCGGTTTCTCTGGCATCAAAGACGACTGTTCTACCGATTACGCCACCGGGCCCTCAAAAACTTCGGGAGATCAACTTTTAAAACGAATCAGACGGAATCCATTACTTACAAGTCAAGTCAAAACATTCATACAAAAACAAAGCGGATCCATAAACATAATATAGGAGCTCAAAATGCTCAGATAAACCGACACCATCGGTTATGATATGAACATGTTACTAAATTAAAAAACTTCCAAAACGATCGTATGTCGATGTTATCACGAGATCGATGCCCATACTACTGGACAACATTTCGTGGTGTCATATTACTAACCAATGACACCCATCCTACTGACAAAAACCTAGCATTAACACACATTGCTAGCTTATTACTTCTTCTTTGTTTTTCAGCTCACACGTAGCGGGTAATGGTTTCGAAAGCTTTGTAAAAGTTCGCTCGCTATGTATGTCGTAGTATGTAAGTTGGTTTTTTAACAGTATCCAGGAACATTAGTCAGTAGGGAGCGTCCATAAATCTTGCGATAACATCTCTGTGTGGGTACGACACTGCCTTTTGTTTATTAATATTTTTTTATAAGATAAATGACAATCAAGTTATGTGGGAGTTTATGACATTAGGCTGATACACACAGGTAGTTTGTTATTATTATTTATTCTTAGTTCAATCTTCACGCCAGAGATATTCGAATGTCATCGATGTGTCAACAAACAGTTTCCTGTAAAGATTATTTTATTAATATTAACTTTCCCATGTGTGTACATAAGCGAAGTAGCACTTTTTGTCAAAAAATGTCTTGAGCTTTTCATAAAATTTGATGCTGGTAGTAGACGAGAAAATAAAATTAGAAATCATGCCTATAAAACCCAACTATTGAAAAAAAGTGTATTCTGTATGGCACCATTGATCTATAACGCTATTTCTTAATCAATTCGAGTCATCATTAATGTTCATGTCTTTAAAATAAAGCTTAATGAATTTCTCATCATCAAGGCGTACTATTCTGTTGACGCCTTTTTAAAGTTAACAATGTGATTCTAAATTTTTAATATTTGACATATCGATGTAATTATAATTTTATGTTGCAATTAATATCTATGATTTCGTAAAAAGGATTTATATGATTATAGTACTTAACACTTTAATGCTTGTATACTGATAAAGTAGGACTTAGAGACACTAAAATTGTAATTAACACTAACAACTCTGTAACCTAGGGACACAAGCTGAATAAATTCATTCATTCATTCAAGAAAATAGTGATGTAACCTAGGATGATGGATTATAATTCATCCTAGGATGTAACTGTTGACAGACCTGTCATAAAGGCAAAAATTATTATTTGTCCTACGCAAAAAAAGTACTTACTGCCTGCGCAAAATTTCAGCCAGATATGTCAAGGCGTTTAAGAAACAAGTATAAAACTCGGATTAATATTATTAGTGTTGATTGAAAGGCCTGGAAACTTATTTATTTACATTTCTGTACATCAGTTGGATGGTTCCAAAGTATATAACGAACATAGGTAGATTTTTTTGTGTTTTATATAATACTAGCTGTGCCCCGTGGTTTCGCTCACATTAATATACTGGAAACATTTCAACCAAATCGGTCGAGCCATCTGACCGTGTAAAAGTCTCAAACAAACAAACGAATATACAAACTGACTTTCGCATTTATAATATTGGTGTTGATGCATAGATAAAGATGATAGATAGATTCAAAACGTGTCTCAAAGTGCTCAAAGGCCTGTATAGTCGCTCTTCAGTATGTGAGGAGGTGGGAGAGAATTCCTTAACTTCTTGAAGTTGGATTGGGTTAAACTTACTTGAATCTTAGGGAACTTCCGGAATTAGATCAGGAAACTTTACCGAATGAACCCTTTTACAGATGTAACATCATACGACGATTCCGTGGTACTTGAGGTTGAGGTCGGAGACGTTTTCATCGAAGCCTCAATATAGGGCTAGGTATAGTTCTTCTAAATCATGAACGCGCGATGCGTGACTTTTAAAATGGCTCAGATATTTATTATTGATATTTATTAACTTTTTATTGCCATTTTTAACCGACTTCAAAAAAAAGAGGAGGTTTCTCAATTCGACCGTATAATATATGTTTTTTTTTTATGTTTGTTCGCGGATAACTTCGTCGTTCATGAACCGATTTTGATTATTCTTTTTTTGTTGGAAAGGAGATATCCCAAGTGTAATACCATGGTAATTTTATCGATGTCTGATAAGTAACTCCAGAGATATGGAGATAAACACCTCAAAATTGGTACTGAAAAGTAATAGCGTGGCATTGAAGACGGTTCTTTTTAGTTTTTTTAACGATCTTATTATTGTATAGTGATTTTTTATTGTATTTTCATTTTAATTTTATTGTCATTATTAAGTTTTAAGGTAATTAAGGTTTAATGATGGAATCTCAAATTTTTGCCGCCCTTGAATTGAAACAACTGTAATATCATATCATATCATAGTGCTTTTATCTAAATTAGAGACGGAAAGAAAATGTTGTTAGTAACTATAATCGCTGTAGCAATAAATGTTACTTATTGTTTGTCGTCACTTAGCAACTGTTAATTACAATCCCAAATTATTGATTTCTGACAAAACCTTACCTACTGCAACGGCTAATCAATAAATATCGACAACTACCTACTGGTACTGTACCTTTACCTAGGTAATTGGATTTTCATTAATAATTTGATTTTCCAATTTACCCTGCGGGGCCGCAAGTAGTGAGGGGTTCTCATTATGATCATTACCAATCTCTCTATATTTGCAATTAATGCAGGAGCAGGCTGCAGCTTGACTGAACTACTCATTTGATTGAACACGAGTTTAATATTTAAAGAAAATGAGTAGAATTCAGCAGACTTGAAAAATGTCTTGATTGCGCGTTAATTACATTTATTTAACATTTGTTTGATTTTTTCAAATATTTGAAAAATTCAAGTGTTTAACATGAAACTAGAATTAGATAACATTAACAATTTACAAAAAATCGTGTTAAAGAGAGATAATGTGTTATTTTTGACAGGTTTTTTTTATCATATGGTTTGATTATCTCACCTGTTGGTAATTCGTGTAAATGTTCATTTTTTATGTTGTTGCAGTCGTGCATGTATCAAAGTCAAAGTCAAAGTCAAAGCATTTATTCAGTATATGGGCAACATAATAGATAAATAAAACGCAGACTAATTGCAGTACAAATCATGTTCCGAATGGAACTGATTGTCCGACTATCAGCCGCATAATACCGCGTATAACAGTATATAAACAATATTGCAGTATAGCTGTGCTGTGCGCTGTGCTATGCCAGTGAGTGCTACTAGTTCAATTGGTGCCCAGCTTGGATTCCGACATCTTTGCTTATTACATTATCTTACAATGTGAAATATCTACATATCACCTAAACACTAAACACTGTATGAACATACATAAAACTATTAAACCTTCATAAAATTAAGTTTTAATTGTTCCTAAATACGAATATGTTCCGACAATTACATCGAAATAGGTAGGGTGCAAACTGCAAGTGTACAATTAAAGAATGTCACTGCGCATACTTTTTGTTTGAGTTTAGTTTAGATCGAATCAAGATGAGTATTTATCTTAGCGCATATTGAAACAGTGCATGCATGCATATGTAGATGATCCTTGTGTAAATACAATGTGATCTAAACAACTGATTTAAGTAATCATGGTATCGACCTACGGTTTAAAAAACAGGTTAAAAAAAATTACCAGATGACGGTTAATGAGTTGAAGTTTAACACAGTTGAATTGCAGGAAATCATAACAAAAGCGATTCAGTATTATCAGATACAAATAAAAATAGTAAAAATGTGTAATTTTAATAATTTCTACGCAGCTACTAGAACCTGGGAGGAACAGTTTAGGTAGGCACTTATATAAATCTTAAATCAAAACAGCGTTATCTTATGTCGCCGGCGCCGTCTGACCCCGCTATCAGGCTTACGTCAGCTCGGCAAATATAGGATACCTAGCCCGTGCTATAATCTAGAAATATGGCTTTCTGATAAACACCAGGTCAAAAAACTCTGAGAAAAAGGACGCACGCTCGAGAAACATGTATATGATCGGTGAATATTAAACACTGACTCAAACAGAGATTGTAAACAACTTTCAAGTTTTTATGATTCTGCGTTTTGTTAAATTACTGTTATATCTTACATTTACATACACGTTCATTGTACAATGCTATCATTTGATTAGAACTCGATACTTTATCTAATTGTCGAACCTCTGAATGCGAACCGTTCAATTCGAAGCTGAACCCATTAGCCCTGCAATTAATTACCATTCGACGGCTTGAACAGTTAAACTTTAACTATTAAGTCATTAATATCTGAATTTCTCAGAACTTCCGGCCATTGACGCCATTTCGCTCTTCCCGCCATTTCAGGCATAACAAGATGGCGAATGGCGGGAAACAATTGATGGAAACGCACGTGGCCAGTTAAATTCAGTTACTGTTTATATTTACAGTCGCGGGCAAGTTTGTGAGGCAAGCTAAACAACATTAACGTTCGACTCTGTGGTCGCTAACAGGTAGAAGCCTTTGATATCCGTAGATATGAACCCAATATTTGCATTGGGATCGCTTTGATAGATGGCGATAAAATGACTGCGCATACATTCGTTACATCAATGAACGGAGTAGCACATTTCTCAGAAACGTAAACGTAATTACACGTTCTCCAAAAATAAGTTCAAATTGCATATTGCTACACGACACCCTCGTTTACATTCAAAACGCACGAGACCTCATTATAATATTTTGACATCATAAAGGTAAAATAAATTGGGGACAAGCAATACAATAAATCTCGCCATTATTACTCATTCACAAAGACGTTACAATAGAAATTTTGCAAAAGGAAAAGGAAGTGTCCCAGGAGAGTGCCCTGTGATACGCCACAAGTCGTAACGCCTAAATAAATACAAATGCGTGTGTTGGATTGTGAGAATTGATATTTATGGTCGAAAAAACGGTACCCCACTGTGAGACAGCTGCCTACACTCGGGAAAAAAATGGAGGACCTTTTTAAAAATTATGTTGTGTGAGTCGAAGGCCGGAGTCAGAGCCATAATTGATATACGCCCGTTTGAACAGAATATGATGATAATGTTTATATAATTAATAATTGTTTCGTGTGGCGTAATTATCTCTTCAAAGCTGATACACTGCTTTAATCTTCGTTAACTCTTTTGTACTACTTCATATATGAGTAATTATTTAATCAAAATATGCTTTTATAAATAATATTACGATCATTGATTTAATATAATGATTTTGTTACAGATATATCAGCTGCCAGTATTTTTTCTCTTCGTTATTAGTAAGTACTTACATAATATTTTTACCATAAAACATAAAATATTATCAATAACATATACAAACATATTTTATATCATTAAATTACGAGCCTTAGGTTAGTTGAAAAAGTGAAGTATCTAGTTTTGAACGTCTATCTTAACTTCTATCTTTAAATTTTTCTCTCATCCTACTGATATTATAAATATCGATGTTTGTTGCTGACCGGATTTGAATGAAATTTTACACACAGATAGCTTTTAACCTAGAGTCAGTGTTTATTATGCTTTCAATGTCTAGAGTAGATAAACACATACGATCCTTTTACAGGCGAAACCGAGGGTCACAGCTACAAAGTATGATTAAAAATGATAACAATGACATGTTCCCCACCCCGTGGAATGATTCAGTGTTCTTTAATGTGATCGTTCGTTAGTGAGCGAGCTCTCAGCTCGCAGGTTGTGTACAAATTAATAACAACTCGTTAATATTGCGTGCCACTCCCATTTGCATACAAATGAAATCCTGCAAAACTAATAGAGAGCGCGTTACTCAGAGTTCTCGAATTATAATTACTTGATGTTGAACGTCGTGAATAGCTTTGTGGTCGAGTCTATTTAAACTATTGTCTACACATTATGTATTGTTTCATTAAAAAAGCTTGATATTGAGTTAAATTATAATTTACAAAACGGAAAACCGACTTCAAATGCCACGGTAGTCATTTTCAGTACCAAGTTTGAGGTGTTTATTTCCATATCTCTGGAGATAAGAAAATAGGACCAATCGAAAAGTATACTCTCTCAAATAAAAGTGTATTTTCTGATTTGGTTAATAATTTAATGTCTGCGGTAACAAAGATTTAAAAAAAATTGGAGTTGAATTGAGAACTTCGTCCTCTTTTGAAGTCGGTTGAAAACTAGCCTTATGACTTTAAATACCATGTTTTGATTTTTACATGACATATTTTATAACTTTTAGCATATGACTTTTAGAATTTTGTTCTAGTCTGATTGCTGTTAATTTACTTACTCACTCACTTTCGGAAATATTCCGTATAATATAAAGTGAGTTTTCGTAGTAATCTCCACGTCACCGTTCATCATTGCCCTCTCGAGGAGGTATTATAATGATTTTATTCATCGGTTTGCAACAGCCGAAATTTACGACGACGAATCTCGTTTACTCGGAATTCCGATTTATTTGCATAGAACTTATTCAAATTCAATGTTATGCTTGTTTTGTGATCATAAAATTCAATATTGGAATAATTTCTCGGAAATTCTGTTACAACAGATGAATGATTAGGTTAACAAGAACGGGTTGTTGACATTTCGTGTTAATGAGATTTACATTTAATTATATTAGATTGTTAAGATAACGAACTGTATTACAACATTATTGGATATAATGAGCTGCTATTCTAAAAGCATTAACAGACGATCGAATATGGTGCGGTCCGCACCGCGAACTTGGTGCGCTCCGGACCATATTCGATGTGATCAGCGGTCCGCCGCACGTTATTATTATTAGTGGCGTTGCGCTCGGTTCGTGGTTTTTCCAAAGGATTTGGTGCGTTCCACACTAAGTTCGCTCGTGTGGCTGAACCATAAGGTCAGACGTCTTCAATCATTCACTATTTAAATATTCATCAAAATAATGTTCTGTATTTTATTAAGTTATTTATTTAAATAATGACATCATATCCTTAAATATGCAGCAATCCTTAAGTCTGTTTTGCAATTAATATTTTAACATTAACTTAATATTTTCTTAATCTGATTAAATGTAAATAGAGAGTAAAAATAGTAACATTGGTAATATAGTTTTTCACATATGTCTGGACGTTAACTTTTTCAAAGCTCAGCTCCTGTTCAACAACGTCCCATTTAGCCGTGACATCGATTATCTCCGGTCGATTATCCGAAATCTCTACATTAACAGAAGTAAACACGTCAAACCGTAGTTTTCTATTTTGTGTGGTGCCATGACGAATGCATTTTAGACAAGGAAAACAAACAGTTGTGGTCGCAGACGGTTTGTTTGGGCGAAAGGATGCGGGCTCGGATATAATAAACCAGTGTTACAATATGCAGGTACTATTTGTCTCGATGACAGCAATCCTGACTTGGCTTATGTGAGAGTTAACAATAAGACAATTGAGAAATCACGCACACTTCTTCTTGATCGAAATCGGCCAAATAATATGTTCTTCGAGACTAATATTTTTAATTAAGTTTCACAAGGGTAATCATAAATATGGATATAAACATTATTGACGACCTCACAAACTAAAAATAAAAACCGGCTAAGTCGAGTTGAACTCGCCCACCGAGGCTTCCGTACCAACGTTGGTACGTACCAATTAAGCTAGAACTCTAAATTGTATCATCGCTCATTATGCTCAGGGGTCTACCTTAATTGGCGTAAACTATGTATGTATGGGGGCACCCTTTAACTTTTTTTAATGTTTGTATTTTTTTCTTAATTTTTGCTGTAAAACCGTGCTTCTTGCCAAATTTCATGATTCTAGGTCAATGGGAAGTACCCTTATAGGTTTTCGACCCAAAACCTATAGGGTACTTCCGGTTGACCTAGAATTGTCAATTTTGGTTAAAAACAAGGTCTTACAGCACAAATAAAGGTAAAATTCCGAAAAATAAAAAAGTTGAAATTTAAGGTATACATTTTGGTACTAAGAAGTTTTCTCGAAAATCTAAATTTGCCCATATCTGTTCATTGACTCAAGACCTTGATTTTTATTCACCCAATAGGGACTATAGACTTCAGTATCAGGTATAAATTTCATCTTGCTATGTCCACCTGTTCCTGAGAAAATCAGTAGTGGTAAATCGGTAGTAAACACACGGACAGACGGACAGACAGACGGACAGACAAACGGACAGACAGACGAACAGACAGACAGACAGACGGACAAGAATGTGATCTTATAAGGGTTCCTTTTTTACCTTTTGAGGTATGGAACCCTAATTAAACAAATACTACTGGCACTTTTATCGCTTATGACAATCTCTTCCAAAAACCTAAGATTATGTGCAAAATAAAAATATATAACTACCACAGTAATAAAAGTAATGTGGCATATGGAAACATTTCAGTTTTCATCGTGATGATCAACATAAAGTCATATAAATAAAAAATATAAAGTCATAATCAAGTAGTATCCCAAGCCACTGTGAAATAACGAAAAATCGAATTCTAGACGAGTCAATATCTAAATCGGAAACAATAGTTGCATCCCCATACATCAACAATGACAATCGATTTCTGAAGGGGGCGTGTGAAGGAGACATTTTGAGACGTTTTACTTTTAAAAAATAGAATATGGTCGTGCCACCCACATCTTCCCAAACGTACAATACTCAGTTGGTAGTTCGTATTCATGCATTCGATGAGCTCACACTAGCAGTTAGGGCAAACTCATTGAATATAACCAATGTTTATTTATTCAGCTCTCTCGTTATAGTTTGTAGGACTTATCTATAGAAACGGTCATAAATATGTCGAGATACATTTGGAATTCATGAGACAGCGTCAACGTTGAGAATTGAGGTGGTGCCCACACGACAGGTAGCTCTAGATAATTAGAAGTGATTATAATTTACTAAGCTCACGCCCGGAGCAACGAGGCGTTTTAACGATCTTTTATATCTAAAATTGTAATCAGTATTGAAATCTGCATGCGTAATGTAGAGTACACTCACAAGCAAAATAATGTGTGTTAATATTTCTATAGATGCTGCAATGACAATGGAATAAACAAACCTATACAAACATATAAATCTATTTTGAAAGGCTATACCAAATGATGATAAATAATATACATAGATAAGGTCTAATGAGACAAACTTGCTTAAATCGTGTATACAATAGAAAGAAAGAAAATAAACAGCCACAAAATGTTACAGACCCCTTAAGATCCAAACCAATAGGTAGCCAGGATTTACGTTTTCTAGCCATTGCCACATTTGTTCTAACTTCTAAGCAGGGTTTTTATGGTATTTGCTTCACCTCGCACTGCCGTTGTGTGACCGTCAGTACCGTAACCATAAAGCAGCGAGGTGCGAGCCAAGGCTGCGCCGTCGCATTGCCTACGGCCTACGCACACCTTATGCTCCCACACTGCGCAGACAAACTTATTCTGACCACCTAGCAGTTCTTATTGTAGTCCTACTTACTTCTGATACCGGGCTAAAGTATAATACTTATTCTGAAAAGGCTGCACCTCACAGAATCTTTATGACAACTCTAAATCAGATAACAAATGCCTTTATTTGAGCCTAACCACATTTGCAAGCAAACTTGTCACGAATCACGACTGACTTTGTGAATTCATAACTTCAATAAGTAGGGCCTTTGTATAGTGCTGTGATCTGATCTACAGTATGTTTCTATGATCAAAACGATTTAATTCAAGCTTGAATAATCACACTAAGTGACATCTTCAGTCCATATATTTCTTTCAAGTTCTACTTCAAGTCGATAATTCTGCACTAGACCCTCGTAAGGACTATAATAGAAGCGTTTACTGTCGACGAAATATTCAGGACCGCCCTATTCGATATCGAGATGGTATTGCATACCATTTCCTTACGATACGTTCCTTCACCGAGCGACTGCAAGCATAAGTTGGTTATCTTAAACCTCAACAGACTTGTCCATATCTTTGTACATTTCAAATTTGAACTTTAACAGGTTGTAATAGAACCCTCGTTGAGTATTTAGGTAGGGTTGTAGATAATGTAAACTAAAACGAGCAGACGCCTTCCACGTCCTGCCGTGTCGGCCGGAACATAAACATTGTGTTAAATAAATCATCGGAGACATGCCTCGGGATATTTTTAACCTTTTCACCCGATTGTGGATTGCCAGTGTTTGTTTTATGATGTTACCTAAATATAAGTATTTTCTATAGGTGGTAGAAGCATTACATCGATATTCCACCTGACTTGCTACCAAAAAGTAGCTTACCACCATAAAAGAAAAATCTGCTGCCATAACCATACGGTGTTCCAGCAGCACACAGCTCTTGAGAATTAGACCATTCTAGGCCTAGCGTGTTCACCATCTTCGACCACATTATCATCGCTTACCACCAGGTGAGATAGTAGTCAACGCTAGCCTATCAGATATAAAAAATATCTTGCAGAGGCTGATTTATGCACATTTTGTTGACTAAAGACCCGTATAACAATGCATTTGATAAAGTGCTCTCGGGGTCTCGAACCTACTTACTATTAATTCTTGTAGTCGTGTCTCCTACTCGTTCCTCGTTATCAACTTTCATTTTACTTTGACACAACGATAAATCAATAGCTTTATCACCGTCTTCATGGTTCAAATTATTGTTTTCCATAAAGGCGATGCCTAAAGTAACCGATAAGTGGTTCGAGTCAATGTAACGCCTCAGGGCCATTCAAAAGGTTGCGAGCTATAAAAGATTAGGAAAGCGATATAAACGATTTCTCATTCGAGCCGAGCAAATAAATCTCCGGCAGCCATTGTCAACTGTCACGGCCCGAACCGCAAATCATACGCATTTATAATTCAAATATTCGAACATAAAACTAGCGTATAATACGATCCGCCTACGAGCGTCGCGTCGTAACCCGAGCTTAAACAAACCGACCGCAGAGGACCGCTCGCCATACGGTACACGGTTTTTTTTAGCAGAATCCAGACATTCTTATTTTTTATTCCTTTTTCTCGTGAGGCAACTCTGTCTTTTTGGCGCGCTCTACACGATGCTGAGTCGCTCGCCCGATGGAGACATCCGATAGTGGATGCAAAACCGGATTGATAGCGCTAGGTGGCGCGCCCGGGTGACGTTTATTGCCCGCCCCGGAGTTATGGACGAACGATCGCAGAAACTTCGCTGAAAACTACTTTATTGGCACCACTCCAGAAAAGTTAAGGGAAGCTGCGTCGACTCCTCCGTGCCAGCTTAATTCATTCATTGCTCAGCTGGAAATATCACATTTTTCTATAATGGCAAATGGTGCTGCCAGAGCTCGCTAGTAAATCTCATCAGTATGACAAACACTCAAAAGACTATAGATATGCTTATATTTTATGGCACTTATGGTCCTTCAATTCCATTCTATTTCCGCAAACAATTAAATTGTTCTGGGTTCAGTCCAACTTTTTTAAACAATGACTACCCTGCAAAGTTTTGACAACTTCATCTTAAAATCCGAACAACAATGGACGTCAAAACAATAAGCGAGTGCGCGAATCTCCCAACAAGGGAGAACGTTTCTAAAGAAATTTGCAAAAAAAGTGAGTCATTATAAGCGACGCCTCGGTTGTTGTGTAAACATCCGTTGGATTCGAACGCATTCATGGGATGCCATCGCGGCACGCTCTTTTTTTGGCATTTTGCGAGAAGATTTATGGGCAGTGACAAAGTCAATTTCATGGGACGACGGGATGGAGATAAGGCACGGTCGCCACCTCCTGCGACTTTATGACGGAGCCATGCGGGGCTTTTAGCTCAAATTGTCCTTGGGTAAACATTTACCTGCCAATTGTGACGGATGGTTTCCGCCATTGTTGGAGATGCGTTGTCCACAAACAATTCAATTTCTACGGAAAGTCGACATAGATGGCGAAAAAAGTGCAAATGATAGTAAGGCACGTTAAGTGGCTGTTAGATAACAATAAGTTAAATTAAGCTATGTTACAATGTAACAATACGCTTTAAAATATTAAATTTAATATCTGAATCGGAATAATCTAAGTTTCTTTAATCTGTGCCGGATGTTGGTATTCAAGATATTAATATTCTGAATGTTTCCAATGGCTGTGGTGATATAAACGCACACCAGCCAATTCTCTGATAAATTTACAACCGACGCCGTATTTATTATAGGCCTGAGAGTTTTATGGCATTAAGTTACGCGAATATGTAAAATCCAATCCGATTTTTTAAACTTCAAACGATTTCCGATCACGGCTCATATGTTTGGTGACGTTCGAAGCCCGTCCGTGATCTAAATAAGTATTTAGAAGAATGTCTCCGTCTATTAGTAATTAATATGTCACCGAGCGGTCCGGTTAGCTCCCAGAAGAGAAGTTTCAGGGAAACGCTCGCGACTAATAATATTATCACTACAAATATCTCACGTCCTCGCGACTCGTTCTACGAAACTTGAATCTTTTTTGTCGCCAGCTACCCTGTCATTTCATCCGAGCATTTTTCATCCCGCTTATTACGTACCCAAATATCGTGTTACGAGTGCACCTGTTGAGCGAGCTGCGAGATCCACAGGTACTAATATCACCCGATACGTGTATCAATTTGACGTTTGTGACGTTATTTTTGGCGCGAACAGTGAGTGTTACCCGCTCGCATGGCGTTCCCCATCACTCGGTCGCGTAATGAGGAGATGCGTTGATACTGACAGGTCTGCCAGGCGCCCGACGCGAGACATGGCGCTTAACGAGCTGTCCTTCAATAAAACGAAAAAAATCGAACACACGTCCGCGCGTCTTATTCGAGATATTTGTCGAGTTGTTCTCGTTCCAATTACTGGGATCGGGAGCGCACGACGGAGTGTAATCGATTAATCTGTCACGAACTCGCGCGACACGTTCGATTGAAACAAATAATCGATCGATAACGAAACTCGTGCTTATAATAAACAATAAATGCAAATGCGTTTGCGGAAAAAATTGTCTATAGCTCATGTTAATGTTTTAGATCAAGATTTTTTTCGTCAGCCTCTTCAATAAAATGTTGATGACTCATAAAAATATCAACTCAATTTAAAACGTAACCGACATTGCCACTATATAAAATGAAATATTGGTTGCGATATCACATTTCAGAATAACGATCGATCATAAAGCTCCAGCTACACGAGCACTCCATCTTGCCGATGCGATCTCGCTCGTTATTCCCGCTAGATATGCTGCAGCGCCATTATTTCCGACCTGACTTGGAAGCAGCCACTTCACACAGTCGCCAAGCGTAGGTGGTCGGTATCTGACCGAGCCGGGCCGCCACGTCCCGGAGACTGGCCTGAGTCAACATATCTCGCTGCGCTTTTGTCACTACACTATTGTCAAGAAACAACGCGACAAATAAAAGACCTCCATCTCGAGACGTTCCCTCGCCACCGACGACGTTCCAGTAAAATCTCCGCGAGTGCATTCGATATATTTTTAAATTAAGAACTGTCGTAAAACGCCGGTAAACCTCTGTTTTCGCAAACATTAGTCCTACGCATTCTGTTCGTCTTTACGACTGCATTAACATATAGATGTCGCATGATACGAAAAATATAGGATCTGGCAACACCGTCCACTCTGAAAACGCCATTTACAGAATCGATATTGTTCGCAATAAGAAAGCTCTTTTACGCAATATTTGATATTGTCGTTTTGTGATTTGAAATAGACTCCTACGCTTGTTTCCGTATAAAGTTTTTATCGCACGAGTTTATGAGACCGTAAAGATTTACTCATGTTCAGCATTTGATTACCCTCGGTCGAGAGCTATGGCTCGGCTTATGAATGAATTTACCTAGTTTCGTCGTATGAAATCCCCATCGGTCTTTAGTTTCATAGTTTGCACACGTCTATAAATATTTTCCGAATAAATAAGCAATATAAATACATTTAGATTAACAAGCGCATTAAATATATTGAGTTTATATCTTGCAGTGAGCAACTCAGCCGGTTCAGTGGCACTCGCAAGCGGCATATATATGCAAATATAATTTTATTGAGACCAATAAAGATAGCGAGAGCTAGCACTTTATAATACTGGCCCTCCTTCACTTCATATTTTTCACACTTTTAACAGCAGTTGCAGATTGCAATATGCATAATATGTTGTATTGTCCTTTCATTGAGAATGCAGCACTCGAGTTAAAATTAATGAAACGCATCATGCTTGTAAAGAGTTAAGAGCAGTTCTAAATGACAGCTATTTACGTGCAGGCCATGCGACCGTTGTCTCGGCTCGGTGCATTGTGCGAACATCATTATTAAGCTCGTTTCACACGCAACAGTAACAATTATTCACGCGGACAAGCATTAATTCACTTTTACGCATAAACCAGACGCATTGAATCTTAGCACCTCGTCCACCGTTTTACCCTGACCCTCCCTATTTGTGGGAACGCGAATAAAATATGTTCGAGAGGATCCCTGCCAAAGGGCCGTCGTAGATTGGTCGATGGGTGTTGAATGAGTAATGCAACGTTTGCACGAGGACAATTACTGGCCAGGCCGTGTAAGCGATCGGTTAATTATGAACCATTGCAATGTCTGCTTTGTCATTTATAATCACTACCAGTTATTGCGCCTGTCGCTCTTCACTGGTTAATATTTAACTAGTATCAAATCATTATTGTACTGGTATTAAATTGGTTTCGCTAAAACATCAACAAATAAATAAATAAATTATATGGTATGGTATTCCGAAGGAAAATATTGACACCTGACACCACGTCAGTAGTTGTTATTATAGTTTTTGTTGATGAAATTTAAACGCTGAATTTAGTTACGCAATTAGGATGAAAAAACGTGCGCCAAATGTTACTCGCGCGCATAAATATTCCGATTTCTTGTGTAGAATTTCTAAACGGACCGGTACTCATCAATGGGTACTTACAGTTACAAGCTTAACATCCTACGAATATCATAAAGGCGAAAGTTTGTTACCTCTTCACGCTAAAACTATTCACCCGATTGAGCTGAAATTTGGTAAGTAGATAGACCTTGGAACATCGACGTCATAACAATGGAATAACACATACGGTACTTTTTATCCCGATATTCATACGGGAACGATGTCTACGCGGGTAAAACTGCGGGGCACAGCTAGGCTATCCATAAAATATAGGAGAAAATGAGCAGCTAACTGTCCCGTGCAGGAGGCAGCACGCCGGAATGTGTATGATTAGTATTCATATCAGCGCGAGCGCGCGTGAGCAGCACACGCGGATTTACCCACGACACCTCTGCTAGAGTTGAGCCTCTTTCTGTTGTCTCGCTGTCCCACTAGCTGATTTACATTTTCCTGTCAAGTGACTGGAATCGTGTACATATTTTTACAAGCGATACGTATTTTTATTATGAAGTAATTACTCGTTGCTTTCCATCTTATGAAATCCTGGTTATGTCCCTGTAATGATCCAAGGTATTTTGCAATAATAAAATTGATAAACTTAATTTAAACCCACGGTGCTATAAGATTTAGTGAGTTTTGGTTGCAGACTACATATTCCAGTCGAGGAATATGATAAAAGAACTTCTGAACATCAGCATAGTGTTGAAAGAAGAAAATACAAAACTCCGTTAGTAAACTACAGAGTAAAAGCACATCGCATTAGTCTCGTTGGAAGTTAGGAAGTTATTGTCCGTCTGGTCGTTTAAAATTAAAATGCGTGATAAAACATATTTTATTTGAAATATAATTTCAAATTTCATTATTTCACAATTTTTTGAATAAAAATTGTCTGAAGTACTGAAACATCCACTGGGTTGCGGGTGCTCGTAATAGTATAGTTGGCAACCCTACATTAATCAGGGGAATTAAACATGTGTTTTAAGTGTGACGTTCGACGTCTAGATGAAAGCTAAATGGCTCAATACCTTTGTTTTTTTTTGTAAATTCAAAGCAATAAGTTATGTTATATCTATAATATTTTTTATTGAATATGATCTATTTAATGTAATTTGACGAGTGTAAGTGCAAATTTTTAATTTGCCCACATACTGAATAAATGCTTTGACTTTGACTTAAATGGTTAGTTACCCTAAAAGTTGGCAATAAACTAAAATGTATGTCACCACACTACATCTATATGGCCCATGAATTATTAATTTATTGAATTATCGAAACTGGCTCCGCAATTATTCGCGGATTATAAAAGCTTGATAAATAATAATGATGTTATAAATCCATCTCGCTATGCGAGGCCATGTTGATTTACCTGCTTGTCTTGCCTTCATTTAAATAAATTACTTGATTCGTATATTAGGTAGGTTACCTACTTTTATAGGTACTTGCGTAAAGAGGTAATAATCACTTACATACATGTTTAGTAAGTACTAAGTATTTTTATTGCAGTTGTAGGTAGTGATCTATTCTAACATACAATGGATCTTTGCAATGTTGTTTTGAAATAGATTTAAAATGAAATTATACTACATATTACAATATTAATGTTGTGAGATGCTTATTCAACCTTGCGCAGTACAAAAAGCAGTCACTAACATAATTAAGATAGTTTTAAAACTAAAACAACCGACTTTAATGCCCCGCGAGTCAATTTCAGTAGCAAGTTTGAGACGTTTATCGTCATATCTCTGGAGATACTACTCAGATCTCGATGAAATTACAACGGGACTACCTCGAAAACGTACCCTATCGATAACAAAAAGGATCATTCGAATTGGTTCGGAATTGACGGAGTAATCGCGTAACACAAACACAAAAAGAAAAAAAAACATACAGACGAATTGAGAACCTCCTATGTTTTTGGAAGTCGGTTGAAAAGCGATAGCGTTCTATCCAAGGTATGCTATGCTACATACCTACCACGGTCCATGTTGGTGATTACATCTGTCGCAACACACTTCTATTCAACATTCCTTTATGGCATAATCACGTTATGCATTTTGTCTCAGGCTAAAGATGTATCAATTCTCAATCTTCATCCCGAAATACTCCGTATAGATATACTCTTAAAATCTTCTGTAATGGACGTAAAAGGCCATGGAATAAAAATGTATACGTCCACCAATAATTAATAACAAATATAAAAATGTTATCGTAGATGCACAGACTGCGCAGTAGATCTATGTAGAGCAAAACAAAACTATGTACATAGAAAGATGTATACACATAATATTCAATGTATATAAGGTTGTGCGAACTCTTAAAAACACATGGCATCAGAGGAAGCGGATACTGTATACGGTGTGTGCTTATTGGAGAATTTGGAGAGTAGCCGAGGATATATGTCAGTCGTCTTTTATAACACGGATGGGTTGACGATATCGCTAAGATAAGTACATAATTAAGATAGTACGAAAACTAAAACAACCGACTTCCATGCCCCGCGAGCAATTGCAGCAGCAAGTTTGAGACGTTTATCGTCATATCTCTGGGGATACTTATTAGATCTTGCTGAAATTACAATGGGACTACCTCGGAAATGTACCCTACCGATTAAAATAAGAATCAATTTAATCGGTTCATAATTGACGGAGTAATCGCGTAACATACATACAAATAAAATAAAAATAGAATTAAATTTAAAAAAGCATACAGACGAATTGATAACCTCCTTCTTTTTGGAAGTCAGTTGAAAAAGGAGAGGGTCACAGAACAGACATGATATTCGATAACAGCGTAGATAGAGGCATATACAAAACTTCACTGAGGAAACGATTTAGGTCGTTACTCGTTCGTTCGTCCATCATGATGTACCTAATAGGTATACTACACCATTGTCTACATACCCATGTACTTTCATGTAATATTTTAATGTGTCATGTATTAAAATAGCATTAGCCTGGAATATTGTTATTTGCAAATATTTACGCTTCATGCATCCTCTTATATCTAACCACAATCCAGCCGCAACGTTCATACGCCATAGTTGGTACACAAAATGGCGGCCATTGAAAATACAAGCTCTAATAAGAGGTGCATATTTGTTTAATCAGTTGATGCGACCCGCGACTGCACACACACTGTACAAACATACGGACAGACAAACAGACAAACACGGGGGCAAACATGTAACTGGCCGGTTGTGTTACGTTTGAACAACGCATATTTGTGTGCTCGCCGTCTTTTAATATTTCACTGGTTTTGGGATTTTGTGTCGGATGATTGAATGATTTCACGTTTATGTATCTACTTTACGAGTCTGATTGATTTAATCTACGCTACTGCTGCTACTAAGTTTCCTTGAGAGAACCACCCCATTGTCAGTCATAGGTAATTTACAGTCACGTTTTTCTGCGATATTATGTTTTTCTTGTAATATTGCTGAATTCTCAAAGAATAACATTGAATGAATATTTAAGATACTTTAAAAACTAAAAACCTGATTTCACATGTCGCGCGACTCGCGAGTCTGTTCCAGTAGCAAGTTTGAAACGTTTATTGCTATATCTCTGGAGATATTCTATCGTGATTAAACGGAAATGGGTGGTCCATTTCCGTTTATTTAGATATTTTAGGTTATTGAGATAAAGTAAAAAGATAAACCCAACCAAAGAAAAAATAATCATTCAAATCTGTTCACAATTGACGGAGTAATCGCGTGATAAACTAAAAATAACATACATACGAATTGAGAACCTCCTTCTTTTTAGAAGTAGGCTGATAATTGAACTAGATTCCGGTGAGGTACCTAGCTATATCAGGCCGTAACCACAGAATCTGTGTTCTGTGGCCGTAACGTAGAGCTGCATATTTCAACGAGGTTGCACCCGCGATCTTGACTACAATCAACGACATATCGTTGACTCATCCTGCTGGTAGACGACCAACGGTACAATGAAACATACTAATAAATAACTAGGGGGTCATTGCCACCACATGGTTACCTGCTGCTACCGATTGTAGTCTGTAGTCTTGATCCCCTTCACGTGATCCCTGGTTGGTGCTAAATGCGTTACTATTGGTGGATGGCAAGTTCCAGCAAGAGTTTTGAGGCCCAGTGGTGAAATGAGAGAACGGTCTGCTTCGATGTCAAAGCTAGGATGGATTCAAATCCCCGCCGTGCACTAATGGATTTCTATCGAAAAGTGTATGAGCACATTTCACAGTCGCCCTCTGGAAAAGGAAAAAAAACATCGATAAGAAACTCCTGGTATGGTGGTAGGACACTATCTAGTGTCCGTCTGGCCAGTAACTACCCTCAAGTTGGAAAATCTGTCACCAAACATCTAAAAGTGGGTTCCGGCAGCTGTCCTTAAGAGCCAGTTTCCATTCTAGGACTAGCGTGCTTGGGGGCCTGTGTGGCGACTGTTTCTTACAAGTCGACAGTGGGCCAACCAGGCTTCCTTATGTCAAGTGCTTTGTGAAGCATATTTTTTATATTTTACTATACTGTATAATAATTTTGGTGCCCCCTGCAACTGCCGCCCGGGGAAGGTGCCCCCCGGTTCCCCCCCCCCCCTGATCCGGGGCTAGGAGAGATAGTTGTCAAAAGCAGTCTATACAATATAAAAAATAGCAAAGCTAAGTAGTTTGATGATAGTTCCGCTATGTGGGTTGGAATAAAGTATTTAAAGTTCAACTTATGTAGAAACTTCTCACCGCGCCGTCTTCCTTTTTTAGACACGCACGACCTTAGACCGCAGCGTCACGTAACATCAGGTAAGACAGTGAGTAAAGGCTTGTTCCAGCATAAAAAATATTGTAGTTATTAATTCGCATGATGATGCGGGTGTAATCAGAGGTCGCATCGCCGCATGCGTAGAATGGTGAATACTTTTTTGGCACCTTTTATATTTCTGCCGGCAGTTAGCACGCCACCATGCATTCAATGGATATCAATGGTAATCATTATATTAAATTGATGGCACGCGGTAAGATTGTTTGATGTGTTGCGTCCAATGTTCAACCATTGATGGAAGTTTTAGAAGATAAAAATCCTTTGAGACCTTCTGTTAAAAAAAAGTATGGTGGTCGTACGCGTATATATGCGACGATAGATATAAAATTAAATTAAATTAATAACGTGTAAGTTCAATATTATATGATATCAAATAATCCAATGAAACTACACTCACAGGAAAAGGACTTTAAATTTTTCTATGCTACAGGTCGCAGGCGCACATCTCAATCTAAAGCTCCATACTCATCTACTTACATAAAGGTGTATTACTCGGTAGTTATACTCGAAAGCGAGTAAAAATCAACGTATGGACCGCAAACACCAGCCTGCCTCCAGAGTTCAATCAATCGAGGCCTACACTCTCCCATGTAGGGGAGTGTGCTCAACACACTCGAGGTTATACCTCCTTGCCTCCAGAGTTATACGTGCCACAGCATCTACTATACATTGACGTGACGCTTATGAGAGCCTCTTGTTTGTCGAAATTGTACTTCGCCTAGTATAGACACATGGTAATCGCAGGACTAGATAAACTAAATATATTGACAGCAAGTTGCTTGATTATCGTAAACAACTGAATTCACTACCCTTCGCAAGAGACACGCTCAATTACTCCCTCCTCCTGAGGATGATAAATCAGCACTCGCGGTACAAATTAGAGCACCTGGTAACGTCGCAGGTAATTTATGCCACCATTATACCGCTTATTACCGGTTATTCATAGGACAGCTACCAGCCGTGGAACTTCGAGAATTTCAGGACTCAATTATGCGTCATTTCAATATATATTTTTATTAAACTATAGCTTTGAGATGAGAAGGTTTGTAGATTGAGTTTATGGGACCGATAGTGTTTTCGCTAAGGCAATGTTCTTGTTCAATTTAAAAGGCATGTGCTTCGAACATGTCTCAACCTTTCTACATAGTCCTAGAGGACCGTAGTACTAGTATTATTTATTCTGTGCCCGTAAGTTATGCTCTTTCCATACTTTCTTAACGTCTAATCCACAGATAGGTATTTATTGATTAAGATCAATAGGTTTTGATTATTCTGGCTGATTTTCTATATCACAACTTTGGGCCAGTATCACCGGTTCCAGATATAGTTCCAGATATTACGAACTTATCTAATATATTTTTGGAAAACTTTTATATCGTGTCTTAAGTCGGATGTATCATTTTAACATGAACCGTTGACACTGGCCCTCATTTTAATAATCAAAGTATCACCGAAGCTACACAAATAACATTTGATAAAAACTCTGGAAATTCAATCAAAATTAATCCATTGATCAGATTTCTAGCTGAAATCAATGAAACAAATAATGCCGTTGGTACACGGCGCGACACAAATCGTGCGACAAACGCGCGCCATGCACCGCTGCCCGCAGGTTTAAACTTTTAGCCGATTGAAACCGAACATTTCGGGATTTCAGTTTTGTTCTATCGGCTTCCGTCGCTTTTTATTTTCAGTCGTTTTCTGTCTACCTATAGTATAAAAGGAACTTTAGAAAATAATGCTAGCCAATCCAGAATCTGTAGTTTATTTAACTCCTGTGAAGGTCTTGAATTTGATACTACGTGTAATAAATATACAGGATATCGGTTTTAATATGGTCAAAACGTTATTACTTTGGACTGACAAGCACCTTACCACCATCTCACTTGATGTTTAAAGAGACAATACAGAGTGTCGTGCTTGTCTGAGATTGCACAGCAGTAACACAAGATATAACGGTATAACCAACAATCGCTGTCTGGATCCGTATTTTTGCGTCCGGAGCTAAAAATAGAATTATCTGACTTGACTGAAGCACCACCATAACTATGACAGATATTTTTTTTATTGGCTCAGCTAATCAATGCATTCTTTGTAGCTCTTTTATTCTTCTCTATATTCTTCTCTATATAGATTAGTCCAGTAACATAACTTGATCAGATCACGATCACATTACTATGAAATGAGTCAATAAGTATTCATACATGGACCGACAGGTAGCGCCGGATCTATTAGGACTTTCCGACTAATTGGCGGACGTCTGCGCGACTAAACGTGCATTTAGTATGCGACCAGCGACGACAATGTGCGATGAGTCGCGCGTTATTGCGACTTGTTTGTAAATCTATATTAATATTAATAATGATTGGTTGATAGATTTTGTATGTCTGTACGGATATTACTTTTATACTTCTCATAAGCTTAGAAACTGTCAAAAATATAGAGAGATTAAGAGGGAGGATAAAATGTTTTCTACCCACGCGGGTGAAACCATGGTACGCAACAAGTATCTCCTATTTTTTATTGTAGCTAGGCAAGCATTTGACCAACATTTCACCTGATGTACTAAGTGAAGATATTATCGACGATATAGCACGCTTGCCTAGAAGGTACCAGTTCACTCGCGATTTTAACACCCCCGGATTGTACTTAAAACAGAAAACAGAGACACTGGCAGGGAATTCCATTCCTTTGCTGTGCGTATGATAAATGTTGATGCAAAGCGCTTTGTGCGAAAGAATGAAGAATATCAACCGGAATATCAACCATGTATCGATGGCATATGTCTATACGTGCGATGGAAAAGAGGGACGTAGGAATTAATTCGTGCAGTTGGAAGGCCCTCTCCGAAATGTATCCGATAAAAGACCGATAAACTGGCGACTTTGCGACGATGCTCTAGGCATAAAGTTCAATAATAACTAACAAAAACACCTGCAAAATAATTATTGCCTATTATTACCTACAACATCTCAAAACATTCTACGTTATAATAATCGCAGTTACCAAATGTACCCACGGTAATCAGCTAAAAAACAATAAAAGATACGTGTCAAGCAGAGATATAAACCCATCACTTAACAACAATATCAAATTAAACATTGTAAACGGTTTATGATACCCGAAACCTGGCCATTTTATGACAAAAACTGGTCACGGTGTACGCTTCATTAAATTACAGACGAAGCCGACGGAAAAACTTGTTTATAGCTATTAATAAATATGTAGGTATATAAATAAGAATCAATTGCCTTGTGTAGGAAATATCAGCACTTTAGAAAGGCACGACCGACTTTGCTGAGTTTTCTAATTGTATTCGTAAATTCTCCGGAAAAGTCAGAATTTTGCATGGTACTTTTGTATGAAAATCTCAGTACTTACATTTGCACCCGTGAGAAGAGTACAATATTATAATGCGAGTGTGAATGTAAATTGTAGAGTCACCTCTATATGACTAATTTGCAAATTGATGCTTTATGGTAACTTAGTAACTTTTTTTTTTTTTTTTTTTTTTTATACGTTATAGGCTAGCGTTTGACCACTATCTCACCTGTTGGTAAGTGATGATGCGGTCGAAGATGGTAAGCACGCTAGGCCTAGAATGGGAACTGGCTCTCAAGGATAGCTGCCGGAACACATTAGATGTTTGGTGACAGATTTTCTAACTTGAGGGTGGTAGCTGGCCAGGCGGACACTAGATAGTGTCCTACCACCATGCAAATTGTATAATCTGTGCTCATAGATCGGCATAATTGAGGTGATTTTCGTTTTATTTGAAAATAGGTTCAGCAGTTCAACCGGAGTTGAAAGTATCCTTAAATTTACGCTCTTGGCTCCTTGTGTGTAAAATTTACGCTCTTGGCTCCTTGTGTGTAAAATTTCATCCAAATCCATTAAGCCGTTTTTGTATGATTGAGTTTAAATTTTCAGATAATATTATGATGTAAAAGTATAAATAATTACATATTATTATACTTTTAAGGGCAGATAACCCTTCAGTTGTAGCTACTGTAAAACGTTCTGAGGCGACTGTACTGTCCATCATTGTTAAGGTGACCACATTTTAAGCCGCATTTACAGAATTTGAAAAAATTAACTTAGCTACAACATGAACAAAATCCGGATCGATTGGTAGCAAAATTGTGTAAATTAGGGCTTAGATATAGGATATAGATTATTTCTTTTTGTAAATAAAATCCAGAGAACCTCAGAGAACTAAACCAAGCATTTACTTTGATTCACAAATACTACCTAATACTTTAATGGATTGTAAGACTGTGGTTTTAGTGTTTAACTGTTTACTTCATTTGCAGTTGTGCCTTGACTTCATTATTTATGACTTTTGTTATTCGCAATAATAATAATAAGGATAAGTTTAATTCAAAACAATTATATTGACAAATAAACAAATTATATATATATATATATATATATATATACAAGAAGTACTTGAATTATATATTTATACATAAGTTAAAACTTTCTGTACTTTATTAAACTAAAATTGCAACGAAATTGCAAGAAAATAATATAGCCTGTTTTTGCAAGCTTTTTGTAAAATACTGTAGATAAAACTAGACTTGCCTTATTAGTCATGATCAAAGATTTATTTAATAGGTACATGTTTTAAAGTTTAATATGACTAGAATTATGTTATTGTTTTTAATGAATTTCGTTATGTTATTTAAATAAACAACAAATAACTTACCGCGTTTAGTAGCCACATAAAATTAATTAACACCGTCAGAAATGTAAATAAGAATTAAATTACGCCCACGACTTTACAAATTGATATTTCTACTTAACAGCCGCGATATATTTAAAAATTATCGATAAAATATCCAAACGCGTAGCGTATCGATATGAGTATATATCGGGGGTATCTCGATTCGATCGTAAACATCGAGAGGTGTGAATGTTTACTATCGAATTTGCATTTAAATATAATATTGATCGAGCGTTCACCTCTAGGCGTAAATTATAATAACTCTGCTAATAAATGTGTATTTATATAATCACGTATTTTATCATAATGTTACTCGTGCGGGGCTAGGTAAATATTAGGTAGGTAATTTGTTTGTAGAAGCAAAGGTTAAGTAAGTTTAATTGAGAATAATATTGGGAATTCGTAATATAGTTTTGGCGTCACTATGCCCTACGCATTTGTTTACTTGCCCGTGATATTAACTAAATTGAATAAAACTGGCCAAGTGCGAGTCAGCATCGCGTCTCGTATCGCACACTTAGGGAGGGTTCCGTACAATACGAAACATAACAGAGTTTCAACCTCATATATTTGATTAATTGATATTACCAAGAATATTTGGTTTGGTCGCGATCTAGAAAGGGCTCGTTTACTAGCGCCGTCTATGTCATTTTGCCGAAACTAATTAGATAGATGGCGTTTAAAAACACGATTTTTGTATGGGGACCCCCTTTAATTTTTAACTTTATTTTGTTTTTAGTATTTGTTGTTCTAGCGGCAACAGAAATACACCATCTGTGAAAATTTCAACTATTTAACTATCACGGTTAATGAGCTATAGCCTGGTGACAGACGGACAGACAGACAGACAGACAGACGGACAGCGGACTCTTAGTAATAGGGTCCCGTTTTACCCTTTGGGTACGGAACCCTAAAAATGTGAGGTTGGTACTCATCGACGTTGGTACTTGACATATCTAGTAGAATTTGTGATTTACATAAAGCACGCAAGTTGTCCATGTCCAGTGCCTCGTCTCAATACCTACCTCATCTTCCACGATTACGACTGTTACGACTTTAGACTATTGCCAATACATACCGCATCACCACTTAGCGATTCAGGACGATAATCGTCAAGTGCATGTCTGTCTTTAATAAATTAAAACAAAATGCAAAGGCAAACAAATTTATAGAACGTGCTTGGTTGACAGAGGATGCTTGGCGACTGAGCCACAGAAATATGAATAATACTTATCATTCATATTTCTGTGAACTGAGCGCTTGGTCTATTTATGTAATAAAGATTTACAGCAACCGTAGGTAGTTAGTTAGACAAGCGTGTGCTGTCTACAATGTAGCTACAACTTATCATGAATCAAGCTATAAATGAAGTATCAATGCAAGATAATTTTAAATACAATAGATGACTTAATTTACTTCTCTTTTTACAAGCTTCTTCAATTTTAGTTGGTAAAGACACTGCACGGATTCTGCAAGTGACTTATGCATCAAAGAACTTTGTCATTGTAAATATTTTGTATTTTCTTTGGTAATGTATTAAAATGTAGTCGTTTTTAGGATGACAAAGTACCAGGGAAGCATGCTTGACAAGCACAGGTATTATTGCAGCGCGTAGGAAGCGCAAATAAAAGATGAACACATCGCCATTGAGTGGCGAGTCGTAAATAACCAGTATCGGTTCCATGACGCCTCGCCCTACCTCCTGCTGCGTGCTGTGTGCCTGGTACTTGTCGCGACGAAAATTATGAAGAAAACTCTACGATCATTTTCTCAATAAATTTTATCGTTATGCATCCAGGCTTTCTAATTCTTCTTTATATTCTTATTAAAACAGAACACAGCCCATACTGGAAGGTCAATATGTGTATTATAAATACTCTTAATAAATATACTTCTATTAACTGAAACATCACTTTATATGGAACCTAAACCTATTGTTACTTAGTAATACGTGTACGCCAATACCCGTCAAATTATATCTTACCATTTAGATCAGACTCAGATGTAGGACGAGTATCTCTTCTGTGCTCAGATTTCTAAAATATGTATGTATAATGTAAGTAAAGGTCACATCGACTACAAAATAGTTACAACATAACAATAACGATCAATAAGTAATATATATTAATGCTGGACAAATATTTGATATAATACCCACTATGACGTCGATGTACCCAAACAATATACATGAAAATAGTAACAAGTCGTTATATTCAATAACTGCAGTAAAGCATCAGTCCATCCGGTCAGTAAACTCTCAAATGTCGGTATTGACGCTTGTAAATATATATATTAAATAAAATATCAAATATCATAAGAAATACCAGTATACTTAATAACAGGTATTTATTCTGCGACGCCCGTCTCGTAAATACTCATAATTCACACGAGAATTACTTAAATAAATAAATTTGTTGATATCATGTTGCGTGGCGAGTCGCACCCGATCGTTAAATAATTCATAATATAAAATTATGTTTTGGTGTCTCGGTTACGTATGAACTTCAATATTATTCTGTGGTCCGTGGTGTTACTATATAAGACTAGCGACCCGCCCCGGCTTCGCACGGGTAGTAGAACATAATTATATGCCTACAATTTATTGAATCAGTTTGTTCGAGTATAACAATCATCGTCATATTTCAACTAATTTACACAAAACCTCACCGAATTATACACCTATACCTTTATCAGGAATCGCTCTGTTGATAGATAAAACCGCATAAAAAATCGTGCAGTATTGTTTGCGACTATCGCAAACTTACATACAGACAGATGCGGCGTGGGACTTTTTCTTATAGTATGTAGTGATATACTATAAGATGATATTCCCGACACCTGTTTAAGCGGGTACCTCCTCGCTAAATATCTTTTTTAAGACGCCATGCTGGTTTATGTGTACAAGCTTATTTAAATTTAAAAATTAAATTACATGAATTGCACCAACGGATATTAAAATGTATGAGCAACTTGTTTAATATTTGTATTTTATGCTTACATCGAAAGAAGTGTTATCGAAGTATTATTACCCACTAGCAACTTTGTAAGTTTTATTAACATACATTTTATATTATACAAGCAGCCCGCCCCGGCTCCGCACGGGTGAAATTGATACATAATATGGGAAGGCCCGTTGTAGTAAAGGATCCTGTTATAATCCTAGCCATATTGATTTTCTCAAGTTTTTATGTGCATTCATGAATCATGGGTGGTTACAGGTAGTGCGATCATTAAATCAATGTTCTGTCTCACTGGTTACCAAAAAGTAGCTTACCACCATCGAGGAATAAGTCTGCCGCCATAAGCTTACGGTGTTCCGGCAACACAGCTCTCGGGAGTCATTACATTCTAGTCCTGCCTGTTCACCATGCGAAAATTCGAAAGTCAATTTGTATATTTGTTTGTTTGGGACTCCTTCACGGTCAAACGGCTGGATTCAGCTGAAATGTTGCACAGGGATAGGCAGTACTTCTTTATGAATAAGGCCATAGGATATGATACTTTTTATTACGCGGGTAAAACCGCGGGGCTCATCTTACCAGTGGATCAAACTGCATCGACATAAAATTGATTTATATCGGTTGAATTCTACAGAAATAGCGAAGCTAATAATGTTTACGTACAACTATTGTCTAATCTGTGGTTTCGGTGCAACTATTTTGATGCGCATAATTTTAAATCTCTGATATCTTCTAAAATTTTCATTTAAATTGTATACTGTAAAGGACAATTTTAATGTATAATATATGACCAAGGTAATTAACGTAATTATACGGATAAGGATTCATACTGTACAGTAGAAAGTTGCCTTGGAAGTTATGTTATGTTTTTTATTAAAAAAATAAAGATTAAAATGGTTACCGTGAGTCAGCCTTAAGAGTTAGACATATACCACTGCGAACTTTTTTGTAGACCTTTTTAAGTTGTACAATACTGTAGTAGATGATTTTGATCTATCTCGTAGGGTTCAGCCAGCGTTTGCAATGTAAGCGCAAAAAAAAGTGTTTATTTACGACATCACATTAGAAACCTCAGTTCTCAACAAAATTGTCAGTGTTTCTCTACTATATTATACATGTATTATACACACAAACCTTCCTCTTGAATCACGCTATCTATTGTAAAAACCGCTTCAAAATCCGTTGCGTAGTTTTAAAGATTTAAGCATACATAGGGACGGAAAGACAGCGAAAGCGACTTTGTTTTATACTATGTAATGATGATGACGTAATATTATATTTTTAACCGACTTCAAAAAAAGGAGGAGGTTTCTCAATTCGACCGTATATATATATATATTTTTTTTTTTTTTATGTTTGTTTGCGGATATAACTTCGTCGTTTATGAACCGATTTCGATTATTCTTTTTTTGTTCGAAAGGTGATATCCCAAGTGTGGAGGTATGATAAGTATCTCCAGAGATATTGAGATAAACATCTCAAAATTGGTACTGAAAATGAATAGCGCGGCATTGAAGTCGGTTGTTTTTTAGTTTTTAAACGATATTATCATAGTACGTTTGAGCCAAAAAATCTTAAAAGCATGACCAACGACAATTCAACAATATAATTAATAAAATAATTTTGGATTGTGTTTAACAATTTACAAAAATATAAAGTGTGTAACACTTCAGAGAAACATAATATTTAATTCAACAAAGTTTTTGTTAAATTGTCATTAATCGTGCTTTTAAGATATAGTATATAATATTAACATATTCAATAGTCATTTAATAATCAAAAAATATTAATTACATACTAGTGCAGTGGAATCGAAATCTTAATTCAACCTAAGCCTAAATAATGTAACATGAAAATATGACCAGCTCGGAGCGGTATAAATCAGCGATCGTTAATAATATAGATCACGGCAGCTGCAACTAATAAACCAGATATCGGAGTACCTGAGTATCTGAATACCTACTGTTATAATAAATATCATATTGTGGACCCTGACGATCCAGAATCTGTTACTTTACCACCCGACTTTACCTTACCCACATCATAGTCAAAGTTAAAGCAATTATTCTAGGTATAAAAGCGCGTATACTTATACAAATATATAAAAGTTATACAAATCAACAATGTAAAACACTATATGAATGTCGCAGCCAACTAAGTAGCTTATATAGCTGTTCAATCAACAGCCTAGCCTCTTTACAGCGCCGTTCAAGTAGCGGCCTGAATGATATTCAGCCATTTGAAGGTCTTCTGTGCCTTCATTTAAACGCCATGGCGTCGGTTCTGGTGACGCGGTGGTCACTGTTCTCTAGTGTGTTGCCTTCGTGTCAGACTAAGCCAATTTATTTAATATTGTAACAAACGCTACGCCTGAATATCATACAGGCCGATAGTCAAAAGTCAAAAGTCAAAGCATTTATTCAGTACTAGAAGTGTCCCGCGGCTTCGCCCGCGTTAAAAACTTCTTTTATTTACTTAAAACTTTTCTTTTGTAAAAACGATTCTATCAATAAAGACATCAAAAAAGAATTAGCCAAATCGGTTCACCCGTTTTCATGTTATCGCGTGACTAAGGCAATTCGGGATTCATATTTATAAAACCCGAAAAACCCTAAGTTTCAGACTTTATTGCCGACCCCATTTCGAAAAATCCTACAACACGTACTTTATCTCATCTTGTTTCGCCATACAAACTATGATTCCCCGTTCCGTATCCGGGAGGAATTTTTAGAAAATCTTTTCTGAGCGGATACCTACGTCATAAGAACTATCTGCATTCTAAATTTCAGCGCAATCCGAAACAATATTGATTTTTAGACTTTGTTACCCCAGTTTATCCTGTTAGGGTGGCATTTTGAAAAAGTCTGAAACTCGTATTTACTTATTTATTTACAGAAGTACTTGTGTGAAATGTCGAATAAAATGACTATCCAAACTTTGAACCCCCGCTTCATCCCCTTGAAGAGTGAATTTTGAAAAATTCTTTCTTAACCTATGTCAAAATAACTATCTGCATGCCAAATTTCAGCGCAATGCGAAACAATATTGATTTCAGACTTTGTTACCCCTCTTCACACTTTTAGGGGTGGAATTTCGAAAGAGCATGAAACACGTATTTACTTACTTAAGTACTTGTGTTAAGTTTCAAATATAAAATACTATCTAATCTTGTTTCTCCATACAAACTTTGAACCCCCAATTCATCCCTTCAGGGGTGAATTTTGGAAAATACTTTCTCAGAGTGAACTAACTTCGTAATAACTATCTGCATGCCAAATTTCAGCGCAATCCGAAACAATATTGATTTTCACACTTTGTTACCCTCATTTCACCCTCTTAGGGGTGGATTTAAAAAAAAATTGAAACACGTATTTACTTATTTTTTTACTCGAGCACTTGTATGAAGTTTTGAATAGAAAAGACTATCTAATCTTGTTTCTCCATACAAACTTTGAACCCCCGTTTCATCCCTTTCAGGGGTGAATTTTGAAAAATCCTTTTTTAGAGGTAACTAACGTTGTAATAACTATCTGCATGCCAAATTTCAGCGCAATCCGAAACAATATTAATTTTCACATTTTGTTACCCCATTTCGGTGCTCTTAGGGGTGTAATTAAAAAAAACGTGAAACACGCATTTACTTATTTTTTTACTGCAGCACTTGTATGAAGTTTCGAATAGAAAATTTTATCTAATCTTGTTTCTCCATACAAACTTTGAACCCCCGTTTCATCCCCTTCAGGGGTGAATTTTGAAAAATACTTTCTCAGAGGGAACTAACTTCGTTATAACTATCTGCGTGCCAAATTTCAGCGCAATCCGAAACAATATTGATTTTTACACTTTGTTACCCCATTTCACCCTCTTAGGAGTGGATTAAAAAAAACACTGAAACAAGTATTTACTTATTTTTTACTTGAGCACTTGTATGAAGTTTCGAATAGAAAAGACTATCTAATCTTGTTTCTCCATACAAACTTTGAACCCCGTTTCATCCCCTTCAGGGGTGAATTTTGGAAAATACTTACTCAGGGAACTGACTTCGTAATAACTATCTGCATGCCAAATTTCAGCGCAATCCGAAACAATATTGATTTTCACACTTTATTACCCCCATTTCACCCTCTTAGGGGTGGATTTTAAAAAAAACTGAAACACGTATTTACTTATTTTTGTACTGAAGCACTTGTGTGAATTTTCGGATAGAAAAGACTATCTTATCTTGTTTCTCCATACAAACTTTGAACCCCCGTTTCATCCCCTTCAGGGGTGAATTTTGAAAAATACTTTCTCAGAGGGAACTAACTTCGTTAGAACTATCTGCGTGCCAAATTTCAGCACAATCCAAAACAATATTGATTTTCACACATTGTTACCCCATTTCACCCTCTTAGGAGAGGATTTTAAAAAAACTGAAACACGTATTTACTTGTTTTTTACTTGAGCACTTGTATGAAGTTTCGAATAGAAAAGACTATCTAATCTTGTTTCTCCATACAAACTTTGAACCCCGTTTCATCCCCTTCAGGGGTGAATTTTGAAAAATCCTATTTCAGAGGTAACTAACGTTGTAATAACTATAAATATCTGCATGCCAAATTTCAGCGCAATCCGAAAAAATATTGATTTTCACAC
Organism: Cabera pusaria; assembly: GCA_954871355.1. Classification (NCBI taxonomy): domain Eukaryota; kingdom Metazoa; phylum Arthropoda; class Insecta; order Lepidoptera; family Geometridae; genus Cabera; species Cabera pusaria. The sequence continues at coordinate 26,415,069 of OX940898.1, read as the reverse complement.
TTTGTTACGCCATTTCACCCTCTTAGGGGTGGAATTTCAAAAAACCTGAAACACGTATTTACTTCGTTTTGTACTGAAGCACTTGTGTGAATTTTCGGATAGAAAAGACTATCTAATCTTGTTTCTCCATACAAACTTTGAACCCCCATTTCATCCCCTTAAGGGGTGAATTTTGAAAAATCCTTTCTTAGTACACCCTTACGTACTAAAACAAATATACCCTCTAAATTTCAAGTCTCTACGACCAGCGGTTTAGGCTGTGCGTTGTCTGTCAGTGAGTCAGTCAGTCAGTATGTCAGGACAAAGATTCTTATAGTATTAGATATGGGCAAATTAAAAATTTGCACTTACACACGTCAAATTACATTAAACAGATCATATTCAATAAAAAATATTATAGATATAACAGAAACATAACTTATTGCTTTGAATTTACAAAAAAAAACAAAGGTATTGAGCCATTCAGCTTTCATCTAGACGTCGAACGTCACACTTAAAAAACATATTTAATTCCCCTGATTAATGTAGGGTTGCCAACCGTACTATTACGTGCAACCCAGTGCATGTTTCAGTACTTCAGACAATTTTTATCCAAAAAACTGTGAAATAATGAAACATAATAAATAAATAAAACGCAGACTAATAAAGAGTTGACAGTAAAGAGGGCTATGCTGTTGATTGTAAGCTAGCATAAACATTAACATATTGAAATAATAAATAAAGGTGTGTGTCAGCATCCATGCACCACTAAAGATAACTGTATCTCTCTCTAAAATTGCCCATATAACTCCCATCAATCTATTGAAATCAGACCATGAAACATAAAGAAGTAAAATTACAATACATAACCATCAGTAACACTGCAGTAACTCGGTGAGGAGTAGAGTATTCTGCAGATTTCAGAAGATGTCCCAGCATCAGGCCAATGGTTGTTTTGTTTGAATCGACACCGAATTTATAATTGATCAGACCTATGAAAGTTGCTCTCAAGCGTCATCAACTAGAAAAGAGCTCATAGACTTAAAATGGCTGAACGGATATTTATGAATCAAAGCTACGTTGTCTGCTGAAAACGCACACCTTGTGTTTTTCGTAACGTTACAGGAGTGCGCGCGCTCACACATGGTGTAAGAGCGAAATTTACATTACGACAATGCGGCGCCACACAGACGGTGTGTGTGGCGCGGCGTTACTACAGTGCGGCTCACACACCCCCTGTGTATTACTCAGCAGTAATAAAATTAGTAAAACACGCCTGGCGTGTAATCCGTACAACTGTACCGACAATTTTCTCACAACTGGTGTGTGTACCCGCACTGTTGTTGATTTTTAGTTATGATCCGACGCGAGTGCTCCGAAACACAGACGTCGTGTGTAGATTCGCAAAGCTGCAATGTTGCGAAAATGGCGCCGCAGGCAAAGTGTGACACCTATCAAACAAAACAACCAAATTAAAATCGGTTCATCTGATTAGGCGCTACGATGCCACAGACACACACACACATAGACAGATACACACGTCAAACTCATAACACTCCTCTTTTTGTGTCTAGGTTTAAAAATGGACAAAGTCGACTAGAAAAAACACATTAGAAGACATAACAAACCATGGTAAGTAGACAATGACGCTGCTGAAACAAGCACATATCTATAGTAATGTCTTGTCAAATGCATATAAAAACAGTTGATCTCCTTACAATTAAACTCCAATAATTAAAACGGCCTACCTTTATAAATGTAGAGCTGTATTGAGCAACATCAGCGAATTATTCAGTACTGATAGCTAGTGCACATTCCTTGTCAGGTCAGCGCATTTCAGCACGCGCAGGGCTACCAAGGATCTACCTAAAAACTCCTTATTGCAATATTACTATCGCTTTAAGCGATAAGACCGCCTGTTGCCACATTGTTTTATTTACCATTTTTTACTTTTAATTTGTATGGTGTAATAAAGTGTTTATCTATCTATCTATCTATCTACTTCTCCAGAGAAAGGTAGCTCGAGAAGGATGGTAAAGAAATGATGCCATAGAGTCTATATAGGTTTCATAAATAATTAATTTACTCATACAAAAAGCAAAAATAAATAAAATACTAAAAACTCCGCAACTCCGTACCCACTCTACGCAGTGATGGAATTTCAGCAGAGCCGCGGCGACTGAACTCTTTAATTACATTAACAGTACGTCGGTAGTGTTGGTACCGAAGGCATTGGTTTCTCTTTCTTTCTCTCTCTCTCTCTCTCTCTCTCTCTCACTCTTTTTTTTTATACCGAACTGGGTAGCACTTGATGACTATCTCACCTGATGTTAAGTGATGATGCGATCGATGATGGAGCGTGCTTACCCAGAAGATACCTATTCACTCGCGATTTGAAGACCCCCATATTGTACTTAACCGGAAACACAGACTCAGGCAGGGTATTCCATTCTTTGGCGGTTCGTATGATGAACGAAGAAGCAAATCGCTTCGTTCGGGTAGATGGTATATCCACCATAAATCAGTGGCGCCTTTTAGTGTCTCTGGATGTCCGATTATAAAATGGGGATGGTGGAATCAAATCATGCAGTTCCATTGCACACTCTCCGAAATGTATTCGATAGAAAACCGATAAGCAAGCGACTTTGCGGCGATTACTCTCTCTGCTACTCACTCTCACTCACTCACACACTCTCTCTCACTCTCGATCACTCTCACTCTCTCGCTCTCCTCTCTGTAGTGACACAAGATTGTTACAATCATTATGGTAGGTCCTTATAATGATGAGATAGAATTACGCAAACTATGTGCATGCGCACGCGGCAGTTACCGGCCGAGTGGGCTGCTTCCGTGCTGACATGACTTGACAAGGGCATGTTGTGGTGTAATATACACCCGTCTATTCTATTTTAATTACTAAACACTTGCAAAACGTCACATCACATGCAAAGTGCAATAAATAAGATTGATTATTTCTCCATATTTTTTCAATATTTTATATAGGCTAGCGTTTGACCACTATTTCACCTAGTGGTAAACGATGATGTAGTCGAAAATGGTGGAGAACTAGGCATTTAATTCGTGAGTGAACAAGTATCTCCATCTATTCTAAGCAAGCGTTCTACATAGACTGGATCTTCTTAGAAATAGAAGAAAACCCACACACATTTCGCATTCCAGACCACCAACCTTCTACGAGTAATATAATTCAATCTATAATTTAAATTATCTAATCCTAACCGCTCGTAAGACACCAGAATCAAACATTACAATCAGTCGCAGTCTCGCAGCACCCGGGTAAGTTTACATAATAACCTGCCAATTTACCCACTGACTACCAAATCAATCGATAAATATACCGCATTGTGTAATAAACCTATAAAATTATAGAAACTTGTTAATACCAAAAACGAATACTCGTTTGTAGTAGGTTCTAGTTACTAGATAAGGTAGTTGTTAGTAAAGTAATTTTCATAGGTACAGGTTGATTTAATACAGCAAAAGCTTATAATGCCATCACTAGGGCTATTCTGTAAGCTCGTTAATCGTTCGTAATACAACGTACAAATCTCACCGCGAATTCCGCTTCCGGGATGTATAAACGAGCTTATAGAATAGCCCTACTGGTAAGCAATTGTTCGCCTGATGGTAAGTAAAGATGCGTTCTAATCTGGCATAAGTGGAAAGCGGCATTGAGCCAACACGCACTGAACAGTCGTGCTTGTCCGGACTAAAGCGGCATTGAGCCAACACGCACTGAACAGTCGTGCTTGTCCGGACTAAAGCGGCATTGAGCCAACACGCACTGAACAGTCGTGCTTGTCCGGACTAAAGCGGCATTGAGCCAACACGCACTGAACAGTCGTGCTTGTCCGGACTATAGAGCCAACACGCACTGAACAGTCGTGCTTGTCCGGACTAAAGAGTCCGATCTACACAGTGCTTCAAATATCACATTGAAACTTCGCGAATTCTTTAGAGATATGATGTTTTCTTGAATTTTCTTTTTTTTATATCTGATAGGGTAGTGTGTAGACCACTATCTCGCTTGGTAGTAAGCGATGATGAGTCGATAATTATGAACAAGCTAGACCTAGGATGGCTTTTCTCTCAAGGACTGTGTGCTATCGAAACACCGTAAGGTTACAGAGGCAGATTAAAAAGTCAGGCGGAATATCGATATAATGTTTCTGCCACCTGTGGACGAACACCAATGAATGCTCATAGAAGAATCTATTGATGAACTGCTAGGATTTGAACCGGCGACCTCCTAGTTAGAAGGCAAGCTATCACATCCTATACGCCAACGAGCCGTCCAAAATCCGAATGTCTAGAAGTTGTAGAACGGCAATTATTTAGAACTCTATTTCGAAAATAGTTACCTACCTCTGTCACTGCATCTATCTTTGCTTGTGATAAAAACGCAAGCTCTGTCTTCATATAACAAAAATGACCTCTAAACTACCTATTCTAACTTCGTAGCACCATGTATCAACTAATAACTGGGTATACTTATTACATTTTGATTTCCGGCATGGCTACCAATTACGTGAGATATGCCTGCCGCCTCGTTAGCCAGCCAGAAGACATTGTCCCCGGACTGTATTGGTACAATCTGATACAATCCTATCCTGCGATACGTTCCATTCATTTATCTGCCTGCATTGCTGGCTACTGCACAGGATGTCGAAATAATCTCTACTTAGATTAAATACCTAGACTTTTACATGCAGTGTATTCTAATAATAAGTATTATCCAATTTGTATGTATTTGGATAAATAAAAACATGCTCAAGAAATGTTGTCCTGTTTGGACCTGGTCCTTCTTTCTTCTACAGTCATAAATCGATGGTGTTTTTGATCAGAGATGGCTTATGGCTAAAATGTCTGGCTGTGGTTATATTGTACAGACTTGCCAAGCACCTGTAATACCATCCTGCCAGCTTAGTCTACAGGACAGACACAGTGAACAAAATTGAAGAAGCTGAGTAGTCTAGATTTCTAGAGCTAGGCTTTCGAAGATACCCTCTCTTTTCCTTAATGACAAATCCGTCCAAAATTAAAGACAGAGATGAATACGAAATGAAGGCCTTGTTATGTCTCTGAAAATTCTGAAATACAAACCTTAATTCAATTTTTTTAGGTAAAAGTCTCTTCCTTCGCGTTGGTAACGTACGAGTACTCGTAACATGACCATCTCTGTTCAATACAGAATAGAATATCATTGAGGAGACCACACACAAAACTGATTCGAATGATAGACATAAGAGAACAGTCAAACAAGTGAATCGAGTCGTATCCTATAAGTGCACCTCATAAACCCAACCTCATGTATAAATTGCCCACGAGACGTTACGTAAGCCCACCGTAGAAGCATTCTGTACAAATAAATCTGAACTCAATCACAATGGGTAGGAACCGTATCACAATGAGCTGAATACTAACAAAACCATCATCTTCATTATCTGCTTTGGTTGCTGTCATCATCTTCATAATTCCCAAGCACTACTTGAAGCTTTGTGCCAGCATCACAGAGCCGCACTCTACTTTTTATGTTTATAAGAGAGCTTTGATTATCAATAAATGACATAATCCAAGTTAGAGAGCTGAGCTAGGATGTTTAGGGATCTTTACACTCACACACTAGCTGGGGGCAATAATGGTGTGCTTTCAACGACCATTGTATTTTGGATATTTCTGAAAGTTCCGGCCAATACAAAATATGTCTTTTGCATTGAGACTAAATTCTTGTCTCTTAGCATATCAGTCATAGTAGACGTATATTCTATACAGAACTGCTCCGGTTAATGTCCTTATATGAGTCCACTGACAGGCTGTCAGTTGTCAGACATGCCCATATTATGATCTAAAAGTAACTTTTGTGCAAGTTAGTAGTACCTACATATAGAACTTAATTATCGAAAACTGAAAAAAAGCGGTGTCAATAATTTATTAGGATAGGTTTAGGTTTTGCCCGCGGCTACTTTCATAGAAATGTTCTTTCTCGTATCACCCTCTACATTCATCTACATTGTACTCTTTCTCATCTCAGCAGTAAATTACTGGTAGCTATTTCACTTTTATAAATATCAGATAACGTGAGGTTACCTACATACATATGTATATAATATGAAAGCGCAATGAATTTAATTGCAACAAATGTTCTCTCTATTCCTCCGACATGGGCCGGAGTATCCATGTCGGAGGAATATTAATAACACAAAACTATAAGAAAAGAAACAAGGGTACATATTGATAGAAAATAGTTGTCTATCCATAATCCATTCAGCCCTTTCCCCATTAGGCAGTCGTTCTCGCTCACATCTGGTTCAAGGTCGGCGGGCCCGCACACTGCGCCGGCGCACGTTCGCTAATTCGGCCCTGCCTGCCTGCTGTACGACCAGTGCGGCCCCTATCATTGATACTCGAACCTAATTTCAATTCGAGTACTTTAACTAAATTGTCCTAATGGTTTGACATCTAATATGATAGCACTTTTTAACCGACATCCAAAAAAGTAGGTTTCTCAATAACTTGATAACTTAACAATAACTTAGATAACTTCGTCATTTGTAAACCGATTTTGATGATTATTTTTGTTGGAAAGGAGATATCCCAAAGGTGGTACCAATGTAATTTCATCGAGATCTGATAAGTATCTCCAGAGAAATGGAAATATTTAAGAATATTTTGTCTAAATACACTTAAATAGGCAGCAAAATTTTCAACACCGACGAAAATTGTTGAAAATTTTGAGAGTGCAGTGACGCGTAAAATTGTATCACTCAGAGTTTTGCGTACTTACAGTACGTCAGTTCTCACCAGGTGAGCAAGATGCTTACATTTTCTCCAATAAGTACCATATTATTATTAAAAAATAAAACAAAGCACTTTCATTTATTTACTTACATAGCAACAGAATAGAAATATGGTAAGGGCTTGTTTGTCGGATATTTATAACATGCCCAGTATGGTAATCATTTAGATTGGCGCTTAGGACATTTTCCCTGACAAGGTATTTTGATTAGCCTGCCAGCTGGTCCAAGTAGATCGACACCGGCCATATCAGGCTGTGAATATTTGTTAAGCCCCAGGTTATTTTTGGATTACTTCGGAGCCAAATAAGGACGGATTGTATGATTGTATGATTTGACATTTGATATGATATTATGCAATGGTTTCATGCAAGTTGCTAGTATTGAAACGAACCACGTCTCTGTAGGTTTCTACCTCTAGATTTTACATGTTTTGGGCATGGGAATTTGTGATGGAAAGTGAAGATGCGGTTCAAGAAGGAATGAGCTTGGCTGGAAGGTTTTTTTGTAACCAGAGGATTGGGAAGCAGTTTTTATGGGAAGTTGGTGGCGGTGATGCGGCGTTTTTCACAGAACAAATGGGTTGAGGATGTTTTTGAGTATAGTATACTTTATGATGGAAAGAAACGACGCCATCATATCCTATCTAGGATGTGCTTGACTGCAGGTTTGAGGCACGTGCACCGTGACAATGTGCTTTTAAGCTCCTGTATTTCTGAACTGAATAATAAATTAGAACTCAGAGAAGGTTTGGTGACATATCTTAGTTTTATTATCGGTATTCACATTGAAATTATGAACACACATTGAGTCGTCTAGGCACTCCAAATTCGGCACGTGACCGTCATTAGTCCATCAGGCCGGAGACGTAATTTGGCAGAATGCGATAAATCGGCGAAGCTTTATCGGACAAGCGATGGATGTTCAATTCGATTTACAAATTGCTCCGTTTAGCTGCTTTTCAGCGATCCTTTACAAACTAAGGAAAGACGGAATTCTTATAAAATGGCTACTGTAGGATTTGAGATAGGTACCCAAAGTACATCGTGGCTTAATTTAACTAGGGTAGTTAATATACTACAACTTGATATTTAAGCTATCATTTTATAGTCTAACATCAAAGATGGTTGTATTGATATGGTAAAATTATACGGAAGTAGGTATAAGTATGCAATTGTAGCAAAGTACAAAGCACTAGAACAGAATTGTATCATGACTATCATGTAAAATGATAATGTGGTCAAAGGTGGGAATTTCTTATTTGGAAGTTTCAACAACAGTGAGACCTTAGAATACAGAAAATAACAGAAACCGCGTTCACCTTTCAAGCGACGAGTGGTTTTAGTGGATTCACTTTTAGGTGATTTGACGCCTTCTGATTTATACTGTACTCTGAGAGTATAATAAAGACGACAGAATGTCCGATTTAGGTTAGCGAATAAAATCAAAGCGTATGGCGATGTGTCTATGTTTAGTGGGTGGTAGAAGCGTGTCGCGTAGTAGCTCGACCGAAGCTTCGATATTGTTGTTGGAAACCAGTGTCATAACGATATGGCCTGAATTAGTTTGTCTTTGTTTTATGGGTAGTGGGTTGTAGCATCGAGTCACGTATATTATATTAAGCAGTGGTAATTAATTATATGTACTTATAGCTATACTAATTCTTATTATTGTTATTACTTTCCGATTAGAGACAACTTAGGGGTCTTCAAGTCGAGAGTGAATAGGTATCTTTTGGGTAAGCGCGTTACTTTATCGACCGCATCATCACTTAACATTAGGTGAGATAGTGGTCAAGCGCTACCCATTCTCGCATAAGAAAAGCTCTAAATAGTGATCAAATGTAAGATAACAAGGAGATAACATAATATAAACTTGAGATCGCGCAGACGTTAAAATGTGATACCGTCATTTTGGCTATAACCGTAGTACGTTGTACGTATTTATATTCTCTTTGACCGTAGTTTCACACCAACATGTAGTAAGTACTTCCTTAAAGTAGTAAAGTGACTCCCCAAGTGCAGAGGTGTGAACTGTGGTAACCACACAGTAGGTTCGTTTCCCGACTCTCAGGGTGTTACTATTACAGTAACGTGATATCTGTGTTTTTGTCTGTTTGTCACGACGCTATGACATTTTTGGTGTCACTGACACATCACTTCGCTTGAATGTTTCGGGCAGTGTATTGTTACCATATTTTATGGCCCATGATTTGAATTTTCGTATAACTACGAATAACGATATAATAATAGTAAAATATTATAATATTCGTTACCTACTGATAAATAAAAGTATACAGGTATGTATATACCTATTGTTGAAGCACTTGCTTGGATAATGTTAATTTAAACACTATTTTCATCTAAGTGCTACAAGTATGATATGGTACTCGATCATATTTTCAGTCTAAACACATAATTATTTGAATATTGATTATTTTTGTTGGAATTAGATATATAAACATAATGAACTCATTTTTTTAAACATCGCTCTTCCTGGATTATTTCTGGGATTAAAGTAAAATGTAACTAAATCCACAGACCTAGGATTTACATCATTAATCTACACGATTAAATCACTTTACTTACAAGTGACTTCACCGGACTTGTCTAATGCTCTTATCGGCCGTATCTCAGAAGTCCCTACCTCACTTGCCCATCTGAGTCCCATCTTATCTTGGTATTGGATTAAAACCTCCAAGGATTAGCTGCCTTCATGGAGGCATTAGAGGCGACTCGTCGACGGTTGTCTTCCCGCCTAAAGCCATATGACATCAACTGGCAGGTTACGTCAATTTTACGAAAAAAAGGAGAGTTATAGCTACGTTGATTAAAAAAATTATATATAGACTGCGCGCCAGATAGGTTCCCTCGTAAAATGAATAAATTTGTCTTTCCGGAAAGGTACCATCTAGGGGTCTTCAAGTCGCGAGTGAATCTTCTTGAAGAAAGGTATCTTCTAGCCAAACGTGCTACATCGTCGACCACATCGTCACTTAATATCAGGTGAGATAGTGGTCAAACGCTTGACTATAACGAATTAAAAAAAAATTAAAGTTAAAAGCTTTTTATATCATAGATAGATAGATAACACTTTATTGTACACCATTACAACAATAAAAATTAAAGTACAGTTAAGTCTTAAGCAAGTAAAATGGGCGGTCTTATCGCTTAGAGCGATCTCTTCCAGACAACCTTTGGATGGAGTGGAGAGTACGAACATATCAGGGGCTGAGGTGTACACAATAAGACAACCTTATTAAGGCATAACAAAACAAAACAAATACATCCTTACATACAATATACATAAACACTTACATTCCTACATACATAAATACATACATACACATTATAAATATATAATATTATTATAAATATGTTAAATGGTTAAATTAAATACATTCAACCGAAAATATAGTGCAATAAATAAATATGACTTCATTATCATTGATACCGATTTCATTCAAGTATAATATTTTAACCTGTTCTTTGAAAGAGTTTAATGAGCGAGCATGACGAACTGAGACAGGTAAGTCGTTCCAAAGGCGTATTGCCATATACATATAATGATAAAAATTCATACAAGCCCAAATTCGACTTTCCTCCCATATACCATTAGGAAGTTTCTATCCCTACTCCGGTCAGTTCGACGGTACCGTATACCGTATTATTATTGCATTGTCAATTTGTCACTCACTAAAGATACGAAAGTATACCAAATTTGAGTCCAATCGAACATCAGGAAGTGTTTCTAATTTAGTTTTCAAGATTTGACCCACTCAAACATACATACATAAAACATACTAACACGGCAAGTTAAATGAAAGCTTATAATCCATACATATACTTCGATGTTATAATAGTTATTGTTAAGTTATTGACATTAAAATTAAACATACTTTTTTTTTATGATAAACTAGATATATAATTTATTATGTTCAGAATCAGAATATTTCGTACGTTTTAGCACCTTAGCGGAGACAGCTTGATTCAACATTTGGTTAAATCATATTTTACTTTAAAGGATTAAGAAGTAGCTAGCCATAATCATTAAAATAAATAAAACTGGCCAAGTGCGAGTCAGACTTTTGTCCCGCACACGGAGGGTTCCGAATTTCCGAATTCCGAACTACACATGTGTATTCAGGAGTCATTAACTAAAAAGGAGTGATTAACTAAAAAGAGTTATATCTACTTAAACCAAAGATTATATCCGTATATCTTACATTTCACCACCATCTCTTTAACTCTTTTATATCTTCAACGCAACAACTCATTTCGCGGAGTTAGAGTAAGCGGGATGTAACCATATAACATACCATGCGTTAAAACGAGAGGGTAAAGGAGTTAGAGTAAGCGAGATGCATATAACTCTCTATGCGTTAAAAAGAGAGGGTAAAGGAGTTAGAGTAAGCGAGATGCATATAACTCTATATGCGTTAAAAAGAGAGCGTCACGGAGTTAGAATAAGGGAGATGTAAACATATAACAATCTATGTGATGGAAAGGGAGCGTAGCGTCACAGAGTTATTAGGGATATAGAGATATAAAAGATATATATATATCTTTTGTTCAAAATGATACGTATCTATCTTTTCTCTTTACGGATATGGTTTGCACATGGCTATTCCGAACGCCACGAACTTCTAACACCAACTAAGTAAATATTAACACAGGTAATTAATATAATTAAATATCTGGACTGAAGACTAATCTGGACTGGAGGACCGAGTGTTCGTCGACTAACTTTCTACTGATTCTAGCTGGTTGAAGCTCTTTGAGTATCAAAATTGAAAGTATATTATTCAAAACTGTACACTACATATATGTAAGTTAACCTTAACTAAGTAAACAAATCGACCGAGGCCCACAAATTTAACAATTGAAACGCTTGCGCGTGCTAATTTTTCCTGTGCTGCCACCTAGCTGCGTCGAGGTGAATTAATTTCGTATCGTATCGTATCGTAAAAAACGCGTTTTTTGTTTTAAACCCTTTAATTTTTAACTTTATTTTGTTCTTAGTATTTGTTGTTATAGCGGCAACAGAAATACATCATCTGTGAAAATGTCAACCGACTAACTATCACGGTTCATGAGATACAGCCTGGTGACAGACGGACAGACAGACAGACAGACAGACGGACAGCGGAGTCTCAGTAATAGGGTTCCGTTGGTACCCTTTGGGTTCGGAACCCTAAAAAAATAACTCAAAGTCATTGCAACATTATTACAACTAAACTTTTTGCGGCACAAAATCTATTTGCTAATGAACCCCTTTTATGAAACCAAAAGAGGAAATTCATCATGTCTACTCCATCTATATATTATTGTTTACTATAATTTTACCATTTCTACCACAGTTTATCGGTACACTGAAGGACAAACGTGTAGAAGCCTGCCTTGTAACCTGCCAAAAGGATTATGCGGTACAACCACGTTATCTTATTTGTTGTTTTATTATAACCTGCAGAATGTATTCTAACGGTGGCTGGTAATCCAAGGACGTAGGCTACCGAAACACAATGTCTTGGAGATTTATGGCACTGACCGTCCCGCGTCCCGCCTGCTTGCACCAAGCCATAGCTAGTTTTGTTCTTTTTTTTCTGTCGTAGCAAGCTGAGGTAGTAGGGCTCGGTTGAATACAAAATATTATGCTAACATGCATTTTTTTTTCTAGTAATCCTTTATTATGCCTGATAGGATAACTAGAATTATAAAGTTAATGTTGTTAGTATTGACTCAATATATTAATACAAATTTATTTCATCTTTATAGGTATAGGTAAGCAATCGCTATTATTCTTCTTATTAAGAAACCTAACATGTCGCTAAGTTCATTACGTACCTTGTAATATTGTTAATTCAATGGTACTGGCATGATATTTGTAGAAAGTAGTTCAAAAGACCACCAATAGGGGTTAAATTATCCAGATAATCACGGGCACGTCGTAGTATCGCATTTTAAAAAATTCTTCGCTCGATTTTTTATATCCCCAACCCAACAAGCTATTGCTATAGATTCAATCTAAACTAGGTAGTGCTTAAAATAGCACCCACTGTATTGTTTCTCCAATAAATATTAAAATTAACTCTATTGATTACAATAAAAACCGGCTGAGATAAACTCGCGCTCTGAGGGTTCCGTACAAATATGTAAATATTCTTGCTCTTACTAAAAGACAAACGGTTGGTGCAATAACCGTGTCCGTTATTGCACCAACCGCAAATTTAAGGTTTGTAATAGTAGAGTTTGTATAGTTAGACAATTTAGTTTGTATAGTTTGTTAATTCGCTTTTTGTTATTTAACTAGATATTTATGATTTTCTGATTTTTTCCTTTACATGTGTGCTGCTGTAAGAAATCGCTTTCAGCCAAATTTTATGATTCTAGGTCAACGGAAAGTACCGTATAGGGTTTCATTCCCTTGTAAAATCGCAAAATACGCGACTTAGGGTCGGCTCTTTATTTACTATTATACAAAAAGATACACATTTCATTGAGTTAGTTCGACGTTCGTCGTGTCGCCTGGTCACATATTTTGATCGCGTTCACTTTACTGGTTAGATTTTTTCGCAGCTGAAAGATACCGTAGACCCGAGTAGAGATTCATATACATTGATAAAGAGGTCTTCACAGTTAGATAGACGGATGACAAAGTGATTTAATAAGGGTTGGGAGCCAGTTACCATTCTAGGCTTTGAGTGCTTACCATCTTCGACCGCATCATCACTTACCAACAGGTGAGGTCAAACGCTAGCCTATAATATATATAAGAATAAGAGTTCCTTCTTCCTTTTGAAGTGTGGAACCCTAAAAATAGAATAGAAACCCTTCCAATTACGCGCGATTTGAGTAACCACAAATCAGTTTAAATTCAGCTCCCGTGAACATGGCTTAAGCCACTACTACTTTAAACTTATTAACTATGATTAAACTAACATTATAAACTGTTATAAGTAACAATAAACGTCGGTACATTATTGGAAGCACATTGTGCGTGAATAATGCGGTGGTAAGCGGTAATCCGGGGAAATCTCAGAGCATCTGCTTCTAATAATACGATCAGACTGGCCGCGACTGCTTACATAGCCGAGGTGATATTAATAAATGCGATAGGTATAGGTACTTAAATATTAGATATAATTATACAGTAAGTAGGTTGGTACTAAGTACTACATATCTATTTAACAGAGTTATTAATTATGACAGTCTTTCAATTGTTTTTTTATTTAACTTTTTTTTTTTTTTTTTTTTTTTTATACGTTATAGGCTAGCGTTTGACCACTATCTCACCTGTTGGTAAGTGATGATGCGGTCGAAGATGGTAAGCACGCTAGGCCTAGAATGGGAACTGGCTCTCAAGGATAGCTGCCGGAACACATTAGATGTTTGGTGACAGATTTTCTAACTTGAGGGTGGTAGCTGGCCAGGCGGACACTAGATAGTGTCCTACCACCATGCGGGGGTTTTGTTGGTTTCTTAACGATGTTTTTCCTTCACCGGAGGGCCACTGTGAGAAGCGCACATAAATTTTTCGATAGAAAAATCCATTGGTGCGCGGCGGTTTGAACTCGGTACCACGGCATCAAAGCCGAACGTTCTCCCGATTACGCCACCGGGCCCTCAAAACTAACTTATATTCGAGATTCAAGATTTAATTTTTGGGGCGATAATAATGAATATATATATGAGATGTATGATATATCGTGACATTTCTAAAGTTTTTTGAAGTTATACTACTTCCGATAATGTGAATGATTTTTCTATAGGCGCGCACAGCTTCAGATAATTTTAAACTAGACAATGAAGTTAGTAAATCTAAAGCATAGATCTAAAGGGAGTTTTTCACCTTACTTCATGGTATAGCGTGAACTGATATTACCTATATCTATATTTAAGATTATTCCAGTATGATCATCACTTCAGTATTTCAGTATAGGTACTGCATGTGTTGTGTATGTTTTATTTCGATAACAGTATGTTTTATTTAGAAAAATAACAGTACTAAGCAACCAAATTCGATGGTAGCAACCCAAACTATCATTATAAGTAGGCTATCATTATAATTACAATATAATAGTCGATTGTACCTCGATCTAGTCGCTCCAAGTTTATCCTGAGTCTTTCACCGTTTAATCAAATAGCGTGTCATTTTCAAAGACCTACTATGTATGTATTCCATTTTGGCCGGCAGTGTACGGACCGGTAAGACCACCTGCCATTGTGTGCAGCTATATGTACACAATGCTTGTTTTGTTTTGTTTGCGAGTGTACGGCTACTGTTCGTCTCGGCATCGACGACCTACTTGCGTTTATGATCGCCTGGTACTCTCGTCTAGGCGACTATCTAGGATTTTGGTTTTGTTCGTTTCTTTGACTTTTTAGTTCGCTTTAGTCACAGAATAATGAATAGTAGTACCTTTAGTTCGAAAATGTTTGTACTATTCATTATTCTGTGATAGTATGCCGATTTGTATTTATTAACCTGAGACCAAAGTTATCTGGGGTGAGGCAATTTAAGTTGTTCAAAGTTGAAGCTGAAACTCTAAGCTAGACTTTAAGATTAACCCTAATTAAAATTCAACAATGTCTACTTATCTTACGTAATTTTTTATAGTGCTGTTATGTACTCAGGGTTCACTTTTAAGGGGCATTAAAAATATGTATTAAATATTTTTATCATGTTATGAAATGAAACGGTATCGTATCCTAGTTCACTTTCTTATAAATTATACTAGAATAGTAAATCACAATCAATCATTAAAATAAATGCATATCGATACAATTTAATTAACAGTTATAAAACCCGATATCGCGCTAATGAGTCCGTTGTCAACGCGTCGATGCACGACAATGCTCACTATCGAATCGAATAAATTCATTTAATTGACGACTGTAATGTTTTTATTGAACTCAGTCATTTTTATGGTTTTATTGTCTCCTAGTACTTGTCGTTATCTTCGATAGTTATTTTTACGGCAGGAATAATATTAACATTGTCATAATGAATTTATTGTGCCTGCACTTTAATTATTGATTGCCTGAAAGGTTGTATAGTATTATTTATTTATTTGTCGTATAAACTGGCCTAGTAAATTATAAAAAATTACACTCTTAAAAATCTTACTTATAATAAAGCTGTTAGGTTTTAAGTTTCTACTGTCTTAAATATGTATTAAGTGAGCGGTGGGTAGGGGGTATTAGGCGTCGACGTCCTAGCAAAAATAGCAATTACTAGGGCGTCGATGGCTCAGATACATGAAACTTTTGTTCTGCAATCTGATGGTTAGGGGTAGGTACTATCAGTAATTACCTACTGATTGAATTACTTACGAGACTCCACAGTAAATAATACATCTCATAAAATAATACGACAATAAATTCAAATATTGATATAACGTTATTATGACACTAACCCCACTGACATCTGTATCAGCTTCGAATCGAGGGTAATTGATTAGGAAGGCGCGTGCGCTGCAATGAATCACTGTTATCACACTGTATCGGGGACTCTATTGTCTATGGGCACATCATATATCTTGCCACGGGCCACGGAACATAGGCAAAGACAAGAGGAATGTATTTGCAGGTCACAGACAAGTTAGGTATGTGTTTACGACTTTTGCTGCAAGAAATAACAGCCAGAAGGGGGATAAACATCGAATCGCAAGCAATTACTAAAAATATCGACTTTTTTGTGTCATCATCGATGGTTGTGAGAGGTTGTGAGTTCGATCCCCACCCATTGCACTATATAGACATGAACCCTCTCTCAGATACAAGCACATACCTACTTAGTTGGAGGGATAACAAGACTACTAGTGATTTACAACTGCTTGCAATTTACATTGCTAGAGCTTTATAATAAATCTTTGTAGGTAGATGATACCTACTCAAATTAATTATTGATATTAATGCAGGTAAATCCCATTATGATCTAATGACAATTCTCGTCTAACTGCGAGAATTAATAATATCGTTTAAAAACTAAAATAAAACCGACTTCAATGCCGCGCTATTCATTTTCAGTACCAATTTTGAGATGTTTATCTCAATATCTCTGGAGATACTTATCAGACCTCGATAAAATTACCATGGTACCACACTTGGGATATCTCCTTTCGAACAAAAAAAGAATAATCAAAATCGGTTCATAAACGACAAAGTTATCCGCGAGCAAACATAAAAAAAAAAAATATATATATACGGTCGAATTGAGAAACCTCCTCCTTTTTTTGAAGTCGGTTAAAAAGCTCTCAGTTCTATCAATATAAATTGGCTAATAACGACATTTTGCAACTTAGGTAGCCCGTAGACATTATCGTTTATTTTTACTTGGAGGAAGAATGAGAAATCGAAAATGAGTTCATCTACCGATCGAGCCTTCAGATAAGAGTAGGTAGGTAGACGAGCGACGATCGCTGGCTCGGCGACGACTGTAAACTTTGATCGATACCTCTCGTGATTAGAGTCTTGCGACTCTTATCCTTAATTTAATACATTTCTTATATTTACATCGTCCTCCACGCTTCGTTTTTTTAAATTGAACAAATTTCTCCGCAGTCGAAGAAACGCAATGCACACATTAATTTCCGTCACGTAGCCCGCTGGCAAACAGACGTGGAAATTCAAAATGCCGAAAGTGGATTCGCGTAAATTGATTCCGGACATCGAATGAGAGGCGAATGCGATTCGCTGTGTAAATGTTTGACGGAAAATAATTTGAAAACGTTTTCCTAATTTATAAGGAGGCGGGTTCTCTGCTAACTCGCCCATTTCTCGCCCACGTAATTAATTCGACGCGTCTTGGGCACCTCGTGAAACTGGTTTTTTGTCGTCTAGCGCCATCTAGCGTCAAGTGGGGACGAGACTCGCGCCCCGCGCCCCGTTCCCCCGCTCGCTCACTCAGTCCGTTCCGTTCATTCACTCGGACAGTCTCGTTCCGCATCTCGCGGAGGAAGCGCGCGTTGTTTCGACTTAACGTTTACGTAAACCGGTATTATTGTTTCAAACATTCGCACAGCTGATCAGTGATATTAAGCTCGCATCAACTACGGTAAAAGAAGTCGACCGTTGCCAATCGCGATCTCGAGAGTGGAGTGTTAAAACCGGACGGCTATCGAAAATACCTCATCGGTCGAAAGTAAAAATATATACGCGCCGTGGAGAGCCGTCGCACCGCGTGTGACTGATCGATATTTTAAATGATAACATGGATTCAATTAGGTGTTCAAGACTGTGAGCCGAAGTGCAAGTGTTGTGTTTGGCAGGCGACGTCCGCGTACCGAGCGGTAGGTACCTATCTCGTATTGATTCAATGCCGCCGTCGGATTTACGTACTCCGTATCGTAGATACTAGATAACGGGTAGGGATTTGTTTTGAGGCGATAAGTGTTCGTTTACAGATACGATGGCATTCAGAACGTCATCGGGTGCGCTCGCCGATGTTGACCAGTAGACTTGACTGGACACCTTGACTGTCCACTACCGTGGCTTCCACGGAAACTAAACAAACAAAATATTCTATACACTGTCCAACAATAGCAGCATGTTCTTTATTTTATTATAATTAATAAAACAGACACGTTAAATTTATAAAAACAAACATCCTCCCGGTGCTGGGTTGTGAAGAAAAAGACGAAAGGACATTCGCGCTCAAAAGAGCTAATGACTCCTTCAAGGGTACTTGCATATATTAATAGATTGGTAGCAAATCAGGCGGAAAATCGATATAATATGCTCCTACCACCAAGGAGAAAATCTGCCGCCATAACCTTATAGTGTTCCGGCAGCAAACAGCCTTTAGAGTCGGAGTAGGTAGGTAATTCTAGGCCTAGCCTAGCCTGTTCACCATCATATACTTAGTTATGGAGGTATATAACTCTAAATAAAATTCAGTTACATTGGAAAAACACATTTAAACCGACTTGCAAAGAGGAGGAGGTTCTCTATTCGAGTTTGTAACGCGATTACCTACTCCGCCAATCAATTATGAACAGATTCGAATGATTCTTTTCATCGGCAGGGTAGGTAATAATCTATACGTTGGACCCATTGATTCCAATGAAAATCTCTAGACATACAGAAATAAACACTTCAAAATTGGAACAAAACCTACCATTATCTATTTCATAGTACCTACGAGTTTGTTTGATAGGTTAGCTGCATTCATAAACAAACGAAAGCTGACGAAGCACGCCACCGAGCGAGCCTTTACAATGATCACAAAAAATATTCATAAATTGTAGGTAAGCTCAATTTGTACTATTATTTATTCTGTGGCTCAATTAACAAGCAGTAATTTATCCATGCGTTACTGCCGAATGCCGATGCACTTTCTTATTGCAAGTCGAAAATAACTCAAACTTCTGTGGCCGTTTGAGTCATGCTTTTATTTACGATTTACGAACACTACCACTTTCCTCATCTTCCGGCCCGAGGCATTTACTGCCCGATGACTGCCCGCGAATCTATTCAACAGCTCAACATGTGTTTGTTCTTTATATTCAGTCATGGTTATTGTTGTAAAACGCTATTTTACAGCCCATTAACATTTTTACATTGGAGATTATAGGTAGGTGCCGAGTGGGCAATCCCACTCCTGCAGGGTTATTCTCAAACTCTCAATTCGAACGAAAGCAAATTCTGATTCGGAAACTGCCTATACCTACTATACCTACTTCCGTAGTAACTATTATATAATCTGTGCCTATACTTCGACTTGTATCTTTACAATTCACAATGCTCCGATCGATTACTTTTTATAATTACAATTTAAAAAGAACAGTTTTTTTTTAGCTGGAAAGGTTTCCGCGACAACATAGCCTACGGAATTATTAATATAGGTACCTACCTAATCAAAATTAAAAATAAAGCTTCCGAATCCGAATAGGTGTTCGAATGATAGAGAATCAGAGTGCTGAAACACTTAGTAACCGCCTCCTTTTAAATAATAAAGTAGTCAGCTAAATATGATTTTCATTATAAAAAAGGTAGGTATAACAATGGTCAATAAAACCATTTTGGTTGTAACGACCCCCTAAAAACTCATCGTAGATACAACTGCGTACCTACGAAAGTGTTTAAGAAATCAGTGTAATGTTTACGACGACCATTACACATAGGTAGATCGGTGTGTGTTTGTATTCGCGATGTAGCGTGGGTGAGATGGTAAAAGCACCTCATAAAGCAGTCTAATCGTATACGTAACCGTGTAAACAATCCTAAAAAACTCTGTCGAAACCGTTAAACACTGTTTCATATTGTCTAACACCTCCTAATTACACGTAAAACGCATTAAATATAATTAGTAGTTATTTGAGCGGATATACAGTACAGGTGAGTTAGACGGGTGCTGTAGACGCGAGCAAACAGTGGCATCAGAGTTCACACGCACTATCCACGCATCCGACAGTGCATTGTTTGTTCCCAGCTACGAACCACAGTTTTACAGCTAGGTATGTAGGTACCTACTAACACAAATTTAAGTTCTCATAAATTACTGTCGGATTAAACAACGGCATATTTCATTGCCTCGTTCCATCCGTTCTGCAGGTTATTCTCAATCATTCGAAAGCAAATTCGGATTCGGAAACTGCCTTTACTTTGACTTGGATGTTTGCAATTCACAATGCTCCGATCGGTTACTTTTGATATTTAAATTACAAAAATCAGTGATTACTGGAAAGGTTCCGCGAAAAAATAATTATCGGAATTATCAATATTTGAAATTTAATATGAAGCTTCCGAATCCTGAATTCCGAAAAGAATCAGGGTGCTGCACCGCACCATGAACACTTATACCTACTTAATTGAACATAACTTATGTAAGTAGTGTTTATATTATATGTATTTGTATAATTTTGCGAAATGTAATTAGGATAATCAAATGTACGAGAAAAATCTGATAAGAGCTATATAATAAATAAAGTCTGCTTCATTTCTACACATTATCGTATTCTGTATTATTATTTTTCTTCGAAATTCCGAGGAGCTACAGCTGTATTGACCAAAATGTTTAAAATATAGCTGTAAATTAACATCAATTACAAAACATTAGACAACACTTGGCAACACTGACAGACATTATATTGTATTAAACTATACCTACGTTAAAGCGATATTGTGAGTCAATTTGGCCGTTCGCCACGAGTCGTCCCTGAGCTGGTGATTCCTTGAAGATCGCTTGACTAGGGTTCCCCTAGCCATCGAGAACGATATTAACGATCGGCCGGCGCACGCCCGCTGGGCTACCGTCCGCCGTCTTTTATCAAATTATTTATACATACGGTACGTCCAGGCCAGGCCAGGCCACCCATCGCTTTACACTGCCCCTCAAAAACTTAAATATAGCTTTTTGTTCAAAATTAAAGATCGAAGATAAAGCCAGGTCCGTCTTTCGTCCTCGCCTTTTCTGTTAAGTTACTAGTGCATATATTATACCTACTATGATAATTGATTAAATGCATAAAATTCCATTAAGATCTGTTTTTTTTAAATTACGTCACTGTGTGATTTAGACTTACATTATATTATTGAAATGAAATCAAGAAAACTACTTAAATATCACTGTAAAATATTTAATAGATACGAAATTAGATAACAATAATACAAAACAATAAAGAATTCCAAATCATAGAAAGGTATATATCTGTTCCTTGAACACACTTGCAAGCACTGCAGGTTCACTGCACTGCATTTCTCAATCATTCGAAAGCAAATTCGTATTCGGTAGCCTCATTTTTAGGGTTCCGTACCCAAAGGGTAAAATGGGACCCTATTACTATGACTCCGCTGTCCGTCTGTCTGTCTGTCTGTCTGTCTGTCTGTCTGTCTGTCTATCTGTCTGTCTGTCACCAGGCTATAGCTCATTAACCGTGATAGTTAGACAGTTAACATTTTCACAGATGGTGTATTTCTGTTTCCGCTAGAACAACAAATACTAAAAACAAAATAAAGTTAAAAATTAAAGGGGGTCCCCATACAAAAAACGTGTTTTTAAACGCCATCTATCTAATTAGTTTCGGTAAAATGACATAGATGGCACTAGTAAACGAGCCCCATCTTTCTAGATCGCGACCAAACCAAATATTCTTGGTAATATCAATTAATCAAATATATGAGGTTGAAACTCTGTTATGTTTCGTATTGTACGGAACCCTCCCTAAGTGTGCGATAAGAGACGCGATGCTGACTCGCACTTGGCCAGTTTTATTAATTTTAAACATCCATCAATCCGTGAGCTATTTTGTCGCGGAAACCTTTTCAATTAGAGTCACTGATTTTTTCGAATCGAAATATCAAAAGTAACCGATCGGAGCATTATGAATTGCAAAGATTTGAGTCGAAAGATGACAGACAGTTTCCGAATCCGAATTTGCTTTTAAATGATTCAGAATAACCCTGTTGCATAGCATAGCAATTAGCATATTCTCATTTCAATCGGATACATTGGAATTCGGAAGCGTCATTTTGAATATCGAATATCGATTGATCCGTGAGCTATTTGGAAGCGCAAACCCTTCCGATTAGAATCACTGATTTTACTAAATTGAAAAATCAAATGTTCCCGGTCGGAGCATTGTGAATTGCGAAGATAGGTACGAGTCGAAGTTCCGGAATCCGAGTTTCTTTTCGAATGAGCCCTGCTGGACTTGAAAGGCAAGCAATACTACAAAGATAAGTTCGTAGAATTTGGCGCAATTTTTTACATAATAACCGCTGCAAAATAATCCAAAACTTTCTACCGTGATGATACTGTTAACCTTTGTTTGGTATTCAGTAAAGTAAACCACGCCAAGTATCCCTTGATGTAGCACCATTTGCATCGAGTAGAGTGGATATATGATGCACTTCAGTAGCGAACTGAATCAACAGTCTATCTATTCATAACAGCGATAACGTGTGTTGTTATTGAAGACAAGTGCCCTCAACTCAAACCATCACCAGACAGACAGACACGTGTTGTCACTTCACAATGAATGTTTAGAAAATATTTGACTTTTTCATCGCTACACATACTTACATTTCTATAATATTATATACCATGGAATTAACCATAATAATTTCATTTGCTCTTAGGGTAAGCGCGCACCACGATTTTCTTTGTTGCGATTTTATTCGTTGCGGCAATAAACCGCCCTTGCTATTACGTACATAATATACGAACTATTTTTCCGCAGTGCGCGGACTCTAGTAGATTGACTAAAAGCTGCAGCACGCGCACAGCCTTATACCTATACGTACATTAAAATATATAAACAATATAGTTGTCATAATAATAATACTGATGTAGATACAAAACAATTTTAGCATAATTTTCGTCAGTAAAAAGGGTTTAATAACAAAATGTATTAATTCCGAAATCCAAACTTATCTCGACAAGAATTGATGCATGTTTTTGTAAGTGGATTATTAGCTGTTAATCTTCAGATTAAGTCCAAGGCTATCGTGAGGATTTTCATGAAAATAGCTGAAACTGACATCTTTGCTGAATTATTTTTAATAGTTCTGTATTCGTAAAGCCAGGTACATTTTTATTGATAAACCATTTATACACTCATGTATCATTTTTATATGCATCATAGTTTCTCTGCCCTCATCGATGTAATGGTAATTAGCGATGGGTCGTTGAGGTATTTTTCGTAAACGCAACTAGACCGTTGAATTAACCTCCGTCAACTAGTCGATTAACTATAGTCAATTTCGCAGTGCTCGTATGAATTCAACCGTTATCGTAGTATTGGTTCATTCAATCGTTGAAATCCCAATAGAGATGTAAGTACGTTAATTGTGTTTTAATTTTTTCAGCAAAAAATATATTTTGATTTTAAGTAAGTAGGTACGAGTATGTTTTAGTTTTACATCATGACGTAAATTTCTAAGAAATTTAAATACTAAGTCTTTGCATTTAGAGCTATTAATGTTACTAAATACGTACATTAAATACATTATTTCCTGCTTTTTTTTATAAAAATTACCTACGTTGTTGCAGTTCTCTCTTCTACTATCGAATTTAGCCGTCTAACAACGAATGTTACCGTTCGAAATCAAGTTGACAGTTAATCGCGCCTCCGTTCGTTGACGTCAACTGTTCTCAATACTTTTGAATTTTGCCGTCTATGGATTCAACTAGTTGATCGGTAAACGATTAACGGTCGAAACGTTGACACTCGATGGACGGTTTTTTTTAGTTCGTTTAATCAACGCCCATCTCTAATGGTAACTGTACAACCTACAACACGACATTTTCATCCAATAAACAATTGGATAAACAATTTTACATAAATAAACAATTTTAGTGCTATCGATTCGCCTTCATTTTACAATTTATCACACCTTCCTACAGCACTGTGCTCCTATTTGTAGTAATATTTCTTTTTAACCGACTTCAAAAAAAGGAGGTTTCTCAATTTGACCGTTTCTTTTTTTTTTTTTTTTATGTTTGTTCGCGGATAACTTCGTCGTTTATGAACCGATTTCGATTATTCTTTTTTTGTTCGAAAGGAGATATC
Source organism: Cabera pusaria (assembly GCA_954871355.1). Taxonomy (NCBI): domain Eukaryota; kingdom Metazoa; phylum Arthropoda; class Insecta; order Lepidoptera; family Geometridae; genus Cabera; species Cabera pusaria. The sequence goes on along the minus strand of OX940898.1, from coordinate 26,390,763 downwards.
CCAAGTGTGGTACCATGGTAATTTTATCGAGGTATGATAAGTATCTCCAGAGATATTGAGATAAACATCTCAAAATTGGTACTGAAAATGAATAGCGCGGCATTGAAGTCGGTTGTTTTTTAGTTTTTAAACGATATTATTCTTCTTTTCTTTCTAATCTCTCTCATGTTTTGAAAACCCTCTTATAATACTTTTATTCCTTATCGTCATATTTATTTTAGTTATTTGTAAAGTGAATTTATTTCAGACTAATGTGTTGTTGTATGTATTGGTGTTAATGTATTGTCATTTCATAGTATTATTATATACACAAGTCCTCCGTAACATTCCAAAGCTTCCTACTTAAAAACCGCTCGAATTCTCAGCTATCCAAACATGGGCTAGTAATACACCGGCGACATGGTGAGACCAGAGCGCTTTAACTGGTGAAATCAGACTTTATATGTCACTCGCTATCGCTCGATAGCGAGCAATATCAATAAATCATCCGAGTCGATAGATAGCGACTACGTAATTAAACAGTGCACCGATCGATCATAGATATCGAGTATCGGCGCTTGGCTACGGACGGGACATGTGTTCTGTGGGTATGGATGAGAATCAGGGCGATTCTCATTTCAATCGGATTCATTCAATTTCGGAAGCTTCATTTGGAATTTCGAATATTTTTGATTCCGTGAGCTATTTAGTCACGGAAACCTTTCCGATTAGGATCACTGATTTTTTCGAATTAAAATATCATAGTTATGGAGTAGAGCATTGTGAATTGCAAAGATCTGAGTCAAAGTAGAGGCTTGTAGGTACAATACAATACAATACAAAAACTCTTTATTGATCACCAAAGAAATTATAAATTTATAGATTTAAAAACGGGAATTTAACGTGACTTACGCGATGTCGATATAGCGATCGACATATGTTTCGGCCTCATCCGGAGGCCTTCTTCAGGATCTTGAGTGCGGGGCGCTCGCCGACGCGTTCAACCTCGCACTGCGGGCCGCTGCTCGTGCAGCGCGGGCGGACGGAGCGGGCGGCGGCGGCGGCGGTGGTGGTGTTGGTGGGGGGTGATGATGCGGTGTACATAGCGGAGGCGCGGGATTAAGTTGGAGGGCTTCGTCTTCATCACTGCTGTTTACTTCAGACGAAACCTCATCCAACCGGCAGACGGAACTCAAGGTGTCCTCCTCACTGTTGCCACTGGTGGCTGAGGTTTCGTCTGAAGTTAACAGCAGTGATGAAGACGAAGCCCTCCAACCTAATCCCGCGCCTCCGCTATGTACACCGCATCATCACCCCCCACCAACACCACCACCGCCGCCGCCGCCGCCCGCTCCGTCCGCCCGCGCTGCACGAGCAGCGGCCCGCAGTGCGAGGTTGAACGCGTCGGCGAGCGCCCCGCACTCAAGATCCTGAAGAAGGCCTCCGGATGAGGCCGAAACATATGTCGATCGCTATATCGACATCGCGTAAGTCACGTTAAATTCCCGTTTTTAAATCTATAAGTTTAAAATGAACGTGAGTTTTTATAATAAAATTATAAATTGTACATACTATCTAATGAAAGACAGTTGAATAATAAGGCAATACAATCGGCGGTCTTATCGCATAGAGCAATTTCTTCCAGACAACCTTGGCATGGAAAAGAAGAATACAAACAGAAACTTGGGGGTAGCGTACAATACAATTAATGATCTCAGAAAAAAATTATAATAATACACAAAATAGACTACTAAAATTATAGTATATTATGATATAATACATAAAAAATACCCTACATAAATAATAATGTTCCTAAATATATTAATATAAATACATATATATGCATATATAATATATAAATATAAATAAATACACACATACATAACCGTATATACACATATATATATATTAAATAACAGCAGTGTTGCAGTTTTAACATGTTTGGGACAAGTAATGGGCTTTCACCATGGATTTAAAGAGAGCCAGCGATTTGGCATGTCTAATCTCCACTGGTAGCGCGTTCCATAAATGGACCGCTTGCACAGTAAAAGATTAGATTATTTATACTGTAGTAGAGGCAGTTTCCGAATCCGAATTTGCTTTCGCTGGTTTGTGAATCACGGAGCTGGACTTAAACTCCCTATGTGGTAGTACATTTGGTTTACATTATAATAGTAATTGGTAACAGTTTTACAATAAAATATAATTGTTAGAGTGAAGTGATTTGATTAAAGACATTTCAGATGCGCCTACGGCGAAAATATGTATTCATTCGTTAAATACACTACATTCATACATAATACAGAGTCTATTGAAAAAATAATATATACATAACTAATTTATTACAATAGTCCAATGGCTAAGGAGTCGGCCTGGCAATCGAGAGGTCGTGAGTTCAATCCCCACCCATTGCACTATTGACGTGAACCCACTTCAGACAGGCACGTTCACGTTCAGGCAATATAGCTTAGTTGCGAGGGGTTAACATACAGACATATTAATTTTAAGGTGCCTTATTATGTCGCCAAAACATCTAATGTGTTCCGGCAGCTATCCTTGAGAGCCAGTTCCCATTCGAGGCCTAGAGCACAGATTATATAATAGCCTAGAGTGCTTACCATCTTCGACCGCATCATCACTTACCAACAGGTGAGATACCTACCTAGTGGTCAAAGCCATAATAAACCTAAAAAAATAGTACAATTTATGTGCAACCAACATTGCTAGTAAGCTTTTAAAGAAATGTTATGTTGGCTTACCACTAGAGATTAATGTCTGTTTTATTTGTATTATTGTTATGTTTTTAATTATATATATCCTAGGTAGCGAAAACAACCTTCCTGTTGTATAGATTTTCCTAAAAACTGTGCCGAAAGAAATGAGAACCTTTCTTACTGCGCACGATAAAAAAATGTCCCATTTCGTACGATTCAATATAACCTCAACATACCTATTATCGTTATCAGTGCCTTATCTTGCAATCTGAGTACACAGTATTCCTTGTAACGACCATTCGTTACAACCAAATAACATGTTATTTATTTATATGACAAAACATCTCACCTTGCTTCCACATTTTTACCCTACTTACTTACATCTGATATATAATAATTTATGATCGTACACAACGAAATAAACTGGCCAAGTGCAAGTCGGACTCGCACTAGTAGGGTTCCGTACCACACTACAGTATTTTATAAGATCGAGCAAAAAATACCACTATCATTTTTCGCCAGCAAAAAATAATAATTAATAAACATTTTATTTCTTATAACGCCATCTAACGTCTAACAAAGGAGTTAGGGATCGACATTTCAATATAACGCCATCTATGGGACGTTTACCTAACTAAGCGTTCATACATGGCGTAAAATGCCGAAAAAAACACGTGTCTTTAACTTTATTCTGTTTTTAGTATTTGTTGTTATAGCGGCTAATGTTGTTATAACAGAATTACATTATCTGTGAAAATTTCAACTGTCTAACTATCACGGTTCATGAGATACAGCCTGGTGACAGACGGACAGACAGACAGACGGATAGCGGAGTCTTAGTAATAGGGTCCCGTTTTACCCATTGTGTACGGAACCCTAAAAACTTCACATGCCGCGATAGTCAAAGTAGCCATAAGCATGTCATTATGATAGGTATATACAAATTTGTTTATATTGTTTATCTCCATATCTCCGGAGATTATTATCATATATCTCGATTAAATTTGAATGGGACCTAACGGGAGGCATAATCTCTCAAACTAAAATAAAATGTGAAGATGTGACGGAGTTCTGAGGTAACAAACAAAAAACAATGGAATTGAGAACCTCCTCCTTTGTGTGAAGTCGGTTAAAAAGGAATACATATTTTAATAAATACTTACACCATTACGTTCACCCCCTAGCCAGGCTGTGGCAGGAAAGGCTACCTACACATATGAACTAGAATAAATCATTGTTCGACGGGTGAAAGGCAAAAAGGGTTTAAGCCACTAAATTTGAGATATTGACTTTTTTACATAAGATGAGGAATCTGCGATTTATTCTGCGTCGCTTGACCTAAGCTTCATGCTATTCAGAACACATTTTTGACGCTTGAAATCATTTAAAAAAGGATCCAGCTACGGCGCTTAAAACGTTTTTCTTTCCATATAAATTGGTAAATAAGATTATTTCAGGATCGTAGCTTGTACAAAGAAGCAGTCTGCCTACTTCAACGAGAAATCTTTTTACCTACTTTAAATCCATGGCGGTTTAGTCCCTTTGTAGGTATGACATTAACACTTCTATTAGAGAAAACTTGTAATTGACTTACACGTAGAATAATTAGTTGCTATTTTATTATTAATAGCCGTTAGTTTTCCGAATAAAATAAAATAAATTTAAAAAATGCATTTTGTATTAAATTATATTTATTTTTTAAAACAATGCGCATAAGGTCACGAAAGTGTTGCAAAAGTAGCGGTCTACAGTATATAAGTTTTACAGTATAGGTACCTAAATTAATGCAGTAAGATATGTTTAACTCGCTCTACTGTAAAATTTCAAATATTATACAAATAGCCTTTCACCTGTCGTCTTAATCAGTAGGTCTCAGCAGTGTATATATATACCTATATACTACATACATACAATACATGTACTCTGACCATTGAGTACATGTAAACATTCGTACGTAGTACCTACATTCATATCGATAACTGACTCATTTCTTATTATAACGTCATGCCGTAGAATGTGTTTTATTATAAACAAAATAATATATACCGGCGTGATGCGTCCTCAATTTAGTACTGCTTTAAATTCACATGAAAATTTAGCAAGCACACTCGTTCGTTTTGTCCAAATATTACCGCGAGCCAACACTGTACGCGGGTATTTTCGTTTTAGAGCCATTAAATCGAGATGCGTGAAAGTACCATCAGGCAAAAAACGACCATAACTACCCTCATTTACGACTTATTCCGGGGTGAGAAGTGAATTTTGCCGGGGGATCGATTATTTGAACAAACAAGCCGAGCAATAAATCATCCGCTCCCGGTTACCTGCTGCAAGGAAGGATCGATACCAAAAAAGCCCCTTTAAACAAAAGGGAGTGACATTTCTAACGTCGACCCATGGCGACCGGCGACGCTGTCGCTACGCGGCGCTAGAGGCGTTGATTTCGATATTTGAATTCCACTTCAGTTGATCAAAGATTGGCCTCATTTATAAGTACTCACTGCGAACTTTGTCAATCGGAAATGAAAGTCCTTTTTCTGAATCGGTCTCTAGGTACCCCTCAAATCTCATTTTACTTTTTCCTTTTATCTGTTCATTCGTAGATAATGAAGTAACGAGTAATCTTGTGAGTTCTGCCAGAAGAATATTGAATACTGACAGCAACGTTCTCCACGACGTACGTACCTATACTATAAATATGTACAATCTATTTCCCATGCAAGCTTGTATTTGTCATTGTACACAAATGCTTGCATGGTGGTAGGACACACAGGTAGGTATCTAGTGTCCGCCTGGCCAGATACCATCCTCAAGTTAGGAAATCTGTCGTCAAACATCTAATGTGTTTCGGCAGCTATCCTTGAGAGCCAGTTCTCATTCTAGGCCTAGCGTCTTTCTATCTTTGACCGCATCATCACTTACCAACAGGTGATATAGTGATCAAACGCTAGCCTATAAAATATTTAAAAAATGCTAAGAAACAGTTTGTAGCTGAGTTCATAGCCGCTTTTCTTTAAATTGGAGAGCTTTGAATGTATGCCGCGACACCAGTGTCCCATTATCTCGACGCTTTCGAACTAAACATTGTATTGTAAGAATAAGAACCGTTAGCCGTATCGTATTGTCGCGGACGAGACGTCCTTTTTGTCTCTAACAAATTATAATGGATGCAAAAACTTTTCTAAATTCGCAATGTCCATTTTAGCCAGGTAGCTCAGTTGCCAATTGTTGCCATTTCGGCTGTCCCTGAGATCTATTGCCTCGAATTGTTCTAGTTATTCAAAAGGACGTAAATGAGGACATTACGTTTATTAGTCGTTCACGTTTTGGGCTAAATTGTTTCATTACTACCAATTGAAATATCTAAATTGCCTCTGTTTCGAGAAAATACTTTGTCATGTTTTTACTATATTATATTATTTATTATAGTATCTAGGTACCTACTTTAATTTACAACAATAACTTGAGAAGATGAGAGCAATAAATGTAAATTTAAAATGTTTACTATAAGTTGTGCTATTAATTATTCTGTGCTATAAGTACCTATAGCTTAAATTTGTATATGACGAATAATTGAGAATAAAGCTTCTTATTGATATCGTATATAAGCCCGTAAAGCATAAGTTTATACATAAACGTTGTGTTGTTTGCGCGCCTAAACTTCCAGCGGTAACAATAGACATCAAACAGACTTGGCTGAAGTTGGCGCGCACCGGACGTCCGATATCTGAACCAGACGACCGTTCCGCCTGAACAGTGTGAACTGAACGTGAATTAACCTGCTAGCTAAACTGCCCGATAATAATTTACCAACCAACAGATGAAACTTATCGTAGCGCCACGTTCTCATCCATTGTGATTTACACAGAAGGAATTGATTAATATAGGTAGATTGTAATAAAATTGTTAGGTATACATTATAATTATATCTTATAGGCTAGATTTGAGATTTGAGCGGGTTAGGACGTCCATGGTTTGAGCAACTATCTCACCTGGTGGTAGGTGATGATGCGGTTGAAGATGGTAAGCACGCTAGGCCTAGAATGGGAACTGGCTCTCAAGGATAGCTGCCGGAACACATTAGATGTTTGGCGACAGATTTTCTGACTTAAGAGTGGTAGCTGGTCAGACGGACACTATCTAGTGTCCGTCCGACCACCACGCGGGGGATGTTGGTTTCTTAACGATGTGTTTCCTTCTCAGGAGGGCCACTGTGAAAAGCGAAAAGTAAATTTTTTGATAGACAAATCCATTTGTGCACGGCGGGGATTGAACTCAGTACCCCTGGCATCAAAGCCGACCGTTCTCCCACTTACACCACCGGGACTACAAATCGCACAAACTTAACTATTAGTCCTGACACTCGTGACCCACCTAACATTTGTTTAGGTCAGCATAATCTATGTATTTTAAAGTTTACGACCTAAGTCGGATAATGGAAGGATAGGCAATTTAGAGGACCGATGTCGGCCATCGGCATAGTCATTAAAAAGTTTAAATGAGGAATGTGTAAGTTGCGGTCGAAGCCAATAGCTTCCGTTGACTTAGGGTGGCCTGATTACTATACTGGTTGACTTTAAACCCTGACCTACTCGTATTTATCCCTTCACTGGCTCAGGCTCATCGAATCATCGAATGCATGGAAATATACAAAAACTAAAGACTGCGTTCACGTACACCAAATATTTTATCGCTGTAAAGCTCTTTCTATCATTTAAGGTAAACCGTAGCTATATTCCTAATGTCTTTATTTATTCCCAAAGACATCTTTGTTTTTTCACTCACCTCACTTTACATTTTTTTGCTAAAAGTTAATTAATTATGACTCGCTTCTATCGCCTACCACCTACCTAAGCGTACCAAGCACTCTTAGCATTTCAGTACCATCATTGACTTATATTCTAACTATATAGGTACATAATATATCGATGAGTATCACAGTACCTATTATACTAATCTATGGTACCGTTCCCAAACAAGTGACGAGGAGATGTGAAGCGTAAAATTGCGAGACGTTGACCCCTCCGACTTACGGATTCGCAAATAGTGCCTCCGACTGTCTCTGGTTCTCATTTACCTTGCTGATTATTTATGCTAGGTAACTTACAAAATGCTACCGTACCAATACACATACGTAATCTATGTGATATATGTATAAGCCCTGTTGTATGTTATGTTACGCTCTATGCGTCGATCCTTTGTTTTATGCTTTTGGGCCTTTTAATATTATGTCCAGTTTAAAATGTATCTCATATTTTGTAGTTTCCCGCGCTAAAAGCAAGTGAACAAGAGGCGTATAGATGAAGACGCATCTATACTGTAGACCAGCGGTTCTCAATCATATTTGGAGACTGAACCCTTTTTAAAAATCTAATATCTGACGGAGCCCTAAAAAATCAAAACCTAGTTTTTAATTTGGGCTTTTCTTTTTATCAGTGGTACTTACTGCTCCTGTTGTTTTATCTGTCATTGCTTTGACTCCATATGTACAAATGTCGCTGCATTTTATTCAATTGAGATGGTTTTCGTCCTAAAATATGTCTATTTTGCTAATCATGTCTTCTCCGGGAGTGTTATTAGGCAGCGACGAGCACATAAGCACAGAGTACCCCTTTAGTGATTTGATATCAATGGGACCAATATTTTGTATATTGTATATAATATTGTTTAGCACCTACAAAAGCTTTGAGGCTATGGCTAGGGCTAACCCTAGGGCTCCGCTGAGCACACTTTGAGTATAGCTGCTGTCTTCTTCTATTGCATCATTTGTATGGCCATCAGTCGCGGAAACGAAGAAAATGAAAACGTTATAATTATATGACACACTAGCTGCGCTTCGGGGTTTCACCCGCGTTGTTCCTGTTCCTGTAAGAATATGGGGATAAAATATAGCTTATGTTACGCGCTGATAACGTAACTTTCCATTACTGAAATAAGTTTTAAAATCGGTCCCTTAGTTTTTGAGTTAAATCGTGACAAACAAGCAAAAAATATAAGCATTCCTTTTTATAATATTAGTTTAGACTACACTAACGACGTCCCTGCACTAGAATTATCTATTACGCGACAGTGTCACACCAAACACATCAATCTACCAAGACCTGAGAGTCTAAGAACTATATCTTGTTATCATCACTAACAAGTTTGCCTCGGCTGGGAAACGAGCCCGAGAGTTTGAGGCTAGGAGACAGGTGACTACATATGGTACCCGTACAGTACGAAAACTATACGCGCACACCAGACTCACCAGAGACTTGGGAACATTCACTTAACTTAAAAAAGTTAACTTAGGATCTCCTAGGCAAAAGTGCTAGATCGTAGATCGCATTGTCGCTTAATGTCATTCCTAAGTACCTTTGTACTATTATTTATTCTGTGACCTAAGGAAGGAAAATAATACTATTAATTAAAATGATACACTAAAGATGTCTTTAATAAACTACGCGCATAAATTGCCTTGCCGGACATCTGCATACTTGAATGTTATCTTGTAGTTAGGCTTTAGGCACAACAACACATTTGCGTACGGGATCCCACTCACGTAGTCGTAAACGTAATTAGCATGCGAGTAGCACCGGGTGACTCACCTAGAGTAGATAACGGACAATGGTCATCATTATATGCATCAATGGACCGCTGTAGTGGTAGCTTTATGGCAGACATATTAATGATATCCACAGAAACAAATGGCCGTTTAAGTTATAGCAGACGCGTAGTACCGTTAAACAAGCGTATTCATTCAATCTGTATCAATGAGTTCTCAAGATATGACCGATTGTAAAATCGGATCAAAATATCCGGTCTCGGGACCACACCACAAGGTATATTTAAGCGACAAAAACCGAGGAGGTTCTCTTCTCCTGTATTTTTATTAGCTTCACCTGTATGTTTGTAACCGACTTCTTTGGGCGCGATTTTGACCCACTTTAAACGGCCAGATTTCGTTCAAACTTTGTAGATTAAGCGTGGGGTACTTTTAAGATATTATCAAAATGATAATCACTCTACTCATATCTGTCAATAAAATATTTATAACTATTGACACCGTGTACCTCACGCTTTTTAAAAAAAAAAAAATTTTTTATTCTCACTATTATTAATTTATATTTATTGAAATTTTTAACACTTTTCTTGATTTAAATTTATTAAAATTTATTTTCTATTTTTTAGTTCGGTTTTCTATAAAAAGCGTGTTTTTTAGTTTTTTTAAACTATTATTTATTATTATTTGTATTTTTGTGTGTTACTCGATGAGTCTGCCAATTATATCTCAGAATCAAAGTTGGAGTGGTCTCTTAGAGATTGGATATGGATGGACCTCAACTTTACTTACGTAGTAACTATTATATAATCTGTGACTCTACGTAGTATTATTATCTTTTCTATGACTTTACTACTCAAAAACTCCCTCGCCATATGAAGTCCATTCTTTATTTTATATACATACCTATTATTATTTAAGCTTTACTTTACTACGCTAGAGAGCGGTAGGTACGTAAATATGCGAGGATAGTGATAATAACAGAAACGTCAAAGGTCCTGACACAATTCTTGCAATGTGCTCAAATAGAATTAAATTATACATATTGTCATAAATCATAATATTGAACAGTGTTTCTTCAACTTTGGGCGCCCCCCTGGAAGCAACGATACTGACTTACGGATGTAGACAGTTTTGTTGATTTAAATATTTATATCCATTGAAATGTTATTCTTTCTAAAAATTCTTAGGTTTTTGGTATCTTAGGTATATTGTGTAAGTGCAAGTACTGTTGGTATTTTCTAATGTCCCGATTGTCTTTGTCACTGTATTATTTTAGTAATGTTTCAAGTCAACACTTCCAAATGTCACAAGATAATAATATAATATGATAATATGACTCAAGGCACATCCTTGTGAGATTATGAAATACTAAATTCTTTTGAATGAAGTAACACTTAATAATATGTTTAAAAAAATCTGTTTTGTCGGCTGGCTGTTCTAATTGCTTATATTATACATTTTCGAATTATTGCAAAACGAAATAATACTAAACTAAAATAGAACTAAATCAACTTTTCTATACCAAAACAGATATTATCTTTATTTACATCAAATAATTTAAATACAAATAGTACATATATACAACTTAGATATTGTGCTAAAATCTATTTTAACTGATAATAAATAAAATGTTATAAATCACTAAAATACAACTAAAGTACATTTTATTTTCGTCACAAAACAATATTTCAGCAAACAACATAATATATTTGCTGTGAACCAGTGCAATGTCCTCTCCATTTAAATGAAACAATGAAATGGTAGAGCACGTAATAAATAGCCCGAGCCGTATCGAATAGGTTAATTCTGTGTTCATTAAGGCACATGAGGTAGGTACTTAGGTAACCTAGTTTAAGTTGCAGGCGTACAATGCATTCCTTTTGGTTATTACGGTGTAGGTACGGCATAATAATCAATCTTAAGTTGAAAGGTTGACATATTAAATTATTATAAGATAATAACCAGGTATTTGATCGATTAACTCGAGAAAGTGGAATGTATTCAGTTTCTGAGCTTTGATTCTATTTTTTTCTCTTTCTTTTATATGAATCATAATACTCCTAAAATGTACATAAACCTAATATGCATAATGTATATGAAAACGTATGACATTATCAATAACGTCACTAGTCTTAGCATACATTTTGGACCTTAGTACATTAAATCTTACAGTTTTAAACTTTCGCAAACAAGTCATGATAGGTAGGAATTATTTAAATAAATAAAAACCCCGACAACGCTAAAAATGGTTGTATTTGAGCATTTCTCATTCCAAATTATTTACATATAAGTTGTATATATATATTTTGTAATCCTGACATAAACATTTAAATGTTAGACTTATAATAATTAATAATATATTTGATAACATAAATATATGAACATTTAACAGGTTCAATCCAAGTAATCCCTAAGAAAATCACCGTACGAAAACAACAAAAAAATAATTTGTGTTCATAAGCGGCGCATTATTCCATTAACAGGGCATCCATCATCGCAAATAAGTAAAAAAGCGCATGAGGCATGACGTCTTAACGAGCTGCGCCAAACGCGCGGGGGTTATCTCTCGCTCGGGTTTATGCTCATTTTATCTTTAAATAACAACTATGTTTCATTAATAAAAAGAGTTACTGAAGTAACTCTTTAAATAAGATCGCGTGGTAAGATCAGAAAAATATATTTTCTGAACCCACTAACAAAATTATTCTTACGGCCGTTATCAACTTATGTTAGTTGCTATCTTTACCTTCCAGAACAATATCTGCTGCTATTTCAATACTTAACAAATTATCAGAATATGATCTATATATGAGAGCTTAACCCTTTCATTTCTTGTTTATTGAATTGCAGATAGCTACTGACGGACGACTGATATGCATTTTAACTAGTGGTTAAAACTTTGTAAGTTATTGTAAACGGCCGTTAATCATTATCAGCTGTAACACTTGCCTGCCAAACAGACAGTTTTCACGCAGCGTTTTCCAAAAAAAGTATTATCGTTACAACGAAAGTTCAGCGATCACAGATCACCGGTATGCATTCCAAAAAGACATGTCAGTAAAAACAAGTGAACACGCGGTCCAGGCGTTTGTATGACGACTGCTTGTTTGCTTTACAACCGGTGGACGGTAAATATCAGGCTTTTATAGTCGTTCCCGGGGCCCCGTCTCCTCCGTCAATCGTAAATTACAATTTTACTCGATTTTTACTGGAGTTTACTTATTAGTACTGTTAGCGCATACCTATGTAGAATATGTACATTTTCATATTCTCGATTTCTTTTTAGTTTTGCAATGCATTGGTGTTGATCTCATTATTCGCATAAGTTATTATTTTTGCAATTCTGTGTCGTATCGTAAATAACTCTATACTTCGTACTATATTCAGCAGAAGTTATCGAAAACCGAAGATATCAAAAAGCTAGAAGGGTCATGTCTGTCGCGAAGCAAAACCGCGTTCAACGTACTCCGCAATATTCTTAGCCCACAGGAAGCGATCGGTCGTAAAATAGCGTTCGACGAGTTCGACGAGCGACACTGCGACGTCGGTTCGGTGCGTTTTTACGATGCGGCCGACACTGTGCGGTCGCTGTGACGTGGGCGCATTGTGCAACTCGTAAATAAATAGCGCAATAAAATTAAAGCTATAATAGTTTTATTATACGGGCCTGTGGGAAACGCAGCGATTGTTATGGATTTATAGCTAGCTTAATTTCACACGGACAACGAATCCATGTTCTAAGAATAATTATTGCCATAAGTTCGCCGAAACGTTGGCTGCGGAACATTCGTGCCAATATTATTCTTCAGATATATTTACAAAAAACTTTATTCCAAAATCCAATAGGCGGTGCCGCAGCCGCATGCCTTATGCCAACTTCTTCAGAAGCTATTTGAAAGTATTCCTTTTACGTAAATTCAATTTCTATTCCACACAGCGATGGCAAACGACGTGCCACATTTCTCTGGTTGTAATAAACATCTAAAATAATTACCTCCATATTTAACATAACACTTAACTTGTGCAGTTCAGCTGATGCAGTCGACACTCAGAGCTGACGCCATCTAGCGGATACTTTACGACCACTTAGTTAGGAATCGGCTAATTTTATTCATGGCTCCCTAATTCTACGCCATTACATGCCCATCTCATTTTCATATTCTATTCGATTTATAAGCCAGTGGCACTCAAACTTTTTAGTACCGCCCTTCAGTAAGTCGAGATATGCTCGGTGAAACCATTCACTGAACCTTGTTCACATTTTCATATTATTTTATTAAATTAATATACCTTTGCACACCAACCAACGTATTGAAATATTTAATTCATGTTAATTAAAGAGCCCTTTAACGGCTTTGGTACAAGTTAATTTATGGACATGTACATTATATAGGTATTTTATTTATAATTATAGAATAACTACATACCTAATACATTTAGAAAAAAATACGGTATACAAATATTCGTGTTTTAAAAGAATACTTGGTTTTAACTTAGAAACTTGCATATCACTTGCCAAAATGGTACTCAAAACCGCTTTCAAATTCGGTTTATGACAAATCTTTAAAAACACTAAACGCTTTAATTTTATTGTGTAAAAGCACCTTGCTAACGCAAAATTATCTGTACTTATGCCTAGTTTATAATACATTTACATAATGCCAATCTTCTAAAAGAGCTTACTGGTAGTTACCTTGGGAATGTGTTGTCGTATACTGTCGCAGTATTTCACGGTATTTTCTCCGTGGCTAATGTTGTGAATGCTGTGTGATGACGGCGCACCAGTGTCGTTATATTCGCAACTGATCGCTAACATTCGGCCACGTGCGGCGCCGCGGCCGATCGTATTCAGTACTCGCTTTCATTAGCGCTTTGCTGGATACGGAATTGAGCTGTGTGGTCTTGGCGTTGAGCTAATAGCGATATTTCTAATAACAAGTAAAGAGAAAACATTTTTTTTAATAATGCTAATTGTTTTCATATAAAAAATGCTTTATATTGTCATAATTCGAAACCAACTAAGTTAAATTATACACCTTATATTTTTCTATGATATATGCACCGTTTACCCATATGAAGTATTGTAGTAGGACCATACTTAGTCTAACATCAGAATCCCGCCTTTGTTGTATCATGTTATATTTAATTCATCGGCTGCACCCGCTTTATCTCTTCACCTGGCCCACGGGATTAGTGTATAAGCTTTTAAACAGTTTGGCCCAATGCCAGCGGCACGGGCATCAACCCCTGCTAACAAACATAACGCGTCCATCGCGACAAATTCCAAAATCCCACACTAGTCAGACATTATTGACAGTTCTACTAATTTATTCAAAAACCGTTCGAAAACATCACCCGAAATTACTGTGCAAACACAGTAGTTATTCCCCATTTTTTTAAATGCACAGAAAATAAAGTTATTGTTAACCGCGCTTTTATTTTACTGATGATTTTAAACAATATTTTTTTAGTTGACTGCAGGATGAATTTGAATATTTGCACATCGTCGATTAAACAAATATCGCAATAAAAATTCCCGTATTCATTTTGTTACAATTTTATCCTATGGCAAATAAGCACTCCATTTTATTTGAAAACGTGCTCCGTAAAGGCTATAAAAGGAAATGCTATAGTTTCTCAACTAGTAGGCCATAAAATGGAACATTTCGCGATAAGTCAATCATATCGAGTGTGGCGGAAGGTGGTGGTGCTCCACCGACCGACACGTTCAGGCAATAAGGCGCGGGTAGTATTACTATTTCCAGTGAACCGGAATAAACGTGTGACTGCTATACAGGTAATGGTTGTGGTGCAAGAAACAGCGAGTACTACACTTTTTGCCAGATCACATAATGTTACATAATTATTTTAATTAAAATAATCGAATGTGTTTGTTGTTTTCTCTCCTGTGATTTTTGGTTAGAAATTTATCTTTAATGACATCTTCGAAAGAAAACAGTTTCAGTCAAAAAATATGATTGGAATGGTTTTCATTCAGTAATATTTACCCCGACACGTATTTTTCAAAAGATCCATCCATCAACATGGACTAATTTAGCAAAGTGTGTAAGACGCTAGCTCCTGGCACAGAAACACTACCTCTTGGCAATAGAGCGTGGACTGCGTTTGCGTTAGCTAGCTTAATGTACACCAGCCAGTAGTGCCAGTACCGGGAACACCGCTGCCATTAAACGCGTTGTTTATAAACGTCCAGCCAGGCACCTCGGGAACGGAATCGGACCAGAACTCGATGCAATGCAACGCCGGTACTAAACCTATTAGATTATGAGGTTCGCTTCGAATTCTAAGTAGATATATCTGAATGGTAATTATATCTGAATAATTAACGTAATAATTGACACCCTACTGTTTTCTTCGTGATCCAAGGGCTGATTAGACGTCTCTAATATATTTATCAGAACGATAAACGATGATTAGTAAGAATCTGTCTTAAATACTGAAACATGTTAACCTTGTATTGATCTTTTGTATGAAGTACAATAACATAACAAATTTAGTTGTAACGACATATTGTATTCTTTTATCAACTGAAACAATATTTAGACACAGTTCGCTCACTCATTTTACTTTGACGATTTAAAAATAAAGTTTCATCATCGTCCAATAATTTAATTTTAAGTATTACCAAATCAGTGAACCACGTGTCGACTTAGCATCGTTAAAAGCGCATTAACTACGCAAGTGGTAGGATTATCTCTGGGGAGCAGATGAGGTGACACATTACACCACCGCATTAGACGATTGACACATTTCCTGTGTCGGGACTCGTAGTCGTAGGCTGCCCGTTGTGCAACAACACATTTCGAGATCGTGTGAGATTACATTTACTTGCGTTAATTGAGTTATGCGATCTGGGGATACAATAGCCGTTCAAAATCAATATCCTGCAATTAATCACAATTACCGACGCCTCAATAAGGACACCATTTTGTTAGTTTAACGGGAGAAAAATTATGAGTAAATATTTTGCTTCTTTAATAATTGCGTGTAGTTGTTGATTTTCCTTGGTTATGTTATTCATTCTAACAAACAGAATTATTCCAAATAAAAATAGGACCAACAAATCCGTTCTCTACAGGCAGTGCATTAACAAACGTACACTTTAGATGCACATGTTAGTGTTACGTCCGCCCAAAATAAAAACTATTTTATTTAACTTTAACTAAACTAACTTCGAGCATCGACCGGCTCCAATGTTTGCTTCCAACTTTGGAGCTGCAGCTGATTTGTGAATGTTTTCAAAGCTTTATATTGAGTTTGGAGGAAATGGACGGTGTTAGAGTAATGGAATACAAATTGGGCGCTCCTAGCTCAAGATAAATTGTAAACCAATTTCGTTGTTCTCTTAACATTAAGTATTGCTATAGTGTGTAGGTAGTAGATACATTTAGACATAACAAGATAAAAATACAATACAAATATGCACAATAATCCGAAAGGATCTTGAATCCTGACATATTTGTTAAATGTAAAATCCGTAAAAAATAATTATTATTATTACTGACAATCAGTACGTATTTATTATTAATTGACAGACTTTCCCTCGACTATCAGGCCATCGGTATCAGGTGAGACAAGCGGTAGCTGGGCGATGTGATAACGACCTACCAGCGGAGTCGATAATAAATGTAGTTTTATAACTCCGAGCGATCGTTCTGATTTCTTTATCGGTGCTACTGAAACGATTACGGAACAGTTAAACAACGTATAATATCATAGCTTTGTTCATGTTCAGCCCTCGTCATTGTTTTTACTTGCAACGTTAGTTTCGGATAACTATTAAATCTGATCATACCGGTTTTTCTTAGTTTCTGATTCAGTGGTCCTCCCATGTTTGATATATTTATTGTAACAACGTATTTGTTGAAGTATGTTAAACAAACATCGCCTTCAATGCTAATGAATGTATACATAATTGCATGTAAATGTGGCTTAGAATAAACTTTTATATAAAAATAAATTATTGTCAAAGGGGGCAGAAACAAAGTTTGATACTCGTATACACAGAACTGCAAAATGTTATCATTCGTTTATAAAAATGTATTTTAGTTGTTGTTTAAAATTAGGTTAAAATAATTAATTAACCCGCAGAATTTGAAATCCCGCGTTACAGCCGTTAAACCAGTAAAGATCTCAAACTTTAGCTTGTTGAATCTGCATGATATTTTGATACAGTGGTGGTGTTCTATTCGCCACGTATGTATGTTAATTTTAACCTATTGATTAATGATTGGTAACTCTGCCAAACCAAACTAGTAGATATTTATTATTGGCATTCACGACTTACTGCATTGGTACGTATAACAGCGGCTTCGTCCGCGTTATAAAGTAATAATTATAAAAAAATGTAATCCTATGTGTTAATCGAGGTTGTAATTTGGCACATAACCAAATTTCATATAAATCCGTTCAGCCGTAATTGAATAGGTAACAAACATACAAACACATTCTAAATGTATAATATATATTAAGTAGTATTATCGTACGATGCGGTACGGTACGTTCTGTGAGTAAAAGCAGTCTCCGTTATTTCCAGATGCGGTAATCCCAGCAGAATGCTGTGGTGGGTGGCGGCGCTGGTGGTGGCGGGCGGGGCGGGCGCGCTGCAGCCGCGCTGTCAGGAGATCACCATCCCCATGTGTCGCGGCATCGGGTACAACCTCACCTCCTTCCCTAACGCGCTAGACCATGACACGCAGGAGGAGGCTGGACTTGAGGTTACTAGTTATTCTGTTCTTATAATATTCGTGCATTGTATTCAATAAAAAAAATTAATAAGCTAAAGTGCCGACTTCACATGCTGCGTGAGTCATTTTTTGTAAGTAGTAAGTTTGAGGTGTTAAGCGTTAAAAATACTAATACTTATTAGATTTCGTTAATTTTGTAAAAGGATCACCTCTGTTGTATAAAATATAATAAATATACCTACACACACAGTTAAATCATACAGACGTATTGGTAACCTTCTCCTTTATAGAGGTCGGTTAAAATAAGCTAGTGTCATATAAAATAGCTACAGCTAACGATACCCAATCACCCATATTTAGAGCCAGTTTCACCGGTTCTTCAAAAAGTCTCAGAATTTTATCTGACAGATAACGCCATATAAAAGCTGTAAAAAAATCTGTCAGATAAGTTGTCAATAGGGCCATCAGGAACCGGTGAAATCGGCTCTAATGTAGTAATGCCAGGCAATCAGTTAGGGGTCCGACGTTATAAAAGTTTGAGAATCTCTGTAACAACACAAATCGTTCCTCTTCCAGGTGCACCAGTTCTGGCCGCTGGTGGAGATCAAGTGCTCCCCCGACCTGAAGTTCTTCCTGTGCTCCATGTACACGCCCATCTGCATCGAAGACTACGCCAAGCCGCTGCCGGCCTGCCGCTCTGTCTGTGAGCGGGCCCGGGCGGGGTGCGCGCCGCTTATGCAGAAATATAGGTACGGCTCATTCTGAGAAATATGCAGTTTGATAAATTGATAAAAATAATTAAAAAAATAGTTATTTTATAAGTTTTATGACTATACATATGTCATAAAACATACAAAATAACTATTTTTTTAAATTAGTTTTATCAATTTATCAAACTGTTCAATATTGACAAATTGTAACATCTATCCACATCTACATGACGATTTGAGGCCTCATTTTACTCTCGTAAACGAAGGAGCCCGAATAGCCCCCCAACATTTTAGGAGACATTGTAATAATGACAATAATAATTATGCATCATGGTAATGACAATTTACTCCAGGGTAATGACAAGTACGTTCTGTGAAGCTCTTGTTGTTTATTGTGTTTTGTTGTGAACACACATACATGTATTTGAATTCCTCTTCACTTGATGGCGCCGGTGTTGTTTACAACTGCTTGAACGCAAATCTTAAGGACCATGAAGGAAGGTTTCGCCGCTTCTAGATAATGTTTCTGATACATTATATAATGTCCTTTACGTGAAATGATATGAAATATTTATTTACCATAAATAGAGTACAATTTAGATGGTTCTATTTACTTCTATTCTATTAAAGAACCTTCTATTTAACTCTTGGGTCAGCATGTGAGATTTTGAACTTTACAAATTGTTGTTTGTTTGTCTGGCAGATAAGTTTTGTCAGGGACTATATCAGAAACCGGTGAAATTGACCCTAAGCAATTGTGAAGTTGCCGATTCTAACGGAATATGCTTGTCAGATTTTGGCAATTAGTGGCCCTACAAACTAGAAGCTGAATAATTCTCGACATGTTATTGTGAAGTTGCCGATTCTAACGGAATATGCTTGCCAGATTTCGGCAAATAGTGGCCCTACAAACTAGAAGCTGAATAATTCTCGACATGTTATTGTGAAGTTGCCGATTCTAACGGAATATGCTTGCCAGATTTCGGCAATTAGTGGCCCTACAAACTAGAAGCTGAATAATTCTCGACATGTTGCCCACATGTCAAGAAATTATTCAGTAGGTATTCATTATTGTTTATTGCTAAACAATGAACAATAAGTAGTTGCGTCTTATAGTTTAAAACTATTCTATTTATTACTATTGACGTGTACTATTTAGGGTGTAGCAATATCAGTGTTACATTTAGGATTGTGTTTCTGTGTAACACTATCAATAATATTGTTGTAGCCGTCTACCTTTATGCTTACAAAACTGTTTAAGACTACGAGAAAGTAAAGTAACATGAACAACGTACATCAAATATTATGTTTCTTTGAAGTGTCTCACACTTTATATTTTTGTAAATTGTTAAACACAATCCAAAATTTCATCGTACCGACGGGACTCGAACCCGAACGCCCCGGATTACACGTCCAAGTGCTCTGCCAATTAAGCCACGGTTCGATACATCGATACGATGAAATTAGTGGATTGCATTTGTTAACCCAATTATGCATTGGTGGCGCCATCTATGACTACTTATTACGTAAGGTAATCATTCGGAAGAAATCATTACAGTTTTCAAATCCGACGAGAAATGTTGCACTGCGTAAATCAAATATTATGTTTCTTTGAAGTGTTGACTTTATATTTTTTAACCGACTTCAAAAAAGGAGGAGGTTTCTCAATTCGACCGTATATATATATATATTTTTCTTTTTTTTTTTTATGTTTGTTCGCGGATAACTTCGTCGTTTATGAACCGATTTCGATTATTCTTTTTTTGTTCGAAAGGAGATATCCCAAGTGTGGTACCATGGTAATTTTATCGAGGTATGATAAGTATCTCCAGAGATATTAAGATAAACATCTCAAAATTGGTACTGAAAATGAATAGCGCGGCATTGAAGTCGGTTGTTTTTTAGTTTTTAAACGATATTATTATGTAGATTGTTAAACACAATCCAAAATTTCATCGTACCGACGGGACTCGAACCCGCACCGTCCACGAGTCCACTAATTTCGTCGGGTCGATGTATCGAACCGTGGCTTAATTGGCAGAGCACCTGGACGTGTAATCTGGGGGGTGCGGGTTCGAGTCCCGTCGGTACGATGAAATTTTGGATTGTGTTTAACAATTTACAACAACGTACATGTTTCAGCTTCAAGTGGCCAGAAGGCATGGCGTGCGAGAAGCTGCCTCGGTTCGGAGACCCCGACAACCTGTGCATGGAAGAGACGGACCGAGCTCAGGAGCCCGAGCCTCCCAGACCGCCGCCACGGAAACATAAACCTTGCAAGGTTAACTACTATACTCTATATTATACTCTTATCTACTGCTTTCTGGAATCCTTTCACCTATAAAGCTAATTATGTGTCATTGCTCAAAAAACTTCTCGTTACAATAAGTTCCTGGTTTGCTAAATTTCACCCAAATTGTCTTTGACGAAAAATGGTAACAAAGATAATACATGAGTAATAATGTTGACTCACAGACCCAGCGCGATGCTAAGATCTCAATTATGATAATGACGTTAATCTTGCTAGATTCACACTTTATTTATACTCGGTCGTAGTATTATTATCTTTTCTATGACTCGGTGCAATGTGCCATCCAATCTAGTCACAACTGATAGTCAGTTCCGCATGACCGTCGATGTGTTGTACATTTCCCTGCTTACGATTACTCTACTCTTCGAGCTAAGAATGTTCTTAGATCGCAAGTATATTATCTTCAGTGTCGACTAGTGGAGGCAGGAGGCTACTGATCAAGAATTTTGCACGCGATTCCTTCTACTAACAGCGCCATCTACATTGCAGGATCCAAAAAACTGCGCAAGCGGGGCGGGTGCCGGCGGCGGCGAGTGCGCATGCGCGTGCCGCGGCCCCCTGGCGGCGGCGCGCGGCCGCAACGTGTCCGCGGCCGGGCTGGCCGCGTGCGCCCCCCCCTGCGCCGGCCCCTTCTTCACCCCCGAGGAGAAGCAGTTCGCCGCCGTGTGGGTGGCGCTGTGGAGCGGACTGTGCGCCGCCTCCACGCTCATGACGCTCACCACCTTCCTGATAGACTCGCAGCGGTTTAAGTACCCCGAGCGGCCCATCGTGTACCTGTCCGCGTGCTACTTCCTCGTGGCGCTCGGGTACCTGGCGCGCCTGGCGCTCGGCCGCGACGAGGTGGCCTGCGACGGGCCGCTGCTCGAGACCTCGGCCAGCGGGCCCGGCGCCTGCACGCTCGTCTTCATCCTGATATACTTCTTCGGCATGGCCTCCTCCATCTGGTGGGTGGTGCTCTCGTTCGCGTGGTTCCTGGCCGCGGGGCTGAAGTGGGGCAACGAGGCGATCGCCGGGCACGCGACCTACTACCACCTGGCCGCGTGGCTGGTGCCGGCCGGACAGACCGTGGCCGTGCTGCTGGCCGGCGCAGTGGACGGGGACCCGGTGGCCGGCGTCTGCTACGTGGGCAACTCCTCGCCGGAGAACCTGAAGCGGTACGTGCTGGCGCCGCTCGTGGTGTACTTCGCGCTGGGAGCCACCTTCCTGCTGGCCGGCTTCGTGTCGCTGTTCCGCATCCGGTCCGTGATCAAGCGGCAGGGCGGGCTCGGCGCCGGCTCCAAGGCGGACAAGCTGGAGAAGCTGATGATCAGGATCGGCGTGTTCAGCGTGCTGTACGCGGTGCCGGCCGGGGTGGTCATAGGCTGCCTGGCGTACGAGGCGGACGGCTACGAGGGCTGGATGCGGCGCGTGGCCTGCGGGCCCGCCTGCGGGGGCAAGCCGCTCTACTCCGCGCTCATGCTGAAGTACTTCATGGCGCTGGCGGTGGGCATCACGTCGGGCGTCTGGATCTGGTCCGGCAAGACGCTGGAGTCGTGGCGGCGCGTGTGGCGCGGCGGCCGCGACCCGGCGCCGGCGCACCGGGCGCTCGTCAAGGGCGGCGTGTGACGCGCGGAGGGCGCGCCCGCGCCCCCCGCGCTGCCCCCCGCGCCGCCCCTCGCCCCGCCCCTCGCCGCGCCGCCGTCCGCGCCCTCGCACCGCTCGGCGCAGCCCCTCTCTGACTATGGACCCGTTTAATTACCTCAAATATACACACGATACGACGTAGGTACAAAAAACATTCAGTGATATTATGTTTTTATCTGACTGTAAAATTATGAACTGTGAATTTTTCATTTTGAACCGAATCGATGTGATTATATTCTCGTGCCATTGAACAGTGACCGTGAGTTCGGACTCGACGCTCGACGTGTGTGGACTGTGGACGGACTGTGAACTCGGGTCGCCGTGCGTTGTCTAGTCCCGCTATATAACGAACGTACGGCGCGAATATATACGTAAATAGAGTAAGGATAGACCTAAGACATATTCTATTGTCATGTAAGTGTAAGGCCGGCCGTGGCGTCCGCCCGTTCTCTACCTTATACGACCGACGGCGCCCCTAAACGTATAAATCAGTAAAATTATCTTATTGTACCACGAACTTACCTCGGAAACACTGCCATTTTGTACGCTTTTTACGGACAATAGAACGATTTACTGATTTGTATCGATCCTCGTCTGCTACTCGAATCGCTTCGGCTTAACGAAATTTTAAGATTTCTAATATTATGTGTAAGCAAAAGCCACAAAATTTCAGTTAAGTCGAAGTAATTTGCTGTGTGTGTCGATTTGATCGACTGAACAATGTGAAATCTATTCTTATGATCTCCTAAGCTCCTTTTGTAAATAATGTAGTGATATACACAGTGACCTCACGAGCGACGACGTTCGTTTCTATTTCACTTACATCATTTGTTGATTATATTGAATATCTAACTTGGAAGTCATTTTAATATTTTATATTAAATATTAAGATGACTTCCATTTGAACGAAATTTTGGTGAAAGAGGAACGTATTGTCTCGGTACTTTGCTTGTTGAAACTTAATTTAGAGAAAATGCTTATAATATTTGATCTTCCATTGGGAATCTTTGTAAATAGATGTATTTATTATAAAATCGACGGCAGGTAGCGCTGTAGTGTATACGAGTGTTTGTGTTTAACGCCATCTGGTGGCGAGTAAGTATATTGTATTTGAGGCGCCATCTAGTGTCAGGAGGAGGCTGTGTAAAAGTGATTCTACGTCACACTAGATGGCGATGTGTGTTCGTTGCGCGTCTGCAATATCTCATGTTACTGCCTACAAACGCTCAAAATAGTATTTTAATTCAATCTGTGTTACCCAAAACCTCTAAAAAGTTGTAAATTGACAACGGACGCCGCAGCCGAATGACATAAATTCATTATTGTAATTTATTTTATATCAAACTAACTGTAGATAAATCAAATAAAGCGACTTTTTTATGTACATTACGATGGTTTGATTTACCTTTAGATCGTAGTAATACAGGAACAATCTCTAGACAGCTTTTCTACGAGCCGTGGCTATACCGCTCTGGAGTGGAGTCACGGACAAACAAACGTATGGAGTATACTATACAAGAACAGAACTAGATGAAGAGATGCTAAGATTTAGGAAGGACAAATCAGTCCTCGTAGCATGTGTCCAGCTGGGCTTTACAACCACAGTTTAATTATATCCGTGTTCTGTGGTTTACTTAATGTACTTGTGCATACGGGTAGTTACTTAGAACGAAGATAATAAACAGGGACAGTAGCATAGCGTGGGTAATATAAATATAATAATACTTACATTCTTAATTGAAAACCACCCCCAATTGATCTATTTGTAATCTGTTCATGGAGACCATATGAGCCCAGACACGACATATCTGCTGTAAGTTTGTAAGTAAACTCCAGTCCCCTGGTTCTCAATCATTCGAATGCAAATTCTGATTCGGAAACTGCCTTTACTTCGACTTGGATCTTTGCAAATCTCAATTCTCCGACAGGTTAATTTTGATATTGCAACTTGAAAAAATCAGTGACTCTAATTGGAAAGGTTTCCGCGACAAAATAGCTCTAGGATTTACCAAAATTATGATAAATGAAGAATCCGAATGGGTTTTCGAATGATTGAAAATCAGGGGGCAGGAGATGTCCCAGCATCAGGTCAATGCTACCACGTTCTTACAATATCGTTGAAGTCTATCGAATTCCGAATCGATCTTAAAAAAATCATCTCATAGCGTCATCATCTAGATAAAAGCTCAGTCTTAAAACGGCTGAACGGATTTTCATGAATCAAAGCTAAGAACACTCTCGATTAAAACACCTTTCATACAAAAAAACACTACATCAATCAGGATCATCAAAATCATCAGGTTCATCCGTTTAGACATAGATAGACACAGATACGTCAAACTTATAACAAACCCCTTTTTTGCCGTAACAAAGAAGAATATCTTTGAGAACATAATTACATAGTAGGTAGAAGAAGAGTTAAATATTATAAAGTAGACAGTAGCATTGAAAAGATAATAATACTACGTAACAGTAGGTGCTTTATTACCTATCGTGTTATAGCACAGTCTTACAATCATATGATTGTAAAACTGTGGCTATAGGTAGGAACGTGCTACGTAGGTATTGTGAACTACACAACATCTTAAAAATGAAAGTACAAATCTGTGTCAGTCTATCAAGTTTATTAGAAGACTAATGTAAGTTGTTATTGTACAATGATGTCAGTTCTACAGTTTGTAAGTACATTACATTATTACTAATTTGAACATTGACGTCTTATTATATGCTCCTGTAATATATTTTAAATAGCTACATACCTATTCGCTAGAAGGTTTAAATAGACGGATCCCACTCCATATTATTACAATATAATATTAACTACATACTATATCTTAAACCGTGTATTGATACAATGACAACAAAAGTCGTACGGCTGCGCTGCATCACCCTTACTCTATATATGTTTAATTCCGTTAGTATGTAGAAAAACGGGACCGTTTTATGTTTACGTTATCATTTCAGTGTCTTCTGTCTGTCGAAACATATAACTTTTCTTTCTAAACCATTTTTCTCAATAATCCATAGAGTTATCATATTTAAGCTGTACAAATCAAGCTTCTATGTCTCCATCGAACCATTTACATATTTAACGCTTTTGTTTTTATTTGGCAATAAATATGGCTCATAGACATGATTTAGGCAGTTTATATACTCGTATATCTGTTACCACGCATTTTAAAGTTTATACGAAACATGGAACAGTACGTTCTCCGTCAGCTGTCAAAAGTTGAATAATTGACGGACGTTTTTACACAGGTGCATTAGGTATATCAATGTTCCGCCTGACTTGCTAAAAGGTAGCTTACCACCATCAAGGAGAAAATCTGCCGCCATAACCTTACGGTGTTCCGGCAGCACACAGCCCTTGAGAGTCAGAGTATTCTAGACCTAGCGTGTTCACCATCTTCGATGTCGACCACATCAACAATAAACAGTAATAGTAAATAACTTAACTACTTCACCCATTAGTACGCTACGTACCTATAGCTTTAGGCTTTATTTAATGTACCACAACTAGTCTAGATTTTAAATTTTACTTTAATCACATGATCAATTACGTATCTCGTCTGGACAGGAAATGTTTACCAACAATTAACTATGTCTACTTAGTTAGATTATTATTAAATACATACTAACGACTTACATCATACATTTAACTTTAAAATAGTGAGACAAAGTGGATACATGCTAGGCAATAATACATTTTATTTCAAACAATATTTTGAAAATAAAAATAACAATGAATTACTTACCTCCCGAAAACCCAAAATATCTAACTAATAGGTACATTCTATTAAATCTTTATTACAGAAGTATTTAAGAATGTACTAAAACTTATTATTTTCCAAGTTTACCGTGGCACCGTGGCACGGACGGTAAAATAAAAAGTTATAATCACTATATTATTTAATTTTAGTCACTTAGTTAATAATAAACTCATTTTAATCTAGCGTCGCTACTAGGGCTGCACCCAGGGCCCCAGGGGTTTATAATATGTACAGCACGGACGCAGCGGCGCCATCTTTGACATGAAGCTTTCATTGTTTTATAATGAAACTATATTTATGTAACTTATTATAAAAACCTTGTAGTTAGTATGCAAACATTTGTAATATCTCAGATATTTTTTGAAGTTATGAAAAGTGTAACAATGTGTGGTAGAATAAATGTTTCTTACAAAAAAATATTAAGTACGGCACGTTCCGAATTGGTCACAAATACAGAGTTAAGTACCTAATTGTATATTTGGCTAATTCTTAGAAAATCGTGTCTTGTTTAAAAATAATTGATAATGTCTAATACATTATAATATATTCTCTATTTAATCAGAATATTGGATATTGAAACGTTTTGAAAAGCCAAGTCTACATTTTAAACAAATCAGACCTTGGCTCAGTTAACTTATTACACTGTTATTTCAAGTGTCCAGTGAACTTAATCATTGAAGTTAGAGTGAGAAACTCGACTTGTTTTATCTCATAGCAAACTTAACATGGTATATGGTTTGTAACCTGTCATTATAAAACGGAAAAATTACTAATTTATAAAAACATATTGTATTTATTCTATGATAAAAATTATTCATATATTAAATTCAACATTAACAAACATTAAAAACAATAGTACCTACATCTTCGACGCTGCCCCAAAAATTTAAACCTACAAAAATACCTTTGAAAACTCGATTAAAAGTATTTAGTATACCCGTAGGTATATATGTATGTATTTATTACGTATATTGTTCGTGATGGAAAATGTTTCGTTTGCTTAGACTTTAAAATCTAATGATTGACTTTCAATCAAAATACTTACTACAGTCATCAATTCATTGGAACAATCACAATGTTCAAACCCTAGTCACAGATAATAACAGAATACTAGACCCAAGGCCCAAGGCAATAATGATCAACCGTATAAAGTATCAAGGGCCCTCGTGGTCAGAGGAGTGGTACTCTCAGCTGGTAGCGATGCTGTTAAAGTTGTGGTTGTAATACATCGCCGGCCCTGCATACGGGTCCTGCGTCAATGTGTTGGCAACATATTCGTGCGTGTATTGATGTTGTCGGTGATCTGGCTCTTGGGCAGGAGCCTGGTGGTAGTAAGGCATCTCTTGTTGACTTGACGCTATTTCAGCGTTGCTTGTCACTTCCTGTTGTGGTATTTGTTGAGACTGGAAATATAAAGTTTCAGTATTTTATTCCGGTTGACAACGAATTATCGAATCAAATGAAGTAGCTAATAAATAATAGTTCAATGCTGCAATGAGTGATGATAATGTAATTGGCCGTGAGTACCTGCGCTAGGTACTTGCACCTCTTGAACCGGCCGTACAGAGACGAGTACGGCAGGTTGTAGTGGATTGCTGCTTGGTTTATAGACATCTGACCCACTCTGAAATAGATTTATTATTAATACCTTAGTGAGATGTTTTGTAATGTTACGTTAATCAACAACTAATAGGTTTGTTAATCAAAAACTATCAGTTTATTTTAACTAAACTTTT
Organism: Cabera pusaria; assembly: GCA_954871355.1. NCBI lineage: Eukaryota > Metazoa > Arthropoda > Insecta > Lepidoptera > Geometridae > Cabera > Cabera pusaria. The sequence continues at coordinate 26,362,668 of OX940898.1, read as the reverse complement.
CCATTGATATAATATGTTTGCTATTTTTATATTTAAAAAAATGATCCTTGTCAAATAGTTGTTAGCATCGGAATGTTGTACCTGACTGCTTCCAGAGCTTCACCCATGGCATCTTCTGACCACGGCGTTGGGTTGGATCGGGATAGTTCTATGCCTTCACGTTTGCATCGCCCGTATAGAGTGCCTGCATTGAACATAATACTAAATTCAAAATGTAAGACCACCCCCGACTGATTTTATATGTAGGTATAATTTGTTCATTGAGACCATTCCGATGAACTTAAATACGATATCTGAGACGAGGATTTGAGAGTATTCTGCAGATTTAAGTCTCATTGTCTCAGCATTAGATCAAGTTTACCACATGATTTTCTTGCAATATCATTGAAGTAACAGGATACTGAATTTCAAATTAATACATTTGATTTGACTAATGTAAACTACGCTAAACAGACGGCAGCAGTGTGACAGGTAAGTAGTGCGCAGAATCGCCATTTTGATTGTTTTGACGTCCGCGGTCAAAGGACTACGAGTTTACGAAAGTTGCTATCGTAGTCTTTTCAACCAAAAAAGAGCTTATAATATTTAAACGACCGAACGGATTTTCATGAAAGGTAAGAACACTCTCCATGAAGACACCTATCAAACAAAAGAAACTAAATCAAAATCGGTTAATCCGTTTGGGCGCTACGATGCCACAGACAGACACACAGAGATACACACGTCAAACTTATAACATCCCTTCGTTTTGCGTCGGAGGTTAAAAACAAGAATATAAAATCTCTTATGATATGGGGAATTAAATCTGATAGAACAATTGTATGCCCGGTAGGTTAGTTAATCTTTGGCTATTATATTTCCTGATCAAAAGTGACGATGCGATTACAATAAATTAGCGTTCATTATAATGGCGCGAATCAGCGTTGAATTGTAAATAAAGAAATATTACCGCATAAAATTGTGCCATTGCTCGAGCAACTAACCCTGGGGCAGTTCAAAGATGCAGCAGTTACAGTTTTTTTTATTTGTTAGTAGGTGATGGTGCAGTCGAGGGTGGTTGCACGCTAAGCCTAGAATGGGAACTGGCTCTCAAGGATAGCTGCCGAAACACATTTAGATTTTCAAGCCAGGCTTCTCGCTGGCCAGGCGGATACTAGATAGTGTTCTTCCACCATGCGGGTTGGGGGTTTATTAACGATGTTTTTCTTTACCGGAAAAGCGCACATACATTATTTGATAGAAAAATCCATTAGTGCAGCCGAGCATTCTCCCACTAGTCTGACTACACTACGGCCCTCAAATAGTACTGTTTGTGTAATGTCAGACTGATAGTCCAACGAATCAAAGTTCTCCTGCACAATAGTACTCTAGACCTGGCGTGAACGGACACTCTGTTCCCCCCACCAATTCCGGGCTTCCTCACCCCGCCACCGACTTGGAGCTGTCGAGGAGCTGCGCTGAGCAAGGACGCCACACGCGTACGACTATAGAACAATTACTACTCACGGAGAGAAGAACATCAACTTCATACATTTATGTTGGGACCAGTAGACACTGGAGGTTCAAATTTACGTAGGTTCTTATTACGTAGGTATATAATAAACACTTAATTATATTAGTATACCTACCTACATATTCGTATTTTAGAATTCATTTTCATACTCGTGCGTAAATAACGCTTAATTTGTAAAATATTTAAAAAAAACTTTCACGTTTAAACATTTTTATAACACAGCAATTGGGAACTTGATGTAGGTACGTAGTATTTATATTATCTTTACTTGATGTCGCTCTAACGTGCGAGCAAGATACACGACATTGTTTCGTACAGCTCTGGCTGGCCGCCCAACACAGAATAAAAAATAGTTACTGTGGTGCAGTTTGTTCTATGCAAGTCGACTGGACCTGGAGATGATGGTTTACGAAATAGCGACTAATATTTTTAGTGTTAAAAGCTTTTTGGGTAAGTGTACAAAAAATATTCATACGGTCAGTACGTAGTACGTATGTACGAAGTAACTATTATATAATCTGTGATACGGTGATTACGGGCGACAACCTTAGACATCACGCACACAAATGCACGTATAGAAAAACGACCCGTGTGTAGTGTCTGTGTCGGTGTCACAGTGTCGGTCGTTAAAATGCTAGTTTGTATGGAGATTTAGCGAGTGTCCGGGGTGTGGTGTTGTTGCTATCATACCCAGATCGTACGTATACCAACGAACGTTCCTTGAAGTCACACTAACTTATATACCTACAAAAAGTCATCGCGGATCTAGTAGGAACCAGGGCAGGCTATGGGATCAACTCCCTGTCCTTCCTCCCTCCCCCTCCCCAAAGTTTCCCAAGTTTATCCGTTAAATGTTGTTTACATGGTCAATGCAAGCTATGATAATAGTTTCTAGGGCCAAGCCTCCCCTCTCCAAATAAAAATCCTGAATAAGCTATTGATCTGACCGGTGGGTATTCCGTACTGCGCGGCGGCTCGCTGCACGGAGGCGGCGCCGGCGCGTATGGCCGCGAGAGCGCGCGTCAGGTCGCCGCGCCGCCACGACACCGGTGCCGCGTTGAACGGAGCCGCCAGGCGGATGCCCTCGCGACGGGCTATCTTGTACAGGGTGCTGCTTGGTATACCTGACAATGAAAAACATGCCTCATCATTAAGCAGATCTCCGCTTTGCAAAACTACCGTGAAAATACTTGAGGCGCAGGAAATAATGTCATGTAAATAAGCAGTGACTTATGCAGAGTAGGACGATTACGCAGGAATGGTTTGGAACGCATGACATAGTTTTGGTTGCAAAGGTAGTGTAGGGCTTAGACTTGGAGGGACGAGTGACCGCCAGTAAGCCAACATTTCTGACCGAATGAATTCCCAATAGAAAGAGACGGTTTGGTCATTGATAAAAGTTGAAGACCAGGTTTAGTGACCTGTGACGGCTGTGACACGCATAGGAGAGGTTAATGAAAGACTGAGGAATTTCTAACAGATGTGGTGGACTGTCAAACGTTGACATAAAATTATCGATAGATAGGTACTCAAATAAATTATTTTTGCGGACGCCTGTGGTGTTGCGAATTGTCGAGCAATCAATAGTAATATATGCATATGACAATCGACTTTACTCTAGACAACACTACTTACCGAGATAGATGCTGCCGACCTCTTCTAGTCTCTAAGTATGAATTTAATCTAAAACATCGATTTTCAAAATAAAAAACTGGCCAAGTGCAAGTCGGACTCGCACTCGTAGGGTTCCGTAACACAGTAGAGTATTCTACAACTTTGATTTTTCGCAACTACAAAATTAACTTTGTTTTTTATAGTGTTTGTATGAAAAACAAAGTTATCTTTGCGGCCGCCATATCTCTAAAACTGCTGACTGTATCTCGTTCAAACCAATTTTCGTTGATAGTTTTTATTGAGATCTACAGCATATATTTTTTTAGATTTTCCACTCCCATACTTTAAAAGTTAGAGGGGGGGGGGGGGGGGACACACACATTTTACCACTTTAGGCGCGCCTATCTTTCAAAAGATTGACTTTGAGAAAAAATGATTTTAGGAACCTCAATATCATTTTTAAAGACCTATCCATAGACACCCCACACGTATAGGTTTGAAGAAAAACATTTTTTTTTTGTTTCAGTTCTATGTATGGGATGCCCCCCCTTAAACTTTTATATTTTTGTATAAAAATCGGAAAGCGGTTCACAGAATACATCTACCTACCAAGTTTCAATTCTGTAGTCCTAACAGTTTCGGAATAAAATGGCTGTGACATACGGACGGACAGACAGACAGACAGACAGACATGACGAATCTATAAGGGTTCCGTTTTTTGCCATTCGGCTACGGAACCCTAAAAAAGGTACCTACTACTCATGAATATTAGTTATTATAATTATGTTACCATACGCCTTGCTGGCCTTGTTAGCGGATATAGCACCAGCCCGCAGCGCATGCAGGGCCCCGCGGAGGTCAGCCTCCGACCATGACTTAGTGGAGCCCTCCTTCTTGGGTGTGTCGATGCCGAGCCGGTGCGCGCGCTGCCAGAGAGTCGTCGATGGGATGCCGTATGTCGCTGAAGCCTGAACAAGATATTTTAAATGTTAGCTCAATCAGGTCATATCTAATATCGAATTCATTATCATCATCATTATCATGATCCACATTTATCATACGCATAGCAAAGGAATGGAGATTCCTTGCTTCCTTGCCAATGCCAGTCCGAGTTTCCTGTTAAGAACAATCCGGAGGTCTTTAAATCGCGAGTGAACAGGTATCTTCTAGTAGTGTAGTAAGTGCATCGTGCAACATCGTCGATCACATCTTCACTTAACATAAGGTGAAGGGTGTAAACGCTTGCGTATCTACTATAAAAAAAGTCCTGTCTTGGCTTTGAAATATTTCAACTACTTACATTGCATATACCGGTCCCTCTGCCTCTGATAATCATCTGCAGTATCTACCTAAATTAGTTATTTAAATAACGCATTAAATGTATTTTATGTAAGCTAAGACATTGAAAATGAAAATATTTATAATTTCTATCTACACTTTGAAATAAATTTGGTTACGTAATATATTTATTATGTGCTTACCTGGAGTACTATTTATTCCTTTTACAGAAGAGAACCTTCAAGTACTCAATAATCATGCGTTAATTGAGATAACAGATACTAAAGAACAATTGAAATATCAGTTTGAATAGCTGTAATAGATAAATTACGAAGACACTTCCACTACTTCCCATTCACCTCAAAATGTAATATTAATATGAGTAAGAATTTAACGTACTCTAAAGAATTCAACAGTTAAGAATGTAATAGTCTGTAGTGTGGTGACTTTAAGTTGTGTATTGGAATACCTTGGTCAAGCTCATGTGATGGTTCCGCAGCGCGTCCAGTGCACTGTCCATGTCCAGCTGCGTCCAGCTCTTAGGACTGCCCCGAGCTGCCGGCTCCATCTCGCGGCACTCGCTCATCTCCAGTTCTGCTGATTATATTCATAATGCTTTTAGTTCAGTTTTATTCTAATTATAGCACAACCTACAACACGGGCGTCGCTAAATCTAAGTATTAGAAAAATCTATTATAAAGTCGAGCCGCTTCAACGGGAAGAAAAATAAATAATATCGTTTAAAAACTAAAAAAGAACCGACTTCAATGTTCATTTTCAGTACCAATTTTGAGATGTTTATCTCAATATCCCTGGAGATACTTATCAGACCTCGATAAAATTACCATGGTACCACACTTGGGATATCTCCTTTCGAACAAAAAAAGAATAATCAAAATCGGTGCATAAACGACTAAGTTATCCCCGAACAAAGTTAAAAAATTTGAAGTCGGTTAAAAAAGGTTTAAAAACTGACATTATGTATTATCTTGCCGTGTTGCCTGTATGTATAATGTATGTGTACGTGTTCAACAAATTTTGGAAACTAAATTAGAACCACTTCCCGACGTTCGATTGTCTCTAATTCGGTATAACTGCGTATCTTCGGTGACAATGCCATAACAATTATAGTAAGCAAGCGATAATCGTCGCTCATACGTACCTACCTAAGTCGGTCGTTTTAAGACAAATATAGTAGAGATCATTGATGTTTTTTCTTATAAATAATAATATAGATTATAAATAATACATAAAAATAACCGATCTTACCGTTTTCCGAAGAAGGTTCGTCTTTAACGAGTAGAGGTGTAAAGTTGCCGGAATTGAGCTCTTCCGTCGAATTCAGCATCGCCATATGCCGCTCTAACAATGAACTTCCCTGCAACTGTGTTATATTATCAACACCAATATTATAAATGCGAAAGTCAGTTTGTTTATTTGTTTGTTTGTTTGTTTGGGACTTCTTCACGGTCAAACGGCTTGACCGATTTGGCTGAAATTTTGTACAAAGATAGAATATATGGCAGAATAGGATATAGGATAATTTTTTTTTGGCTATCGAGTCAGGGGGTCCAGATATTTTTAATTGAATTTTGTAATTATAAGATCTCTTTTCGAATAAACGGCTTGACCGATATGCCTGAAATGTTGTATAAAGACAGTTCACAAGGCAAAAGGGAATATAGAATACTTTTTTTTCTGGCTATCGAGTCAGGGGGTCCAAATATTTTTAATAGAATTTTGTAAATATAAAATCTCTTTTCGAATAAACTGCTTGACCGATTTGCCTGAAAACACCAATATTATAAATGCGAAAGTCAGTTTGTTTATTTGTTTGTTTGTTTGTTTGGGACTTCTTCACGATCAAACGGCTTGACCGATTTGGCTGAAATTTTGTACAAAGATAGAATATATGGCAGAATAGGATATAGGATAATTTTTTTTTGGCTATCGAGTCAGGGGGTCCAGATATTTTTAATTGAATTTTGTAAATATAAGATCTCTTTTCGAATAAACGGCTTGACCGATTTGCCTGAAATGTTGTATAAAGACACAAGGCAAAAGGGAATATAGAATACTTTTTTTCTGGCTATCGAGTCAGGGGGTCCAAATATTTTTAATAGAATTTTGTAAATATAAAATCTCTTTTCGAATAAACGGCTTGACCGATTTGCCTGAAATGTTGTATAAAGACAGTTCGTAGGGTAGAATAGGATACAGAATACTTTTTTTTTGGCTATCGAGTCAGGGGGTAAAGATATTTTTAATTGAATTTTGTAAATATAAGACTTCTTCTCGAATAAACGGCTTGACCGATTTGCCTGAAATTTTGTGTGAATACATGTCATAGGGCAGAATAGGATATAGGATACTTTTTTTCTGGCTGTCGAGTCAGGAGGTCCAGATATTTTTAATTGAATTTGGTAAATATAAGACCTCTTCTCGAATAAACAACTTGACCGATTTGCCTGAAATGTTGTTTAAAGACAGTTCAAAAGGTAGAATAGAATATAGAATACTTTTTTCTGGCTATCGATTCAAAGGGTACAAATATTTTTAATTTAAGATCTCTTCTCTAATAAATGGCTTGACCGATTTGCTTGAAATGTTGTATAAAGACAGTTCATAGGGTAGAATAGGATATAGGATACTTTTTTTTTGGCTTTCGAGTCCAGATATTTTTAATTAAATTTTGTAAATTTAAGACCTCTTCTCGAATAAACGGCTTGACCGATTTGCCTGAAATGTTGTATAAAGACAGTTCATAGGGCAGAATAGGATATCGGATACTGTTTTTTGTCCATCGAGTCTGAGTGTTTAGATTTTTTTTATTGAATTTTGTGAATGTGTGTCCTCTTATCAGCTAAACAGCTTGACCGATTCAGCTGAAATTTTATACATACGAGTATTACAGTTCATATTGCATAGAATCACATGGGATACTTTTTTTCTGGCAGTCGAGTCCAGGTGTCCAGAATTTTTAAATTGAAAGTTGTAAATGTGTGGCCTACTCTCGGTCGAAATGTTGTACACAGACAGTCAAAAAGACATAGAAGGGCAACAAATACTTTTTTTTTGGGTGGAATTTTCGGTTGTCTATATTTTTATTATGGAATTTTGTAAATGTGTGGCCTCTTTTTGGCCAAACGGCTTGACCGATTCAGATGAAATTTTGTACAAACACATTGAATAGGGCATAAAAGGGCAAAGAATACTTTTTTTCGGCAGTTTAGTGTGGGTGCCTATATTTTTTGTTAACTTTACATAGAGTTTGCATAATCATAAAAGTTTGACCTTAGGTTCATAGATTATGACTAAACTTAATAAGTGCTTTAATTAGGCCATAAAACTGTCAGGGTCATTAAAAGTCATCAAAATTTACGCGATGGCTTTGCTTGCCCAACGTGTTTTATCTGCTTTGTGGGAAGTATTTCATAAGCATTCGTGTTTTAACAGCCACATTTAACCTTAGGGTCATCGGTGTTGACTTAGTAGGTTATAAAAACTGTCGGCGTCATAAAAGGTCGTAAATTTTTTCGCGCTCGCTTTGCTCGCGCAATGATAGCGCTTGCTTCGCTCGCGCAGTGGTAGCGCTTGCTCTGGTCTCGCAGCATTTGTTATATCTACTTTGTAGGAAACATTTCAGCAACTTTTGTATTTTAATAGCCACATGCATCAGAACGAGTCCATAAATTAAAACAGTACAACCTTCAATAATCATATTGAATATTCGCCTTAAAATAAGTGGATATGAAGTTTAACCTCTGTGTCATCAGTGTTGACTTAGCAGGTCATAAAAACTATCAGGGTCATAAAAGGTCGTAAAAAATTTTCGTGATTTCAGTTTCGTTTTCAGTGATAGCGCTTACTACGCTCGCGCAGTAATAGCGCTCGCTCTGGTCGTGCAAGCATTAGTTATATCTACTTTGTAGGAAACATTTCAGAAATTATTGTATTTTAATAGCCACATTCATCAAAACATAACATGCATTGGAACAGTACAGACTTCAATAATCATAATGATTTTTACCTTAAAATAAGTGGATATCAAGTTTAACCTTAGGGTCATCGGTGTTGACTTAGTAGGTCATTAAAACTGTCAGGGTCATAAAATGACGTAAAAATTTTCGCGCTCGCTTCGCTTGCGCATTGATAGCTCTCGCTGCGCTCGCGCAAGCCTTTGTTTTATCTACTTTGTAGGTAATATTTCAGCATTTTTTGTATTTTAATAGCCACATGCATCAAAACGAGTTTATAATTGGAACAGTTACAAACTTCAATAATCATAATGATTTTTTTACCATAAAATAAGTGGATATCAAGTTAAACCTTTGTCTCATCAGTGTTAACTTAGAAGGTCATAAACACTGTCAGGGTCATATAAGGTCGTAAAAATTTTTCGCGCTCGCTTCGCTCGCGCAGTGATGGCGCTCGCAAGTATTTGTTATATGTACTTTGTTGGATACATTATAGCAATTTTTGCATTTTAATAGCCACATTCATCAAAACATGACATAAATTGGAACAGTACAGACTTCAATAATCATAATGATTTTTACCTTTAAGTAAGTGGATATCAAGTTTAACCTTAGGGTCATCGGTGTTGACTTGGTAGGTAGGTGATTAATGACTTTAACAATAGAGGATATTGAGTTCGACTTTGAGGGCACCTATGGTGATTTGGCCTAAGAGATCATCGATCTAGACCGCAATGGTCATAAAGACACAAATAACGCGGGCGAAGCCGCGGGTAACAGCTAGTGTATCATATATTGTGCATATATCATCATCATTATAACAGCCATTTTAGGGTTCCGTACCCAAAGGGTAAAACGGGACCCTATAACTAAGACTCCGCTGTCCGTCTGTCTGTCTGTCTGTCTGTCTGTCTGTCTGTCTGTCTGTCCGTCTGTCACCAGGCTATAGCTCATTAACCGTGATAGTTAGACAGTTGAAATTTTCACAGATGGTGTATTTCTGTTTCCGCTAGAACAACAAATACTAAAAACAAAATAAAGTTAAAAATTAAAGGGTATCCCCATACAAAAAACGTGTTTTTAAAACTGCCATCTATCTAATTAGTTTCGGCAAAATGACATAGATGGCGCTAGTAAACGAGCCCCGTCTGTCTAGATCGCGACCAAACCAAATATTCTTGGTAATATCAATTAATCAAATATATGAGGTTAAAACTCTGTTATGTTTCGTATTGTACGGAACCCTCCCTAAGTGTGCGATAAGAGACGCGATGCTGACTCGCACTTGGCCAGTTTTATTTGCATACTGATGGACATAGGCCTCTCTCAAAGCACTACACGTACGATCTCTAAACTTAAATTACGTATCATATACCTACACATATTGCTATTGCTACATCGTCACTTGTGCTATATATATTAGTTACATCTACATTATAATAAATACACATTTGTAATATTTATAGACGCTAGCTATATCTTAAACGTACCGTAGCATGCGGGGCCGGCTCAAGTATCTCGAGCATGGGGCACAAGGCGGGCGTGTCCACCGGCTCCTGTTTCACGCACACTGGAGTAGCCGCGGGGGCCGCTGGCGCCAGCGGTGCCAATTCTTCCAAGCCGCTTGACGACTGAACAATATTTATAAAATACTTAGGTAACTACATGATACGCTACTCGCTTCCAACGCCTATCTCATTCTACACTAAATCATAGACTAGCTAATAAAAATGCATAACTTTATTGACTTTGAATTTAAACAAGGTGGTGTCTTGAGAAGTTGACACTAAGTAAAATTTCCTGCGGGCAGCTAATATCAAGCATGATTTTTATTTGATTACTATTTCAGTACTTTATTTGATATTAAAGTACGAATGCAGATGCAAAATATAATATAATCATTCAGCTTGTTTGCCAACTATCTTCTAATACCATAAGAATCTTTGTCCTGACATACTGACTGACTGAATAAGAGACAACGCACAGCCCAAACCTCTGGTCGTAGAGACTTGAAATTTAGAGGGTGTACTAAAAAAGTATTTTCCAAAATTCACCCCTTAAGGGGATGAAACGGGGATTCAAAGTGTGTATGGAAAAACAAAATGAGATAGTATTTTTATTCGAAACTTTACATAAGTAGGTACTTCTGTAAATAAATAAATACGTGTTTTAATTAGTGTCTAAATCTATTTTTGATGTGTTTTGTTTATAGAAAGGTTTGTACAATAGAAAAGTAAATCAAAGAAGTTTATAACGTGAGCGAAGCCGTGGGGCACTTCTAGTTCCATATTAAACTATTTTTTTCTCAAGAAAACCTATTAACAACACTACGCATTCCTGAGAAAAAGGGTCTTGACAGACTGGCATACAGACAGACGGACAACAAAGTAAACCTATAAGAGTTTATTTTTACGGAACCCTGATAAACGAATCGATGTGACAGATTTAGATCAATGTATGGAATAATTTTTGTTACCCCAAAACAAACCAAGTCCCGCCGACCCTATTAAGGTCCATTAGTTACGTAATAGACTAGAAATACATTTTCCGAGCAAGAAACTGTTTAAAATCTATGAAAATAATACATTAATACAATACAATTTCAAGTAAAACCACACTGTTATTATACTTATTTTAGTTATTATGCATTATACTTATTTATTACTCGAATAGAGTAAAAAAAGTTAAAAGAAAACAAGTTTATAAATTGAATACATATGTCAACAACTTTAACACTTCCATTGGTATTTATTTTGAATCTTTTTAGATATCGCATTATATTGTTAATAACGTTAATTTATTTAGTCGACGTTGCAAAAAGTAGGTACCTATAACTACTACATTTTAACAAAAAAAACATTGTGCAGATAACGGCTGTTTATACGGACTCACCTGTAAATGCTGTAGCAAATCAGATGAAGTGCTTTCCTCATTATGTCCAATCGTTTCTACTTTCACAGAGTGGTATTCAGGGATAACCTAAAATACATAATTATTGGGTATGTAGACATTTATTCAAGATCTGTATATCATCATATAGATTGGAGGTCAACCCCTATACTAAAGCTATTGGTTACGACAGCTATACATAAAAATACATAATTCATACATTTCAAAGTAAAGCGCCGAGTATCGATTGACGCATAGTTTATAATAATTTATGCGTCATAATAACTTACCTTATGATTACTAAGAAATACGTGAGACAACTGCGGGCTACTATCTTCTTCGTCGGAAGGTTCGCATTTAACCTGGAACGGTCCGTTTCCAGGCATATCCTAAAAATCGGTAAAAACTGTATAAACATTTCTCTTACACTATTTGAGCTCTGCTTTATATGTAGATAGCTAGACTAGCAAGACTGTGCTTTACCTACATTTTGTAAGTTTTTTTTAATGTACTAAAATGTATATGTACCTATCTACTATTTTGTAGCTACCTATGTAGGTACAATAAATACAAATGTATATCGAGTACCTTAGTACATACTGAGGTGTCGTTAAATTGTATGTCTGAAACTTCGAAACTTTCCCTGGATAATTATAACGCTGTGTTGAAATATAATATAAGCCAACCTAAGTGAAGTGTGACTAAATCATCCGAAGTCCGAACCCTCCGCGGAAACCTCCGAAACTCCGGGAGTCGCAGATATCGAACAATCGGTATGTTATAAGTAGAATTACATAGGCAATTAGACAAGAGGAAACAGGCATTATTGAATTTTTTACCATTCGTGCACAAATGAAGAGTACAAAGTTCAGTTCCCTCTCTTTCTAACGTCTATGGGGCCAGACTGTCTCCCTGATATTTTTTGTTCTTATTTGTTAGCATATCTACGTTCTCGCCAAGCTAGGTGAGTGGTGACTGAGAAAGCACAGCGTTTTTATAATTTATTACATTTACTTCTACAAAGTTCGCGCGTGAATGTTTATGAAAGTTATGCAAAACTTATAAGATTTGCGAATAATCGACTCTATGTAAATCGTAGTAGCGTGTAGATTTGCGCAATATCACCTGTCAGAGGTGAAAGAGTAGTGAATGTAAAGTTGCGCGGTTAAGTTAACCCTCTCCTCTCCCTAGCCGCGATGTCTCTAGCGAGGAAGCCGGCGACCGGCGCCCGTGGAGCACGTCTGCGCGCGTCCGACGAACGTCAGGCGTCAGGCACACGTCGCAGCCTGACGGACACTTTCACTCATCCCGCCGTCTTCCAGACCGCGCGAACGACCGTGTGAAACGAGAACCGATAAACGCGAGGGAAACGGATCGAGGAAGACGAGGGCGCGAAATTCACTCGACTCACCTAGTCGGTCAGCGGTGGCCGCCGCAAACACCCGCCCGCGTCACATATGCACCGGCGAACTTTATCAAAACACCCGCGACTGCACGTGACCTTCATGAAACGATGAGATGTCGCAAATGAAAGTGAATTCGGCACACACCCGGCCGAGTCTGCGTCGCTGCGTGGCGCATGTTTAGGAGGTGCAGGGCGGGCGCGTGCTGATTTTTTTCCCGAGTCGAGGAAATAAAAACAAACGCCTTTTTGCCGGCCGCGCGCCGCTCATGGCGCCGGGCCCGCCGCCTGCCTAACTTTTTACTTTCGAAAGATTTAGATTTGCGTCTCAAAACGTGCGAACTAAGTTCTGAAATAGTTTAGCAACAGTTTGTCCTAACTCAGAAACTGATTGGAATACGATGGTGAGGACAAACAAGGCGCGAAAAGAGGGTAGTTGCAGTATAGCCGTGTAGGTATGCAGGAGGGGGGCAAGGGGGCCACCCACCGGTCGCCCGGCCAGTCGGCGCCCCTCGCGCGGCGCCTTCTCTCTCTCCGCTCCGATTGATTTTTATTACAAGAATTTCGCTCGTGGTTTTTTTTTGTTTTCCGCACACTGAGAGCCCGCCGACACACACAAACAGATTCGTATAATTCGTTTGTACGAACTTACTAATGCTATTGATTTTTATAACGAAGTGGCCGAGAATACGAGGAAAAAGGCAGGAAGTTGGATTCTTTTTATGGCTGCGATGTTTTATTCGGCGGGTCGTACGTAGCGGTCGCTCGGGTTCAAAATATGTACCTATTGCTCAGGAAATTGTATAAGTTTTAGTTTATGTAAGTTTTATTATAGATAATTTTATGACACTACATATGTACATAATATAATATATATTCATAACTAGCTGTGCCTGCGACTTCGTCCGCGTGAAATATAGTGTCTTTGGGTAGCATTTTTAAATATTTAGGCTAATTATTTTACAAATAAGATACATGCGTATCCCACCTACACCGCACCGTACCACGCCACGTAAATCTCCCTCTCATTTCCCTTCCCCTTCCCTCTCTCTCTCTCTTCCCTCCACCCCCTTTCTCCTCACTTCCCTCTTCCCGTCCCCTTTCCCCCCACTTCCCCTCCTCTCCCCTATCTCTTCCCCCCACTTCCCCCTCCCCTTCCCGTCTCTCTTCCCCCCACTCCCCTTCCCTCTCTCCTCCCCTTTCCCCCTCCCCCACTCCACCTCCCATCCCCTTCCCCTCACCTCCCATCCTTCTCCCCCTTTCCCTTCCCCTCACTTCCACCCTCCCTTCCCCTTTTCCCTCCCCCTTCCCCCTCACAAACTTTGAATGACATATTAATTTATATCGAATCAACAGCCTATACAACAAGTTTCAAGCTTCTAGCTTTAAAAATGAGGATACTTCCATACAACTTTTCATCCCCCCTTTTAACCCCTTACAACCCTTTTTCGCATTAAAAAGTAGCCTATGTACTTTCTCAATAATATAAATAATAGTACAAGCAAGGGCAAGGGCAAGGGCTACCTGAGAGTCCTATAATATAGATTAGAGGAACATTTTCAAGCCCCGTGCGTATATAGGCTTAGTGTACCTCCTCTAGCGGTTCCTGGGTGCTGCTAATTGCATGTTAGATCACTGGTGGCAGGCTGCGGCCGTAGCTCGAGCCACTCACCGAACATAGACGAATCACTGGATTGATGTTCGGTGCCAGCCAGCTTGAAAGACGCGTTGCGATAGTTGCTTGCTAGCGATGATGACCGAAAGGCAGACTGACGGACATGAATAACTTAAAAAGGTTCCTTGTAGTACTTACTACGGAGCTTAACAAAAACAGCCAAGAGCGAGTTGAGCCACGCGCAGTGTAGGGTTCTGTAGTTCATGAGGGCCCAGTGGCGTAATCGGGAGAAAGATTGGGTTTGATGCCAGAAGTACCGAGTTCAAACCGCCGTGCACCAATGGATTTTTCTATCGAAAAATGTATGTGCGCTTTTCACAGTGGCCCCCGGTGAAGGAAAAACATCGTTAAGAAACCAACAACCCCCGCGTGGTGGTAGGACACTATCTAGTGTCCGCCTGGCCAGCTACCACCCTCAAGTTAGAAAATCTGTCGCCAAACATCTAATGTGTTTCGGCAGCTATCCTTGAGAGCCAGTTCTCATTCTAGGCCTAGCGTGCTTACCATCTTCTACCGCATCATCACTTACCAACAGGTAAGATAGTGGTCAAACACTAGCCTATAAGATTAAAATAATTAAAAAGTTGCCGTCACAATAGGACACTAATAAGTTGGTCTACTGGTCTTACCTGGTAATTATTATCATCATCAGCCAGTATCAACCCACTGTTGGACATAGGCCTCTCTCAAGAAACGCCACTGAGCCCAATCTTCGGCTCTTCTTTTCTAGTGACTGCACTGCCTACCGCTTTGCGAATGTCGGCCCTTCACAGATCACAGAGCGTCCTACGCTATTTTTGCCGATTCGCGGTCTCCACTCTAGTACCAGTCTACCCCAACGACAACATCAGTTCTGCGGCAGATAGCTCTTCCGTCGAGAATCTGGATTTTCTTCTCAAAGAGTTGTGTTTACTTAGTTGGAGCGTCTGCCCTAGGTAAATATACTTCGGAACATCATCGAGTGGGATTCAATCGGTCCTGGAACAACGTGCTCGTTGTGACAACTATCTATAGTTTTATCAAGATATCGGAAGAGACTCAGCTAGGCCGTATAGTCAGCTGTTTTTGAGATATAGCAACCGAAAATATAAGTTTGTTTTTTCATACAAACACTACGAAAACCAAAGTTATTTAGTTATATAATTAAGATCGGTTAAAACACTAAATAAAAGAACCGACTTCAAACGTCGCGCTACTCATTTTTAGTACTAAGTTTGTGGTGTTTATCTTCATATCTCTAGAGATACAGAACATATCTCGATGAAATTTAAATGGGACCACCTCTGCAGTATGCCCTTACAAATAAAAAAAGAATTTTTCAAATCGGATCAGGCGTCTTCGAGTAATCGGTGAAAATACATTTAAAAAAATTGAACATATATTAACCTCCTCCTTTTTTGAAGGCGGTTAAAATTATCTACTGTATTAGGGAACCCTACGAGTGCGTGCCCGACTTGCACTAGGCCAGTTTATTTAAATTTTGTACAAATATGATGATTAGTTTCGGAGACAGACAAGGGAATTCTTCAATAATTTCATCGAGATCTGACAAGTATCTCCAGAGATATGTCGATAAACGTCTCAAACTTGCTACTGAAACTACATACCTCGCGCGGCTAGGAGGTCGGTTGTTTTAGTTTTTATGGTTGTTTGAGAGTATACTTGTCGTTTGGTCTCATTTTAATTTCATTGAGATCTGATGAGTATCTCCAGAGATATAAACACCTCAAACTTGGTACTAAACATTACTAGCGCGCCATTTGAAATCGGTTTTTTCGTTTAGTAAACGATCCTAATTATACAATTATGGATTGTAAAACTGTGGTGGTAGTATGAACTGCGACCATGGATCTAATAACTGTGGTTCTGATGCCACTCACCGATTTTTTTACAAACGATTCTTGTCTTTCCCTAAGTCACAGAATAAATAATAGTACAAGTACCCAAGAAGAGATCAATCTAGGCGATAAGACCGGCCATAATGACAGAAATAATGTCCGGTGTTGACCAAATAAGTTAAGTATTAAATACTTACAATATTATTCTGGACCGTGGATGGAGTATTAATTTTTAATACTACATTCCACTCCAATTAAATTCCCTCTAAATTATTGAATATATTATTATTAGAATAATAGATTAAATTTAGGGTCGAGTTATCTTCGAAACTATTCCCAGCTCTATAATTTGTGGTTTTAAAATCGGAAAATGCCGAAGATTGCCGAAGTTGGTTTCCGACAGATTTCGATTGAAGTTGAGATTCGCATTTTGCTGCTCCCTCGGAAAATAATTCGATCCGTGAAAATCGGGAGCTTTCGAATTCGACTGTATCCGATTGAAATGAGAATCAGGGCACAGGTCAAATATTCTGGAGATACCGACAACTGACAAAAAATTCTCCCGTGCGAAGCCGGGCGGGTCTCTAGTCGTACTAGTAGTAGTCGTAGTAATACATCAAATTGTACATTGTATTGTATTGTAACCTTATACCTTATACTTATACAAAGAAAATAATACCTACTTTATGATTGTAACATTTTGTTTCGCTACTAACCGATAGATGGAATAGCTAGCCGTGAGTGAAGTATCTTGATTTTCTTTTAAAATCCTACATTATTATGGTATCGAACGCAAGGAACGATGCATACTTACTCCAATCTTTGCTTAGTATTATCACAGTTTTTATTATTGTAAAACTGTGGTATTATCCACGGTATTATCAAATAAATCAAATCTAATATATGAGTTGGGTTACTCTTTTATTCCTAAAGTTGATTTATTAATCACAAATCATAGATCGCAAGAAATTGTACAAATAATCGCTAGATGGCAGTTTTTTTAATTAAATCTTCAGCAAATTTGAAATGTTACCATTGCTTCGTTATAACTACCACAGAATCCCACAAGGCATTGATAATCTAATTTAAAATATCTAGGCTTTTCTCCTAATTTATGTTACATTTATAATACATTTATTGTAAATTAAAACAGTGTAAAATGGGTGTATGAGATACTTGACTTTATGAATAAACATTCATAGCCTTCATATGCTATCACGAGATGTTATTTAACGGTAAAGTAGGTCAAGGGCAAGTTGTTCTAGGTACTAATTTATGAGTTTCTGTGTTTAAATTATTTTATAAAATAATATAACCTTAGAAAATCAAAGATTCTGTTAACTATGCCTAAGTTATTAATCAAATATTTGTATTTTGATTGACATTAAGCTCATTAGGCTATTTTTTTATTGGCAACACACAGTTGGTAAAGCTTATTTTGGGTCACTCGCGTCGCTTCCAACTTGTACTTCGTTTGGATTTTTGTAGGTGCCTTTCTCTAAACTTGCAACATAGCATAGTGTTTTCAAATTTCATTCAAGAAAGCTGGCGGGTGTGCAAATGTGCTAATTTTATGTGGCAATTATCCTAAAATTTAACAACTTGTGTTTAAATATCGGTGAACAGTTAATGCAATAGATAAGGTAAGCATTTTCTAATACATTTGTGATACTACGGCTACGCATTGGGCTTACTTATTGGCAGGACTTTTCATCTTGAAAATTTCCACTCTCGAACTTTCAAAGTAAAGTTTGTAGAAGTTCCTTTGTTGTGATGAAACTTTTCCACAGTCAATCGTTTCATAGCAACGCGACGAAGTTCAATTAGCTTTAGGTATTGTGAAAAGTTACCTCAGAAAATAGTAAAACTTAGAATTTTCGTCGCCATTTTATTTTTTGTCGCGCTGGAAAAGCGGCCATTTTCTTTGTGCCGCGTCGCTTACGACGGCTCGTTCGTATGCGGTCCGTAAAGTTAATTTAGATAAGTTGGGGCGTGATCTCATCCCGTGAAACTACTCGGTGAGATATTTTTTGCGTCGCATCCCAGACGATGCTAGTTGCCAATGTTTGTAAAGTTGTGGTGAAGTTTTCCTAGTGGCCTAGTTATTGCGTGCTGTTTAGAAGTGATCTAGATGTGTGTGTGTTGGTGGTTCTAGGAGGTCGGGCGCGACGAGCGGCTAGAAGGCAACATGGACGACGACCAGCAGTTCTGCCTGCGGTGGAACAACCACCAGTCGACGCTGGTGGCGGTGTTCGACACCTTGCTGGAGAAGAAGCTGCACGTGGATTGCACCTTGGCGGCAGAAGGGAAGACGTTGAAGGCACACAAAGTCGTCCTCTCGGCGTGCAGTCCATATTTCGAGGTTGGTACTCGTTCGCGTTATCTAGGTCAATTGCTATCGTGTTAAAGTTGCCTATGAACGACGGCCAGCGCAGTTTTGCTCTAATAAACATACCGCTTGTTTCATGCCAGCTTTCGTGTGTTAGTTATTTAGTGCACAGATGAGGTGGCGACTGAAAGTTGTCTCTACTACTTTTTCTAGAACCTAGTGATTACAAATCGCCGACCTCGAGCTAGCTATTTAATGACACTCATTTGTTTTAGGAGCATTAGAAAATTACCCACTTTTTAATTGGCTGTTCATAATGACAATTTTATGGTCTGTTTGGAGAAGGAATTTCTGCTTGACATACTATTCAAAATAATTCTATTGTTATCAATATAAACAATTGCATAAAATTATATCAAAACACAATCATGAAAGTAAACAAAACATTGTCCAATGTGAGTGACTGGGTAGGTATACCTACTTACTTTGTGAATAAATAGGACATTGTAGGTAATTACTACATATTGGAACGCTAACCATGACTTTACCTTTGCAATCATATATAATATTTTTGAAAATCGTGATAAAACTGAACTAAATTTGGGTAATTTTGAATCCAATTAATGAAAAACAATAAATGTATACAATGAGTTGTTTTCTTAACAAAAAACATGTTGGTTTATGGACGTGGAGACTTAAGATAGCTTTCAAAATGAATGCATATGTCTAACATTGTAAATCTGAAAAACGTCATGTTTTCTTTCAATTCTTTTGTTTTAGATTGATGTCTGAACAGCTTTAATTCTAGTAAGGTCTAGCCTAGCATGTTTACCATCATCAACCACATCATCGCTCACCACCAGGCGAGATTGTGATAACAAGCACTAGCTTTATAAAAAATTTCCCTATATTTTTAAGATTTGTAATTAATAATAATAAAATAAAAATTGCTTCAATAAATGGTAAATATTTTAATTTCAAATATTTAATAAACTGAAATGTTTCAGTAGGTTCTGCATCAAAAGCCACTTTGTGAATGTAGTGTAAGTTTTTTTTTATGTAAACAGCTAGTTTTACATTTAAAGTTTATTACAAACCATACACATTTTGTATGCTCATCTCGGCATGGGTTTTTTTTTTAATACTTTATAGGCTAGCGTTTGACCACTATCTCACCTGTTGGTAAGTGATGATGCGGTCGAAGATGGTAAGCACGCTAGGCCTAGAATGGGAACTGGCTCTTAAGGATAGCTGCCGGAACACATAAGATGTTTGGTGACAGATTTTCTAACTTGAGGGTGGTAGCTGGCCAGGCGGACACTAGATGCACTATGCTCTAGTTTTGTCTTAGGTTTCTCTAAAAGCCTAAAAATGAAGCTACACTAGTATTAAATGAGTCCTATAGAATCAAATGCGGTAATCAGTAGGGTCAGTTCGCTGGTTTGCGGCCCTTCGTTAGTTTGCGGCCTTTGAAGGAGGCCTGTTTAGATAATGGTTGAGAATAGGAATGCCATATAATTTTTTTCAATATAACTTAACTTTATTATGAAGTTGGAAAATACTAGGTACCCAATCTTTTAAAATTGCTAGAATAATAATAAAGCGGGAGCAACAAAAGCTCGTTCAATTCACCGGTCTCGATAGACGTGCCCGCACGTTGCCGAAACTACGGAAAAAATAGCGGACACGTACTTGTTCAAAGGTATGTAATATCGTTATACAATCATTTGTTGTGGTGATAAGTGGATTTAACTACGAGCTTATGAACTCTATATTGAGTTTTTTATGTATATTGTGTATTAATTCAACAACTGTGCAAAATATTGGGTGGTCGCCTAGTGAATTAGGCAAAATATAATGATGTTGGTTTACGGCCGGCCGGCCGGGTTACTGACTCGTCGCGAGTAATTTGATTTCCTACGTTCTTTTTCTACGTACACATAATTATATCATTGACTATTGTTTCGTGTATGTGCCAATCTGATGTCATTATTTTTTAGTGTACGGCCGCCAATATCTCCCGAATTCGTTAAAAAACTATATAGGGGGCCGCATTCTAAACCCTCTGTCTTAGATTACGGCCGTGTAAAAATGTATGGAAATATGGTGGCCGCCAACCAAACACAGCCAGCCAATATGTCATTTTTCGTCCACCCAACAGGTAACGGGATATTTGAAATGTTTTTTTTTAAATTTATTTAAATGGTGAGATATTCACTTATTATAGAATCGATAGGTTAGGTTCATCTTATGTAATTAGTACATAATTCTATCCTGAGTAAGTGACAGTAAAGGAGACAGTCCGTTATCCATGGATGACTCCGACAGCCATCACCCTCTGAGATCCTCAGCAGGTCTATGGTTTTCTCCATCAGGGCCTCCTGCCTAATTGGGGCCACATTGAGGGCCATGGACAATACCACTCCCACGTAGAGGCGGCGAGCACTCTCCTTAGGCCCCCGAAGCTGGGCAACAAACGCTTTAAGGCTGCCGCACCAATCAGTCGGAGGGAGAGGCGCTAGAAGTGCTCGTGGAAGTTCCACCGGCTGTCGAGGACGAGTCCGAAATATTTTTTCGAGGAACCAACCCCGATTCAGGATGGTGAGATGAGTATCACGCGGCAGGGCTCATCTCGGACCATGAAATCGCATATAGCCTCCGCAACTCACCCAGTGCCACGGGAAGTCCCAGCAAACCAAATGTTGTAAGACGGGCAGCCCCTCATACGTGCTCCCCCGGGCCATGACCAGCGTGTCATAAAGGTTGAAGCAAAACGTTTTGTGCGGGTAGATGGAATATCCATCATAAATCGATGGCGCACGTACGTCTTGTTGTCCGATAGAAGAAAGGGGATGGTGGGATTAATTCGTGAAATTGGATGGCACACTCTCCGAAATGTATCCGATAAAAAACCGATAAACTTGCGACTTTGCGGCGATGCTCTAGGCTCTGGAGCCTTTTACTTACAAGTTTGTCGTCATTGATGCCTCCATGAGTGCCTCCAGCTGATATTTGGCTGAACTATCCCACAGGTAAGAACAGTACTCCATGCACGATCGGACCTGTGCTAATACAAATTGAGCAGCTGTCCCGGTGTGAAGTACTGTCTCACCTTGGCCAGAATACCGAGCTTTTTTGAAGCCAACTGAGCCTTGGACTCAATGTAGGATCCAAAGTTGAGTGTCACACTCAACTTTGGATTCTACATTGAGTCAGACACACACTCAGAGTGTGGGTATTAAAGACATGCCAAGAAGCTCAAAGTAGTTAGTTATCGGTAGTGTGGAGATCTCCCCAACACCCAGTCGTACCTTACCAATGTTCCACAGCAGTGGCACTAGGACCGAGTATGCGGAACACTGTATGACTCCCTCTGAAGGATTCGGCCATCCCGCCCTGAGTATGAGATGTACCTCTGGCACAGATAAGCTCCGACTATACAGCTCAAGTAGGGAGGCACGTCATTAAACTTCAGTGCCTCTCCATGCATGACTAGACTCCAGACCACGGCAGGGAATTGAATGCATTAGCGATGTCTAAGGACACTGCCAACAGCTCCCTAGATCCCGCTATGGCATCGTCCATGCTGGCCTTGACGCGTTTAATCGCGTCAATATACGACCTGCCAAACCGAAAACCTTGAGTGAGAGAAAACCGAGTTCTTTGACCTTGTCGGCCTCATCAAGCATTACTATGGGGCGGTAGGCGGAAGAAGATTCCGCGGGGCGCCCATCCTTCCCCAGAAGGACTAGTCTGCCCGTCTTGCAAATTATTGGGAACCGCCTACCGTCTCCAAACAGGCACTTAGAAGCCTGCGGAAACGTTCACCCAGCGCCTAAAGCAAACCCAGACGTGGTCAAAAATGCCATCAGGCCCGGAGCTTTAAGATGGCAGCGCCCAGCTCGTTCACCGACACTTCCGGCACATTCTCGCTCGTTTCACACTGCCCCACCACTCGGGCACCCGGCTAACATTTGTGGAAGCGTATATTCCACCCTGTTTGGAAACTGGATGGACACAACGTCCTCCACAAGCTGAGGAAGATAACTCTCTGTAAGGGGAGGGGGGATCTCCCATGGGCGCAACTTCCCCCTGACGACTTTGCAGGGTCGTACCCACGAGTCGTGAGTGAATGTCTCCAGCTGCTCTTCCCTCGCTTGGATTTTGACGTTGGAGATCGCCAGCTGTAGGTCCTTTATGTACCTCCTATAGGACTCGTACAGCTGACTCTCAACCTCTTCGTCCCGGCGTCTAAGTCTCCGGTGCCTGGAGTATCAGCATCCGCAGAACTAATGCGTAGGTCAGCAATCGCCTGGTTCCACCATTAGACCTGCTTAGGAGGACGTGCCTTGGCCTGGGATTTGACAGCATCCCGCCACGGCCTGGGATTTGACAGCATCCCGCCACTCCGCCTCCTCCTCGACCTCCACGGGACCCTGGGGAGGGTTAGACCACACCTGGATAATTTAAGCCTCCACCAGCGCTTCACTATCGAGGTCCTGCATACCCCTAGCCTAGCTGCCTAGCTCATGCAGGCCAAACGTAGATATTCACTGAAAATGATGTTACTGATTGTTTTATAAACATAAGATTACCTCATTATAATTTAAATGTTCCTTTAGTTACGAGTATACTATATCTGATTCTAATGAAAACTAGTGCATTTTCATTTATTTTCTTGAAATAGCGCTGAAATTATTTACGGCCGCGATCTAGCATATTCATGGTCGTATACTGAAAAAAGTGGCCGCAAACTGACGTTTTGCCCATTTTTCAATGTTTAATTAATTATAAATTATTTCTTATAATAAAGTCATGATTCTTTTATATTTAATTCAAACTAGATCATGTATACTACAACCAAGCAAAATTTCAGGGCGCTGAGAGTTTTATATCTATATGAAAACATATGACGAAGTAGGGAACTCCACTAAAAGGCCGTAAACTAGCGAACTGGGATACTTAGGATAAATTTTGGAAATTCAATAAAAAACATTTTATCATGTACTTATGTTTTGAAAATAATTTACTACCAACAATTGCCACATTTGAAACTAATGCTGATTTTCAAAGTTGATTTGAACACCATATTGCCCCGCATCTATATATATAAAAGAAAGTCGTGTTAGTTACTTCACTTATAACTCAAGAACGGCTGAACCAATTTTTATGATTTTTGTATTTTAGGAAATGTCTTTTATACAGTCAGTCAGTTATAATAAGTATTAAAAACAATGAATAATTGACCTGAAAAAATTATAGTTATATACATAGATAGATAGATAGATAGATAAACACTTTATTTGCACACCAATAATTACAGAAAAATACCAGAGGAAAATCCTCATTCTAAGTAATGCAAAGGGCGGTCTTATCGCTTAAAGCGATTTCTTCCAGACAACCGAGCTGAGAGTAATATAGCGAGACTGTGACGGACGGTGGTGTATCTATTTTAATCGTTACATATATATATATTAAGTAAAAATAATTTGCCAAAATGTTCCTGGGTTTAAAAAATGCCAATCATTTGATGTTCAATTGTTTATCCCGTCGATACGATAAACCGCAAATTAATAAGGGTCATTGCCACTATACATTGCTATTTGCTATTCGTGATTGCTTATTAACAATATTTCTAAATATTGTTTGTCTTCTTTTATGTGCCTTAAAAACCGACAGACTTGCGGTAATGCATGTTCGTTATTTGCTATATATGCCAAATACACATAGGCGAACAATTTCACAAATATATACATGTCATTTTCTGTCACACATAGCAAATACGAAAATACAAATAGCCATGTGTGGATAGCATAACGATATTCGGTTTAACGTGATTTTTTTTTTTTATAATTATGGCTCCACACGGTTAGTGTATTACAATTTCACAAATATACACATGTCATTTTCTGTCACACATAGCAAATACGAAAATACAAATAGCCATGTGTGGATAGCATAACGATATTCGGTTTAACGTGATTTATTTTTTTATAATTATGGCTCCACACGGTTAGTGTATTTTTAGGGTTCCGTAGCCGAATGGCAAAAAACGGACCCTTATAGATTCGTCATTTCTGTCTGTCTGTCTGTCTGTCTGTCCGTCCGTATGTCACAGCCATTTTATTCCGAAACTGTCAGGACTACAGAATTGAAACTTGGTAGGTAGATGTATTCTGTGAACCGCTTTCCGATTTTTATACAAAAATAAAAAATACAGTGCAACCTCGATATAACAAATCGGAGGGGAACAAGAAAATATTGGTAATATCAAGTAATTCGTTGAACTGAGGTTTGTTATGTTGAGGTTAGATTGGTCTAAAATTCGTTATAAAGAGGTAAAATAATAGTTTTATTCACCTCAATATTACGTACTTATCTTGTTATAGCGAACAACTTCTACTAATAATCAATCAAAACAACAATGATTACTTTACAAACAAAAGCGTGTCGAAACATGTCGAGACATGAATCACATTATAAGATGAGTTATATTATTGGTGGAAACTTTATATAAAGGTTTTGGGTTGGCATAATTCGTTAATTAGAGGTATGAATACTTTTTACTTGATAGTTGAAAATCGTTATAAAGAGGTTGTACGCAAAGAATGTTCGCAATGTAAAGGTATATTTTATATTGACTCTTATGGACAATTCAAGGGGATTACGAAAAATTTGTTAAATCGAGGAAATCGTTATATTGAGGTACCTTATATTAAGGTTGCACTGTATAAAAGTTTAAAAGGGGGCATCCCATACATGGAACTAAAACAAAAAAAAATTTTTTCTTCAAACCTATACGTATGGGAAAAAAGAAAAATAACATTGAGGTTTCTAAAATCATTTTTTCTCAAAGTCAATCATTTGAAAGATAGGCGCGTCTAAAATATGTGTCCCCCCCCCCTTCTAACTTTTAAAGTAGGGGAGTGAAAATTCAAAAAAAAATATATGCTGTAGATCTCAATAAAAACTAACAACGAAAATTGGTTTGAACGAGATACAGTCAGCAGTTTTAGAGATATGGCGACCGCAAAGATAACTTTGTTTTTCATACAAGCACTATGAAAAACAAAGTTAATTTTGTAGTTACGAAAAATCATAGTTATGGAATACTTAACTGTGTTACGGAACCCTACGAGTGCGAGTCCGACTTGCACTTGGCCAGTTTTTTTTTTATTTTATAGGCTAGCGTTTGACCACTATCTCACCTGTTGGTAAGTGATGATGCGATCGAAGATGGTAAGCACGCTAGGCCTAGAATGGGAACGGGCTCTCAAGGATGGCTGCCGGAACACATTAGATGTTTGGTGACAGATTTTCTAACTTGAGGGTGGTAGCTGGCCAGGCGGACACTAGATAATGTCCTACCACCATGCGGGGGTTGTTGGTTTCTTAACGATGTTTTCCTTCACCGGAGGGCCACTGTGAACAGCGCACATAAATTTTTCGATACAAAAATTTATTGGTGCACGGCGGTTTGAACTCGGTACCACGGCATCAAAGGCGACCGTTCTCCCGATTACGCCACCGGGCCCTCGAATTTATCCAGTCGTGCCCTCGTATTTAGCCAGTGTCAAGTATAAAAATTCTTCCCACATGTGGGCATTACAATATTCGGATTATCGCGTATTTTTTTTTGTTATAATTATGGCTCCACACGATTAGTGTATTTAGCCAGTGTCAAGTAGTAAGTCAAGTATAAATTCTTCAAGTTTTTGTAGTTTCAAGTCATGTAGATTTTGAAATGTAAAATATTGTCAGTAATGATAATTGTTTGACATATTTATTGATGTCAAATATGCGTGCATTCAGAAATGTATGCTTACAAGCAACTTAAAAAAGTGTATGTTTCCAAAAACTATTTTTACCAATTTTAATTCTATATCTGTATTGCCATAATACATTCATAAACTTAATACTTCTTTTGTATTCATTTATTACGTTCATAAAAGCCTAAAAAAGTTCATCTAAAAGGTAACACGACCTTAATTGTCTGTTAGGTGGCACGAAGTTCGCTGGGCCAGCTAGTTTGATATAAATGAGAAAAATATGTAACGGTATTTAAACTCCCTAGACTACCATATCATTAACTAGGCGGCAATAGCTCAATGGAGGGTGTCGGACTGGCGATCGAGAGCTCGTGAGTTCCATCCCCACTACACCCATTGCACTATTGACGTGAACACACTCCAGACACAAGCATATTTAGCTTAGTTGGACGGGTTAACAAGAATACTAGTAATGTGCAACCCACATTGCGAGTAATATTTAAAAAAAACACGCATGTTTGTAAAATTCGACACCTTGACATCTTTGATCCTACTATACGACTCAAATATTGTCAATATTTGGTATTTTTAACGGACTTCCAAAAAGAAGGATGTTCTCAATTCTGTATGCCTGTATGTTTTAAAATATATTTTTTTGTATGTATGTTACGCGATTACATTCTAATGATTATATTTTTTAAGGTACATTCCCGAGGTGGTCCCATTGTAACCTCATTGAGATCTGATAAGTTTCTCCAGAGAGTAGTAGTTCTCGTTAGATAGGGGATAGGTGGAGAAAATGGGGGAGACCTTTGCCCAGCAGTGGGATCAAATAGATTGTTAAAAAAAAGTCTTAAATCATCATACCCACATATGATTATATAGGACTACTGTTGTAGTAATATATGTATTGAATGCTAACATACAGCCTCGTTTGTTCCAGAGTGTACTATCACAAGAGTATGACAAGCATCCCATAATAATCTTAAAAGACGTGAAGTATGCAGAGCTCCAAGCTATGATGGACTACATGTACCGTGGAGAGGTGAACATTTCGCAGGACCAGCTGGCCGCCCTGTTGAAGGCTGCGGAGTCCCTGCAGATCAAGGGCCTCTCCGACAACAAGCCCTCCCGGCCGCCGTCGCGCCCCGCACAAGCCGTAGCTGCACACCCGCCGAGGGCGCCGTCCCCACCGCCACAGGTAACTACATCTTGTTTCCAATTCTAATTTTTTATTTGTTATACACAGTCATAGATTATGTTAATACTCATTTAAAATATGTTTAAGGCTTGCTAAAAGCATAGAAATCTCATAGAAGGTATCAGAATCAGAATAATTTTATGTAAGTTAAACAATAATTTCATAATATCATTAACAAAACGAAAAAAACTGACTTCACATGCCACGATAGTCAAATTAGCCAGTAGCTATAAGCATGTCATCAAAGTATACAAATTTGCTTATATTATTTATCTCCATATCTTCGGAGATAATTGTCAGATCTCGATAAAATGTAATGGGACCAAACGGGAAGCTTAATATCTCAAACAAAAAAATATATTTTCAAATCGGTTAAGATTTGAATGAGTTCTGAGGTAGTAAACATTATAAAAAATTACAGTCAAATTCAGAACTTCCTCCTTTTTTGTGAAGTCGGTTAAAAATTAGACTGATATGAGCATTTCATGGAGCTAACAACTAATCAGATATGGTGAACCTAGGATCTACGACTGAATTGAGAATATTCCCCTTGTTTGAAGTTGGTATAAAATAGTGAACAGATTGTAATAATCATCAACATAACCTAATTTTATAAAATTATATTACACAGATTTTCCAACACAAAAAGTACTTAGTTGAACCTAGTAAAGATGTTTGAAAGTTTTAAACAAGCCTTGTCAAGTTGTCACACAATGATGTGATCACAAACTTTGGCACTACATCCTAATAAAACTTGCCAGATTATCTCAACAGATAAATAACTGAGTAAGATGACCTAGTTATATAACAAAAGGGCTTTATCTGGCAATGAATTGCATATGTAATTCCGATTGATGATGGTTACTGTGAACAACTTCTAATAAATTGTTTCACAATATTGTTACTGTGTTCCATTGGTTTTGACTGACTTGTCAATTCAGATTTAATGAGTTTGTTTACATTGACTCCCAATATTGTTGATCTATATCATAGATAAATAATTTCTTCTATCTCTACATGTACTTTTAATCAACATTATGTTTGTATTATTTTTTCATTGGTTTTTAACCGACTTCAAAAAAAGGAGGAGGTTTCTCAATTCGACCGTATATATATATTTTTTTTTTTTTTTTTTATGTTTGTTCGCGGATAACTTCGTCGTTTATGAACCGATTTCGATTATTCTTTTTTTGTTCGAAACGAGATATCCCAAGTGTGGTACCATGGTAATTTTATCGAGGTATGATAAGTATCTCCAGAGATATTGAGATAAACATCTTAAAATTGGTACTGAAAATGAATAGCGCGGCATTGAAGTCGGTTGTTTTTTAGTTTTTAAACGATATTATATTTAGTATTTAGGGTAGGCACGTTAATAATAAATTGTGTTCTTGAAGAGGTCACTTGATGTAAGACATAGTAATAACCAATTATATGTGACAGTTATGTCAATTTGCTTTGTTTCTTAACAATGACAAATAATTTTAACGATCTAGTTTGTTACATGAATAATTAAACATGAAGCTAGAATAAATAAAATATGTTTATTGTTATAAAATATTTAAGTAAAAATCATTATGCAAATAACTATTTTCCAATATAAATACAATGTTGTAAATTGAACACACTCAGCACGGTTATGTCGAAACGTAAATTTATTCAGGGCTTGTTTTCAGTAAATGTTTATCAGTTTACTAGGTTCAAGGCTATTATGTTTTATTTATTCGTAGGGTTTAGTACATTTTATTACCGCGCGCCGTTTCATGATTCTATAATATGAAGTATGTCACCCAACTTGCCAGACAATTGACATAAAAAAAAACACAAAAACGTAAGTGTGTTGTTGTGATCAGGTCCGAGACGGCAGCATAGACAGCCGCGAGGGGTCGGTGAGCCCGAGCCGACGCCGCAAGAAAGCTCGGCGCGCCTCCACGGAGCCGCCGCCGCCGCCGCCCGAGCCGCAAGGCAACGGCGACGACGCCCTCTGCAAGGAGGAGGCGCCCAGGGAAGGCGTCGAGGATCTCACGCTAGACGAGGAACTAGAAGACCAGCCCGTTACACACAACGACGTCGTACGCAGTTAGTATCACTTCAACAACGAGACCTTAATTACCTTAAGACTAACCATAATGGGTATTTTATTAAATTTATTCAGGCAATGGAGCAAGCGAAACATCTCAGTTTCGACTAGGCCAAAAATGCCTTTGTCCGGATGTTTCTCTGTCTGTCTGTCTGTTCTTGCCACATACAGATCGCATTTTTCAACATAATTACCTTAAGACTAAGCAGAATGGGTATGGTATGAGATTACTCAGGCAATGCGAGCTAACTTTTTTTTTTTTTCTTTCTGTATTTATTAGGGACTTTTACCCAAAGGCATGCCAGCTCCATCATACCCTAAACATAACAACCTACTTATAAACTATGGTGCTTAACAATGTCGAACAGAAACCTAGCCGCATCACACGCAGGTGATGCTAAAATGTTAATATACAGGGTGTTTGGTACATGGACCGACAGGATTTTTTGGGGGGTGGGGGGGGGGGGGGTCATGCGCTAAATTTCCCCGCCGGGCCCGATGTCCCAAGTGTCACGATAGTTTAGATATTATTTTTTTTAAGTTTTTTTTTAAACCCCCCGAAATCTTGTCTTTAAATCGTCATAACTATTTTGTGTGTGGTTATAATACCACAAAATAAACTATGCTTGTATTCTACAATGTTTTCTTATTCTAAATAAATCATTACCTGTTACGATTAATATCAACAAAAAAACTTCTGAGCTTTTAAAGTGGTAAATCGGTGTAAATGTTATGAAAAGTGACAACTTCTAAATTCATTGAAAAAAAAACTACTAAACTACCGTGACACTTGGGACATCGGGCCCGGCGGGGAAATCTAGCGCATGACCCCCCCCCCCCCCACCCCCCAAAAAATCCTGTCGGTCCATGTACCAAACACCCTGTATATACCCATGTCATTTGTATTAATTTTAAATTTTCTTAAGAGTAATGCGCGTTCATTTGCTCCTTTTGTACATTCCATAAGTATATGATGGATATCCTCAACAGTCCCACAACTTTCACAGTTTGGAGAATCAGTTATTTTCATCATATGAGTGAATTTCCTACATGGGTAATGCCCCGACCGTAATCGATGTGCTAGCACACAATCAGTTCTGGACAACTGGCCCGTACCCAACCATGGTATACGAGGAGGCTGACATTGAATTGTTTTATACCAAATTCCCTTTTCCCGACTTCTCTCATTAGAAATATTCCTTAAATTTACTATAACAAATTTCTTTACACTTTGGCAAAAATTCCGAATAATTAGGTTTTATAAAATATGTACTACCCTGCGTAAATGCTAATTTAGCTAATCTGCCAGTCTCCTCATTTCCATCAATACCGATATGAGATGGAACCCATTACAATTTCAATTTTATTCCTTTAGCAATCATATTAGCGATGGTTTAAATAATTACATATGCTACCGATATACCTCTGCTATGACCAGAGGCGCATCGAGCTATATGCTGCAAAGAGCTTTTGCTGTCTGTGAAAATTACTACAGGACTACTAATATTAGAACTACAAATACTACTCTCAATATAAATCAAAGCCTCCGAAATTGCAATGAGCTCTAAGGTCATTATGGAAACGTCAGCATCCGTCCTATACATATACTGTTTGTCATCCGTTGAATCGTAAAAGCGAGCTAACTTAACATAGCCCGTGGGTGATAACCAGTTATTCGTTTCCAACCGCTGCAACCCAGCTTGCTTGTCTATTGAAGGGTATGATTTCCAAACAAAAGTAAATGCACAAATATCTATGAACAAGTAGACAAATATGAATAAATGTAGCAAAAAATTCCACTGAAATCACATATATTGGTCTTATATAAATCTTTACATATCGGAAACTATATTAACCTACATAGTTTGATTGAATAATATGAAATTATTTATAATAATAGTCAAATTTCAGTTCAAAACCGAAAATAATAATATGTTCATATACATATGTACATACATAAAATCACTGCTTTACACCCGACTGCGCGACGCAAAGGAGAGGTAATGTGTTTATCAATCTATATATGTATGTATGTATGTTTGTTC
The DNA here is from genome assembly GCA_954871355.1 of Cabera pusaria. Taxonomy (NCBI): domain Eukaryota; kingdom Metazoa; phylum Arthropoda; class Insecta; order Lepidoptera; family Geometridae; genus Cabera; species Cabera pusaria. The sequence continues at coordinate 26,331,058 of OX940898.1, read as the reverse complement.
CTTTGTGGCACACTAGAGACCAAACGCGTGGGCCGATTTTGATAATTGGCACGTCAATAGATTCGCCATGCTAGCGCGAGTGTCAACAAAAACATAAAAAATTGAAAAATTCAAAATGGCGGATTTCAGACGCCAAAATTTGGGGTTCAAAAAAATTTTTTTTTTTTCAAAACCTATCGAGTGTGGTATCGAATTAAAGGTCTTAAAATGGAGATTCAAAATATATTTATAACAAATAATTTATGATCGTACAAATTGAAAAAAAAAAATTTTACATACCGCGTGACTAACGCGGCATGTAAAATCTTTTTTTTTCGGTTTCAGTAACAAGTTTGCGGTGCTTATCACTGAAGTTACTTATCAGATCTCAATAAAATTACAATGAGACCAAACGAAAATCATATTCACTCAAACAAAAAAAGAATTTTCCAAATCGGTTAAGAATTGATGGAGTTCTTAAGTAACAAACAACCTCTTCCTTTTGGTATAGTCGTTTAATAGTACAACTGTAAAGTAAGTAAGCTTAAAAAGCAATACTCTATCTATTTCACGCATTTCGGTTTTTTGTTCAGATTACGGAATTTGCCGTCCTTTACTTAACTAAAAAGTGTAAAATAAAACAGTCGGGACACATTAATCCCCAGCCATTAATGTATCCCGACTGTTAAAGTCTCTATATTCCATATAACAATGTTTAATTTATTTTATGAGTGTATCGACCGAGAAAGAATTTAAATGGTATAGTTTTTTGATATCCCTAAACAGAAGTCTAAACTACTAGAGTTACTTGTTTTTTTCTTTTCAGTTCGTTTTTTAACACTTCACTTTTTGCGCAGTCGGGTTCTTTGATTTTTTAATTTAATGTTTTATTTCGGTTGGGGTAGGCAGATCTACTTCTTGCCACATGCTACAATCCTAACATACCTCTTTTGCTTCTTCCACTTTCATGAGCGCTTTCATACATGCTCGCAGGTTATAGGTACTTTTGACTTGGCCTTTCTTTAAAACATCTCTGATCTGGTTGTGATACGTTAGCCTCGGTCGGCCTCTACCAGCTGTTCATATTATGCAATCAAATTATGTAGGTAAATATAATTTCCAGTATGTCATGACTTATAATAAGACGAACAGATGTGATTTCAGTGCAAGTTTTTGATCCATTTAATCTTATTTGTGCATAATGCTTTTATGTGGAAATTGTATCACCTTAAGCTGTAGTGCTTCGGTCTTGCAGTCACAAGCTCAAATATGCGATAATACATTTGTAATATGATGATTTGTGATTTGGATTCTATCAAAGAATTTGTCTTAAATGGTAGTAAGGCCAATTGTAACAAAGCAGTGTGCCATTTTATATGTTTATTTTGTACCATCAAGTGCTCGTCTTGTTACCAAATATGTAAAATAAATAGCTCTGATAGGGTTTAAAATTGATCAAATCATTGTATAAAAGCTCTTTTTTAGGGTTCCGTAGTCCTGACCAGGAACCCTTATAGTTTCGTCATGTACGTCTGTCTGTCTGTCTGTCCGAGATTTTGCTAAGAGACCGTTAATACTAGAAAGCTGTAATTTTGTAGGGGTATGTAAATAAATGACGCCGACAAAGTGCTGAAATAAAATTGTGAAACATTTTTTTTTTTAGGGTAGCTTCCCTATATGAGATGTGGGGATGAATTTTTTTTCATCGTCTACTCCATCGTGTGGGATATCGTTGAATAGGTCTTTTAAAATGACTTCAAGGTTGGCAATACCATTTTTCGATTGAATGCTCCATTTACGAAATATTAAACTTTAAGTGCAATTTTTTGTTCCAGTAGGGCGTCCCCCTCCCTCTAAAAGCTAAACTGCTGGCTTGAAAAATCTGGAAAAATTCGTGATAATATCGCATTTCATGAACTTTAAAGGAAAATTATAGCGGTTAAGATAACTTTATTAGTTTAGCAGTAATAGTCGTTGAACTTGGGTGTTGGATAATTTTGTACCAAATACAAAATCCTTAGAATAAATCCTTTAAAGTGACAAAGACGGAGTACCTAGTTGCTTGTTTATAACGGGTAAAGACTTGCATTGAATAACAGGCTACTACGGAACCCTACACTGCGTGTGGCCCGACACGCACTTGACCGGTTATTTTTAGTTTTTTGTTGCCAATATTTGAAAATTCAGTCAGAATTTTTTGTGACTTCTAAAATGTGTTTCTATCATAAAGTTCCAGTAAACCTTTCAGAGGTTTATCAAAGTACTAGGTCCTCTACACATTTTATGCAGTTTAGTGCTAGTATTAGTGGATGATTGGGTGCGCAGTACCATCTAGTGCTCCAAGCAGACCACACCTGCAAAGTGGTCATCATGCTAGATATCGGACAAGACGACGGCGACCGACTGATGGCAGGATATCCATCACAAACATCCGTACCTAGCTGAATGCAACAGGCTAGTGTCGGGCAGCAGCGAAACTGGTGCGATTAGCTACGCACTGCGATTGCCCAACCGCCTATTCAGCGTGGCAATTACGAGAAAAACCTTCAAGGGCAAGTCAAGATAAACTACGGCCCCAAGTTCTCGGCCTGCTATTCCATATACGGCGACGGTCTCTGTTACGGTAGGGCAGGGGGTGCGAAGAATCCTCTGGTTATGGATGGCCGCCAAAAACCTTTGATCTTGGCGACATACAACGGTAAAACGATTAGGCTGCACGAGCACCTGGCACAACTCGCACAAACTCGGAAGGATAAAGAGGGCACATTCCTGGGTTATGCGAAGTCAGAAGATAAGGGGAGGACGTCGTAACTCTTGAATCTGGCCACCTGATATGCTTCCGAGAGGAAAACCATCGAACCCAGGGTGGTAGGGTTCCTGGTAAAACTTATCAAATCGAGAACGGATTCACTGCTGTGGAAACCACAAACGGAAGCAGTTGTGGGATTCTGCGAACTACAGCGAACAGGCAGAACATTTTCAGCAGAAACCCTCGGTCTTATGAAGGTGCGGCGCAAAGAGCCACCAGTCACTTCGTCAGAAAGGCATGCTCTAGACAAGAAGATTGCCAAACTCGTACGACGTGACCTTTTTGAAGCTCCAATACTCACTCTATTGAACGAGTAATTGAGCAAAATCGGGGGTTAAAAGTGTTTGTCCAATCTCTTAGGAAAGAAGAAGCCATAAGAATCCATCTGACAAAGTTGACCACAGCCGGTGGTGCCGTCGCTGCTTCCAAGTCGGAGGTTCTTTTGGAAATTGAATACTTCTATGGCCAGCTTTACGCTTCGCGTGCATCTCAACCTGATCCCGAAAATGAGGATTCTAAGGTCACATTGACACATGCAAAAGGTCAGCATAGAAAAAATCGAGATGCCTCTTAGTTTTCACCAAGCGCACGCACTCGCGCGGCAGCCTTGCGAGCCAAATGCTCGGTCTGTGTGGATGTGCCTCGGGGTCGGCTGTCGGTAAATGCGACATGCTCAAAGGTGCCTCGTGCGCTGTTCGTTCGGTGTGGACGGTGGATTTGACATTGGTCTGATGGATCAGCCTGCCTGGCGAGGCTCGCCTCTGTATTTTCGGCATGTATCGCGATCCAGTACATCGAGGCTGCCGCGCGAGCCCATGCGCCCGATGTGGACGCGGCTTTAAACAACTTAAAAATGGAAAGACCAAAGAGGATAGTACTACTGAGCTCCTGAAAGCGGGTGGACAACCTATAATAAAGGAGCTCCAGCAAATCTCTCCTCTTTGATGGCAGAACCACAGTTTTACAATCATTCAGTTTGGAATCGAATCGTACTTGCGCAGAGCAACGGCGGGGGGTACTCGCGGGGAAGCGGATGGCGTGGATCGCGGTTCTCAATCTCGCTTAGTTTGTGCACTCGCACTTTGCGGGTCGCCGCGACAGTGTAAGATCGAGTTTTAATTACGAGAATCGTTGATGACATTAATTATAATGGTGCACACTTGTTCTGTGTATGGATGTTCCGACAGCAACAAGGACTTACGATTTCATTTCCCCGCGACGCAAGGGAAGTTTATTCCTATAACTTAGTATCTAATAAAATATTGTCTAATACAATTATTTGCCGTGAAATTAGTTTATTTCACGTGAAATACCTAGAGTATAAAAAAAGTTGTTTCTAATTATGTCGCACATAACATAGCACAGAAATGAATAAATCAAAAGCAACAAATGTTCAATTTACATTAAAACTACTTATTAATTAATACGATACAATATTTATTTTGTATAAATGTATACTAATATTATAAAGAGAGAACATTTGTATTTTTGTATGTTTGTAATGATTTGGCTCAAAAACTACTGAACCGATTTAAAAAATTATTTCACTAATACATAGAATGGACTTCCGGAATGAAAATAGGCTATATATTATCCCGTTTAAATCAAAGGTACATTCGTGGAGACCTAATTTGCAGCCTAAGTCGGCAAAAAAACGGTCGAGAAAACACGTTTCTTACGAACGCTGCTCAATTGAAAATAGATCGAAGAATATTTTTTATGGAAGAGTTATACAACTTAATAAGACCTACAAAAAAGTCTGCGACAGCATATGTCTATCTCTTAAGGTTGACTCACAGTAAACATTTTTATCTTAAAATTTTTGTTAAAAAAATATTACATAACTTCCAAGGCTATTTTCAAGTATATAGTATTAATCCTTATCCAAATATTTACGTTAATTAGCTTGGCCACATATTATAGATTAAAATTGTCCTTTACAGTATATAATTCTAATGAAAACTCTAGAAGATATCACGGATTTCACATACACGCATCGCAAAATTAATAAAATATTTGCAGTCAAACCACAGAATAGGTCATAGTTACTAGGAAAATATTATTATAAGCATAGCTTTTCTGTAAATCCCCACCGATCGCAATCAATTTGAAGTCAATATAGTATAATAATATGATCTATTGTATAAAATAATATTCATCTATATATATAATAATATAATATTTTAAACCACCCTGACTGATCTATGTATAATATTTTCATTAAAAGCATTCCAATGACTCTAAACACGACATTTAAAATCTGATTTGTAAGTTGGTGAGGATTTGAGTATTCTGTAGAGTCCAGGAGATGTCCCAGCATCAGGTCAATACTTCCATGTTCTTACAATATCGTTGAGGAAGAAGATTTTCGAATTGATCAGACCTATAAAAGTTGATTTCATAGCGATTAACTAGAAAAAAGCTCATAGTTTTATAACGATGGAACGAATTTTCATGAATCAAAGCTAAGAACACTCTCGATGAAGACATCTATCAAACAAAAAAAACTATCAATAATAAAAACAAAATCGGTTCATCCGGTTAGGTGCTAAGATGCTACAGACAGACACACAGATACACACGTTAAACGTATATTATCCCTACTTTTTGCGTCGGGGAACGCCGTAAGGGTCCGGCGGCAGATGTTCTCCTTGGTGGTAAGCTACTTTTTGGTAGATTTAATGATCCCACTACCACTGTTCGAAAACTCATGATTCATGGATGCACATAAAACTTTCATTGGTAGGTATATTGCTAGGATTAGAACCTACGACCGTCGGGTCAGAATCAGGGTAACTATCCTTTACGCCAAAGGGCCGTCCAATATCACTACGTAAGTATTATAAAACAAAGTCCATCACTGCGTCTGTCTGTTCGCAATAATCTCAATAGCTATTGAACGGATTATCCTGCGGTTTTCACCAATAGCCAGAGTGTTTATGAGGAAGGTTTTGGTGCATAATTCGTTAAGGTTTTGTGTAAATTGGATGAAATATGACGATGGTTGTTAAATATGTTCATATTTTATATTCGATGCAACAAATTGATGCAAATTTTGTAGGCATATATGTTCTACCCGTGCGAAGCCGGGGCGGTCTGCTAGTTAATAATATATAAATGACTTGAAGCTTTGTGAAAAAAACTACTATCGGCATCATTAATATTTGGTATGTTATGTACCCAAGCAATGATCTTCTATATAAAATAAGGTTTGTAAGTACATACGCATCACGTCGCTATGATCTTGGGTAAACCAGAGTTTAACACTACTAATAAACTTATTTGATATAGGTACTAGTGATGTAACGAATATTCGCATTCGCGAATATTCGCATATTTTGGATATTCGTATTTGCGAATATGAATATCAGAAAAATAGCAGTTGTAGTTCTTCCTATTCTGGAATATTCATTGTTACACAGCTTGCATTTAGCTCGTTCAGCATCGCAAAGTGTAAAATAATTCCATATTTCACTAGAAGTTGAGTTGATAAATAAATAACTATTCAAACTCTAACCTCAAAATTCACTTGTTTTGTTTAACTTACGAAAAGACCGACGCGAGCGGAATGAGACTTCAGTCGGATGAGTTCGTATCAAGTCGGCAATTCTCGGAACAAAATACAAACGGAACGCACCTCGTAACTGCTAGCAAGCCATAGACAATTGGCGCCAAATTTGAACACTTCTACATTCGCATTCGCATCCGCGGATGTTTAAAAAATGACATTCGTTACATCACTAATAGGTAACCTACCTTCTGGCTGCGGCTGATCAAACGATGATAGATTATTTTATTTATGTAAAAAGATACTATCGTTTAGAATATCTCTGAGAGACATTCTGGATCTTTTATTTTTCAATATCAATAACATTTTTTGTCTCTTAAATATCAGCTCGTAGTTTGTTTTTGACAACCCTTGCACATTTCCGGCTGATAGCGTATGTACCTACTCAGGCGGCGGTGTCGTCCGACATCAAAGGCGATTCTCAACTGTATGATTGTAAAACTGTGGCAGAACTCCAGAGGCATGGAGCAGGATGTTTTGTTCTTCAAAAAAGGCGATAAAACTCTTTTGAAGAATTACCGGTATATATCTCTCCTAAGTCACGTCTACAAGCTGTTTTCAAGAGTCATCACGAAAAGTCTTGCTAGAAGACTTTTCTTCCTAGAACCACCAGGATACGGCACCATAGACCACATTCACACAGTGCGGCAGATTATACAGAGAACTAGTGAGTATAACCCCTGTGCTTAGCATTTGTGGACTATGAGAAGGCCTTCGATTCTATCGAAACCTGCACTGTTCTTGAATCTTTGCAGCGGTGCGTAGTCGATTGTCGATATATCCATGTGCTGAGAGATCTCTTCAATGCCACTACCATGAACGTCCCATTGCAGAACAAACCTATTCTCATGCATCGTGGTTTTGAATTGTTGAGGGAATGTTATATCCCTCAAAGTCACAAGATATGTTTAAGACGTTGGACTGGAAGGGACATGGCATTAACATAAACGGCGAGTAACTCTTACACTTGCTGAAAGGCCTAGCTGATTCTTCTCAACGCATTGGTCTCCGAATGAACTTGGATAAAATCAAGGTTATGTTCAATTACCATGTAAATCCGGAACTAATTGCGGTACAGTCAGGCCTGTCGCACTCCGCGCGGTAGTAAAATGCTTGTACCTCCGCGACAGCCCGCGGGCTACAAGTTCAGTCAGTAGTGCCACGCGCGCTCTCGATCGGACGCGCGCGCATTTACTTTACTATTCAATCTGTTTTTTCACAACACTCAACCTTACAGTAAGAGACTGCTGACGGCCCGCGAGCTGACCGAGTGGTACAGACTCGCGCCGCCCGGACTTACGATGCATTTTACGTTTCGCAACGCGCGGTTCCTAGTTACTATTATACAGCTGGGCTGGACAGCATATGGGACGTCGGGTCTTCACATCGCCAATCCCAGTCTCAAGACGAAAGTTTACAGTCAGTGCATCCTACCCGTTAGACATACGGAGCCGAAACGTAGACACTCACGGTTGCTCTGGTCCACAAATTTAAAGTCGCCAAAATCAAACCAAAGTCATCGGACATAGCCCATCGGAATAGTAAGCTAAAGTGGCAATGGACCGGCCACATTCGCCGAGGAACCGACAACCGTTGGGATCAACGAGTTCTTGAGTGTAGACTGCGAATCAGCAAACGTAGCGTAGGACGCTCTCAGACTAGGTGAAGTGATGATGTTCACAAGGTGGCTGGCAAGAGCTGGATGAGATAAACCGAGGATTGTGCTCAGTGGTGTGCAATTGTAAAGCTGTGGACCAGTAGAGACTGATGATGATGATTATAGTAGTTACGATTTAAAAAAATTGGTTATTTATTTAAGGTCAATATCTATTGCCACTAATACTTGATTTCCAAAAAATGTGTCAAAAGAGAAAATAGTACAGTTTTTAATATAATAAAACTGGCCAAGTGCGAGTCAGACTTTTGTCCCGCACACGGAGGGTTCCGAACGCCATCTAACGAATATCTAACGAACTTCTAACACCGACTGTAAACGTTAACACAAAGGTAGAATAGTATTATATAGTAGTAATTAATATTATTAAATATCTGCTTGACCGAGCTTTGCTCGGTATATTTTGCCACTTAAACAGAAAATTATGACTCTTCCGACATCTATTGACGAATAATAATACTATTTTTTAAATTGAGAGCAACTAACTGCTTTACCGACACAATAACACTAAAGTTACTTCTACTCGCCAATAGATGTCGGGAAGTTGATTATTGAAAACACGAATAAAACAACATGTTCTGAAAGTTAATCCTAGCTAGATCGATTTATCGCCCCCGAAATCCCTTGTATACTAAATTTTATTTAATTGTTGGAGCCGTTTCCGAGATTCAGAATCAGATTCCTAGAATAAGGTAAACGCGATAGCGCCGCCATCTATGATGCTAGATAAATATCGTACAAAACACGTTTTTTGTTTTAAACCCTTTAATTTTTAACTTTGTTCTGTTCTTAGTATTTGTTGTTATAGCGGCAGCAGAAATACATCGTCTGTGAAAATTTCAACCGTCTAACTATCACGGTTCATGAGATACAGCCTGGTGACAGACGGACAGACAGACAGACAGGCAGACGGACAGCGGAGTCTCAGTAATAGGGTTCCGTTAGTACCCTTTCGGTTCGGAACCCTAAAAATGTAGTTTGAACATGACTGGAAATGTTCATGAAGTATCTTTTTAGATTAGATATGTAAACTGCATGAAACAGATAAACTAAACATTTCGAAATATACTTTCAACATTTTGCGAGTGTCTGGAAATAATAATATGCATGGTTTAAATATATGCAACAGTCGTTTCAACTATGTATATTTATATATTATCTTTTCTTTATGCGGTTGAGTATTAAAAAAGTGTAATGTAAGTAAATTATACCGAAAGCCGAGGTAGGTATTCACCTAAATTATACCGTATTATTTCAAGATTTTTATACACCTAATAGGGACTATCTCAGTTAGCGATGGGTAATGTTTATTCCTCAAAGTGAAACCATTCACTCATTCCGGCTCCACTCTCGGAACCGATTCCTCATATCGATTCCTTTATTCCTTTGATTCATTTACTATGTATTCACTTGTATCTATTCCGCAGTCACATTTCCTTTTGGTAAATATGTCCTTAGAAAAGGTTTTGTGTATCGTCGCGTGTGGTTGTTCCCTTTTCACGCGCAACGACTTAAGTGAATGTCCAATTCAGATTTTTATAAAAAACAAGTTTGGTTTTAACAATAGAATCCACCGACCGACTGACAATCGAGTCACCACACCACTCAGCCGAGTTCACCCGACGCCGACCGAGCTGTGCTACCGATCACGGCTCCGGGCTCACGCCTCACGCACGAAGTACAAACGGGAAAAAATTATTGTTTTATGTTTGTTTTTTGCCAACCAATTTGGATTTTTTTCTATTTGAGAAGGTATTACTTTCGTGTGGTCTTATTTTAAACTGATGATATGGAGTTTTTTTTTAAATCTTTATTATTATGCGGGGTTTGTTCACAGTAGAATATGTCACGCTCATGGAACTGATCACTTAAATTTATACATTCCTATGTCTAATGTAGACCGACTTATGGAGTAAAACACCATAAACCTGCTACAGAAAATGACTAGCGCGGCATTTGAAGTCGGTCTTTTAGTTTTTTAACAATCTTAATAATTATTAATGAAACATTGATATAGGTATTCAATAGGACATGGGCACACGCCGGACACTCGCTAAATCTCCATACAAACTAGCGTTTTAACGACCGACATTGTGACACAGACACTACACACGGGTCGTTTTTCTATACGTGCATTTGTGTGCGTGATGTCTAAGGTTGTCGCCCGTAATCACCGTATCACAGATTATATAATAGTTACATCGTACATACGTACTACGTACTGACCGTATGAATATTTTTTGTACACTTACCCAAAAAGCTTTTAACACTAAAAATATTAGTCGCTATTTCGTAAACCATCATCTCCAGGTCCAGTCGACTTGCATAGAACAAACTGCACCACAGTAACTATTTTTTTATTCTGTGTTGGGCGGCCAGCCAGAGCTGTACGAAACAATGTCGTGTGTCTTACTCGCACGTTAGAGCGACATCAAGTAAAGAGAATATAAATACTACGTACCTACATCAAGTTCCCAATTGCTGTGTTATAAAAATGTTTAAACCATCATCTCCAGGTCCAGTCGACTTGCATAGAACAAACTGCACCACAGTAACTATTTTTTTATTCTGTGTTGGGCGGCCAGCCAGAGCTGTACGAAACAATGTCGTGTGTCTTGCTCGCACGTTAGAGCGACATCAAGTAAAGAGAATATAAATACTACGTACCTATATCAAGTTCCCAATTGCTGTGTTATAAAAATGTTTAAACGTGACAGTTTTTTTAAATATTTTACAAATTAAGCGTTATTTACGTACGAGTATATATATCGTTGTTTCACTAATGAAAATGAATATAATATAATCTAAAATACGAATATGTAGGTAGGTATACTAATATAATTAAGTGTTTATTATATACCTACGTAATAAGAACCTACGTAAATTTGAACCTCCAGTGTCTACTGGTCCCAAAATAAATGTATGAAGTTGATGTTCTTCTCTCCGTGAGTAGTAATTGTTCTATATTCGTACGCGTGTGGCGTCCTTGCTCAGCGCAGCTCCTCGACAGCTCCAAGTCGGTGGCGGGGTGAGGAAGGCCGAAATTGGTGGGGGGAACAGAGTGTCCGTTCTATACGTAGTATTATTATCTTTTCTATGACATGGGTTACAAGAGTATAAGCTCATCGAACTATTTGTTATCCGGAAATAAGAATATGTACTTTGAGATGATGAATCCCTGTATTTATAAAAGTTAATATTTTCTTTGGCTGACACTTGAGCAGAGATTAAAGATGCATTAAAATGACCCAAGCGTCTGTTTCCAGATTTTCAATGGCACATGGAAAGATCTCAAGACGAAATAATGAACTCGAGTGATAGCGTCAGAGACTCGCAAGGTAAGCATTGAGACGCGATATGACGCGGCGTCGCACACACCTGCGTCACGTTCCGTCACGACACGTGTCTGCGACGCCGCGAGACCGAAACTTGTTGCGTTGTGTTGCCATGTTGCCGATCTCACCGATACCGTAACTGAACAACGCAACATGTTCCATGGGAATCTGAATGATAATCTGGCACACTTCACTTTTTGTACCCATTCTTTTGAGACAATTAAATTAGGACCATTTTAACAATTTGATGACATTAAAAAAAGTGAACTGTGCCAGGCATACAAGGAACGGATGAAATGCGCAATGTCTTCCCATAATTTGAAATTAGAGAAACAGTCATTGCTTAAAATAATTATCTATAATGTTATATATAAATATTATATTACACGACGGCGGAAACGAGAGTGCTAGTGTTTTCACATGTGAAACTTCAACCCTATATTAATTCTACTATCTTATATTAATATTATAAAGTACTAATATTATTACGATTTGTATATTTTGTGTATCCGTATGAGACGTAGGGATAATTGGAGTGAGACAGGTACAACGGGGGTTTTGTATGGTAGCCTTTTAGGAGAGGTGTTTGTTACACGAGGTGAGTAAACTTTTTATATTTATTTACGATGAATGTTCACATTTGGTAAGCTTTTGTTTGTGATATGGGTGTTAGCGGAGGCCGTGGTATGCATGCTTATTAGTAGCCGGTTGTGTAGAGACACACCAATAACAAATTAACCGCGGGTATCAGTGCTAAAACTTGAACTCTTTGTGACCCGACTTTTATTATATTTATACGGTGAGTAAAATTTTACATAATAATATACATGTATTTATAAAGACATATTTTATTGTAGAAAATCATTAAAATGCACCACTTCTCATTTCACCCATTTTAGGGTATCAATTCCGGCAATAACCTTATATATTTGCTATCACCGTGGTTTTAATAGTATCGTATGTTAGACACGTTGCGCACAAGTGTGATATGAACCGTACAAGAGTGGATCGATCCGAGTGGCAGCCGAAGGACCAAGGTAAATTTATTTTTCAATACATTTATCGATGTAGTGGTTATGTGGCTTATTTTATCTATTATTTATTATTTTCTTTATATTTTTTTGCATTCACATGTGATTTCACTGCAGATGTTCTTTATTTCTTAGCAATTCATGTTTTAAAGCGTTGGTTTTTTTTACGTTACTTTATTATTTTCGTTTCTCGAAGTTTGCATGACGATTATAGGTCGCAAATATTACGGATTCTGTCAATAAGTCGTCGGGAGCGTGTGATTCGCCAGAATGACGAATTACAAATTCTCGGTGGATGCGCATTTCATTTTTCGAATAAAAAATGTCTAACAAGAAATACCTACAGCTAGGGATACGCAGGTGCCACAATACACGCAGCTCGTGAACAGTCATTCAATGTATAAAATCGATGAGGTAGTATGAAATACAACGATCATCTGAAAACTTAGATCTTAACTAAACGCCATATACTTTCTTATCTTCACTCTGTCATAACTCTATCTCTTTCCTGCGGAAGCTCTCAAATCACGATGACCATCAATCTAAATACCTGAACAACTCTCATCTCTAACACTTAACTTCCTTCATAACATTCTCATTTCATGTCACTGTCGCTGTATACACGCACACACCTCGTTACTAACTATCCTCTGCTTTGTATAATATTTATTTTCGCTTTTCATTGTTTTGCCCTTCCAGACGCACCCAAAGAACTAACCCCAGAACGAAAACCTTTTCGATTAACCCGGGCGTCCTGTAAGACCCTCGTCAAGTTCGAACCGCATAACGAAATAGATGATGACGTAGAGGTTAGAATGAAAAAGCGTTCGAAAAGGAGGAGGAGAAATTTAGCCAAGAAGAAATTGAGAAAGAGGCTCGGTCTGGGACCGATGAAAGATAAGAGAGCCAGTCGTCAAAACGAGGACAAAAATTACACTTGCTCTATTTGTAAGAAGAAAAAGTACAAATATAGGAGGAACAAAATGCGCCACGAGAAATATGAATGCGTTACCGGACCCCAGTTCATATGCGACGTCTGTGGCAAGAAGTATTCACAGAAAAAGTCCCTTATGTCGCACATCGCTCATAAACATGCCTTCCCGTCCTTCTCTGTACTTAAAGTAGAACAGTAGCCGTCCATATATTTGCGACCACACGTTTATACTTTTGTTGATTATTAATATTATCGATGATTATTTACCTTTGTTAATATTGTCAAAAGTTTAATCAAATAAATCACGAAGTTAAGACATGAATTGTTAAAAAAAGCCTAGTTAGGGATCATATATCAAAATTTCAATTAGCTTTCGTTGATGATTGTTATAAAAACTAGTTAGTGTTCAGATCTTATTATATTTTTTTATTATAGACCTCAAATATCTGGTTATCGATTAGACAGCTCTTTGACTTCGTTGAAATGTTGAAAATCTAGTGAGAGCGGCCAACCTAAAAAAGGAGGAGGCTCTCAATTTGGATGTTTACATATTATTTTTATTTATTGTTTGAAAGGGGTTTATTCAGGAATGGTCCCATTTGAATTCCGTAATGATCTGATGAGTATCTCCAGAGATCGAGATATTAACCTCAACTCTCTACTGAAAATAACTAGTGTAGCATTTGAAGTCGTTCTCTCTTCAATCATTATAAAGATCGTAATTAAACATTTTGTTAACCCCCTGTCTAGTGAGCCTATGATCTCAATTAAACATTAAGATAAATATATATCCTATATGCTTTCGTTGATTTTTTATAGTTTCTCTATTTAGTTTTGTTCGTTTTATTCAGATCTCATTATGATTTTACACGAACAAATCTCCACCTAGCACGTAAGCTTAGTTTAATCTTTCGTTTATTTATATTATATATTTTTCTTATTGTTTCGCTCGTGTTCGCTCGCAAACGTTGACTCTGTATCGATTCGCTTGAATATAGTCGATTCGTTCCCACATTTTGTTTTTATTTTGCATGGGATAAATCACACACACCGAACCGTACCCGCAAGGATCGAAAGACCGAAGTTCTCAATTTCTATTGCAGGTCGGAAACCGTCGCCACAGAACAGTATCGTGACTCGGAGTAAAAAGATGTCGGAGGAGGAGCCGACGGACATCAGCACGACGACGACGACGCTCGCCATCCTGAAGCCGGTGGTGCGGTCGCCGCTGGTGGCCGCCCAGGCCAAGGAGAACAAGGGCGCGCCGCCCGTGAAGGTGGAGCCGGGCGAGGGCGGGCCCGCGCACGCGCCGCCCGCCAAGCCCGAACTGCTGTTCCCGCGCCGCGAGCGCATCCCGCTGCCGTGCGCGCAGTACAAGACTGAGAAGGGCGGCTACAAGTGCCCCAACTGCCAGCGCTGCTATAACGCGCGCAAGAACCTCGTGCGCCACGTGACGCTGGAGTGCGGCCGCGACCCGCAGTACAAGTGCCCCTACTGCTCCTACAGCAAGCATCGCCGGAACGAGCTCAAGAAGCACATCGAGAAGAAGCACCCCGTCGAGTGCTCGTCGCCGTAGTACCGCCGCTACCGCTGTCCACTACCTAGTGCTTTATACTAGTGCCTTACGATAAGAGAAACCGCTCGATCTTCCTCCTAGATGATATTAAGTAATTTTAAATGTCTACATATATAAAAGTTTTATGATAGCCTCGTTTGTACGTATTGATTTGTAAGTTTCGCAACGATCGATATTTTTGGACGATTAAACGACCTGGAAAGTCGACGGGTCTTTCATTTCCCCCCCGGCCCGGTACAAGTTTATGGGAAGACGAGCTCGCGAGCCGGCCCTCGGACTGTGCATGTCTGCATGATTAGAAGCTTCGCCTTTTATGATTTCTAACAGAGATTATTTTATTTTATTATTATAACGCATTTCTTTGGTTCCTTAATGTATCGTAGCTCCGGTAGTATTAACCTCCGCCGTAGCGGCGGGCGCGCTTCACTCATAGATTGCAATCTGGTTGACGTGTTGCATTGCAGAGTCGCACAAGGAGGCGCTGCCGTCGGCGCTGCTGTCGCTGCTGTCGCTGCAGGCGGCGCAGGCGCAGGCCGGGGTGCTGCACGCGCTCGACGCGGGCGGCGAGCGCTCGGAGCCCGAGTACGACGACACGGACGACATCGTGCTGCCCGAGGACGCGGAGCCGCTGTACGAGCCGTACGCGCCCGGGCACTCCAACGACTCCTGCGACGGCGACAAGGGCGGGTACAAGCGCGACGGCAGCGGCTCCGACGACCCGAGCCGCCAGTTCGAGTGCCGCCACTGCGGCAAGAAGTACCGCTGGAAGTCCACGCTGCGCCGGCACGAGAACGTGGAGTGCGGCGGCAAGCCGCCGGCGCACCAGTGCCCCTACTGCTCGTACAAGGCCAAGCAGCGCGGCAACCTGGGCGTGCACATCCGCAAGCACCACAACGACGAGTGGTTCCTCTACGCCACCGACAGACTGAGGCGGAACAAGAAGACCTCCGTTTAGTTCGGACGAGAACCGTTACACCAAAGTAGATACCCAACCAAATCGGTCCTGCAATAATTTTATTTATATTTACGTTATTTTTATTATTTTGTTGAAGACGTTTTAGATATACACTAGGTAGATGCGTAGCTGTAATGTGCACATTCCCTAACGGCATTAGTTTTAATTTTGTTGTTTTCGTTTTAGAGTTTATCTACGGTAGTTGAGACTGACCCAGAGTATTTGCCGCGAGAGGACGGCGGCCCGGAGTCGCCGTCGCCGTTTGAGATCGCTCTTTTATCGCGGATCTTAATCATTATTGGCAATGTCCCGTTCGAATCGTATCGATACCGATCCGCGCGATCGATACTTGGCCAAATGACGACGCTAAGAAATCCAAAAATGTTAATGTAGCGTAAGGTTCCATACCATCATCTCGAATTTTATTTAGTCGTAATTAACCTATCATTCCTCCAAGGGAGTAATTCCAAATTTGGTAATTTAGTGCAATGATATTAAGAATTATAGATGATATTTAACTATAATGTCGCCTATTTTAAAATAGGTAATATAATTTAATGACCATAATTAACTTTCCACCACGGGTAGATTAATTTATGAACTCGCGAAGGGCGCGCCGAGCGTCGTAGTCGCGCGGCGCGCGTCGTTAATACCAGGTTCAGACCAGGCGATTTTTGTCGTTCAACTTACTAGGGATGTACGATACGAGTTACAAAAAATACCCAATCGATATTTTTATCGATTAAATCGCGCTTGATTAGCAAATGTATTTGTTTTGGAAGAACATTTAGGCTGGCATTATAATGTTAATAATGTTTCGAATGAAAATAGTTTCATTCGAAACATTATTATCGCTGTATAATGCCAGCCTAAATGTTCTTCCAAAACAAATAATTGAGTAACGAAACTAGTACTTATAACCAGTATTTACTTAGTATCGATTCTAACGTATCGATACTAGAAGTACTTGGAATCGGAAGACAAGTACATCCCTAGGAAGTTGAACGACTAGAATCGCCTGGTGTGTACCCGGTATGATGTGTTTAATTTATTTAAATCGTTTCCTTCCATTATAGTGGGACCACACCCTCGTCTTCCTAACATTCTTTTAGCGACCCAAAGTTATTATTTTAATGTTGATTATTTATTAGGCTAATTATACCGGGCCGCGGCCGCGTCCCGCGCGCGCCCCCTAGAATAAAGCTCATCGTTAATGTGCCTACAATGTTACCTGTAGTTTTATGACATATTTATAAACTTCATGTTATTTTTGGATTGTATTTCGGTGAACTGGGAAAAATGTGTTCAAAATTGTATAAACGTTGTATTGGTATGATATTGAATGAAACTGATATTTACACGCAATAATATAATATATTTCGAGTAGTTTAGCATATTGACTGTTGATATTTTTTGTTAAACTAGGATAAACAAAGCTATTTGACCAAAGTCAGTATTAGTTTTTTAAAGTGATGATAAGAAATAAAGAATGTTATATATTTGTTGAGAAGTCAGAGTCATCGCCGAGCATAGATAATGGTTATATGCAATATTTCACCATATCGTGGTACGAGGTACTGATCTTTGAAAATATTAAAATTTTGGATGTTATATCTTTACATTGTTTGTTAATGTTATTGGAAAATTAGTTAATCGAATGGTGTGATTTTTATATGAATATATTGGGGTTTACTTGGTAGAAAAGTTTAATCAAATATAGTTGTAATATATATTATTTTGTGTTTTTCTTGTTTTTGACGATCGCGAGATCCTCTAGAATTAAGTATGATTTCTGTTTTATAGTTGTCGGGTCGTACCGATCGGGTGAGTCGTTTTACTACATACTGGAATGAACATTAACCTACGCATGGTCGCATGGCTGGCACTCGCACGACGCACGTTACATCCCGCTCCCTCCGCTGCGGTCATACTAATCTAATCAATAATCGTTTCAGGTAGACGAGAAACCCCCCGGGTCGGGCGACTACATTTCATTTATTTTGCGTTTCTTACAATACAATCCTGTGTGACTAAACCGATCCTGTAACACGAGACTCCCTCGCGCGTACCTCTCCTCTCCGACTGACGCACGGCGAAGGGCGCTCGTCGCGCACACACGACAAATAAAAGATTTTTGATTTTTCTTTTTGTTCTTTTTTTTACTTTTCCTTTTTGCAAAGCTTCGATCACAGCACTCGGTGAACGCTCACAGTAGAACATACAATATATATGCAGTTTATGTATTGTTATATATCGTGTATGTAGTATATGTATCGTACGTACGTGTATGTATGTTATTTTATGTATTAACATGTATGTATCGTTTGCTCGTACCGTGTTTAACCCGTGTGGAGGCGAGCGAGGCAGCGGGCGTCATGATGTGTGGTCGTCGTGTTGCAGGGGCGGGCGCGTGCGCGGAGGACGTGTCGTTCAGCAGGATCGGCGGCCTGTCCTGGGAGCAGTGGTCGGCGCGCCTGGCGCTGCCGCTGGTGGCCGGGCTGCGGCCGCAGCTGCCGCCCGCGCCCGGCGAGCCCAGCTTCTCGTGCCCCGACTGCGGCCGCGTCTACAAGCTCAAGTCCTCGCTGCGCAACCACCAGAAGTGGGAGTGCGGCAAGGAGCCGCAGTTCCAGTGCCCCTACTGCGTGTACCGCGCCAAGCAGAAGATGCACATCGCGCGCCACATGGAGCGCATGCACCGCGAGGTGCACATGAAGCCCGACACCTACATCAAGCAGGACAACGTGGACGCGTGCACGTAGTTCCCGACCCGCGCTCCCTATTTTTATTCGAAATCAAGTTGGGATTGCGATTTTGTAAAGATTTTAGGCATCGACGGATCCGGTCGTTTTATACTCCAGTTTTTTAGTACTCGACGCGACGATCGAGCGAAACTCGTCTCGAATTTCCGAGTTATCCCTTTTGTGATAAATGTGATGTAATCTCTTTGTGATAGTGGCGTCGGACGGTCACGATAGCTGCAGCCGTCTGCAGCGCCGCACTCGACTATAACTCAACGAACCATTGACGGTGAGACATACGATATTATTGGCACCTGTCGCACCTCGATCTGCGCCAGTGTGAGGAACTGTTGCATTTATTCGGTACGTTAGGTCGAAGTGATTTGTATAGTTACGCTTTTATATATTTTATGTACAGCCTTAATTATGTAACTATCATTCCTTGATTTTTATGTAAAGTTAATTGACGGTAGTCGAAGAAGTACAAGTTGATTTCGGATTAAGTTTGTTACCAGTTGCAGTTACTATCTCATCGAATCAGAGTTCAGTTAGCACGATGTTCCGGGGACGCGAGGGACGCGTCGTGCTCGCGCTCTATTAGATTATTATACGTTGTAAGGTTATATTCTGCGCATCCTAGTGGTAATATAAAATGAAGCTATTTTCGCTTAGTTAGCCAGCTGTAGTTCTTTGCCATAAATGCATGTTCCATATTGTAATACTCATAAGTTAATTTTTTATTTCAGTTATTTTTAGATCTCTTTACATCTAATGCATTTATTATATTTAGTGTTAAGCTACTTTGAACCGTGAAACTGCGCGAGAACAGATGATTATTGTGTAAGTTCCTGGATGAATCTGTTAGTACTTTGGTAGTTATGTGAGGCCTTAGTTTACTCAAGTTTACATGAAAAAGAGTGCCTTATGATTGTTGTCGAGGTTACATTTGAATAGTTGATATATTACGATATATTACGATATATTACGATTTGCCGTAATTTTAGGTAGTAATGGTACACAAATGAAGAATTATCAATCTTCCATATATAGTTTTAAGTATTTTTATACACATTACCATTTAGAAATAACGTATAGTTATGATAGGATGGTAGCGCGTCCGTGAAGTTACTCCGTGGTAGCTGGCCAGCAGTTATAATGGAGTTAGCTTACACTACCACGAGTTAGATAATCTAGATATCCGCAGTTACCAACATACAATCAACATGTTTAGAGTTCACCGAGTAGGTACAACCTTGTCAGTACGAGTCTTGTCAGTATACAACTAAGTGCCTTTGAAAATTAGTCATTAGGATTTAAAAATATTTCATTTTTGAAAGTTGTGAATCAAACCGCTATTTTAATAATGTTATTACAACATTCTAGGTTGTGATTTGTGTATGTGCCGAGACTACCCAGTCAGTCAATTTTAAAATTCGCGAACGTTTGTGATCGCCTTTTGTTTTATCCTACAAAATAATATTAAATGATATGAACTTAGACAAACTTTAATTTGATACGTACTAAGGTATTCCTTAGCTGTGATAGAACGAATTCCTCTATTATTGTGGACAATGATAATGCTCATATTGTATTTCGTAAACATAGTGTTATTATAGAGAGATTGTAAGTGTCGCTCTGCCCATGTGATGATAAGAACGAGCCTAGTAAATATATCGAATTACTACCTAGAATATATTTATATACACATACTGTCAAATAAGAAGTCACAGTGATTAATATGCATTTGATTGTATTTTATAACTTTTTGTATTTTAATAAAGTTGCTATTCTTGGTACGAAATTGTTTTAATGACATTCATCGATTACTAATGACGGTAATTTTGTTTATGGTGTATAACGTGATAAGAGAAATTTAATGTTAAACGGGTATTTAATTTCTGGTACTCACTAAAATATACGCATGCATATATTATATTTATATTATAAAAAGTGCGTTTGTAAATATGAAATTGAAATTAACAATGAAACCGGTATGCGCATGCTATCTACAAGGTGCTAGACATAGTGTAATCAAATTAAATGGGAGAC
This sequence comes from Cabera pusaria, assembly GCA_954871355.1. Lineage (NCBI taxonomy): Eukaryota > Metazoa > Arthropoda > Insecta > Lepidoptera > Geometridae > Cabera > Cabera pusaria. Next base: position 26,310,409 of record OX940898.1, on the reverse strand, counting down.
ATGGTGCATTTTCCTTCGCTTTGACTCGGTAGCACTCGTATCGACTAGTTATCGGTGGCTTGGCTTCACAGTTACTCGGTGGCAGTAGTTAGCCGTAGCAGTGGCACGTATTTATTATTATTTGCGTTTTAATTTCAGTTGCACAGTTTTACACTCCTTATATATTGGGTTATGGCACGTCCGGTGTGAGCGGCGGTAAGGCGGGGTGGACGCTGTACGAGTGCGTCGACTGCGGCAATAAGTACAAGCACAAGGGCTCCTTGCAGCGCCACATAAAGTACGAATGTAGGAAACAGCCCAGTTTCAAGTGCCCGTACTGCGTATACCGCGCGTATCAGAAGCACAATCTGTTGCTGCACGAGCGGCATCTTCACAAAGATATGCCGGAGAAGGTGGATTTCGTGTCGGAATGACCCGCCGCCGGAGGGCCGATGTCAGTAACTGTTCAACCCTGGTTTTGTTCTAACATTACTACTCGTTGTCTATGTGCGATGCTTACCGAACTAATTTATTACGTCGATCGGTCAAACAAAACTAATTTTAATCAAATTCAGTTCAAAGGGGTAATAACAGAAACGCTTTTATTTTGGTTCCGCATGACTAATCTGAGGGTGTTTGTGTGTATATTTTTACTTCTTAAATTTTTGCTTTTTTTGCATGCCTGACTTACTAACTCTGGACTCAAAAATGGCCTTTATAATGTGGGTAATAGTTCCTATACATGTTTGTAGTGTCAATGTGATGTGTATGTCGAGAGATAATCTACTAAATAGATCAAATTATTTTGGCCATTTTTAAGCAATTTATCGAATGACATCAGAAAGATGAATAATGGCCATGTTTATGTTACAGCTGTTGATATAACTACGACCACCATCACCCAGTGGAGGTGTCTGGACGTTCTGCTAGACCAATATTCACAACCAACTAATTCAAAACTTTCAAGATATTTAACATGGAGAAGTTTACAAATATGTTTCTACTATCCAAGAACGTAACCAAAGAAGGGCAAGAGAGATTTTTTAAGAACGTCTGTATGGCGAATAACCAATTTCTACAGTGCAGTGGAATCTTAGGGAATTATCAATAAGATAAGACTTCTAGAGCAATACAATAAATAAGTAGCTTTGATAGTGATGGCTGTATTCCACAAAACAGGATATATGTATCGGCGATAAAAGCCATAGCCGTAGAAATAATGTATACATTAATACTCTACTCTGTTGACTGATCGTGTCGTATTAGCGCTTTGGAGTCACGGTTTTGTTGTAATTTAACCGTAGTGCTCAAATAATTATGTTACTAATATTTTCTATAATGCCTATTTACTAGGAAAAGTCTGAGACAGTAAAATCGCAAATAATTCTGTGTTCCAGCGGTTACCAAAATTTTACAAAATGTACACAAAATGTAACATAGTAAATGGCTAACCTGAAATTACTTAGTTGTTCAGATTCGACCGTTGAAACTATTCTGTTTGTCTGGTGTCTTCAAAAACGGGGGGGTTAATTCGTATTGAGGTTTTATTTTTTCTTTATTTGTTTGATATTATTTTTATTCGGGTACGAAATATTTATTGTATGTCTGATTCGGGTGTGTTGTAACGTTAGTGTGCTATTTTATGTTCGTTAGAGTTATCTTTTAGGAGGGTACGATTTCCATACAAAAGTATAATGCACAAATATGAGTAAATGGAGCAAATACTTGCGCTGAAATGAAATCTTTTGGTCTTGTTTATAAGACATGTCTTTACACGTCGGGATTTATATTTACTTAAATAATATAAAGATATTATTCATTTTTTTACTAATAAAGTGTATTTATTCTATTAATATTTTACATTTTGTGTAGGTACACAAATAAAATTAATTTAAAACTATATATACCTACATTATAAACTACTCCTAAAACTCTAAAACAGACAAGGTATATCTGTTTTATTTTATAATTTGTAGGTATTACAAATTATTCAACAATATTTTATTGTTTGAACTTAAATCTTACTATTATTCGAAATAATATTCATCCTAATCAATCAAATTATGTAGGTTTATAAATTTCCCGACATGTAAATACTAATTATAAAAAAACAATCGTTATGATTTCAGTGCAATTGTTTGCTCCATTTACTAATATTTGTGCATTAAAGTTCTGTATGGAAATCGTACCCCCTTAATATTCAAGACATATCAATTTAACTATACAGTGTGTCTGGTCAAGGACTAGCGATATTTTTAACCGACTTCAAAAAAAGGAGGAAGTTTCTCAATTCGACCGTATATATATATATTTTTTTTTGTTTGTTCGCGGATAACTTCGTCGTTTATGAACCGATTTCGATTATTCTTTTTTTGTTCGAAAGGAGATATCCCAAGTGTGGTACCATGGTAATTTTATCGAGGTATGATAAGTATCTCCAGAGATATTGAGATAAACATCTCAAAATTGGTACTGAAAATGAATAGCGCGGCATTGAAGTCGGTTGTTTTTTAGTTTTTAAACGATATTATAGGTGCTTATATTTCGACATTTTTTATATAAAAAACACTGCAGTCGGGTCCAACCCCCCTAACCTCAATGTGGCAGCCATTTTGTTTTTTTTATGTAGAGTTATTCTCTACGTTTTTACAAATAAACTGGCCAAGTGCAAGTCGGACTCGCACTCGTAGGGTTCCGTACCACACTACAGTATTTTATAAGATCGAGCAAAAAATACCACTATCATTTTACGCTAGCAAAAAATAATAATTAATAAACATTTTATTTCTTATAACGCCATCTAACGTCTAACAAAGGTGTTATGGATCGACATTTCCATATAACGCCATCTATGGGACGTTTGCCTAACTAAGACGGCGTGAAATGCCGAAAAAAACACGTTTCTTGTATTAACTTTATTCTGTTTTTAGTATTTGTTGTTATAGCGGCAACAGAAATACGTCATCTGTGAAAATTTCAATTGTCTAACTATCACGGTTCATTAGATACAGCCTGGTGACAGACGGACAGACAGACAGACGGACAGCGGAGTCTTAGTAATAGGGTCCCGTTTTACCCTTTGGGTACGGACTTATTCGAAAGGTAAACAATATTGCTTATTGATAAAAAATACGAAATAATGTTTTACATTACCGGATTTAAATAAAAAAAACAATAAATTATGCAATTCGACAAATTACTGCAAAAACAGCGTCATGACTCTTATTATTATTTACTAGATCGATAGATTTTGTGCTAAGCTACAATAAAATATTAAATTTACGGCTGTATGTATACCTTAAAAATATTGTCCTTTGAACATAGCGTATGCTTACAAAAGACGTTTGTTGTAATCCTATACATTTAAAAAAATAAAATCGGGTTGTACCCGAGTGTATAGTGTTTTTTTTATATTAAAAATGTCAAAATAAAAGCACCTAAAATATCGCTAGTCCGAAAGAGGGTGGATTACGACAAGAGCAGGGGTGATTTAGTAGGTAAGAACTTTGAATAACAACTTCGCAAATATTGGTACTTCAAGCCCGGATATCCTGTATATTTGATCAAGATACAACATGAACAATTTTAATAAATTCATAGCATATAGGTACTATCGAACTAAGCAGTTATACGTTTACTGTGTTGCAGAAAATGTGAATTGAATAATCTAATCAGACCACAGACTTCGGATTACACTTCCTTGATAATATTGTGCACATATTAAACTCCAATAGTATGACATGATTGGTTTGAGAGAAATAACGTCCTTAGCACGGTAATATAGTATTATATTTTATCCTTAGGGTCAATTCATACTAGAGCAGAGTCGAAGCGTCAATCTAAAACCTAAAACGCAAATTAACCCTTATCTCTACAACATAATACATATATTTCTTCTACGATTAAAAAAGACGCAAATTCGCGCGTCGGAGCGCAACCAACCTTTACTTGTGAAGAATTTGACGCTTCGATGCGCTAGTATGAATAGACCCAGTGGCATTCAAAGTTACGGTGCCAAATTAAACATAAGATAACCGTGTAATAGTGCCTTTTAGATTTAGGTAAATTCAAGACCAATACGAATCATGCAATGTTTAAAATAGATTGCTGTTTTACAAATAAATTAGTATCAGACAAGCTTTAGAAACGAATGGCAGCTCTTTTCAAACCTGTGAAGCTATTACGCGTAGGTTTTACCTATTTATTTGGTCAATAATTGACCAATAATCATTAGAAAAAGATTTTAATATGTAAGACAATAAAGTTTTTATACAACTATATACCTAGTGAAGATTGTTATTTTATTCTTGTTAATGTTTGTTTGTAAATTAGTGTGTTCCTTGTTACCAAAGAATATCAAACTGAAAGAGTAACAGAAAGTATAAAAATAATATACCTACTATTAGATATTTTCTTTTCTGTTTAAAATGTTATATTATTATTTTTGCATTTGTTACTGTTAACTAAGTTACCTTCAAAGTTCAAATGTTGAGACATACGTTATTTTATTGAAACCAAAGAATCTTCCAGTCGATTCTTTATAATAAAAGTTAGTGCCTTGTAATAAAAAAATAGTATTGTTTAAGTAAATTATGATGGTTATTAACTATTAAGTTTTAAGATACATCTAAGTAATATAATAATACCATGGGTGTGATGTTACTGTTTTTGTATGTAGCCGCTTCAATATTGTGTTGAGTGTTCATTGTATAAGTATTTTAAATTTTATTCGTAGATTTTGTTAAAATTAAAAGAAGTTAACCATTAGACCCACCAAAACATAGTATTAGGGATTAACTGAAGTCATGTGCAGTCAGTAGATTTTACTACAATCCCGTCATAATAATTATGTAGAAAACCAAAGATATTTTATTTAAGAAAAACGTGACTGGTGTAGAAAAAGCATAATATGAAACTTAAGACGATATTTTTAAATGAAGCCTTATTACGGGAATGATACATTTTGCTATTCCGCCAGTATTATATTTTTTTCTGTTATTAAGAATAGTTAAATAATGTATATTATACAAAATTGAGAATGTAGGTCCAACCTACACCTCGCATCTAATCGTCGAACGAATCCATAGGTTACTGACATAGATACATATTAATATTTGGTTTATTTGATTTGTTACCATGTTGAACCTAAGTATTGTTGTTACAAAACATTTACGCAATTGAAATACATAGTATTTATACCTCTTAAAATAAGATCAAAGTATTTTATTCTGTTATATAAATATTGAGTAGTTGTGAAGACGATTACGGCACAAATTATTGTAAGTGTTTGAATTTTAATTTTCAGTGATGTCTGTGTGTTTGGTTTGTTCTTTTTTAAATTGGATTATGCATGTGAATAAATGTTTCTCGATTGAACAAACTCCTTGTTTTTCTGGGACATGGGCTAATTCGTATAAGATAGTTACTACTCTATATACGGATATTCAACACCCTTCTTAGGCTGGTAGGTACTTCTCAACTTGTGTGGAAATTAAAAGAATATCAAATCGGAGACTGAAGCGATGGGAGGTAGGTAGGCTACGTTATGTAAGATGTCATGAAAGCATGGGCTACAATATTCTCCATGACACGCGTTTGATTGTTGCAGGTGAAGTGGACTTCTTTAAGACGATGATGCAGAACATGCTGCCCGTAGTGCCAATGAAGACAAAAAATTACTGGTCGCAGTACGACATGTCTTACGAATGTGAAAAGTGCAAGAGGAAATACAGGCACAAAAGCACGTATCGAAGACACGTTACCTATGAATGTGGTAAAGAGCCCATGTTTAGGTGTCCTTTCTTAGACTGTACTTATAAAGCGTACCAAAAGACTCACACTGATGCGCATATCAAAACAAAACATAAAATAACTGCACTAGAATACAAACGGTGATGTCGAAGGATAGATTTATTAATTAGTGTAGGGATTAAAATGTGATATTAAAGTTAATTATATTTATGTATAGACCGTTTTATTTAACATTTTAGTTAGGTAGAAATAGCGCTTACCCCTTTTTTTCCCTTACTTGCGGTCGTTGGTTTAAATTGAAAAATTTGAGTTACGCGCGCATTTTAACCATACCTAGATTTATCGCATTGACACTCGCTCTAGAAAATTGTGAAGCTACCGGTGGTTTTTTAGGGTTCCGTTGACAAATGGCAAAAAACGGAACCCTTATAAATTGTCACAGCTATTTTATTTTGATACTATTAGGACTACACAATTAAAACTTGGTAGGTAGATGTATTCTGTAAACCGCTTTCCGATTATAATACAAAAATTTACAAGTTAAAGGGGGGGCAAACTATACATGGCACTGAAACAAAAAAAATGTTTCTTCAAACCTATACGTCTATGGATAGGTCTTTGACAATGACATTGAGGTTCCTAAAACATTTTTTTCTCAAAGTCAATCATTTGAAAGATAGGCGCGTCGAAAGTGGTAAAATGTGTGTGTCCCCCACCCTTTTTTAACACCCTTTTTTCAACGTTTAAAGTAAGGGAGTGAAAATCTGGGAAAATGATATTTTGTAGATCTCAATAAACACTTTCAACGAACATTGGTTAGAACGAAATACAGTCAGCAGTTTTTGAGATATAGCGACCACAACTATAACTTTGTTTTTATACAAATACTGAAAAACAAAGTTAATATTTTGGTGGCGAAAAATCATAGTTATAAAATACTGTGTATACGGGGCCCTACGAGTGCGAGTCCGACTTGCGCTTGGCCAGTTTTATTTATATATAGTCTGTACCCTTGTGTTCATTTAAAAAGAAAGAAATTGTTTTCTCTGTTAACTCACCGCTTAGCTTAGTCTGTGGTCAAAGACAAGTTTGTTGGTTGTATTGCACATATAGTAATCTGTGGTTGGTTTGTGTTTCAGACCTAGACTCCTGCAATTTCGATAAAAATGAAATAAATATCGCGATTTATTACATAACGATAGCAATAAATACTAAATAATCGCCATGAATCGCTTAGTGCATTTAAACAGATGTAGCATTAACACACTTAGAAGTAGCTTTTCAATATGTTCACCGCATTTATTAGCCAAGAAAACCGCACCACAAATAAATATATTTTCTCGAGGAGTTCACGATCAGAAAGAGAAAATACGATCGACTTTAAATTATATGATAGCTATGGGTGTTATGACCGTCGGTTTAAGTTATGCAGCAGTACCACTTTATAGGATATTTTGTCAGGTGAGTTAGACATAAAATTATAACAATATTGATGTCTGGTTATGTTTAAAAAGACAGCAGTTCCACCAAAGGCAAACAATACGTAACTTGTTCCAGTCATACAGTTATGGAGGTACCACAGGCCTCGTGGATGACAATACTGCAGTGAGCACCATGAAAGCTATAAAGAGCCGTCCGCTCAAGATCAGATTCAATGCTGACACAGCCTCATCTATGCAGTGGAACTTCAAACCGCAACAGCTTGATATTACTGTAAGTATTGATTATATGCACAGCAAGAACCAGTGACCTACACCAATAAAGCTGCCTTATACTATTTCAAACCCAAGTTTTACTATACAGCTATTAGTCTACTGCAACAAATGCCTTAGCAAAAAGTAAGCTTCCAAGTTTCTACACAAATCCTATGGGTACATAAGGATAAGTGTTGTTAAAAACTAAATACTAAAACTTTGTATACTTGGTATATTAATATTCAGAATATTTCATTAAATACAAGATATTAACAACATTTTTGTAAGTGCAAGTTCAAACTGGCTCAAAACTCAATGGTATATTTCGCAAAAGCTTGATTGTGTCTTATTTGTCCTTCATGGTACTCCCTATACAAGAAATTCTTCACAAAAAGACGGACGGACAAAAAAGTGATCATTAAAGGCAGGGGTGGCCAACTTGATTAGATCCAATATCTACTGTTTACTGACGAAACCCTGTGCAATCTACCAACTTAAATACCTATATGTTTTTTTCCTTGCTGTGATTGATTGGACTATGTACTTTTATGTTTTTTGCCTTGCCATGATCGACTGGACTAATAACTGCGATCAACCGGTTGGCCACCCCTGTTATAAGGGTTCCTTTTTTTACCTTTTGAGGTACGGAACCCTAATAAATAAACTTAAATTATAACGAGAAAATAAGTGCAGAATTACTTTCTCTCTGTAACAATCTGGAACAACAAGCAAATGTGTGCCAAACCACATTGGTCTTTTTGGGGATTCATATCTTCTCCCAGAACACATTTCCAGAGACCTTCAGAGCAGCATCCTAATGCAGAATTCCCATGTTGAAAAATTTGCATATCAGTCCGAGAAAAGAGGAAGAGGAGGAAACGGATTAGTAAAAATTACTTTAGCTAATATACATGTCAGTTTAGGCTTGACACTCCGATGCAGTTGACACCAAAGATAACATAGTAATAACAAAGTCATAGACAATCTCTAAATACGGCAAGAACTTAGACTGCAGAATTTTTATAAAGAACAGACATCTACTAAGCTAGGATAATAAGAAAGTATTATATATGTCGTAGCCAACTTAGCTTATTTAGCCGTTTAATCAACAGCCTAGCTTTACTAAACAGGGCTGTTAACTAACGGCCTGAATGATATTCAGCTATTTCATTGAAGCTCATCTGTACCTTCATTTAAACGCCATGGCGTCGGTTCTGATGAGGCGCGGTCGCTGCCGCGGCACCACTCCTCGCTACGCTCGTCGATGCACGTCGTCACTGTCGCAGTGGTCACTGTTCTCTAGTGTGTTGCCTTAGTGTCAGACTAAGCCCGTTTATTAAATCTTGTAACAAACGCTATGGCTGAATATCATTCAGGCCGCTACTTGAAAGTAAAGCGCGAGTGGCTAGGCTGTTGATTGAATGGATAATTAAGCTAGTTGGCTGCAATATAAAGATTGCGACCACAGTCAGTAGCATCCATATCACCTCTGCCATTTTCAGACAAGCACAAATTCCATCCTAAGACTGCATCAATACACATGGGGTGAGAGTTAGCAAAGTCTTGTCTGACCAACATAAAAAAAGTGAAACAAACCTGCATGAATTTGCAATAAAACCTCAAAATGTCCAGGTGGTCCCGGGTGAAACTGCGCTAGCATTCTACACAGCTCGCAACCCGACAGCCAAGGCAGTGACTGGAATCAGCACTTACAATGTGATCCCGTTTGAAGCGGGACAGTACTTCAACAAGATACAGTGCTTCTGCTTCGAGGAGCAGCAGCTAAACCCACATGAACAGGTGAATGTGTTTATTTGTCTTAGCTTACTGTAAACAGGACTGCCTTTGTCCATCTTGTGTAGCAACGCTTATCTCTCTGTCTGATTAATGGCCGGTTTCCGAGTACATTTATTGAGAGTTTATCTATTCAATAACGGTACAATTGAGTAGATACACTCTCAATAAACGTACCTCAGAAACCGACCATAAGAGTTTGAAAGTAATAAACCTTTGCGGCTTTAAAACACATGTATCTCTACTAGTAATAATCAGAAACTACTAGCAATAGCTACCCACATTGCTTACTAGCAGTGTCAGTTGCAAAATTGCTTACTAGCTTTTTAAAAAGAAATTATCTGCCTATATTTTATCTTAATCTATTTGTATGTATGAAACAAAATCCAACTAACATAATTTTTTGTATAGCAAATAACATAATAGGGCGGTTGCGATAAGGGACTTATCAATTTATCAATTTAAAAAAGGCTTGCTTGACATTTCATGATTTTTAAACCAATTTTATACATACAAGTTTTTAAGCCGAAAAAAATAGTCAAATTATAAAAAAATCTGTTTTAGATAAAAGCGTTAAAAAATATGCTTTAGAAAATACTTTTATTCCGAAATTATTAAGACTACACAGTTGAAACTTGATATGCGGATATGTATTCTGTAAACTGCTATAAGATTTTTATACAAAAATAAAATAAATAAATGATTAAGGGATTAAGGATCCCTATAAATTGAACTGATATTTTTATTAAATTATCAAATCTGGACTTTAGAAATTACGTAGAAGTTCCTAAAACAATTTTTCTCAAAGTAAATCTTTTGAAAGATTACACTTCTAAAGTGTTAAAAGGTGGCGTCCCCCCTCTAACTTTTAAAATAAGATGGTGAAAAATCTAAAAAAGTATGCTGTAGATCTCAATAAACACTTTCAACGAAAATTGGTTTGAACGAGATATCGTCAGTAGCTTTTGAGTTCAAAACGGCAAATATAACTTTGTCATTCATACAAACTATGAAAAACTAAGTTATCTTTTTGCTGGCAAAAATGATAGTTCTATAAAATACTCTACTGTTGCCGCAGTAGAATGGAACCCTTAGAGCGTTTGTCCACCACAAGCGTTTGTTCCACAGCAACGGCACCGGGACGTCACCGGCACCGAGATTTTTTCGGGCCAATTTGAAAATGATGTGCCGGCGATCGTTTGTCCACCGCCACCGATTCCGGTGGTTCTGTTTCTTCGAGCTATCATGCGTGGCAGATGCGTTTCCATAGAAATAAAACAAACAACCTCAGATAAAAAAATCAATAACCGATCGAACGGCGCCGGGCGCCGGCAGTGTGTGGACAAGATCAAACGTGTTTTGTATTGCGAGCCAATGCCTGCACATCGGCCCGTCAAAATCTCTGGCCGATTTCTAGCGGTCGCGCCGATCTACTCGAAATATCGGCGGCCGGGATGTCGTCACCCGGTGCCGGTCTTGCGGTGGAAAAGCTGCCATACATACATATGTACCGCTACTTCGGCGCCGGCATTTTGTTCCCGTTGACGTCCCGGTGCCGTTGCTGTGGACAAACGCTGTTAGAGTGCGAGTCCGACTTGCACTTGGCCAGTTTATTTTATTCTGTCTGAGACATGACAAGTAATTCGATCTTACCCCACATCTGCTGTGCCGGGTTTCTTTATCCCTAATTAAAACAAAATATATTTCATCTAAGAATTTGTTGTTTAATATTGTTTGCAGGTGGACATGCCAGTATTTTTCTACATCGACCCGGAGTTCACGGAAGATCCCAAAATGGAATATGTGGATGAAATAGTTCTCTCCTACACGTTCTTTGAAGCCAAAGAGGGTATGAAGCTCCCCGTACCGTCGTATGTGAGAAAGTGAGATTGATACGAGACTATTTTGACTTTCCATGGGTAAAGTGCGAGTTGTTTTACTTTCTCGTTCATGATAAATGTAAATATTGTAGCAGCATTCAAGTACTTATAGCCAGTATTGGAATTTCTCCAATAAACATTAATTTAGTAAAAGGAAAACCTGTTTTTCTCAACTATCTTTTACAACCAAGGCAGGCAGGGTGTCAATAATCTATTATTACCTTAACTTATTTCTGAGATAAAGCTACTTTTAACCGACCTCAAAAAAAAGGAGGAGGTTATCAATTCGACTGTATTGCTTGTTACGTCAGAAATCGTCATTTATTAACCGATTTGGAAAATCCTTTTTTCTTTGAGAGTTATGCTTCCCATCTGGTCCCATTATAATTTCATCGAGATGTGATGAGTTTCTCTAGAAATATGGAGATAAACAAAACACTTCAAACTTGTGCTGAAAATGACTGGCGCGGCATTTGAAGTCTGTTTTCTCAATTATGTATACTTAAGTTTACAAGTTTTCACGATAATTATTCATATTTGATTGTGAACATACGGGCTGTTTTTGGCGTTCTATTATTTCTGATACGCTCCGACCAGGTTTCGGCCAGTACGCAGGCCATCGTCTAGGAGCGGCTAGGCTAATCTATTATGTATTGGGGTGAATCCAGCTCCCTGATTCTCAATAATTCGAAAACCTATTGGGATTCATTCGGAAGCTTCATTTTAAATGTTGAATATTGATAAATCTGTGAGCTATTTGGTCGCGGAAACCTTTCCAATTAGAATCACTGATTTATTCGAATTGAAATATCAAAAGTAACCGATCGGAGCATTGTGAATTGCAAAGATTCGAGTCGAAGTAAATGCAGGTTCCGAATCCGAATTTGCTTTCGAATAATTGAGAATAACCCTACTGCTGGTCGGAGCATATCCGTTATAATATAAAGTGAAAAACAGCTGTTATTTTGAACTAAAATACAATGTTGTATATTTTACTAGTATCGGGTGAAGTAGTAAAAACACTCGCACTAACCTCTCTGAAGTCGGGACGGTTACCATAAAGTGACAGTACAATCAAATACACAATCAAACAAGTGAGAATCATTTAATATCCTGTACCAAGTATTTTCTCAAGAAAATAAAAAAACCACATACTATCATCCTCAAGGATGATAGTATGTGGTTTTGTTAAGTTTTTATTGTAATAAATGAACTATGAATTATTGTTGCTTCAGTGTTTCACTCATGAGACATCCCTATAATATAAACCATACTAATATTTATAATAGCGTATAAATACTAATTTACATTATGTATTCATGTTAGGTATATTAAAAAAAGAGGGTACGTAGAAAGCTACGAGTTAGAAGGGTTACATATTTGAATGTCGAAAGTTAAAATATCTACTGATAAAATATCTATGTTCATTATATCGAAAATTAAAATATCGACTGTATGGAAATATCGAAAATTAAAATATCGAAAGTTTATATTATTGAATGGTTATAAGATCTACGTCCAATATATCTAAAATCTAACTATCGAAAAAAGTGACATCGAATGTTCTAAATATCGAAGTACAGAATATCGAATGTCCTAAATATCGAAGTAAAATCGTTGGTAGATTGGGAAAAAAAAAATAAGGGCCGATTCGGTTCTAGCAATCGCCGGCCGCTGCCGCACGCTCGCTCCGCTCGCTCGGCTCGTGCGTTGTGGCGAAATTACTATTATATAATCTGTGGTTGTGGTCACAAGAAACCTAACCCTTTATTATTATGCCCTAGAATTGTTGTGTCATATGAAACTGTTTTTTATGAAACGAGCGTATCTAAAAAAAATCTATTATTTTTTATTATTTAAATGTCTAAAGTCCTGTGTGTAAGGTGTAAGTGTCTTTGCCCTAAAGTTATATAGGTCCGACGACGAGCGAAGCGAGGAGGAGGGTTAGGTTGCGAGAGGTAGGTGATGTGAACACATCGCTGTTGTGTTCTTCTTGTTATTTTTAGGGTTCCGTAGTCCTGACAAGGAACCCTCATAGTTTCGTCATGTTCGTCTGTCTGTCTGTCCGAGGTTTTGCTAAAATACCGTTAATACTAGAAAGCTGTAATTTTGTGGGGATATGTATATATATATATTACGCCGACAAAGTGCTGAAATAAAATTGTGAAAAATATTTTTTTTTAGGGTAGCTCCCGTATATGAGAAGTAGGGATGAATTTTTTTTCAACGTCTGGGGTCGTGTGGGTTATTGTTGAATAGGTCATTTAAATGACTTAAATATTAAACTTTAAAGTGCAAATTTTTATTCCAGTAGAGCGTCTCCCCCCCCCCCCCCCCTCTAAAAGCTAAACTGCTGGCTTGAAAAATCTGGAAAAATTCGTGATAATAGCTCATTTCATGAACTTTAAAGGAAAATTATAGCGGTTTAGATAACTTTATTAGTTTAGCAGTAATAGTCGTTGAACTTGGGTGTTGGATAATTTTGTACCAAATACAAAATCCTTAGAATAAATCCTTTAAAGTGACAAAGACGGAGTACCTTGTTGCTTGTTCATAACGGGTAAAGACTTGCATTGAATAACAGGCTACTACGGAACCCTACACTGCGCGTGGCCCGACACGCACTTGGCCGGTTTTATTTTCTATATTTTAATTAGTAGGTATTATGAACTTCGATGTAATAAATGTTGAAATTTTGAACTTCGATATATTGATTATCGACATTTTTAATCATTCGATATTTTATCAGCAGATATTTTAACTTTCGACATTCAAATATGTAACCGTTAGAAGTTAAACTTTCAATTGTTCATTTAATTTATTTCCAACATCACTTATAATTTTTTGAACTCTATCTGTTGAAATTTGGCGAATACGTCTCCGTAGTTAAGCCGTTCTACAATAGAGGGCGCTAATAAATATAACGACGCTTACGTCACTTCCGCTGCCTTCGGACGTGACGCTACGTCTTCCGTCAAATTGTACCCTAGTGCGCCTTAGGTTTCACTTTAAAAATAAAACCAAAGTGCATACAACCAAAACATTTATTTCTCTGCGAATTCTAGCATTTAACATTACTAATAAATTTATACAAACCAACAAACAGTACACGACAACATTGTTATATAATTGTTCAATTTCAAACATAACGTATCATGAACATAAGCCTCAGTTGAAGCGCTAGTATCTTGTTTTATAATTGTACCAAACCAACCATATTATGGGAGCTAAGATAACGTTGCAATTTTTTTAATCAGCTTAAAATGTTTAGATCCAAAATGTAGTTTGGGATAATATTGTTTGATGAGGGGGTCGTTGCTTGTGATATAGGTACATAGTATAACTCGCGTCACGTAAAAAGAACGCTAGCGGTCCAACTGCGCATTAGGCGATGTAGCGGTGTAATTGGTGGGATGAGTATGGCGCGGGGCGGGCATATCCCTTGCCGGCGCGCTATTGGTTCGTCAGTCTACCTTTACTTCCCGCGCTGTGTACACATTCCTGCGCGAGTGTAGCCAAGCGCAAACATGGGGTATGTTCCACTCTCTTTTTACGTGACGCGAGTTATAATAAGAGCGAGGTCGGTGCCTAGCTGGACTTGATGGCGGCCGTGACGGGGTACCCGCGGCGCAGGCCCATGCACTGGTCGCGGTCGATGAACAGCGTGGTGCACTTGTTGCGCAGGTCGGCCTCCAGGCCGGCGCGCACGCCCAGCAACGTCTGGTGCGTGCCCTCGGCCGTCGCGATCTTCGACCGCAGCGTCTCCATGGTCTCTTGGAGGTCGCACACTTCTTTTACTAGTCTGGAAGGCGGGGGTGCTTTATGTGATACTAGCAATTACCCGGCGTGTGCTACTACCTTCAAAAATTAATGTGACCGAATTTTAGTGGTTTTATACTATTTTTTTTTGCATCGTATAGGCTAGCGTTTAACCCTTATCTCACCTGTTGGTAAGTGATGGTGCGGTCGAGTTCGGTAGCACGCTAGGTGTAGAATGGGAACTGGCTCTCAAGTATAGCTGCCGGAACACATTAGATGTTTTGGTGACAGATTTTTCCAACTTGAAGGTGGTAACTACTACTACATAGTGTCCTCTATGCAAATCATGCATGCGTCATCTTCGCATTATTGCCTTTCTAATAAAAACTAAACCGGTTGAGACACATTGGTTGCATGGTTTCAAACTTACGGACATAGGTAGGTAACTAGAACATTTGTATATGTAGGTATATTCTGGTAGTCGGTGTGTCCCGGTAACATTATATATGATACCTACCTATTCCATCCCGGCTAACATTTCGTCCGGAGGGCTGGATGAGATTATCAGAGGATCGTGCTCAGTGGCGAGCAATCGGAGCAGCCTATGTCCAGTAGTGGTATAGTATAGGCTGAACATTTTTTTAATGATATAGGTGGCTAACAAGCGGACGGCCTACCTGATGGGAAGAGGTCACTATCGCATATGAACACTTCCAACACTCACTCATGCGTTCTGCTGCTTTCTTTTAACGCCCCGTTTGAAGGAGCACGTTGTAGCTCTGCGGGAACACACCAGATGGCAGCTCGATGATGAAGCTAGTGTTGCACGTTACCTTTGATGTGCGTTATCGCGGCACTTCGCTAGCTGCGGCCGGTTGGTGCAGCTTGTATCGATCTATGTATTACCTTCGATGTGCGTTATCGCGGCACTTCGCTAGCTGCGGCCGGTTGGTGCAGCTTGTATCGATCTATGTATTACCTTCGATGTGCGTTATCGCGGCACTTCGCTAGCTGCGGCCGGTTGGTGCAGCTTGTATCGATCTATGTATTACCTTCGATGTGCGTTATCGCGGCACTTCGCTAGCTGCGGCCGGTTGGTGCAGCTTGTATCGATCTATGTATTACCTTCGATGTGCGTTATCGCGGCACTTCGCTAGCTGCGGCCGGTTGGTGCAGCTTGTATCGATCTATGTATTACCTTCGATGTGCGTTATCGCGGCACTTCGCTAGCTGCGGCCGGTTGGTGCAGCTTGTATCGATCTATGTATTACCTTTGATGTGCGTTATCGCGGCACTTCTCTAGCTGCGGCCGGTTGGTGCAGCTTGTATCGATCTATGTATTACCTTCGATGTGCGTTATCGCGGCACTTCGCTAGCTGCGGCCGGTTGGTGCAGCTTGTATCGATCTATGTATTACCTTTGATGTGCGTTATCGCGGCACTTCTCTAGCTGCGGCCGGTTGGTGCAGCTTGTATCGATCTATGTATTACCTTTGATGTGCGTTATCGCGGCACTTCTCTAGCTGCGGCCGGTTGGTGCAGCTTGTATCGATCTATGTATTACCTTTGATGTGCGTTATCGCGGCACTTCTCTAGCTGCGGCCGGTTGGTGCAGCTTGTATCGATCTATGTATTACCTTTGATGTGCGTTATCGCGGCACTTCTCTAGCTGCGGCCGGTTGGTGCGCGCCTGCAGGCGGGTGTGAGCCACCTTCATGGGCTGCAGCTTGTCCTCGATCGCCTTGTTCAGCAGCTCCAGCGTCTTCTCCACGTCGAAGATCTCTTGCTGGATCTGGACATTCATATTATACTAAATTGTGTATACAAATGGTCGTAATAAATTGTACTTGGTACCTAACCTACCAACAGTTTGTTTCTCTGAAATTATCCGAAAAAAATTACCTATTATAAAAGATTATGTGAGGGTAGTCACTTAGTCACATAATGGATGGTTTATGGATTATGTGACGGTGCGATGCGGAATTTATTAATAGGTAAGGAAGTCAATTGCTCGCACTTTGGTCTCTATGCGGCAAGCTACATTTGATATCTACATACTTGTAACATATCCGTGTGTTACCTTACATGCGTGTAACATATCCGTGTGTTACCTTACATACGTGTAACATATCCGTGTGTTACCTTACATACGTGTAACATATCCGTGTGTTACCTTACATACGTGTAACATATCCGTGTGTTACCTTACATACGTGTAACATATCCGTGTGTTACCTTACATACTTGTAACATATCCGTGTGTTACCTTACATACTTGTAACATATCCGTGTGTTACCTTACATACGTGTAACATATCCGTGTGTTACCTTACATACTTGTAACATATCCGTGTGTTACCTTGTGCAGATGTAGCTGCAGCTTGTTCTTGATCTCAATGGTCTCAGCTATACGTCTCGTGAACGCGCTGTTGCTGTTACTCCACTGGTCCCAGATCTGTGTCGCTGACACGTTGATCAGATTGTCTGTGTCTGTATGGACATACGATTGTTATTTAGTAGATGCTATATGGTCATGTCTTGTGGCTTAACTATCTCAGCGGAGGAGGCCTTATACCACAGAACAAATTTACGCTCTATTTACCCGACTACGGCGAAGCAAAAAGGAGGGTTATGTTTTTGACCGGTATGTGGGTCCGGATGTGATGTATGTAAGTATGTATGTACTAGCAGCCCGCCCCGGCTTCGCACGGGTAGAACATATATGCCTACAAAATTTGCATCAGTTTGTTGCATCAAATATAAAATATTAACATATTTAACAATTATCGTCATATTTCAACCAATTTACACAAAACCTTAACGAATTATGCACCTAAACCTTCCTCATAAACACTCTGGCTATTGGTGAAAACCGCATAATAATCCGTTTAGTAGCTATTGAGATTATTGCGAACAGACAGACAGACGCAGTGATAGACTTTACGGGTTTTATAATACTTACGTATTGATATTGGACGGCCCTTTGGCGTAAAGGATAGTTACCCTGATCTGACCTCTGACCCGAAGGTCGTTGGTTCTAATCCTAGCTATATACCTACCAATGAAAGTTTAATGTGAATTCATGAATCATGGGTTGTCGTACAGAGGTAGTGGGATCATGGAATCAAAATCAATCAAATCATGGGATCAAAGAAGGGGTATTATACGTTTAACGTGTGTATCTGTGTCTGTCTGTAGCATCTTAGCACCCAACCAGATGAACCGATTTTGATTTTATTATTGATATTTTTTTTTGTTTGATAGATGTCTTCATCGAGAGTGTTCTTAGCTTTGATTCATGAAAATTCGTTCAATCATTATAAAACTATGAGCTTTTTTCTAGTTAATTGCGCTATGAAATCAACTTTGATAGGTCTGATCAATTCGAAAATCTTCTTCTTCAACGATATTGTAAGAACATTGAAGCATTGACCTGATGCTGGGACATCTCCTTTACTCTACAGAATACTCAAATCCACACCAACTTACAGCTCAGATTTTAAATGTCGTGTTTAGAGTCATTGGAATGCTTTTATTGAAAAGATTATACATAGATCAGTCGGGGTGGTTCATATGAACCACCCCGACAGATCTATATATATAGATCTATATATATAGATCATACCTATAATATATATTAGAATTTTATACAGTAAAAATATATTATTATACTATATTGACTTCAAACTGATTGTGATCGGTGGGGATCTACAGCATCGCTAAGCTTATAATAATATTTTCTTAGTAACTATGACCTAATCTGTGGTTTCACAATCAAATAACAAATAAATAATCAAATTCAAAATATTTGCATATTTTATTAATTTTGCGATGCGTGTATGTCAAATCCGTGATATCTTCTAGAGTTTTCATTTGAATTATATACTGTAAAGGACAATTTTAATCTATAATATGTGGCCAAGCCAATTAACGGATTAATTATTTGGATAAGGATTAATACAATATACTTGAAAATAGCCTTGGAAGTTATGTAATATTTTTTAACAAAAAATTAAGGATTAAAATGGTTACTGTGAGTCAACCTTAAGAGATAGACATATGCTGTCGCGGACTTTTTTGTAGGTCTTATTAAGTTGTACAACTCTTCCGTAGAAAATATTCTTCTATCTATTTTCAATTGAGCAGCGTTCGTAAGAAACGTGTTTTTTCGACCGTTTTTTAGTCGACTTAGGTTGCAAATTAGGTCTCCACGAATTTACCTTTAATTTAAACGGGATAATATATAGCCTATTTTCATTCCGAAAGTCCATTCTATATATTAGTGAAAGATTTTTTTAAAGCGGTCCAGTAGTTTTTGAGCCAAATCATTACAAACATACAAAAATACAAATGTTCTCTCTTTATAATATTAGTATAGATGTATGTATGTTCATCTGTTCTCTCATAACTTCTAAACTACTTATCATAATTTGACAAATGAGGTGACGTTGGACGCGTCTTATTTGTCTGCTGATCATAGGCTATGTGACGTCACAACAAATTGAATGTGACGCTCTCTATAGGGCACGAAGTCAAGAACTAAAAAAAAATTTTACCGCACCCCATTGTGTGGGGTATCGTTAAATAGGGATTTTAAAATGAAGGTAGGGTTTAGTACATCATATTTTTGTCAAGCGTAGTGTTTGCGAGATATATCCCGTCGAAGTCAAGAAAAACTAATTTTTACCCCACGGCGCGGCGTCGCGAAGAAGTAATAGGGAGGGTTATGTGTTTGTTGATCGCATGTATGTATGTAAGTATGTTGACATGTATAGATGTATACATTTATGCAAAAACCCCAAAATACTTGAAATAAGATAGCGGACAGAGGATAGCCGTGGTCGTACGTCACCTACCGTAACAAAACAATACATTCTGAAAAGTAGCATACAACCACGGGTATTATACCATATCCTCTGAGCACCACTAAGAATGTGTATAAAATACGATAAAATACTTATTAAAAGTAAGTGTTGTATATAATAAACGATACATATCGAATAGTTTGTTCATAGCGATCTCAGATGAGAATATGTTCTTGTTTAATACTTTTCAGAGCGTGATATTTCAGTAGTCGAGTTTTAGTTTTTGAACTTATTTTTTATTTCTGTTCCTATTTATTATGTCTGTTTTTCTCCATTTGTATAGTATTTAATTTATTTTGATAATACCGAGTTCACATGAAGCGAATTAAGTTGTTCAACTGCAGAAAGAACGATACGAGTAAATACAGGTACCTACCTACTTTTCTATAGATTCAATCGAGTAGGCATCGGTTGATTATGACAGCGAAGATGTCTAGTTACGCTATTCTACAACAGAGGGTATTTATAAATATAACATGACGCTTATGTTACTTCCGTTGATTCGGACCATGACGCTACGTCATAACGTTACTTCCGTTTTCATTTCATTTACCCCAGTACGCCTAAAGAAGATTCACTTAAACATTTAAAGTGGAACAGAGAACCTCCTGCTTTTATGAAGTCGGTTCAACAAGTATGTGATACATACCTGATAACAACTGCTGCGCCTTCGCCCGCTCCGACTGCGAGCGCTGCAGCGTGGCGGCGGCGGCCGCGGCCCAGCGCTCGCTGTCGCACACGTTGGGGTCGTAGCGCTCGATGCCCGCGTAGTATTGCAGACCCTGCCTCGTCAACCTCGTACATTAATGGATTAGGGAATATGCATGTGGTATAAATTTACTTGAAATCATTTATTTTCGAATCATTATTGTACTGGTGTTGTATGTTAAACATTTTTTTGTAAATAAAATACTCTTAAATGTGTTAAAATATTATATGAAAAATGTAAAAAAAGCGTAGGAAATTTTAATTTTCAAAACACATCACCACTTGTCAATTAGAAAGTGACGTTACAGTGCACAACACGGTCTGCACAGATTAAATCTTTTTCATAGAAATAGTATTAGCACTGTAGTACGAATACGTAGTATTTCTATTAAAAATATTTAATCTGTGGAGACTGTGTCGTGCACTGTGACGTCACAAAGGCGCGCGAAAATTTGGCAGCGTTTTAGATACCTCATATTTTTTTCAATGCTAAAACTATATTTTGTAGCTTAATTTGAACACTTTCAGTATTATTTTATTTTTTTACCGTGTTCAATGGATGTATTCAGTGAAATAAACATAAATAAAAATTAAAAAAATCATGCATATTCCCTATTGTCGTGAACTCATAAAGGAAAATGAAGAGTGGAAGAAGTTGGAGATCTTTGCTCAGCAGTTTTATTTACAATTTTGCATAATAGGTATGTTGCTAAAAAGAGAGAGAGAGAGAGCAAAAATCTTTGTATATCGACACCTCATTGATAAATAGCCGAGCCATAGAAAAGATACTAATAGTACGTATCCGGGCGTCACGGCTCAGTCTGATAGAATACTCACAGAGTAAAGTGCAAAGCGCGCCTAAATAAGTTTTCACTTCAAAAGCCAAAGCGAGGGTATTCGAAATTTTCTTAACAATATATTTGAGTACCTATTCAGATATTATTCATAGAAAAAAATAGTGTTAGTACATACGTTTCATTTATGCTGGCTACAGTATCAAGTTTCATTCTACGATAATGGAATGGAATTGCTCCTCGTCAGCTATTCCCAGTATGATTCCTAATCAGGGCGAGCGAAGCGAGCCCTAACACTATCCCACAACCTGAGCACTTCTGTAGTGCATTTTACTGAAAAACTATCACGCCTATTGATTTGTGCTTTAACATAGTATTTTAAATTCACATGTAGATGTGTTATCAGTTAAAAAAAATATAATTTTATTAACATTAAAAATAGCCGGCCAAGTGTGTCGGGCCACGCGCAGTGTAGGGTTCCGTAGTAACCTGTTATTCAATGCAAGTCTTTACCCGTTATAAACAAGCAACTAGGACTTCGTCTTTGCACTTTAAAGGATTTATTCAAAGGATTATGTATTTGGTACAAAATTATCCAACACCCAAGTTCAACGACTATTACTGCGGATTGATGAACTGATAAAGTTATCTTAACCGCTATAGTTTTCCTTTAAAGTTCATGAAATGCACTATTATCACGAATTTTTCCAGATTTTTCAAGCCAGCAGTTTAGCTTATAGGTGGGGGGGGGGGGACCATTAGAAGATCAAAGAATTAACTTCGCTGCAAACATAATGTTTGGTTACTAACACCATCTGTTGGAAATCTAAAGAATTTACATCTGTCATCCAAATGACGTCTGGTATCAGTGTACCATTTATGGCAGATTTCAATGATCTGTATGAATTTTGAAATATAAATAGAATATTGACAATTTTCTGTTTCTATTTAAATTATAACATTCCTATTATGCATTTATTTGGTTGGAAAGGCCCTAGGTATAAGCTAAGAAAATCTGCCTCCGGAAGATATTTGATTTATATTCATAGGTATTCTATGAACCGCTTTACGATTTTTATCCAAAATTTAAAAAATTCAAGATTGTTTACAAAACGACAAAAAACGACTTCTCATGCCGCGATAGTAATTTTTATTTTTTTTAACCATCATTTTCATCATCATTTTCCTACCGTTATCCCACTCAAGTGGGGTCGGTGCAACATGTCATTCTCATCCATTTGGGTCTATCCGCAGTCATTTCCGCATCCACTCCTTTCACATCCATATCTTCTATCACACAGTCCATCCACACTTTTTTCGGTCTCCCTCTTCCTCCATAGCCGTCCACTTTCATGTCCATCGCCTTTTAGTCACGTGAGCTTCACTTCTTTTCATAATATGTCCATACCAGGCTAGCCTGTTGCTTCTTAACTTTTCTGTCACAGGTGCCACTTTCAAGCTTCCCCTCACATACTCATTCCGAATTTTATCCATTCTTGTGACTCCACACATCCATCTCAACATTCGCGTCTCCGCCACATGCAATCTCTTTTCATCCCGCTTCTTCGTGGCCCAACACTCAGATCCATACATAACGACAGGTCTAATAACCGTTTTGTAAATTTGTCCCTTCAGTTTAAGGGGCATTCTCGGGTCGCAAGTTGTACCTGTAACCTGTCGCCATTACGTCCATCCCGCATTTATGCGCCTATTGACATCTCGGTCGATATCGCCATCATTCTGTATGAGGGTTCCAAGATAACGGAAGTTGGAACAGGCTGGTAGGGTAACTCCATTTAAGGCAATCGGTCTGAAACCGCAGGGACCACCAAAATCACAGAACAAATGTTCCGTTTTGGTCCGATTGATTTGAAGCCCCACGTTTTCTAGTTTATTTTTAAATTTTTCTAGCCTGTTCTGTACCTCGTTTGCGCCCTCTCCAACAAGTATAATGCGTGACAAACAGCATGCACCAAGGTGCTTCATCCTGTATGTCTGATGTCAGCGCATCCATTACTAGGAGAAACAAATATGGGCCTCGGTGCAAACCTACAGCCACATTAAATTTGTCAGTTTCACCAGCTGCGGACCGGACGTACGTGCTAGGACAACTGTGCATAGCTTTTATAAGCTGCACGTACTTACTAGGCACACCTTTCACGACTTCACAAAAAAGGAGGAGGTTCTCAATTCGTCTGTATGTTTTTTTTTGTGTGTATGTTACGCGATTACTACCAAGAAGGTTATACACAATGGAGGTTGCTATTGCATATACTTTTGAAGACTGAATAAAAATCGCCCAAGTCGAGTTGAACTCGCCCACCGAGGCTTCCGTACAACGTTGTTATGTACCAATTAAGCTAGACCTCTAAATTATATCAGCGCTCATATAACTCAGAGGTCTTCCTTAATTGGCGTAAACTATGTATGTATGGGTGGACCTAGCAAGTCAAAATTTATACCAGATACTGAGATCTATAGTCCCTATTAGGAGTGTAAAAATCAGGGTCCTGAGTGAACACAATAAAAAATATGGGCAAATTTAGATTTTCGCGAAAACTTGTAAGTACCAAAATTTACCTTAATTATCAACTTTTTTTATTTTTCGGAATTTTTCCTTTACTTGCCCTGTAAGACCTTACTTTTAACCAAAATTGACAATTCTAGGTCAACCGGAAATACCCTATAGGTTTTGGGTCGAAAACTTCCCTTTGACCTAGATTCATGAAATTTGGCAAGAAGCCAGGTCTCATAGCACAAATAAAGGAAACATTCAAAAAAATCAAAAAAAGTTGAAAATCAAAGGGTATCCCCATACTATATACTATATACATACCCCATACTAATATACTACTTAGCTAACCTAACATTAACCGAAGTTAGCAGAAAACTATTCGCATCGGCTGGATCTCTGCGTAGGTTGCGCAATTTTCTACCGGTTTCAACCAAAACTGTACTCGCAAACTCTGTCCTACTACCGATTTTAGATTATGCTGATACCTGCTACCCGGATGTGACTGAGGAGCAGCTTAATAAGCTCGAACGTCTGCAGAATCTCTGTATACGCTTTATTTATGGTTTACGTAAATACGACCATGTATCGGAGTATCGGCAGAGACTTCAATGGCTTCCGATCCGACTTCGTAGAAATAGCCACATTCTTTCTCTACTTTATAGTGTTCTCTTCATCCCTTCTACACCTTCTTATCTCAAAGAGCGTTTCCTATTCTTGCACCTTTCTTATAATCTTTCTCTCCGCTGCTCTGAATCCCTTCAGCTAGTGTTTCCTCAACATACCTCTAGATTTTACGAAAAATCGTTTACAGTGTCTGCTATCAGACTATGGAATGAGCTACCTCAAGACATCAGATGTGCTAAATCATTCCCAATTTTCAAGTCCATGGTTAAACGTCATTATTTATCCTTGCGTTGTTAAAACTGTTTGTCACACTGCTATATTAGTATTATTTTATTTTTATGTAGGTATATATATATATATATATATTTATTGAGTATGTATGTGTGTACAGTGTTTATCTATGTATAATGATGTGTATGTATCTATAATTATAATGTAGATATTTTAGGTTCTTAGTCTCATCGGTCTAAACTGTATGTTTATGAAATGCAAAATAGTTTTAGCTGAAATAGCCCTCCGCCATTACGTATGCATTTATCCAGTCCCTACATAGGTTGTCTGGAAGAGATTGCTTGATGCGATAAGACCGCCGATTGCTTTACCATTATGTTATTGTTTTTTTTTAATGAAGCTATTGTACATTTTGTATTTTGTGTTTTGGTAATCAATAAAGAGTTTTGTATTGTATTGTATTGTATACATTGTTCACTCCAATCAAGATAGGCATCTGAGTTATATGAGCGCTCATACAATTGAGAGGTCTAGCTTAATTGGTATAAATATGGTACGGAAGTTTCGGTGGGCGAGTCCAACTGGACTTGGCCGGTTTTATTATGCCATAATTCAATAATATGATGGCAAATTTTATGCATTTTTTGGAGTGGTTGGTGTTTTGGCAAATGTTTTGCCAGTGTCGGGCAGATTCACAATTTAATAATAAAAAAACTGCCTTAAAAATTATTACCAGGCAGAAAAACTACGCGAGCCCTCACAAAGCTCGGCTTTTAGCTAGTTTGTAAAAAGTGATAACTATTGCAAAATATGATAAGTTTAACAGTAGGTAGATGGCATTTTTGCAATGAAAACTATGTCTAGCTCGTATTAGTCGTGTTGTGTTGTGTTGTACGACAGTTGTTACCTTGGAGAAGTTGTTCAGCTGGTGACACATAGAGTCAATGCCGAGCGCGTACTCCTTGTTACGTAACTCTGTTTCCAGCTCGTGTTGTGTAGCGCGACAGTTCTTAGACTGCGCTCGGACCTGCGTATAAACAATTATTATATTATAAAGTGACTTTACATAATTGGGAACCACAATTGAATGCGTATATAACATTAGGAGTCTACTCTGTCGATTGTACCTTCTCAAGCATCGAACTCAGTTTGTCTTGAATTTCTCGCAGGATGGCCACTTCCTTCAGCAGAGACTGTTCCACCGCGTCGTGGACCTGCTCCAGCCCTGCCAACAACCTGCGTTATATCCACTGCCGTACGATATATCTAAGTAGGCTAACTAATCTTAACACAGATGCCCTCAGCCTATAATAATAATAATACTTCTTTATTTCACACACATGGATCCATCATTAGTCAAACACAATAATAAACAAACAAAATTAAACATTTTAAGAAATCATCGATGAACACCGCGAGGTGTCGTTCAACGTTTGTGCACAGAATAAATAGTACGTTAGTGTGTATTTTTAACCGACTTCAAAAAAAGGAGGAGGTTTCTCAATTCGACCGTATATTTTTTTTTATTTTTTTTTATGTTTGTTCGCGGATAACTTCGTCGTTTATGAACCGATTTTGATTATTCTTTTTTTGTTCGAAAAGAGATATCCCAAATATGGTACCATGATAATTTTATCGAGGTCTGATAAGTATCTCCCGAGATATTGAGATAAACATCTCAAAATTGTTACTGAAAATGAATAGCGCGGCATTGAAGTCGGTTCTTTTTTAGTTTTTAAACGATATTATTCACGATTTTGAACTTGTTGACCAGCTATGACTTAACCTAATAACTTTATTTAGTTTTCTATTTTACTCACAATTACTTGTACTTATTACTTATTTAAGTAGGTAGGTACCTACATGGATCCTTTTATTATGTTTGTAAATTTTTGCAAGCAAATAAACTTTTTAGGCTTTTAACTTTTAATTTAACTTTACATCACGGGTCGTAAATCGCCCGGTCCTTTGTAAGGCATTGACGGAGCCGAAGCCGACGTCGAGAGGCCCTTTACAATATTACCTTAAATTATATGATTTGTGGATGGAGAGATGAAAAACTATACAAAGATGGTACATTATTTATTATGGCTATGTATGTGTGCTGCTTGATGTCTGTTCTGGTCTATGGGATGAGGTACGGCACCCGCCAATTATGCCTCATTTCAAAATATTAAGGCGGGTGGTGACTCGCTATACACTGAATGGGCGGACCGTTATGTCGGCGCCGAGGGGCAACATTGGCGTGGATAGCTAAGGGTGTGCTGCACTTTCACTAAACGCTACTAGCGACTTTATGCCTTCAACACTTCCCTAACTTAACTTAACTTCTTCTTTAACACTTTCACTTTAACTTTTCACTTTTCTAATTAAACTTATTATTATTTATGATAACATTTATGATTGTAAAGTTGTTGTACAAACCCTGTCGTTTCTCTCTGTGGTAGAGACACTCCTGTACAATATGTAGCGGCCCCTCGATGCCTGCGATGGCTCGCTCCAGCTGTCGACGCGTGTCGTTCAGTCTCTCGCAGGTCGCCACCAGTCGCTCCATCTCTATTGACACCTGGAACGTAATGTCGGTCAGGTATATCTCATCTGCCTAAATGTAAAGAAGATATGTCAACAACAAATATAATTTAGTCCCAGTGTCAATCATCATCTGCGCATATAACTGTTGGACATAAGCGTCTTCTATATTGCGCATTTTGCCGCTGTCAAGCTACGAGTATATAGAAATTCTATAAATAATTGTTAACACACGTCTCTTCGAATCTCCACTACGCTTTGATGGAAGTCGGGGCTTGTGTTGGATATTGTTACTTATTACGCGGTTGGAATAATATTAAATTAATATATTATTAATAATATATAATTAACTATACTGTGATGGCGTATAATCGGACCACTCAGGAGTATACTTTTTTTTAATAAAAAAATGCTTCACAGCCGGTCCACTTAACAGAGAAATCGGTGAACATACATTTAAAAAAATACATACGGATGATCTGAGACCCTCCTCCTTTTTGATGTCGGTTAAAAAATCCATTTATAAGACTCCTGAAGCCTACTACGCCAATGTTTTAAATAACAAATAACTGACCGTAGTAACAACACAACAAAGTATCAAGACAGATGGTACCTCATTCCTCCAGAAGGTGGTATCAGTGATGCGCTCCCCGATCCTCCTGCCAGAGTCCCGCTGTCCCTGCGCGCCGATCTCGTCCGTCTCTCTACAATATTATCTTATATTATCTTATCAACTTTGAAACAAAAAGCCTCATGTCGTTTCAGCCACATGCTTAGTCTCGTCACCTCATGGCATCAGTTACATGTCATTCTTAATACGATTTTACTCGATACATCTCATGCTCTTCAACGAACGGTAAGCCCATAAAGGTACCTAGCAGTTAATAAGGTACCCATTGGCTTCCAGCTTTTTGAAAGCTGAAAACAAAGTCAAGAAAGTTTGAAGACAAGTCATTAGTTAGGATCGGACTGATCCTAATGATTTGTAGCTGTATTGTAGACGGTAACGGCCTGTTACGGTAACCACTGTGGTTACCGTCTACAGCTGAACATAATAATATAGGTTGGCTTGGCTTTTTGGCAAGACACTGAGATCAAAATATAACATTATTTATGTATTGTTATGGCAACATATTATTTTTAACAATGTTGAATTAGAACCGACTCACTCTAGAGAGGACTGCATGTTGTACCTACTTGGTGCAGCGGTGAAGGGAGATCATCAGATAGAACAGAGAAGTAGACAAATTAGTAAGATAGATATAGCTTTTTAAGGTACATACTCTCTAGGTACGTACACTGAAAATAATCTTTGCAAGAAACAAATAACTAACAATGATGTATCAAGATTTATTGACTTAATTATAGTATTTTTTTTATGCTGTATAGGCAAGCGTTTGACCACTATCTCACCTGATGTTAAGTGACGATGCGGTCGACGATGTAGCACGCTTACCTAGTAAATACCTGTTCACTCGCGATTTGAAGACCCCCGGGTTGTAGCTATCGGGAAACACAGACACCGGCAAGGAGTTCCATTCTTTGGCGGATCGTATTATGTAGGACGAAGCAAAACGCTTCGTGCGTGTAGATGGAACGTCCATGAAGCGGTGGCGAACATCGGTACGTCTGGTTGTCCGATAGAAGAAAGGGGATGGCGGTACTAACTCGTGCAATTGGGTGGCACATTGTGGGTAAATGGAAACGCATCGGTTACATTATTGCTATATTAGACAATAGATTGATATTTTGTCTATCTATAGCTGATTATATTATTGTTTGAATATATAAATGTCGTTCTATACCGTTTCACAAAGAATGCTATAAATGTTGAGCTGACGAAGTAATGGAATACGTTTCCATTTACCCACAATGACTATAATTCGGTCCAATCTCAGTTGGTCTCAGTTTGGTCCAATATAAAGAGAGGCCGTGTAGATTTCGTTGTAGATAGGTACCGTCTTTTAATACACTCTCCACACACCAAAATTATCATCTAGGCCACAGAATAATAAGTAGCACCCACCTAGCTGGGCGATGGATGTAACTAATAAAGAAATACCAATGCATAATTGGGTTAACAAATGCAATCCACTAATTTCGTCGTATCGATGTATCGAACCGTGGCTTAATTGGCAGAGCACCTGGACGTGTAATCCGGGGGGTGCGGGTTCGAGTCCCGTCGGTACGATGAAATTTTGGATTGTGTTTAACAATTTACAAAAATATAAAGTGTGAGACACTTCAAAGAAACATAATATTTAATTTACGCAGTGCGACATCTCTCGTCTGATTTGAAAACTGTAATGATTTCTTCCGAATGATTAACTTACGTAATAAGTAGGCATAGATGGCGCCACCAATGCATAATTGGGTTAACAAATGCAATCCACTAATTTCGTCGTATCGATGTATCGAACCATGGCTTAATTGGCAGAGCACCTGGACGTGTAATCCGGGGGGTGCGGGTTCGAGTCCCGTCGGTACGATGAAATTTTGGATTGTGTTTAACAATTTACAAAAATATAAAGTGTGAGACACTTCAAAGAAACATAATATTTGATTTACGCAGTGCGACATCTCTCGTCGGATTTGAAAACTGTAATGATTTCTTCCGAATGATTAACTTACGTAATAAGTAGTCATAGATGGCGCCACCAATGCATAATTGGGTTAACAAATGCAATCCACTAATTTCGTCGTATCGATGTATCGAACCGTGGCTTAATTGGCAGAGCACCTGGACGTGTAATCCGGGGGGTGCGGGTTCGAGTCCCGTCGGTACGATGAAATTTTGGATTGTGTTTAACAATTTACACAACATAGGTGTCTCATTTCTGGACTCTAACACAAATACCAAAAATACCTACCTGCATCCCAAATGTCGTGTCGTATGGAATCATTGCTGTAGGTCCATCCTGGGTCCTCATATTTGAGTAATGAAGGTATTCATCACTCAAATATGAGCTCTAATAGAACCTGAATTATGAAGTAGTTTTCCTAGAACATGAATAATTTTACACAAACTTACCGCAGCATCCTCATGACATCGGACCTGACGCGTTCGGAGAAGTTCCTCTTAGCATCAGACTCGTTGTAGTTCTTGATGCTGTTCTGAGTCCACTCGTACTGCGTGTATCTAGTGTAGAGCGCCGCGCGCGCCGCGTGCTCGGGACTGCGGTCGAACCCCGTCACCAGGTTGGGGAACCGCAGGGGCTCCGCCGCCATGCCGGCGGGCGTGTAGCACGGGTCCACCATGGTGTTGGTTATCGGCTGAGATGGCCTGACAAGTAGATGATTCACATTATTAAAGAACAATTAAGAAGACTTTACATTGACATCGAAATGGATTTTCCTGCCATCGACTTTATTTCCTCTAAAATTCGAGCTTCACCTGGGGAACGTTTAAATCGAGAGTGAATAGGTATTCACTGAGCAAGCGTACTACATCTTCGTTACATCCCACTTGACATCAGGTAAGATTGTAACCAAACGTTTTAGGTTTAGTCGTAAATAAAAAAAATATGAAATACTAGCTGTACTCTGCGGTTTTACCTGCTCGCATAGATTTCGTTCCCGTGGGAATATCGGGATAAAAAGTACCCCATGTGTTATTTCTAGGTTTAGGCTATCGACAATTACATTCAGCTCAATCGGTTAAATAGTTTTAAAAGTCAAAGCATTTATTCAGTACTAGCGGTGCCCTGTGATTTCACCCGGGTAGACATCGTTCCCGTGGGAATATCGGGATAGAAAGTACCCCATGTGTTATTCCAGGGTCTAGGTTATCTACACACAAAATTTCAGCTGAATCGGATGAGTTGTTTTAGTGTGAGTGTTTTAGTAACAAACATAGTTACTTACACACTCACAAACTTGCTCCTTTTTAATGTTAGTAGAATTAAAGAAAGAAAAGCAAATAACCACCATCATTTTCAGTAGCACGTTGGGTATTTTTATCTCCATATCTCTGAAGTCAGGGAAATCGAGTAACATACACACAAAAACAAACAGACGAGTTTATAACCTCATCATTTTCGGGAGTCAGTTAACAACATTTATTTTGCAGCAAATATATTGTTATTTCTGACAGACAAGCACTTGACCGCTCTCTCACCTGATGTTAAGTGAAGATGCGATCTAACATAAAATCGTGTCAATTGAACATCACTCCTGAACTTGGCTAATCCATTGATGATTGTCTTTGATCAGTGCCATGGTTGTTCCGAAGACTACCGCGTGTCGTGTACAATTATAAGAGGTTAAATAACGCACGTTTAAATTCCGTTTATGATGATATCGATCGATACATCGACATCGCGTTAGTCACGTTTAAATTACCGTTTATGATGATATCGATCGATACATCGACATCGCGTTAGTCACGTTTAAATTACCGTTTATGATGATATCGATCGATACATCGACATCGCGTTAGTCACGTTTAAATTACCGTTTATGATGATATCGATCGATACATCGACATCGCGTTAGTCACGTTTAAATTACCGTTTATGATGATATCGATCGATACATCGACATCGCGTTAGTCACGTTTAAATTACCGTTTATGATGATATCGATCGATACATCGACATCGCGTTGGTCACGTTTAAATTACCGTTTATGATGATATCGATCGATACATCGACATCGCGTTAGTCACGTTTAAATTACCGTTTATGATGATATCGATCGATACATCGACATCGCGTTAGTCACGTTTAAATTACCGTTTATGATGATATCGATCGATACATCGACATCGCGTTAGTCACGTTTAAATTACCGTTTATGATGATATCGATCGATACATCGACATCGCGTTAGTCACGTTTAAATTACCGTTTATGATGATATCGATCGATACATCGACATCGCGTTGGTCACGTTTAAATTACCGTTTATGATGATATCGATCGATACATCGACATCGCGTTAGTCACGTTTAAATTACCGTTTATGATGATATCGATCGATACATCGACATCGCGTTAGTCACGTTTAAATTACCGTTTATGATGATATCGATCGATACATCGACATCGCGTTAGTCACGTTTAAATTACCGTTTATGATGATATCGATCGATACATCGACATCGCGTTGGTCACGTTTAAATTACCGTTTATGATGATATCGATCGATACATCGACATCGCGTTAGTCACGTTTAAATTACCGTTTATGATGATATCGATCGATACATCGACATCGCGTTAGTCACGTTTAAATACCGTTTATGAAGTGAATCTTCTTTAAGCACACCGGGGTAAAATATGACGGAAGTAGAAGTGACGTAGCGTCTTGATCCGAAGGTCCGAAGGCAGCGGTAGTGACGTAAGCGTTATGTTATCTATACTAATATTATAAAGAGAGAACATTTGTATTTTTGTATGTTTGTAATGAGTAAGCTCAAAAACTATTGAACCGATTTAAAAAATTCTTTCACTAATACATAGAATGGACTTTCGGAATGAAAATAGGCTATATATTCTCCAGTTTAAATCAAAGTTATATTCGTGGAGACCTAATTTGCAACCTAAGTCGGCAAATAAACGGTCGAAAAAACACGTTTCTGACGAACGCTGCTTAATTGAAAATAGATAGAAGAATATTTTCTATGCAAGAGTTGTACAACTTAATAAGACCTACAAAAAAGTCCGCAACAGCATATGTCTATCTCTTAAGGTTGACTCACAGTAACCATTTTAATCTTAAATTTTTTGTTAAAAAATATTACATAACTTCCAAGGCTATTTTCAAGTATATAGTATTAATCCTTATCCAAATAATTACGTTAATTAGCTTGGCCACATATTATAGATTAAAATTGTCCTTTACAGTATATAACCCAAATGAAAACTCTAGAAGATATCACGGATTTCACAAACACGCATCGCAAAATTAATAAACTATTTGCAGTGAAACCACAGATTAGGTCATAGTTACTACGAAAATTTTATTATAAGCTTAGCTATGCTGTAGATACCCACCGATCACAATCAATTTGAAGTCAATATAGTATAATAATATGATCTATTGTATAAAATAATATTCATCTATATATATAATAATCAACACCAATATTATAAATGCGAAAGTCAGTTTGTTTATTTGTTTGTTTGGGACTTCTTCACGGTCAAACGGCTTGACCGATTTGGCTGAAATTTTGTACAAAGATAGAACATATGGCAGAATAGGATATAGGATAATTTTTTTTTGGCTATCGAGTCAGGGGATCTACATATTTTTAATTAAATTTTGTAAATATAAGATCTCTTTTCGAATTAACGGCTTGACCGATTTACCTGAAATGTTGTATAAAGACAGTTCATAAGGCAAAAAAGAATATAGAATACTTTTTTTCTGGCTATCGAGTCAGGGGTCCAAATATTTTTAATTGAATTTTGTAAATATAAGATCTCTTTTCGAATAAACGGCTTGACCGATTTGCCTGAAATGTTGTATAAAAACAGTTCGTAGGGTAGAATAGGATACAGAATACTTTTTTTTTGGCTATCGAGTCAGGGGGTAAAGATATTTTTAATTGAATTTTGTAAATATAAGACTTCTTCTCGAATAAACGGCTTGACCGATTTGCCTGAAATTTTATAGGATACTTTTTTTCTGGCTGTCGAGTCAGGGGTCCAGATATTTTTAATTGAATTTGGTAAATATAAGACTTCTTCTCGAATAAACGGCTTGACCGATTTGCCTGAAATTTTATAGGATACTTTTTTTCTGGCTGTCGAGTCAGGGGGTCCAGATATTTTTAATTGAATTTGGTAAATATAAGACCTCTTCTCGAATAAACAGCTTGACCGAATTGCCTGAAATATTGTGTGAATACATGTCATAGGGCAGAATAGGATATAGGATACTTTTTTTCTGGCTGTCGAGTCAGGGGGTCCAGATATTTTTAATTGAATTTGGTAAATATAAGACCTCTTCTCGAATAAACAGCTTGACCGATTTGCCTGAAATGTTGTTTAAAGACAGTTCAAAAGGCAGAATAGAATATAGAATACTTTTTTTCTGGCTATCGAGTCAGAGGGTACAAATATATTTAATTTAAGATCTCTTCTCGAATAAATGGCTTGACCGATTTGCTTGAAATGTTGTATAAAGACAGTTCATAGGGTAGAATAGGATATAGGATACTTTTTTTTGGCTTTCAAGTCCAGATATTTTTAATTAATTTTTGTAAATTTAAGACCTCTTCTCGAATAAACGGCTTGACCGATTTGCCTGAAATGTTGTATAAAGACAGTTCATAGGGCAGAATAGGATATCGGATACTGTTTTTTGTCCATCGAGTCTGAGTGTTTAGATTTTTTTTATTGAATTTTGTGAATGTGTAACCTCTTATCAGCTAAACAGCTTGACCGATTCAGCTGAAATGTTATACATACGAGTATTACAGTTCATATTGCATAGAATCACATGGGATACTTTTTTTCTGGCAGTCGAGTCCAGATGTCCAGAATTTTTAAATTGAAGTTTTTAAATGTGTGGCCTACTTTTGGTCGAACGGGTTAACCATTTAAGCTGAAATTTTGTACACAGACAGTCAAAAAGACATAGAAGGGCAACGAATACTTTTTTTTTGGGTGGAAATTTCGGTTGTCTATATTTTTATTATGGAATTTTGTAAATGTGTGGCCTCTTTTTGGCCAAACGGCTTGACCGATTCAGATGAAATTTTGTACAAACACATTGAATAGGGCATAAAAGGGCAAAGAATACTTTTTTTCGGCAGTTAAGTGTGGGTGCCTATATTTTTTGTTAACTTTACATAGAGTTTGCATAATCATAAAAGTTTGACCTTAGGTTCATAGATTATGACTAAACTTAATAAGTGCCTTAATTAGGCCATAAAACTGTCAGGGTCATTAAAAGTCATCAAAATTTACGCGATGGCTTTGCTTGCCCAACGTGTTTTATCTGCTTTGTGGGAAGTATTTCATAAGCATTCGTGTTTTAACAGCCACATTTAACCTTAGGGTCATCGGTGTTGACTTAGTAGTTTATAAAAACTGTCACCGTCATAAAACGTAAAATTTTCTGCGCTCACTTCGCTCGCGCGGTGATAGCGCTCGCTGCGCTCGCGCAATAATTTGTTTGGTTTACTTTGTAGGTAATATTTCAGCAACTTTCGTATTTTAATAGCCACATGCATCAGAACGAGTCCATAAATTAAAACAGTACAATCTTCAATAATCATAATGATTTTTATCCTTAAATAATTGGATATCAAGTATAACCTTTGTGTCATCAGTGTTAACTTAGTAGGTTATAAAAACTGTCAGGGTCATAAAAGGTCGTAAATTTTTTTGCGCTCGCTTCGCTCGCGCTGTGATAGCGCTTGCTTCGCTCGCGCAGTGGTAGCGCTCGCTCCGGTCTCGCAGCATTTGTTGTATCTACTTTGTAGGAAACATTTCAGCATCTTTTGTATATTAATAGCCACATGCATCAGAACGAGTCATAAATTAAAACAGTACAACCTTCAATAATCATATTGAATATTAACCTTAAAATAAGTGGATATGAAGTTTAACCTCTGTGTCATCAGTGTTGACTTAGTAGGTCATAAAAACTGTCAGGGTCATAAAAGGTCGTAAAAATTTTCGCGTTGATAGCTCTCGCTGCGCTCGCGCAAACCTTTGTTTTATCTACTTTGTAGGTAATATTTCAGCATATTTTGTATTTTAATAGCCACATGCATCAAAACGAGTTAATTAATTGAAACAGTACAACCTTCAATAATCATAATGAATTTTTACCTAAAAATAAGTGGATATCAAGTTAAACCTTTGATTCATCGGTCTAGACTTAGTAGGTCATAAAAACTATCAGGGTCATAAAATGACGTAAAAATTTTCGCGCTCGCTGCGCTCGCGCAAGCCTTTGTTTTATCTACTTTGTAGGTAATATTTCAGATTTTTTTTGTATTTTAATAGCCACATGCATCAAAACGAGTTTATAATTGGAACAGTTACAACCTTCAATAATCATAATGATATTTTTACCTTAAAATAAGTGGATATCAAGTTAAACCTTTGTCTCATCAGTGTTAACTTAGAAGGTCATAAACACTGTCAGGGTCATATAAAAGGTCGTAAAAATTTTTCGAGCTCGCTTCGCTCGCAAAGTGATGGCGCTTTGTTATATGTACTTTGTTGGATACATTTCAGCAACTTTTGTATTTTAATAGCCACATTCATCAAAACATGACATAAATTGGAACAGTACAGACTTCAATAATCATAATGATTTTTACCTTTAAATAAGTGGATATCAAGTTTAACCTTAGGGTCATCGGTGTTGACTTGGTAGGTCATAAACACTGTCAGGGTCATAAAATGACGTAAAAATTTTCACAATAAAATAGTACAGTAAAAATCTTCAAAAGGAGTTTATTAATTGAAACAGTACAACCTTCAATAATCATAATGAATTTTTACCTTAAAATAAGTGGATATCAAGTTAAACCTTAGATTTATCGGTCTAGACTTAGTAGGTCATAAAAACTGTCAGGGTCATAAAATGACGTTAAAATTTTCGCGCTCGCTTCGCTCGCGCATTGATAGCTCTCGTTGCGCTCACGCAAACCTTTGTTTTATCTACTTTGTAGGTTTTATTTCAGCATTTTTTGTATTTTAATAGCCACATGTATCAAAACGAGTTTATAAATTGAAACAGTACTACCTTCAATAATCATAATGAATTTTTACCATAAACACATAAAGTCACAAATAACGCGGGCGAAGCCGCGGGTAACAGCTAGTATAATATAATATTTTAAACCACCCCGACTGATCTCTGTATAATAGCTTTTTCCAATGACTCTAAACACGACATTTAAAATCTGAGCTGTAAGTTGGTGAGGATTTGAGTATTCTGTAGAGTCCAGGAGGCTTCCATGTTCTTACAATATCGTTGAAGAAGATTTTCGAATTGATCAGATCTATGAAAGTTGATTTCATAGCGCAATTAACTAGAAAAAAGTTCATAATTTTATAACGATTGAACGAATTTTCATGAATCAAAGCTAAGAAAACTCTCGATGAAGACATCTATCAAACAAAAAAAAACTATCAATAATAAAAACAAAATCGGTTCATCCGGTTAGGTGCTAAGATGCTACAGACAGACACACAGATACACACGTTAAACGTATATTACCCCTACATTTTGCGTCGGGGAACGCCGTAAGGTTACGGCGGCAGATGTACTCCTTGGTGGTAAGCTACTTTTTGGTAGATTTAATGATTCCACTACCACTGTACGAAAACTCATGATTCATGAATGCACATAAAACTTTCATTGGTAGGTATATAGCTAGGATTAGAACCAACGACCGTCGGGTCAGAATCAGGGTAACTATCCTTTACGCCAAAGCGCCGTCCAATATCAATACGTAAGTATTATAAAACAAAGTTCATCACTGCGTCTGTCTGTCTGTTCGCAATAATCTCAATAGCTACTGAACGGATTATCATGCGGTTTTCACCAATAGCCAGAGTGTTTATGAGGAAGGTTTAGGTGCATAATTCGTTAAGGTTTTGTGTAAATTGGATGAAATATGACGATGGTTGTTAAATATGTTCATATTTTATATTCGATGCAACAAACTGATACAAATTTTGTAGGCATATATATTCTACCCGTGCGAAGCCGGGGCGGGCTGCTAGTATTTTATATTTATAAACGCCCTCTATTGTAGAACGACGTAATTGCGAAGACGTATACGCTAAAGTTCAACAAATAGAGTTGTACAATACAATAATAAGTCATGTTAAGAAATAAATTGAATGAACTTGGAAGTTTCACCTCTAACCCGTGGCTTTTTACGCACCCTCTTTTTAAATCAATCGGTAAAGGACATCGACGTATAGGAACCTCTAGCTCTTCTAGTACTAAAATTAGTAGTTAAATTAGGTAGGTAAATCAAGAAATGATGCTAACATTGGCGTAACCTCGATCTCCTCGTAGCCCATGATAGGCCTCCAGGGGTGCTTCTTGGGGGAGTGGAAGCAGTAGCCCACCTGCGGCGGGACGGACGCGCCGCCGGCGGCGTCCTTCACGGGGCTCCATTGCTGGAGTTGCTGCAATTACAATTAAAAAAAATGAAAATTTAAGATCGTTTAAAAATGACTTCCAATGTCGCGTCAGTCATTTTCAGTCCTAAGTTTGAGGTCTATCTCTATATCTCTGGAGTTACTTATCAGATCTCGATGAAATTAGATTGTGAACACTATGGCAGCGGTGGGCAGTGACTGGAAAAGAAGAGCCGAAGATCGGGTTCTGTGGCGCACCTTGGGAGAGGCCTACGTCCAGCAGTGGACGGACACCGGCTGATAATGATGATGGAAATGCAGGTACCCTACCAATAAAAACATATTATTCGTATCGAGTCACAGTTGACGGAGTAATCGCGTAACTATGTACCTAGGTACCTACTTGCAAAATAAACATACATACGAATTGAGAACCTCTTCCTTTTTGGAAGTCGGTTGACAAAATTACAGTTATGTACTCGTCGAAAATGATAAACTAAGCACAAATTCGTATCGTCAATTTAAATTGCATAGTTATGAGCACAGTTTTACAATCCATAAAAACTGTGATAAGAGCGAGCAGATCGTGCTGTCTATAAGTATTTAGTACCAATTTTTGAGCAAACATAAGCATTGGCCTTGTACAGGTACCTACAGTTTCACATGATACGTAATATTATTATCTTTTGTGAAGCGAAGAAATCAGAGAATTCACTTAGTGAGTCCTAGGTCTGTGACCGCACCAATATAGTGTTCATTGTATTAGTCTGGTTGTGAAATATAGCGACCATGGAGGCGCTGGATAACCTTTACTTTCTACGCAACTATCCTACCCTATCTTTGGAATTTTATAAATAAAATATAAATCACCTAAATAAGCTTTGTATAAATCTACTGTAAGTACAATTAAATAACTAAACAAATAGTTACCGTGCACATTGTTACTTCCTTAGCCATTTTGATGCAGTTTTAAAATTGAAATAGAATTTAGAAAAAATATCTATGTAAAGGATTCAAATCAAAATCTCTAGTAGGAAAATATTTTGAAAATTGACGCCATTACTTTTAGGTACGGCAACTGAACAAATCTGAATATTTCAAAATTATGAACGCGTTCATAAAAAGCTTGTAATAGAAATATATCCGACTATATTCTATAGCCATAGAAAAGATAATAATAGAAGTTTTGGCGGGAACGTGGAAAAGTGTGTGTGATCTCATTTTATTTTTTCCTAAACCTTGTGTTCTTCCGCGAGTTAATGTGTAAAAAATGTGGATTATTATTATTATTAACCATTAAGTTTCGGTGAATGTGTGCGAGTGTAAGGAAACAGCACAATGTTGAAAAATATGCTATTTGCGTTCTCACCAAAAATTCCACTGAAAATCATCAGTAAACACCACATCTTTACTGAAGGTATGACTTAGATTAGACATTTACTTGAAAACTGACCTGAAATGTGACTTAGACCCATCTCTACGACTAAAATTCATAAAAACTTGAAGAATTCCAATACTAGACACTGGCTAAATACATTAACCTTGTGGAGCCATAATAAAACAAAAAAAATATATAATAATATGGCTTAGCGTCATTTTTATCGGTCCTTGCAGCGGCGTACTCCGATTAAGTAAAATATTAATATACGGGTTAAATACAGCATCTGTATTATGGCCTTTGATCATAATGCAAAATATGGCGTCTAGCAGACAGTTTACAAAAATAAAATGAACGAAGCCCTATAATATTTTGTTGGTATATCATTGATAGTAAATGTCATGTTAAGTCAAAGTCACTGTCAATGTCTAATTTCAGAAAGCTTCTTTTCTTTCATCTTTGGTTTGGCGTTTTCACTAGTGATGGGTTCTTCAGTGATTTCAAACGAGGACGAGGGAGGCCGCCTCGTCCTCAAACGAGTTCCTCATCCTCACACCTCAAATGAGGAGAGTACTAACTATGAGTCTATAAGTAAAAGTAAAGCGGAATTACTTTTATTATTAAAGTACTTATTTATTTATGATATTATTTCCTATCTACTTACTTATATGAAGGATTATTCAAACAAATCACTACCCTACCTGAACAAATACAATGAAAATTAAATCCTCTTATTATCATTCTACAATCCTCACACCTCAAAATCCTCAAATGAGGAGAGAGAGAGAGAGCGATTTGCAAAGCACGAGCGGGAGTGAGTAAGTGAGTATTTCCTAGTTCGATGGTCGCGACTCGCGAGCGTATAATAGTACTCTGTGGTCGCGAACGCAATGCTCTGTGAGGATTTTTGAGGAGATTAAATGAGGCGGTTCATCGTTGCAAAACGAGGTGACTCCCTCGTTTTAGAGTTTGAGGTCCTCAAACGAGGAACTCGTGAGTGAGTTACTCATCACTAGTTTTCACTTCAATTTAGTTTAGCCCATCTTTGATTTAGTTAGCCTCAAAGAGTAACATAATATATACTGACGTTAGCCTGCCTCCTCCACTTGTCCAGTTACGTAGTATTTATCAATACTATATTCTCTTTGTACCTTACATTACGATTGCTGCTCATTCCGTTATTCAGCGATACGAAAAGCAAACGTGTAACGTAGGTTGAGAGAGAGCTGTGTCATAAATCGTAATATGTTTTGAAAACAAAAGCGATTATGAGCAACGTCCCAGAAAACGCGCCTCAGCGTAAGTTTACTTAACTTTGCAGTTATGTTTCACAATATTTTATCAGTTCTATGGTCTATTAGATCTAACTTATAACTTTACAGACTGCCCTGGCACGCAGAGCGAGGATGCCGGTAAAGTGTCAGCTTGTGCTGGGTGTCCAAACCAAAATATCTGTGCTTCTGGTAAGTTTTTTTTTTTTTTAATTAAAATACTAATAGAAACTAAGGACTCTCAGAACCACCACCAGAGAGTCCTTGGAAGAGCTTGAGCTTGGACTGGTGATTCACCAGCAGTGGCGGCATAAGGCGTGGGCGGTGTGGGCCACGGCCTCGCGGTGCAAAGGGCCTCGCACCTCACAACCGAAAGTAAATTAAAAAAATATGGAAAATCCAAAAGTACACGCCACAAGGTTTTTCTTATAATAAATACATTAGAACTAATTCTCAACTTAAAGATATTCCACTCTTCTTCGCACGAAATGAATGTGAATGAAATAAGATATATATATGTTAACAGTTTAATTTCAAGTGATTATTTATATTATATTCCCTTCTTCTTGCACCAACAGAGGGCCTCTCAAAATGTACCTTGCCCACATTAAGTTTAGGTCTAACGCCGCTACTGTTCACCAGTTTGGACTGGTGAACAAGCTCTTAGTAATAAAATAGGTTCGCTAGGAAAATCTTCCGATACAATATTTCTCTATTAGGTAGCCATAAAAGTGTTTCATAAATTAGAAAAAAGCCCTACAACTTTAAAGTTTTTATTATATTATTATCGAAATATCATGGCAGCTGTGATGCTGTGGTTGTATTACTTTGTAGAATTTGAGATATTGTCTGATTAGATAAGTTTACATTTTCTACTAGTCTACAAACATGTTATATACTTACATAATGTTAGATTTCCAAATATTATTACACCATTTTTTATTGCGAAACCAGAATAGCAATATCTGTTACACACACAGACCTTGATAGAGATGGAGGGACATTCTAGACTCACACATTAAATATTAGGCCACAACAGCACACAATTGTGGTATGTGGCAAAAAAAGAAACCTTTGCCCTGTTGTGGGACAGTTCAGGCTTGTGAAAATAATGTAATCATTTTAAATTATAGAACAGATAAGCTATTACGCTAGGCTATATTGTGTTAAACATGTTAGTGATGTCAAGCAGTATTATCTGTCAAGATCACATCAAAGACTAGTAGGGATCTAAGGCCCAGACTCCACCAAAGTGGATAGTTAGTTTACTGGGCTATTATTATCATAGTAGTTGTAATACTACTATTTTTACAATAATTAATGT
The DNA here is from genome assembly GCA_954871355.1 of Cabera pusaria. Taxonomy (NCBI): domain Eukaryota; kingdom Metazoa; phylum Arthropoda; class Insecta; order Lepidoptera; family Geometridae; genus Cabera; species Cabera pusaria. The sequence continues at coordinate 26,268,252 of OX940898.1, read as the reverse complement.
ACATACTTTGTACTTATGTGTATACTAATAACTTGTAGACCATAAGATGACTTGTAAATATTTTTTACCAATAAGTGCACTCCATCATCATTAACATAAGGTGAAATAGTGGTCAAGAGCCCAGTTTGGTGTAATAAATTAATATTTAACTTGCAGGTGCAGCGTCTGCCCCGGACCCAGCTATAGAGTTGATAAAGCAGCGGCTATCAAATGTGAAGCACAAGATACTGATCCTGTCGGGGAAGGGAGGAGTGGGCAAGAGTACCGTCACCTCGCTGCTCGGACATGCTCTGGCTGCCTCCAACCCCGATGTCAATGTGAGTATATACTCATTATTGGAATTTCAATAACTTGTAACAGGCGAGTGCATTTTGATCTTTTTTTTAAACCTTAAATGAATGCTCCATAAAAAAAGATACATTTTAGAGAAAGGCCAAGTCAAAAGTACCTATAACCGGCGAGTATGTATGAAGATGCTCACGGAAGAAGCGAAAGAGGTATGTCTGGATCGTAGCATGTGGAAAGAAGTAGTCTCTGCCTACCCCAACGGGCAAAAGGCGTTATTTTATTTAACTTTTTTATTTTTTAATGCTGTAGACTGAGCTCACAGGCGTGAAATAAGAGGCATATGTCCAGCAGTGAACAATTATAGGCTGTTGATGATTTCAAATTCTATTACTAACCAGTCAAATCTGGACAAATGGACATTATCAATTTACACTAATTATGATAATGGAAAGTGATAAGGTAGCTAAATATATCATCACTATATCATCACTTACCAACAGGTGAGATAGTGGTCAAACGCTAGCCTATAACGTATAAAAAAAAAAAAAAAAAAAAAAATATATATATATATCTGTCTATAAATAACTTGTCTGACATCTTCACATTCAAAGCACGTATTATGTTTCATGTTTTGTGTTTGGTGATAATTTTTTTATAATGGTTGCTATGAAATAAAGTGTTCATCTATTTATGTTTATAGATATAGATGTCTCCAATATATAATATAACATACAATTAATTCTTTAACTGTAAATGTTTCTTAAAATGGATCTAATTGATTATCTTAACTAATTTTATAAAGAGGAAAGATTTCATTATTTGTTTGTTACGATTTAACTAAAAAACTACTGGACCTATTTCAAAAATTCTTTCGCCAATGGAAAGCTACATTAACAGCGAGTAACATAGGCTTTATTTTATCCCCGTATTCTAACGGGTACGGGAACTACACAGGTGAAACTGCGGTCTGCGAGTCACTACTAGTTTAGTAGTAACTATATGTAATCTGTGGTGCTAGTTTCAAATAAGGTAAAATGAAAGAAGCCAAATGACAATGATACCAATGTACTGGTGATAACAACAAGCACTTGTCTGGCCTCATCAATCACTGCTTCACAAACAACTGTTTATCTGCTATATAAAAACACTGAGAAAAATAAAACAAAGTTCTTACTGTTAGTGTCATTGTATTATGTTATTTATTGTTTGCTACAATCTACTAAGTTTATTTAAGTTGACTTTGAAGACCAAAGTTAATGTTATCTTATATATAAAAATTAATTGCTGTTCCTTAGTCTCGCTAAAACTCGAGAACGGCTGGGCTGATTTAACTGATTTTGGTTTTGAAATGTTTGTTGTAGTCCATAGAAGATTTAAACGGTTAGAAAATATGGAAAAATTGTGAGGAAGATAGTAAAAACAATGATTTCATTTTCCCATATAACCTACCTACTTTCCTGTCAAACATTTGACAATCGTCTCTTCGGTACGGTAGAGCAGACTCTGTTCCACTCTCAAATTGAAATTTGAAGCACGTATTAAATGAAGGGTTTTGAATCGACAACATAATATATCCACATTACTTGGATTATCGCATAGGTATTTACATTTTAATATTTTAAAGTTTTATGGTTGTCCCAGATTGTCATTGGTGAATCGTTCAGAAATGTTTCTCATTGTTTTTGTTTGTGTTTGTCATTGTATCGACATATTCGTCATTGTGGGTATTCGCTATTTGTGTATGAAAACCGATCCAAACAAAATAATATTAAATAATAAAGGGGGTCCTCATACAAGAAATGTGTTTTTTCAGGCTTTTTATGCTCGATCTTACATGAGTAACTAAGTAATTAAGGTTTATACTTATAGATTTGAGACGGGAATTTAACGTGACTTACGCGATGTCGATATAGCGATCGACATATGTTTCGGCCTCATCCGGAGGCCTGCTTCAAGGTTTGTACCTTTATAGTTAGGGACTCGAAGTTTACTCATGGTGTGTAATATTTTTATTATTACTTGTAATTAATGGCTGCTATTCGATAAAATAATAAAAATTACATCCTACAAATCACTATACAAAAAACACTTTTTTTCCGTCAAATTTTGTTTAATCGGAACCCTGCGTGTGCAGGTCCGACTCGCACTTGGACAGTTTATTTATATTCGCGGTACGAAGTTCGCCGGGTCAGCTAGTTATAGCATAAAACAAAATGTCTAGCATTTCAGTGTAATCTTGCTCACTTTGAGAAAGTCTCTCTAAAACATTGGTTGCTGTAATGTTGCGATTATTACCGCGCCCAATAATCCAGAGTTTGGCGTGCCACGGTTTCTGTAATAGGCAGACGTCATCGCGTACCTTCAGGCGAGCGCCTTGCTTGTACTGCTTCAATTTAAAATAATATTGAGTGTTGCATTTGTATTTTAATTTTACACGCCTTTATCGCCTTTATTGTGAGTTTTCGGAAACGTATACTCCTTCTAACTAATTTGACGTAATATTTAGATAGATGATCTTCGTCTGGGAGCAGTTAGGTTGGCAGAGATTCTCGGCGATAGGAACGAGCTTTCTGGCGCGACTGCTTCGTGTGTATTTTTTTGTAACTCTGTAAATGAACCATATTTCTATTGCTTTTCAACCGACTTCCAAAAAGAAGGAGGTTCTCAATTCGTCTGTATATTTTTGTGTGTGTGTATGTTACGCGATTACTCCGTCAATTGTGAACCGATTCGAATGATTCTTTTTGTAATCGGTAGGGTACGTTTTCGAGGTGGTCCCATTGTAATTTCATTGAGATCTGATAAGTATCTCCAGATATATGATGATAAACGTATCAAACTTGCTACTGACATTGGCTCACGGGGCATTGAAGTCGGTTGTTTTAGTTTTTAAACTATCATACTTATCTTGCAACATAGACTACAAGCTATAAAAAAATATCAAACATGAAAGCCCCCTATATTTACTTATGACCTATTATATGTTATCTTATAATGTTGTTTACCTCTGGCTAGTGGCTAGTACACTCAATAAAACAAACACGAGCCTCAATGTATTACATTACACGATTTACCTGGATTAAAAGCTCATGTGATATAGACCAACAAGAAATGACGATATGGACACACCTGTGTTGTTCGCTTAATGTACTATTATTTTAATGGATTATTGACGATATCTTTATTTAGTAATTAAAGAAACATTTTTTTAATAAACATACACTATGTGACCTAAGTCTATTATTGCCATCGTTTAAAGATTAACAGTAAATTGTACCGATTTTTAGTGGTCCCCTCAACTATTGAGTGGTAATTAGCAAATTTATATTTAAACTTCAAACCGCGAGTGAACAGCTAACTAATAAGTACGCGTGCTACATCGTCGACCGCACCGTCTCTTACCATCAGGTGAGGATAGTGGTCAAACTCTTGCCCATCTGCCTTTAAAACAAAAATAAACTGGCCAAGTGCAAGTCGTACTCGCACTCGTAGGGTTCCGTAACACAGTTAAGTATTCCATAGCTATGATTTTTCGCAACTACAAATTAACTTTGTTTTTCATAGTGTTTGTATGGAAAACAAAGTTATCTTTGGGGTCGCCATATCTCTTAATCTGTTGACTGTATCTCGTTCAAACCAATTTTCGTTGTTAGTTTTTATTGAGATCTACAGCATATATTTTTTTTAGATTTTTCACTCTCATCTTTAAAAGTTAGAGGGGGGGGGACACACATTTTACCACTTTAGACGCGCCTATCTTTCAAATGATTGACTTTGAGAAAAAATGATTTTAGGAACCGTAATGTCATTTTTGAAGACCTATCCATAGACACCCCACGTTTGAAGAAAAAAAAATTTTTTTTTCAGTCCCATGTATGGGATGCCCCCCCTTAAACTATTATATTTTTTATTTTTGTGTAAAAATCGGAAAGTGGTTCACAGAATACATCTACCTACCAAGTTTCAATTCTGTAGTCTTAACAGTTTCGGAATAAAATGGCTGTGACATACGGACGGACAGATAGACAGACATGACGAATCTATAAGGGTTCCGTTTTTTGCCATTCGGCTACGGAACCCTAAAAAACTTGCGCATAACTCTTAATATGAACTATGACATACACCAACCAATACTTACAACGAAACTAAATATGTAACTGACAACAATGAACTAAATCCGAACCGCAATTTATCCGCAACCGATCATCATTCCGCATTCAAAAAATAAAATAATCACCCTGTTATATCTGGACCTCCTCTCGTACGAACTTCCGAACTCCATGGCAGCAAGACCGACCTACACCGCACTACCGCTCACTATTTGAACTTGGCACATTTACTAAACAACCGGTTACTAAGAACTAAGACTGTAGGTTCAAGAAATACACCTGGAATGGTGTATTGATCCCGACGTGTTCGGTGGCGGAATTCGCGAGATATGAGCGGCGTATAGCGGTTTTCCCCGCGCCTGGCTCGCCGTGGTACGAGAATGGCCATTTGAATATTTGGGTGCTATTATTTATGTGTACTGATGGATATAGGTCAGGTTTTATTATGTTGCCTGATACAGTCTACTATAGTTTACGATGAAGGCAATTTGATGGTTTAATTGAATTCAATGTTGTTATTATCGGGATTTTAAAAACGTATAGAGCTGTGTGCTACCGGAAAGTAAGGTTATGGCGGCAGATTTTTACCTTGAAGGCGGTAAGCTACTTTTTGGTAGCTAGTCAGGCGAAACATCGATATAATTTGCTTCTATACTACCTTTGGAAATACTGCTAGTTACATTTTATTTTACAAGCTTGTATTAAACATGCCGTGCTCAGCACCGTATGTTTGTATGGGCACAGAATGAATAGTAGAAAAGTAGTATTAGTCAAATCTTGAAAATTAAGTACATCAGAAAGGGGTTTTGGCGGGCACATGAAAAAGTGTATTTTTCATTGTATTTTTTCCTAAAACTTGTGTTCTTCCGTGAGTTAATGTGTAATAAATGTGGATTATTAACCATTAAGTGCCGGTGAATGTGTGCGAGTGTAGGGAAACAGCACAATGTAGAAAAACGTGCTATTTACGTTCTCACCAAAATTCCATTGAACATTTTCAGTAAAGTCCATATTTTTACTGAGGGTATGACGTGGACTAGTGGACTTTGACTCTTCAACTTGACCAGAATTGTGACTTTGACCCATCTTTACGACTTGAATTCTCAAGAACTTGAAGAATTTTAATACTTGACACTTCCTGACGTCTGATGGGATACAAATTGGGCATGGCTGTGCATGTTCGGTGGCAATGTAATATTATGGTACGACGGAGCTGACTCGGTGATGGAGCCGGACTGTAGGGACAAGAACTACGTAACGGCAAATTTTAGGACTGTCGAATTTGGGCGAGTACGTATTGTAGAAACTATTATATAATCTGTGGTATTGTTATCATTAGTACTTTTCATTAGTCAAGTCAAAAGTCAAAGCATTTATTCAGTATATGGGCAAATTAAAAATCTGCACTTACACACGTCAAATAACATTAAATAGATAATATCAATAATAATCATCATTAATATCAATAATAATATCAATTATATATGATAAAATCTTTCCAAAAATCTAGTGCTTAAAATGAAGTTAATTTTTTTTAAACACCACCTTCTTAACACATACATAACCACTTGCTATCGGACATGACGCGCACTTTATGTGAAGTCGAATAATGTTAGTTTACTTGAACGGTATGATGTAATATAATGTAGAGGAACGTTCCCTTCAGGTGGGTATCCTGGACGCAGACATCTGCGGGCCGAGCCAGCCGCGCGTGCTGGGCGTGCGAGGAGAACAAGTGCACAACTCCGGCGCGGGCTGGTCGCCGGTCGTGAGTATCATGTCTACCGTACATACTAGCACTTCTCTACTACTACTCTCTCAGCTGACAGTAATGACCCAGTTACGCACATCATCCATCATTATCAGCCGGTATCAGTCCACTGGTGGACGTAGGCCTTTCTCAAGACACGCCACTGAACTCGATCTTCAGCGCTTTGTTTCTCGTCTTTGCCCACCAGTATCTGTTGAATTATATGTATTGTAATATATTGAATTACCAGTCATTCACGCACGAGACGTTCGAATTTTCCCAGCCACTAAGCTAGTCCAATCAAGGTGCAAAATTTGCGTCTAAACTGCGCTGTCTAATGGAAGTATTTTCAATTTGTCTTGCCATACTGGAAAACATTACTAGTAATACCAGTAGTCGTTCTTGGGTGGTGCTGTATGAGTTACGACTAGTAGTGGTAGACATGTCAGTTGTCAGCAATCGGTTCGCCGTGTTCCGACATAATAATGTACGGTGCCAGCCAATATAGAAAACTGGTTCGGACAGTTGCGTTTTACGAATTGTACTAAAATCAGTTGTCTAGCGCCTCGTCTCACTAGCGTCTTCCAATTTCAGATAAGCACGAGTCTATCTCAGACCGCATCTTCAGTTGTTATAGTTGCCAAGTGCTTGCCTGACCGACATAATAAAGAGAAGAACAATAAATCTCTCAATAGCTGGAAGCAATCGGTACCGGAAATAGCGCCACAGGCGCTGTACTGGTAGTAAAATACGTCCCAGTTATGACAACTAGTGACAACCTGGCTTTTTCCCCACATGTCACCAGTGGGTACAAACTTAGTGGGACAACTGGGAACATTCGGACGAAATGCAGGACAAATGACTTCAGTTATTTTCTGGGTAAGCGCGCACCGTCATCGATCGCATTATTAGTTAACATCAGGGCCCCCAGACAAAATCCAATGTATGTTTCCATTCATGCTAACGCAAGTCCAAAATGTATAGAATTACAAGAATCAAAGCATTTATTCAGTATGTAGGCAGTATTAATATACGCACATATACACGTCAAAATCATAATTCATAACCAATTATCAAGTAAACATAGCAACAGCAGAATTTTAACGCTTTGAATTAGAAAAAAAAATAAAAGTAATGAACCATTCAGCTGTCATCCAATCGTTTACGTCAGAATATTTAAAAAAATATTAAAGTAGGTTAAAACCAACCATACATGTAACTGTGTGTTTCAGTGCTTCAGACAATTTTTATATAAAAAAAAGTGAAATAGTGAAACACAACTTAAAGAAACGCATACCGATCATAGCACATATCATGATCCACATGGAACTGATAGTCCGTCTGTTACATTTATGTTTCCGCAATAAAGATGTCATTCCCATACATTTTGAAGTTGCATTAGCGTGAATGGAAACAGAAATTACATTATGTCTAGGGGGGCAGGTGAGATAGTGCTTTTCTGACCGGCTTTAAAAAAAGTTGTGTGTCTATATCATTTACATATTGACGTTTTGGTTCCAGTATGTGACAGACAACCTGAGCCTGATGTCCATCGGGTTCCTGCTCGCCTCTCCTGACGATGCGGTCATCTGGAGAGGACCCAAGAAAAATGGTACGAACTCAATTCCCTTGTTAAAATGATCGACGCAGTGGGCTTTTGTTTTTAGCATTATTTGTTTATGAATTTGAGCGATCATCGCTATGAAAAGAGATGCAAATATACAACAGTCTAGCTAGCTGCATCTGCTTATATCAGTTAGACGTTTGCGATGACAGGTCGCATCGATATCAATGTAGGTAGACACTCCCACCCCTGGGTCGGATTCATTTCAATAATTTGGCTTAATTCTCAGGAAAGCCAAAGCCGAACTCACGGCCTCTCGATCGCCAGTCTGACACCTTATCCATTGGGCTATTGCCGCTAAGATTTTGGTAGTTTATCCACTTAATTTCAAGTAAACTTTTGAATATAATTCGGCGATAAGTGATGTACGATCTATGTTGCTGACATACTCGGTGTACATTTTTCTTTAATTCGTCAATCGATATTTTTTAGCACCTCAATCCAACCCTGTCACTTAAATCCAAAGCTGTCAGGAGTTAAATAAATGGTTGGGCGGAGTATGTTATTATGTATGTATTTATCAACCGACTTCCAAAAAGGAGGAGATTCTCAATTCGTCTGTATGTTGTTTCTTCTTTTTTGTATGTATGTTACGCGATTTCTTCGTCAATTGTGAACCGATTCAAATGATTCTTTTTTTAATTGGTAGAGTACATTTCCACAGTAGTCCCATTGTAATTTCATCGAGATCTGATAAGTATCTCCAGAGATATGACGATAAACGTTTCAAACTTGCTACTAGTTTTTAATCTATCTTAGTTATGTATATTTGTGTTTATGTATCTTCCACCGTAACGCCTGAATTATTCGTCCGTGACTGAGATTATACGGTCATTACGATCTGGATGACAGGACTGACAGCCTTTCTGCCGCAGTCAGGTCGAAGTTATCTGTAAGGCGGTACATTAATAGTTCACCAAGTAGGATGAAGGCGGTATGAATGTGGTGTTGTTCGCAGGCATGATCAAGCAGTTCCTGAGTGAGGTGGACTGGGGAGACCTGGACTATCTGCTCGTCGATACCCCGCCAGGTAACTCTTGAACGATCACTCTCTTTAGTATAGCTTCTTTCATATAAGTTAGCGTTTGACCACCATCTCACCTGGTGATTGATCATTGATCATTATAAGCATTGTATATTACAAAATAGATGTATCCTTGAGCCACCCAGTATGTCATACCAATTTGGGGGCCATGTCACCCACGTCCGTAGGAGAATACCCCGTTTCGTGAATCCCTACACGTGGTCCAGTGGTGCTAAAAAGGTGACTCGGTGGGAGGCTTATGCCGCGGCTCGTGACCACCCACCGGCCAAAGCCATGCCGCCAAGCGACTTAGTATTACGGCATGATGGCCGGTGTAGCCATAATGGGAGACGGGTCGAAACAGTAGCGCTACTGCTTAAGGACCGTTCTGACGCACATTGACGCTACTTCACTTTGGGAGACCAGTCGCGGAGGGTAGCGGGATCCGAGGCACGGTGCACCGCTGGCCGACCGCAGTTAGTAGGGGGCCCAAGTAGCGTGCCAGCCACACGCGAAAGGCTGCCCCACCAACTGACGAAAAATCCCGGGATGCGTCATGGTGCCGGTTGGCGACCGGACGAGAGGGCCCTATGGACATCCCCGGGGGGGCTCGGGCGTCCCCGTAGTCTCCAGACTGGTCCCCCTTCCAGTGTTGTGTCTCAGTGTTCATCACAGGTCAAGAGCAGAACGCCTCGTTTCACTGCCGTGCTTCTACCTATACACGATATACTATCGAGTCTATGAAATGGTACAAAGGAACAAGAAGATAGTTAAACAGCGGCTGCACGCCCTCTCGCTCAAAGTGCACCTCACTAATATCAGAGGCCTGCACTCAAATCTCCATGCAGTCCACCACCATCTCGAGACTGAAAAACCAGCTCTCTTGTTCCTCACGGAGACGCAGATACAATGTCCGTCTGACGTGGCGTATCTCACTTACCCCGGCTACACCTTGGAGCACAATCTTAAAGCTCGGTCAGGTGTGTGCGCGTACGCCCGGGACGACATCTGCTGTCTGCGTCTCCGTCATCTTGAAGACCCACGCTATTCCGTGCTTTGGATACTGGTGGACATAGAACTAGAGAAACTTCTCTACGCCTGTGTATACCGGTCGCACAGCGGAGACCAGGAGACAACCAGGCTCACAGATTACTTGAGTGAGGCGGTGGACGCCGCTCAACACAAATACCCCTCTGCCCAACTAGTGTTACTGGGGGACTTTAATGCCTACCACCAGGAGTGGCTTTTCCCACACCAGTGCACCGATCACGCTGGGAGAGAGACGCGAAAGCTAGCCTTAGCGTTAAATCTCACCCAGCTGGTACAAGAGGCAAAGCGGATTCCTGATGTTGACGGCCATACAGCCAATTGCTTGGACCTTCTGCTGACAACTGATCCAGACCGTTACTCAGTGTCGGTATCATCACCGTTAGGTAGCTCCGACCACTGTCTGGTGAAATCTGTATCTGTCTACTCCCCGCCCGACCCAACCCAAGAGGCACCCGGCGGGTGTGGCGATACAAGTCAGCAGATTGAGATGAGATGCGGTCGTTCTTTGCATCTTATCCTTGGCGGCCAGTCTGCTTCACTTCCGATGATCCTTCGATTTGCGCGGATGCTGTGACGGAGGTGCTGCGTCAAGGAATGGAGTACTATATTCCATATATATATCGTTCCGTATTCCGTATATATCTTGGCCTGGGTTGATGCTCGTAACCGCAAAGCCAGAGATCTGTCAGCGAAGAAGAAAGCGTTCAACAAGGCTGCCAAGTCCTGCAAGAAGGCTTTACGGAAGTCCCGATTTGACCACATAGGCCGGATTGGGGCCAAATTAGCTTCGTACCCAGTGGGTAGTAAAGCATTTTGGTCTCTGGCTAAGTTGGTCGAGTCGAACTTCTGTCGCCCCTCACTTCCTCCACTGCTGAAACCCGATGGGGCGCTGGCTCACACCGCCAAAGAGAAAGCAAATTTGTTGCTTGCTTCTCTGTTTGCGGAATCTTCGCGTCTAGACACTGCTGGTGAGAAACCTCCAAGTCTACCTGGATGTATGACACAAATGTCGGAAATCCACATCCGTCAGACTGAGGTTCGTAAAACACTGCAAAATCTAGACGTGAACAAAGCCAGCGGCCCGGATGGTATTCCAGCTATAGTCTTGAGGACCTGTGCGCCTGAACTTGCTCCTGTTTTGACACGCCTCTTTCGTCTCTCTATAACATCAGGTCAAGTGCCGAAATCATGGAAACTTGCCAACGTACAACCTGTGCCCAAAAAGGCAGTCGTGCTGACCCTACCAACTACAGGCCAATCTCAGTCACGTCCATACTCTGCAAGACTATGGAACGTGTGCTGAATAACCGGCTCCTGGCATACCTAGAAGCAAAAGACCTCCTAAGTGACCGACAATATGGATTTCGTCAAAATCGGTCCACTGGGGATCTGGGGAGCTCTTGCAGTCTCCCTTGATGTATCAAAAGCCTTCGACAGGGTTTGGCACGATAGTCTTATAAGCAAGCTTCCATCCTACAGACTGCCCACTGGTTTATGTGTCTGGATTTCGGATTTCCTGAGGGACCGGTCGATAAGAGTAGTCATTGATGGTTGATCTTCTGACCAAATGGCTATTAATGCCGGGTCCCTCAGGGATCAGTGCTCTCTGCAACTCTTTTCCTGCTGCATATTAACGATCTGCTAAAGGTATCTTTGGGTATGCAGACGATAGCACCGTTGTAGAGAGTTATATATCCAGTGCACGTACTAGTGTAGCACAAATTCAGTATTATAGGGAGGCAATGGTCGAGCGCTGGAACTTACAGGCTGTCTCCGAATGGGGCGATGCCAAGAGCCAGCTAAGTCCCAGGCGTGTTTATTCTCCGCCAAACGGAGTCCGTTCCAACTGACTCCTACTTTCCGGAATGTGTCCGTACCGATAACTGATCACCTTGAGCTTCTTGGAATCTCACTAACTAACACCCACACTCAACTTTGGCTCGTATATTGAGTCAAAAGCCCAATTGGCCTCAAAAAAGCTTGGTGTTTTGGCCAAGGTGAGACAATACTTCACACCAGGACAGCTGCTAAATTTGTATCAAGCTCAAGTCCGATCTTGTATGGAGTACTGTTCTCACCTCTGGGATGGGTCAGCCAAATACCAGCTGGAGGCGTTGGAAGTTATTGAAAGGAGAGCCAAGAAACTCATAAACGACAAAAATCTTGTAAGCAAAAGGTTCAGAGCCTAGAGCATCGCCGCAAAGTCGCCAGTTTATCGGTCTTTTATCGGATACATTTCGGGGAGTGTGCCTTCCAACTGCACGAATTAATTCCACCATCCCCCTTTTACCATCGTACTACCAAACGCACAGATATACGCCATCGATACATGGTTGATATTCCATTCTGTCGCACAAAGCGCTTTGCATCAACATTTATCATACGCACAGCAAAAGAATGGAATTCCCTCCGGGGGTCTTCAAATCGCGAGTGAACAGGTATCTTCTTGGCAAGCGTGCTACATCGTCGATCACATCTTCACTTAACATCAGGTGAGATAGTGGTCAAACGCTTGCTTATCTACAATAAAAAAAAAAAAAAAAAAACCAAAGATATATCAAATGATAAGGGTGCACTACCGGCCCGAAAGAGACCGACCTTGAACGGAGTTTGTCCCTTTCTTTTGTATGGACCACATGTAAATACTATACATGTAGTATAGTATGTACATATATAGGTAAGTTGTTAGACAAGGACACACTTCATCTAGTTTCTTTATGTTGAGGCCCTTTTGATGTACATAGCAATTACAACCATATGTTCAGAGCATACAGATTAAATTGTATTTGTCAAAACATCTGATGTGCCCGATCTTTATATCGTACATCCATGGGTAATACACACGTGAATACTTCACACCAGTGGTTCCCAATTAGATTTACTTGCGGCACCCCTTCAAAAATCTACTTCATCTTGCGTACCCCTTAAGCTACAAAATGTACCCCAGCGGTCTGCAGGCAAGCACACAACTGTACGGTCAAGAGACTACCGCACGTACCCCCTCAAGTTACTTTACGTACCCCCAGGGGTACGCGTACCATTAATTGGGAAACACTGGTCTACACCATCCATCATAAAGTATGTATGTGTGTGCAGGTACATCGGACGAGCACCTGTCCATAGTGCAGTACTTGGTGGGCACGGGACGCTGCGGGGCCGTCGTCGTCTCCACGCCACAGGAGGTAACTCACACTACACTCTGTTCCTGCTCTCATTTACTAATTACATTTACATCTCTCATATTCGGTAAGTAGGTCCTTATTACCCCCAAATGGGGCTTGTAGGTAACCAATTAGCGCTCTAGGGTAATAATGTAGCTAGAAAAGCCCTAAAGCGGTAAGTAATTAAAAAAAAACTCTTCACTCTGTCAAAAAGTTCGCGTACATCTAACCATCATACTGGCAATAGACATCATGCATTCAGCCCAATGACAAAAGAGGTCGCTTCGCTATTCAGCCTTGTCTTCGTATGAGTATAATAGTCATCAATTTTAAATATCGAACGGCGAAGATCAATTTCGTTCTTGAAAAAATAATGAAAAAAGGCGGGAATAGAAAACTTTTACTTTAAATATTGTTTTTTTTGGATTTTTTTTATAATTACGTGCTAATTAGGAAAAAAACATGAGTTCTGCAAGTGATGAAGTATTTCTTCATCACCTTCTTCTTCTCAGCTGCACTCCCGATTCAATGAAAATGGAAGCTGAAGCAGCAATTAACAATATTTTGGCTGAAAGTTTTAAAGAGAGATATTTGAAAACTTACGACGAGCTCATGAAGTGGCGAAAAGAAAAACGAGTAAAGTCTTTATCTGAGACTTTATTCTTAACATACTTAAGTGAGCTATCAAAAAAGCTGCAGCCATCTAGTTTGTGGTGCATTTATTCAATGTTAAAAAAAACACCTGTCCCTAAAATTTGAAAATTGTTCTCATTTCACTATAAATTTTAACTAATAAAATGTTTTTTTCTTGTAATGCCAGTTTTTTTTACTTACCTCACAATCGAGATGTAAAGCAGAGTAGTTAGCTCGGGTGTAAGCATCAATTGCACCCTCGAACTATAGGCCCTCGCTGCGCTCATGCGCCTAAATATCTCGGGCTGCAATTGATGCCTTACAGCCCTTGGCTACTGATCTACTATTGTTTAAGTTATCAATAATATTCATAAATCGTTTTCGTATATATTGTATTGATAATATTTTTGATGATACCAGGTGTCGTTGCTGGACGTGCGCAAGGAGCTGCACTTCTGTGAGAAGGTGGCGCTGCCGGTGAGAGGGGTCGTCGAGAACATGGCGCTGTTCGTGTGTCCCAACTGTCAGGTAAGCTGGAGCCTCACGGGGAGCTGCACTTCTGTGAGAAGGTGGCGCTGCCGGTGAGAGGGGTCGTCGAGAACATGGCGCTGTTCGTGTGTCCCAACTGTCAGGTAAGCTGGAGCCTCACGGGGAGCTGCACTTCTGTGAGAAGGTGGCGCTGCCGGTGAGAGGGGTCGTCGAGAACATGGCGCTGTTCGTGTGTCCCAACTGTCAGGTAAGCTGGAGCCTCACGGGGAGCTGCACTTCTGTGAGAAGGTGGCGCTGCCGGTGAGAGGGGTCGTCGAGAACATGGCGCTGTTCGTGTGTCCCAACTGTCAGGTAAGCTGGAGCCTCACGGGGAGCTGCACTTCTGTGAGAAGGTGGCGCTGCCGGTGAGAGGGGTCGTCGAGAACATGGCGCTGTTCGTGTGTCCCAACTGTCAGGTAAGCTGGAGCCTCACGGGGAGCTGCACTTCTGTGAGAAGGTGGCGCTGCCGGTGAGAGGGGTCGTCGAGAACATGGCGCTGTTCGTGAGTCCCAACTGTCAGGTAAGCTGGAGCCTCACGGGGAGCTGCACTTCTGTGAGAAGGTGGCGCTGCCGGTGAGAGGGGTCGTCGAGAACATGGCGCTGTTCGTGTGTCCCAACTGTCAGGTAAGCTGGAGCCTCACGGGGAGCTGCACTTCTGTGAGAAGGTGGCGCTGCCGGTGAGAGGGGTCGTCGAGAACATGGCGCTGTTCGTGTGTCCCAACTGTCAGGTAAGCTGGAGCCTCACGGGGAGCTGCACTTCTGTGAGAAGGTGGCGCTGCCGGTGAGAGGGGTCGTCGAGAACATGGCGCTGTTCGTGTGTCCCAACTGTCAGGTAAGCTGGAGCCTCACGGGGAGCTGCACTTCTGTGAGAAGGTGGCGCTGCCGGTGAGAGGGGTCGTCGAGAACATGGCGCTGTTCGTGTGTCCCAACTGTCAGGTAAGCTGGAGCCTCACGGGGAGCTGCACTTCTGTGAGATGGTGGCGCTGCCGGTGAGAGGGGTCGTCGAGAACATGGCGCTGTTCGTGTGTCCCAACTGTCAGGTAAGCTGGAGCCTCACGGGGAGCTGCACTTCTGTGAGAAGGTGGCGCTGCCGGTGAGAGGGGTCGTCGAGAACATGGCGCTGTTCGTGTGTCCCAACTGTCAGGTAAGCTGGAGCCTCACGGGGAGCTGCACTTCTGTGAGAAGGTGGCGCTGCCGGTGAGAGGGGTCGTCGAGAACATGGCGCTGTTCGTGTGTCCCAACTGTCAGGTAAGCTGGAGCCTCACGGGGAGCTGCACTTCTGTGAGAAGGTGGCGCTGCCGGTGAGAGGGGTCGTCGAGAACATGGCGCTGTTCGTGTGTCCCAACTGTCAGGTAAGCTGGAGCCTCACGGGGAGCTGCACTTCTGTGAGAAGGTGGCGCTGCCGGTGAGAGGGGTCGTCGAGAACATGGCGCTGTTCGTGTGTCCCAACTGTCAGGTAAGCTGGAGCCTCACGGGGAGCTGCACTTCTGTGAGAAGGTGGCGCTGCCGGTGAGAGGGGTCGTCGAGAACATGGCGCTGTTCGTGTGTCCCAACTGTCAGGTAAGCTGGAGCCTCACGGGGAGCTGCACTTCTGTGAGAAGGTGGCGCTGCCGGTGAGAGGGGTCGTCGAGAACATGGCGCTGTTCGTGTGTCCCAACTGTCAGGTAAGCTGGAGCCTCACGGGGAGCTGCACTTCTGTGAGAAGGTGGCGCTGCCGGTGAGAGGGGTCGTCGAGAACATGGCGCTGTTCGTGTGTCCCAACTGTCAGGTAAGCTGGAGCCTCACGGGGAGCTGCACTTCTGTGAGAAGGTGGCGTTGCCACCTTCAACTGGTAATAAGTCGTCTCGCTGCTCGCTCGCTCGCATGCTTGTTACCTAAGATCATTGAAAAATGTATCACGACCAATATGCAGATTTTTTATTTGTTATAATTGTATGGCTACATGGCACTATGTATTTGTAAATCTATACCAACATCTATGCAACAATCTATTAAATCATTTAAACTGCGAGGGAGCAGGCAACTAGCTTTCATAATATTATCTGACTGTCGGTGAGACTGTAATCAATCTAGAGTATGTGCAAAAAGAGAACCGTCGTAGAAATTGACGTCGCATGATTTAATTAACTGTTTTGTTGCGTTGACAACATTGCTCTGTCATTGCCAGTACGACTGAAACTGTGTGATACTTGGTAGGTACCTACTCTTATCATTATCGTGTGCTGCTAGGTGGGTATGTTCCTTCTTTCCTAACCTTTGAATGTTAGTTCATTGTAACGCCACGACGGTTTGCTTTTTGCAGACTCTACCAGGAAGTTGTCCGCATCGTACATTTCATGTTAGACATAATTGTGAACTAGAGATGTAACGGATATCCGCCGGATAGTGAAAACAAAGCTGTTTTCACTATCCGGCCGGATACCGGATCGAACGAATTCAGTAACCAGCCAGATTCCGGATTGTAAATTAAAAAAAAACATAAAAACTCGGCTGCAATATTATTTTCTCTCGACCGACGTACTTTAAATGCCTCGTTACGCTCAGGATTCTACTCTAGAATCCTTCGCTTCACTCTGGATTCAAAATAGCGGCTTCGCAGAAACGTACCATATTGCACCCTTGTTATACATTCTACTATTTACACAAGGCAAATCATACAATAGGTTAAGACATTGTTTATTTTTATAATCGCACCCACAATTAATTAGTTTAGTACTCAAAACTAACAAGTAATAAATTGTGGTGAACTCGAACGCCCCTGAGTCGTTCCGATCTCCGCTCCCGTGTGATAACACCCGAACGCGCCCGAATATTTTCGATCTCGTTCACCGCGCCTATTTTCAAATCAAACTGTTCGCGTCATGTAACGTGATAATATCCGGTAGCCGGATATCCGGCGCTCCGGCCTCGTAGCTTGCCGAATATCCGGTATCCGGCCAAACCACTATACGTTTCATCTCTAATATGAAAGTGATGTTCCCCAGAGCCGCAGCGAGATCTTCCCAGCCACGACGGGCGGCGCGCGGCAGATGTGCTCCGACCTGGACGTGCCCTTCCTCGGCTCCCTGCCGCTGGACCCCGTGCTCACGCGGTGCTGCGACGAGGGACTCGACTTCCCTCACTCGCCGGCACGAGACGCTCTCCAGAACATTGTTAACAGTTAGTGGTTTTTTTATATTAAACCAGCTGACACCCGCGACTTCGTTCACGTACACCGAGAATTTAAAAAAATCAAAATCAAAATCATTTTTATTTGTAAGAATGTAGGTCATAACAGAGATATGCCAAGATGTTGAGCCAAAAAAGTTCCTTGTACATTCTTCGCCTTTAGGCAAACAAATATTAAAATACAATTGAAAAAATAAAAAATTAACCAATACAATTAAATAAATACATTCATTTTAGTTACTCAACTACCAAATCATAGATATAATCAAAGTAGCCAATGTTCATCCTCAGGCTATAAAGTAGCTCCTTGTTAAATGTCAGTAAGGTCGGATCGTTCGTGTAGGTATTGGTAATAGGATTTGGATTTGGAACAAACAGAGTAACAAACGTTTTTACAATATTAGTAAGGATACGCTAGCGATTCACCACTGTCTCATCTGTTGGTAAATGATGTTGCGGTCGAGGATGGTAGCACTAGGCCTAGAATGGGAACTGGTTCTCGAGAATAGCTGCCGAAACAGATGTTTGGCGACAAATTTTCTAATTTAAGGGTGGTAGCTGGCCAGGCGGACACTAGATGTCCTACCACTGTGCAAGGGTGGGGAGTTTCTTAACACGTTGCCTGCTGAAAACGCACACCTTGGGCCTTATTCAGTATGACCAATGAGATAACGCGTTCCTTAACGCGCCACGCTACGTTATTGAAAAGTTGTATTCTGTATGCCACACAATAGGTAAATTATACAAAACGCGCGCGTTACACGTCCTCATATGTCACGATATTTTGACAGCTCAAAACGCGCTCATTACCTTACCCTACTGCGTTTTAATTGGCATAGAGAATACCATAACGCGGAGATAACGTAACACGGCACGGTAAGACTTTAAAATGGTCATACTGAATAAGGCCCCAGGTGTTTTTCGTTTAACGATGTTTTTTTTTTCATCGGAAGGCCACTGTGAAAAGCGCACATAATTTTTTCTATAGATAAATGGATTGGTTCACGGCGGGGAATAAACTCCTGGGACCTCTGGCGTCAAAGCCGACCATTCACCCACTACACCATTGTTACCTTACCTCGACTATACTTAGTGCATAAGTGCAAAGTATGATGGGTGGTAAACATCGAAAGTGAAAATGCAATGGAAAGTGAATAAAATCATATTTAGCACGCACTGGAATAGTTGCACTCTGTGGACTGGACTAATGTCAGCTGTCCATCGCTTCATCATTCAGGGTGCACGTAATGGTACGGTTGGCAACCCTACATTAATAAGGGGAATTAAACATGTGTTTTAAGTGTGACGTTCGACGTCTAGATGAAAGCTGAATGGCTCAATACCTTTGTTTTTTTTTTGTAAATTCAAAGCGTTATGTTTCTGTTATATCTATATTTTTTGTTGAATATGATCTATTTAATGTTATTTGAAGTGTGTAAGTGCTAATTTTTAATTTGCCCATATACTGAATAAATGCTTTGACTTTGACATCTAAGTGCTGTCTTTTAATTCCAGCTAACACGATTCTATTCAAAACTGCATCTTCATTTTACATCAGGTGAGACGGCAATGGACTGATACCGGCTGATCATGATGATGGTGGTTTAGCTGCTGAACCGATCCTCCCTCTTCGAATTCTGCCTCCCATGACGGTACGAGGGGAACCGATAGGCGATCTGACGTATTTTTGTAGATCAATACTAATTTAAATACTACCAAACTTTATAAACATAATACATTTATGTTTAGAAAACAAGTAAACATTGTTTACTAATTCCTCATTTTTTCTTTTATTCCAGAAATCGTGACAGCCTGTGAAAACGCATCAAGTTGAATATATAAAGCGAAAAAATCTAAACGGCAAACAGTGAATGTATAATAATCTTTACACTTGCACAAAAATAATTATAAATAAGTGTACATTTTTCTTTTTATGTGTTAAGTTATAAAATTATTTCGTATTATGTACTTACACATAGAGTCTGTGCAAAAAGAGAACCGTCGTGTCCATTCTACGAACTAACATTCAAAGGTACGGAAAGAAGGTTAGGAAGGTACATACCTACCTACTACCACACGATAATGGTAAGAGTACCTACCAAATATCAAACATTCGGTGTCGGCGCCACCTGAGTGGCTAATCGTACTAGTAATGACAGCAGAGTTGTCAATACAACAAAAACAGTAAATAAAGACGACCGACGCGACCTCAATTTCTACGACGGTTCCATATTGCACAGACTCTTTACAATTTATAAGTTAAGTTATTAAGAATTATTATTGTTGTTGTATGAAAATATATATGATGAAAATTATGTAATATGGTTTTTATTTTAAGGGCGGCCATACACAGCCACCTAGCGAACTTTTTCCACACGATATTACCATAAGACTAGATAATAATACTACGTATATTACTGTTACGCTTTATTTTCCGCTGCCTTCTCCCCGCGCCTCGCACACCCAAAAGCTTCACTTCACAATTTCAATTCGATTCACAGCTCACATAACAGAACACTACTACTCTGCCGAGGCTCACATTTCCGCTACGCACAGCTTACATCTCCGCTGCGCATCTCACCGCTTTGGTGGAAATAGCCTGCCAGCTTTCCAGTACATCTCTCGTCTCCTCTCCTCTCCGCTTTGGAAACAGGACCTAACGCAGTGCTGCTCTATCAAATTACATAAAACGGTAGAAGCAGGCACCCGCGCCTCTGTAGCCTGCGTGTGCCCTTCGCTAATCCCTTCCCTATACGAAAAAATAAGAGCACACACACACTTTTTCACGTTCGCGCCAAAACTTCCCTAATTTTATAGATTTTTTTTAGTTTCAGTATAGCTCCACACTATTAGTATATTTAGCTAAGTCAAGTATTGAAATTCTTCAAGGTTTTGTGAATTAAAGTCATAAAAATGGGTCCAAGTCACATTTCAGATCAAGTTGAAGTCCAAGTTATACCCTCAGTAATAATGTGGACTTTACTGAAAATTTTCAGTGGAATTTTGTTGAGCGTTCTCAACAAACAGCATGTTTTTCAACATTGTGTTGTTTCCCTACACTCGCAGACATTCATCGGCACTAATTGGTTGATATTTTACATTAACTCGCGGAAGAACACAAATTTAGAAAAAAATACAATATTTAGTTAGTTAGTTTCTTAGTTTATGGCTTCTGTGGCTTGTTGTCACAATTTTGCCAATGTCCGTTCCACAGATTACTATATGTGGTCTATTCATGCTAGTTTCATAAAGCATGTGGAGAGTGTCTGTAAAATTAGAATATGGTCGGTGTTCTATGAGCACACACACTATTCCACGTTCCCGCCAAAACTCATTTTATAATTGTCACTTGTCTATGCCAGTTTTGTGGAATATCTTGACATTGACACATATAGTTACGATGACACTGACAGTTGACAACAATCAGTCAGATCAGCTGATCTTGAGGTGAGAAAAGGAAGAGAAATAATGCTTTTGCACGAAGTTACCGAATTTTGAATAAAAATATTAATCTAATACGTTTGCCCCCCTATTATAAGTATTATCTATTATTAGATACGAAAATATTAGCTATTATCATTTGGTGTGTGAAGTTTTACCAGCTTTCAACGAATGAATTGGGAGATTGCACAAGACCAAGAGTTTATTTCATGATAAGAATATTCGCGATCTTTTATCGATATGCCAGCCCATGGCCAGGATGCCGATGAGGACCAGCCCTGTCGAGCTTGTGCCGACTTCAAGACTTGGGCCAAGAGTCGGAGTAAGAGTAAACCTACGGAAGATAAACACGGCACGTCTAAAATGGTAAGAGGTTATGTAAATATTATATTTAAATTATTTTAAAGTAGGTTTGAGTTTACTATGTCCGACAAGATTGGACATATAGGACTTCCAAGTAAGGACACATATCCGATTAGCATATCCAGGATATCATATCTGTTGTATCATGCTGTATTTGATCTCATGCAGAGTGCACACTGGGCTGAATGTAACGAGAAACACAGACAACTACAAGAAATTCTACAAACACACGGCAATAAAAATAATTATAAAAATATGTACTATCAAGATAAAAAAAAAATCATCAGCCAATTTCGTTCCCCTGCTGGACACAGGCCTTTATTACGGCATGCCACTGAACTCGATCTTCAGCTATTCATTCCAACCCTTGCCAGCTCGCTGGCGTATATCATCTTATAACATCAAAATAAATAATATATGTATATTGGCTTAATTGGCAAAGCACCGGAACATGTTATTCCGGAGGTTGCGGGTTCAAGTCTCGTCGGTACGATGAAATTTTGGATTGTGTTTAACAATTTACAAAAATACAAAGTGTGAAACACTTCAAAGAAACATAATACATGTATGTTTCTTATTGTGATTAGAAGATATTTTACCATCACCTGAACAACAATTACTACCATCAGGTACCTGAACCAGAAGTACCTAAGGAGCGCCGTCACGACTGTCCTCTAGACAAAGAAGAGCTCGGCAGAACAACATGGGGGTTTCTGCACACCTTGGCCTCATATTACCCTAAGAAAGCAACCAGACAGGAAACAGAGCATATGAAAAATTTGTTGACAGCTGTAGCCGAATTCTATCCATGTGAACCCTGCTCACTTGACTTCCAAGAAGAGTAAGTTACTTTACATAGTAATGAAGTCTCTTAATTATTTAAGATAAAAAAAAGACTACAAATGTTGCGCTAGTATTTTTAGTAGCAAGTTTGAATTGTTTATCTTATTAAGTCTGGGTATCTCTGGAGATAAATCAATGAATGAATTTACAATGGGATCGACCATCTCAGGACTATACTCTTTCTATTAAAAATATAATTTTGAAAAAATAACCGGCCAAGTGTGTGTCAGGCCACGCGCAGTGTAGGGTTCCGTAGTAGCCCGTTATTCAATGCAAGTCTTTACCCGTTATACAAGCAATTAGGTACTTCGTCTTTGTCACTTTAAAGGATTTAATCTAAGGATTTTGTATTTGGTACAAAATTATCCAACACCCAAGTTCAACGACTATTACTGCTAAACTAGTAAAGTTATCTTAACCGCTGTAGTTTTCCTTTAAAGTCCATGAAATGCACTATTATCACGAATTTTTCCAGATATTTCAAGCCAGCAGTTTAGCTCTTAGAGGGGGGGGACGCCCTGGAACAAAAATTTGCACTTTATTTCGTAAATGGAGCATTCAATCGAAAAATGGTATTGCTAACCCTGAAGTCATTTTAAAAGACCTATTCAACGATACCCCAAACGATGGGTTAGACGACGAAAAAAAATTCGTCCTCAGTTCTCATGTAGGGAAGCCACCCTAAAAAAAAATATTTTTCAAATTTTTATTTCACCACTTTGTTGGCGTAATATAAATTAATGATAAATAAATATAAAGCTGTAATTTTATAGGAGTATGTGTATAAACACATACTCCTATAAAATTACAGCTTTCTAGTATTAACGGTCTCTTAGCAAAACCTCGGACAGACAGACAGACAGAAGGACATGACAAAACTATAAGGGTTCCTTGTCAGGACTACGGAAACCTAAAAAGGTACACCTACATAAAAAAAAAATCAAAATACAAACTGAGAACCTACTCCTTTTTGAAGTCGGTAAAAATCTAAAATGTAGCAAATGTGAAATGTCTGATTGTCTAACTTGTGTTATTATAATTTCAGTTTGAAAAAGAACCCACCGAGAACATGCTCAAGAGACGAGCTAGCAAAATGGTTGTGCGAGAGACACAACACCGTCAATATCAAACTGGACAAACCTACCTTCGACTGCAGCAAAGTTCACGAGAGATGGCGCTACGGATGGAAGGATGGTTCCTGTGATTAAGCAGTGTTTAATTTCACAGTTAAAATGTTGATACAATCACTAAATCTTACAAATACTTTTGATGTTGTACGAACTTTTAAAAAGAGAATTTTGTACAAGGTAAGTATTGAATTTCAAATAGTCGTGTAATTCACAATTGCAATTGTTAGATTTTTTTTGCATACTTTTTCATATCTATTTGAACTGGAAAAGTATGTTTATGTTTACCAAGACAGTGCAATTTCATGAATACAAAGTATAGTTCATTAAAGTTTGTAACGTCTATTAACACGTAAATATTTACCGGAAATTAACTCTGACCAGTTTTGGACAATCTTGAAGTTCTACGTATGGGAGGTTTCCATAGAAGTAGTTCAGCTGTTAAATAACAAACCTAAATATGTGTAACTCTCAGCATCACTTTAATAGTCAAAGTATAGTTTGTTTATGTTGTGAGTTCAGGGAACCTGAATCTTACCTGCAACATGGCAGATATCAGTGTTTGTTTATGTTGTGAGTTCAGGGCACCTGAATCTTACTGCAACATGGCAGATATCAGTGTTTGTTTATGTTGTGAGTTCAGGGCACCTGAATCTTACTGCAACATGGCAGATATCAGTGTTTGTTTATGTTGTGAGTTCAGGGCACCTGAATCTTACCTGCAACATGGCAGATATCAGTGTTTGTTTATGTTGTGAGTTCAGGGCACCTGAATCTTACTGCAACATGGCAGATATCAGTGTTTGTTTATGTTGTGAGTTCAGGGAACCTGAATCTTACCTGCAACATGGCAGATATCAGTGTTTGTTTATGTTGTGAGTTCAGGGAACCTGAATCTTACCTGCAACATGGCAGATATCAGTGTTTGTTTATGTTGTGAGTTCAGGGCACCTGAATCTTACCTGCAACATGGCAGATATCAGTGTTTGTTTATGTTGTGAGTTCAGGGCACCTGAATCTTACTGCAACATGGCAGATATCAGTGTTTGTTTATGTTGTGAGTTCAGGGAACCTGAATCTTACCTGCAACATGGCAGATATCAGTGTTTGTTTATGTTGTGAGTTCAGGGCACCTGAATCTTACCTGCAACATGGCAGATATCAGTGTTTGTTTATGTTGTGAGTTCAGGGCACCTGAATCTTACTGCAACATGGCAGATATCAGTGTTTTCGAACAATTTATTATACTTTCTAAAATAGATTATGCTAAAAATCTACTTACATCACATTCTTTTTATTTTACTGCTTAAGATTTTATTCAATGGGTTAACTTAAGTTTGAACACATCAAAGTTTGTTCCAACATTTTAACTATGAAACGAGTTTAGCAATTTGAACTTTAGTAGTTTGTATTACAGTGAAATGTTGTCTGTTTTATTTCATAACATGGTATAGAAGCGAATATGTGATTTCTTTAGTGCAAATGTGCATTTATAGTTTTGTACAATTGTGTATAGATATATTAAATTTTGTTACCTATAATAAATGGTGCTCTATTGAGTTTATATTACAATTTTTTGTGTAAATATATTGTCTGTACCCTTAGTAAGAGTTTTCATACCAAACTCGATATTGTATATCGAACAAATTGTGTATAAATAAACTGGCCAAGTGCAAGTCGGACTCGCGCTCGTAGGGTTCCGTACCACACTACAGTATTTTATAAGATCGAGCAAAAAATACTACTATCATTTTTCGCCAGCAACAACTAATAATTAATAAACATTTTATTTCTTATAACGCCATCTAACGTCTAACTAAGGTGTTAGGGATAGACATTTCAATATAACGCCATCTATGGGACGTTTATCTAACTAAGCGTTCATAGATGGCGTAAAATGCCGAAAAAAACGATTCTTGTATGGGGACCCTCTATTATTTCTAACTTTATTCTGTTTTTAGTATTTGTTGTTATAGCGGCAACAGAAATACGTCATCTGTGAAAATTTCAACTGACTATCACGGTTCATGAGATACAGCTTGGTGACAGACGGACAGACAGACAGACAGACGGACAGCGGAGTCTTAGTAATAGGGTCCCGTTTTACCCTTTGGGTACGGAACCCTAAAAACAGTACAGCGCCTCTAGTGGTTACAACACTTCACTAAATTTAGACCAAAAGAAAACTATGTGAGATATGTCAAAAGCGTTTACGATGAAAACTCACAGGGTACTGAAGCGATAGACCTAAGATAAATGTTAGAGGAAGTAGCAAGTGAGTGTAATAAGCAATACACAACTTTGAACTTAACTTCTCAGGGTAAAGGGGGATCTTCACTATACCTTGTCAAATTTAGGATGATATTAGATATAGATTTATATAGCTTACGCTCATGAAGTTTCGTATTTATTTTCGGTAAATTGTACTTTAGTTAATGCAGTGCACTACATTGATGGGTACCGCCCCTTTAGCGAATTGCCACGCATTAGGTACTACTACAAACTAACGAAAAGTTTTGAAAAAAAAATTGAACTGACAAAAATGCACATAATCCGAATCGTACAACTACCTTTTTAAGAAAAAACGCGGATGCGAGGGATTTGAAAAATAGGTATTTTAAAGAAACTATTGCCGTCGTGCAGTACCCGGACAATGAGAGCATGAGTTCTCTTGTAGATGATAAGGGTATGAGAGCCCCCTTTCATATGTCTGATCAATTCAAAATTCGGTATCCTGTTATTTCAATGATATTATAAGAACACGGTAACCTCGACCTGATGCTGGGCATCTCCTGGAATCTGCAGAGTACTCAACTCTTCACCGACTTACAGCAGAAATGTCGTGACTTTGGAACGGTCTCAAGGAACAATAGATAGAATAATTCGGGGCTGGTTTTAAATTTAAAATGATAGAGTCTGTGCAAAAAGAGAACCGTCGTGGCGTTACGATGAACTAACTTCAAATGTAAGGAAGGAAGGTACATTCGTACCTAGTACACACGATAATGATTAGAGTAGGACCTACCAAGTACATTATTAGTTTTTCCAATAATGTCTTGTGTTGTCAATGCAACAAAAACGGTAAATTAAAAAGACCGACGCGACCTCAATTTCTATGACGGTTCTCTTTTTGCACAGACTATAAATACTATAATATTGAATTAAGAGACCAAAATCGATTCAAAGTGTTTATTATAAATGCACTGTAAAATCACAATATAAGCAGATAACAATACAAATACCTGCAATCGATTCTTTCAATCGTTATAAAAGTTACATCAGTCCATAATAAGCTAGCAATTTGCTTATTTAGGCTCAATGCCCACTGAATTGGCAGCGACGCGACGATCGTTTTCAAGAGTTTCTATATCTTGTAACTCATCGCGTCGCGTCGCGTCGCGTCAAGCCTTAAATCGTGACATGATTGAAGCCCAGACTAACCTACCGGTTTCTATATTCAATGGATCTATCGACTACAGATTGAATGTTATAAAATTAGTAATTTATGAATTCATACTCATAATAGATCACAGGAGGCGGCTTTAGTTGTTCAACTAACTAGGGATGTCTGATTCTTATTCGATAATTTTCTATCGATTCAATCGCGTTTCATTAATCAATCAAATAGCTTAATTCTATTGTTTAATATCGCTCTCTAACGTCAGCTTAAAAGTGCTTAGAATCGAAATAAAAGTGCATCCCTAAGTGATTGAATTTAAATCGCCTCGTGTGAACCTGGTGGTTACCAAGATGAACTCAAGTTATAATAAATACGAAATGTTCGAATATGTTTGTTTTAAAATTATCGTGAATTTGTAACATTATTAATGTTCTGAACCGACTGTAATTCACGTACCTTAAGTAGAATTTTCTCGACCTAGGTCGAGCGAGTCAGTCGCTCTTCCTCGGGAAAGAGGTCACGCGGTGAGATCGCGATATTCGATTCTCACCCTCAAGTAATTGACGGAGTTATCGCGTAAAATACAAAAAAGAAACACAAGACGGATCGAGAACCTCCTCCTTTTTGGAAGTCGGTTAAAAATAACATTACAAATACTAGGAACACAGCGTGCCAGCCAGCGCTCAGTTCATTAATATGTATAACATTACAAATACTAGGAACACAGCATGCCAGCCAGCGCTCAGTTCATTAATATGTATAACATTACAAATACTAGGAACACAGCATGCCAGCCAGCGCTCAGTTCATTAATATGTATAACATTACAAATACTAGGATCACAGCATGCCAGCCAGCGCTCAGTTCATTAATATGTATAACATTACAAATACTAGGAACACAGCATGCCAGCCAGCGCTCAGTTCATTAATATGTATAACATTACAAATACTAGGAACACAGCATGCCAGCCAGCGCTCAGTTCATTAATATGTATAACATTACAAATACTAGGAACACAGCATGCCAGCCAGCGCTCAGTTCATTAATATGTATAACATTACAAATACTAGGAACACAGCATGCCAGCCAGCGCTCAGTTCATTAATATGTATAACATTACAAATACTAGGAACACAGCATGCCAGCCAGCGCTCAGTTCATTAATATGTATAACATTACAAATACTAGGAACACAGCGTGCCAGCCAGCGCTCAGTTCATTAATATGTATAACATTACAAATACTAGGAACACAGCATACCAGCCAGCGCTCAGTTCATTAATATGTATAACATTACAAATACTAGGAACACAGCATGCCAGCCAGCGCTCAGTTCATTAATATGTATAACATTACAAATACTAGGAACACAGCATGCCAGCCAGCGCTCAGTTCATTAATATGTATAACATTACAAATACTAGGAACACAGCATGCCAGCCAGCGCTCAGTTCATTAATATGTATAACATTACAAATACTAGGAACACAGCGTGCCAGCCAGCGCTCAGTTCATTAATATGTATAACATTACAAATACTAGGAACACAGCATACCAGCCAGCGCTCAGTTCATTAATATGTATAACATTACAAATACTAGGAACACAGCGTGCCAGCCAGCGCTCAGTCCATTAATATGTATAACATTACAAATACTAGGAACACAGCGTGCCAGCCAGCGCTCAGTTCATTAATATGTATAACATTACAAATACTAGGAACACAGCGTGCCAGCCAGCGCTCAGTTCATTAATATGTATAACATTACAAATACTAGGAACACAGCATGCCAGCCAGCGCTCAGTTCATTAATATGTATAACATTACAAATACTAGGAAAACAGCGTGCCAGCCAGCGCTCAGTTCATTAATATGTATAACATTACAAATACTAGGAAAACAGCGTGCCAGCCAGCGCTCAGTTCATTAATATGTATAACATTACAAATACTAGGAACACAGCGTGCCAGCCAGCGCTCAGTTCATTAATATGTATAACATTACAAATACTAGGAACACAGCGTGCCAGCCAGCGCTCAGTTCATTAATATGTATAACATTACAAATACTAGGAACACAGCGTGCCAGCCAGCGCTCAGTTCATTAATATGTATAACATTACAAATACTAGGAACACAGCGTGCCAGCCAGCGCTCAGTTCATTAATATGTATAACAGTTGACTTCTTATACAATATGAAATCTTAACAATAAGCAGTTTTGGTAAAGGTAAAATAAGACGAGTTTTAAATCAATTGAAAACAATCGAGAGTCAGACCGTTCTAGGCCTCGCATGTTCACGCACTTCGAGCGCACATCGCTTACACCAGACGAGATAGTGGGCAAACGCTAGTCTATAAGATATTAAAACAAATAATTTGTTGAGTTCTTATGTATATTTATTCTTAATTGAAATAAGTTTGAGACAAAATTATAATCATAGTTGAAAATAACAATTGATGAAAATCGTAAAAAAATAAATTTTGCATTACATTTTGCAATTTGCAAAGTGTTTTGCTCTACAGTTAACGCAAAAATTGGCAAGACATAAACTAACTATGTCATGAAATTAACAGATGACTATAACTTTAATATCATACGCCTTTTATTCAATTTAAAAAAATGCATTTTAAACGTGATAATGTCTTATAAATTTATGAACGCCGGCTGCACGCACGAAAAAGTGTCACATTCTGCGTGCAAGCGAGAGCGCGGAACAAACGATAGAGAGGCACGATCGTATATGACGTTATCACGTAAAATTATCGTCCGTAAACCGACATTAAAGAAAACAAATTTTAAAATGAAAATTGAAAATAAAATTCAATCAAATAATTAATGTGCTAACAATAGCAAACACCTGAAACTTACAATAGTAAACAGCTAGAGGATAATAGACCTTATAAACCGTAGCACAGAGCACACAGTCTGTTACGTCCCGTCGGAACACTACTTAGCCTGCTCTCATAAAAACTCCATTTCTCTCTCGATCCCGACGAATTTAAGCTGCTCAGTCGGTCCGTATCTGTAAAATAAAGAAATATTATCCAGTTATATTGCAATTTAGAGGTAGCTCTTTATTTATATCTTATAGGCTAGCGTTTGACCACTATCTCGCTTGGTGGTAAGCGATGATGTGGTCGAAGATGGTGATTACGCTAGGTCTAGAATACTTTGAAATGTACTCTCAAATGCTGTGTGCTGCCAGAACACCGTAAGGTTATGGCGGCATATTTTCTCCTTGATGGTGGTACGCTACTTTTTGATAGCAAATCAGGTGGAACATCGATATAACATGCTCCTTCCACCTGTGGAGAAACACCTGTGTTAGGGTTTGATCCGACGACCTCTCGCTTAGAAGTCAAACCACCTATACTATATATATATATATATATATACTTTACGCCAACTTTGATAAGATGTACTGAATCTACTTTCAAGAGGTCCGGTGTAAGTAACATAAGTATGTACCTCTTTTTTCTACATAGAACTGGGTAGCACTTGACCACTATCTCACCTGATGTTAACTGATGATGCGATCGATGACGGTTACCCAGAGGATATTATTATATAGATATAACTTATTTTTTTTGTTTTTTCGCGGATAAATTTGTCGTTTATGAACCGATTGTGATGATTATTTTTTGTTTGAAAGGAGATATCCCTTTTGTAGTACCATAGTAATTTTATCAAGACCTGATAAGTTAGGTTATTTTAGTTTTTAGGGTTCCGTACCCAAAGGGTAAAACGGGACCCTATTACTAAAACTTCACTGTCCGTCTGTCACCAGGCTGTATCTCATGAACCGTGATAGTTAGACGGTTGAAATGTTCACAGATGATGTATTTCTGTTGCCGCTATAACAACAAATACTAAAGACAATAAAATTCAAAATAATAGAGGGAACGTGTTTTTTTTCGGCATTTCACGCCATCTATGAACGCTTAGTTAGGTTAACGTCCCATAGATGGGGTTATATTGAAATGTCGATCCCTAAAACCTTTGTTAGACGTTAGATGGCGTTATAAGAAATAAAATGTTTATTAATTATTATTTTTTGCTGGCGAAAAATGATAGTGGTATTTTTTGCTCGATCTTATAAAATACTGTAGTGTGGTACGGAACCCTACTAGTGCGAGTCCGACTTGCACTTGGCCAGTTTATTTAAACGATCTTATTTATATTTCGGGTCTTACACGCCCGGTCTCTCGGAGGGCATCGATGGAGCCGAAGCCAACATCAAGCAGCCCTTAACAATGTTATCTTAGGTACTATTATCTGTGGATGGATGGATTATGTGAAACTATATCATAAAAAGATAGTACATTATATCATGATGACTATTGGTTGAGCTGATTAATGTAGGATTACTGGTCTATGGGATAAGGTACAGCACCCGTTAATTATGCCTCATTTCAAAATGTTAAGACGGGCGGTGACTCGCTTTACACTGAACGGCCCCCCATAAAGTCGGAGCATTACGTCGGCGCCGAGGGCCAACATTGACGTGGATAGCTGAGGGTGTCGAGAGGTATGTTACCTGTAATCGAAGAAGAGCTCCTCCCCCGGCTGGATGGCACGCTTGGCGAAGATGCCGATGCGGTGGTCTCCGTTCACCATCATCACCTTGGCGTAGCAGTTCGGGTTGATGGAGTGGTTTGCGAACCTGATCTTGTTGCCCTTGCGCGTCGCGTCCACCACGAAATCTGACACAAGATAACTTTTATTTACTACCAGTCTTTATAAGGCTTCCATTACACGATAGGTTTTGCTGTCAGTTTGCTGGCAGTCACGACTGTGACGATGGATAACTGATCGCCTATGGTCTGACTGACCGATATTTACATACTTTGATTTGCTGCATGAGCAACAATCAGTCATGACTGATGGTTTTGAATGACGGATTACCTGCCGTGTAATGGACGCCTGACAGGACACGCAGTTAGCTTGATGGCATTAAATGTCTGTTTATGAAACTCAAAGCATTCATTCAGTGCTAGCTGCGCCCCGCGGCTTTGCCCGCGTTTAGCACTTTAATTTTATTTATCTGTAGGTTTCAATTTTGTTTAATAACTCTATTTTATTTTTCTAAAATAAAAGCAGCCTAAGGTACTCCTTATAACATCAGCTATCTGCCAGTAAAGGTCCCGTTAAGATCGGTCCAGCCGTTTCAGACTAACAAAACATTTTTAAATTGTTTTTTTTTTATGTAAGTACCGTATAAACTTTCATATGCATTTAAGGAAAACTGTTAATTTGGAATAACAAACAGACACTTTAATTTTATTTATCTGTATGTATATGGGCAGATTAAAAGTCTGCACTCACACACATGAAATACTATTAAATAGATCATAGAATATTAAAAAGCATAACTTTTTTAGTGCTTTGAATTAAAAAAAGAAACTAAAATAATCAGACTGATTGAGTTTATAATTGGATAGTGTGGTAAAAACTGTTGTTAGTCTAGATGTGAGAAGATGTCGGAGCTGTTTTGGCCTGTAGAGTACACATAACACAGGAAGAAGATCACTGTTGCATGAACCATTTGCCAAACTAACACCATGATCAAATTGCACTGTAGATGAGATGTCACATTATAGATAAATACAAACAAAAGGCTTAAAGTAAATATGAACGACAAAATGATCAATTTCAGCATATTTGTTGTTTGATTAGATACGCAACGCTGGTTTACCAATTGACCCCAAAATTTCGGTCTATGGTCGTCGCCCATTTGTAGCTACAGCGGGTTAATTAAAATAATATGATAAAACATTAAAAAGTAAACGAATACTATCAAATTATTGTTTGAAAAATCTAGAGATGTAGAATATTTATATTAACTGTTGACAGCAGACTGGTTTGTATGTGTGGGTGTGGTGTTGATGTGTATGGGCGATAAAGGAAACAACCGAGTACGTGGAACGCTGGTTTATTACTGGCTTGCTATTGGCGGGTTACCCGCGGTGTCAGCGGCGCATGCAATGCGACCGACAATACAGATATAGATACATATCATTCCTCCACACATAATGTTTGGCACCTGGTGACAAAACATATAGCTATAAAAAACAACTAATACTTATAAGAGGAAATATAATAATATAATGTAATAACACATTTAAAATAACTATTCATACCCTACCTACTGAATTCAATAAATTATTTCTTAACATTCAAAAATATTTCCTATGATCTACCTTCTCACGGATGCGTTTTGAGCGCAGCTAGCTATGGGAGCGCGGGAAAAATAATCAGCTACCTGGTTTTTATCGCTAGAAACGTACTGTACTACGTAGTTATAGGCTGATAAAATAATAGCATATCTTTGTAGCCGCAGAGCGGTAGTGCACGGTATACCGGTTTTACTATTAAAAATCGATACTAAAGGGCGATGATCCGTTTTTAAAACGAATGGATCTTCGCGGCCGTACAAATATTGGTGGAAACGCTTCACACCGAAAATAATAGCCGCCGCCTCCTTCTGTATTTGACTATAATTTCGTTCGCTCGCGGACAGCGATCTCGAGGCGTACGCGAGCGGGCGCTCCCTGCCCGCGTCATCCTGTGTAGCGAGCACGGCGCCGAGGCCGGTAGGCCCCGCCACGGCTAGCACGAGCCGCGCGCCGGGCTCAAAGTGCGCGAGCACGCGCTCCGAGGCCAGCTCCCGGCGCACGGCCGCTACGCTACGCCGCTGCCGCTCGCCCCACTCCCACGGCGCGCCGCTACGCAGTAGCTCGTGTAGCGGACTTAGCACGACCGATGCATTCGGAATAAAACTTCTATAATAGTTAACTATGCCTAGAAACCGCTTGACCTCAGTTACGTTGGTCGGCTCCGGAGCCTCGATTATAGCCCGGACTTTATCCGGACTGGTGCTTATACCCGCTTTGCTGATCACATATCCTAAATACGTAACGCTCTCTTTGAAGAATTCACTTTTATTTTTTTCGAGGCGTAAACCGGCTTCACTTAGTCTTGATAACACTTCGCCTAGCCGCTTAATATGAACGGTTCCATTAGAAGCGGTTATGCAAATATCGTTGTCTTTTAATATGGGAACAATAGGAGTCGCATATTCCGAGTAGTTTACAGGCACTAAAATTCCTAAATGTACTAACCTATCCAACTCTTTTTCGACTTTATCCTTTAGGGCAAAGGGTACAGTGCGTGGTTTGAAAAACTTTGGAACAACATTATCTTTAAGTTGCAACTTTACTTTGAATTTATTAAAAGCACCAAGTTCATCACGCCATAAATTAGAGTATTTATTTAAAATATCTTGCAATTCTGAGTCATCGCTTATGATATTTATTCCAGACGTTATCATGAATTTAAAGGCGGACATAAAATCTCTTCCTAATAAAGGCGGCCCTCCATTTCTAACAACAAAAATCTTGATCTTTTACTATTGTTATATTTTGCTTCTGCTATGAAAAAGCCCAAGGGTGTAATTTTATGTCCGTCATATAAAAACATTGTTACACAGCTATTTTGTAATTTATGGTTAGAAAATTTATCTTTATACAATGCCTCCGAAATTACACAGCTACCAGAGCCTGAATCTAATTCCATATTTACATTTTGATTACCTAATACGAGATCAATGTTTATAGGCTTATCAGTCACATACCTCAGATTAAAATTTTGACATTCCTCGCAAATTGATGTTTGCGCTTTTTCTTCAGACTGCTTATCGACATGGAACGCACGCTTTTCTTTCACACACTTTCTTTAGGTGACCTTTCTCACCACACTTCAAGCACTTATAGCCTTTGTAACGACACTTATCACTTGTATGATTTTTCATTCCGCATACTGAACACCGGCTCAACCCTGTAGCCGCTGCGGCCCCGTTCATGCTATATCGCCGTGCATCGCCGCGGGCCTGCTGACCTTGGAATTTCGCCCTAAATATCGGTTCCTCCTTGATAGGGCCCACTTCGTCCGTAGTAATCATGAGCTTCGCCTGCTTGGCGTACCCCGCCTGCTCAGCCAGCTCGACAGCCCGCGCCAGCGTCAACGTCGACGCGTTCTGCTCGAATAATTTGTCACGTTCTGGACCCGAGCCCATGCCGAGGACAAAACGATCCCTCAGATTCGTTTCCAGGGCGGCACCGAAGTCACAAAAACTTGCTAGACCCCTTAGTCGCGCCACCCAGTCTCCCACCGATTCGCCTGGGTTTATCGTCGCTCCAAAAAATTTCGCCTTGTCCGCAAATGAACACTGCCTCTGCTTGAAATGACCGTCGAGTAATTTCACCAGATCGTCGTAGGCAAGCGAATCCAACTCCTGCGGATACGCTAAGTTGCATAGCAGACGGTAGGTGTCATCCGTGAGATACGTCAGAAGAATGCCGCTTTTGTTTCCTTCCACCACATTGTTTATTTTAAAAAACTGAACTAATTTTCCGCGAAAAATTACCCATTCGCCTGTTTTATAATCAAAACTAGTTAAATTGCCGATATAAGACATTTTTTTTTTGTGTACGTGGGTACTTTGCACAACGTCGCCAGTGATGTGTATGGGCGATAAAGGAAACAACCGAGTACGTGGAACGCTGGTTTATTACTGGCTTGCTATTGGCGGGTTACCCGCGGTGTCAGTACCGCATGCAATGCGACCGACAATACAGATATAGATACATATCAGGTGTATTTAGTTGTTTTTAGTTTTCTACTTAAGTTTTGAAGTTATACTTCTTTTGGCGCTATAGAGAAAAATTATGAGAGTGAATTTTTACGATGCGCGCGCACACCTAAATTTAACATCGTGAAGTTAGTTCTAGGTGGTACGATGCGCGCGCACACCGACACCTAAATTTAACATCGTGAAGTTAGTTCTAGGTGGTACTATGCGCGCGCACACCGACACCGACACCTAAATTCTACACCGTGAAGTTAGTTCTAGGTGGCATGACAATGTTCAAGTTGTATATGTCATATTTAACGTCATATTTTTACGTTAATAAAACCTTATTTATTTAAATAAAATCTTTTTGATTAATTTTAATATTTATCGTTAATCACTACTGCATTTTAGTTTTTTTTTTCCATACGCCACAGAAGTATAACTTTATCACACTTATCAACAGAGCGCTGAGATTATGTGACCCACAACATGTAGACACGGAACTCGCGCATGTGAAGGCGGTGTTAGAGGCAAACGGATACAGCTGGAAGCAGAGTAATCGGATTGCGAACAACTCCACAAAGTGCCGAATAACATCGGTTGAGAGAGCAGCAACGTACCTACCATACGTCAAGGGGGTCACGGACAAAATCTGACACTTGTTACGCCGAAGATATAGCATCAAGACGATATTCCGCCCCCCCTCACGTGTCAGGCAATTGTTGCGCTCTCCAAAGGATAAGGATCCCCTAGGAGCTCCTGGGGTCTACGTCGTTCCTTGCGACTGTGGTGCAAGCTACGTAGGCGAGACCAGAAGAAACGTGTCCACAAGACTCAAAGAACACATTGCTTCCATGAAGAACGTGGACAGCGGTAGCTCGGCGGTTACAGAGCACGCTCTCACATCTGGGACGACGCACTACATCAGATTTGACAAGGCACGGATTTTGGCGCGTGAAAAGTACTTTGTACCCCGCAAAATCCGAGAAGCCATTGAGATCAGTCGTCGTCGTAACTTCAACAGAGACAGAGGGTGGTACCTGTCAAATACGTGGAAAACCGTTCTTCATGGAAAGCACGTCACCAGTGGCAACAGTGAGGAGGACACCGTGAGTTCCGTCTGCCGGTTGGATGAGGTCTCGTCTGAAGTAAACAGCAGTGATGAAGACGAAGCCCTCCAACCTAATCCCGCGCCTCCACTATGTACACCGCATCATTACCCCCCACCAACACCACCACCGCCGCCGCCGCCGCCCGCTCCGTCCGCCCGCGCTGCACGAGCAGCGGCCCGCAGTGCGAGGTGCGACACGTCGACGAGCGCCCCGCACTCAAGATCCTGAAGAAGGCCTCCGGATGAGGCCGAAACATATGTCGATCGCTATATCGACATCGCGTAAGTCACGTTAAATTCCCGTTTTTAAATCTAGAAGTATAACTTCTAACGCGTGTACATAAGTACACACACGTTTTTTTTTTCAAGGTCGTTTCGTATGTTTTTTTTGTCCTACAATAAGTAATACTTTTAAGCGATAATTAAATGATTCTATGACAAGATAGATGCCTGTAAGGACTTCGAGAAATCCCTCTCCTTAGCTAGGTGGAAAGATAGTGCTCACTGGCTTTTAATAAGAGATGCGCTGGTGCAGTGTAATCTGACGACAGTGTAAAGGAACATACCGTTATTGAGATTGAAGAGGAAGGAGCACATGTACTTGTCGTAGACCTTCCCGCGGCGGTCGGCCTCGTCCTGCGAGATGATCTCCCCGCAGTACTCCGAGATGAACTCGTTCTTGTGTGCCGCCTCCTTCAGGAATATGCCCCACCCGGCCACGTCGCTCGGGGCTAGCAGCAGGTGTTTGTGGAGACCTCTGTGGACAGAATACAAGCCATTATTACCAAGGAACTGCCATGCTTCTTGTTATTGTTCTTAGTCATTGTACAATTAAAAATTAAATTAAAAGACACAGGGCAAGTTACACAGGATCGTGATAGCTCTGATAAGAACTAATCTGACAGATCTTTGACAGCTTTTGTATGGCGTCATCTGTCAGAAGTATATGTGAAACTATATCAGGAACCGGTGAAAAGAACTTAGAAATGTTGTGACCAAACTCTAGTCTTTTCTTTTCGGACATCGCTATATTTGAGAGCCAGACCCCATTCTAGCCTAGCGTGCTCCCAATCCCATCCTCGACCGCATCGTCAATTAACAGCCCCCCTTGATAAAATCCAATTTCTGTTTCCATTTACGCTAACGAAGATTTAAATGTATGGAATGACATTTATGTTTCCGCAACAAAGTTGTCATTCCCATACATTTTGAAGTTGCGTTAGCGCGAACGAAGACAGAAATTGGATTTTGTCTAGGGGCCCAGGTGAAATAATGGTCAAACGCTAGCCTATATGCCTTAAAAGCTAAGTTCGTGCTGTACGGAGACATTCTTGCAGCACGGGTGTGAGTGCTGCGACGCCGGCACGTCAGCCCCGCACGCCGTGCACAGGTCGGGTCACACTACATGTATACATACCTCTGCACGGAGACATTCTTGCAGCACGGGTGTGAGTGCTGCGAGGCCGGCACGTCAGCCCCGCACGCCGTGCACAGGTCGGGTCACACTACATGTATACATACCTCTGCACGGAGACATTCTTGCAGCACGGGTGTGAGTGCTGCGAGGCCGGCACGTCAGCCCCGCACGCCGTGCACAGGTCGGGTCACACTACATGTATACATACCTCTGCACGGAGACATTCTTGCAGCACGGGTGTGAGTGCTGCGAGGCCGGCACGTCAGCCCCGCACGCCGTGCACAGGTCGGGTCACACTACATGTATAC
Organism: Cabera pusaria; assembly: GCA_954871355.1. Lineage (NCBI taxonomy): Eukaryota > Metazoa > Arthropoda > Insecta > Lepidoptera > Geometridae > Cabera > Cabera pusaria. The sequence goes on along the minus strand of OX940898.1, from coordinate 26,230,269 downwards.
ATACCTCTGCACGGAGACATTCTTGCAGCACGGGTGTGAGTGCTGCGAGGCCGGCACGTCAGCCCCGCACGCCGTGCACAGGTCGGGTCACACTACATGTATACATACCTCTGCACGGAGACATTCTTGCAGCACGGGTGTGAGTGCTGCGAGGCCGGCACGTCAGCCCCGCACGCCGTGCACAGGTCGGGTCACACTACATGTATACATACCTCTGCACGGAGACATTCTTGCAGCACGGGTGTGAGTGCTGCGAGGCCGGCACGTCAGCCCCGCACGCCGTGCACAGGTCGGGTCACACTACATGTATACATACCTCTGCACGGAGACATTCTTGCAGCACGGGTGTGAGTGCTGCGACGCCGGCACGTCAGCCCCGCACGCCGTGCACAGGTCGGGTCACACTACATGTATACATACCTCTGCACGGAGACATTCTTGCAGCACGGGTGTGAGTGCTGCGACGCCGGCACGTCAGCCCCGCACGCCGTGCACAGGTCGGGTCACACTACATGTATACATACCTCTGCACGGAGACATTCTTGCAGCACGGGTGTGAGTGCTGCGAGGCCGGCACGTCAGCCCCGCACGCCGTGCACAGGTCGGGTCACACTACATGTATACATACCTCTGCACGGAGACATTCTTGCAGCACGGGTGTGAGTGCTGCGAGGCCGGCACGTCAGCCCCGCACGCCGTGCACAGGTCGGGTCACACTACATGTATACATACCTCTGCACGGAGACATTCTTGCAGCACGGGTGTGAGTGCTGCGAGGCCGGCACGTCAGCCCCGCACGCCGTGCACAGGTCGGGGTCACACAACATGTATACATACCTCTGCACGGAGACATTCTTGCAGCACGGGTGTGAGTGCTGTGAGGCCGGCACGTCAGCCCCGCACGCCGTGCACAGGTCGGGGTCACACTACATGTATACATACCTCTGCACGGAGACATTCTTGCAGCACGGGTGTGAGTGCTGCGAGGCCGGCACGTCAGCCCCGCACGCCGTGCACAGGTCGGGGTCACACTACATGTATACATACCTCTGCACGGAGACATTCTTGCAGCACGGGTGTGAGTGCTGCGAGGCCGGCACGTCAGCCCCGCACGCCGTGCACAGGTCGGGGTCACACTACATGTATACATACCTCTGCACCGAGACATTCTTGCAGCACGGGTGTGAGTGCTGCGAGGCCGGCACGTCAGCCCCGCACGCCGTGCACAGGTCGGGGTCACACAACATGTATACATACCTCTGCACGGAGACATTCTTGCAGCACGGGTGTGAGTGCTGTGAGGCCGGCACGTCAGCCCCGCGCGCCGTGCACAGGTCGGGGTCACACTACATGTATACATACCTCTGCACGGAGACATTCTTGCAGCACGGGTGTGAGTGCTGCGAGGCCGGCACGTCAGCCCCGCACGCCGTGCACAGGTCGGGGTCACACTACATGTATACATACCTCTGCACGGAGACATTCTTGCAGCACGGGTGTGAGTGCTGCGAGGCCGGCACGTCAGCCCCGCACGCCGTGCACAGGTCGGGGTCACACTACATGTATACATACCTCTGCACGGAGACATTCTTGCAGCACGGGTGTGAGTGCTGCGAGGCCGGCACGTCAGCCCCGCACGCCGTGCACAGGTCGGGGTCACACAACATGTATACATACCTCTGCACGGAGACATTCTTGCAGCACGGGTGTGAGTGCTGCGAGGCCGGCACGTCAGCCCCGCACGCCGTGCACAGGTCGGGGTCACACTACATGTATACATACCTCTGCACGGAGACATTCTTGCAGCACGGGTGTGAGTGCTGCGAGGCCGGCACGTCAGCCCCGCACGCCGTGCACAGGTCGGGGTCACACTACATGTATACATACCTCTGCACGGAGACATTCTTGCAGCACGAGTGTGAGTGCTGCGAGGCCGGCACGTCAGCCCCGCACCCCGTGCACAGGTCGGGTCACACTACATGTATACATACCTCTGCACGGAGACATTCTTGCAGCACGGGTGTGAGTGCTGCGAGGCCGGCACGTCAGCCCCGCACGCCGTGCACAGGTCGGGTCACACTACATGTATACATACCTCTGCACGGAGACATTCTTGCAGCACGGGTGTGAGTGCTGCGAGGCCGGCACGTCAGCCCCGCACGCCGTGCACAGGTCGGGTCACACTACATGTATACATACCTCTGCACGGAGACATTCTTGCAGCACGGGTGTGAGTGCTGCGAGGCCGGCACGTCAGCCCCGCACGCCGTGCACAGGTCGGGGTCACACTACATGTATACATACCTCTGCACGGAGACAATCTTGCAGCACGGGTGTGAGTGCTGCGAGGCCGGCACGTCAGCCCCGCACGCCGTGCACAGGTCGGGTCACACTACATGTATACATACCTCTGCACGGAGACATTCTTGCAGCACGGGTGTGAGTGCTGCCAGGCCGGCACGTCAGCCCCGCACGCCGTGCACAGGTCGGGGTCACACTACATGTATACATACCTCTGCACGGAGACATTCTTGCAGCACGGGTGTGAGTGCTGCGAGGCCGGCACGTCAGCCCCGCACGCCGTGCACAGGTCGGGGTCACACTACATGTATACATACCTCTGCACGGAGACATTCTTGCAGCACGGGTGTGAGTGCTGCGAGGCCGGCACGTCAGCCCCGCACGCCGTGCACAGGTCGGGGTCACACTACATGTATACATACCTCTGCACGGAGACATTCTTGCAGCACGGGTGTGAGTGCTGCGAGGCCGGCACGTCAGCCCCGCACGCCGTGCACAGGTCGGGGTCACACTACATGTATACATACCTCTGCACGGAGACATTCTTGCAGCACGGGTGTGAGTGCTGCGAGGCCGGCACGTCAGCCCCGCACGCCGTGCACAGGTCAGGGTCACACTCGCGCACGCCCAGGTAGCACGGACACTGCTTCGTGTTGCACTGCGCCTTGCAGCGACAGCCGGGAAAACGGTTCTGACCTACGGAATGTACATGAAGGTTACAACACATACAGTGGTACAAACACAGTGAGATGAAACGTCAAGAAGATAACTTACAGTCGCTGCTACATTGACAGAACTTCTCGCAGAAATTCTGTGACTGCAGACAAGGACACATGCTGTCGCAGGGCTGGTTGGGGTGGTCGCACGGACTGTAGTTGTACCTTAACACATTTATATTCTATAAGTAAATATATGTCATCATACAATGCGTATATTTATGGGTTATGTCATGATACCCGAAATAAAGAATTATTATTATTATTTACAGCGAGTCCGCTATTTTGCACTGATGCTTCTGTACAAACTTGTCAAACTAGGTTAAAAACAAACATAACTATACAGTGCGATCTTTAGACTGATGCCTAGACACGGCAAGGGTTCCTTTAAGGTACGGAACCCTAAAAAGGATTAGTTTTAGTGAAATTAAAGTTCTAATTGCACTGCTATAGTAATCAGATATCAAAGAAGTTTTGCGCAAGTAAACGACCGCCATAACCTTACGGTGTTGTGGCAGCACATAGTTCACGAGGCTCATAATATTCTAGGCCTAGCGTGTTCACCATGTGCGACCACATCATCGCTTACCAGCCGAGATAGAGGTCAAACGCTGACCTATAATATATATTGTTACCAAGTCTAACTGTATCCATTCTGGGAGCGAGCGCAAAACTATAAAAACAGACAGCGAGCGGGTACCTGACTTACTCCACAGAGTACTGAATCACTCTACTACGTTATTTTTTTTTATACTGGATATGTAAGCGTTTGACCACTACCTCACCTGATGTTAAGTGACGATGCGATCGACGATGTAGCACGCTTACCTAGAAGATACCTGTTCATCGGGTTATAGTTACTGGGAAACACAGACACCGGCAAGGAATTCCATCCCTTGGCAGCACGTATGATAAATGATGAATCGAAACGTTTTGTGCGGGTAGATGGAATGTCCACCATAAATCGATGGCGCACATCGGTACGTCTGGTTGTCCGATAGAAAAAGGGGGATGGTGGGACTAATTCGTGCAATTGGATGGCACACTCTCCGAAATGTATCCGATAAAAAACCGATAAACTTGCGACTTTGCGGCGATGCTCTAGGCTCAGGAGCCTTTTACCAACAAGTTTGTCGTCATTGATGAGTTTCTTGGCTTTCCTCTCAATTATTTCCAGCGCCTCCAGTTGGTATTTGGCTGAGCCATCCTAGAGGTGAGAACAGTACTCCATGCACGATCGGACTTGTGCTTGATACAAATTGAGCAGCTGTCCCGGTGTGAAATACTGTCTCACCTTGGCCAGAATACCGAGCTTTTTCGAAGCCAACTGGGCCTTGGACTCAATATAGCACCCAAAGTTGAGTGTGGGTGTTAAAGAAATGCCAAGAAGCTCAAGGTGGTTAGTTATCGGCACGGATACATCTCGAAAAGTAGGAGTCAGATGGAATGGACTCCGTTTGGCGGAGAACAGACACGCCTGGGTCTTAGCAGCATTAAATTTGACCAGGTTGGCATCACCCCATTCGGAGACACCCTGTAAGGACAAGTTCATGCGCTCGACCATCGCCTCTCTGAAACACTGTATTTCAGCCGCACTGGTCCGTGCACTTGATGTGTAGCTCTCTACAACGGTGCTGTCGTCTGCATACCCAAAGATACCGGGCTTAAGCAGATCGTTGATATGCAGCAGGAAAAGGGTTGCAGAGAGCACCGATCCCTGAGGGACCCCGGCATTAATTGCCAATTGGTCAGAAGAGCAGCCATCAATGACTACCCTTATTGACCGGTCCCTCAGAAAATCCGAAATCCAGACACACAAACCAGTGGGCAGTCCGTAGGATGGAAGCTTGCTTATAAGGCTATCGTGCCAAACCCTGTCAAAGGCTTTTGAGATATCGAGGGAAACCGCAAGCGCTTCCCCATGATCATCTATAGCCTTACTCCAAATGTGCGTGGCATACGCTAGAAGATCCCCAGTGGACCGATATCGGCGAAACCCGTATTGTCGATCACTGAGGAGATCGTTCGCTTCTAGGTATGCTAGGAGCCGGTTATTCAGTACACGTTCAATAGTCTACAGAGTATGGAAGTGACTGAAATTGGCCTATAGTTGGCAGGGTCAGCACGACTGCCTTTTTTGGGCACAGGTTGCACGTTAGCAAGCTTCCATGATTTCGGCACTTGACCAGATGTCATGGAGAGACGAAAGAGGCGTGTCAAAACAGGAGCAAGTTCAGGCGCACAGGTCCTCAGGACTATAGCTGGAATACCATCTGGCCCACTGGCTTTATTCACGTCTAGATTTTGCAGTGTTTTACGAACCTCAGTCTGACGGATGCGTATATCCGACATTTGTGTCACGCATCTAGGTAGACTCGGAGGTGTCTCACCGGCAGTGTCTAGACGTGAGGATTGCGCAAACAGAGAAGCAAACAAATTTGCTTTCTCTTTAGCGGTGTGAGCCAGCGCGCCATCGGGTTTCAGCAACGGAGGAAGTAAGGGGCGACAGAAATTTAATTCAACCGACTTAGCCAGGGACCAGAACGCTTTACTACCTGCAGGGTACGAAGCTAATTTGTTCCCTATCCGGCCTATATGGTCAAACCGAGCCTTCCGTAAAGCCTTCTTGCAAGACTTGGCAGCTTTGTTGAAGGCTTTCTTCTTAGCTGACATATCCTTGGTTTTGCGGTTACGAGCATCAACCCAGGCCAGGTATGCTTCATGTTTCAGTGCTTCAGCACGTCTACATTCAGCCCCGAACCAAGGTTGAGCTTTGCCTGACATCGCTACATCAGAGAAAGGAATATAGTATTCCATTCCTTGACGTAGCACATCCGTCACAGCATCCGCACATACCGAAGTATTTTCAGAAGAAAAGCAAACAGGTCGCCAAGGATAAGATGCAAAGAAAGACCGCATCTCATCCCAATCTGCCGACTTGTATCGCCATACCCGCCGGGTGCCTCTAGGGCTGGGATCGGGCGGTGAGTACACAGATACAGATTTCACCAGACAGTGGTCGGAGCTACCTAACGGTGATGATACCGGCACTGAGTAACGGTCTGGATCAGTTGTCAGCAGAAGGTCCAAGCAATTGGCTGTATGGCCGTCAACATCAGGAACCCGCGTTGCCTCTTGGACCAGCTGGGTGAGATTTAACGCTAAGGCAAGCTTTCGCGTCTCTCTCCCAGCGTGGTCGGTGCACTGGTGTGGGTAAAGCCACTCCTGGTGGTGGGCATTAAAGTCCCCCAGTACCGCTAATTGGGCAGAAGAGTATTTGTGTTGAGCGGCGTCCGCCACCTCACTCAAGTACTCTGTGAGCCTGGTTGTCTCCTGGTCTCCGCTGTGCGACCGGTATACACAGGCATAGAGAAGTTTCTCTAATCCTGTGTCCACCAGTATCCAAAGCACGGAAAAACGAGGGTCTTCAAAGTTACGGAGACGCCGACAGCAAATGTCGTCCCGGGCGTACACGGACACACCTGACCGAGCCTTAAAATTGTGCTCCAGGGTGTAGCCGGGGTAAGTAAGGTACGCCACATCAGACGGACATCGTATCTGCGTCTCCGTAAGGAACAAGAGAGCCGGTTTCTCAGTCTCAAGGTGGTAGTGGACTGCATGGATATTGCAGTGCAAACCTCGGATGTTAGTGAGGTGCACTTTGAGTGAGAGGGAGTGCAGCCGCTGTGTAACATATATTCTCTTGTTCCTGCGTTTCATTTTTATTGCGAGTGATGGTAGGTAGTAGGTAGGTAGTGAGGGGCCAACCTGGAGACTGCGGGGACGCCCGAGCCCCCCCGGGGATGTCCATAGGGCCCTCTCGTCCGGTCGCCAACCGGCACCATGGCGCATCCCGGGATTTTTCGTCAGTTGGCGGGGCAGCCTTTCGCGTGTGGCTGGCACGCTACTTGGGCCCCCTACTAACTGCGGTCGGCCAGCGGAGCACCGTGCCTCGGATCCCGCTACCCTCCGCGACTGGTCTCCCGATGTGGCATCGTCAGTAGGCGTCAATACGGTTTTTAGAAGAAGCGCAAATGTTCTGACCCGTCTTCCAATATGGCTACACCGGCCATCATACCGTAAAACTGAATCGCTTGGCGGTATGGCTTTGGCCGGTGGGTGGTCACAAGCCGCGGCATAAGCCTCCCACCGTGTCACCTATATTTGCACCACCCAGGGACCACGTGTAGGGATTCTCGTTTCAGGGTACTCTCCTACGGACGTGGGTGATATGGCCCCCTAAGATTGATTATAAGAGTTGGCACTTCCCTACATTGTTGATACCCGAATTATGAAAGCACTGTGTAGCCAACCTAACAACGGAAAGTATTATTTACGTAGTTAATATTATATAATCTGTGGTATTATGCTTATAAATATTTTTTTTGCAGTGTTGGTTGGTACAAAGTACGTTCATAATAAGAGTTATTTAATTATGTATGCAGTGTCGCGGAACTGACTTACTCTTTGCGCGGTTGTCGTATTGTTCGGACGTAGTGGTTATGTAGTTAGCTTAGGCACATCATGTAGTTCTTATTATGTTAAAGTTCTGTGACATTAAATAGTTGTAGATAATTTGAATGTTTATTTTTTTAACCTTATTTAATTCTAGTCGGTAAGAATATATAAAAAAAACAATGAATCAACACCAATATTTTAAATGCAAAAATCAGTCTGTTTATTTGGGACTTTTTCACATTCAAACGGTTGAGGCCGAGCTGGCTGAAAGTGTTGTACAGGGATAGCCAGTGTTATAGATTAGGCTTTAGGTTACTTTTTAACGTAGGGGAAGCCGCGGGGCACAGCTAGTCCTTGAATATACCGATTAGTTCCATGAATAAAACAAAATATTTAGCCGTGAACGCGAACAGTGCTGCAATATTTTTAATCAACGAATTGCGAAAACCGTGAATAAAGGAGTTTTCTCAACACATACACATGATGTGAGGCGGAGTCCTTCTTGAGTTGTATCTTCCTGCAGTGCACGGACCACAGGCGGTGCTTCTTCTTCTTCTTGCGCGGCGGAGTCAGCTCGGGCGCCACGCGGCACTCCTCCTGCCCCGTCTTGATCCAGTACGTGTACACCTGCCGAGGACAATCACTGTGTTACGACATACACTGGACACAAGTGCGAATAGATTCGCACACGTAGGGTTGCGATTGAACAAAATGTATAGGAAAAATAAGTTTTGTGTATGGGGAGTATTTTCATGTATGTACCTATTACGGTTAAGGAGATGAAGTGAAGTGCGGGCGAACGGACGGACGGACGAATTCTCAATAATTTATTATGGAACTTTAGTTCCATTGCAACCTTTTAGGTTCAGAACGTCAGAACTAAAAAAGTCGATTTCTTATTCTCATCTCATTTGTTGAAATTTGCGTCAGACACGTGCTTTGACATGTTTATAAAGTAGGACAGTTTTGTTTGTCCAATCATCTTATATTTTCTCGGCCCCGTCCCGCATTTTCCTAAAAAGTAAAGGTTTTTTTAATACACATTGATTTGTTTCTATGGCTATAAGTGCATCCAAGGTTGACTGAATAGGAGTCGTAAAAAATAAGTATCTCTGATATGCTTATTTCATAATCAACATTAATTTATGAAATTATGAATCGCTTTTATTTCAGTACTACAAAGTTCGACGACATCACTATCGCACTGATCTTACATAACCTTACTATGTCTTCACTTCTGTAGCTGTGTATGTGTGTGAGTGTGTATACCTAGCTCAATGTACGCCCTTTAGGGATAGGGCGTACATTGAGCTAGATAGTTTATCAATATCAAACGATGGGTATATTAGGTGGTATATTGTTCTTCAATAAGGTGTTTATTTGGGGTTGATTGATATAATAAATGAGATAAGTAGAAACGTTTGTTGGCGGCAAATGAGCGCTATGATATCAACATTTCACTAAACTAACTCAATATACAGAATTTACTATTAAATGTTGAGCCCCGTTGGCGTAAAGAATGGATAGCTTGGCTTCTAAGCGAGAGGTCACCGGTTCAAATCCAAGCACGGGTATTCTTCCACAGGTGGTAGGAGCATGTTATATCGATGTTCCACCTGATTTTCTACCAAAAAACAGCTTACACCATTAAGGAGAAATTCTACCGCATAACCTTAAGGTGTTCTGGCAGCACACAGCCTTTGAGAGTCAGAGTATTCTAGGACTAGCGTGTTCACCATTTTCGACCACATCATCGCTTACCACCAGTCGAGATAGCAGTCAAACGTTATACTACCAGATTAAAAAAAATACTCAAAATTGTCCAACTTCGCTATTTTAATTTTTTTATTATTTTGAAATTCATCTAAGAAGCCGAATTCACGTAATACGGTAGCCGGTTCAGCTAGTTTATATATACAACAAAGGTTTAAATATTTTTAATTTTTTTTAAATATTTTTGATCATACCAATGTCCCTTGAGTAAGATCATAGAGGGGGTTTTAGGTGGTGTCAATCTCAAATAACACGTTTACTTGAAAAATCGAGGCATCTATCTATTTTTTTTTATGGTAATATGTAACAGGACAAGCACGACGCTCGCCTGATGGTAAGCGATGACGTCTATCTATTACAGATAAAGCGGCATCTGCACTGCGCTTGTTACCTTGAGACATAAAGATGTTGAGTCTCACATGCCCTGTAATTTCACTGGACACCTTTCCATTTCAACCGAAAAACTTTCCTATTTCACGGCTGAAAATTAATTGGCAAAGTGGTGGTACTGCCCCAGGCGGACTAGCAGAAGTCCTACCACTACTATCAGAAGTCCTACACTACTAGCAGAAGTCCTACCACTACTAAAATTTAATCCCGTGTTAAAAAAATTACGGTTGAAATAATTGTTTTTTATATAAAAAGTTTACTGTGTAATGTGGGTTGCACATGACTAGTAGTTTTGTTAACCCCTCCAACTAAATGAATTATGCTTCTGTCTGGGGTGGGTTTACGTCACTAGTGCAATGGATGGGGATCAAACTCACGAGCTCTCGATCACCAGGCCGACGCGTTCGCTATTGGGCTATTGCCGCTTCCGAATGTAGGTGTTACCTGCTGACAAGTCTTGGACAGCATGAGCTGTGCCACGGCGCAGTAGTTGGAGGGCAGCACCTTGTGCAGCGCGCGGAACAACGACTGGTCCGAGCCCGTCCACTCCGCCTCCGCGTCCCCCGCGCTCAGACCTGCACACGTACATAATAATACACCGTCATAAAGGTAAAGATACATTTATTTGCCATAAACATGAAGGTGTTACAAGAATAAGCACGTAGAGTTCTTAATATTATATTCCGTTACACATGTTTTGCCATATAAAGGCGTGCAAATAGAGAGATGGCCGTTTACCTATAAATCATATCTAATTAGAGCAATATAAGTGTTGCTAATGTTTAAACAGTCTATCAGCAAATAAAAAACAGAACTTAAAATATAAAATACGAAATAAAATAATAATCAAAATGTCATCAATTAGTTTGTTAGTTATTTGATTCATCATGTCAGTTAGTAAATTAAATAATTATAACGCCACATTCATACTAACTTATTGTCATCAAAAAATTAATTAAGTGTATGATAGCATTGTCCATTAATTTTTACTAAATATATTTTTAAATGTGTGAGTTTGCATTTCTCTAAGAATTTTGGAAATTTTATTAAATATTACCATATTGTCATGTTATTGGAAGAAGGAAAGATAAATCATTTAATCAGCCGTCCTCAAGTTACAGATGATATTATACTAGAAAATATTTGACATCTTATATACAATCCCGCATTTTTCCCGTTGGGGAGGCAGAGACTACTTCTGTCCACATGCTACGATCCTGACATACCTCTTTCGCTTCTTCCACTTTCATGAGCGCCTTCATACATGCTCGCCGGTTATAGGTACTTTTGACTTTTAAACGTCTCCGATCACACAGACATACACCGTAATGTTATTGAAAGAAAGAAATAAAAATCATTTCATCAGCCCCAACTCAGCAGGCCTCAAGTTACAGATGATATTATACAACAAAATATTTGACATCTTAACAAACAATAAACAAAAGGTAAACGAAAAAGTGTGGTGTGATTTAATGAAACCACGATGCATGTGAAACTTTCAAATCATTGACACACACTGAAAATTTAACCTTTTGAATTTTAATAGTTTCACCATCCATCCACCCATAGTTGAGTGAAACTTTCGGATCGTACTAATAGATTGCATATTTTAACCAATTATGCGTTGGTGGCGCCATCTGTGATAACTACTTAGAAGTCAATCACTCGGATGAAATCATTACACACTTAGAAATCCTAACTAATATTATAAATGCGAAAGTAACTCTGTATGTCTATCTGTCTGCCTGTGTCACTTTCACGCCAAAACCACTGAACCGATTTAAATGAAATTTGGTACACGGATAGTCTAGAGCCTGAGAACGGACATAGATATACTTTTTAATGCGAAAAGAGGGTTGTAAGGGGTTGAAATGGGGGATGAAAAGTTGTATGGAAGTATCGTCATTTTTAATGCTAGAAGCTTATTGTTTAGGCTGTTGATTCGATATAAATTAAAATGTCATTCAAAGTTTATGAGGGGGAAGGGGGAATGGGGCAGGGGAGGGAGGGTGGAAGTGAGGGGAAGGGGAAAGGGGAATAGGGATGTGAAGTGAGGGAAAGGGGAGGGGAGGGGGTGGGGGAGGGGAAAGGGAAGTGGAGTGGAGGGAAGAGAGATGGGGAGGGGTGGGGGAAGTGGGGGGAAGAGAGAGGGGAGGGGAAGTGGGAGGAAAGGGGATGGGGAGAGGGAAGTGAGGAGAAAGTGGGTTGAGGGAAGAGAGAGGGAGAGGGGAGGGGGAATTTGCGCAGCGTGGTACGGTGCGGTGTAGGTGGGATACGCATGTGTCTTATTTGTAAAATAATTAGCCTAAATATTTAAAAATGCTACCCAAAGACACTATTCCACGCGGACGAAGTCGCGGGCACAGCTAGTATAATGTATACATATATCTTGTTACATAATATAGTGAAAATATGCACCAATTTAAATGGTTTTAGTATAACAATTGTAATTTGGATGGACAATTCGCAGGCTTTATAATTCAATTTTTTTTCTATTTTTAACTAGCTGCGCCCTGAGGCTTTGCCCGCGTTTATCATTCAATTTAATTTATTTGTTGGTTTCATTTTTCTTTTCGCAGAACTCTATATTTTGTTCCAAAATAAAAGTAGCCTCAGTTACTCCTTATAGCACCAGCTACCAGTGAAAGTCACGTTAAAATCGGTCCAGCCATTTCAGAGAATAGCCGGAACAAACAAACAGACACACAGACAAACATGTAAAAAAAAATATTTAGACAAACATGTAAAAAAAAATATTTTTTAAATGTAAGTACCGTATATACTTTCATATGCATTTAGTGAAAATCAGTTAATTTGGAATAACAAACAGACCCTTCAATTTTATTTATCTGTATGTATATAGAAAATAATAAATGAAGACGTTTAAAGATACCTAGTGCATTGTAGGTAGGTCCCGATGAAGTGTCTCCGCCGTTCTTGATGTGGCTGCCGTTGGAACTCCAGTTGCTGTTGCTCGAGTTACTGTTGCTGCCTGGAAGTTATCACATTACTTTATAGCACAGTGTGACCTAAACCCGCACTTTACGCACGCTTTTCCGTGACTTAAATAGTCGATTATTGCACACATATTTGACGGAAAAGCGTAGCAAGCGTAACGTGCGGGTTTATGTCACACTGACAGCTATAAAATAATATACGATACTCGTGACTTAAGTAGTTCTACTCTTGCACGGCGTGCAATAATAGGCTACTTAAGTCACACGTATCGTAATATACTATTTAATTATGGGTCATGATGATATCCAGTTTTACAATAAAGACCCTTAAACATCGATCACGTCATGTTTATTGGATTAGTTTGGCAGCCAGAGGCTGTGTTATACATACATATATTTATAGATAACAACCTGTGCCACGCGGTTCTACCCGCGTAGACACCGTTCCCGGGGGAATATCGGGATAAAAAGTACCCTTCTTTGTTACCTTTCTGATAGCGGTTACTGTCGTTACTGTCCTCGCTGGACGCGTCGTTGGGAGAGTCACAGGCGTGCTTGCCCTTGTCTTCCTCGCCAGCTGCCTTCTCGCGGGCCAGCTTCTCTCGGACACCCTCCTGGGGATTTACACTTTTATATACTTACTATAAGGTTTATTATTGTCATATCGTCAAAACAAACATAAACACAAGTAGCAGCTAGTTCGGGACGAGTTGGATAGTTGTGTAACGTAATAGTAATAGTTTATTTCGAACCAAAAAAATTTTTTAATTTTTTAAATTTTGAAAATTAATTCTTACACAAATTATAGTACAATTTAAAATTAATTTAATGCGTTGTAACTAGGTATTAATAACAGGGAATGCACTGGCGCTTAAACTTTAAACTAGCCGTAGCTGTGCGATAAGCGCAAGTAACAATTCTTTCAGTTGGTCTGTGATACAGCTTACATTTTACCGGTAACTGTATGATAACAGCTTAGATACATGAACGGTAGATATATGTTCCGCGTGGTGCTAGGTGTAACCATCGAAGTGCTTGTGTGTGAGTATGCGCGTATGTGAAATGACTGAAGACCGTAGCCGACTTATTCAATACCGCTATCACCCGACAAAATAAGTTCATTATAATGTAAGCCTTAGGACGTCCTCTGTAGACAGACTTTACATTGACAACACTAATGCTAATTTAAGGCTTACGGCTTACATTTTAATGAACTTATTTTGCCGGATGGGAGTGGTGTTGAACAAGTCGGCTACGACGTTATGTTGATTCGACGAGTTTCATGCATGTTGGTGCCGGTGCCAGTTGGTTCGTGAAACTGTGTTACACCCCAGCGCAACTGTACCGACGACACTTACGAACTGACTGGACGGTGGACACGGCTGGAAGACAGGTTCCCAGCACCTCGTTATACTGTCAACCAATTCCATACAGGAAAAACTCCATCTTCCCGCTACGATCTATGACGGAATCTTTTACTAAGTATTTTGATGGTAAGTCATCAAAACCGGTAATAATTCAATTGCTTGTCTTGTGTTGATTCACGATGTTGCTGAGATATTTAAAAAAAAATTGGAGATTCTTATGATAAGTGCAAAAGGACACTAGGCTTTCTAGACACATCTAGGCTAATTTACAGTTAGCAGGGACTCACCAATAGCATAAAGCAGTTAGGTCCGCACGGGTCCGACACACTCTTGAGGTCGGGACCCTTGCGCTTCGTCAGGTTAGGTCCCGGGTGGCAAGCTTGAAGACCTGCGGTGAGTACATACTGTACAAATACGGTCATATTATACAGTTTATTATAAAGGTGATTTTCCGTTATAGTTCTTTTTAACCGACTTCACAAAAAAGGAGGAGTTCTCAATTCGGCAGAATATTTTTTTTATGTATATTCACCGATTACTCGAAGACGCATGAACCGATTTGGAAAATTGATTTTTTTTTTGTTTGAAAGGATCTTCACAGATGGTCCCATTTAAATTTCATCGAGATAAATGTTTACTATCTCCAGAGATATGGAGATCAAAAATTCAAACTTGGTACTGAAAATTAAAAGCACGGCATTTAATTAATTTATTAAATTAAATCTAATTAATTAAAAGTCGGTTCTTCTATTTTTTTTAAACGATCATTCAATACATTTAGCAGGAATCATGTCATTTTTGCGATGGTCTCACTTATAGAGCATAGAACGTTTATAATTACGAGTACCTATGGTATATTAGGATGTAAGGGAGCAGACTTCTCCGAGTGCTGCCAGCTAAGCCAACCTCGTCTGCACCTGGTGCATCCTGCCGATAAGCGAACGAGGCTCTGGCGACTGATAAATGGCGGGATATCCATTCGGAATGACTTAGCCAAAAACCACAGGCCAGCAGTGACACCGATGCGAGAAGCTACGTCCTGCGATCAACCAACCCCAACTGCTCAGCGCGTGGTGATTATTCGGGCAAAACCTCTATGATACTTAGACACAGAAAAGACTTTTTTTATGAGTTTTATTAATTTTTAAATTTTTCCTTAAACACTTTTCTTATATCTTTATCCGTAAAAGCAGCGTTCGTAAGAAAAGTGTTTATTCGACCGTTTTATGGTCTACTTAGTTTATAAAATATGTCTCCACGAAAATACTATTTATAATTAAAACGGGATAATACATAGCCTATGTCCATTCGGAAAGACTATTCTAAATATTAAAATATTTTATGTCTTGTTTACAACACTGATTATCCCTATGCAACATTTCAGTTTAATCGGTCAAGCCGTTTGACCGTGGAGAAACAAACAAACATACAAACAGATTTTCGCATTTATTATATTGGTGTTGATAAAATTTTGAATATCGTATTAACGTACATACCAAAACGATATGTTATACAACTACAAAATACTTACAAGTCTTACAACTAAATGATAGAATGTTTAGATATGCCGTTTAATTTAAACAATAAATACTAATAACGAGCAGCAAACATAATAATAATAATACAACTATATTGATAGAATATATTAAGAAAATAATCAGGATATCATGCAATGTCCAATGGCAGTAATAAGGAGAGAACTTTGTTGTTGTATACTCCACTATGAACATTATTGAATAACCTCATAACGCGAGCCTTACGCTAATTAAAACGTTGAAGAGAGTGATGGTATTTTTGGGTAACAAAACAACCATATCATATCAAAAGCTGGATAGAATTCAAAGATCGTGCACAAAAGCACATATCCAACAGCAAATTCTTTGTGATAAACGAAGCAGACCAATGTTAGAACCGAAAATGATGACTATGTTAGCTGTTCTAGGACCGATTTATGATCATTTATTTATGTAAATATGTATAAAAGATGTGGGCTCAAACAGGTCAGGGCAAAAAATGGTGATTAAATTCGCAAACATGTTTTAACACTTATTTATTTAAATAAAATATATAGTATAGCGAAATGTTTCAGGTAAAATGTAACTTTAAGGTGGGGGGAGGTAAGGTCTGAGGGCCATGTCACCCACGTCCGTAGGAGAGTACCCTGAAACGAGAATCCCTACACGTGGTCCCTGGGTGGTGCAAATTAGGTGACACGGTGGGAGGCTTATGCCGCGGCTTGTGACCACCCACCGGCCAAAGCCATACCGCCAAGCGATTCAGTTTTACGGTATGATGGCCGGTGTAGCCATATTGGAAAACGGGTCAGAACAGTTGCGCTCCTGCTAAAAACCGTATTGACGCCTACTGACGATGCCACATCGGGAGACCAGTCGCGGAGGGTAGCGGGATCCGAGGCACGGTGCACCGCTGGCCGACCGCAGTTAGTAGGGGGCCCAAGTAGCGTGCCAGCCACATGCGAAAGGCTGCCCCGCCAACTGACGAAAAATCCCGGGATGCGCCATGGTGCCGGTTGGCGACCGGACGAGAGGGCCCTATGGACATCCCCGGGGGGGCTCAGGCGTCCCCGCAGTCTCCAGGCTGGCCCCCATCAAATGTGGTATCCCAGTATTCGTTTCTGGGCTGGTAGCAGAGCGTCTCGTTCTACTGCCGTCTTCCTACCATCACTCGCAATAAAAATGAAACGCAGGAACAAGAGAATATATGTTACACAGCGGCTGCACTCCCTCTCACTCAAAGTGCACCTCACTAACATCCGAGGTTTGCACTGCAATATCCATGCAGTCCACTACCACCTTGAGACTGAGAAACCGGCTCTCTTGTTCCTTACGGAGACGCAGATACGATGTCCGTCTGATGTGGCGTACCTTACTTACCCCGGCTACACCCTGGAGCACAATTTTAAGGCTCGGTCAGGTGTGTGCGTGTACGCCCGGGACGACATTTGCTGTCGGCGTCTCCGTAACTTTGAAGACCCTCGTTTTTCCGTGCTTTGGATACTGGTGGACACAGGATTAGAGAAACTTCTCTATGCCTGTGTATACCGGTCGCACAGCGGAGACCAGGAGACAACCAGGCTCACAGAGTACTTGAGTGAGGTGGCGGACGCCGCTCAACACAAATACTCTTCTGCCCAATTAGCGGTACTGGGGGACTTTAATGCCCACCACCAGGAGTGGCTTTACCCACACCAGTGCACCGACCACGCTGGGAGAGAGACGCGAAAGCTTGCCTTAGAGTTAAATCTCACCCAGCTGGTCCAAGAGGCAACGCGGGTTCCTGATGTTGACGGCCATACAGCCAATTGCTTGGACCTTCTGCTGACAACTGATCCAGACCGTTACTCAGTGTCGGTATCATCACCGTTAGGTAGCTCCGACCACTGTCTGGTGAAATCTGTATCTGTGTACTCACCGCCCGATCCCTGCCCTAGAGGCACCCGGCGGGTATGGCGATACAAGTCGGCAGATTGGGATGAGATGCGGTCTTTCTTTGCATCTAATCCTTGGCGACCTGTTTGCTTTTCTTTTGAAAATCCTTCGGTATGTGCGGATGCTGTGACGGATGTGCTACGTCAAGGAATGGAATACTATATTCCTTTCTCTGATGTAGCGATGTCAGGCAAAGCTCAACCTTGGTTCGGGGCTGAATGTAGACGTGCTGAAGCACTGAAACATGAAGCATACCTGGCCTGGGTTGATGCTCGTAACCGCAAAACCAGGGATATGTCAGCTAAGAAGAAAGCCTTCAACAAAGCTGCCAAGTCTTGCAAGAAGGCTTTACGGAAGGCTCGGTTTGACCATATAGGCCGGATAGGGAACAAATTAGCTTCGTACCCTGCAGGTAGTAAAGCGTTCTGGTCCCTGGCTAAGTCGGTTGAATCAAACTTCTGTCGCCCTTTACTTCCTCCGTTGCTGAAACCCGATGGCGCGCTGGCTCACACCGCTAAAGAGAAAGCAAATTTGTTTGCTTCTCTGTTTGCGGAATCATCACGTCTAGACACTTCCGGTGAGACACCTCCGAGTCTACCTAGATGCGTGACACAAAGGTCGGATATACGCATCCGTCAGACTGAGGTTCGTAAAACACTGCAAAATCTAGACGTAAATAAAGCCAGTGGGCCAGATGGTATTCCAGCTATAGTCCTGAGGACCTGTGCGCCTGAACTTGCTCCTGTTTTAACACGCCTCTTTCGTCTCTCCATGACATCTGGTCAAGTGCCGAAATCATGGAAGCTTGCTAACGTGCAACCTGTGCCCAAAAAAGGCAGTCGTGCTGACCCTGCCAACTATAGGCCAATTTCAGTCACTTCCATACTCTGTAAGACTATGGAACGTGTACTGAATAACCGGCTCCTAGCATACCTAGAAGCGAACTATCTCCTCAGTGATCGACAATACGGGTTTCGCCGAAATCGGTCCACTGGGGATCTTCTAGCGTATGCCACGCACATTTGGAGTAAGGCTATAGATGATCATGGGGAAGCGCTTGCGGTTTCCCTCGATATCTCAAAAGCCTTTGACAGGGTTTGGCACGATAGCCTTATAAGCAAGCTTCCATCCTACGGACTGCCCACTGGTTTGTGTGTCTGGATTTCGGATTTTCTGAGGGACCGGTCAATAAGGGTAGTAATTGATGGCTGCTCTTCTGACCAATTGGCAATTAATGCCGGGGTCCCTCAGGGATCGGTGCTCTCTGCAACCCTTTTCCTGCTGCATATCAACGATCTGCTTAAGCCCGGTATCTTTGGGTATGCAGACGACAGCACCGTTGTAGAGAGCTACACATCAAGTGCACGGACCAGTGCGGCTGAAATACAGTGTTTCAGAGAGGCGATGGTCGAGCGCATGAACTTGTCCTTACAGGGTGTCTCCGAATGGGGTGATGCCAACCTGGTCAAATTTAATGCTGCTAAGACCCAGGCGTGTCTGTTCTCCGCCAAACGGAGTCCATTCCATCTGACTCCTACTTTTCGAGATGTATCCGTGCCGATAACTAACCACCTTGAGCTTCTTGGCATTTCTTTAACACCCACACTCAACTTTGGGTGCTATATTGAGTCCAAGGCCCAGTTGGCTTCGAAAAAGCTCGGTATTCTGGCCAAGGTGAGACAGTATTTCACACCGGGACAGCTGCTCAATTTGTATCAAGCACAAGTCCGATCGTGCATGGCGTACTGTTCTCACCTCTGGGATGGCTCAGCCAAATACCAACTGGAGGCGCTGGAAATAATTGAGAGGAAAGCCAAGAAACTCATCGATGACGACAAACTTGTTGGTAAAAGGCTCCAGAGCCTAGAGCATCGCCGCAAAGTCGCAAGTTTATCGGTTTTTTATCGGATACATTTCGGAGAGTGTGCCATCCAATTGCACGAATTAGTCCAACCATCCCCCTTTTTCTATCGGACAACCAGACGTACCGATGTGCGCCATCGATTTATGGTGGACATTCCATCTACCCGCACAAAACGTTTCGATTCATCATTTATCATACGTGCTGCCAAGGAATGGAATTCCTTGCCGGTGTCTGTGTTTCCCAGTAACTATAACCCGGGGGTCTTCAAATCGCGAGTGAACAGGTATCTTCTAGGTAAGCGTGCTACATCGTCGATCGCATCGTCACTTAACATCAGGTGAGGTAGTGGTCAAACGCTTACTTATCCAGTATAAAAAAAAAAACACAATTCAGATGCATTAAAACATCCAAGTGACAAGAGGAAGTGGCTGGGTGAAATCAACGAGATTCAGATATGAACGACGTTAAAGAGAGGTAGCTTAAATCCAGTGGTTAGATTCAAATGATCATGAACACTTTGTGATGCAGAAAGTAACATGTTGAAATGATACAATAGCAAAATAACAGACATGAGGAAAGGGCAGTCTTACCTGCGACCTGACTTCCTGTCAGCCAAACAGAATAACATATCATTACAGTTCATATCTAATTATATAAATTCACATACACACACTACATATACAAGCTAAAAATATAAACAATAGTATTTACACTGTGTTCATAATTTATTAAATATTATCTACTTAATTTCACTCATCTTCTGAGTGAAACGTGTGTATGTCAAAAAGTCATCATCCCACAGGGTCTTCTTTTGAGGCGACATTTTGAACACAAAAGACAATGTGTGTAGTACTTTTTACCTCTGCTTTGTAGTCTCTAAATAGTACTGTAACTCAGTTCATTAATTTCACGCAATCTATATAAATCACCAGGATATTATTCATCAGTTCACCACGGCAGGATTTTAAGGAAACGGTTCGAAGGAGCTATCATATCTTGGCAATACGTTAAAAATTCCAAGTAGTATGGTTCAGGTTTTATTTATAGTTCCCATAAAAATGTTATACCATTACCTCATCCGTTGCTTGAGTCTCTGAAGTTGGGCTAGTAAAAAAGTAACTTTAAATTTATAAATCGCTCTTTATAAAATAAAAAGAACCATCAATGGCTCTGCAAACTATTGCACTTACCTAGCATTAGCACTCTCCTTTTTGAATTCAATAGACCATTAGTGAAAGAAAAATTGGTGCTCATAGTGGTGGGCAGTGACTGGAAAAGAAGAGCCGTAGATCGAACCCAGTGGTTTCTTAGGAGAGGCCATGTCCAGAAGTGGACTGATACTAGCTGGTTATAATGTTGATGGTAATTACAAGTTGTTTCATACATTCCTTATTTAAGATATTATAAATATTATAAATATATAATTTTAATTAGTTGGGCGTACATTAAGGAAGGAGGATGTTAAGATCTCAGGCTTTATGTATAAATGTAAACTCACGGTGTAAGAAGCAGTCGTACTTGAAGCATCGTCGACAAAACAGCGTGTGAAACGAGTGCATGGTCTGGTCTCGAGACACCGACTCAGCGAGCGGGCCGTCGATGTTGGGCGTACACTCGGGAGGGAGGGCGTTGGGATCGCTGCGGGATGTTAGCTCGATGTATCTGGAACATGCATTAAATTGAGCTTTTTCCTCATAGTTCACACGCTTAATCAGACTTTTCACCAAATATTTCGTAAGTAACTAAGTTAATATTGAAAACATTGTTATGTCCTCAATTGAGGGTACATCTGAAAATGTACGATCTACCTACAAATATACCTGGAACGCAGTCTGGATTTATCTACAATACAGTGAGTTTTCATATTCATATTCGTTTATTCCGAGAACATTAATTGTATTGGAAATTACACATAAAAATGTATAATATTACCAACCGAGTTGGCTATTTACTAGATTACACATTATTATTTGGAATTACATTAATCAAGTTAAAATGCAGGTACATTTTCTTATACTAAAATTAGACAATAGAATTAGCAGTAAAAAGGGGGCTTAGTCGTATGGCTGGCTCTGCCTGAAGTATGCCCTGGCAGGGATTCACTAAAACACTTTTTCTTGAAGGCTTCTTTATTTCCTTTTCCTTAGGCTTCTTAATGTGAACTGAACTGTACTGAACGATTTTACTAGCAAATGTTCCTACCTATATTTAAAAGTAACTTGTTCAACTATTGCATATTCCGATAGAGTTCACAGTGCTTTGTACTAAAATCTGAGTTATATTTCAAGGTCAAGTCGTGAACAAGTCTGGACATGTTCAGACCTGGCTGGTCATACATTCTTGCTTTAGATTTTCCTATCTGATTTTGATGCTAATAGGTGAGGGTGATAAATAAGAGTTTTCCTACCTATTAATTACAATTTTTTCTCGTATCCTACTACTTTTTGGATGATTTACTGTATATAATTTACCTTATTCTAACGTTATTCTAACTTATTTTTCATGAAGTTACAACTAATTTATAAGTTATTAAACGCGACTTATCTATCTATCTATCTACTTAATTCTATCATTTATACTGAAATTTAGCTATTCATATATCATTAAACGCGACGTAGTTAACAAGCAGCACAGTTTATGGTAAATGTAACTTATTTTTGTTTCTTTTTATTTTATGTGATTTCGTGTATGTCCAATGTCTGTAATTTCCCATACAATGTATATTGTTACTTGGAATAAAATAAATATGAAATATGAAATGATGACTATCTAAAGTGGATACTGTGGCAATTAGTGCCATGAAAACCTCAATATTATTACAATTTTGCTTGAATCTGGCTGCACTAAGACCATTATTACGCATACACATTTTGATGTTGCCTATTTTATCAGGTGTGACACCCATAAATTAATTGTCTTTTGTATGAGTATATGCATGCAGTAGAAGTTCCTCAAAGAATTAAGATAGAGTTAGACTAACTTTTCCCGTAGTTCCTGAGCCGTTCCTTTGTCCGGGAACTGCAAGCTGATGGCCTGGAAGATGATGAAGATAGGAAACTGCTTCTCGTTGATCACCTTCTTTTCCAACTCCTTGCTGCTACTCTCCTTCTCCTTGTCCTTGTCTTTCTCTTTGTCTTTTTGTTCTTTTGATGTATCTTTCTGTGGGGTAATGTTAAAGGAGCATGAAATTTTTTGTGGCAGTTGAACATTTTAAAATTCATTTTAGAAACCTCTGCTTCAAGTCGGTGAAGAGTTGGGTATTCTGTAACCATGTATGAAAGGATATAGATAAATTATGTTTTTTTAATGATTATGAGTATATTACTTGTAAATACGTCCCTATAGTTACTGCAATCTAACCTTTTCGGCTAATAAGCAATTTTACTTTAACCGAAATTAATAGTTAATATGCAAACTATACTAAGAATGTGTCCAATCTCCATTAACACTTTTCTAACTGTCTCTAATTCTCTATTGTATCACATTACACATTACGCGTTCATACGTATAGCACTTTTAGCAATTTATCACTAAACATTATTTTCATACAGTAATTCGCATGGTTTTGTCCACTTAAGTCTACTTATTATATCTATAATAAAAATGAAGTTACCTCTTTATCTTCCTTAGAAAGTCTAGCCTCTCTCTCCTTTCTCTCTTCAGCCACCTCATCCTTGGTCTGGTAGGCCATCAGGGCATGCACCAGGTCTACAAACAGCAGGTCGTCAATGAACCCACCTTCTTTGTCACCTGCAAATACAACATTATTAAGATACTTTAAAAACTAAAACGTCTGACGTCTATGCCCCGCTGTAATAAAAAAATTTTGGTTTATTAAAAAAATAAACGTTACTGGTTGTAACATGAAGGTTATAGAGTATAAAAAGCTAAAAATTAATGTTAGGTAGACAGTATTTATGAATATCGAGCGCCCTTGTTCTACCAAGATCTAAAACTTACCAGGATAAATCAGCGGTGTCATTGAGACTTTTAATCTCGGACCGGGGGACTGGCAAATGATAACACGGTTTTGGGATTGTATGACAAATTTTAATACTTCAAAACGTCCCTTACCTCCAGAATGAGATACACATTATTTAGTTAAAGCCGGAATACTATGTCTAAACATTTGACTATAAATACCATTCGGTTTTCGTTACTTTTTAGGTTAATTTATTTTACATTTTACTACTGAAATTTGGTTATTGTCTTTCTTTAATCGTTGTCTCTAATGTCTTTCTTGCATCTTGCGAATATGAAATTAAAGTTTTAAGGGTAATAAAAAGAGTTATAATGAAATTAGCTTATCTGCAGCGTCCGGGGGCGTCTGAGCACACCGTTCAAAATAGACGACGACATCTAGCGTCGCTCAAACAGCTCAAAACTACGACGACATCCAAACGTGGTGCGTCGAACAAACATCTCAAAATAACGACGTCTTCCGGCGTCGTACAAATAGTTGACGACACCCATAGTCGCACAAACAGTAGACGGCAGTCGCCCAAACAGTTCAAACAGCGCCATAGGCTGTAACCAAAAATCCGATTGTAATTTGTCGCCATGAAGGATGACGCGAAACATTTTAGGTTATCAAAAATTGACTCACCGCAAAATCACGTCGCTATTGCATACTAGGACACTATATGTACGCCAATTAGCGTCGCATTAGTTATTTAAAAGAAGGATTCATCTGGTTGAATCAGATTTAAATAATTTACCAAAAATGAGCCCTTTGTATGCCAAGGGGTAAGAAAAGGTGACGTCTCCGATCGAGAATTGACAGATGTCAAAGTCATTTTTTTTTTTGAAAGATTGTCTATAGGATATTGAATGATCCACAGACCAAGTAATAACTCGATTATTTAAAATCGACTAAAAATGGCTAAATACGAAAATGTTCTAAATTATTTAAAACCAAAAGGTAATTTTGTCAGTCTTAGAAGCTGAAATGTGCTTCCAAACGAAAAATATGTAACGAGTCGAAATACCTCGTTACAGTACATACCTTCCCAAAAAAAAATAAAAGAATGAAACTTCTTTTATTTTTGAGAAGAACTCCCAAAAAATTCCTAATAAAAACTTATTCAAAAAAAATTAATAAACAGAAAATATTCCGCCACCAAAATATGAAATTTATTCAAACTAAAAGAAGACACTAATAAAGCATAACGTTAAATCAGTTAAGCTTCTAGCCACTGACTAAGTTGCTCTAGAAAAACAAGTTATAAAAACTTTCTAACCAAGTGAAAAACAATGTAAAGGTTTACCAAAACTAATCCATCAATATGACTCAATCCTAAAATCCATCACAAATTAATTATACTCAAGAGTGGATAAGCACCATAGCCTCCATCTACCTATCTGTATTACAAACCAAATAAATATTTCTGAAATATTTAACAAAAGTGTAGATAAGCACCATCGCCTCTATCTTTTATAATCTCAGAACGATTCTAACTAAATTAAAAGGTAATAAATAACAAAGGTTATCCATATTGTAGTACGGTTAAGCATTAGCTGCCGACTTTAGATAATTATTCACTGCAAACGATTCAGTGAACAAGTTTTCAATGAAAAAGTTGAACAACAAAAGTTCAAATTATTCTCATAAAAATGGAGAACCAAAAATAATAAGTAGTGACCGGCTCAACTCTACCGACTTTCCGAACACTAACAAATTAATAAAAGGGTTTGTCAAAAAGACCAAAAATTGTATATTGTGACCGGCTCAACACCACCGACATTCCGTGCACAAAAACAAGTTAACAAAAGTTTGTTGGGAAAACAACAAAGTTGTATTGTGACCGGCTCAACACCACCGACTTTCCGTTCACAATATCTAAAGTTTCCAACGCTTGAACCAAAAATGTCAAAGCGAGGAAAAAATGAAGAGTAAAAAACTTACCCAAAAAGGTTAACTGAGACAAAAGCTCAAAAGAGTCAAATCCGAGAGGCAAATCCGGGCAAAAATTATGTAGAGCTCTAAGTGTCAAATCCGAGGCTTAGGTCTACAACAAACACAAACTAAATAATCTAAATAATATATAACATGCTTCACAAAGACTGAAACACATCTATATTAAAAATGTATTTACACTATGTGCAGGCTATTTGAAAAGTGGAAAGCTTTTCATAGCAATCTAAAACAATATTTATACTAGAAAAGTGGAAAACTTCTCAAAGTATCTAAAAGAAAGCTGAGTACTTGAAAAGTGAAAAGCTTTTCAAAGTAATCAAAATAATAAAATATACAAAAATATACATAAGATCTTTTGATGCCAAGAAAATTTCTAAAAGAAAATATAATCGTTAGATGTAGTTTTTAAAGTTGGGTAAAAGTTCAAAATTAGGATAAAAGTTCCAAAAATAAGATGAAGGTATCAAAAATAGACCTAAGTTAGGTTTAGTATATTTAAAGTTGTATTTCAATAAAGTGTTGGTTTCCTTTCAGATAATCATCTTTCACCATGGACTTCTTCTTTCATACATCAAATCTCATTCTTCCACAAGCATTGTCCATCCCAAACAGAATATCAAAACAAATCTAAATAAAATGTTAAATCTAAAAATGAAAATTTTAATATTTAATTATATCTTTAACATGATAACGTCCAGTACTTGTTTTATTAAATTCCTTTAGTACATAAACGTTAGGAGAAATTCTCTCTACAATTTCACATTTAATAAACTTAGGTGCTAATTTAGCCGAAAAATATGCAGGTGCATTTGACTGTACAAAACTTCTACGCCAAACTACATCACCGACATCAAAAGAAATGACTTTTCTTCCCCTATTATAATAAAGAGCATTACGCTTATAAGCTTTCAAAAGATAAGCTTGAACTTTAACAAAAACTTCACTAAGTGAATTTAAAGAGTGAGCATAAGTATCTCTAATACCAAGCTCAAGTTGATCTAAGTTATCAAAAGAGTTACTAAAACGGTGTAAAGATGCATCAAAAATAAGTTCTCTACCGAACATCAAAAAGTTAGGAGTGTACTCTGTAGCAAGATTTACACTACTATTTAAAGCTAATTGGACATGAGGCAAAAACCTTGACCAAGTTCGATGATCATTTTTAACAAAACAAGAAATACATGTTTCTATTGTCTTATTATATCTTTCTACTGGATTATTCTGTGGAGTGTATAGTGCATTATAAAATATTTTAGTGATGTTGAAATTTTTTAAGAAATCTACAAAATATTTAGATATAAATTGGGGTCCGTTGTCGGCCACTAAAATTTTATGTACACCAAATTTAAGAAATATTTCTTTTTCAAAGATTTTACAAATTACTTTAGAAGTAGCATTTATCATAGGAAATATCCAACAATATTTAGTAAAAACATCTACAATTGAAAGAATGAATCTATGTCCAGAATAAGATTTAGGTAAAATCCCAATAATATCAACGGATAACATTACCATGGGTTGATCAACTTTCTTAGGGTTAACCATCTTACCAGCAGGAGCAGATGTTGAATGTTTATAAGCTTTACAAATGTCGCAAGAAGAAATATATCTTTGAACGTCTCCGAACATTCCTTTCCAATAATAATGTTGTTTTATTTTATTAAGAGTTTTATGTATTCCAAAGTGTCCAGAATTAATATCATCATGATTAGAACGAATAGTATCTAAAACATGTTCTTTAGGTATTACAATTTTCCAATTCAAACGACTATTAGGGTCAAATTTATTTTTACAGTAACGATATAATGTATTATCTTCTACTCGAAGGTTTTTCATTCTAGAAGGGTATTTTTGACAATTTATAAAGACTTTTCTATACCAAGGGTCTTCTATATCTTCATCTGGTGAGACAATATTTATAGCGGAAACTAATATTGAAGTTATATTGATTCTAGATAAAGCGTCAGGAACTTGATGTAAAGATCCTTTTTTATGAACAATATCAAAAGTAAATTGAGAAATACGTGCAGCCCATCGAGCTAAGCGTCCACTAGGGTTATTAAGTTTTAAAAGCCACTTAAGACTAGCATGATCTGTCACGACTGTGAATTTCATTCCTTCGACATAAGGTCTAAAATGTTCAATTGAATCTAAAACTGCCAAAAGTTCACGTTCAGTGGTACTATAATTTCTTTCACATTTATTTAAAGATCTTGAATAATAAGCAATTGGATGTTGTTCATTATTTTCGTCTTCTTGACTCAGAACACTACCAATTCCTACAGAACTAGCATCGCAATGTAAAAAGAAAGGTTTTTCAAAATCAGGACACTGTAAAACAGGTGTAGTTATTAAGGCATTTTTTAAATTAATGAAGGCTTCTTCAGCTTCTTCATTCCAAACAAAAGTATGTTTTATCTTTTTACTTCCGGAAGTTAATTTAGTTAAAGGGGAGGCAATATCAGCGAATTTACAAATGAAACGTCGATAATATGAACATAATCCTAAAAAGCTTCTAAGTTGTTTTACGGACTCTGGTCGTGGAAAGTTTTCTATAATTTCTAATTTAGACGGATCAGTATGTAGGCCTTGACTGTCTACAATATAACCAAGATAACGGAGTCTTTCTTTGCAAAATTCACATTTTTTAAGATTTACTGTTAAGCCTGAGTTTTTAAGTATTTCATGGACTTTTTTAAGGTACTCTATATGATTTTGAAAATTATCATTTACTAAAATCAAATCATCTAAATATTTAAACAGGACATTGTCAAATTCAGGTCCAAAGAGTTTATCAACCAAGCGTTGTAACTCTGCCGGTGCGTTGGTGATTCCAAAAGGCATCCGAACAAAATGGTACAAGTTTTTTCCAGGAACTACAAAAGCAGTCTTTTCACGAGAGGACTCTTCAAGTTTAATTTGCAGAAATGCTTTAGAAAGATCTATGGTAGATATGAATTTAGCCCCACGAAGGCTGTCTAATATCCTAGAAGGGTACGGCAAAGGATAAGAATCTTTAACAGTTATTGAATTTAATCGTCTCGAATCTAAACATAATCTGGTTCCACCATCTTTTTTATCGACGGCTAATACAGGGGAACACCAAGGAGATTTTGAAGGTTCTATAATTCCTTCCTTTAATAAAACTTCCACTTCATCATAAAGTTCTTTTTGTTTAGCAGGACTCAACGGCCAATATCTACTTTTAAAAGGGTCGCCAGTAACGTTAATTTTATGTTCCACAAGGGTGGTAAGGCCTAAACCTTTTTTCTCATAAGAAATATCTTCAAACAAAGCAATGGTTTCATCTAATTGTTGTTTCTCAGAAGGAGTTAAATGAACTGTAGAAGTAACAGCGTTCACTTGAATTTTATTATTGTGAACATATTCAATATTTTTCCACAAGTCTTTAGCTAAGTTAAATTTCAACCAAAAATCAAATCCCAATATAATAGGTGGATCAAAAGAGGGTATTATTAAAAATTCTACAAGTTTACAAACATTGTCAACGGTAACCGGTAATCGCATAGAACCGATAACTTTTCTTGATGAACCGTCAGCAGTACAAGCGGAGGCATCAATAGGTTTAATTTGAAATCCTAGTTTAGAAAAATGCAAGTGTTGGTTATTACCTAAAACACAGCTATTTGAACCACTATCTAGCAATCCAGAAAAAGTTTCATTATAAATGGTAAATTTTAAAAATGGTCTAGTATCATTTTGTTTAGTAAAAAGTATAGGAGCTGCTTTATGAACAGAAAAAAATGTTTTTAAATAGTCAAGCCATTCTGAAAATTCTCTCTTACACGTATCATCATCAGGTTTATAATTGGATATCGGAGCACCTGAAGTTTTTTTAAAAACTTGGGCCCGATGCCTTACAAGTTTTTTGAATTATTATTATTTTTAATATTGTCAGAATGACAAGTATCACAGTTCTTTGTCAAAACGCCTCGTTTATGACATTTAAAGCACACTGGTCCAAGAATCTCTGTACACTCTTTATAAGTGTGGTCAGTCGACTTACACTTCAAACAAGAAAGTTTGGTTTCAACCGCATGAAAGTTTTGTTTAATTTCCTTTACAGGTTTTCGGTTAACTAAAATCTCTAATTCCTTACTAATTCGGATAAACTGTTCAATAGTGTCTATTGATTTTCCAAATAAAAACGGTGTGTAAATAGGTAACATGTTGTGTTTAATTATAGTTATCAAAACATTCTCAAAAATTGGATTAGCTAATCTGCTAGACATATCTAAAATCTCAGTAATGAAATCAGGAAGTGACTCATTACTCCGTTGTTTGCGAGTTCTCATTTCATACTCCAAATGATAATCAAATTCAGGTTTGTCGAATCTGTTCAACAATTCAGTTTTAAGTGTTGTCCACGAAGAAACCCTAATTCGAATACTACGGAACCATTTCGTTGCTGTTCCAGTGAGCAGATCAGAAAAGGAACCGACTAAAAAGTTTTCATCAAAGTTTTTATACAAAAAATATTCCTCAACCGAAGTGATAAAGTCTCTAACACAAGTTTTCCCATCAAAAGATATCTTACTACGCTTCAAATCAGGAAGTTTATTTGTTGAAGGCAAGTGCTTTTTCAATTGTTCATTGAGTTGAACATTCATCGAGTTAAACGAAGGTAAAGGTGTAAAATTATGCAAGCTACTATGACCCAGGTTAGGTAAGAAAGGGTCAACAACCTCTAAATTATCCAACGCCGGATTAGAAATAACATCCCTAGAAGTACCAGGTAAGTTCTCTTCCAACAAGGGTGGAAATTGAACCTGTTTGTCAGTCATGATGAATAATCAAAAATATTAAAGAAACAAAGACAAACAACCAACTAAAAATTCAAAGAATAGTTAAAACTCATCAAAGTTTATAAGATTTTTTGTTAAAAACCGGTTTAAGTTATTATGTTTTAAAGTTTATGTTAATATTTAATAATGTTCAAAAGTATTTAAAGAAATTTGAATGTACAAAGAAACATTCAAATTGTGAAGTATGTAAGATGCAAAAAAGATTCACAATTTATCTTAATTTTCAAGATTATTAACAATGGCTAAGGTTATATCTATATGTGAAAAGTAAAATCAATAAACTAGTTAATAATTATGTTAATAAGCCAGTATTTTCTAATATGAATGTAGCTTAATGCTTCTCAACAGTAAACAAACGTTATAACTTTATATAAGACAAAGTTATATCAATTCAAACAAAAACTTAGCACTTTCAATGTGGTCAAGGTCAGTTCCTTACAAAATGTAAACAACGCATATCTCAAATGTTATTATATAGTAAGTACACACTTAGATTAGTCTATCCAGTATATAAGACATATAAAGAACATTGTATGTTAATTAGTTTTGTTAAAATACAAAAAAAGTTGTAAACAAAGTTACAATTGTGTTTTCAAAGTACAAAAACTGTAAAAATGCTAAAAAAATAACACAAAAATTGCACTAAATTGTGACAAAAAAAACAAAAATAAGATGCAAGAAAGATTATATATGTGGAGGTAACTCCGGTCCCTGTTCGGGCGCCAATTGTAATAAAAAAAATTTGGTTTATTAAAAAAATAAACGTTACTGGTTGTAACATGAAGGTTATAGAGTATAAAAAGCTAAAAATTAATGTTAGGTAGACAGTATTTATGAATATCGAGCGCCCTTGTTCTACCAAGATCTAAAACTTACCAGGATAAATCAGCGGTGTCATTGAGACTTTTAATCTCGGACCGGGGGACTGGCAAATGATAACACGGTTTTGGGATTGTATGACAAATTTTAATACTTCAAAACGTCCCTTACCTCCAGAATGAGATACACATTATTTAGTTAAAGCCGGAATACTATGTCTAAACATTTGACTATAAATACCATTCGGTTTTCGTTACTTTTTAGGTTAATTTATTTTACATTTTACTACTGAAATTTGGTTATTGTCTTTCTTTAATCGTTGTCTCTAATGTCTTTCTTGCATCTTGCGAATATGAAATTAAAGTTTTAAGGGTAATAAAAAGAGTTATAATGAAATTAGCTTATCTGCAGCGTCCGGGGGCGTCTGAGCACACCGTTCAAAATAGACGACGACATCTAGCGTCGCTCAAACAGCTCAAAACTACGACGACATCCAAACGTGGTGCGTCGAACAAACATCTCAAAATAACGACGTCTTCCGGCGTCGTACAAATAGTTGACGACACCCATAGTCGCACAAACAGTAGACGGCAGTCGCCCAAACAGTTCAAACAGCGCCATAGGCTGTAACCAAAAATCCGATTGTAATTTGTCGCCATGAAGGATGACGCGAAACATTTTAGGTTATCAAAAATTGACTCACCGCAAAATCACGTCGCTATTGCATACTAGGACACTATATGTACGCCAATTAGCGTCGCATTCGTTATTTAAAAGAAGGATTCATCTGGTTGAATCAGATTTAAATAATTTACCAAAAATGAGCCCTTTGTATGCCAAGGGGTAAGAAAAGGTGACGTCTCCGATCGAGAATTGACAGATGTCAAAGTCATTTTTTTTTTTGAAAGATTGTCTATAGGATATTGAATGATCCACAGACCAAGTAATAACTCGATTATTTAAAATCGACTAAAAATGGCTAAATACGAAAATGTTCTAAATTATTTAAAACCAAAAGGTAATTTTGTCAGTCTTAGAAGCTGAAATGTGCTTCCAAACGAAAAATATGTAACGAGTCGAAATACCTCGTTACACCGCAAGTTAGTTTCAGTGGCAAGTTTGAGACGTTTATAGTCATTCTCTGGAGATACTTATCACCCCACTGATTAAAAAATGAATCATTCGAATTGGTTCACAATTGACGGAGTAATCGCGTAACATACACACAAAAGAAATTTATGAAAAAACATACAGACGAATTGTGAACCTCCTCCTTTTTATAAGTCGGTTGATAATGCTAAAAGGATGGAACACATCGCCCGCTGAATTGTTTCTGATTACTTCAACTTCTCTCTCTCTCTTCAATTCTAGAGTGAATAGGTTCTTCTAAGCGAGCATGCTACACCCTCGATCACATCGTCACTTTTCATCAGGCGAGATAGTGGTCCAATGCTCACCTAGCTACAATAATAAAAAAAATGTTGCTACATTATATTAACTGGTATAAACCCTTACAACCAGTGTCATAGATTCCCTGACAGTCTATTAGGAAATTATTTGCCAGATATATTATAACTTTTATACAGTGCTACGTGTCAGAAAACCATCTGAAACTTTATCAGGCACCGGTGAAACTGGACCTTAGTATAGTTCTATGTGAACAGGTTATCATTGGAGAATATGATTACTATTTTTTAATTTTTTCCCACTCTATCAGCTGATGTTAAGTTACAATGCTATTGTGCTTATCTGAAAGTGCTAGACAGCTTTATATATCAAACCTATCTAGCAATGGAACTGCATGATTTGATTCTGCACTCCCCATTTTATAATCGGATATCGAGAGATACTAAAAGACGCCATCGATTTATGGTGGATATACCATTTACCTGAATAATACGATTTGCTTCTTCTTTCATCATATGAACCGCTAAGGAATGGAAAACCCTGCCTGAGTATGTGTTTCCGGTTAAGTACAATATGGGGGTCTTCAAATCACGAGTGAATAAGTATCTCCTGGGTAAGCACGCTCCATCATCAATCGCATCATCACTTAACATCAGGTGAGATAGTGGTCAAATACTACCCTGTTCAGTGTTTTTCAACTGTGACACTCAATACTCTAGATTTGCAGTATTTTAAGTCAGTGTTTTACATTGTTTCTCTATTAGGTCGCGGGGAGTCGCGAAGCCTCAGTAAAAGAAAAAAAATTATTAATAAAAGAGAATTTGTAGGTGTTGCGATTGAGAATGCTTATAATATTTGTTAAATTAAAATTTTGTTGGTAGAACTTGTGCAGAGTGTGTGACACTGATGAAGAGTAGTAAGCATCATAAGCATGAACTGAAGAGCTGAGTCTATGAGGTGCTCCTATGTCTATTGGGAATGATTTGACATGTTAATGTGTATGATCTGATCACACCTCCACTTTGTATTTACCTATTTAAATAAGCAAGATGTGTTGCCACACACCAATGTACTATTTATCTTTTGATTGTGGAGAAAGCCAATGAATTAACTTCAATTACAGATTCTGCAACTAAAGGGCCTAACATTAAGAGGAAATGTGGTGTGCGAGGTATTTGAAAAATAGGTAGAAACGATTGCCATCGCGCAATGCCCCAACAACCAACAAGAGTGCGATAGGGACAACAGCAACTCGGACCCATTTTACCTACAACATTTTTGACTAAAATAAGATTTTGTATACTCCTGTTTTCTCTTTGAATCTGATCAAAATATTTTTTGCACAACATGTTTGCAGATGAGCACATCCGTGCGCCTTGTCTCGTAGCCATCTATATCAGGGCAGTAAAAAAAGTTTTTTAAGGGTCATATTTCTTTTTGTAGTAGGTTCGTCAATAAAAACAAATGACAGGGCTTAGCTTTGTCTTTATGTAAAATTCAATTTAATGTATATTATGTATAATTCTAATGAATGGGTCATGTTACCTGATTTTAATAAACAATAATTAGCTACACAATAGCAGACCTTCATTTTTTGTAGATTGATTCTGCAGTTTTTGTGTAACTAATAGTGCATAACATTTTAAAGAAACGAGAATTATGGTAGTATAATCCCCCTCATTTTGTCTATTCAATTATGATAGGAGTAACACAATTAGGCTGAAAGACTTTGCATGAATTATGCAATGCTTTTGTTATTTACAGCCTTATGAATGCTCATAAGAGTTCAAGACATTTTCTTATGACTAAGGCTGTAATCATATATTGTATAAATTTAGTTTTCCAATTAAACAAGAAACACATTTATATATAGTATAGCCATGGCTTGCTCCACAAATAGTAAAGTATAGAATGCAAAGCTGATGTACCATGCACTTTCCCGTCGTAGTTCTTAATGAGCTCCTCGATGAATGTACCGTCCTGGTCGAGGACCTCGTCTCCCATGTACGGGATGTTGTGCAGCACCGTTTCATCCTCCACCATGAAGTTCTTCTGTGTGGGAGCCCATGTGTACATCGTTGGGATCGGGTTCACCGAGTTTATGATGTGGATGGGCACTTGTTGAGTGGTCACCACACCTGATGCTGAAATTTGTGTATGAAGCTGTTTAGTTAAGTTTTTTTAATATCTTATAGGCTAGCGTTTAACAGCTCTCGCCTGGAGCTAAGCAATGATGCAATACCTGAGCTAGGATTTGAACTGGCAAATTTGCTTAAAATTCAAGCCATCTATCCTTTATGCCAACAGGGCCCTCTAGAATATTTCAATGTGACTCTTCTTAAAAAGAGGTACATAATATAAATAGATTTGTATTGGAAATTAACAACTGTCTCATTGGTACAGTATGATTGGATGGATGCAGTATTGCCCTATTTAAATGAAATTGTTGTCAACCTCATCTACTATGCATCTACATTTATTATTATATGTAAGCAGCTAGTAAATAGCTGACAGAATTTTTCATAATCAACTTCAACTTTTCTTTGGTGGCTTTTGCAGTGTTACCACAATTTTGCCAATGTCTCGTGGATAGAGTAGACAACAAGCGTAGGAGTTTGCCCAGTGTGCTGGTATTGATCGGTTAAACTTGTCTGAGTTCTGGAAAGAAACATTTAGGGACAACACAAAACAACACAGTTAAATAATAAATTAACATAAACATCATAAATAGTTCATGGAATAATGTACACAAGGAAGCATAAAGCCGCATCGCCTGCTACCTGACATATGACAACAAAGTTGTCTCAAC